>JALAZF010000174.1:3765000-5020000 GCA_022829125.1 Lathyrus tuberosus | reverse complement strand
CATTGACTAGAGGTTAGGGCACAGAGCTTTGGTTCCCTTGGTCTTGGATAAGTCTTGACTGATTTCAGATGAGAATGGCTCAGTCCATGCCACCTTGATGGTTTCATTGAATGCCTCATTCCAAATTTTAAGTCTTGTCCCTATTTTGGCCATTCTAGGTTCAACATGCTATTTCTTGTTCCATGGACTTTGGAGGCTTGGCTCAGTGATTGTCCCCTTTAGATTCAATCCTTTGAGGTGTCCAAGTGGATAGGAGCAATTGAATTTGGCAGATTTTGGCAAATCGACCAAAGTTGCAAATTCTGCCTTGCCTTGACAGATTTTAGCAAGGCAACTTGGCAATGTTGTATCTCATGGTGTAGGTTGAATTTGGCAATGTTCTTGGCCATTTTGGAAAGCTCTTACATGATACAACAACTGTTTGAACAAGTTTGGTTTTGATCTCTTTTGATTCCAAGTGAAAAATCCCCCTACATTTGGCAAAAAGTGAGGCAGAATCTGACTTAGTGAAAATTTCACTATGTGTTGGAAAAAGTGACATTTTCACTTTTCAGCCACTTTGATCACTCCATAACTCAAAATCCTTAATTAATTGGAATGACTTGTAGTTGAAGTTTTTGTAGGTGATAATGAGGGCTACAAATCCATCTTTGGATGAGAAAAAATGGCCTTGTGGTTTAGGAGTTATGGTCCTCCAAAGTTGGTACCTTTGCCACTTTATTTTTAACTTAGAAAAATTTCTAAGTTTTATGGTTACCCCTTTTACAAGTTATTTCATTTTTCTTGATTTTTCTTGATGAATGATGATTCAAATCATACATTAACATCATTTTAGGGTTAAAAATACATTTTGGTGAAAAATCTCAAAAAGTCAAAGTTGACTTTTGTGCACAATTGACTTTTTATCAGATGAATTCCAAACTGTGCAATTCTTCAGGAAATCATGTCCTTGACCTAAATTAAACTTGATGGACATATTCCATGGGTGTCATAGGGTATATTCAATCATGTATTAGGGTTTGGGAGCATGTCCTGGTCAAAAGTCAAAGTTACAGTTGACTTTTCCCTTAAAACCCTAATTGTGGTGCAGATGAAATTGAGACTTGTTGCTCAAGCTTCTTGGAACAATCCATTGTTCCAAATGGATCAATATAGCATATTAGATACCCTCAAATGATGTCTTGAGGTCTTGGCTCATGGTTTGTCCCAAAAGTCAACTTAGGGGTGAATTAGGTCAAGAAACCCTAATTCCTGATTTTTGATGAATGCATCCCCTGAGGCAAAATTGACTTGATGCATGGGTTCATGAGGTTCCATGAAGTATATTAGGTTATGTTTTGGATCATTGCCTTGTGCCCAGATGAAAATTTCCACCTGGAGGCCCTGGTCGACCAAAACCCTAATTTGGTGACACTGTCGATCTTGAGACTTGATCCACCTAGAAGGGAGCAACCTTGTGCTTAATCCTTGAAGTGGGAGTCCTTTTGATCCTTTGAGGATGTTTGAGAGATTAGACAAGTTGAAGATCATGTCATTTCTTGATTGATCCTTTGTCTAAGCACTCAGAGAGGGCTTGAAACCCTAATTTTGATTGTATTGGATGCTCACCCATCTTTGGGGAGACTGATGAAGCATGATGGTTCATCCATATTGTGATGATGATTTTCACAATGATGGGAAATCTAAGTGGTCAAAATTTGGGGTATTACACCACCCTTAGTCGTTTCCAAAGAAACAACACCTCTAGGAGCAGAACTTGTGATAGAAACCCGAAATGTCTCCCAAGACTCTGGTAAAGATAGCAATAGAAATAGTCCCAAAAGTTCATCATCAAATTTGATACTCATTCCTGACATCTGATCACGGATGCCTTGAAATCCACTCAAGTGATCTGAAATAGAAGTCCCCTCTTTATACTTCAAACATATGAAGCTATTCAATAAGAACAATTTATTATTCCTTGATTTAGAGGCATACAAGGACTCTATCTTCTCCCACAAAATTTTTGCACGTGTCTCATTAGCAATATGATTATAAACATTATCTTTTACATATTGTCGAATAAAACCACATACCTATTGATGCTTAAACTCCCATTCTCCATCAGACATAGAATCCGGCTTTGCAGAACTAAAAACCAGTAAATGCAATTTCTTCACAAATAGTAAGTCTTTCATCTTTCCCTTCCATAAACATTAATTAGAATCATTCAACAAAACCATCTTAATCTTTGTATTTGACTCCATCATTCAAACAAGTAAAATAGCCCTTAACCAAGAGCTCTGATGCCACTCTGATGGGAAATTAAGACACAATAATAGATCAATACGCAGCGGATATAAAGCTCCCCCAAACTTGTAGGAATCTGGAGGATTAAAAACAAATATAAGACGACAAATCGAACAAAATAAAGGCACCAATATTTTTAACGTGGAAAACCCCTCAACATGAGAGTAAAAACCACGATTCGTTCAGACCAAAGAAATAACTCCACTATAATCAATTAAGGGTACAAGAGAGTCTTAAAGTGATTCACAAACTAGTGCTAATAACCACAAATCACAAAGCAAACTACCTTACAAATAAGAATCAGAAAGCTGAAAATTTTCCCAAATTTACAGCTTCAGTGTGAAGCAAATAACTTTCACCTCAGAAGTTGTTTTGAAAATCTGAACGGTCAAAAGTTAGATATATGTGTTATGAACCTGCCCACCAAATTTGAGCTTGATCCAACGGTTAACGAATAGGGGATCGTCGATTTAGTGAGATTGGTTGCAGAAAAATGGGAATGAGTTTTTATCCTCTTTTCTCTCTTTTTGAATCCTTATTTTTCTCTATCTCTCTCAATCCTAAATTGATCATCTCCACTTAAATAAGTGAGGCACATGGGCTATTCATATTGGGACATTTCTCCACATAGGAAGGGAGCCCAAACCCAACATAATATTCATCTCAAAACCATATGAGACAATTAACATCATAAAATTTATCTCAAAACCAACAGTTATATATTTTCACAAGTCATAATTGAAAGCATCTAATAATATTTAAATTAAAAAAGATAAATTGAATCATTATTTTAAAGTAATATAAAATTGTATTATTTAAAAACTAAATTGAGAAACAAAAAATGATCCTTATAATGATTCACCAAATTATCTTTCAAATAAAAAAATAAAAAAAGACCAAATACTTAAAAGATATTAATATTTATTGAATTAGTTCACTTCATATTAATCACTTCATATTAATCAATTATTTTAAATTTTATCTTAATTGAGCAAAGAGATGTCAAATATCAAATTTTCGATCCAAATTAATCAATTATAAAGAATGACTTAGCAAGAGTAAAGAATCAAAATATACTAAAAAACTATGTCATCTTAAATGATACTAAAAATTAGAAAATGTCATTCTTTATGATCATAAGTTAGATTTATCTTAAAAGAGAACAACAAAATGGAGCAAAATTTAGTCAGTAAAATACCAAATTCACCATTGTTGTTAAGTCATTACGTAATAAAATTAATTGCTACTAGTATTTATTTTCAATGATCAAACACTGACAATTAATATTTATAAACAATAAATTTTTACAATTGTCACATCTTTACCTTATATGTGTGAGTGCAATTAAATAAACACTTTACACTTGAAAGATTTACTTTCAATATTCATACAACATCATTACTGATATATCAATAAATTATTATATAGACATTCAATGCATCTTTACTTATAAATTAAAAGACTAAAAAAAGATACCAATATTTATCTTTTTCAAATACTTGACATAAATATATATTTCTAAATATATACTCTCTAGCCACAAATAAAGTGTTGAAAATCAAAATCTTTAATGAAAAAATATTTTTATGATTCTCAATCATCGATCATAACCATATATGTGATTTCAAATACATTTAGCATTATATATATATATATATATATATATATATATATATAAGAAAACTAAAATTTTCACAAATACTTTTCTATCTAGAAAATATAAAGATATTATTTTTAATCAAAACTTTATCATATAATTTTGCAAGTCTAATTCAAAAATTTATTTGATGGCAACAAATTATATTTGAATCAAATCTAAATTTTGTGATATATATCACAATAAAATATTTGATTTCAAATAAAAAAAACTTTATTTCTAATATATTTCTTTGGTTTTTATTTCATACAAAATCAAGATCAAAACAAATATTTAAGATTATAAAGAAATTAAGGACCAAACAATTACAATCATTCATGAAGAAATATTTTTATATATAGAAGATGTATAATCCTTTATTTGAAAGAACGTAAGAGAACATGCATATATATACATTTATATGGAAGAACTTAAACCATACAAATCATTTCAAAACAAATATACACACAATCGTAAATTTCGTGCTATCACAATGATTTAGCAAATAATAAAAGAAAACATCCCCAAATATTATCATAAAAATTCATGTCTTGACAAACAAAATTCACACAATCATGATTTTCAAATATATGTTCATAATCACATATCCACACAAAAAAATTGAAGTTTAGTGGACAAATCTCAATAAACTTAACATGAAGACCTGCTCTGATACCACTTGTTGGAATTAAATCAATAACAATTAATCACATACATGTTCTACATATTATGTCATGTACTTTAGTGCAGAATAGAATAGATAATACAAACATGTATATAATTACATGATCTACGACATGTTAGTATATGGGAGAAGAGATTGCTGGAATACCTGGATCTTATGAGAAAGTTTTTGTTGACAGTAATCATGAAAGGTAGAAGACAAGCAACAAACACATGGTGGCTTGTATGCTTCTTCCTGGCTTGTATGGTTCTTCCTCAACCGGTACTCCTAATGCCTTGAATATTTTTCAGATGGGGAGAAGAGATAAATTGCTTGTGTATGGTATGTTAGGGGCCATAGCCTATATATAAGGTGATGGCCAGTTAAGGTTTCCATTATTCCGAAATGAGTCATTCTGACATCCACTCATATTTGAGCCCATATCCAATTAATTAATTAATTAATTAATTACTAAATATAAATCTAAATAGTCTTTTAAATTTACTTGATCACTTAATCAATCAAGGCTCTTAGTTTGATAAATAACAAATATAATTAAAATATATATGCCCACATAATAATTATTGGAATATAATAATTAAATAATTTTAAATTATAAAATATTCCAACATAGGTATGTTCTATGAAGTATTTAAATTTCTTTGTTTGGAATTTATTTTCCTCAAGTACTTCATTATTCTTAATTCATGTAATAGGTTTGTTGGCTTGTTAACATACTTCATTTTAATAAAAACTAAATTTATATATTAGTTACTAAATCAATGTCCAACAATAACCAATTGAGAGAAGAGTATTTAATGAGAATGATGTTTTAAATAACACGAACAACAATCATGAGATAAACTGGACATGTCAAACAACATATTGGGGCGTGTTGTCACCGTATCATAATGTATCAAAATTTTTGTTTTTCTTTTTAAATAATAAAATTCAGATACTACTTTGATACATATCGGAGCATATCGATACATATCGGATACGATTTGACAATGATTTTAAAGTGTTTGTGCTTCATTGCACCACACTACTTTCAAATGGAAATATGCAACAGATTAAAAGCGGGGGGAAATAAGAAATGTTAATCTCAAAAGAATGATTCTAAACACTGCAGAAATCCATATATAAAGATGAAGAGAGAAAAGAGCAAACTCAAGTCTAAATCTAACCTCAATTATGTCAGCATAAAATAAAAAATGATCATTCATAACATAGGGATAGTAATTAGATAAAATATCAATATTAAGTCAGGATGGCCGAGTGGTCTAAGGCGCCAGACTCAAGTTTTGGTCTTCGTGAGAATGTGTGGGTTTAAATCCCATTTCTGACAAAAAAAAAAAGGATTTATTTTCTTCAAAAATTGATGTTTTGACTAGCAAATACCAAATAATTTTCGGAGAGAAACAACCTCAATTGTTGTGCATATCATCAATATATGTCTAATAAAGAAGCTAACGACCAAGACACCATATGAATCATGGATAGGTCTAAATTTGAATCATGGACAAGTCTAAAGCCAAGTGTTGGTCATTTTAGGACCCTAGATGAAGACGGTGACATAATATAAGAAACCATGATTGGATGAATCAGAACCAATGGACCTCAATCAAGTCCTAAAAGAGGAGAAATGTAAAAAATCTATGACGGAGGAACTCAAGAAAATTGAGAAGAATCAAACTTAAGAGTTGGTAAATATAACTCAAACAAGAAAGCAATATATGTGAAGTAGGCCTATAAGCTGAAGTTTAGGCCAAATGGTGAGATAGCTAAGTATAAGGCAACACTGGCTGCAATAGGCCTCCTTCAAAGGACTATAATTGATTTCAATGAGATATGTTCACCAATTTCTAGGTTTGAAACTATAAGAATAATGCTTGCAATTGCAACCTACAAAGGGTGGAAGATGCATCAGTTGGACGAAAATTCTACTTTTCTCAATGGACCACTAGAGGAGGAGGTTTATATCAAGTATCCACCAAACTTTAAGATCAAAATGAAATAAGATAAAATAGAAGGCATGTATGATGAAAAAGGCTATGTATGGATTGAAATAGGCACCTTGAGCATGAAACAAACAAATTGACAGTTTTCTCATCATGATAGGATTCAATAAATACAAATCAAAACACAAATTATATGTAAAGGTTTCAAATGAGAAGGATCAGATAATACTATGCCTATATGTAGATGATATATTGGTCACATGATCAAATGAAATTGAACTGACAAAATTAAAATCTAGCATGAAGAATTAGATTGAAATGTCTAACCTAGAGAACTTGTCTTACTTCTTAGGAATGGAGTTTGTGAATACAAAAGATGGAGTTTTATTGCATCATAAGAAATATGCGTCGTACCTCGGAAAAAAGAGAACACGATGCTCGCAAAACACAATCATACGCTCGCGGGATGAATTAAACAGAGTCGCCACCGAACTTTATTTATTCCTAAAGAGGGAAAGGGAAAATATCGATAAAACCTCTAAATGAATGACAATGATTATGGTCATCGCAACCAAATCAAGGTTCATGATTCAATTACGCAAGAGGAAGGTATTAGCAGCCCTCACGTCCGTTGTACTCAACGGAAACCATTTGGTTAGTTGTGCACATTAGTGTTAGCTTAGAAATGTTAAGTTTCTCGAGTTATTAAAAGGAAAGAATATGACTAAAAGGTGGATTTTTTATCAGGGTACCTGATGAGACTTTGAATCTCGCTCCTACGTATCTCCAATTGAGATGGAGAACTCAAGGTTACGTAGTTCTGGGTAGAAATTTTTTGTTTTTTGATCGATTTTAGTGAAAACAAATGTTTTCTTTAACAAATGCTAAGAGATTGGGAGGTCCGGGGCCAGGTTATACAAAGGGAAGTTATAAATCACCCAGTGTATATATGGTTATCCATAGACCTTTTATGGCATGTTTAAATACTTTATGGTGTTTATCTATTATGGGTTGGGAAAGTTTCTCCTTTGGGAGTGTTGAGAGAGTGCTTTTGTTGTTTTCGGGTTTTTTCGTTGTTTTTGGTAAGGTACTGGACCTATAGATTTTGGTTTGTGTGCTCGCTAATATTTCGCAAACTTATGCCTACGTATTCCCGTTAAAGAAAATTGGGAAATCAGAGCAATCGTATTTCCTCCTGTTCTATGGGAGGAAAAATATTTTGGTGTCTTATTTAAAGCCCAAGATTGAAGCTATCTGAGCATTTGTGTCTTGTTCAAAGCCCAAGATTGAAGCTAAAAGTTTGACTGAGAGAGAACTTGTCATCTCTAAAGGGAGGTATCTCACCTGTTTATCACAGTTTTTTTGAAGGATTGGTTATAAAGGGGAATTACTTTAAACTGTAATGTATGGAATCCAACAATGCCATAATTTCCTTTATAAGAGAGATGTCCTAAAGGAGGAAACTTTAACTCAGTGTAGAGCAATGCCATTTTTCGTTAGGAATCTTCCATGCTAAGAGAGGGACATTGGCTTGGATGTAAATAATCCAGAGGCTTGCCACTTACAGCAATTAGATGAAAAAGGAGATTTACCAGGATAAAGAGGGACCACAACTTGGATTTTTGAATCAACAAGTGTGCCACTTACAACAGTTATCTGGAATTAGGGTTTATTTGATTATTTATCTTGATATGTGATATACAGAGAAATGTCTTCCTACAGAGAGAACTCTTAATTTTCTCTGAGGGGATGTTGATTTTTGTGTGCCTTGATCAAAGCCCAAGGTTGAAGCTAAAAGGTTGTTTATGTCTTGTTTAAAGCCCATGATTGAAGCTAAAAGATTTACCTTACTAGGGGAGTTTTATATCTGTCTTGCACAAAGCCCATAATTAAGGCTGAAAAGAGATTGATTCTTCTGGAGAATGTTTTGTCTGTCTTGTATAAAGCCCAAGGTTGAGACTACCAGAAATTGACTCCATTGGGGAGAGGTTTTATTTGTCTTGTACAAAGCCCAAGATTGAGGTTGAATCCGCTGAGGAAAAATTCTTACATGAAGCCTAAGAGGAGACTGGCTTCTGCTGAGGATTATTGAGATCCCGAGACAGGTCCAAATTGGGGAATAAACTCTTGTTGAGGATTGAAGAAAAGTTGAAATATCAGATGCCCTGAGGTTCTGATCCTGTTAAGGTTTTATTGATGGTAAAGGTATAAACTTTGAGTATGAAAACCTATGGAAGGTTCAAACTCTGCTGGAGATTGATGGAATGATAAGGGTTTTTCCTGCTTTCTTAGGAAACTTGAGGGTTTCTTTGAGATCCAAGAGGAGACGAGACTTTCCAAGTCTACTGGTATGAAGAGGTTGACTCTTAATTGGAGAATGATCTTTGTATGACGCCCAAGAGGATGCCGTGGTTTTAAGGGATGAAAATCAACCCTAGAATGGTTAAATATTTTGGAATTCTGACTCTTTGGAGGATTTAACTAGTAGAGGTGACTAAGTTCTGTCCTATACCTATAGAAGGTCTTCAGGTCCTTGTACTAAGCCCAACAGGAGGCTGGGGATGCTTTTAGGAAGCCTGTGGGTCCAAGCCTGAGAAAAGTTCAAGAAAGGTTTCACCGGGAATAAGTCATTTCCTTGCAGAACAGTTCTAGGGTTTGATGAAATTCAGAAGAGGTTTCACCGGGAATTAATCCTCTTTGGGGAATTGAATTTCTTGTACACATATATTTCTAAGTTGTGACAGTCTTGAGAAAAGTTTCACCGAGAATAATGCCTTTCTCTGTTCCATATTGAATAAGCCCAAGAGGAGGCAAGACTGTATCTGGATTTTCTTATGGGGAACTAGTTTTGATTGTGTTGAAAGAGTAACCACTGTATGTATAAACATATATTACAGATGATATATATATATATAAACAAGTATGTTGAGAAGATAGTGGAACTTACAGTTGTGCAAGTCCAAGCATAGTAACTACAGCTGCATGGTTAGTTATTCAAGAAATTGAAGAAAGTTTTGATAAAACTTTGAATTTGAATCTAAATAAAAAATAAAGTTGTTTTAAAAGAAAGTTTGGGACTTATACTGAAAGAGAGGCCCAGATGAATTCTTTCGAAAAGGCGACGATCACGTCGTAGTTTTGAACACCACAGAGGGACTTATACAATGACTGAGGCCCAAATTATTGTATTCACAAAGAGGAAAGGTCTTACACTCTATTAGAGGCCCAAAGTTTATTTTTATACAAGGGATGGGGGCTTATAACTCAAGGAGAGGCCCAGATAAAAAAAAACAGTGATCGCACCGTTTATTTTGAAAATCGCGTATCGGGACTTATACAATGACTGAGGCCCAAATTATTTATGTACAAAGGGGGTTGGGTCTTACACTCTATTAGAAGCCCAAGATGTTAAAATAAGAAAAATGGGGCTTACAGCCAAAGGGAGGCCCAGATGATTTTCGTTTTGAAAACGGCGATCGCGCCGAGATCGTATCGGGACTTATACAATGACTGAGGCCCAAATTATTTATGTGACAAGGGATGGGTCTTACACTCTATTAGAGGCCCAAAGTGTTTCAAATGAAGTTTGAAAATTTAAAATCAAGAGAAAAACCCTAATTTTAAACAAAAATATAAATTTTCAAAGAAATTAAATAATAAATGATATAAAATATCAAATATATTCAAAAACAAATTGTAAACTTTAAAAAATGTTTTGAAAAATCATGCTTAATCACATGAAGGCTTGAAATTCATTTGAAGTTGAAAAATCAAGGTGAGAATTTCATTTAAAAATGTTTAAAAACAAAATAAAAAATGAAATTATTTACAAAAATTCTAACTATATTAAATAAATAATATAAATTTGATTTTTTTGTAGAATAAAATATTTCAATATATTTTTGAATTAAAAAAAAAAGAACCAATAAAAAATAATTAAAATTGAGAGAGAAGTTAATTTTGAGATTAATTAAGAAAATCATGAAAAATAGCAAAATGAGAGGAAAATAAAAAATAGTCTGGGTGGGTGTTGAACCCATGCCCTCCAACCAACAAACATGCACTGCTACCACTGGGGTGGTGATACATCCGTGTATCAAAACCACCCCATGTGTACATAAGGGTGACCTAAATTTCAGGCCAGGCCAAAGCAAAAATCAAGTTTTGAGTGATTTGCAAGAAGGATCATATCTCCCTCATTTCTCCAGGAAATTGGATGAAATTTAGATGGATCCTACCTAAAATTTCATGAGGAATCCAATGGTGGTTTCAAAATTTTCTAAAGATGCCTACATTTTAAAACCCAATAGTGGTTTCAAAATAGGCCAAAATTTGCAAGTTCTATGCTATCTCTTCATACAAGCAACAATAACATGGTAAATTAGTTCAAACACAACACATATGATATGTATGACATGTTCATGATCAATGGACATCAAAGCAATACATATTTTAAAGAGTTCAAGTTGTTATGCACTTACCTCTTGAAGCTCCTTGTGCTATCTTGCAAAATGCTTGTGCCAGAAGTAATCTAATGCCTTAGACACTCTTGATTGATCCGTTAGAAGCTTTTTGGATGATCAAAACCAGCTGGAATCCTCAGGAACAAGAACTGGCTCTTTCTTGCAAAAGTGGCAAAAGTGTCCAAAATGGTAACTCACTCAAATGGTGTTACAGTTGAGGGAAAATTATTAGGATAGTTTGAGGATGATATTTGGAGAGTATTTGAAGTGTTGTTGGGGTTTGAAAGTGATTGGATCAAGACATGGCTTGAAAAATGCAGAAAAGTCAAAATTTGAGGTTTTGGAGATTGACTTTCTGATTTTGGTGTTGTGCAATGAGAATGAAAGTTTGAACACCTTCAATAGATGGTTTATGATGTGTTTGGATAGTTATTTGAGTGATTTTTGCTCTGGTTTCAAGAATCCCCAAATTGCTCCATAATGACTTGAAAATGAAGTAAGAGAGGGAGAGTGAGAAAACAAGGCTTTGGTATTGTTTTGGTGAGTTTTGAAACATCAGAAATGACCTCTATTTATAGTAGAGGAAGTTTATTTTTGAAGGAATAGTGAGTGGATGAGGGAGCATACTATTATCCAATGGATTTTGTCATGTAGCACTTTCTTAAATGCCAAGGTACCAAGTCTCCTCTTATCTTGACTTCAACCAACTTTGCAGGTTTGAACACTCATGTTTCTTAACTCCTTTTGGCTTATTTATAACTAATTCGTGCCACCTCTATGCATCACATAAATGCTTGATGCCAAATTTGAAAATCAAGGTTCATGTAAATGATGATTTTGCACATGCCAAGTTGATTTCTTGACTTTAAGGGTTCAAAGTTGAAATCATCAAGTGATTCATCAAGATTCTTTCTGATCTTGGAAGAGGACAAGGCTTGGAAGATGACAAAATTGGAAATGGAAATCGTGTGGCACAAGAAATGCACACAATCTGCCAAATGCTGTCATGAAAATCAGTTTAAGCAAGGCATGTTGTGAGGTTCATAACTCCTTACTCAAGTTGAATTAATGGGAGTTCTTGTACTCTTTGGAAAGCTTGCATGACATTAACTTTGATGTCCACCAATGGTCTTGATTCAGCTTGGATCATAATGAAAAATGGCCCTAAAGTTGGTGAAAAACCAAGACATATTTTGTCCAAAATTTTCACTAAGTGTTGGAAAAAATGGCCATTTTCAAGTTTTTATGATTTTGATTAATCCATAACTCAAAATCCATGAGGATTTGGAATCTTTTATAGTTGACACTTTTGAAGTATGTCATGTGAACTTTCATTTGAGCTTTGGATGGAAGAAAAAGGCCTTAGGGTTTGGGAGTTATGACCTTGCAAAGTTGGTACCAAATCCATTTTGTTTCATAACTTAAAAAAATTTAAGTTTCTTATGGTTGCCCCTTTTGCAAGTAACCTTACTTTTCTTGATTTTTCTTGATGGATGATGATCAAAACCATGCATTAACATTGTTTTTGACTTAGGGCAGCCATATTTGTGAAAAATTCAAAAAAATTCAAACTTGATTTTGGGCACAGTTGACTTTTTGTCAGATGAATTCCAAACTGTGTGATCCTCTATGCAATCAAGTTCTTGCCCTAATTCAAACCTAATGGATGGATTCCATAGGTGTTTTAGGGTGTCTTGAATCATTTCCCAAGGTTTGGGAACATGTCTTGGCCCAAAGTCAACGGTACAATTGACTTTTTCTTCAAAACCCTAAATGTGGTCCAGATGAAATTGAAATTTGTGAATCAAACTTCTTGGATCAATCCATTGTTGTAAATGGATCAATGTGGTGTATTTGAGGCCCTCAAATCATGTCTTGCCTCAAAAGTCAACTTAGGGGTGAATTAGGTCAAGAAACCCTAATTCCTGATTTTTGATGAATGCTTCCCCTGAGGATATTTTGACTTGATGATTGGATCCATGAGGTCCCTTGGAGCATTTTGGATCATGTTTTGAAGCATTTGCTCATGCCCAGATGAAATTTTCTCTCTGGAGGAACTGGTCGACCAAAACCCTAATTTGGTGACACTGGCGACCTTGAGGCTTGATCCATCTGGAATGTTGCAACCTTGTGCTTGATTCTTGATATGGGAGACCTCTTGATCCTTCATGGGTATTTGAGAGGTTAGAAAAGTTGAAGATCATGTTAATTCTTGATTGATCCTTTGTCTAAGTGCTCTGGGAGGGTTCAAAAACCCTAATTCTTGATTGTAGTGAATGCTCAACAATCCCCGAGGAGATTGATGAGGTATGATGGTACACCCATATTATGGCAATGACCCTCACAATGATGGGAAATCTTGTGGTCAAAATTTGGGGTATGACAGATGCCCCTATTTAATCTTCTTGGACCCGAAGGTGCGAATGGTGGAGATATTCAAACATTCAGGGTGCAAGAGGATTAAATATCGGAATACCCAAAATTTTGACTGTGGTTATGAATAGAAGTTTGCTCATCCATCTTCTTTTGCTAAGCAATGTTACTTAGAAAAGGGTAAAAACTTCCCCTCGATCCTGGTCTTCAACCATGGAATTGGTCTTAGTTACTTTTGAAATAAACTTCCCCTCGATCCTGGTTTTCAGCCACGGAACCGATCTTAGTTTTCTTTTGAAATAAACTTCCCCTTGATCCTGGTCTTCAGCCGCGGAACTGGTCTCAGTTTTCTTTTGAAATAAATTCCCCTCGATCCTAGTCGTCAGCCACAGAACTGGTCTCAGTTTTATTTTGAAATAAACTTCCCCTCGGTCCTGGTCTTCAGCCACTGATCTGGTCTCAGTTTTCTTCTTGTCGAGTTCCTTCCTCGACAGGGAATTCTATTTGTACCGGTCTTACTCGGACTTCTCGCCGAGTTTTTACTGGGGAGACGCCATTTGATGGAGAAGGATTTGATGTCAGACTTGTTGGGGAAATCCATTTGTCTGAACTGTAGAGGTGTGCAAACTTCTCTGTTAAAGATGCCATTTGTAGATCCTATTGGTGAAAATGATTCTCTTGAGAGACTCTTTTTTTGTTTGTTTGGTGAGGTTACATTATACTTTTCTTCGAGATATTTTCGGAGAAATTCCATGTGATGTGATCTAATTTTGAGGTGCCGATGACTTCATTAACATCGAATTTCTTGGGAGAAAAACCGATGTATTGCCAAGAGTCTTTGGTTAAGAGGCATTCTCTGGGGATTCTCCTTAATCTGGGAAAGAAAAAATATCATCTTCAATGGTAAAGAGTGATGTTCCAGAGGTGTCTATCGAATGTCTTCTTGCCTTTCAGAGGTTCAAGTTATCAAAGTGGTTGAGGACAGGCTCCAATCCAGAAATAAACTAGGGAGAGATTACTCAGACGATACATTTCCGGATGAGGAAAGAACTGACAACTTTATCGGTGAGAGGACTTTATCACTCGGGGATGAACATGACCAGAGTGATATTAATGCAATATCTGTATAAATATGAATCAATTATGCATGATGTATGTATGTTTATGCTGACAAAATAGACGCGACATACAGACTGGTGAATTTACGCGACTGGATACTCGGCCACTGCGGGGGATAAAAAGTATCATCGGTTCAAGATAGTGATCCTTTCCTGTTTAGGAGGGGTAGACCCTACCGGGAAGAGAAAATTATCAATTGGTCTTTAGAGGTAAGAACTCCGTCGGGGATATCAGACAGGGTATTATATCTGATATGGTTGATCCTTCATTCAGGTGTACTGATTTAGAAGAAGTACTTTGATTCTGTATTTTGAGGTTTGATCACTCCCGGAGAAGCCATCGATGTTCTTTTTTGTGTTCAATAGTAAAAAAGAATTGCCATCTTTATTTTAAAAGCAGAAGAAAATTTTAAAGTTAAATTCATTTTTTTTTTGTTTTAAGAATCGTTGATCATGTTAAAAATGTCATTCTGTAAAGCAAAATAAATGAGAATTGCAAACAAAAGCACTAGGGCTCAAATTTTATTGATAGAATGGTAATCAACCAAGCGCATGATCCCATAGAGCATTACAAAGTTTAGAAAATTGTAATTTAACGGAAAAGGGCTACATTGAAACATAACAACCGCTATCCTTCTACCAACTTTAAATTCTGGACATTCTGAGCCTCTGTCGAAGGTGACCTTGACTGAAGTCTTTCAACGGATGGTGTTACCACTAGGGATTTAACCTTGTCAGACGTAGTTACTTTCCATGAATCCATAATTTTTGCCTAGATTGCCTTTTGAGGTTTTCAATCTATCGGGATGATTTTCGCTTATGTCTCTAATTTTTGCCTGGATCACCTATTAAGGTTTTCAATCCACCGAGACGTTTTTTATTTATTTAGGCGAAGTATTTCTTGACTACTTCAACATTTGTGGGGTAGGTAAAATCTTCTCCATCCATGGTTACGAGTCTTAAAGCACCACCTGAGAAGGCTTTCTTAACAACATAAGGGCCATCGTAATTTGGAGTCCATTTGCCTCTGGAATCAGTGAGAAATGAACGTATCTTCTTGAGCACGATGTCTCCTTCCCTGAAGACACGGGGTCGGACCTTTTTATCAAACGCCTTCTTTATTCTTTGCTGATATAACTGACCATGGCATAAAACCGTCATTCTCTTTTCTTTGATTAGGTTCAGTTCATCGTGCCGGCATTGATACCATTCAACTTCTGTTAGCTTGGCTTCCATCAAGACTCTCAGTGATGGGATCTCTACTTCTACGGGGAGCACTACTTCCATGCCATGTACTAGAGAGAAAGGGGTTGCCCCTATTGAAGTACGGATAGATGTGCGATAACCGTGAAGAGAAAATGGCAGCATCTCATGCCAATATTTGTAGGTTACAACCATTTTTTGAATGATTTTGTTGATATTCTTGTTAGCTGCTTCTACCGCTTCATTCATCTTAGGTCGGTAGGGAGATGAGTTATGGTGTTCGATCTCGAACTCAGCACACAACTCTTTCATCATCTTGTTGTTCAAGTTAGATCCATTATCAATAATGATCTGGCATGGAACACCATAACGATAGATGAGATTGTTCTTGATAAATCGGACCACCACTTGTCGGGTTACATTGGTGTATGACACTGCTTCAACCCAGTTGGTGAAGTAGTCAATGGCTACCAGAATGAACCGATGTCCATTTGAAGCTTTGGGTTCAATCATGCCAATCATGTCGATTCCCCATATATGAAAAGGCCATAGAGAAGAAAGAACTTTGAGATACGTTGGCGGTACATGGATTTTTTCAACGTATATCTGACACTTGTGACACCTCCTCATGTACTTGTAGCAGTCGGATTCCATTGTCAGCCAATATTATCCTGCTCTCAAAATTTTTCTTGCCATTGTGTGTCCATTGGCATGAGTGCCAAAGGATCCTTCATGAGTCTCTTTTATTAACATGTTTGCTTCTACTTTATCCACGCATATGAGCAAAACCATGTCAAATTTTCTCTTGTAGAGTATGTCACTATTTAGGAAGAAGTTGCCAGCCATTCTTCTCAGAGTCTTCCTATCTTTTCTTGATGCCCCAGGCGGGTATTCTTGTCTTTGAAGGAAGCATTTGATATCGTGATACCACGGTTTGTCGTCTACGACTGCTTCAATTACGAAGATGTAAGCAGGCTATCAAGGCGCATTATGTCAATCTTGGGTATGTCGTTCCATCGACTCCCATTAATCATAGAGGATAGAGTAGTTAATGCATCAGCCATGTGGTTTTCTTCACGAGGGATATGATGAAACTCGATTCTGTTGAAGAATGGTAACAACCTTCTTGCATAGTATTTGTAAGGAATTAATCCTGATTGATATGTGTTCCATTCTCCTTTGATATGATTTATAACCAGGGCTGAGTCTCCATATGTAGCATGATTTTTGTGGTTTCGAATCACAATCGCTTTGGTACTACAGTTCGATTCATTTTTTATCCTATGAAGTTGATTAAGGAAGAGAAATAGATGTCTCCAATTAACCCTGCTTGCATACTGAGGTTAAACAGTTAAAACTGTTGGTTTACAGATGCTATCAAAATAGAGGGGGTCTGTTTTTAGTTATTTTATTAAAACAACGGAGTGTCTTGACTGTACAGGAGGCTTTTGGTAAGGATGCTAGACCTGATTTTCTTTGAATGATGTATAGAGGTACTGGACTTTGGGTTTTTGATTAGTATGCTCGCTAAGATTTCACAATCTTATGCCTACGTATTCCTGTTTAACGAAACAGGGAAATCAGAGCGTAGTTCCTCCTATTCTACGGGAGGTAAAAGGCGTTTTGATGTCTTGTTCAAATCTGATAACTCGAATTCGTATCGTATTTTCTGACTCATTACGCGCACTTTTAGTACCGTTTTATCGAGTCTTTCATACCATTTGCTTTTATTTATGATGTTTTCCTTTGTTTTTATGTCGACAGGTGTTTAATCGGCAAGTATAGAAAAAAGAGCGAAAACAGAGCTGAAGAAGGAAGAAAACAGCAAAAATGCAAGTTTTGGCCTTCCCAACTGAATGGTGCTCGCCATTTGCCCCTACAGAGGAGAAAGGAGTTCACCATGTCCCTAAAAAGGAGGGAAATCACCTATTGAACAAATGGCGGTCGCCATTAGGCATACGGTGGTCGCCGTTTGTGGCGGGAGCAATTTTATCAGCAGCAGTTTGGCAGTTTCCTCTATTATTTTCAAATTCGAACCTGAAGTTCTTGGAGCCAAATTTTCTCTATAAATAGGCCCTTTGGAGGATAGTTTGTGTATCCAAGTTTGCGGGGAAGCGCTGTCAAATATGTTTCGTAGTCTTAGGCATATATTCACTTGTAAAAGTGACAGTAACTCACATTGAGGGATTGTCACACTAGTTTGTATTCTATTTCTGTTGTACTCTTGGATCATCAATCTTGCTGTCATATTATTACAAGTATTTCCAGATCCGTTTAATTCAAGTCTCCATTTATTTTCCCACATTTACAGGTTCGTTATTTATCGCTTTATTATTATTTTTATCGTATTCTATAATCGTTCAAGCATGCTGTCCTTAATTATGTTTATCATGTTTAGTTTGTTTATGTTTAATTACATGTCTAGTTAAAGTGTCTTGAGTCCGACGTATGAGAAACGTCGTTACCGGCGGGACTCCGTAGATGTATTAAGTACGAAATCGCGATTGTATTTCGTTTTGGTTATAATTTCTATGCATAATTTAAGTAGCTTTGTCATGAGAGTGAGAAGTTATTTAACATTGCTTTGTCATGAGAGTGAGAAGCATATAAAGGTTTGAGGCGAGATTCGCTAGAGCGTGAGGAGCGAACCGGATAGTAGAAATTAGGCATCATATCTAAATACAATGAGAGCGCTTTAGATGTTGATTAGGATATTGTTGGCTTTCAAATAGTGTTTCTTAGTTATCGGGCGAGCGAGAGCAAAATCTTGGGATTAAGAGATATGGCTTTAGTTAAGACAGCGAGAGCGTGAGGCGGAGCCTTTAAGTCGGTATATTCTACAGAATAGGCATATAGTCATAATTAGTACCTGTATTCTACAAGTCCCTTAGGAACACGGAATCCATATTTCGGGCTCGTTTATCGTTATTTTCAAACCTTTAGTAATTAGCGTTTATATTTCCATTCGTACCATTTTAATCATAGCCTTAGCTTTATAAAGCAACGATAGATTACAGTAGGTAGACATTGGTCTCTGTGGGTTCGACAATCTTTTATATTAATTTGATAAATCTGTGCACTTGCGAAGCATCAAGTTTTTGGCGCCGTTGCCGGGGACCAATGGTCAATATTGTGATTTTGTTGTTGCACCGTATAGACTAAGGCATTCTTGTTTGAAAAAAAAACTATGTATCACCCAGATTTCCTTTACAATTACTACTCCCAACATCTTGAGGAACCGCACCAAGATTTCCTCTACGATTACCATTCCCAATATTTTGAGGAACCACAAGAATCCTATAATCCATACCTCAAAATGTTGATGGAGGATTTCAATGCGACGCTCACTCACTCTCAACCAAATTTCCTCTATGATTACCACTCACAATATTTTTAGGAATCGCAAGAATCCCATAATTCCAACCTCGAAAAATTAATGGAGGATTTCAATGAAACAACAACTAATTCTAGGCTAGAATCTATGATGGAGCGCTTTGTGGAGACACAAACATTCCAGAATGAAGAGTTTAGAAAACAACATCTCGATACTTATGAAACCTTTAGGCAGATGAACATGGTGGTCGAGTCCCTCGCGACTCACATTGAGGCATTGGAGACTCAAATCTCTCTGCTTGCCCAGACACCTATAGGACCTTCCTTTGAGAGTCATGTGGATGTTGTAACAACCAGTAGTGAAGAACAAATAGAAAATCCTAGGGAGAGTGATAATGAATTTGAGGAGATTTATGGCGAGAAAAACGTAGAGATTGAGAAAAATCCACCGACGCCACCCGAAAGGGAGGTTGTCGAAGAGGTAGAGAAGGAAGCATCTATTTTTGTTACTCCTCCCTATACCCCCACCAATTTCTTTCCCGCAATGGTTTGTAGAAGTTAAGGTAGACCCCAAATCCAAAACATATGTGGAGGTATTGGAAAATATCCACACCGATACACCTTTGTCTGAGGTCTTGCAAAAAAAGAGGAAATTTGATGACCATGAAACTAGGGATGTCATTACTGTTAAGAGGGTAAGGTAAGATTTTGAGGTAGTGGATGAATTAACTAAGCCCAAACTTGAAAAACTGATACTTAGGATAGATCCAGAACCACCACCACAAGTTCAAAAGAATGAACCACCCCACAGAAGGAAGAAAAGAAAAGGTGAGGGATATGTGAGATGGCTTGATAAGTGGCCATGGAAATCGAAGATTATTAGCCGTCGAGCTATCGACGTTGAACAAAGAGCTGCGTAGGAGGCAACCCACGAGATTTTTAATTTAATGTTTTACTTTTATTTTTTGTGTTTGCAGGAAATAAAGAAATGTATTGCTTGTCTCGTCTCCGCTTCTTCTAGGTGCCCACGGACATTCCTGCGAATGTCGCTGCTGGTGGTGACACCGATACCGCACTGTATTTTTCTAACACTTTTTGCAGGTTCTTTCTCCGGAAATGGGCAGCATTATGAGTTGTTTTAGAAAAGAGAAAATTCAACAAATTAAGGTATCTCAAAGCGCCCACCGCCGAAGCAGAAGTGGCCAACAAAGACATGGACAACAAAGGAAGGATCAGAGAGGATTTGGCACGCAATAGTATTCATACAGGTTTTATCTTTCCTTTTTCCACCTTTTATCAAAACATTGAGGACAATGTTTGGTTTAAGTGTGGGGGAGGAACTTTATCGCTTTACATTTACCGCTTTCTAGTTAGGTTTATCATTTTCTTGTTTATTTCTTGCTTTTAGGAATTTTATTTGTTTTTAATGTTTTGTCGAGTCTTTGCATGTGCTGTCGAGTCTTTATGCGTGGTTTTCACTTGTTATTCAATTTCCTCGAAATATTAAAAAAATTTAACCTCCAACTATTGTTGTTCCGATTCATGGCACGACACTCTGAAAGTATATAGGTTGTTTAGGCTATGTTAGATAGACTTGGGAAAGTTTTGTAAATATCGGTATCGTTCCTACACCTTAGATTCCCTAAGTATGTGATATTGATTTAAATAGACATTATGCCAAGACCTTATGCCTAGTTTCTTAGAAGTAGCCTCTTGATTAGTTTATACTAGCAGCCATCACCATCCTTACGTACAAACTAAGTAACGAACCGATGCAAATATGTGGTCATCTCAAAAATTTGAATAATTTGATTTTTATAGAAAAAACCGAATGAAAGACATGTTCCCGCTAAGTTAAGTGGTCCTGACCCGATCATTTAGCCTAAAGGTTCGGACTCTTGAAATTCGTAAGCAAAAGAAAACATAATGTGCAAAAAAAAGAAAAAAAAGTGAATGTCAAGATCGTATAACACAAACAGGTTCGCTTACCATGTAAGTACAAAGGATAACGGGCTTAATGTGATTGCGCGAGAATGAAAAATAGGTGAAATAGGATGAAGGATGTAGGTCGAGTTATAATGTCATGATTTGAATTGGTATTGCATAGGAAGGGAGTCTTTGTCCGCAAATGTGGAAATGTGTCGTTACGATATCCTTGTTTTCACTATTTAGTACCTATCGATCAAACATTAGCCTAGCAGCCACGTATGATTAGAGTCTCGTTGTGTCTATTTTTCGAACCGTGCTTATTTTCTTTTTACCGTGTTGGTTGATTGCTTGAGGACAAGCAATGGTTTAAGTGTGGGGGTGTTGATAACTCGAATTCGTATCGTATTTTCCGACTCATTACGCGCACTTTTAGTACCGTTTTATCGAGTCTTTCATACTATTTGCTTTGATTTATGATGTTTTCCTTTGTTTTTATGTCGATAGGTGTTTAATCGGCAAGTATGGAAAAAAGAGCGAAAACAGAGCTGAAGAAGGAAGAAAACAGCAAAAATGCAAGTTTTGGCCTTCCCAACTGAATGACGCTCGCCATTTGCCCCTACAGAGGAGAAAGGCGTTTGCCATGTCCCTAAAAAGGAGGGAAATCACCTTTTGAACTAATGGCGGTCGCCATTAGGCATACGGTGGTCGCCGTTTGTGGCGGGAGCAATTTTATCAGCAGCAGTTTAGCAGTTTCCTCTATTCTTTTCAAATTCGAACCTGAAGTTCTTGGAGCCAAATTTTCTCTATAAATAGGCCCTTTGGAGGATAGTTTGTGTATCCAAGTTTGCGGGGAAGCGCTGTCAAATATGTTTCGTAGTCTTAGGCATATATTCACTTGTAAAAGTGACAGTAACTCACATTGAGGGATTGTCACACTAGTTTGTATTCTATTTCTGTTGTACTCTTGGATCATCAATCTTGCCGTCATATTATTAAAAGTATTTCCAGATCCGTTTAATTCAAGTCTCCATTTATTTTCCCGCATTTACAGGTTCGTTATTTATCGTTTTATTATTATTTTTATCGTATTCTATAATCGTTCAAGCATGCTGTCCTTAATTATGTTTATCATGTTTAGTTTGTTTATGTTTAATTACATGTCTAGTTAAAATGTCTTGAGTCCGACGTATGAGAAACGTCGTTACCGACGGGACTCCGTAGATGTATTAAGTACGAAATCGCGATTGTATGTCGTTTTGGTTATAATTTCTATGCATAATTTAAGTAGCTTTGTCATGAGAGTGAGAAGTTATTTAACATTGCTTTGTCATGAGAGTGAGAAGCATATAAAGGTTTGAGCCGAGATTCGCGAGAGCGTGAGGAGCGAACCGGATAGTAGAAATTAGGCATCATATCTAAATACAATGAGAGCGCTTTAGATGTTGATTAGGATATTGTTGGCTTTCAAATAGTGTTTCTTAGTTATCGGGTGAGCGAGAGTAAAATCTTGGGATTAAGAGATATGGCTTTAGTTAAGACAGCGAGAGCGTGAGGCGGAGCCTTTAAGTCGGTATATTCTACAGAATAGGCATATAGTCATAATTAGTACCCGTATTCTACAAGTCCCTTAGGAACACGGAATCCATATTTCGGGCTCGTTTATCGTTATTTTCAAACCTTTAGTAATTAGCGTTTATATTTCCATTCGTACCATTTTAATCATAGCCTTAGCTTTATAAAGCAACGATAGATTACAGTAAGTTGACATTGGTCTCTGTGGGTTCGACAAACTTTTATATTACTTCGATAAATCTGTGCACTTGCGGAGCATCAAGTTTTTGGCGCCGTTGTCGGGGACCAATGGTCAATATTGTGATTCTGTTGTTGCACCGTATACACTAAGGCATTCTTGTTTGAAAAAAAAACTATGTATCACCCAGATTTCCTTTACAATTACTACTCCCAACATCTTGAGGAACCGCACCAAGATTTCCTCTACGATTACCATTCCCAATATTTTGAGGAACCACAAGAATCCTATAATCCATACCTCGAAATGTTGATGGAGGATTTCAATGCGACGCTCACTCACTCTCAACCAAATTTCCTCTATGATTACCACTCACAATATTTTTAGGAATCGCAAGAATCCCATAATTCCAACCTCGAAAAATTAATGGAGGATTTCAATGAAACAACAACTAATTCTAGGCTAGAATCTATGATGGAGCGCTTTGTGGAGACACAAACTTTCCAGAATGAAGAGTTTAGAAAACAACATCTCGATACTTATGAAACCTTTAGGCAGATGAACATGGTGGTCGAGTCCCTCGCGACTCACATTGAGGCATTGGAGACTCAAATCTCTCTGCTTGCCCAGACACCTATAGGACCTTCCTTTGAGAGTCATGTGGATGTTGTAACAACCAGTAGTGAAGAACAAATAGAAAATCCTAGGGAGAGTGATAATGAATTTGAGGAGATTTATGGCGAGAAAAACGTAGAGATTGAGAAAAATCCACCGACGCCACCCGAAAGGGAGGTTGTCGAAGAGGTAGAGAAGGAAGCATCTATTTTTGTTACTCCTCCCTATACCCCTACCAATTCCTTTCCCGCAAAGGTTTGTAGAAGTTAAGGTAGACCCCAAATCCAAAACATATGTGGAGGTATTGGAAAATATCCACACCGATACACCTCTGTCTGAGGTCTTGCATAAAAAGAGGAAATTTGAGGACCATGAAACTAGGGATGTCATTACTGTTAAGAGGGTAAGGTAAGATTTTAAGGTAGTGGATGAATTAACTAAGCCCAAACTTGAAAAACTGATACTTAGGATAGATCCAGAACCACCACCACAAGTTCAAAAGAATGAACCACCCCACAGAAGGAAGAAAAAAAAAGGTGAGGGATATGTGACATGGCTTGATAAGTGGACATGGAAATCGAAGATTATTAGCCGTCGAGCTATCGACGTTGAACAAAGAGCTGCGTAGGAGGTAACCGACGAGATTTTTAATTTAATGTTTTACTTTTATTTTTTGTATTTGCAGGAAATAAAGAAATGTATTGCTTGTCTCGTCTCAGCTTCTTCTAGGTGCCCACGGACATTCCTGCGAATGTCGCTGCTGGTGGTGACACCAACACCGCTCTGTATTTTTCTAACACTTTTTGCAGGTACTTTCTCCGGAAACGGGCAGCATTATGAGTTGTTTTAGAAAAGAGAAAATTCAACAAATGAAGGTATCTCAAAGCGCCCACCGCCGAAGCAGAAGTGGCCAACAAAGACATGGACAACAAAGGAAGGATCAGAGAGGATTTGGCACGCAATAGTATTCATACAGGTTTTATCTTTCCTTTTTCCACCTTTTATCAAAACATTGAGGATAATGTTTGGTTTAAGTGTGGGGGAGGAACTTTATCGCTTTACATTTACAGCTTTCTAGTTAGGTTTATCATTTTCGAGTTTATTTCTTGCTTTTAGGAATATTATTTGTTTTTAATGTTTTGTCGAGTCTTTGCATGTACTGTCGAGTCTTTATGCGTGGTTTTCACTTGTTATTCAATTTCCCCGAAATATTAAAAAATTTTAACCTCCAACTATTTTTGTTTCAATTCATGGCACGACACTCTGAAAGTATATAGGTTGTTTAGGCTGTGTTAGATAGACTTGGGAAAGTTTTGTAAATATCGGTACCGTTCCTACACCTTAGATTCCCTAAGTATGTGATATTGATTTAAATAGACATTATGCCAAGACCTTATGCCTAGTTTCTTAGAAGTAGCCTCTTGATTAGTTTATACTAGCAGCCATCACCATCCTTACGTACAAACTAAGTAACGAACCGATGCAAATATGTGGTCATCTCAAAAATTTGAATAATGTGATTTTTATAGAAAAAAAATGAATGAAAGACATGTTCCTGCTAAGTTAAGTGGTCCTGACCCGATCATTTAGCCTAAAGGTTCGGACTCTTGAAATTCGTAAGCAAAAGAAAACATAATGTGCAAAAAAAAGAAAAAAAAGTGAATGTCAAGATCATATAACACAAACAGGTTCGCTTACCATGTAAGTACAAAGGATAACGGGCTTAATGTGATTGCGCGAGAATGAAAAAGAGGTGAAATAGGATGAAGGATGTTGGTCGAGTTATAATGTCATGATTTGAATTGGTATTGCATAGGAAGGGAGTCTTTGTCTGCAAATGTGGAAATGTGTCGTTACGATATCCTTGTTTTCACTATTTAGTACCTATCGATCAAACATTAGCCTAGCAGCTACGTATGATTAGAGTCTCGTTGTGTCTATTTTTCGAACCGTGCTTATTTTCTTTTTATCGTGTTGGTTGATTGCTTGAGGACAAGCAATGGTTTAAGTGTGGGGGTGTTGATAACTCGAATTCGTATCGTATTTTCCGACTCATTACGCGCACTTTTAGTACCGTTTTATCGAGTCTTTCATACTATTTGCTTTGATTTATGATGTTTTCCTTTGTTTTTATGTCGATAGGTGTTTAATCGGCAAGTATGGAAAAAAGAGCGAAAACAGAGCTGAAGAAGGAAGAAAACAGCAAAAATGCAAGTTTTGGCCTTCCCAACTGAATGACGCTCGCCATTTGCCCCTACAGAGGAGAAAGGCGTTTGCCATGTCCCTAAAAAGGAGGGAAATCACCTTTTGAACTAATGGCGGTCGCCATTAGGCATACGGTGGTCGCCGTTTGTGGCGGGAGCAATTTTATCAGCAGCAGTTTAGCAGTTTCCTCTATTCTTTTCGAATTCGAACCTGAAGTTCTTGGAGCCAAATTTTCTCTATAAATAGGCCCTTTGGAGGATAGTTTGTGTATCCAAGTTTGCGGGGAAGCGCTGTCAAATATGTTTCGTAGTCTTAGGCATATATTCACTTGTAAAAGTGACAGTAACTCACATTGAGGGATTGTCACACTAGTTTGTATTCTATTTCTGTTGTACTCTTGGATCATCAATCTTGCCGTCATATTATTAAAAGTATTTCCAGATCCGTTTAATTCAAGTCTCCATTTATTTTCCCGCATTTATAGGTTCGTTATTTATCGCTTTATTATTATTTTTATCGTATTCTATAATCGTTCAAGCATGCTGTCCTTAATTATGTTTATCATGTTTAGTTTGTTTATGTTTAATTACATGTCTAGTTAAAATGTCTTGAGTCCGACGTATGAGAAACGTCGTTACCGACGGGACTCCGTAGATGTATTAAGTACGAAATCGCGATTGTATGTCGTTTTGGTTATAATTTCTATGCATAATTTAAGTAGCTTTGTCATGAGAGTGAGAAGTTATTTAACATTGCTTTGTCATGAGAGTGAGAAGCATATAAAGGTTTGAGCCGAGATTCGCGAGAGCGTGAGGAGCGAATCGGACAGTAGAAATTAGGCATCATATCTAAATACAATGAGAGCGCTTTAGATGTTGATTAGGATATTGTTGGCTTTCAAATAGTGTTTCTTAGTTATCGGGCGAGCGAGAGTAAAATCTTGGGATTAAGAGATATGGCTTTAGTTAAGACAGCGAGAGCGTGAGGCGGAGCCTTTAAGTCGGTATATTCTACAGAATAGGCATATAGTCATAATTAGTACCCGTATTCTACAAGTCCCTTAGGAACACGAAATCCATATTTCGGGCTCGTTTATCGTTATTTTCAAACCTTTAGTAATTAGCGTTTATATTTCCATTCGTACCATTTTAATCATAGCCTTAGCTTTATAAAGCAACGATAGATTACAGTAGGTTGACATTGGTCTCTGTGGGTTCGACAAACTTTTATATTACTTCGATAAATCTGTGCACTTGCGGAGCATCAAGTTTTTGGCGCCGTTGTCGGGGACCAATGGTCAATATTGTGATTCTGTTGTTGCACCGTATACACTAAGGCATTCTTGTTTGAAAAAAAAACTATGTATCACCCAGATTTCCTTTACAATTACTACTCCCAACATCTTGAGGAACCGCACCAAGATTTCCTCTACGATTACCATTCCCAATATTTTGAGGAACCACAAGAATCCTATAATCCATACCTCGAAATGTTGATGGAGGATTTCAATGCGACGCTCACTCACTCTCAACCAAATTTCCTCTATGATTACCACTCACAATATTTTGAGGAATCGCAAGAATCCCATAATTCCAACCTCGAAAAATTAATGGAGGATTTCAATGAAACAACAACTAATTCTAGGCTAGAATCTATGATGGAGCGCTTTGTGGAGACACAAACTTTCCAGAATGAAGAGTTTAGAAAACAACATCTCGATACTTATGAAACCTTTAGGCAGATGAACACGGTGGTCGTGTCCCTCGCGACTCACATTGAGGCATTGGAGACTCAAATCTCTCTGCTTGCCCAGACACCTATAGGACCTTCCTTTGAGAGTCATGTGGATGTTGTAACAACCAGTAGTGAAGAACAAATAGAAAATCCTAGGGAGAGTGATAATGAATTTGAGGAGATTTATGGCAAGAAAAACGTAGAGATTGAGAAAAATCCACCGACGCCACCCGAAAGGGAGGTTGTCGAAGAGGTAGAGAAGGAAGCATCTATTTTTGTTACTCCTCCCTATACCCCTACCAATTCCTTTCCCGCAAAGGTTTGTTGAAGTTAAGGTAGACCCCAAATCCAAAACATATGTGGAGGTATTGGAAAATATCCACACCGATACACCTCTGTCTGAGGTCTTGCATAAAAAGAGGAAATTTGAGGACCATGAAACTAGGGATGTCATTACTGTTAAGAGGGTAAGGTAAGATTTTAAGATAGTGGATGAATTAACTAAGCCCAAACTTGAAAAACTGATACTTAGGATAGATCCAGAACCACCACCACAAGTTCAAAAGAATGAACCACCCCACAGAAGGAAGAAAAAAAAAGGTGAGGGATATGTGAGATGGCTTGATAAGTGGCCATGGAAATCGAAGATTATTAGCCGTCGAGCTATCGACGTTGAACAAAGAGCTGCGTAGGAGGCAACCGACGAGATTTTTAATTTAATGTTTTACTTTTATTTTTTGTATTTGCAGGAAATAAAGAAATGTATTGCTTGTCTCGTCTCAGCTTCTTCTAGGTGCCCACGGACAATCCTGCGAATGTCGCTGCTGGTGGTGACACCAATACCGCTCTGTATTTTTCTAACACTTTTTGCAGGTACTTTCTCCAGAAACGGGCAGCATTATGAGTTGTTTTAGAAAAGAGAAAATTCAACAAATGAAGGTATCTCAAAGCGCCCACCGCCGAAGCAGAAGTGGCCAACAAAGACATGGACAACAAAGGAAGGATCAGAGAGGATTTGGCACGCAATAGTATTCATACAGGTTTTATCTTTCCTTTTTCCACCTTTTATCAAAACATTGAGGACAATGTTTGGTTTAAGTGTGGGGGAGGAACTTTATCGCTTTACATTTACAGCTTTCTAGTTAGGTTTATCATTTTTGAGTTTATTTCTTGCTTTTAGGAATTTTATTTGTTTTTAATGTTTTGTCGAGTCTTTGCATGTGCTGTCGAGTCTTTATGCGTGGTTTTCACTTGTTATTCAATTTCCCCGAAATATTAAAAAATTTTAACCTCCAACTATTTTTGTTTCGATTCATGGCACGACACTCTGAAAGTATATAGGTTGTTTAGGCTGTGTTAGATAGACTTGGGAAAGTTTTGTAAATATCGGTACCGTTCCTACACCTTAGATTCCCTAAGTATGTGATATTGATTTAAATAGACATTATGCCAATACCTTATGCCTAGTTTCTTAGAAGTAGCCTCTTGATTAGTTTATACTAGCAGCCATCACCATCCTTACGTACAAACTAAGTAACGAACCGATGCAAATATGTGGTCATCTCAAAAATTTGAATAATTTGATTTTTATAGAAAAAAATGAATGAAAGACATGTTCCCGCTAAGTTAAGTGGTCCTGACCCGATCATTTAGCCTAAAGGTTCGGACTCTTGAAATTCGTAAGCAAAAGAAAACATAATGTGCAAAAAAAAGAAAAAAAAGTGAATGTCGAGATCGTATAACACAAACAGGTTCGCTTACCATGTAAGTACAAAGGATAACGGGCTTAATGTGATTGCGCGAGAATGAAAAAGAGGTGAAATAGGATGAAGGATGTAGGTCGAGTTATAATGTCATGATTTGAATTGGTATTGCATAGGAAGGGAGTCTTTGTCTGCAAATGTGGAAATGTGTCGTTACGATATCCTTGTTTTCACTATTTAGTACCTATCGATCAAACATTAGCCTAGCAGCTACGTATGATTAGAGTCTCGTTGTGTCTATTTTTCGAACCGTGCTAATTTTCTTTTTATCGTGCTGGTTGATTGCTTGAGGACAAGCAATGGTTTAAGTGTGGGGGTGTTGATAACTCGAATTCGTATCGTATTTTCCGACTCATTACGCGCACTTTTAGTACCGTTTTATCGAGTCTTTCATACTATTTGCTTTGATTTATGATGTTTTCCTTTGTTTTTATGTAGATAGGTGTTTAATCGGCAAGTATGGAAAAAAGAGCGAAAACAGAGCTGAAGAAGGAAGAAAACAGCAAAAATGCAAGTTTTGCCTTCCCAACTGAATGACGCTCGCCATTTGCCCCTACAGAGGAGAAAGGCGTTTGCCATGTCCCTAAAAAGGAGGGAAATCACCTTTTGAACTAATGGCGGTCGCCATTAGGCATACAGTGGTCGCCGTTTGTGGCGGGAGCAATTTTATCAGCAGCAGTTTAGCAGTTTCCTCTATTCTTTTCAAATTCGAACCTGAAGTTCTTGGAGGAAAATTTTCTCTATAAATAGGCCCTTTGAAGGATAGTTTGTGTATCCAAGTTTGCGGGGAAGCGCTGTCAAATATGTTTCGTAGTCTTAGGCATATATTCACTTGTAAAAGTGACAGTAACTCACATTGAGGGATTGTCACACTAGTTTGTATTCTATTTCTGTTGCACTCTTTGATCATCAATCTTGCCGTCATATTATTAAAAGTATTTCCAGATCCGTTTAATTCAAGTCTCCATTTATTTTCCCGCATTTACAGGTTTGTTATTTATCGCTTTATTATTATTTTTATCGTATTCTATAATCGTTCAAGCATGCTGTCCTTAATTATGTTTATCATGTTTAGTTTGTTTATGTTTAATTACATGTCTAGTTAAAATGTCTTGAGTCCGACGTATGAGAAACGTCGTTACCGACGGGACTCCGTAGATGTATTAAGTACGAAATCGCGATTGTATGTCGTTTTGGTTATAATTTCTATGCATAATTTAAGTAGCTTTGTCATGAGAGTGAGAAGTTATTTAACATTGCTTTGTCATGAGAGTGAGAAGCATATAAAGGTTTGAGCCGAGATTCGCGAGAGCGTGAGGAGCGAACCAGATAGTAGAAATTAGGCATCATATCTAAATACAACGAGAGCGCTTTAGATGTTGATTAGGATATTGTTGGCTTTTAAATAGTGTTTCTTAGTTATCGGGCGAGCGAGAGCAAAATCTTGGGATTAAGAGATATGGCTTTAGTTAAGACCGCGAGAGCGTGAGGCGGAGCAATTAAGTCGGTATATTCTACAGAATAGGCATATAGTCATAATTAGTACCCGTATTCTACAAGTCCCTTAGGAACACGAAATCCATATTTCGGGCTCGTTTATCGTTATTTTTAAACCTTTAGTAATTAGCGTTTATATTTCCATTCATACCATTTTAATCATAGCCTTAGCTTTATAAAGCAATGATAGATTACAGTAGGTTGACATTGGTCTCTGTGGGTTCGACAATCTTTTATATTACTTCGATAAATCTGTGCACTTGTGGAGCATCAAGTTTTTGGCGCCGTTGCCGGGGACCAATGGTCAATATTGTGATTCTGTTGTTGCACCGTATTGACTAAGGCATTCTTGTTTGAAAAAAAAACTATGTATCACCTAGATTTCCTTTACAATTACTACTCCCAACATCTTGAGGAACCGCACCAAGATTTCCTCTACGATTACCATTCCCAATATTTTGAGGAACCACAAGAATCCTATAATCCATACCTCAAAATGTTGATGGAGGATTTCAATGCGACGCTCACTCACTCTCAACCAAATTTCCTCTATGATTACCACTCACAATATTTTGAGGAATCGCAAGAATCCCATAATTCCAACCTCAAAAAATTAATGGAGGATTTCAATGAAACAACAACTAATTCTAGGCTAGAATCTATGATGGAGCGCTTTGTGGAGACACAAACTTTCCAGAATGAAGAGTTTAGAAAATAACATCTCGATACTTATGAAACCTTTAGGCAGATGAACACGGTGGTCGAGTCCCTCGCGACTCACACTGAGGCATTGGAGACTCAAATCTCTCTGCTTGCCCAGACACCTATAGGACCTTCCTTTGAGAGACATGTGGATGTTGTAACAACCAGTAGTGAAGAACAAATAGAAAATCCTAGGGAGAGTGATAATGAATTTGAGGAGAGTTATGGCGAGAAAAGCGTAGAGATTGAGAAAAATCCACCGACGCCACCCGAAAGGGAGGTTGTCGAAGAGGTAGAGAAGGAAGCATCTATTTTTGTTACTCCTCCCTATACCCCCACCAATTCCTTTCCCGCAAAGGTTTGTAGAAGTTAAGGCAGACTCCAAATCCAAAACATATGTGGAGGTATTGGAAAATGTCCACACCGATACACCTTTGTCTGAGGTCTTGCATAAAAAGAGAAAATTTGAGGACCATGAAACTAGGGATGTCATTACTATTAAGAGGGTAAGGTTAGATTTTGAGGTAGTGGGTGAATTAACTAAGCCCAAACTTGAAAAACTGATACTTAGGATAGATCCAGAACCACCACCACAAGTTCAAAAGAATGAACCACCCCACAGAAGGAAGAAAAGAAAAGGTGAGGGATATGTGAGATGGCTTAATAAGTGGCCATGGAAATCGAAGATTATTAGCCGTCGAGCTATCGACGTTAAACAAAGCGCTGCGTGGGAGGCAACCCACGAGATTTTTAATTTAATGTTTTACTTTTATTGTTTGTGTTTGCTGGAAATAAAGAAATGTATTGCTTGTCTCATCTTAGCTTCTTCTAGGTGCCCACGGACATTCCTGCGAATGTCACTGCTGGTGGTGACACTGATACCGCACTGTATTTTTCTAACACTTTTTGTAGGTACTTTCTCCGGAAACGGGCATCATTATGAGTTATTTTAGAAAAGAGAAAATTCAACAAATGAAGGTATCTCAAAGCGCCCACCGCCGAAGCAGAAGTGCCAACGAAGACATGGACAACAAAGGAAGGATTAGAGAGGATTTGGCACGCAATAGTATTCATACAAGTTTTATCTTTCCTTTTTCCACCTTTTATCAAAACATTGAGGACAATGTTTGGTTTAAGTGTGGGGGAGGAACTTTATCGCTTTACATTTACCGCTTTCTAGTTAGGTTTATCATTTTCTAGTTTATTTCTTGCTTTTAGGAATTTTATTTGTTTTTAATGTTTTGTCGAGTCTTTGCATGTGCTATCGAGTCTTTATGCGTGGTTTTCACTTGTTATTCAATTTCCCCGAAATATTAAAAAATTTTAACCTCCAACTATTTTTGTTTCGATTCATGGCACGACACTCTGAAAGTATATAGGTTGTTTAGGCTATGTTAGATAGACTTGGGAAAGTTTTGTAAATATCAGTACCATTCCTACACCTTAGATTCCCTAAGTATGTGATATTGATTTAAAAAGACATTATGCCAAGACCTTATGCCTAGTTTCTTAGAAGTACCCTCTTGATTTGTTTATACTAGCAGCCAGCACCATCCTTATGTACAAACTAAGTAACGAACCGATGCAAATATGCGGTCATCTCAAAAATTTGAATAATGTGATTTTTATAGAAAAAAACGAATGAAAGACATGTTCCCGCTAAGTTAAGTGGTCCTCACCCGACCATTTAGCCTAAAGGTTCGGACTCTTGAAATTCGTAAGCAAAAGAAAACATAATGTGCAAAAAAAAGAAAAAAAAAGTGAATGTCGAGATCGTATAACACAAACAGGTTCGCTTACCATGTAAGTACAAAGGATAACGGGCTTAATGTGATTGCGCGAGAATGAAAAAGAGGTGAAATAGGATGAAGGATGTAGGTTGAGTTATAATGTCATGATTTGAATTGGTATTGCATAGGAAGGGAGTCTTTGTCCGCAAATATGGAAATGTGTCGTTACGATATCCTTATTTTCACTATTTAGTACCTATCGATCAAACATTAGCCTAGCAGCCACGTATATGTAGCGAACGATTTTGGACGTGGTTCTTAAGCACTGTCGCTCTAGGGTTACTACCGGTCGATTCATTTTTTATCCTATTGAGTTGACTAAGGAAGGGAAATAGATGTCTCCAATTAACCTTGCTTGCATACTGAGTTTAAACAGCGGTCTGTTAGATTGCGGATGCTATATGGTAATGGGGCCTTTTTCTTCTTACTTTGTTTAGAACGAAACACCGAGAATGTTCATGGGGAGTTTTGTTAGGATGCCAGGACTGATGCTTTTCATTTGATATGTGAAGGTATGGGATTTGGGGCTTTGGATTAGTGTGCTCGCTAAGATTTTTCTTTCAATCTTATGCCTACGTATTCCCGTTTACCGAAACAGGGAAATCAGAGCGATCGTAGTTCCTCCTTTTCTATGGGAGGAAATGGTGTTTTGATGTCTTGTTCAAAGTCCAAGACGTGAAGCTGAAAAGGTGGTTTATATCTTGTTCAAAGCCCAAGATGTGAAGCTGAAAAGGTGTTGTCTTCAGAGAGAATTTGTCATCTCTAAAGGGGGTCTATTTGTCACAACTGTTGGGTGACTGACTATAAAGGAGGATTACTTTAACTGGGATATGTGAATCCTAGCAATGCCATAATTTCTTTTATAGGGGTTTTTAACCTGAAGGAGAAGACTTTAACTTAGTGTAGAGAAATGCTATCTTTCCTTAGGAATTTCTCATGCTAAAAGAGGGACAGTGGTGTGTATGTAAATAATCCAGAGGCTTGCCGCTTACCGCGATTAGATGAAAGGAGTTGTTGATGTTTGGTATCCTGTGAACGAGGTACAGTTTTGATGCTAAAAGGTTGATTGACTCAACCAGGGTTTTTTCTTATACAAAGCCCAAGAGGAGGCGATTGACCCAACAAGAGGGTGTTTTTTATCTATCTCGTATGAAGCCCGAGAGGGAGGCTAAAAGGAGTTGACTCAACAAGAGAGTGCTTTTAGATGTGCCTTGTACGAAGCCCAAGACGGAGGCTAAAGGTTGACTCAACAAGAGAGTCTTTTATACTCAACAAGATAGTGTTTTTGTATCTCGTACGAAGCCCGAGATGGAGGCTAAAAGGTAGATTGACCCAACAAGAGAGTCTTTTTGTATCTCGTACGAAGCCCGAGATAGAGGCTAAAAGGATTGCTGTTTCAGTTGAGTGACAGGTCCAGTAGGTTGGTTAAAAGAGAAAATCAGTTCTTATAAAGAGACTGATTAAAGGTAAGGCTATGCTTTGGGATTGATCAGAGGATCAGGGTTATTTCCTGTTCTTTAAGGAAATGGGGAATCCAGAGGGTATTGGAGACTGTCTGAGTCTACTGGTGTTTTTCCCTACTTGAGAATGCCTTCGAGACTCAAGGATATTAGACTGTCCAAGTCTAGAGTTTTATCTTCTGTACTATGCCTAAAGAAACAGTAGTAGTACGTTCACGGAAGAAAGATCTAAACTCTTTGAAAGACTGTTCTATTAAGATGACTAATTTCTGTTCCTATACCTCTAGGAGGTCATCGGGATAATTTTTACGAAGCCCAAGAGGAGGCTGGAAACTTTTAAGAAGCCGAGGGACAATTTGTACGAAGCCCAAGAGGAGGCTCTCTTCCCGAAGGAAGAATCCTTATACGAAGCCTAAGAGGAGTCTGTGAATACTTCTAAGAATCTGTAGGGTCCTTGTACAACGCCCAAGAGGAGGCAGGGATGCTTTTAGGAAGCCTGTGGGTCCCCAAACCTCGAGAAATTCAAGAAAGGCTATTCACAGAGAATAGATCAAGCCGGGAAAGTCCGGGAATTTGAAAGAAACTCAAGAGATTCCATTCACGGAGAAAAGATCATCTCTGGGGAGTAGAGTTTCTTTGACATTTCTAAGGGTGACAGTCTGAGAAAGGGTTCACCGAGATGCCTTTCACGTCTCCATATTGTTTAACCCCAAGAGGAGGGAAGACTGTATCTGGTAATCCTATGGGGATCTAGTTTTGACTGTTTTTAAGAGTGACCAACAGGGCTTAGTGCTAGACGTAGTTTCCGGGGAAACTCTAAATATCTATACTAGTATTACACAGTTGATATGAGTTTATGAAAGAAGACTTATAGTGAAACAACCCCACAATACAGTTTATATGTATATGAAAGCGGATAAAGAAAGCATATAAACACTTACTCGGTTGTAGAGCTTCCATGCTGTTTGGTTAGTTGTTCAACAAAGAAAGATTGAAAACAACAGTATATTCAAAATTTAAAGGAGACAATATTTTGAAAAGATGTTGGGGCTTACAGCTCAAGGAGAGGCCCAAGGTTTATCAGTGATCGCATTGTCGTTTTGTACAGAGGGACTTATACAAGTGACTGAGGCCCAAGAAAGGTTTTCTATACAAGGGGATGGGTCTTACACTCTCTCAAGAGGCCCAAGTGTTAAAGAAAAAGAATGGGGCTTACAACACGAGGGTAGGCCCAGATGATAGGTTTTTTTTTATTGGCGATCGCGCCGAGGTTTTCTTTTAACGCAAGGGGACTTATACAATGTCTGAGGCCCAAAAAAGTTTTGGTTAAAAGGGGATTGGGTCTTACACTCTAATAGAGGCCCAAGAGATTTATTTTTGTACAAGTGGTGGGGCTTACAGCTCAAGGAGAGGCCCAGAGTCATTTGTTTGAAAATGGCGATTGCATCGAGATTTTCGAAAACGCGGTGGGTCTTATACAATGCATTGAGGCCCAAAATGGTTTGGTTTTCAAAGGGGGTTGGGTCTTACACTCTAATAGAGGCCCAAGAGATTTTGAATGGGTCTTATAGCTCGAGGAGAGGCCCAGGGTTTGTTTTTCAACGGACGATGATCGCGTCGAAGTTTTTGAAATACAACGGGACTTATACAATAAGTGAGGCCCAAAAATAGGTTTGTATTTACAAAGGATTGGGTCTTACACTCTATTAGAGGCCCAAAAGTGTTTGAAATTGTTTGATGAGGGTGAAAATCAAAGAAACCCTAATTTGTTATTCTTTAAAAGTAAATATTTAAAGAAAATCAAATAAAATACCAAATAAGTTTGAATAAACCATTTGTGATTTTTGTTTAAGGTTTGAGAAATGAGGGATTAATCACAAGGTGAATTAAAACTCACTTGGTTTTGATTTTCAAAGTAAATATTCACTTTTAAAATGTTTAAAAAACATTAAAAAGGAATTTATTCACAAAAATACTAATTATATTAAATAAATAATATAAACTTAATTTTTTTTTGTGGAATAAAATATTTCAACATTTTTGTGATTTTTTGCAAAAAGAACCAATAAAAAATAATTAAAATTGAAGGAGTTATTAATTTTCCAATTAATTAATAAAACATGAAAATATTGGAAAAAATAGCAAAAATGTGAGAAAACACAAAATGGCATGGGTGGGGTTTAAACCCACGACCTCAAGGTTATAGGGCGCGCGCCTTACCACTGGGGTGGTGATACATCCATTGTTTGAAACTCAAACACAAATATACAAGGCTTGCCTTGTGTTTTGGCTTGGCCCAAGGCAAGGCAAGGCAAGTTTTGGGTCAGAAACGTGAAGGTCATAACTTTCTCATTTCTCCATGGTTTGAGACAAAATTTATATGCATCTGGCCTAGAATTTCACAAGGAATCCAATGGTGGTGGTATTTTTTTCAGATCATACTCCCTCCTCAAAACCCGGTAGTGGTTTTGAAAAAGGCCTATAATTGCATTTTCTATGCTACACTTTGATACAGGCATGAATTACATGATGAATTGGTTCAAACACAACATATATAACATGTATGAGGTGTGTATGATTAGTGGACTTCAAAGCAATGCATATTTTGGAAAATTCAAGTCATGATGCTTACCTCTTTTTGAGCTTTTGGAGTTTTCTGTGCAATCTGCCAAACTTCTTGTTCCAGAAATGGTTTGATGCTTTGGAGACTCTCAAATGATCCCTTAGAAGCTTTTAGGATGGTTGGAATCAGCTGGAACCTGCAAAAACACAAACTGGCCCTTTCTTGCAAAAGGGGTTAAAATGACCAAAATAGCAACTCTCTCAAATGGTGTTCCAGATGGGGGAACCATTTGGGACAGTTCAAGGATGTTATTTGGAGTGTGTTTGAGGTTTTATCTGGTTTGGAAAGTGACTGAATCAAGACATGGCTTGAAAAATGCACAAAAGGCCTATTTTGAGGTTTTGAGAGGTGACTTTGTGATTTTGGTGTTACAGGTCACTTTTGATAGTTTGGATCACCTACATATGATGTTTATGAGGTGTTAGGATCATGAGTTGTGATGGAAATGCTCTCTAACTCAAAAACTCATAGTTACCTTGCTAAAGAAGGCATTTTGGCCTAAAGAGAGGGATTTTGAGGAAAACATCTGTTTGATGGCTTTGGTGTACTCAAACTGAGCACAAATGAGCTCTATTTATAGTAGAGCAAGTTTGTTTTGGGATCAATAGTGAATGGCAACTGCAGCAGAGGTTTGGCCAATGGTTGCACTTTGGAATCCAAGTCTCATCTAGCCATTGACTAGAGGTTAGGGCACAGGGTTGTGGTTCCCTTGGTTTTGGATACGTCTTGACTGAATTCAGTTGCAAACGGCTCAGTCCATGCCACCTTGGTGTATGCATTGAATGCTCCAATCCAAAATTGGAGTCTTGTCCCTCTTTTAGGCAATTCTAGGTTTGGCATGCTACTTCTTGTTCCAAGGACTTTGGAGGCTTGGCCTAGTGTTTGTCCCCTTTAGATTTGATCCTCAGATGTGTCCAAAGTGATGACAAGGCTTGGAATTATCTGATTTTTCCAAATCGAGCAAAAATGGAAAATTCTACCTAGCCTTGGCAGTTTTCAGCAAGGCATATTGCCATTGTCATATCTCATGGCCCAAGTGGAATTTGGTGATGTTCTTGGCCATTTTAGAAAGCCCTCATATGATCCAACAACTGTTTGATCATATTTGGTTTTGATACTTTTTGGATCCAAGTGAAAAATGCCCCTACATTTGGAAAAAAGTGAAGGCAGATTCTGACTTAGTGAAAATTTCACGAAGTGTTGGAAAAAAGTGACATTTTCACTTTTTGTGATTTTGATCATTCCATAACTCAAAATCCATGATGAATTTGGAAGGAGGTCAGTTCTAAGCTTTTGTAGAGGGTAATGAGAGCTACAAATCTAGCTTTGGATGGGGAAAAATGGCCTTGTGGTTTAGGAGTTATGATCCTCCAAAGTTGGTACCCTTGCCACTTTGTTCATAACTTAGAAAGTTTTCTAAGTTTTTATGGTTACCCCTTTTACAAGCTATCCCACTTTTCTTATTTTTCTTGATGAATGATGATTCAAATCATACATTAACATCATTTTAGGGTTAAAAAACCATTTTTGTGAAAAATCTCAAAAAGTCAAAGTTGACTTTTGTGCACAGTTGACTTTTTGTCAGATGAATTCCAAACTGTGCGATCCTTTAGGAAATCATGTCCTTGACCTAAATCAAACTTGATGTACATGTTCCATGGGTGTTATAGGGTATATTGAATCATGTCCTAGGGTTTGGGAGCATGTCCTGGTCAAAAGTCAAAGCTATAGTTGACTTTTTCCTCAAAACCCTAACTGTGGTACTAATGAAATTGAGACTTGCTGCTCAAGCTTCTTGGATCAATCCATTGTTACAAATGGATCAATGTGGTATGTTGGAGACCCTCAAATCCTCTCTTGAGGTCTTGGCTCATGATTTGTCCCAAAAGTCAACTTAGGGGTGAATTAGGTCAAGAAACCCCAATTTCTGATTTTTTATGTATGCATCCCCTGAGGTCAAATTGACTTGATGCTTGGGCCCATGAGGTTCCGTGGAGTATTTTAGGATATGCTTTGAAGCATTGGATCATGCCTAGAGGAAAATTTTCATCTGGAGGCCCTGGTCGACCAAACCCTAATTTGGTGACACTGGCGATCTTGAGGCTTGATCCACCTAGACGGGAGCAGCCTTGTGCTTAATCCTTGAAGTGGGAGTCATCTTGATCCCTTGTAGATGTTTGGGAGGTTAGACAAGTTGAATATCATGTCATTTCTTGATTGATCCTTTGTCTAACAACTCTGAGAGGGCTTGAAACCCTAAATTTGATTGTAGTGGATGCTTACCCATCTTTGGGGAGACTGATGAGGTATGATGGTTCCTCCATATTGTGATGATGATTTTCACAATGATGGGAAATATTAGTGGTCAAAATTTGGGGTATGACAGATGATTTTCACCAATATGATGCTAAAAGGTTGATTGACTCAACCGAGGATTTCTTTATACAAAGCCTAAGAGGAGGCTAGAAGTTTGACTTTTCCGGGGAAAATGTATCTTGTATAAAGCCAAAGATAGAGGCTGAACTGAGTTTGACTCAACAAGAGAGCGTTTGTATGTGTCTTGTACAAAGCCCAAGACGGAGGCTAAAAGAGTTGACTCAACAAGAGAGTCTTGAGCAGGTGATTGACTCAACAAGAGAGTCTTTTATACTCAACAAGAGAGTGATATGCTATCTCGTACGAAGCCCGAGATTGAGGCTAAAAGGAGATTGACTCAACAAGAGAGTCCTTTATACTCAACAAGAGAGTGTTTTTATATGTCTTGTACAAAACCCAAGACGGAGGCTAAAAGTTGACTCAACAAGAGAATCTTTCATACTCAACAAGAGAGTGCTTTTTTATATGTCTTGTACAAAGCCCAAGACGGAGGCTAAAAGTTGACTCAACAAGAGAATCTTTTATACTCAGCAAGAGAGTGTTTTTTTTATATGTCTTGTAAAAAGCCCAATACGGAGGCTAAAAGTGTTTGACTGAACAAGAGAGTCTGAAAAGGTTAGCTTCGCTAGGGAGAATCATTTGTACAAAGCCCAAGAGGAGGCTGTCTTACTGCTGAGGATTAGATCCATAGGCAGGCCCAGGGGTGGGGAACTCTCATGAGAGAGACCAGGTTTCAGAGTGATCGGTGTTTCTTCCTATGTTTGAAAGGAACTTGAGAATGTCTTTGAGACTCAAGAGTTTTAGACTGTCCAAGTCTAAAGTTTTATCTTTTGTACAATGCCCAAGAGGAGGCACGAGCATTAAGGGATGAGTATCAACCTTAAAATGGTCGGAGTTTTGACGCTGGAAAGAATGCTCTAGCAAAGGATGACTAAGTTCTGTCTTATACCTTTAAGAGGTCATTAGGGTCCTTGTATTAAGCCCAGGAAAAGGCATGAGAACTTCTAAGAAGCCGAAGGGTCCTTGTACAACGCCCAAGAGGAGGCGGGGATGCTTTTAGGAAGCCTGTGGGTCCCCCAAACCAAGAGAAGTTCAAGAAATGCAATTCACAGAGAAGATATCATTCCAGGAAAGTTCGAGAATTTAGAAGAAACTCAAGAGATGCCATTCACGGAGAAAAGATCATCTGTGGGGAGTTAGAATTTCTTTGACAATTTCTAAGAGTGACAGTCTGAGAAAAGGTTCACCGAGAATACTGCCTTTCTCTTTGTTCCATATTGCTTAACCCCAAGAGAAGGGAAGACTGTATCTGGAAATCCTATGGGGATCCGGTTTTGTTTGTATTTAAGAGTGACCAACATGGCTTTACCTAGTTCTAGACGTAGTTGCCGGGGAAAACTCTAAATAACTATATTAGTATTACACAGTGGATATGTGACAAGTATATAAAAGGATGTGTAAGAAGACTTACAGTGAAGCAGCCCCACAATACAGTTATATACATATGAAAGCGGTAAATGAAAGCGGATAAACACTTACCCGTTGTAGAGCTTCCATGTTGTTTTGTTACTTGTTCAACAAAGAAAGTTTTGGTAACAACATATATTTGAATTCAAAATCAAAGGAGAAAGTGCTTTGAAAAGATTGTTGGGGCTTATAGCTCAAGGAGAGGCCCAAGTTTTAACGACGATCGCACCGTTGTTTTGAAAACTGTACAGAGGGACTTATACAATATGTGAGACCCAAAAAGTTTTTATGTACAATGGGATGGGTCTAACACTCTATTAGAGGCCCAAAGAAACTTAAACAAAAGAAATAGGGCTTATAACACGAGGGTAGGCCCAATTGTTTTTGTTTTAAACTGACGAAGAGTTTGAAAATGAATAAATATGGGTCTTATTGCTCAAGGAGAAGCCCAAAGCTTTTTGTTAAAAAGGCGACGATCGTGCCGAACTTTTTGACGGTATCGGGACTTATACAATACACTGAGGCCCAAAATTGTTTTATTTACAAAGGGGTTGGGTCTTACACTCTATTAGAGGCCCATGAGTGTTTGAAAATGATTTGCTTAGGGTGATTAAGATCAAAACCCTAAATTAATTTCAAAATGTATTTTAATTAAATAAAAAATTAATTAAAATGATCAAAATTATCAAACATGTGTGAAAAACAAGTTGTGATCTTGGATTAATGTTTGAAAAATCATGTTTATATCCACAAAATGATTGGAAACCAATTAAATTTGGAAAATCATGGAGGAAAAAATATTTTAAATCTAAAAAACAAATAAAAGATTAATTCTTTGCAAAAATATCAAGTATATGAAATAAATAATATTTTTGGGAATTTTTGGCAAAATAAAATATTTTAACATTTTTGTGAATTATTAAAAAAAGAATCAACTCAAAATCATTAAAATTCAGAGAGAAATTAATTTTTGAATCAATTAAATAAAATCATAAAATTCAAATATTCAAATATTCAAAAAATGGCGCCAAGAACACACCAAGAACACGCGCCACCCCTCTGTTTCTGCAGATTTGCATTTTCTCACCAATCTCACTGAATACTTGATGAAATCACACAATCCACATATCAATCTACTCATTTTCACCTCACGATCATGTCTATGGTCTTTAATTTCATTTATTTTAAGCATGGAATAAGAAATCAAGACAAAACCTCAAGAACCCTAAAATTTGCATGAAGGCTGAGAATTTGGATACACGATTCAAACAAAGCAATTATTTGAGGGGAAACATTCCATGCATGATTATGAACATTTGGCAAAAGTATTGTGCGAGGAAATATGCATAGATTAAGAGATGACCAAGTTTAGGCTTACTTGGAGGTCGTGACAACAAGAGCAAAGTGATTTTTGAGTTGGAGGTGTTACAGATGAGTTGTGATGATCTGAACAGCTTCCCTACACCATATGGAGTGTGTTTGAATGCCTGGACTTGATTGGAAATAGCTGGATCACTTCATGGCATCTCAACTGCAACTTGGTTAAAACCTTGAGCAATTGGCTGGTATTTTGTGAAATTGGTGTTCCAGATGTGGTTTAAGTGTTTGGATCACTTCTACATGATGTTTATGAGGTGTGTGTGTGATTGGTTTGGTTTGAATGGCTCTCAAACTCAAAACCCGATAGTGACTTGCTTGGAAGGCAATTTTGGAGTGAAAGAAGAGATTTTGAGGAAAGCATCAGTTTGATGGCTTTGGTGTGCTTAAACTGAGCACAAATGAGCTTTATTTATAGTAGAGCAAGTTTGTTTTGCAAGCAATAGTGAATGGCAACTGCAGCAAATCATTGTCCAATTGCATCACTTTGGAATCTTAAGTCTCCTCTAGCCATTGACTAGAGGTTAGAGCACAGGCCTTTGGTTCCCTAGTTCAGAGATCATCCTTGACTCATTCAGTTGGAAAAGACTCAGTTCATGCCACCTTGGTGCATCCATTGAATGCCCCAAAACAAAATTGGAGTCTTGTCCCCCTTTTAGGCATTTTAGGTTTGGCATGCTATTTTTAGTTCCAAAGACTTGGGAGGTTTATAGATCAGTGTTTGTCCCTCCTTGTTCTCCCCCTGAGGTGTTTCCATGGATAAACTTGTTTGTCATTTTTACAAATTGCTCAAATCGAGCAAAATACACAAATCTACCTTGTTATGACAGTTGCAGCAAGGCATATTGCCACTGTCATAACTCTTAGCTCAAATGGAATTTCATGGGGTTCTTGGACATTTTGGAAAGCTCTCATATGATACAACATATGTGTGATCATAGTTTGTCTTGATACTTTTTGATGACTAGTCGGTGCAGTGTGGATATTGAGGCTGGTACTTTAACCTTGAAATATTTTGAGGAAGAAGTAACCTTGAAAGTGTTGGAACTCGAGAAGCAAGGTCAAGAGGAAAGTAATCACACCGCAGTTGGAATGATTTGAATAGTGGGAAAAAGCAAAAGCTCAAAACCACTTCTTGAAAAAGTATCTGGAATAATCCATCAGGTTGCACCATCTGAGTGATATATTGCACCTAGTAAGACTCCAAAATCCAATCAAGAAGTCAACAAGAGGAAGAAACAACAAAGAAAGAAGAGAAAAAAACATAAAAGGAAGAATGTGGAAGTTGGATGTGAGTTGAATCACAATGTAGCGCTTATTCATGAATCTGACTGGTGCTCTGTTGCGGAAAGGTTAAGCAACAAAACGTGTAAGCTGAAGTACCCTCCATAGCAATGGGGAGTGACCCGTCGAGCCCTGCGACGTTAAACGAAGCGCTTAGTGGGAGGCAACACACGGGTTTTATTTCTTAGAGTTTCTGTTGTGTTTCAAGTTTAATTAGGTAGACTCACAGTTTTCTACTGTAAAAAAAATTTACAGTAGGCTGACACAGCCCCCCGTGTTAGCCCTACTGTAGCGAAAAAAAATTATTACAAATTTTTTTTTTACAGTAGGCTGACATGGCCCGTGTCAGCCCTACTGTAGCGAAAAAAAAATTTCTCTTTCTTTGTCCCTCCGCATCATTAAACCATGAGCCCAAACACTCCCTCGCCCTGCTCAGATAAGTGTTGTTGATTTTTGATCTGTGAAAAATTCTAAGTTTAGGGTTGAGATACCTTTAAGAACTAGGTAAGTGCAAAATGAAAAAAAAAGAAAGAAAATTCAGGAAAAAGAAAAAAAAAAAGAGAAAAGAAAGAAAGAAAAAAAAAGAGAAGTAGAATAAAGCACTTACCTAGAGGAGGATTTAGTTTGAAGAAGTCAAAAAGTAAGCTCAAAGAAACAATTGAGTGTAAACTAAAGAATCCTAGTAAAATGGTGTCTGATACCGTTGATTGTGAAACAAGACAAATACCATAGTGATTAGAATGACGACACTGAGTCTGAGCTAAAAACCAATCGTTTTTCCATTTTGTTTGTGTATCCCTCCTTGTCCCTAAGCCCCGTTACAACCATAAAAGCCCTCAAAAAGTGTGTGTTGTGTGCGTTTGAGATGAAAATAGATGTTGTGTGCGTTTCCGTTTGAAGAAGTCAAAAAGTAAGCTCAAAGAAACAATTGAGTGTAAACTAAAGAATCCTAGTAAAATGGTGTCCGATACCCTTGATTGTGAAACAAAACAAATACCATAGTGATTAGAATGACGACACTGAGTCTGAGCTAAAAACCAATCGTTTTTCCGTTTTGTTTGTGTATCCCTCCTTGTCCCTAAGCCCCGTTACAACCATAAAAGCCCTCAAAAAGTGTGTGTTGTGTGCGTTTGAGATGAAAATAGATGTTGTTCAAGCTTATGAGTCGACTTTGCATGCTATGATTATTGAGTGTAAACACTGTAACCCGAGAGATTTGGTGAGAGTGTGAAAAGCTGACAGGTAAAGAGGTACTTTGATGTGGAAGTGTAGCGGACCGTCAAAATTCAAGTAAGAAGGAAATGTTGAAAGAAAAGTGGAAAGATAGTCGCGAAAGATCTCAGCGGTGTTGTGGTAAGATAATTTTGATTAATTCGGGGGTGACCTTTATGCTATCTTGAGCATTACTTGAGGACAAGCAATGAGATAAGTTTGGGGTTGTGATCGGTCACCATTTCTACTATGTTTCCGCACTTATTCGGCATCATCCATGAAATCGGTAGTACTTTGTTTGTCTTTTCATTGTTTTTCAATTCAATTTTACTTGTCGTATTTTATTCTCGCATTTTATGATTTGTTGTTTTATTTCAATTATGTTGCATTTTATGTTTTGGTTTGGTAGTTTTCAATGGTTTCAAGTCTGAGTGGAAAAGCCCAAAGGACTCGTGCGAAGAAAATGGAAGTTCTGGGGATTTAGAGGAGTTTTTGGAATGAAGCAGAGGATGCCTGGACCTAAAATTCAACAAACATGGAAAAATATTGGGCAACCAAGTTCCTTGTCTGTACTATGTTGTAGTTCTCTTCACTAGCTTTTCGGCGCTTCGAACGGGAACAATAATAGACTTACGGATCAAAATTTATGATCGAAACAATTTCGGTTATAAAATCCAGCAAGCTGACACGGCCGGTGGTGTTGGCTGACACGGCCCGTGTCAGCTTTGACGCTGATGTTCTGAATTTTTCCATATTTTCTCCCTATATTAAGTTGTGGGGGTACTTTGGGTATTTCCAATCGATATGGGTGAATTGTGTCTTTTAAGACTAGTTTTTGGAAGAAGAATGGACACTTTTTGACATGACGAGAAAGTTACGAATTTGATGGATCAAGGGTTTTTGGAGAACGGAGATCATTCAACCGTGGAAGCCATTGAAGATCAAAGTGATCCAAATACTATTGTAATGGCATTTTCTTATTCTTTTCTTGTTATTGTTTTTAGTTTGAACATGAGAGGCTAAACCCACCAATGCTAGGGGGTGTCCCTGAATTGTGATGTATGAACCTATTTTGATTTAGTCAATGAGATTTGTTTTCTTGCTTTAATCTTTTATTATGCAAATTATAAAATATTTGTTGCAATCAGTTAAATTGGGAACGATTTACGATTAGGGATTTGGTCTGAAAAACCCAATCTATCATTTTGCATAATAACACTGCGGTAGATATTGCCTAGGAATGGGGATACCCGGTAGTGACTTTTATAAACCTTGTCAGGACTATTGCTTGATGTTCTTTCTTGACCGCTAAGGAATTAGGGTCAAGGGAGAATATCAAAGGTTTTTCGATTAAGGAATTTAAGAAAAATACTATTAAGGTTTTGTAAAATTAAGGTTTGAGGCATTTCTCTTTGATTATAATTTAAGGTTCTTACTAAGCAATTTATACACCTTCCCTAGCACGTTTCATAATTTTCGTAAAAAGCACTTTTATTATTCTGCTTATTTTATTTTGTTATTATAATTCTCTCAACCAAATAAACCCCAAAAGTATTTTTTTGTTTAATTGAAATAACATCTACACTTACATATTATACGCAGTCCTCGAGAGACCGACTTTGGGATTACCCCAATTATTACTACATCGTTAAATAGTACCCTTACTATTTTTCCGATCAAGTTTTTGGCGCCGTTGTTGGGGACTGCCGAATTATAAGTTCGGGTGTTAATTCAATTGAAATTTTGTCACTCTGTGACTAAAATTCTATTTTTCTGTTATTTTTATTTTTATTTTCATGCTTTTCTTTTGGATTATTACTGTACTTCTAACCTGTGTCTAACATTTTTATGCGAGGAGAACCCTCAGCAAATTTTAATTTTGACGCAGAAATCGAAAGAACTTTCCACGCAAGGCGTAGACAAGCAAGACTGGCAGCTTCAGCAGCAGAACCGTTAGTCCAACTTTCAGAAGAAGAAAAAGTTTATGTTCACTCAGAACATTCAGATTCAGGTTCAGAAACAGTTTCAGAGGCGGACAGATATACTGTGAATATGGCTGGAAATCAACCAGCGGAGAGACTTCTGGGCGATTATGGTGGGGCAAATGCACCGGCTGGTAGGTTGACCATTGTGAACCAACCGGTGAATGTGCCAAATTTCCAGCAGCATCCTAGCACCATCACTCAACTTAAGAGAAGACCTTTCAGCGGAAAGGTTAATGAAGATGCCAACAAACATCTGCAAAGATTTCTGACTATGAGCATCACTCTCAAGATTGAGGGGCACACAGAGGAAGCAAAGAAGTTAAGAATGTTTCCTTTCACTCTGACGGATGAGGCTGAAGAGTGGTTCTACTCGTTACCTGCAGGGAGTATTACCACTTGGGAAGAGATGGAAAAGGCATTTCTGAATGAGTATTTTTTGGCCTCTATTTATATCCGAAAAAGATATGATATTGTGAACTTTAAACAGAAGGACGGAGAATCTCTCGGAGATGCATACAAGAGGTTCAAGAAAGTTTTGGTAGCGTGTCCGACTCACAACATGGATCAAACTGAGCAGATGCAGGTGTTCATCAATGGCCTCCAGATAAAGACTAAGCAACTAATTGATACAGCTACCAGTGGCTCATCTAATTTTACAATAGCCACTGGTGTCAAAAAGATCATTGAAGCCATAGCCGCTAACGAACATTTGGAGTTATATGATCGAAGTGTGAGTAAATCTTAGGGTGTGATTGACTTGAAGTTGAATAATCAGGTTGTGAAGGTGAAAGATCAGATTGTGGCAGAAGTTGAAAGAAGGTTAGAGGATATGAATGTGGGTATTCAATGTGTGGCACAAGTTCAAACTGGTCAACCCATTAGTTGTGAGATTTGTAGTGGACCCTATTATACTGCACATTGTGTTGCGAATCCGCAACAAATTGAAGAGATAAAATTCCCGAAGCAGAATAATCCCTACGCTCAAACTTATAATCCAGGGTGGAAGAATCATCTTAACTTCTCCTGGAAAGATCAGAATCAACAACAATACCCACAGCAGAAACAAGCCCCTCAGAAAGCACAATGGGAGATTGCCATTGAGAAGATGGCAGCTCATAACATGCAATTTCAGGAAGAGACCCGGAATAGTTATAGGAATACCACAACCTCCATAAAGAATCTGGAGGTTCAATTGGGTCTGATAACTCAACAAGTTTCAAATTCTCAAGCACCAGGGGCCCTCCAAAGCACCAGAATCCCCAATCCTAAGAATCATGAGAATGTCAATGTTGTTACCACAGAAAGCCAAGAAGTTGCAGAAGAAGAAGCCAGGCCAACCGAAGGGAAAAGAAAAGAAGCAGATAAACCTAAGATCAAGTTACCGTAACCCTCAAGAGCGACAAAGAAGGAGACACTAGAAAAAGACTTTGAGAAATTCAGCTCATTGTTCAAAAAGTTAGAGATTAACATGCCCTTCTTTGAAGCACTTAAACAAATGCCTCTATACAAGAAATTCATGAAGGAGGTCATTGGAAAAAAGAAACCTAGTGGAGAGGAGATAAAGAGTCTAAGTGAGGAGAGTAGTGGGGAATCACAAGGTAGGAGAAGTCCAATCAAACGAAAAGATCCTGGTTCTGTGTCAATCCCCTATACCATAAAGGACAGAATGTTTAAGAGAGTCTTGATTGATTCAGGTGCTAGCGTGAGTCTCATGCCCCTCTCAATTTTCAAAAAGCTGGTTATAAAGAAAATAAGTGAAACGGGAACAAATCTGAAGTTTACCGACCTCAAAACCAAACGGTCATACGGTTTAGCAGAAGATGTGCTTGTGACTATTGATAACTTCACCTATCCAGTAGACTTTGAGATCATTGATCTACCTGAGGATGAGGAGACGACTATCATACTGGGTCGACCATTCTTGATGACTAGTCGGTGTAGTGTGGATATTGAGGCTGGTACTTTAACCTTGAAATATTTTTAGGAAGAAGTAACCTTGAAAGTGTTGGAACTCGAGAAGCAAGGTCAAGAGGAAAGTAAATACCCCGCAGTTGGAATGATCCGAACAATGGGAAAAAGAAAAATCTCAAAACCACTTCTTGAAAAAGTCTCTGGAATAATCCATCAGGTTGCACCATCTGAGTCATCTATTGCACCTAGTAAGACTCCAAAATCCAATCAAGAAGTCAATAAGAGGAAGAAACATCAAAGAAAGAAGAGAAAAAAACATCAAAGGAAGAATGTGGAAGTTGGATGTGAGTTGAATCACAATGTAGCGCTTATTCCTGAATCTGACCGGTGCTCTGTTGCGGAAAGGTTAAGCAACAAAACGTGTAAGCTGAAGTACCCTCCATAGCAATGGGGAGTGACCGGTCGAGCCATGCCACGTTAAACGAAGCGCTTCGTGGGAGGCAACCCACAAGTTTTATTTCTTAGAGTTTCTGTTGTGTTTCAAGTTTAATTAGGTAGACTCACAGTTTTCTACTGTAAAAAGAAATTTTGCAGTAGGCTGACACAGCCCCCCGTGTTAGCACTACTGTAGCGAAAAAAAATTTAAATTTTTTTTTTTACAGTAGGCTGACACGGCCCGTGTCAGCCCTACTGTAGCGAAAAAAATTAATAAAAATTCTCTTTCTTTGTCCCTCCGCATAATTAAACCATGAGCCCAAACACTCCCTCACCCTGCTCAGATAAGTGTTGTTGATTTTTTATCTGTGAAAAATTCTAAGTTTGGGGTTGAGATACCTTTAAGAACTAGGTAAGTGCAAAAAGAAAAAAAAAAGAAAGAAAATTCAGGAAAAAGAAAAAAAATGAGAAAAGAAAGAAAGAAAGAAAACAGAGAAGTAGAATAAAGCACCTACCTAGAGGAGGATTTAGTTTTAAGAAGTCAAAAAGTAAGCTCAAAGAAACAATTGAGTGTAAACTAAAGAATCCTAGTAAAATGGTGTCCGATACCCTTGATTGTGAAACAGAACAAATACCATAGTGATTAGAATGACGACACTGAGTCTGAGCTAAAAACCAATCCTTTTTCCGTTTTGTTTGTTTATCCCTCCTTGTCCCTAAGCCCCGTTACAACCATAAAAGCCCTCAAAAAGTGTGTGTTGTGTGCGTTTGAGATGAAAATAGATGCTGTTCAGGCTTATGAGTTGACTTTGCATGCTATGATTATTGAGTGTAAACACTGTAACCCGAGAGATTTGGTGAGAGTGTGAAAAGCTGACAGGTAAAGAGGTACTTTGATGTGGAAGTGTAGCGGACCGTCAAAATTCAAGTAAGAAGGAATTGTTGAAAGAAAAGTGGAAAGATTGTCGCGAAAGATTTCATCAGTGTTGTGGTAAGATAATTTTGATTAATTCGGGGGTGACGTTTATGTTGTCTTGAGCATTACTTGAGGACAAGCAATGAGATAAGTTTGGGGTTGTGATCGGTCACCATTTCTACTATGTTTCCGTCACTTATTCGGCATCATCCATAAAATCGGTAGCACTTTGTTTGTGTTTTCATTGTTTTTCAATTCAATTTTACTTGTCCTATTTTATTCTCGCATTTTATGATTTGTTGTTTTATTTCAATTATGTTGCATTTTATGCTTTGGTTTGGTAGTTTTCAATGGTTTCAGGTCTGAGTGGAAAAGTCCAATGGACTCGTGCGAAGAAAATGGAAGTTCTGGGGATTTAGAAGAGTTTTTGGAATGAAGCAGAGGATGCCTGGACCTAAAATTCAACAAACATGGAAAAATATTGGGCAACCAAGTTCCTTGTCTGTACTATGTTGTAGTTCTCTTCACTGGCTTTCCGGCGCTTCGAATGGGAACCAAAACAGACTTACGTATCAAAATTTATGATCGAAACAATTTCGGTTATAAAATCCAGCAAGCTGACACGGCCGGTGGTGTTGGCAGACACGGCTTGTGTCAGCTTTGACGCTGATGTTCTGAATTTTTCCATATTTTCTCCCTATATTAACTTATGGGGGCACTTTGGGTATTTCCAATCGATATGGGTGAATTGTGTCTTTTAAGACTAGTTTTTGGAAGAAGAATGGACACTTGTTGACATGACGAGAAAGTTACGAATTTGATGGATCAAGGGTTTTTGGAGAACGGAGATCATTCAACCGCGGAAGCCATTGAAGATCAAAGTGATCCAAATACTATTGTAATGGCATTTTCTTATTCTTTTCTTGTTATTGTTTTTAGTTTGAACATGAGAGGCTAAACCCCCAAATGCTAGGGGGTGTCCCTGAATTGTGATGTATGAACCTATTTTGATTTAGTCAATGAGATTTGTTTTCTTGCTTTAATCTTTTATTATGCAAATTATAAAATATTTGTTGCAATCAGTTAAATTGGGAACGATTTACGATTAGGGATTTGGTCTGAAAAACCCAATCTATCATTTTGCATAATAACACTGCGGTAGATATTGCCTAGGAATGGGGATATCCTGTAGTCACTTTTATAAACCTTGTCAGGACTATTGCTTGATGTTCTTTCTTGACCACTAAAGAATTAGGGTCAAGGGAGAATATCAAAGGTTTTTCGATTAAGGAATTTAAGAAAAATACTATTAAGGTTTTGTAAAATTAAGGTTTGAGGCATTTCTCTTTGATTATAATTTAAGGTTCTTACTAAGCAATTTATACACCTTCCCTAGCACGTTTCATAATTTTCGTAAAAAGCACTTTTATTATTCTGCTTATTTTATTTTGTTATATAATTCTCTCAACCAAACAAACCCCAAAAGTATTTTTTTGTTTAATTGAAATAACATCTACACTTACATATTATACGCAGCCCTCGAGAGACCGACTCTGGGATTACCCCAATTATTACTACATCGTTAAATAGTACACTTACTATTTTTCCGATCAAGTTTTTGGCGCCGTTGTTGGGGACTGCCGAATTATAAGTTCGGGTGTTAATTCAATTGAAATTTTGTCACTCTGTGACTAAAATTCTATTTTTCTGTTATTTTTATTTTTATTTTCTTGCTTTTCTTTTGGATTATTATTGTACTTCTAACCTGCGTCTAACATTTTTATGCGAGGAGAACCCTTAGCAAATTTTAATTTTGACGCAGAAATCGAAAGAAATTTCCACGCAAGGCGTAGATAAGCAAGATTGACAGCTTCAACAGCAGAACCGTCAGTCCAACTTCCAAAAGAAGAAAAAGTTTATGTTCACTCAGAACATTCGGATTCAGGTTCAGAAACAGTTTCAGAGGCGGACAGAGATACTGTGAATATGGCTAGAAATCAACCAGCGGAGAGACTTCTGGGCGATTATGGTGGGGCAAATGCACCGGCTGGTAGGTTGATCATTGTGAACCAACCGGTGAATGTGCCAAATTTCCAGCTGCATCCTAGCACCATCACTCAACTTGAGAGAAGACCTTTCACCGGAAAGGTTAATGAAGATGCCAACAAACATCTGCAAAGATTTCTGACTATGAGCACCACTCTCAAGATTGAGGGGCACACATAAGAAGGAAAGAAGTTAAGAATGTTTCCTTTCAGTCTGGAGGATGAGGCTGAAGAGTGGTTCTACTCGTTACCTGCATGGAGCATTACCACTTGGGAAGAGATGGAGAAGGAATTTCTGAATGAGTATTTTCTGGCATCTGTTTATATCTAAAAAAGATATGATATTGTGAACTTTAAACAGAAAGACGGAGAATCACTCAGAGATGCATACAAGAGGTTCAAGAAAGTTTTGGTAGCCTGCCCGACTCACAACATGGATCAAACTGAGCAGATGCAGGTGTTCGTCAATGGCCTCCAGATAAAGACTAAGCAACTAATTGATACAGCTGCCGGTGGCTCATCTAATTTTACAACAGCCACTGGTGTTAAAAAGATCATTGAAGCCATAGTCGCTAACGAACATTTGGAGTTATATGATTGAAGTGTGAGTAAATCTGAGGGTGTGATTGACTTGAAGTTGAATAATCAGGTTGTGAAGGTGGAAGATCAAATTGCAGCAGAAGTTGAAAGAAGGTTAAAGGATATGAATGTGGGTATTCAACGTGTGGCACAAGTTCAAACTGGTCAACCCATTAGTTGTGAGATTTGTAGTGGACCCCATTATACTGCACATTGTGTTGCGAATCCGCAACAAATTGAAGAGATAAAATTCCTGAAGCAGAATAATCCCTGTGCTAAAACTTATAATCCAGGGTGGAAGAATCATTCTAACTTCTCCTGGAAAGATCAGAATCAACAACAATACCCACAACAGCAACAAGCCCCTCATAAAGCACAATGGGAGATTGCCATTGAGAAGATGGCAGCTCATAACATGCAATTTCAGGAAGAGACCTGGAATAGTTATAGGAATACCCCAACCTCCATAAAGAATCTGGAGGTTCAATTGGGTCAGATAGCTCAACAAGTTGCAAATTCTCAAGCACCAGGTGCCCTCCAAAGCACCAGAATCCCCAATCCTAAGAATCATGAGAATGTCAATGTTGTTACCACAGAAAGCCAAGAAGTTGCTGAAGAAGCTAGGCCAACCGAAGGGAAAAGAAAAGAAGCGGCTAAACCTAAGATCAAGTTACCGTACCCCTCAAGAGCGACAAAGACGGAGACACAAGAAAAAGACTTTGAGAAATTCAGCTCATTGTTCAAAAAGTTAGAGATTAACATGCCCTTCTTTGAAGCACTTGAACAAATGCCTCTATACAAGAAATTCATGAAGGAGGTCATTGGAAAAAAGAAACCTAGTGGAAAGGAGATAAAGAGTCTAAGTGAGGAGAGTAGTGGGGAATCACAAGGTAGGAGAATTCCAATCAAACGGAAAGATCCTGGTTCTGTGTCAATCCCCTGTACCATAAAGGACAGAACGTTTAAGAGAGTCTTGATTGATTCGGGTGCTAGCGTGAGTCTCATGCCCCTCTCAATTTTCAAAAAGCTGGTTATAATGAAAATAAGTGAAACGGGAACAAATCTGAAGTTTACCGACCTCACAACCAAACGGTCATACGGTTTAGCAGAAGATGTGCTTGTGACTATTGATAACTTCACCTATCCAGTAGACTTTGAGATCATTGATCTACCTGAGGATGAGGAGACGACTATCATACTGGGTCGACCATTCTTGATGACTAGTCGGTGCAGTGTGGATATTGAGGCTGGTACTTTAACCTTGAAATATTTTTAGGAAGAAGTAACCTTGAAAGTGTTGGAACTCGAGAAGCAAGGTCAAGAGGAAAGTAATCACCCCGCAGTTGGAATGATCCGAACAGTGGGAAAAAGCAAAAGCTCAAAACCACTTCTTGAAAAAGTCTGTGGAATAATCCATCAGGTTGCACCATCTGAGTCATCTATTGCACCTAGTAAGACTCCAAAATCCAATCAAGAAGTCAATAAGAGGAAGAAACATCAAAGAAAGAAGAGAAAAAAACATCAAAGGAAGAATGTGGAAGTTGGATGTGAGTTGAATCACAAAGTAGCGCTTATTCCTGAATCTGACCGGTGCTCTATTGCGGAAAGGTTAAGCAACAAAACGTGTAAGCTGAAGTACCCTCCATAGCAATGGGGAGTGACCCGTCGAGCCATGCGACGTTAAACAAAGTGCTTCGTGGGAGGCAACCCATGGGTTTTATTTCTTAGAGTTTTTGTTGTGTTTCAAGTTTAATTAGGTACACTCACAATTTTCTACTGTAAAAATTTTTTTTATAAGTAGGCTGACACAACCCCCCGTGTCAACCCTACTGTAGCAAAAAAAATTATTAATTTTTTTTTTTACAGTAAGCTGACACGGCCCCCCGTGTTAGCTCACACGGCCCGTGTCAGCCCTACTGTTGTGAAAAAAAATTAAAAATAAATTCTCTTTCTTTGTCCCTTCGCTTTGAGGCTCTATGAGTTCCCCTCTCTAGCTTATTCTAAAACATTGAGGTCAATGTTTAGTTCAAGTGTGGGGGGGTTTTATTGCTTTCAGTATTTTTATTTATGCTATTCCATCTTCGTACAGTTGATTGGTGTGTTTTGTATTTCGTGTGTTACAGATTGAAGGTATTCGTGTCGGATGAATGAGGAGACTTATAGTTAGTGGATGAAAAGGCACAACCCATACAGATTGAAGGAATTTAAGAAAAATACTATTAAGGTTTTGTAAAATTAAGGTTTGAGGCATTTCTCTTTGATTATAATTTAAGGTTCTTACTAAGCAATTTATACACCTTCCCTAGCATGTTTCATAATTTTCGTAAAAAGCACTTTTATTATTCTGCTTATTTTATTTTGTTATTATAATTCTCTCAACCAAACAAACCCCAAAAGTATTTTTTTTGTTTAATTGAAATAACATCTACACTTACATATTATACGCAGTCCTCGAGAAACCGACTCTGGGATTACCCCAATTATTACTACATCATTAAATAGTACACTTGCTATTTTTTCGATCACACATTAACATCATTTTAGGGTTAGGGAACCATAATTGATCAAAAAATCAAAAAGTCAAACTTTGACTTTTGGGCACAGTTGACTTTTTATTAGATGAATTCCAAACTGTGCGATCCTCTATGAAATCAAGTCCTTGACCTAAATCAAACTAGATGGAGTGATTTCATAGGTGTTATAGGGTGTATTGAATCATGTCCCAAGGTTTGGGAGCATGTCTTGGTCAAAAGTCAAAGAACAGTTGACTTTTTCTGCGAAACCCTAACTGTGGTTCTGATGAACTTGAAACTTGTGAATCAAGCTTCTTGGATCAATCCATTGTTGCAAATGGATCAATGTAGTGTATTATGGGCCCTCAAATCATGCCTTGAGGTCTTGGCTCATGCTTTGTCCCAAAAGTCAACTTACGGGTGAATTAAGTCAAGAAACCCTAATTCCTGATTTTTTATGAATGCATCCCCCGAGGCTAAATTGACTTGGTGATTGGGTTTATAAGGTCCCTTGGAGTATCTAGGGTTATGCTTTGAAGCATTGGCTCATGCCCAGAGGAAAATTTCCACCTAGAGGCCTCAGTCGACCAAAACCCTAATTTGGTGACACTGGTGATCCTGAGGCTTAATCCACTTGGGATGTTGTAGCCTTGTGCTTGATCCTTAATGTGGGAGTCCTCTTGATCCATTGTGGAGGTTTGAGAGGTTTAGACAAGTTGAAGATCATGTCATTCCTTGATTGATCCTTTGTCTAAGAGCTCTGAGAGGGCTTGAAACCCTAAGTCTAATTGTAGTGGATGCTCACCCATATTTGCGGAGACTAATGAGGTATGATGGCCCATCCATATTATGATGATGACTTGTACAATGATGGGAAATCTTAGTGGTCAAAATTTGGGGTATGACGGATGCCCCTATTTAATCTTCTTGGACCCGAAGGTATGAATGGCGAAGGTGTTCGGGCATTCGAGGTGCAAGATGATTAAATATCGGAATACCCAAAATTTTGATGGTGGTTATGAATGGCAGTTCGCTCATCCATCTTCTTTTGCTAAGCAATGATGCTTAAAAAAGGTAAAAACTTCCATTCGATCCTAGTTTCCTACCAAGGAACTGGTCTCAGTTTCTAAAATAAACTTCCCCTCGATCCTGGTTTCCTACCAAGGATCTGGTCTCAGTTTTTGATATAAACTTCCCCTCGATCCTGGTCTTCAGCCAAGGAACTGGTCTCAGTTTCTAAAATAAACTTCCCCTCGATCCTAGTTTCCTACCAAGGATCTGGTCTCAGTTTCTGATATAAACTCCCCCTCGATCCTGGTCTTCAGCCAAGGAACTAGTCTCAGTTTCTGATATAAACTTCCCCTCGATCCTGGTCTTCAGCCAAGGAACTGGTCTCAGTTTCTTTTATTAATAAACTTCCTTGACAAGGGATGCTATTTGTAGCGGTTTTCCTCAAACTTCTCGTCGAATTTTCCTAGGGAGATGCCATTTGATGGAAAAGGTTTTGATGTCAGACTTACTGGGGGACCCATCTGTCTGAGCTGTAGAGGTGCACAATCTTCTCTGTTTGAGACACCATTTATCGACTTTACTGGGGAAAACGAGTCTTTTGAGAGTCTGCTTTCGCTTGGGGATATTACATCATACTTTTCTTCGAGGCCTTCTCGGAGAAATTCCATCCAATGTACCCCAATTTTGAGGTGCTAATGACTTCAATGACATTGATTTTCTGGAGAGAAGAACCACTATGTTGCTGAGAGTCTTTAGTTACGAGGCTCTCTCTGGGATTTTCCTTAATCCGGGAAAGCAAATATATCATCTTCAATGGTGAAGAGTGACGTTTGTCAAGAGTTCTCTTTTTCTTTCAGAGGTTCAAGTTATCAAAGTGGTCAAGGGACTAGTTCCGATCCAGAAATAAACTAGAAGAGGTTGTTCAGACGTGACATTTCCTGACGAGGAAAGAACTGACAACTTGATTGAGAGGACTTTTTATCACTGGAGAATAAGACCGACCGGAGTGATATTGATGCAATATGAATATGAATGTAAATCAATAATGCATGATGTATGTATGTATATGCTGACGAAACTGACACGACATACAGACTAACAGATGAACACTACTGGATACTCGGCCACTGCGGGGGATGAAAAGTATCACTGGTCCAAAAGTAGCAATTCTGCCTTGCTTAGGAGAGGTAGTCCTTGTGGGGAACAACTGTTGGTCGGGCTTAGGAGATAAGAACTCTGTCGGGGGTGTCGGACGAAACATTCGCATTCGACACAGCTGATCCTTCATTCAGGTGTGCTGGTTTAGAAGGAGTACTTTGATTCTGCACTTTGAAGCTCGATTACTTCTAGAGAGGCGAACGACGTTCTTTCAATGTTAAATAGTCAAAAGAAATTGCCATCTTTGTTTTAAAAGCAGAAAAATTTGACAAGTAACATTCATTTTTGTTTTATTTCAAGAATCGTTAATCATGTTAAAACGTCATTCTGTAAAGCTAAAACAAATGAGAATTGGAAACAAAAGCACTAGCAATCAAATTTTATTGATAGGATGGAAATCAGCCAAGCGCGTGATCCCATAGAGTATTTACAAAGTTTAGAAAATGGTAATTTAAGGGAAAATGGCTACATTGAAACATAACGACCGTTATTCTTCTACCAACTTTGAATTCTGGACATCCTGAGCTTCTGTCGAAGATGACCTTGACTGGCGTTTTCCTGACCGATGGCATTACTGCTGCTGAGGGATTTGCCCCTTTGTTGAACATACTGTGATATTTCCATAATCCCTAATTTTTGCCTGGATTATACTGTGATGTTTCCAATCCACCGGGATGGTTTTTGCTTATGTCTCTAATTTTTTCCTGGACCACCCTTCTGGGTTTTCAATGCACCGAGACAATTTTTTTTATTTAGGCGATGTATTTCTTGACTACGTCAACATTTATGGGGTAGGCAAATTCCTCTCCATCCATGGTTACGAGTCTCAAGGTGCCGCCTGAGAAGGCTTTCTTGACCACATAGGGGCCGTCATAATTCGGGGCCCATTTGCCCCGAGAATCAGTGAGGAATAATTTTATCTTCTTGAGCACAAGGTCTCCTTTCCTGAAGACACGGGGTCAGACCTTTTTGTCAAACGCCTTCTTCATTCTTTGCTGATAAAATTGACCATGGCATAGTGCCGTCATTCGCTTTTCTTCGATCAGATTCAGTTCATCGTGTCGACTTTGACACCATTCAGCCTCTGTTAGCTTAGCTTCCATCAATACTCGGATTGATGGGATCTCTACTTCTATGGGAAACACTGCTTCCATTCCATATAATAGAGAGAAAGGGGTTGCCCCTATTGAAGTGCGGACAGACGTGCGATAACCGTTAAGAGCAAAGGGTAGCATCTCGTGCCAATCTTTGTAGGTTACAACCATCTTTTGAACAATATTCTTGATGTTCTTGTTAGCCGCTTCTACCGCTCCGTTCATCTTAGATCGGTAAGGAGATGGGTTATGGTGTTCGATCTTGAACTCAGCACACAACTCTTTCATCATCTTGTTGTTCGAGTTGGATCCATTATCAGTAATGATCTGGCTTGGAACACCATAACGGCAGATGATATTGATTTTGATAAATCGGACCACCACTTGTCGGGTTACATTAGCGTATGACGCTGCTTCGACCCACTTGGTGAAGTAATCAATGGCTACAAGGATGAAACGATGTCCATTTGAAGCTTTGGGTTCGATCACGCCAATCATGTCAATTCCCCATATGGAAAATGGCCACGGGGAAGAAAGAACTTTGAGATGCGTTGGCTGTACATGGATTTTGTCTGAGTATATCTGACACTTGTGACACTTCCTCATGTACTTGTAGTAGTCGAATTCCATGGTCAACCAGTAGTACCCGGCTCTTAGGATTTTCTCGCCATTGTGTGTCCGTTGGAATGGGTGCCAAAGGATCCTTCATGAGTTCTTTTATTAGCGTGTCCGCTTCTGGTCTTTCTACACATCGGAGAAAGACCATGTCAAAGTTTCTCTTATAGAGTGTATCACCGCTCAGGAAGAAGCTGCCAGCCTGCCTTTTGAGGGTTTTTCGGTCTTTTCTGGATGCCCTAGGTGGGTACCCTTGTTTCTGAAGGAAGCATTTGAATCGTGATACAAAGGTTTGTCGTCTATGACTGCTTCAATCATGAAGATGTAAGCAGGCCTTTCAAGGCGCATTATGTCGATCTTAGGTATGTCGTTCCATTGACCTACGCTAATCATGGAAGAGAGCGTGGTCAATGCATCAGCCATGTGATTTTCTTCACGAGGGATATGATGAAACTCGATTCTGTTGAAGAATGGTAACAACCTTCTCGCGTAATCTTTGTAAGGAATCAATCCTGATTGGTATGTGTTCCAATCTCCTTTGATCTAATTGATAACCAGGGCTGAGTCGCCATATACATCCAAGTTCTTGATCCTTAAATCAATTGCCGCTTCGAGACCCATGATGCAAGCTTCGTATTCGGCCTCGTTGTTTGTGCACTTGAACATAAGTCGAGCGGTGAAAGGAATGTGGGTACCCTGAGGTGTTATGATGATTGCCCTAATTCCGTTTCCACAATTATTGACAGCTCCGTCAAAGATTAGTCCCCACTGGGAACCTGGTTCTGGCCCTTCACTGGGTAGCGGTTCATCGCAATCTTTCATTTTCAAATACATGACATCTTCGTCTGGGAAGTCAAATCCAACTGATTCCTGATCGTCAATCGGTTGATGAGCCAAATGATCGGCTAAAATACTTCCCTTAACGGCTTTTTGAGCGTGGTACTCTATGTCATATTTTGATAACAACATCTGCCAACGGGCAATCCTTTCCGTGAGAGCAGGCTTTTCAAAGACATACTTGATTGGATCTATTTATGAGATTAACCAAGTAGTGCGACGAATCATATACTGGCGAAGAAGTTTTCCTGCCCAAGCCTGAGCACAGCAAGTTTTCTCAAGCATAGTGTACCGAGTCTCGCAGTCGTTGAATTTCTTGCTCAAATAGTAGATGTCAGACTCTTTTCTTTTTGTTTCGTCTTGTTGGCCAAGTACACAGCCCATGGTGTCTTCCAAGACTGTTAAGTAGATGATTAGTGGTCTTCCTTCCACTAGAGGTGATAGAATCGACGGGTTCAACAGGTATTCCTTGATACTGTCGAAGGCGGTTTGGCAGTCTTCTGTCCAAACACAATCCTGGTTCTTTTTGAGTAATTTGAAAATTGGCGCGCATGTCGCGGTCATGAGGAATAAAAATCTGGAAATGTAGTTCAAACGTCCCAGGAATCCCCTGACTTGTTTCTCAGTCTTTGGAGAATGCATTTCTTGAATGGCCTTGACCTTGTCAGGATCAACCTCAATTCCTTTCTGGCTGACGATGAACCCTAAGAGTTTCCCTGAACGGACACCGAATGTGCACTTATTGGGATTCAAGCAGAGTTGGTATTTTCTCAGACGCTCGAATAGTTTTGACAGGTGGGTCACATGCTCCTCCTCTGTTTAAGATTTGGCAATCATGTCATCGACATATACCTCAATTTCCTTGTGTATCATGTCATGAAACAGAGTAGTCATGGCCCTTTGATAGGTTGGCCAGTGTTCTTCAAACCGAACGACATTACCTTGTAACAAAAAGTGCCCCATGGGGTAATGAACGAAGTTTTCTCCATGTCTTTCGGCACCATTTTTATCTGATTATAGCCCGAGAATCCATCCATGAAGGAGAAGACTTTGAACTTTGTTGTACTATCTACCAGCATATCAATGTGTGGTTAAGGAAAGTCGTCCTTTGGACTAGCCTTGTTTAGATCTCTGTAATCCACACACGTTCTGACCTTTCCGTCCCTTTCCGAAACTGGTACGATGTTGGCTAACCATTGAGGATACTCTAATGTGGCGAGGAAACTTGCGTCAATCTGTTTCTGTACTTCCTCCTTGGTTTTGATGGCCATGTCTGGATGAGTCCATCTCAACCTTTGTTTTACTGGCGGATATTCTGATCTTAACGGTAGATGATGTTCCACGATGCTGGTATCCAACCCTGGCATGTCCTGATAGGACCAAGCGAACACATCGAGAGATTCTTTGAGAAGCTTTGTCAAACTTTCTTTGACAGTTGGACTGAGCAGTGCCCCAATCTTGACCTCTTTTCTCTCTTCCTCTGAGCCCAAGTTGATTGTTTCCAACGGCTCCTTGTGAGGTTTGATGGACATTTCCTCTTGTCTGAGTAATCGAGAGATCTCTTCTGGAATTTCATCGTCATCTTCTTCTTCAGCCCCAAATACCGGGAATTCAAAGTCGGGAGAAGGCATTGGATCGTATGTTTCAATGGGGTTTAAAACAAGCAATCTGCATGACGTGATGATTTGTTTTTAGAAGAGATAGAGAGAATGCAAAAGTGTGTGCAGTGTATTTTCTTTGGAAAACTGCTTGTTTTTATTATTTGAGCTGTTTTTTAGGATTACCATTTTCTGAAAAAGCAAAAAGAGAAAACAGCAATAAATGCGAAATTACAGAATGACGTTATTTTATTTATGATTTTGTCGATTCTTGAAAATACAGCCCTATAAAACAAACCTCTGTCTCTTTGGGCGAAGCGAAGAGGTACATATACAGAAAGTGAGCCCTATCAAAACATCCGTTTCACCTGGGCAAGGTGAAAGGTTAAGATAAAGACGACAATTACTTAGACTTATGAACGATCTTCGGAATATCAACTGCAACCCATTGGCGGCGGACTCCTCGGTGAATGACAAAGTCAGGTACCTTCCTTGATTTGTCTTCAGAAATAACGCTGATTTTTGGTGGAGCATGATCATTGGAATATGTCTCCCAGGCAGAGTTGTCGTAGGAGGATTCCTTTGTTGTATTTTGCATAATATTTGTACTCTCGGGTAAATCTCCCCATCCAGTTGGCTGGATGTCCTCGAGCTTGATACGAGAGCTTTCAGGAGCAGTGTATTCGACCAAGTAGTCAAATTTGCCACTTGGTTGTCCCAGGGTGTCCCACACTTCTTTGGAACTGGAGGAGTCACCCCTTTCGATGATGTTGACCTTAGGAAAAGCATAGTTAATGGATTCTAGTCCTGCAAACTTTGCGAATTCATCGTTGTGCTGGATATTTTCTAAATGCCCTGAGTGTTGATCCCATGACATGGTGGGGACGCAGGTATTCTTTTCAATGATGCTCAGTTGATTTTCATTATTCGGCTGATTTTCTTGCCCCGAGTCTCCTGGGTACGACTTCTAGATAGGCATGCCATCCATCGGGCCATAATAGTCGTGGTCAAAGTTGTCTTTCATCAGAGTGTCTTCCTCTAATGAGTTCGGTGGAGCACGACATCCTTCTAGATCACAGTCTTCGTATATCATTTTGAAGTTTACCCTTGGTATAAATCTCGGACTCTGTGCGGGATAGAAAAATGGCGTAGGCACCTCTTCCTGAGACATATAACCGTCCTCATTAAGATAGGACTTCCACTCTTCATCTGTGTCAGAGGAATCTCCCTCGTTGATGGTATGTACTTCTTGAGACACTGGGTGAAAGAAACTTCCACTGTGGAAGAAATCCTGAATGGGATGAAGACTCCCATCGTTAGTAGCAGTCCGGGTACAGGTTGCAGAAAAACCAAGACCCTTCTTCACTTTGTTATCAGTAGGAATGACAAGCTATCCCCATCCCTTTGTATTGTTACTTTTGATTACCTCGTGAGCATTTTTGTACGAGGATATTGATGTTCCCTTCTCTGATTGATTCTCATTGCTCACCGAAAGTGCCTGGAACCGAGTTCCAACAACCTCCTCGGGTTCTACACAAGTGGACAATGATAGGTTACTCACGATCAAGGCTTGTACTCCGCAGACCGTGACGAGTTGGTCATTCTTGACAAACTTCAGCTTCTGGTGAAGTGTCGAAGTGACTCCCTCAACCTGGTGTATCCAAGGTCTTCCCAACAAACAACTGTATGTTGCTCAGATGTCCATGACTTGGAAAGTGACCAGGAAAGTGTGAGGACCGATAGTTATGGGAAGGTCGACTTCGCCAATAACTGCTTTCCGAGACCCGTCAAATGCTTTGACGATGGCCCTACTGCCCCTCATTGGGGATCCTTTGAATGATAGTCGCATTAAAGTGGACTTTGGCATCACGTTTAGAGCTGATCCGGTATCTACCAGTATGCTGGCTAAGGCATCGTCCTGGCAGTTAACTGTGATATTGAGCACCATGTTGTGACTTTTTCCTTTTTCTGGCAATTCCTCATCGCTAAACCCCAAGTTGTTGCAGGAAGTGATGTTAGAGATGATGCTATCGAATTTCCTTATCGACACATCCTATTCCACAAAGGCCTGCTCTAAGATTTTTTGTAGAGCCTCTCTGTGGGCTTCGGAACTGAGTAAAAGAGATAACATAGAGATCTTTGAAGGAGTTTGTAACAGCTGATCGAAAATGTTGTATTCACTCCTTTGGATAAGCCTTAGCATCTCATCATCGTTCTTTGAAAGGTCGGGATCACGGGATTGACCGACTGGTGGATTGGGAACTTCTGTCCGAGGTTCCTTTTCTTAGGATCCTTTGCCTTGAGTGCATTACCACCAGGTTGACATCCATCGCACGGATGTCGTGGTTCTGAATGATGTCAGAACTTGCATGAGTCATGTTAACTCCACGAACTCGGTGCTCTTGGATCCACCCGAGATCTAATTGTTCCTGTAGAGCTGATTGCACCACAGAACATCCTTGATTGTTTTTAGAGCAGATATCACACTGGTGATAATTGTGAGATGGTACATGCCCGTATCCGCTCTGTCTACGATGCATCTAGACCAGGTTGGCCCTCAATAAGAGTACGCCATGAATTTGATAGTTGTTGTTAGACTCTCCTTCTATCAAATTTACCGCAACTTTCTCGTGTTGAGGCAACGGATTCGTGAGAACATTTGGATTTGTATATTTGAAAGATAAGACCCCGCTCCTAACAAGCTTTTGTATGTCAGATTTGAAACTGAGACAGTTCTTTATGTTATGCCCTGGTCCTCCTTGATGATAAGGGCAAGTCTGATCCGCTTTGAACCCAAAAGGTGGATTTTCCGGTACTGTAAGAGGAGCTCTGGTTTGGACATGCCCCTTGACCAGTAATAATGGAAACAATTCTGCGTACAACACTGGTATAGGGTCGAACCCTAGCGGTTGTGTCGTACGGTTGTTGTTATATGGAGGACGAGCCTACTGAAGAGGTTGTTGTGTCCTTTGCTGATATTGCTGTTGATTCGGTTGGCTCTGAGCAACCTGAGGTTGATACGTAGGAACAGGCGCATGGTTGATAGCAGGAGTTACAGCTGCTACTGGTTGATACCGTCGCCTTTGCTTTCCGAGAGAGATATTCCCAATATCCTGTTCTTTTTTCTTAGGTAGAGCACTACCATATCGTTTTGTACTACTTATTGATCCAGCATCTTTAACTAAATGTCCTTCTCGGATGGCTTCCTCAAGACGAACTCCGATGCCGACCATCTCAGTGAAGTCACTGGGCGCACTGGCGACCATTCTGTCGTAGTAAAATGAGCTCAAGGTTTTCAAGAAGATCTTTGTCATCTCTTTTTCCTCAAGAGGGGGACAAATCTGGGCGGCAATTTCACGTCATCTCTGAGCGTATTCCTTAAAGGTTTCCTTGTCCTTCTGCGACATGGCTCTGAGTTGATCTCTGTCCGGTGCCATGTCCAGGTTATACTTATATTGTTGAACGAAGGCAGCGCCAAGATCTCTGAAAGTGCCGATCTTAGTACGGTTTAAACCCATGTACCATTTGAGTGCGGCACCGATTAAACTATCCTGGAAGTAATGGATCATTAGCTCTTGATTCTTTGTCTGAGTTGACATTCGCCGAGCGTACATCACCAAATGGCTTTGAGGGCAAGAGTTACCCTTGTACTTTTCAATTTCCGGCACCTTGAATTTGTGCGGAACTTTCACATTAGGGACCAGACAAAGGTCTGTGGAGTCCTTTCCAAATAGATCCTGACCCCGAATGGCTTGCAGTTCCTTCTGCATTTCCAGGAATTGTTCCCGAAACTCATTCATTCTGTTAAACATACTTTCGTTTCCACCAGAAGGTATCCGTGGAATCTGTCCTTTAGGGACAGTGTGTACCACGGGTGGTGGTATAGTCATCATGGCAGTGACTCTAGGTCCTTCCCTCTCCCGAAGTTTTTAACCTTCAGGAGTTGTCGTCATTCCCCTGGCATCTTCGCTTTCCCGAAGTTTGTAACCTTCAGGCCCAGCGGCCCCTGCTGCGGTTCCCTGATCTTCAGTGATCGGAGGAACATATCCTTCTGGGATATAGTTAATAGGCATGCCCCAGGGACAATCTTTAGGCATGTTATACCGAGGATCATACTTCTCCACTATGGGCGTTGATGTGATCTCTGAGATCACAGTCCTTTGTTGTTGCATCTGAGCTTCTGCTAGAGCTTGCATGTCGTTATGAAGCTTTCTCAGATCCTCTTTCAGAGTGTTGATCTCTTCCCTCAACTCTCTGTTCTCTTCCTCGAGATCATCCATCTTTTTCTGTCGATTGGCCCGAGTATTGTACGAATGAGACAGTTTGACTCTCTAGAATCAAGACACAAATGTGAGATTCGTAGGTAAGAAGAATGCGTTACGTGAGAATGATGAATGATATGCAATAATTATATATTTTATATTTTTCTGTTATTCAAAGTAAACTTCGACAATTAGATTTCAAATATCAAACAGTGGGGAAACCCCGTTTTATTGAATTCAAAGATTGCAGAATGGAAATACAGTAATTTACATAGTGCTGTAAAAGGAAATCTAAACTTATGGGTCTCGAGTCCTCTCTGAGGAGAGCTCAGGTGCTGGTTCTGGTACTTTGCTTTTCTTTGACTGGGGCTCTTGAGCCATTGTCGGGTTGTCATTCCTTTTCCAAGTGAAAGGAGCGAGCAAATTCCTCTGGTCATCCTGATTCTCTACAGCATGTTGCTCTAAAATCTCAATCAGAGCATCTTTTTCTCTTAACAACTGCTGTATTTTCTTGCACTCCACATTGAGATTACGGTACTTGTTCTTCCAAGACCTCTTCTCCTGTTGAACTTTGTGGAGAGTCACCTGAAGTTTTTCCGTATCAGACTTAAAATAAAGGACAGGGTCCCTTAATGGAAGAACTTCTTGACGAGGGTAAGGCATCCTTAGCTTGAGAGCTCTAGTTTGTACCCAGTGGAGATAAGGTTCCACCGAGACACATTCTGGTTTTCCTAGAGACTCTCGTCCTTTCCTATGAACGTGTTTCCAGGAGTGCACTATTTCTGTCTTTAGTGCTCTGTCATTTTCTCCTTCCTTGAAGAAAAGACCTTCCAGATGAACATTACGCGGGATATGTCTCATCGGGTATCCGAATTGACGACGAACCAAAACTGGATGATAATTGATTCCCCCTTTAATTCCTATGAGGGGTACATTTGGGAAGTTTCCACAACGGTCAATGATCATGATCCTGTCATAGATTCGATTGTACCAATCGATGTCAGAGTTGGTAAGAGACATGATTCTCTACGACCAACCTAAAGTATTCTTTTGATCCCAAAATGCAGCAGACTTTGGCAATGGGAAATGAACCATTTGTACAACAGGGGTACACAGCAGGTGATCATTCCTCCGCTGTACAAATTCCCAGAATGATACGCATCTGCGAGCAAGGTCGGTACAGGATTTCCAATCAGAAAAATCTTAATGGAGTTGATATCTACAAAGTTATCGATGTTGGGAAACAAAAATAACCCGTAGGTAAGCAAAACAAAGATGCTTTCGAAAGCGGCCACGTTACCTATACTAACAAATTACAGAGCTTTCTTTATCAAGAAATGGGCTGGCAAACCCTGGATACCACCCTTAGTGGTCATGTGAGTCCTGACTTCTGACTCGTCCAAATAGAATACTCTTGCAATGGTTTGATCCTTTGGAATTTCTTCCAGTCCAGAAAAGGGAGCTTGATCAGTAATATGTAAATCAGTCAGGTGAGAGTACTCCTCCAGTGTTGGTGCTAGCTGATAATCCGGGAATGTGAAACATCGATAGACCGGATCGTAGAACTGGATTAGTGTGGACAGGATTCCTTCAATTACATGGACCCTTAATAGAGACATCAGTCCTCCATACTTGGCTCTGAAAGCCTCAGGGTTGGTTATCATCCTCGTCAACCCTCTTAAATCCTCTCGTTTTGGAACCTTGAAGGTATACTTGTGAGTCTTCCTTCTACCGATATCCATGAGCAATCTCTTTATCTGACATTTGCAATCATTGTCTTAGTTTAATTTGAGAAAGAGAGACTAGAAGAGAAATTTTTCTTTGTTTAAATGTTTTTTAAATGAATGTATGAATGCAGCACACAAAAACATAGAAAAAACATGGGGTCAAAGGGTCGGTGTCCTGAAGTCAAAGCTCTACCCATCCCCAAAGGTTTATACTGGTGATTTTTGTACCTGTTTTCAAAATTACTGACCCCTCATCAGATGACGACAACAAGCGGATCACCAAGCGAGCTGGTTCATCTTAGAGTAATCTCAAATGAGGGTAGTATCGAGTGACAACTATTTCCGATAGCTTCTGCACTACAAAATGGTTTCAGTCTACTAAAATCCTCAGCTTCTCAGATAACCCAATGGAACAATCTGCTTTCAACAACCGAAGTCGTATAGGCATTGAATCCGCAAAGGGCATCTCCACTGATTTAATGGTCGACCGGGACCTCTTATCTGGGATTCACTCCCCATAAGATTACACGTATAATGCCATCCCCTATCTTAGGTGTATACTCAATCTTTCCACATGCGTCATCACACGCATTCCCATTAGCAGAAAATTAAACACAGATATCAATTAGGAAAAGCAGTATATATATTTGTCCTAACATCCTAGACTTTTATGATCCTATGATCCTAACAGACAATGACTCCCCAGCAGAGTCGTCATTTCTGTCACACTTTGTGAATTTAAGGCCTTCTACTTAAAACTGTGAGAAATAATGCCTCCCACTGTGGTCGCCATTTTTTCTGTAGCGCGATTTTTTTGGTTTCGAATCACAATCGCTTTGGTACTACAGTTCGATTCATTTTTTACCCTATGAAGCTGATTAAGGAGGGGAAATAGATGTCACCAATTAACCCTTCTTGCATACTAAGGTTAAACAGTTAAAATTGTTGGTTTACAGATGCTATCAAAATAAGGGGGTCTATTTTTATTTATTTGCTTAAAAGAACGGAGTGTCTTGACTGTACAGGAGGCTTTTGGTTAGGATGCTAGACCTGATTTTCTTTTATTGATGTATAGAGGTACTGGACTTTGGGTTTTTGATTAGTATGCTCGCTAAGATTTCACAATCTTATGCCTACGTATTCCCGTTTAACAAAACAGGGAATCAGAGCGATCGTAGTTCCTCCTATTCTACGGGAGGAAAAAGGCCTTTTGATGTCTTGTTTAAAGCCCAAGACAGGAAGCTAAAGGTGATTTGTATCTTGTTCAAAGCCCAAGATGTGAGGCTGAAGGGTTATTTGTATCTTGTTTAAAGCCCAAGATATGAAGCTAAAGGGGTTTGACTGAGAGAGAATTTGTCATCTCTAAAGAGGGATTGTTGATGTTTATATGCTATGAGCAAAGCACCAATTTGATGCTAAAAGGTTGATTGACTCAACCGAGGATTTTTTATACAAATCCTAAGAGGAGGCTAGAAGTTTGACTTTTTCGGAGAAAATGTATCTTGTATAAATCCCAAGATGGAGGATGAACTAAGTTTGACTCAACAAGGGAGCGTTTGTATGTGTCTTGTACAAAGCCCAAGACGGAGACTAAAAGAGTTTACTCAACAAGAGAGTCTTGAGCAGGTGATTGACTCAACAAGAGAGTCTTTTATACTCAACAAGAGAGTGATATTCTATCTCGTACGAAGCCCGAGATTAAGGCTAAAAGGAGATTGATTCAACAAGAGAGTCCTTTATACTCAACAAGAGAGTGTTTTTATATGTCTTGTACAAAGCCCAAGACAGAGGCTAAAAGTTGACTCAACAAGAGAAACTTTCATACTCAACAAGAGAGTGCTTTTTTATATGACTTGTACAAAGCCCAAGACCGAGGCTAAAAGTTGACTCAACAAGGAGTGCTTTTTTTATATGTCTTGTACAAAGCCCAAGACGGAGGCTAAAAGTGTTTGACTCAACAAGAGAGTCTGAAAAGGTTAGCTTCACTAGGGAGAATCATTTGTACAAAGCCCAAGAGGAGGTTGTCTTACTGCTGAGGATTAGATCCATAGGCAGGCCCATGGGTGGGGAACTCTCATGAGAGAGACCAGGTTTCAGAGTGATCCGTGTTTCTTCCTATGTTTGAAAGGAACTTGAGAATGTCTTTGAGACTCAAGAGTTTTAGACTGTCCAAGTCTAAAGTTTTATCTTTTGTACAATGCCCAAGAGGAGGCACGGGCATTAAGGGATGAGTATCAACCCTAAAATGGTCAGAGTTTTGACGCTGGAAAGACTGCTCTAGCAAAGGATGACTAAGTTCTGTCTTATACCTTTAAGAGGTCATCAGGGTCCTTGTATTAAGCCCAAGAGAAGGCATGAGAACCTCTAAGAAGCTAAAGGGTCCTTGTACAACACCCAAGAGGAGACGGGGATGCTTTCAGGAAGCCTGTGGGTCCCCCAAACTAAGATAAGTTCAAGAAATGCAATTCACAAAGAAGAGATCATTCCAGGAAAGTTCGAGAATTTGGAAGAAACTCAAGAGATGCCATTCACAGAGAAAAGATCATCTCTGGGGAGTTAGAGTTTCTTTGACAATTTCTAAGAGTGATAGTCTGAGAAAAGGTTCACCGAGAATACTACCTTTCTCTTTGTTCCAAATTGTTTAACCCTAAGAGAAGGGAAGACTGTATCTGGAAATCCTATAGGGATCTAGTTTTGTTTGTATTTAAGAGTGACCAACATGGCTTTACCTAGTTCTAGACGTAGTTTCCAGGGAAAACTCTAAATAACTATACTAGTATTACATAGTGGATATGTGACAAGTATATAAAAGGATGTGAAAGAAGACTTACAGTGAAGCAGCCCCATAATACAGTTATATACATATGAAAGCGGATAAACACTTACCCGTTGTAGAGCTTCCATGTTGTTTTGTTAGTTGTTCAACAAAGAAAGTTTTGGTAACAACATATATTTGAATTCAAAATTAAAGGAGAAAGTGCTTTGAAAAGATTTTTGGGGCTTACAGCTCAAGGAGAGGCCCAAGTTTTAACGACAATCGCACCGTTGTTTTGAAAACTGTACAGAGGGACTTACACAATATGTGAGGCCCAAAAAGTTTTTATGTACAAGGGGATGGGTCTTACACTCTATTAGAGGCCCAAAGAAACTTAAAGAAAAGAAATGGGGCTTATAACACGAGGGTAGGCCCAATTGTTTTTGTTTTAAACTGGCGATCGCGCCGAGATTTTTTTCTTTTAACACAGAGGGACTTATACAATATCTTAGGCCCAAAAAGGTTTTGGTTAAAAGGGGATTGGGTCTTACACTTTATTAGAGGCCCAAAGAGTTTGAAAATGAATAAAGATGGGTCTTATAGCTCAAGGAGAAGCCCAAAGATTTTTGTTAAAAAGACGACGATCGTGCCGAACTTTTTGACGGTATCGGGACTTATACAATACACTGAGGCCTAAAATTGTTTTATTTACAAAGGGGTTGGGTCTTAAACTCTATTAAAGGCTCATGAGTGTTTGAAAATGATTTGCTTAGGGTGATTAAGATCAAAACCCTAAATTAATTTCAAAATGTATTTTAATTAAATAAAAATTTAATTAAAATGATCAAAATTATCAAACATGTGTGAAAAAAAAGTTGTGATCTTGGATTAATGTTTGAAAAATCATGTTTATATCCACAAAATGATTGGAAACCAATTAAATTTGGAAAATCAAAGAGGAAAAAATATTTTAAATGTAAAAAACAAATAAAAGATTAATTCTTTGCAAAAATATCAAGTATATGAAATAAATAATATTTTTGGGAATTTTTGGCAAAATAAAATATTTTAACATTTTTTTGAATTATTAAAAAAATAATCAGCTCAAAATCTTTAAAACTCAGAGAGAAATTAATTTTTGAATTAATTAAATAAAATCACAAAATTCAAATATTCAAATATTCAAAAAATTGCGCCAAGAACACACCAAGAACACGCGCCACCCCTCTGTTTCTACAGATTTGCATTTTCTCACCAATCTCACTGAATACTTGATGAAATCACACAATCCACATATCAATCTACTCGTTTTCACCTCACGATCATGTCTATGGTCTTTAATTTCATTTATTTTAAGCATGGAATAAGAAATCAAGAAAAAACCTCAAGAACCCTAAAATTTGCATGAAGGCTGAGAATTTTGATACACGATTCAAACAAAGCAATTAATTGAGGGGAAACATTCTATGCATGATTATGAACATTTGGAAAAAGTATTGTGCGAGGAAATATGCATAGATTAAGAGATGACCAAGTTTAGGCTTACTTGGAGGTCGTGACAGCAAGAGCAAAGTGAATTTTGAGTTGCAGGTGTTACAGATGAGTTGTGAAGATCTGAACAGCTTCCCTACACCATATAGAGTGTGTTTGAATGCCTGGACTTGATTGGAAATGGCTGGATCATTTCATGGCATCTCAACTGCAACTTGGTTAAAACCTTGAGCAATTGGCTGGTGATTTTGTGAAATTGGTGTTCTAGATGTGGTTTAAGTGTTTGGATCACTTCTACATGATGTTTATGAGGTGTGTGTGTGTGATTGGTTTGGTTGGAATGGCTCTCAAACTCAAAACCCGATAGTGACTTGATTTGGAAGGTAATTTTGGAGTGAAAGAAGAGATTTTGAGGAAAGCATCAGTTTTATGGCTTTGGTGTACTTAAACTGAGCACAAATGAGCTCTATTTATAGTAGAGCAAGTTTGTTTTGCAAGCAATAGTGAATGGCAACTGCAGCAGATCATTGTCCAATTACATCACTTTGGAATATTAAGTCTCCTCTAGCCATTGACTAGAGGTTAGAGCACAGGCCTTTGGTTCCCTAGTTCAGAGATCATCCTTGACTCATTCAGTTGGAAAAGAATCAGTTCTTGCCACCTTGGTGCATCCATTGAATGCCCCAAAACAAAAAATGAGTCTTGTCCCCCTTTTAGGCATTTTAGGTTTGGCATGCTACTTTTAGTTCCAAAGACTTGGGAGGCTTATAGATCAGTGTTTGTACCTCCTTGGTCTCCCCCTGAGATGTTTAGATGGATAAACCTATTTGTCATTTGCACAAATTGCTCAAATCGAGCAAAATGCACAAATCTGCCTTGTTATGACAGTTGCAGCAAGGCATATTGCCACTGTCATAACTCTTAGCTCAAATGGAATTTCATGGGGTTCTTGGACATTTTGGAAAGCTATCATATGATACAACATATGTGTGATCATAGTTTGTCTTGATACTTTTTGGATCCGAGTGAAAAATGGCCTTACATTTTGCAAAAAGTGAAACAGATTCTGACTTAGTGAAAATTTCACTAAGTGTTGGAAAAAGTGGCATTTTCATGTTTTTATCATTTTGGTCACTCCATAACTAAAAATCCACGAGGAATTGGATGTAGTTGACACTTTTAAAGTATGCCATGAGATCTACAAATCAATCTTTGGATCAGCCAAAATGGTTGCTTGGGTCACAAGTTATGATCCTTGGAAGTTGGTACCCTAGCCACTTTGTTCCATAACTTAGAAAATTTTTAAGTTTTTTATGGTTACCCATTTTACAAGTTATCCCACTTTTCTTGATTTTTCTTGATGAATGATGATTCCAATCACACATTAACATCATTTTAGGGCTAGGGAACCATAATTGATCAAAAAATCAAAAAGTCAAACTTTGACTTTTGGGCACAATTTACTTTTTATCAGATGAATTCCAAACTATGAGATTCTCTTTGAAATCAAGTCCTTGGCCTAAATCAAACTTGATGGAGTGATTTCATAGGTGTTATAGGGTGTATTGAATCATGTCCCAAGGTTTGGGAGCATGTCCAAGTCAAAAGTCAAAGGCACAGTTGACTTTTTCCGCAAAACCCTAACTGTGGTTCTGATGAACTTGAAACTTGTGTATCAAGCTTCTTAGATCAATCCATTGTTGCAAATGAATCAATGTAGTGTATTAGGGGACCCTCAAATCATGCCTTGAGGTCTTGGCTCATGCTTTGTCCCAAAAGTAAACTTAGGGGTGAATTAGGTCAAGAAACCCTAATTCCTGATTTTTTATGAATGCATCCCCCGAGCATGTCCTAATAGGACCAAGCAAATACATCTGGAAACTCTTTGAGAAATTTTATCAAGTCTTCTCTGATAGTTGGACTGAGCAGTGCTCCAATCTTAACTTCTTTTCTTTCTACCTCCGAACCTAAATTGACCGTTTCCAACGACTCATTGTGAGGCTTAATAGACCTTTCCTCTTGTTTGAGTAGTCGGGAGATCTCTTTAGGAATTTTTTCGTTCTCTTCTTCTTCAGCTTCAAATACCGGGAATTCAAAGTTGGGAGAAGGCATTGGATCGTATGTTTCAATGGGGTTTAAAACAAGCAATCTGCATGACGTGATGATTCTTTTTAGAAAAGACAGAGAGAATGCAAGAGTGTGTACAATGTATTTTCTAAAAAATGCTTGTTTTTATTTTGGGTTGTTTTTAGGATTACCATTTTCTGAAAAAAAGAAAAGAAAAGTGAAAACATCAATAAATGCGGGAGTTCAGAATGACATTATTTATTCATGATTTGTCGATTGTTGAATACAACCCTATAAAACAAAACTTGGTCGCTTTGGACGAAGCGAAGAGGGATATTTATAGAAAGGCGGGCCCTATAAAAACATCCGCTTCACCAGGGCAAGGTGAAAGGTTAAAACAAAGATGGTAATTACTTAGACTTATGGACAACTTTTGGGACATCGACAGCAACCCAGTGGCGACGAACTCCTTTGTGAACCACAAAGTCAGGTATCTTCCTTCTTGGTTTATCTTCAGAAACAACGCTGATTTTTGGCGGAGTAGGATCATTGGGGTCTTCTTCCCATGCAGAGTTGTCATAGGAAAATTCTTCTATCACATCTTCCATAGGTTTTTCACTTTCAAGGGGATCTCCCCAACCAGTTGGCTGGATGTCCTCGTATCGGATGCGAGAGCTTTCGGGAGCGGTGTATTTAACTAGGAAGTCATACTTGCCATTCAGCTATCCCAAGGTGTCCCATGTTTCTGTGGGAATGGATGAGTCATCTTCCTCAAGGACGTTGACCTCAGGAAATGCATAGTTAATGAACTTTTGTCCTGCAATCTTTGCGAATTCATCATCGTGGTGCTGGACATCTACAGAATGTCCGGAGTAATGATTCCATGACTTTGTGGGGACATGGGTATTCTTTTCAATATCACTCAGCTGATAGGCATTGTCCTGCTGACTCTTTTGCCCCAAGTCTTCCGTGTATGGCTTCCAGATAGGCAAGTCATCCCGGGGATCATAATAATCATAGTCAAAGTTGCCTTTCGTCTGAGTGTCTTCCCCTAATGAGTTGGGTGGAGTACGACATCCTTCAGGATCAGAATCTCCATAGATTATCCTGACGTCTGACCTCGGTATATATCTTGGGCTCTGCTTGGGAAAATAAAATGGCGTGAGCGTCTCTCCCTGAGACATATAACCGTCATCATTGAGATAAGATTTCCACTCCTCATCCGTATCATAGGAGTCGCTCTCATTGATGGTGTGTACTTCTTGAGACACTAGGTGGAGGAAACCTCCGCTGTGGAAGAAATCCTGAATGTGACAAAAATTTCCGTCCTTCTTTGTAGTCTGGGTACAGGTTGAAGAGAAACCAAGACCTTTCTTTGTCTTGTTATCCGTAGGAGTTACAATCTGTCCCCATCCTTTTGTGTCATTACTCTTGATCACTTCGAGAGCGTCCTTGTATGAGGAAATCGATGTCCCTCTTTCTGGTCGATTCTTATTGCTCACCGAGAGTGCTTAGAACTGGGTTCCAACAACCTCCTCTGGTTCTACACAGGAGAAAGATGATAAGTTGCTCACGATTAAGGCTTGCTCCCCACATACTATGACTAATTGGTCATTCTTGACAAAATTCAACTTCTGGTGAAGTGTCGAAATGACTGCCCCAGCTTCGTGTATCCAAGGTCTTCCAAATAAACAGTTGTATGCTGCCTGGATGTCCATGACCTGGAAGGTGACATGGAAATTGTGAGGACCGATGGTTATGGGAAGATTGACTTCACCGAAAACTGTTTTTCTAGATCTGTCAAAGGCTTTGACGATGATCTCACTGCTTCTCATCGGGGCTCCTTGAAATGATAGTCGTATCAAAGTTAATTTTGGAATAACATTCAAAGATGATCCTGTGTCCACCAGCACGCTGGCTAAACCATCGTCTTGGCAGTTGACTGTAATGTTAAGCGCCATATTATGATTTTTGCCTTCTTCCGGCAGTTCTTCATCAATGAATCCTAAGTTGTTGCAGGAAGTGATGTTGGAGATGAAGGTGTCAAATTGTCCTACCGTCACATCTTGTTCTACAAAGGCTTGTTCTAAGACCTTCTGTAGAGTTTTCCTGTTATAACGAGCGATTTTGGACGTGGTTCTTAAGTACTGTCGCTCTGGGCTACTACAGGTCGATTCATTTTTTTTCCTATTGAAGCTGATGAAGGAAGGGAAATAGATGTCTCCAACTAACCATGCTTTGTAAACTGAGGTCAAACAGTCAAAACTGTTGGTTTACAGATGCGATCAATGTGGGGGGCCTCTCTTAGGTTATTTTGGTTGAATTTAGACATTTGGTGGGGAATACGGACTCAGATATTTTGGTGGATATGTGAGGATTTGTGACCTGAGGTTTTTTTGATGTGGTGTGCTCGCTAAGATTTTTCTTTCAATCTTATGCCTACGTATTCCCGTTTACCGAAACAGGGAAATCAGAGCGATCGTAATTCCTCCTATTATATGGGAGGAAATGGTGTTTTGGTGTCTTGTTCAAAGCCCAAGACGTGAAGCTGAAGGTGGTTTATAACTTGTTCAAAGCCCAAGATGTGAAGCTGAATGGTCTATTTGTATCTTGTTTGAAGCCCAAGATGTGAAGCTAAAAAGGTGTTGTCTTTAGAGAGAATTTGTCATCTCTAAAGGGGGTCTGTGTGTCACAGCTGTTGGGTGACTGACTATAAAAGAGGATTACTTTAACCGGGATATGTGAATGCTAGCAATTCCATAATTTCCTTTATAGGGGGTTTTAACCTGAAGGAGAAGACTTTAACTCAGTGTAGAGTAATGCCATCTTTCCTAAGGAATTTCTCATGCTAAAAGAGGGACAGTGGTGTGTATGTAAATAATCCAGAGGCTTGCCGCTTACAGCGATTAGATGAAAGGAGTTGTTGATGTTTGGTATCCTGTGAACGAGGCACAGTTTTGATGCTAAAAGGTTGATTGACTCAACCGGGGTTTTTCTTATACAAAGCCTAAGAGGGGGCTATTGGCCCAACAAGAGGGTGTTTTTATGTGTCTCGTACGAAGCCCAAGACGGAGGCTAAAGGGTTTGACTCGACAAGAGAGTGCTTTTAGATGTGTCTTGTACGAACCCCAATATGGAGGCTAAAGGCTGACTCAACAAGAGAGTGATTTTTGTATCTCGTACAAAGCCCGAGATGGAGGCTAAAGGGAGATTGACTCAACAAGAGAGTCCGTTTGTGTCTCGTACGAAGCCCGAGATAGAGGCTAAAAGGATTGCTGTTTTAGTTGAGTGACAGGTCCAGTAGGTTGGTTAAAAGAGAAAATCAGTTCTTATAAAGAGACTGATTAAAGGTAAGGCTATGCTTTAGGATTGATCAGAGGATCAGGGTTATTTCCTGTTCTTTAAGGAAATGGGGAATCCGGAGGGTTTCTAAACTGTCCAAGTCTACGGGTGTTTTTCCCATTCTTGAGAATGCCTTCGAGGCTCAAAGGGATTAGATTGTCCAAGTCTAGAGTTTTATCTTTTGTACTATGCTTAAAGAAACAGTAGTACATTTATGGTAGAAAGATCTAGACTCTTTGAAAGACTGTTCTATTAAGATGACTAATTTCTGTTCCTATACCTCTAGGAGGTCGTCGGGACAATTTGTACGAAGCCCAAGAGGAGGCTCTCTTCCCGAAGGAAGAATCCTTATACAAAGCCTAAGAGGAGTCTGTGAATACTTCTAAGAAGCCATAGGGTCCTTGTACAACGCCCAAGAGGAGGCGGGGATGCTTTTAGGAAGCCTGTGGGTCCCCAAACCCTGAGAAATTCAAGACAGGCTATTCACAGAGAATAGATCAAGCCAGGAAAGTCTGAGAATTTGGAAGAAACTCAAGAGATGCCATTCAAGGAGAAAAGATCATCTCTGGGGAGTAGATTTTCTTTGATAATTTCTAAGGGTGACAGCCTGAGAAAGGGTTCACCGAGAATGCTGCCTTTCACGTCTCCATATTGTTTAACCCCAAGAGGAGGGAAAACTGTATCTGGTAATCCTATGGGGGATCTAGTTTTGTCTATTTAAGAGTGATCAACAGGGCTTAGTGCTAGAAGTAGCTGTCGGGGAAACTCTAAATATCTATACTAGTATTACACAGTTGATATGAGTTTATGAAATAAGACTTACAGTGAAACAGCCCCACAATACAGTTATATGTATATGAAAGCGGATAAAGAAAGCATATAACCACTTACTCGGTTGTAGAGCTTCCATGCTGTTTGGTTAGTTGTTCAACAAAGAAAGATTGAAAATAACAGTATATTCAAAATTTAAAGGAGAAAGTATTTTGAAAAGATGTTGGGGCTTACAGCTCAAGGAGAGGCCCAAGGTTTATCAGTGATCGCACTATCGTTTTGTACAGAGGGACTTATACAAGTGACTGAGGCCCAAGAAAGGTTTTCTGTACAAGGGGATGGGTCTTACACTCTATCAAGAGGCCCAAAAGATTTACTTTTATACAAGTGGTGGGGCTTACAACTCAAGGAGATGCGCAAGGTTTATCTGTTTGAAAATGGCGATCGCGCCGAGATTTTCGAAAACGCGGTGAATCTTATACAATGCATTGAGGCCCAAAATGGTTTGGTTTTCAAAGGGGGTTGGGTCTTACACTCTAATAGAGTCCCAAAAGATTTTAAATGGGTCTTATAGCTCGAGGAGAGGCCCAAGGTTTGTTTTTCAACGGACGATGATCGCGTCGAACTTTTTGAAATACAACGGGACTTATACAATAAGTGAGGCCCAAAATGTTTTGTATTTACAAAGGATTGGGTCTTACATTCTATTAGAGGCCCAAAGTGTTTTTAAAAGGGTTGATGAGGGTTTAATTAATCAAAACCCTAATTTGTTTCCAAAATGTATTTTAATTGAATAAAAAATTCAATTAAAATGATCAAAATTGTTTAACATGTGGAAAAAAATCGTGATCTTGGATTAATGTTTCAAAAATCATGTTTTGACCTACAAAATGATTAGAAGTCATTAAAATTTGCAAAATCAAGAAGGAAAAAATATTTTAAATGTCAAAACAATTAAAATATTAATTCTATGCAAAAATATCAATTATATCAAATAAATAAAATTTTTGGGATTTTTTGGTAAAATAAAATATTTTAACATTTTTGTGAATTATTAAAAAAAGAATCAACTCAAAATCATTAAAACTCAGAGAGAAATTAATTTTTGAATCAATTAAATAAAATCACAAAATTCAAATATTTGAATTTTCAAAAAAGGGCGCCAAGAACACCCAAGAACACGCGCGTGATCTGAGTTTTGCCCAGATTTGCGTTTTCTCTCCAATCTCACTGAATACTTGATGGAATCATGCAAACCACCTATCAATCTGCTCGTTTCAGCCTCACGATCATGTCTATGGTCTTTAATTTCATTTATTTTTAACATGGAATAAGAAATCAAGAGAAAACCTCAAGAGCCCTAAAATTTGCATGAAGGCTGAGAATTTTGATACACGATTCAAACAAAGCAATTAATTAAGGGGAAACATTCTATGCATGATTATGAACATTTGGCAAAAGTATTGTGCGAGGAAATATGCATAAATTAAGAGATGACCAAGTTTAGGCTTACTTGAAGGTCGTGACAGCAAGAGCAATGTGATTTTTGAGTTGGAGGTGTTACAGATGAGTTGTGATGATCTGAACAGCTTCCCTACACCCTATGGAGTGTGTTTGAATGCTTGGACTTGATTGGAAATGGCTGGATCACTTCATGGCATCTCAGCTGCAACTTGGTTAAAACCTTGAGCAACTGGCTGGTGATTCTGAGAAATCAGTGTTCCAGATGTTGTTTAAGTGTTTGGATCATTTCTATATGATGTTTATGAGGTGTGTGTGTGATTGGTTTGATTGGAATTGCTCTCAAACTCAAAACCCGATGGTGACTTGCCTTTGAAGGCAAAATTGGAAGTGAGAAGGTGATTTTGAGGAAAGCATCTATTTGATGGCTTTGGTGTACTCAAACTGATCACAAATGAGCTCTATTTATAGTGGAGCAAGTTTGTTTTGCAAGGAATAGTGAATGGCAACTGCAGCAGAGGTTTGGCCAATGGGTGCACTTTGGAATCCTAGTCCCCTCTAGCCATTGACTAGAGGTTAGGGCACAGCGTTGTGGTTCCCTTGGTCTTGGATAAGTCTTGACTGAATTCAGTTGCAAATGGCTCAGTCCATGCCACCTTGGTGTATGCATTGAATGCTTTATTCCAAAATTGGAGTCTTGTCCCTCTTTTAGGAAATTCTAGGTTTGGCATGCTACTTCTTGTTCCAAGGACTTTGGAGGCTTGGCTCAGTGTTTGTCCCCTTTAGATTTGATCCTCAGATGTGTCCAAGATGATGACAAGGCTTAGAATTATCTGATTTTTCCAAATCGAGCAAAAATGCAAAATTCTGCCTAGCCTTGGCAGTTTTCAGCAAGGCATATTGCCATTGTCATATCTCATGGCCCAAGTGGAATTTGGTGATGTTCTTGGACATTTTGGAAAACCCTCATATGATACAACAACTTTCTGATCGTATTTGGTTTTGATACCTTTTGGATCCAAGTGAAAAATCCCCCTATATTTGGAAAAAAGTGAAGGCAGATTCTGACTTAGTGAAAATTTCACTAAGTGTTGGAAAAAAGTGACATTTTCACTTTTTGTGATTTTGATCATCCCATAACTCAAAATACATGAGGAATTTGGAGGGGGGGGGGGGGGGGGGAGGGGGGGTTAGTTTTAAGCTTTTGTAGAGGGTAATGAGATCTACACATCAAGCTTTGGATGGGGAAAAATGGCTTTGTGGTTTAGGAGTTATGATCCTCCAAAATTGGTACCCTTGCCACTTTGTTCATAACTTAGAAAATTATCTAAATTTTTATGGTTACCCCTTTTACAAGTGTAGCGAGCGATTTTGGACGCGGTTCTTAAGCACTGGTAGCTCTCTGCGATTTGAGCTTAAATTACAGGTCGATTCATTTTTTATCCTATTGTGAGCTGATGAAGGAAGGGAAATAGATGTCTCCAATTAACCCTGCTTTGCATACTGAGTTTAAACAGCGGTCTGTTAGGTTACGAATGCTATCAATGTGGGGGGCCTTTGTACTGGTTATTTGTATTTTCGCCAATACTGTTTTCTTTTTCTCTTTCTAGGACTTTCTGGCGGGGAACGAGGATTAGGATGTTAGGACTGATGCTTTTGATAGATACATGAGAGTATGGGATTTTGGGTTTTTTGTTTAGTGTGCTCGCTAAGATTTTTCTTTCAATCTTATGCCTACGTATTCCCGTTTTTCCAAAACAGGGAAATCAGAGCGTTCGTAGTTCCTCCTATTCTATGGGAGGAAATGGGTGTTTTGGTGTCTTGTTCAAAGCCCAAGACATGAAGCGAAAGGTGATTTGTATCTTGTTCAAAGCCCAAGATATGAAGCTGAAAAGTCTATTTGTATCTTGTTCAAAGCCCAAGATATGAAGCTAAAAGGTCTCAACTTTAGAGAGAATTTGTCATCTCTAAAGAAGGGTTTGTCTGTCACAGCTGTTGGGTGACTGGTTATAAAGGAGAATTACTTTAACTGGGATTTGTGAATCCGGTAATGCCATAATTTCCTTTATAGGGATTTTAACCTGAAGGAGAAGACTTTAACTCAGTGTAGAGCAATGCTATCTTTCCTTAGGAATTTCTCATGCTAAAAGAGGGACAGTGGCATAGATATAGATGATCCAGAGGCTTGCCGCTTACAGCGATTAGATGAAAGGGAAGGAATTGTTGATGTTTGTATACTGTGAACGAGGCACAGCTTTGATGCTAAAAGGTTAATTGGATTAACCAGTGGTTTTCTTATATAAAGCCTAAGAGGAGGCTAATATGTGTCTCGTACAAAGCCCGAGAGAGAGGCTAAAAGGTTTTTGACTCAACGAGGGAATCTTTTGGTATCTCGTATAAAGCCCGAGATGGAGGCTAAAATTCGTTTGGCTCAGTAAGAACCTTTTTATATCTCGTATAAAGCCCAAGATGGAGGCTAAAGGGTGATTGACTCAACGAGGGAGTCCCTTATGTGTCTCGTACAAAGCCCGAGAGAGAGGCTAAACGTTGTTCGACTCCGCTGGGGAGAATCATTGTACAAAGCCCAAGAGGAGGCTGTGGTTACTGTTTCAGTTAAGTGACAGGTCCAATATACTGATTTTAAAAGAGAAAATCAGTTCTTATATGAGCAATGTTGTACTCAAGGATTTGATCCAAGGATCCAGGTTATTCCTGTTCTTTAAGGAATCGAGAAATCCGAAGGGTATTGAGACTGTTCGAGTCTACGGGTTTCCTTCCTATTTTACGAAGGGGTCACTTGAGAATGTCTTTGAGAGTCAAGGAGATTAGACTGTCCAAGTCTAGAGTGTCCTCTTTTATACCATGCTTTGAGAAACATTAGTAGACTCTATGAAAGGACTGTTCTATGAAGGTGACTAAGTTCTGTTCCTATACCTCTAGGAGGTCGTCGGGACAATTTGTACGAAGCCCAAGAGGAGGCTGGTTACTTTTAAGAAGCCGATCGGTCCTTGTACGATGCCCAAGAGAAGGCTATCATTCCCGGAGGAAGAGATTATTATACGAAGCCTAAGAGGAGGCTGTGAATACTTCTAAAAAGCCGTAGGGTCCTTGTACTAATCCCAAGAGGAGGCGGGGTTGCTTTTAGGAAGCCTGTGGGTCCTTGTACGATGCCCAAGAGGAGGCCGATGCTTTTAAGAAGCCCGTGGGTCCCCAAACCCCGAGAAATTCAAGGCAAGCTATTCACAAGGAATAGATCAAGTCAGGAAAGTTCGAGAATTTGGAAGAAACTCAAAGATGCCATTCACGGAGAATACATTCATCTCTGGGAATTGAGTTTCTTGACAATTCCTAATAAGGACAGCCGAAGAGAAGACTGTATCTGGTGATCCTATTGGGGATCTAGTTGTCTATTTCTACGAATAAACGAAACGGCGTCACCTAGTTCTAGACGTAGTTGCCGGGGAAACTCGAAATATCTATACTATTATTACACAGTTTATATGAGTTTACGAAAGAAGACTTACAGTGAAACAGCCTCACAATACAGTTATATGTATATGAAAGCAGGAAATGAAAGCAATAACCACTTACTCGGTTGTAGAGCTTCCATGCTGTTTGGTTAGTTGTTCAACAAAGAAAGATTGGAAACAACAGTATATTCAAAATCAAAGGAGAAAGTGCTTTGAAAAAGAAAGATTTGGGGCTTACAGCTCAAGGAGAGGCCCAGGGTTTTACCAGTGAGCGCACTGTTTGAATTTGTACAGAGGGACTTATACAAGTGACTGAGGCCCAAAATGTTTTCTGTACAAAGGGATGGGTCTTACACTCTCTCAAGAGGCCCAAAAAGTTTTAAAAAAGGAAATGGGTCTTACTACTCGAGGGTAGGCCCAGATGATTTTTCCGTTTAAAAATGGCGATCGCGCCGAGGTTTTCTTTTAACGCGGAGGGACTTATACAATAAGTGAGGCCCAAAATGTTTGGTTAAAAGGGGGTTGGGTCTTACACTCTATTAGAGGCCCAAAAGTTTTGAATGGGTCTTATAGCTCGAGGAGAGGCCCAAAAGGTTATTTTTCAAAATGCGACGATCGCGCCGTTTGTTTTTTACGGTATCGGGACTTATACAATGTACTGAGGCCCAAAAATGGGTTGGTCAATAAAGGATTGGGTCTTACACTCTATTAGAGGCCCAAAGTGTTTTGAAAATGATTTATGAGAGTTGAATTAATCCAAAAACCCTAATTTGTTTTCAAAAATGTATTTAATTGAATAAAAATTCAATTAAAATGATCAAAATTGTTTAACATGTGAAAAACAAATTGTGATCTTGGATTAATGCTTCAAAAATTAAGTATTGACCTATAAAATAATTAGAAAGCATTAAAAGTTGCAAAATCAATGTGGAAAAAATATTTAAAATGTCAAAAACGATTAAAATATTAATTCTTTGCAAAAATATCAATTATATGAAATAAATAATATTTTTGGTATTTTTTGGGAAAATAAAATATTTTAACATTTTTGTGAATTATTAAAAAAAGAATCAACTCAAAATCATTAAAACTCAGAGAGAAATTAATTTTTGAATCAATTAAACAAAAATCACAAAATTCAAATATTTGAAAATTCAAAAAAAGGCGCCAAGAATAGCTGAAGAACACGCGCGTGTTCTGGGTTTGGCTGATTTGCATTTTCTATCCAATCTCTCTGAATACTTGATTATAACATGCAATCCATATATCATTATGCTCGTCTCAACCTCACGATCATGTCTATGTCCATTAATTTCATTTAAATTAAACACATAACAAGAAATCATGAAAAATCCTCAAGAACCCTAATTTCTGTATGAAGGCCAGGATTTTTGATACACGATTCAAACAATGCAATTAATTGAGGGAAAACATTCCATGCATGATTATGAACATATGGCCAAATTATTGTGCAGCAAAAATTGCATGGATAAAAGAGTTAGAAGAGCTCATGCTTACCACTTGCAGCTGGTGATCGTGATTTGTGTTGGAGGTGTTACAGCTAGGTTCCAATGATGTGGATAGCTTCCCTAGGTACCAAGTGATGTGTCTAAGTGCTTGGAATAGATTGAAATGGTTTGGAGTTGAAGATGGCACCTCAACTGCAAAACTGTCAAGAACTTGAGTAATTGGCTGGTGATTTTGTGAAATCAGTGTTCCAGATGTTATGTGAGTGTTTGGATCACTTCTATATGATGTATGTGAGGTGTGTGAGTGATTGGTTTGATTGGAAAAGCTCTCAAACTCAAAACCCGATAGCTACCTTGCTAAGAAAGGCATTTTTGCCAAGAGAAAGAGATTTTGAGGAAAGCATCTGTTAGATGGCTTTGGGGTACTCAAACTAATCACAATTGAGCTCTATTTATAGTAGAGCAAGTTTGTTTTGGGATCCACAGTGAATGGCAACTGCAGCAGGTGTTTGTTCAATGATGGCCAATGGAAATCCAAGTCTCCTCTAGCCATTGACTAGAGGTTAGGGCACAGAGCTTTGGTTCCCTTGGTCTTGGATAAGTCTTGACTGATTTCAGATGAGAATGGCTCAGTCCATGCCACCTTGATGCTTCCATTGAATGCTTCAATCCAAATTTGGAGTCTTGTCCCTATTTTGGCCTTTCTAGGTTCAATATGCTATTTCGTGTTCCATGGACTTTTGAGGCTTGGCTCAGTGATTGTCCCCTTTAGATTCAATCCTCAGATGTGTCCAAGTGGATAGGAGCATTTGAATTTGGCTGATTTTGGCAAATCGAGCAAAGTTGCAAATTCTGCCTTGCCTTGACAGATTTCAGCAAGGCAACTTTCCAATGTCATATCTCATGACTCAAATTGAATTTGGTAATGTTCTTGGCCATTTTGGAAAGCCCTTACATGATACAACAACTGTTTGAACATATTTGGTTTTGATCTCTTTTGAATCCAAGTGAAAAATCCCTCTACATTTGGCAAAAAGTGAAGGCAGATTCTGACTTAGTGAAAATTTCACTAAGTGTTGGAAAAAGTGACATTTTCACTTTTAAGCCATTTTGATCACTCCCTAACTCAAAATCCTTAATGAATTGGACTTAGGTCTAGTTGAAGTTTTTGTAGAGGGTAATGAGGGCTACAAATCCATATTTGGATGAAAAAAAATGGCTTTGTGGTTTGGGAGTTATGATCCTCCAAAGTTGGTGACCTTGTCACATTATTTTTAACTTAGAAAATTTTCTAAGTTTTTATGATTACCCCTTTTACAAGTTATCCCACTTTTCTTGATTTTTCTTGATGAATGATGATTCAAATCATACATTAACATCATTTTAGGGTTAAAAATCCATTTTGGTGAAAAATCTCAAAAAGTCAAAGTTGACTTTTGTGCACAGTTGACTTTTTATCAGATGAATTCCAAACTGTGCAATTCTTTAGGAAATCATGTCCTTGACCTAAATAAAACTTGATGGACATGTTCCATGGGTGTCATAGGGTATATTAATGCATGTCATAGGGCTTGGGAGCAAGTCCTGGTCAAAAGTCAAAGTTACAGTTGACTTTTCCCTTAAAAGCCTAATTGTGGTGCAGATGAAATTGAGACTTGTTGCTCAAGCATCTTGGATTAATACATTATTCCAAATGGATCAATATAGTTCATTAGAGACCCTCAAACCCTCTCTTGAGGTCTTGGCTCATGATTTGTCCCAAATGTCAACTTAGGGGTGAGTTAGGTCAAGAACCCTAATTCCTGATTTTTTATGAATGCATCCCCTGAGGCAAAATTGACTTGATGATTGGGTCCATGAGGTCCCATGGAGTATATTAGGTTATGTTTTGGATCATTGGCTTGTGCCCAGATGAAAAATTTCCATCTGGAGGCCCTGGTCGACCAAAACCCTAATTTGGTGACACTGTCGATCTTGAGACTTGATCCACCTAGAAGGGAGCATCCTTGTGCTTGATCCTTGAAGTGGGAGTCCTTTTTTATCCTTTGTGTATGTTTGAGAGGTTTAGACAAGTTTAAGATCATGTCATTCCTTGATAGATCCTTTGTCTAAGGCTCTGAGAGGGCTTAAAACCTTAATTTTGATTGTAGTGGATGCTCACCCATCTTTGGGGAGACTGATGAGGTATGATGGTTCCTCCATATTATGATAATGAGTGACACAATGATGGGACATCTTAGTGGTCAAAATTTGGGGTATGACAGATGCCCCTATTTAATCTTCTTGGACCCGAAGGTGTGAATGACGAAGGTATTCGGGCATTCGAGGTGCAAGAGGATTAAATATCGGAATACCCAAAATTTTGATGGTGGTTATGAATGGTAGCTTGCACATTCATCTTCTTTAGCTAAGCAATGATGCTTAGAAAAGGTAAACTTCCCCTTGATCCTGGTCTTTAGCCAAGGAACTGGTCTCAGTTTTCTTTTGTCAACCTCCTGGTTTCCTACCAAGGAACTGGTCTCAGTTGCTGATTTAAACTTCCCCTCGATCCTGGTTTCCCACCAAGGAACTGGTCTTAGTTTCTCATTTAAACTTCCCCTCGATCCTGGTTTCCCACCAAGGAACTGGTCTCAGTTTCTTTTGTCAATAATCTTTACTGACATGGGACGCTACTCGTAGCGGTTTTCCTCAAACTTCTTGCCGAATTTTCCTGGGGAGGTACCATTTGAGTGGAAAAAGTTTTGATGTCAAACTTGCTGGGGAACCCAGTCGTCTGAGTTGTAGAGGTGTACAAACTTCTCTGCTGGAGATGCCATTTGTCGATTCTACTGGGGAAAACAAGTCTCTTGAGAGACTGTTTTCGTTTGGGGGCTTACATCATACTTTTCTCGGGATCTTTCCGGAGAAATGCCATATGATGGGATCCAATTTTGAGGTGTCGATGACCTTTTTGTCGGTGGTTTTTTCGGAGAATGGCAGCTGTACTGCCAAATCTCTGCTTATGAGGCTTTCTCTGGGGATTTTCCTTAATCCGGGAAAGCAAGGATATCATCTTCAATGGCGAAGAGTGACATCGGTCGAAGGTTCTCTGGTCTTTCAGAGGTTCAAGTTATCAAAGTGGCCAAGGGCCAATTCTGATCCAAAAATAAACTAGAGGAGAGAGAATGTTCAGACGCAGCGTTTCTTGACGAGGCAAGAACTGACGACTCAATTGAGAGAACTTCTATCACTAGGGGACAAGACCGACTAGAGTGATAGTGATGCAATATGAAATGTGAATGCAAATCAATAATGCATGATGTGTGTATGTTTATGCTGACAAAAATGACGCGACATATAAACTGACAAGTGAACACGACTAGATACTCGGCCATCGCGGGGCAAAGAAGTACCGTTGGTTCAGAATAACAATTCCACCTTGCTTAGGAGAGATAGTCCCTGTTGGGAGCACCGTTGATCGGGCTTAGGAGATAAGAACTCGGCCGAGGTGTGTCAGACGAAACAAGGTCTCTGACACAGTTGATCCCTTCATTCAGGCGTACTAGGCCTAGAAGGAGTACTTTGATTCTGCACTTTGAAGTTCGCTTACTTCTGGAGAAGCGACCAATGTTCCTTTGATGTTCAACAGTCAAAAGAAATTGCCGACTTTATTTTAAAAGCAGAAAAAGTTTTAATAGATAAATTCATTTTTGTTTTATTTCAAGAATCGTTAATCATGTTAACAACGTCGTTCTGTAAAGCTAAAACAAATAAGAATTACAAACAAACGCACAAGGGCTCAAATTTTATTGATGAGATGGAGATCAGCCAAACGCATGATTCCAAAGAGTATATACAAAGTTTGAAAATGGTAATTTACAGGGAAAAGGGCTACGTTGAAACATAACAACCACTATCCTTCTACCAACTTTGAATTCGGGGCATCCTGAGCTTCTGTCGAAGATTACCTTGACTGGAGTTTTCTTCCGATGGATGGTGTAACTGCTGCTGCTGAGGGACTTGCCTCTGTTGAACATAGTTTCTTGCCACTATCCCTAACTTTTGCTTGGATTGTACTGTGATGTTTCCAATCCACCGGGATGATTTTTTTTCTCTGTCTCTAACTTTTGCCTGGACCGCCCTTTCGGGTTTTCAATCCACTGAGACGTTTTTTTTTTTTTTTTTTTTTTTTTTTTTTTTTAGTTTAGGCGAAGTATTTCTTGACTACATCAATATTTGTGGGGTAGGAAAATTCCTCTCCGTCCATGGTTGCAAGTCTCAAGGCACCGCTTGAGAAAGCTTTCGCGACCACATAGGGGCCATCATAATTCGGAGTCCATTTACCTCGCGAATCAGTGAGAAATGATTGTATCTTCTTGAGCACGAGGTCTCCTTTCCTAAAGATGCGAGGTCGAACATTTTTGTCGAACTCCTTCTTCATTCTCTGTTGATACAGCTGACCATGGCATAGTGCCGTGATTCTCTTTACGAGGGATATGATGAAACTCGACTCTGTTAAAGAAGGGTAACAACCTTCTTGCATAGTATTTGTAAGGAATCAATCCTGATTGGTATATGTTCCAATCTCCTTTTATCTGATTGATAACCAAGGCTGAATCGCCGTATACGTCCAAGTTTTTGATCCTTAAATCAATTGCTTCTTCGAGACCCATGATACAAGCTTCGTATTCGGCCTCGTTGTTCGTACATTTGAACGTAAGTCTAGCGGTGAAAGGAATGTGGGTACCCTGAGGGGTAACAATTATTGCCCCAATTCCGTTTCCATAATGATTAACTGCTCCGTCAAAGATTAGTCCCCATTGGGAACCTGGTTCTGGCCCTTCACTAGGTAACGGTTCATCGCAATCTTTCATTTTTAGATACATGACATATTCGTCTGGGAAGTCAAACCCGATTGGTTCTTGATCGTCAATCGGTTGATGAGCCAAATGATCGGCTAAAATACTCCCTTTTACGGCTTTCTGAGCGTGGTACTCTATTTCATATTCTGATAACAGCATCTACCAACGGGCAATTCTTCCCGTGAGAGCAGGCTTTTTAAAAACGTACTTGATTGGATCCATTTCGGAGACCAACCAAGTAGTATGACGAATCATATATTGGTGAAGACGTTTGGCTGCCCAAGCCAAAATGCAACAAGTTTTCTCAAGCATCGTGTACCGAGTTTCACAGTCGGTGAATTTCTTGCTTAGTTAATAAATGGCAGACTCTTTCCTTTTGGTTTCGTCTTGTTGGCCAAGTACACATCCCATTGAGTCCTCTAGGACTGTGAGGTAAATGATCAGTGGTCTTCCTTCCACTGGAGGTGATAGAATCGGCGGATTCAATAGGTATTCCTTAATACTGTCGAAGGCAGTTTGGCAATCTTCTGACCAAATGCAATCCTGGTTCTTTTTCAACAATTTGAAAATTGGCGCACACGTGGCGGTCATAAGGAATATGAATCTGGAGATGTAGTTCAACCGTCCCAGGAATCCTTTGACTTGTTTTTCAGTTTTCGGAGAAGGCATTTCCTGAATGGCCTTGACCTTGTCAGGATCAACCTCAATTCCTTTCTGGCTGACGATGAACCCTAATAGTTTCCCTGAACGGACACCAAAGGTGCACTTGTTGGGATTCAAGCGGAGCTTGAATTTTCTTAGACGTTCGAACAATTTTGACAGATGTTCAACGTGCTCACTCTCTGTTTTTGATTTTGCAATCATATCATCGACATACACTTCGATTTCTTTGTGTATCATGTCATGAAACAGAGTAGTCATGGCCCTTTGATAGGTTGCCCCAGCGTTCTTCAAACCGAACGGCATTACCTTGTAACAAAAGGTGCCCCATGGGGTAATGAACGAAGTTTTCTCCATGTCTTTCGGCGCCATTTTGATTTGGTTATAGCCCGAGAATCCATCCATGAAGGAGAAGACTTTGAATTTTGCTGTACTGTCCACCAGCATGTCAATGTGTGGTAAAGGAAAGTCGTCCTTTGGACTAGCCTTGTTTAGATCCCTATAATCGACACACATTCTGACCTTTCCGTCCTTTTTAGGAACGGGTACGATGTTGGCTAACCATTGAGGATATTCAAATGTGGCGAGGAAACCCGCATCAATCTGTTTCTGTACCTCCTCTTTAATTTTGATGGCCATGTTCGGGTGAGTGCGTCTCAACCTTTGCTTCACTGGCGGACATTCCGATCTCAACGGTAAGTGATGTTCCACGATGCTGGTATCCAACCCTGGCATATCCTGATAGGACCAAGCGAATACATCGGGGAATTCTCTGAGAAGCTTTATCAAACTCTCTTTGGAATTTGGACTGAGCAGTGCCCCAATCCTGATTTCTTTTCTCTCTTTTTCTGAACCCAAGTTTATCGTTTCCAACGGCTCTTTGTGAGGTTCAATGGACCTTTCCTCTTGTCTGAGTAGTCGGGAGATCTCTTCTGGAATTTTGTTGTCATTTTCTTCTCCAGCCTCGAATACCGGGAACTCAAAGTTGGGAGAAGGCATCGGATCGTATGTTTCAACGGGGTTTAAAACAAGCAATCTGCATGACATGATGATTCGTGTTTAGAAGAGATAGCGAAAAATGAAAGTGTGTGCAGTGTATATTTTTTTTACTGCTTGTTTTTATTATTGAATTGTTTTTTAGGATTACCATTTTCTGAAAAAACAAAAAGAGAAAACAACAATTAATGCGGAAATTATGGAACGACATTATTTTATTAATGAACAAGTCGATTTTTGAAACTACAGCCCTATAAGACAAAACTCTGTTGCTTTGGGCTAAGCGAAGAGGGAAAATTTACAGGAAGCGAGCCCTATCAAAACATCTGTTTCACCTGGGCAGGGTGAAAGGTTAAAGATGGCAATTACTTTGACTGATGAACGATCTTCGGAACCTCGACGGCAACCCATTGGCGGTGAACTCCTCGGTGAATCACAAAGTCTGGCACCTTCCTTGATTTGTCTTCAGAAATGACGCTGATTTCTGGCGGAGCAGGATCATTGGAATCTGTCTCCCAGGCAGAATTGTCGTAGGAGAATTCCTCTGTTGCATTTTGCATAGCATTTGTGCTCTCAGTTGTATCTCCCCATCCAGTAGGCTTGATATCTTCGAGCCTGATACGAGAGCTTTCGGGAGCAGTGTACCTGACCATGTAGTCGTATTTTCCACTCGGTTGTCCCAGAGTGTCCCAAACTTCTTTGGAACTGGAGGAGTCATCTCTCTCGATGACGTTGACCTCGGGAAAAGCATAGTTGATGAATTCTAGTCCTGCAAACGTTACAAATTCTTCTTCATGTTGAGTAGTTTTCGAATGACCTGAGTGTTGATCCCATGACATGGTGGGGACACAGGTATTCTGTTCAATGATGGTCAGCTGATTTTCATTGTTCGGCTGACTTTCTTGCCCCAAATCTCCTGGATAAGGTTGCCACATTGGCAGGCCATCCATTGGGCCATAGTAATTATGGTCAAAGTTGTCTTTCATTAGAGTGTCCTCCTTTAATGAATTTGGCGGAGCACGGCATCCTTCTGGATCACAATCTCCGTATATCATTTCGATGTCTGACCGTGGTATAAATCTCAGACTTTCTGTGGGAAAGCAAAAAGGCATAGGTACCTCTTCCTGAGACATATAATCGTCCTCATTAAGATAGGACTTCCATTCTTCATCTGTGTCAGAGGGATCTTCCTCATTGATAGCATGTACTGCTTGAGACACTGGGTGAAGGAAACCTCTACTGTGGAAGAAATTTTGAAGGGGATGATGACTTTCATCGCTGGCAGCTGTCTGGGTACAGGTTGCAGAAAAACCAAGACCCTTCTTTGTTTTATTGTCAATAGGAATGACAAGCTGTCCCCATCTGGTTGTATCGGTACTCTCGACTGCTTTGATAGCATCATTGTATGAAGAAATGGAAGTTCCTCCTCTGAACTTATTGTTCTCGCTCATCGACAGTGCTTCGAACTGCGTTCCAATAACCTCCTCGGGTTCTATACCAGTAGATGATGACAAGTTGCTTACAAGCAAGGCTTGTTCCCCACAAACTGTGACAAGTTGATCGTTCTTGATGAATTTTAGCTTTTGGTGGAGGGTCGAAGTGACCGCTCCAGCCTGATGTATCCAAGGCCTTCCTAATAAATAACTGTACATTGCCCGGATGTCCATGACCTGGAAAGTGACTTGGAAAGTGTGAGGACCAATAGTTATGGGAAGATCAACTTCGCCGATAACTATTTTTCTGGATCCGTCAAACACTTTGACGACGACCTCGCTGACTCTCATCGAAGGGCCTTTGAATGATAATTGCATCAAAGTGGACTTCGGCATAACATTCAGGGCTGACCCTGTGTCTACCAGTACGCTGGCTAAAGCATCGTCCTGGTAGTTAACTGTAATGTTGAGCGCCATGTTATGACGACGACCCCCTTCGGGTAACTCCTCATCACTAAATCCCAAATTATTGCAGGAAGTGATGTTAGAGACAATGCTATCGAACTGTCTGATTGTTACATCCTGTTCCACAAAGGCTTGCTCCAAGACTTTCTGTAGAGCCTCCCTGTGGGCTTCTGAACTGAGTAACAGTGATAATACCGAGATCTTTGAAGGAGTCTGTAATAGTTGATCAACAATGTTGTATTCACTCCTTTGGATGAGCTTCCGCATCTCATCATTATTTTTCGAAAGGTCAGGATTACTGGATTGACTGACTGGTGGATCGGGAGCTTCCATCTGAAGTTCCTTTTCTTTGTTAAGTTCTCCAACTCCTCGGTTGAAGATTCTACCACTCCGTGTTACTCGACTGATGTCTGCAATATTCACGACGGAGGGTAATGGAATTTCCTTTCCATTTTCAATTATCGTTGCACCGTATTTGTAAGGGATAGCCTTAGCTGATTCATACGATAGTGGTCCCGGTAGATAGATGATTATGGGAACCTTCTAATTTTTCTGACCATCATAAGTGATCTCGATTCGTTCCCAGTTGGGAACTTTAGATTCGTCAAGTAGAGGGATAATGGCAAAAACATCCCTGGTCCTGTGATGACTAGAGATCGTGACAACATCCCCAACTTGCTCGGCAAGGTAGTTCGGCGTCCAGTTGATGGGTCCAGAACCCGGATATGGGCGAATCTCTCCACGATCTACCTGACCCTGAAGAGCTGCTCTCACAAAGTAACACCCTTGGTTACTTTCCGAACAGACGCCGCAACGTTCATAGTTGTGTGGTGGCACCTGGCCACGCCCACTTTGAATACAATGTAACCTCACTAGGTTAGCTTCCACAGATCGGACATCCTGACTCTGACGCCGAGTGGGGTTTCTGTTATTGATACTAATCTGTTGAGTATCTTCATCCATATAAATTGGCATCCACTAGTGATTTAACAAGTGCTGAAGTGCCTCCTGGACAAGGGTACAACCTCGATCGTTTTCGCAACCCGCTTTACAGCTTTGATAGTCATGTGATATTAAGAATCTAAGTCGGACCTGCTCAGCATGTAACTCTACCAGGTTGGTATTCATCATGCGAATATCAAAGATCTAAACCATGTTGATCTGATAAGGGTTCCTATCATGGTAGTCTTGGATCCATCCAAGATCCATCTGACACTGGAGGGCCTCCTGTATGAAAGAGCATCCCTGTTTGTTTACCGAGCAAGTCAGACAGGAACTGTAATCGTGTCGCGGCAGATTATGATACTGGCTTTGCCTTGAGTGCATTGCCACCAAGTTGACATTCATTGCACAGATGTCGTGGTTCTGAATGATGTTAGAGTTTGTTTAGACCATGTTAACTCCACAAAATCGGTGCTCTTGGATCCATCCGAGATCCATTTGTTCCTGTAGAGTTGCTTGCACTACAGAACATCCTTGATTGTCTTTAGAGCAGATATCACACAGATGATAGTTATGAGGTGGCACATGGCCATATCCACTCTGTCTACAATGCATCTTGACCAAATTGGTCTTCAACAAAAGTACATCGTGAATTTGATAGACATCGTTAGTCTCTCCTTCTATCAAATTGACTGCAGCCTTCTCGTGTTGAGGCAGCGGATTTGTGAGAACATTAGGATTCGTATCCTTGAAGGATAAGACCCCGCTCCTAACAAGTTTTTGCACGTCGGACTTGAAATTGAGACAAGTCTCTATGTTATGCCCTCGACCTCCTTGATGATAAGGGCATGTCTGATCCACCTTAAACCAAAAAGGCGGATTTTCTGGTACTGTAAGAGGAGATTTAGTCTGAATGTGCCCCTTAGCCAGTAGTAATGGAAACAGCTCTGCGTACGTTATGGGTATAGGATCAAATCCTGGTGGCCGTGTTGTACGGTTGTTGTTATATGGAGGACGAGCCTGCTGAAGAGGCTGTTGTGTCCTTTGTTGGTCAGGTTGGCTTTGCACAACCTGAGGTTGATACGTAGGAATAAACGTAGGGTTGATAGCAGGAGTTACAGCTGCTACCGGTTGATAACGTCGCCTTTGCTTTCCGAGAGAGATATTCCCAATATCTTGCTCTTTTTTCTTAGGGAGAGCACTACCATATTTTTTAGTACCGCTCGTCAATCCAGTGTCTTTTACCAAACGTCCTTCTCGGATGGCTTCCTCAAGACGTACGCCCATGCCGACCATTTCGGTGAAGTCACTGGGCGCACTGGCAACCATTCGGTCATAGTAAAATGAGCTTAAGGTCTTTAAGAAGATCTTTGTCATCTCTTTTTCCTCAAGAGGTGGACAAATTTGAGCGGCAATTTCACGCCACCTTTGAGCATACTCCTTAAAGGTTTCCTTGTCCTTTTGCGACATCGATCTGAGTTGATCTCTGTCGGGTGCCATGTCCAAATTGTATTTGTATTGTTGGACGAAGGCGGTGCCAAGATCTCTAAATGTGCTGATCGTGGCACGGTTTAAACCCATGTACCATTTGAGTGCGGCACCGGTTAAACTATCTTGGAAGTAGTGAATCAGCAGGTCCTGATTCTCCATCTGAGCTGACATTCGTCGAGCGTACATCACCAGATGGCTCTGAGGACAAGAGTTACCCTTGTACTTTTCAAAGTCGGGCACTTGGAATTTGTGCGGGACTTTCACATTTGGGACCAGACAAAGGTATGCGGCGTCCTTTCCAAATAGACCCTGACCGTGAATGGCTTGCAGCTCCTTTTGTATTTCCAAGAACTGTTCCTGGAATTCCTCCATTCTGTCAAACATAGTTTCCTTCTTACCAGAAGGTGTCTGTGGAATCTGCCCTTCCGGGACAGTGTGCACCACATGGGGGTGGTACCGTGACTACGGTAGTGAGTCTTGGCGTCTCCCGAAGTTTGTAACCTTCAGGAGTCTTCAGTATGCCCCTGGCATCTTCGCTTTCCTGAAGTTTGTAACCTTCAGGCCCAGCGGCTTCTGTTGTGATTCCCTGATCCTCAGTGATCGGCGGAACATATTCTTCCGGGATATAGTTAACAGGCATGCCCCAGGGACGATCTTTCGGCATCTGATACCTAGGATCATACTTCTCCACTATGGGCATTGAGGTGATCTCTGAGATCACAGTTCGTTGTAGCTGAGCTTCCGCCATGGCTTGCATGTCGTTACAAAGCTTTCTCATATCCTCTCTTAGAGCGTCGATCTCTTCCTTCAACTCTCTGTTTTCTTCCCCAAGATCATCCATCTTTTTCTGACGATTGGCCCGAGTATTATACGAATGAGACAGTTTGACTCTAGAACCGAGACACAAACGTGAGATTCGTAGGTAAGAAGAATACGCGAGGTGAGAATAATGAATGCAATGATTATATTAATTATTTTTTTGTTTAATAAAAATAAACTTCGACAATTAGATTGCAAATATCAAACGGTGGGGAAACCCCTTTTTATTGAATTCAAAGGATTACAGAAACGGAAATACAGTAGATTACAAAGTGCGGAAATAGAAACCTAAGCTAATGGGTCCCGAGTCCTCTCTGAAGAGAAATCAGGTGCTGATTCTGGTATCTTCCTTTTCTTTGACCGGGGCTCTTGGACTGTTGTCGGGTTGTCATTCCTTTGCCAAGTGAAAGGAGCGAGCAAATTCCTTTGGTCATCTTGATTCTCTATAGCATGATGCTCTAAAATTTCAATCAGAGCATCTTTTTCTTTCAGTAATTGCTGTATTTTGATGCACTCTACGTCGAGGGTGCGGTACTTGTTCTTCCAAGACCTCTCTCCCGTTGAACTTTGTTGAGAGTAACTTGAAGCTTTTCAGTTTCCGTCATGAAGTACATGACAGATTCCCTCGGCGGAAGAATTCCGTAACGAGGATAAGGCATTTTTAGCTTGAGAGCTCTAGTTTGTACCCAATGGAGATAAGGCTCCACCAAGACACAGTCCAGTTTTCCTAGAGACTCTCGTCCTTTCTTATGAATATGCTTCCAAGCATGCACTATTTCCATCTTTAGTGCTCTATCGTTTTCTCCTTCCTTGAAGAAAAGACCTTCAGATGAACACCCGGTGGGATGTGCCTCATCGGGTATCCAAATTGACGGCGAACCAATACTGGATGGTAGTTGATTCCTCCTTTAGTTCCTATAAGGGGTACGTTGGGGAAGTTTCCACAACGGTCAATGATCCTAATTCCCTCATAAATCCTATTACACCAATCTATATCAGAGTTGGTAAGAGACATGATCTTCTGCGACCAACGTAAGGCACTCTTGCAATCCCAAAAAGCAGCAGACTTGGGCAAGTGAGAGATAAACCATTTGTAAAGCAGAGGTACACAACATGTGATCTCCCCTCTGCTGTACAAATTTCCCAAGTGTATAGAATGATACGCATCTGCGAGCAAAGTCGGCAAAGGATTTCCGATGAGAAAAATCTTAATGGAGTTAATATCGACGAAGTTATTGATCTTGGGAAACAAAAATAACCCGTAGGTGAGTAAGACAAAGATGCTTTCAAAAGCAGTCACGTTTCCTATACTGGCAAAATACAGGGCCTTCTTTGTCAAAAACTAGGCTGGAAAACCTTGGATGCCACCCTTAGTAGTTAGGTGAGTCCTAACCTCAGACTCGTCCAAATGAATTGCTCTTACAATGGTCTGATTCTTTGGAATTTCTTCCAGTCCAGAAAATAGAGCTCGATCTGTGATGAGTAAATCGATCAGATGAGAATACTCCTCCAGCGTTGGTGCTAGCTGGTAATCCGGGAATGTGAAACAGTGATAAACTGGATCATAAAACTGAATGAGCGCATCCATGATTCCCTCAATCACATGGACTCTTAACAGTGGTAGAAAACCTCCGTGCTTGGCTCTGAAAGCCTCTGGGTTAGTGATCATCCTTGCTAACCTTCTCAAATCCTCTAGTTTTGGAACCTTGAAGGTGTACGTATGAGTTCTCCTTCTACCTAAATCCATTAGTGCAATCCCTTTCTCTGATATTTGCAATCACAGTCTTAGTTTAATTTGAAAAACAGAGAGACTAGAAGAGAAGATTTTTTTGAATGTTTTAATGTTTTTTAAATGAATGCATGAATGCAGCACACAAAAACATAGAAAAAACATGGGGTCAAAGGGTCGTTGTCATGAAGTCAAGGCTCTACCCATCCCCCAAAGGTTTATACTAGGGTGATTTTTGTACCTGTACTCATTATCCTCAGCTCCTCCCAGGAAAGTAAAACAACAAGCGGATCGCCAGCGAGTTGTAGAGCGATCTTAGAGTAAGTGCCATTCACCGAGAATAGATCACCAGCCTCAAATGAGGGTAGTATCGCGTAACAACTATTTCTGATAGTTTCCGCACTACGAAAGGGTTTGGCTCCTCAGCTTCTCAAAATTAACAACCGGCCCATTGTCTAGGTGAGAGAATGGGTTGCGTTGGTCAGCCTCCACTGAGGTTGATGGTCGACCCCGTCGCCATCACTTATCTTAAGTGTATACTCAATCTTTCCACATACGGCATCACCCGCATTCCCATTAGCAGAAAAATAAACACGTATAGCAATTAGGAAAAGCGGTATATATATTTGTCCTAATCATCCTAGACCTTTAAAGCTATGGATCCTAAGTTCCTGACAGAAATGGGTTCCCCGGCGGAAGCCCCAATCTGTGGTATTGACACAAGTGAAGAGAGAAAAAACAACAGGCACGCCCCACGGCGGGCATCATTTATCTGTGAAAAATGGGGACGACCGTGCCTAGATCTAACTTTGAAAGGCCCCACGGTGGGCGCCATTTTTCTGTAGCGAACGATTTTGGACGCGGTTCTTAAGCGCTGGTCGCTCTCTGCGGTTTGAGCTTAAACTACAGGTCGATTCATTTTTTGTTAGTTCCTGGATTGGCTGGAATTTTGGTAAAACAAAGCATGTTCGATGTTGATGTCAAGGTGCTGATGTTATAACATTGAAGTCTTAACACTGGGCTGTGTTAAGTTGTTAAGTGCTGAAGTTGGATGTCTGATGTCACACAGGTGATGTTGTAACATCAGATCTGCAGAATTAACATCAGGTGCAGATGTTGTTAGGGCACGCGTGTTAGCTGGAATTGTGGAGAGTGGTTGACTCATTGGATGAGAATATCTTGGGATAGATATTTTATGTTACATGGGAGATTTGATTGCAGGTCTGTTGGAGAATTAAAAGGTTGAAGATTTAAAAAGATTTTGGGGATAAAATCTGTTTTGAAGATTTAGTTTTAATTAACATATCTGATCAAATATTGTGACAAGTCCAAGCCCAATTCAGAAGCTATATAAAGCGCACAAGACCAAGGGAAAAAGCGACAGAAAACATTCAGAAGATCAAGAGCAGGAGGCTTAGTGTCTAGAGTTTGTTTAAAGTGCTTGTATTTACACTATTCTAGGGTTTGAATAGGTGTTGAGTTTCTGTCCTCTCTAGAAGCTGTGAAGCAATAGAGAGTGGTTGATTGATCGAAGCTGTGAAGTAAGATCAAGAGTACTCAAAGTGGGTTCTTTGAGTGTGTGTAAGGGATTGAGTGGTGTTCTCATACGTAAGTGGTTTCTTAGGTAGGAAGTCATTAGTAGAGTATAAGTTTAGGAGATTGTCAACGGGTTGTTGAGTCTGTAAATTATATCTACAAGTAGTGAATTCCATCCCTGGCTTGGTAGCCCCCAGAGTAGGTTGGTTGTAACCGAACTGGGTCAACAATTCTTGGTGTTATTTTACTGTTATTGCTGTCCATTGTGCAGAGTGTGTTGTTGTGACATCACACCTTAACATCACACGTCTGATACCAGAATTTCAATTGGTATCAGAGCAGGCATCCTGTCTGTCTCTGGGTGAGATCTAGGGAAGTTACTTTCTGGTGTAAAGATGGACAAAGAAGTTGGAGGATTAGTCAACAGACCCCCTATTTTGGATGGATCCAATTATGACTATTGGAAGCCAAGGATGACCACCTTCTTAAAATCCTTGGACAGTAGGGCTTGGAAGGCTGTTATTAAAGAGTGTAAAGCACCTGTTCTATGTGAGAAGGATGATGCTGGTAAAGATAAAGAAGGCACCTCTAAGCTAAAGCCTGAAGAAGAGTGGACCAAGGAGGAAGATGAGCTCGCCCTTGGAAATTCCAAAGCTCTGAATGCAATCTTCAATGGAGTGGATAAGAATATCTTCAGGTTAATTAATACCTGTGAAGTTGCTAAGCAAGCATGGGATATCTTGCAGGCTACTCATGAAGGAACCTCTAGAGTCAAGATGTCAAGACTTCAGATTTTAACATCAAAATTTGAAAGCCTGAAGATGAAGGAAGATGAGACTATTCATGATTTCCACATGAGTGTTCTTGAGCTGGCCAATGCATCTAGTGCTCTTGGTGAGAAGATGTCAAATGAAAAGCTTGTGAGGAAGATCCTTAGGTCCCTACCTAAGAAGTATAAGATGAAGGTTACTGCCATTGAAGAATCATAAGACATCAACAAGATGAGAGTTGATGAGCTCATTGGATCTCTTCAAACCTTTGAGCTTGGGTTGAATGAGGAAGAACCAGAAAAGAAGCCAAAGAGTATAGCCCTGGTGACAAATGGTGAAGAAGAGAAAGAGAAGAAATCTGAATCCCAGGAGGATCTGTCTCAGGCCATAGTGATGTTGGGAAGACAGTTCACCAAAGTATTCAAGAGAATGAATAATAACTCCAGGCCTAATGTCAAGAACATATCTTCTGACATCAGCAAGTCTAAAGAGAAAGATGAAGAGAAGACTGCCCAGGATAAAGGTGTTCAGTGCTGTAAATGTGAAGGGTATGGACATGTCAAGAAAGAATGTCCCACATTCTTAAAGAAGCAGAAGAAGGGTATGACAGTTTCCTGGTCTGACTCTGATAGTGAAAGTGAAGGTGAGTCAGCAAAGCATGTTAGAGCTTTGACAGGAACTGTTGTTTCTGATGATGATTCTAGTGATGGAGAAATAACCTTTGAGGAGCTAGCTTCTACTTATCAAGAGCTTTGTCTGAAGAGTGCTGAAATCTGTCAAGAAAACAAGAGTCAAAAGGAACAGATTGCTCAGCTTAAGACTGCTAAAGCTGATTTGGAAAATGAAGTCTCACTGGTCAAAGCTCATCTTGATCATATGACCAAATCTGTTAGGATGCTGAGTTGTGGTACAGACACACTTGATAAGATCCTTCTGACAGAAAAGGTTGCTGGTGATAAGTCAGGTATAGGATTTGTGGCTGAGAAAAAGGTTTCTGCTGAAGCAAGCACTTCAGGAACAAAGAAGGAGGTGTCCCAACCAATGTCTCATCATCAAACAAAGAGACAGGATCCTACACCTGAGAAGGGTGCTCATTCACAGCCTCAGAATGTTGAGAAGAAGAATGGTCCTCATCAGAGAAAGATGCAGCCCCAAGGAGCTAGTCAGAATATGCCTTCCCAATATCACAAGAGTATGCAAGCTGCCAGGTTCAGTCAGAACAGGTTTCATCAGATGTCTCAACATCAGGGTAACTGGTATGGATATGAATACAACAATGTTGTTTCTCAGTACTATGGGAGAAGGAAGCCTCATCACCATAGGAGACAGCATCCTCAGAACAGGAGAAGACAACCGCACCATAGAAGACAAGCCAAGTATGGTAGAAGGAGAAATCATTATGGGTGGCAGCACCAACAATATCATCGTCAAAGGGGCAGAAGGTTTAACCACTTCAGAGATGATAGATTCAGATGCTTCTATTGTGGGAGGTTTGGACATATGCAGTCCTCTTGCTTCAAGCTTCATTGTTATCCAAATTCTGCTCCCCATCCCAGACAGAAGGAGGTCAGGCCCAACGTGGTAAAACAATGGGTTCCTAAAGCTCAGGACACATGTCTATTGGCTCATACCTCAGATGGACATTTTGCCATGGATGCATGGTACTTTGACAGTGGATGTTCAAAGCACATGACTGGATCCAAGGAGCAGTTGGTGGAGTTCAATCCTTGCCATGCAAATAAGGTTGTGTTTGGCAATGGAGAAAAAGGAGTAGTAGAAGGAGTTGGAAGAGTGAAGAATCATGATGGTCTTACTCTTGATAGTGTGATCCATGTCCAAGGTTTGAATGCTAATCTGATTAGCATAAGTCAGATATGTGATGAAGGTTACAAAGTTAACTACACCAAAGATGAGTGTGTGGTATTTGATGAGTATAATCAGGTTGTTATGAAGGGTGTCAGATCCAAAGATAATTGCTATCAGTGGATACCTCAAGTGGACAGCTTATCTAGTGATGTTAAGGATGATTCTGTAACATCAGATGGTGACATCAAGTGTGAAAGTATGGTGAAAAGTCAATCTGGGTTAATGACTTATGGTGATGTTACTCCTAAGTTGGATGATGTGTTGAAAGCCAACTTGAGTAGTCAGTTATGTGAGCAAGATGAAGGAGTCAACAATGCTGATAGAAGGATCAAAAGCTGTGACCTTAAGAAGTGTTGGGAGCTGAATACTTGCAAGGCCAAGAAAGATGACAACCTGACTAATGACTCCTATAGTTCAGAAGAAAAATTTCACAGGTTGACAATCCTTAGGTTGGAAGATGCAGATGTTAGAGCTGATGTTAAAACATCTCAAGTCAAGAAAGGTACTTCAAGCCTTAAAATAAAGAAGAGTGATGATGAACTAATTGCAAAAGTGGTTCCTGGGGTTGCTAAACGACTGAAATCAAGGAAGAGGAAAGCTATTGAGTCACCTCCAAAGATGAGAACTGATAAGCAGAAGATCTATGTGGATGATACTACAAAATCCAGGAGTAAAGTGTTCACCTCTTCCAGAAATAGGAAGATCAGAGATAAGTCTGATGATAATGTCCAGGATATCTCTCAAATGAAGGAAGCCGTTGTTGTTAGAACTTCTGAGAAAATTCAAAAGGCCATACTAGATAACATTCCTGTGCTTTTCATAAAATGGTGGAAGTATGTTCTGGAAAAAGAATTTGGTATAGATACTCTGGATATGGTTGAGTTTGCTAGGATATGGTTCAGAGAGGGTGTGGGAACTTATGGTATTCAGGTGTGTATGAATAAGTTGCTCTGACTATGTTTTATTGGGAGCTTCTTGAAGGACTTCTTTGTGCAATGAGTCCTTTGAATGGTGATGAGAAGCTGATGTCCCAAAAGATGTTATAACGTCATGTTTGCTGGTGGTTATATCTGGAAGATGATTAAGATTGGACATGTGGAGAGGTGGAGATTATGGTCATGTGTTTAGTAGCTTGTTCTGGCAAAGCATGACTACTGTCTTTGAAGACTTCACTAGTTTCAACAACTACTGGTGGATGTAAGGATGGAGGAATTGTGATCTCTTGAAGAGACTGGATCTCAGTAAAGCTTATAAGTAAACTGAGAATTTATGGAGTTTGTGACACAGTGTTGAGTGGAGCATATGTAATACCCCGGTGTCAAGAGTGTCAAGAGTATCCTTGGTGAAGGATGTCTTTGTTCTGGATCTGAAGCTTAGTGAATACATTATATCTAAGGAGTATCTACATAGTCATACGGGAGAATGATGAAGTAGAAGGTTTGCCTTGGATGGTGAAGATGAATTGTATGATAGCCTCTGGAGAAAGGGACAGTGGTACCAAAATGCATGTACTCAGAAAATGTGCTCAAATGTTCATCTCCATCTGGAGCAGTTGTTAATCATGACAGGGGGAGTACTTGTCTATGGATTTTGAAGCAAAGGTGCATTTCTTGTGAAGATTGGTTGCCTCTTATGAGGATATAATGTCAGATAGCATTAGGTTGTTGATTGGTGTTTAGGTGTGGCTTTGAATGGTTCTAGTCATATGAAGCAAATTGTTTGAATCTTGCGTGCACATGCTTCTGAGGAGATGTCTGAAGACAAGATTGAATCATGGCCTTGAATAGATTGTACACATGTCTTGGTGTGTGTTATTCTAAGTGTGAGGAGTTTACTTAGAGTTCAGTGGAAGACATTGTGTGTGTGCTTCAGATCTCGTGGATGATTGTGTGAAGCCTTCATAATTGGATGGATGAAGAATATGTCTGGATATTCAAAATGTGGATATTGCTGACAGAAGAAGTATGGGGTGTCATAGGAGATTTAACTTGTTGAGGTTTGTCAAATTGTGGCTAAAAAGGGGGAGAAATAGCCAAGTGAGCCAAGAGTATCAAAGAGTACAAATGTCAAATGCTGCTAAAGTGATGTGATGCAGAAGTGCAGAAATTCAGGGGGAGTAATTGCTGATCTGCTGAACAGCTATTATGCTGGTTCTTGTTTTGAGGGGGAGCACCAATTGGCTGTTGTCAATAATGAAGATGGTGCTGCAGCAGATCAAGTGATGAAGACTTTGAATATTGTCAAACTGCTGCTAATGAGTTTCAAATTTCTGAAGATTATTCCGCTGCTGAAATCTATGAAGGTGCAGAGTGCAGAGTGCAGAAAGTGTTTTAGCCAAAATTAGCCAAAGGGGGAGATTGTTAGTTCCTGGATTGGCTGGAATTTTGGTAAAACAAAGCATGTTCAATGTTGATGTCAAGGTGCTGATGTTGTAACATTGAAGTCTTAACACTGGGCTGTGTTAAGTTGTTAAGTGCTGAAGTTGGATGTCTGATGTCACACAGGTGATGTTGTAACATCAGATCTGCATAATTAACATCAGGTGCAGATGTTGTTAGGGCACGCGTGTTAGCTGGAATTGTGGAGAGTGGTTGACTCATTGGATGAGAATATCTTGGGATAGATATTTTCTGTTACATGAGAGATTTGATTGCAGGTCTGTTGGAGAATTAAAAGTTTGAAGATTTAAAAAGATTTTGGGGATAAAATCTGTTTTGAAGATTCAGTTTTAATTAACACATCTGATCAAATATTGTGACAAGTCCAAGCCCAATTCAGGAGCTATATAAAGCGCACAAGACCAAGGGAAAAAGTGACAGAAAACATTCAGAAGATCAAGAGCAGGAGGCTTAGTGTCTAGAGTTTGTTTAAAGTGCTTGTATTTACACTATTCTAGGGTTTGAATAGGTGTTGAGTTTCTGTCCTCTCTAGAAGCTGTGAAGCAATAGAGAGTGGTTGATTGATCGAAGCTGTGAAGTAAGATCAAGAGTACTCAAAGTGGGTTCTTTGAGTGTGTGTAAGGGATTGAGTGGTGTTCTCATACCTAAGTGGTTTCTTAGGTAGGAAGTCATTAGTAGAGTATAAGTTTAGGAGATTGTCAACGGGTTGTTGAGTCTGTAAATTATATCTACAAGTAGTGAATTCCATCCCTGGCTTGGTAGCCCCCAAAGTAGGTTGGTTGTAACCGAACTGGGTCAACAATTTTTGGTGTTATTTTACTGTTATTGCTGTCCATTGTGCAGAGTGTGTTGTTGTGACATCACACCTTAACATCACACGTCTGATACCAGAATTTCATTTTTTATCCTATTGTGAGCTGATGAAGGAAGGGAAATAGATGTCTCCAATTAACCCTGCTTTGCATACTGAGTTTAAACAGCGGTCTGTTAGGTTACGAATGCTATCAATGTGGGGGGGCCTTTGTACTGGTTATTTGTATTTTCGCCAATACTGTTTTCTTTTTCTCTTTCTAGGACTTTCTGGCGGGGAACGAGGATTAGGATGTTAGGACTGATGCTTTTGATAGATACATGAGAGTATGGGATTTTGGGTTTTTTGTTTAGTGTGCTCGCTAAGATTTTTCTTTCAATCTTATGCCTACGTATTCCCGTTTTTCCGAAACAGGGAAATCAGAGCGTTCGTAGTTCCTCCTATTCTATGGGAGGAAATGGGTGTTTTGGTGTCTTGTTCAAAGCCCAAGACATGAAGCGAAAGGTGATTTGTATCTTGTTCAAAGCCCAAGATATGAAGCTGAAAAGTCTATTTATATCTTGTTCAAAGCCCAAGATATGAAGCTAAAAGGTCTCAACTTTAGAGAGAATTTGTCATCTCTAAAGAAGGGTTTGTCTGTCACAGCTGTTGGGTGACTGGTTATGAAGGAGAATTACTTTAACCGGGATTTGTGAATCCGGTAATGCCATAGTTTCCTTTATAGGGATTTTAACCTGAAGGAGAAGACTTTAACTCAGTGTAGAGCAATGCTATCTTTCCTTAGGAATTTCTCATGCTAAAAGAGGGACAGTGGCATGGATATAGATGATCCAGAGGCTTACCGCTTACAGCGATTAGATGAAAGGGAAGGAGTTGTTGATGTTTGTATACTGTGTACTGTGAACGAGGCACAACTTTGATGCTAAAAGGTTAATTGGATTAACCAGTGGTTTTCTTATATAAAGCCTAAGAGGAGCTAATATGTGTCTCGTACAAAGCCCGAGAGAGAGGCTAAAAGGTTTTTGACTCAATGAGGGAATCTTTTGGTATCTCGTATAAAGCCCGAGATGGAGGCTAAAATTCGTTTGGCTCAGTAAGAACCTTTTTGTATCTCGTATAAAGCCCGAGATGGAGGCTAAAGGGTGATTGACTCAACGAGGGAGTCCCTTATGTGTCTCGTACAAAGCCCGAGAAGGCGGCTAAACGTTGTTCGACTCCGCTGGGGAGAATCATTGTACAAAGCCCAAGAGGAGGCTGTGGTTACTGTTTCAGTTAAGTGACAGGTCCAGTATACTGATTTTAAAAGAGAAAATCAGTTCTTATATGAGCAATGTTGTACTCAAGGATTTGATCCAAGGATCCAGGTTATTCCTGTTCTTTAAGGAATCGAGAAATCCGAAGGGTATTGAGACTGTCCGAGTCTACGGGTTTCTTTCCTATTTTACGAAGGGGTCACTTGAGAATGTCTTTGAGACTCAAGGAGATTAGACTGTCCAAGTCTAGAGTGTCCTCTTTTATACCATGCTTTGAGAAACAGTAGTAGACTCTATGAAAGGACTGTTCTATGAAGGTGAATAAGTTCTGTTCCTATACCTCTAGGAGGTCGTCGGGACAATTTGTACGAAACCCAAGAGGAGGCTGGAAACTTTTAAGAAGCTGATCGGTCCTTGTACGATGCCCAAGAGAAGGCTATCATTCTCGGAGGAAGAGATCATTATACGAAGCCTAAGAGGAGGCTGTGAATACTTCTAAAAAGCCGTAGGGTCCTTGTACTAAGCCCAAGAGGAGGTGGGGTTGCTTTTAGGAAGCCTGTGGGTCCTTGTACGATGCCCAAGAGAAGGCTGATGCTTTTAAGAAGCCCGTGGGTCCCCAAACCCCGAGAAATTCAAGGCAAGCTATTCACAAGGAATAGATCAAGTCAGGAAAGTTCGAGAATTTGGAAGAAACTCAAAGATACCATTCACGGAGAATACATTCATCTCGGGGTATAGAGTTTCTTGACAATTCCTAATAAGGACAGCCGAAGAGAAGACTGTATCTGGTGATCCTATTGGGGATCTAGTTGTCTATTTCTACGAATAAACGAAACGGCGTCACCTAGTTCTAGACGTAGTTGCCGGGGAAACTCGAAATATCTATACTATTATTACACAGTTGATATGAGTTTACGAAAGAAGACTTACAGTGAAACAGCCCCACAATACAGTTATATGTATATGAAAGCGGTAAATGAAAGCAATAACCACTTACTCGGTTGTAGAGCTTCCATGCTGTTTGGTTAGTTGTTCAACAAAGAAAGATTGGAAACAATAGTATATTCAAAATCAAAGGAGAAAGTGCTTTGAAAAGAAAGATTTGGGGCTTACAGCTCAAGGAGAGGCCCAGGATTTTATCAGTGAGCGCACTGTTTAAATTTGTACAGAGGGACTTATACAAGTGACTGAGGCCCAAAATGTTTTCTGTACAAAGGGATGGGTCTTACACTCTCTCAAGAGGCCCAAAAAGTTTTAAAAAAGGAAATGGGTCTTACTACTCGAGGGTAGGCCTAGATGATTTTTCCGTTTAAAAATGGCGATCGCGCCGAGGTTTTCTTTTAACACGGAGGGACTTATACAATAAGTGAGGCCCAAAATGTTTGGTTAAAAGGGGGTTGGGTCTTACACTCTATTAGAGGCCCAAAAGTTTTGAATGGGTCTTATAGCTCGAGGAGAGGCCCAAAAGGTTATTTTTCAAAAGGCGACGATCGCGCCGTTTGTTTTTGACGATATCGGGACTTATACAATGCACTGAGGCCCAAAAATGATTTGATAAAAAAAGGACTGGGTCTTACACTCTAATAGAGGCCCAAAGTGTTTTGAAAATGATTTATGAGGGTTGAATTAATCCAAAAACCCTAATTTGTTTTCAAAAATGTATTTAATTGAATAAAAATTCAATTAAAATGATCAAAATTGTTTAACATGTGAAAAACAAATTTTGATCTTGGATTAATGCTTCAAAAATTAAGTATTGACCTACAAAATAATTAGAAAGCATTAAAAGTTGCAAAATCAATGTGGAAAAAATATTTAAAATGTCAAAAACAATTAAAATATTAATTCTTTGCAAAAATATCAATTATATGAAATAAATAATATTTTTGGGATTTTTTGGGAAAATAAAATATTTTAACATTTTTGTGAATTATTAAAAAAAGAATCAACTCAAAATCATTAAAACTCAGAGAGAAATTAATTTTTGAATCAATTAAACAAAAATCACAAAATTCAAATATTTGAAAATTCAAAAAAAGGCGTCAAGAACAGCTGAAGAACACGCGCGTGTTCTGGGTTTGGTTGATTTGCATTTTCTATCCAATCTCCCTGAATACTTGATTATAACATGCAATCCATATATCATTATGCTCGTCTCAACCTCACGACCATGTCTATGTCCATTAATTTCATTTAAATTAAACACATAACAAGAAATCATGAAAAATCCTCAAGAACCCTAATTTCTGCATGAAGGCCAGGATTTTTGATACACGATTCAAACAATGCAATTAATTGAGGGAAAACATTCCATGCATGATTATGAACATATGGCCAAATTATTGTGCAGCAAAAATTGCATGGATCATAGAGTTAGAAGAGCTCATGCTTACCACTTGCAGCTGGTGATCGTGATTTGTGTTGGAGGTGTTACAGCTAGGTTCCAATAATGTGGATAGCTTCCTTAGGTACCAAGTGATGTGCCTGAGTGCTTGGAATGGATTGAAATGGTTTGGAGTTGAAGATGGCACCTCAACTGCAAAACTGTCAAGAACTTGAGTAATTGGCTGGTGATTTTGTGAAATCAGTGTTCCAGATGTTATGTGAGTGTCTGGATCACTTCTATATGATGTATGTGAGGTATGTGAGTGATTGGTTTGATTGGAAAAGCTCTCAAACTCAAAACCCGATAGCTACATTGCTAAGAAAGGCAATTTTGCCAAGAGAAAGAGATTTTGAGGAAAGCATCTGTTAGATGGCTTTGGGGTACTCAAACTGATCACAATTGAGCTCTATTTATAGTAGAGCAAGTTTGTTTTGGGATCCACAGTGAATGGCAACTGCAGCAGATGTTTGTTCAATGTTGGCCAATGGAAATCCAAGTCTTCTCTAGCCATTGACTAGAGGTTAGGGCACAGCGCTTTGGTTCCCTTGGTCTTGGATAAGTCTTGACTGATTTCAGATGAGAATGGCTCAGTCTATGCCACCTTGATGCTTCCATTGAATGCTTCAATCCAAATTTAGAGTCTTGTCCCTATTTTGGCCATTCTAGGTTCAACATGCTATTTCTTGTTCCATGGACTTTGGAGGCTTGGCTCAGTGATTGTCCCCTTTAGATTCAATCCTCAGATGTGTCCAAGTGGATAGGAGCATTTGAATTTGGCTGATTTTGGCAAATCGAGCAAAGTTGCAAATTCTGCCTTGCCTTGACAGATTTCAGCAAGGCAACTTTCCAATGTCATATCTCATGACTCAAATTGAATTTGGTAATGTTCTTGGCCATTTTGGAAAGCCCTTACATGATACAACAACTGTTTGAACATATTTGGTTTTGATCTCTTTTGAATCTAAGTGAAAAATCCCTCTACATTTGGCAAAAAGTGAAGGCAGATTCTGACTTAGTGAAAATTTCACTAAGTGTTGGAAAAAGTGACATTTTCACTTTTAAGCCATTTTGATCACTCCCTAACTCAAAATCCTTAATGAATTGGACTTAGGTCTAGTTGAAGTTTTTGTAGAGGGTAATGAGGGCTACAAATCCATCTTTGGATGAAAAAAAATGGCTTTGTGGTTTAGGAGTTATGATCCTCCAAAGTTGGTGACCTTGTCACTTTATTTTTAACTTAGAAAATTTTCTAAGTTTTTATGGTTACCCCTTTTACAAGTTATCCCACTTTTCTTGATTTTTCTTGATGAATGATGATTCAAATCATACATTAACATCATTTTAGGGTTAAAAATCCATTTTGGTGAAAAATCTCAAAAAGTCAAAGTTGACTTGTGTGCACAGTTGACTTTTTATCAGATGAATTCCAAACTGTGCAATTCTTTAGGAAATCATGCCCTTGACGTAAATCAAACTTGATGGACATGTTCCATGGGTGTCATAGGGTATATTGATGCATGTCATAGGGCTTGGGAGTATGTCCTGGTCAAAAGTCAAAGTTACAGTTGACTTTTCCCTTAAAACCCTAACTGTGGTGCAGATGAAACTGAGACTTGTTGCTCAAGCTTATTGGATTAATCCATTGTTCCAAATGGATCAATATAGTTCATTAGAGACCCTCAAACCCTCTCTTGAGGTCTTGGCTCATGATTTGTCCCAAATGTCAACTTAGGGGTGAGTTAGGTCAAGAACCCTAATTCCTAATTTTTTATGAATGCATCCCCTGAGGCAAAATTGACTTGATGATTGGGTCCATGAGGTCCCATGGAGTATATTAGGTTATGTTTTGGATCATTGGCTTGTGCCCAGATGAAAAATTTCCATCTGGAGGCCCTGGTCGACCAAAACCCTAATTTGGTGACACTATCGATCTTGAGACTTGATCCACCTAGAAGGGAGCATCCTTGTGCTTGATCCTTGAAGTGGGATTCCTTTTTTATCCTTTGTGTATGTTTGAGAGGTTTAGACAAGTTGAAGATCATGTCATTCCTTGATTGATCATTTGTCTAAGGCTCTGAGAGGGCTTAAAACCCTAATTTTGATTGTAGTGGATGCTCACCCATCTTTGGGGAGACTGATGAGGTATGATGGTTCCTCCATATTGTGATGATGAGTGACACAATGATGGGACATATTAGTGTTCAAAATTTGGGGTATGACAACAAGCTATCCCACTTTTCTTGATTTTTCTTGATGAATGATGATTCAAATCATACATTAACATCATTTTAGGGTTAAAAAACCATTTTTGTGAAAAATCTCAAAAAGTTAAAGTTGACTTTTGTGCACAGTTGACTTTTTGTCAGATGAATTCCAAACTATGCAATCCTCTATGAAATGAAGTCCTTGAATTAAATCAAACTTGATGGATTGATTTCATAGGTGTTATAGGGTGTATTGAATCATGTCCTAGGGTTTGGGAGAATGTCCTGGTCAAAAGTCAAAGCTACATTTGACTTTTCTCGCGAAACCCTAATTGTGGTACTGATGAAATTGAGACTTGCTGCTCAAGCTTCCTGGATCAATCCATTGTTACAAATGGATCAATGTGGTATGTTGGAGACCCTCAAATCATGTCTTGAGGTCTTGGCTCATGATTTGTCCCAAAAGTTAACTTAGGGGTGAATTAGATCAAGAAACCCTAATTCCTGATTTTTGATGTATGCATCCCCTGAGGTCAAATTGACTTGATGGATGGGCCCATGAGGTTCCATGGAGTATTTTAGGATATGCTTTGAAGCATTGGCTCATGCCTAGAGGAAAATTTCCATCTGGAGGCCCTGTTCGACCAAAACCCTAATTTAGTGACACTGGCGATCTTGAGGCTTGATCCACCTGGAAGGGAGCAGCCTTGTGCTTAATCCTTAAAGTGGGAGTCCTCTTGATCCCTTATGGATATTTGAGAGGCTAGACAAGTTGAAGATCATGTCATTTCTTGATTGATCCTTTGTCTAAAAGCTCTGAGAGGGCTGGAAACCCTAAATTTGATAGTAGTGAATGCTCACCCATCTTTGGGGAGACTGATGAGGTATGATGGTTCCTCCATATTGTGATGATGATTTTCACAATGATGGGAAATCTTAGTGGTCAAAATTTGGGGTATGACAGATGCCCCTATTTAATCTTCTTGGACCCGAAGGTGCGAATGGCGAAGGTATTCGGGCATTCAGGGTGCAAGAGGATTAATATCGGAATACATGAAATTTTGATGGTGGTTATGAATGGTAGTTCACGCATCCTACTTCTTTTGCTAAGCAATGATGCTTAAAAAAGGTAAAAACTTCCCCTCGATCCTGGTTTTCAGCCAAGGAACTGGTCTCAGTTTTCTTAAATAAACTTCCCCTCGATCCTGGTTTCCTACCAAGGAACTGGTCTCAGTTTCTAAAATAAACTTCCCCTCGATCCTGGTTTCCTGCCAAGGAACTGGTCTTAGTTTCTGAAATAAACTTCCCCTCGATCCTGGTTTCCTACCAAGGAACTAGTCTCAGTTTCTGAAATAAACTTCCCCTCGATCCTAGTTTCCTACCAAGGAACTGGTCTTAGTTTCTTTTGTCAATAAGCTTTCTTGACAAGGGACGCTGATCCAATTTTGAGGTGCTGATGACCTTTTCATCAACGGTTTTTTCTGGAGAAAAACTGCTTTACTGCCGAATCTCTGCTTAAGAGGCTTCCTCTAGGGATTTTCCTTAATCCGGGAAAGCGAAAATATCATCTTCAATGGCGAAGAGTGACATCGGTTGAAGGTTCTCTGGTCTTTCAGAGGTTCAAGTTATCAAAGTGGTCAAGGGCCAATTCTGATCCAGAACTAAACTGGAGGAGAGAGATTGTTCAGGCGCAACCTTTACTGACGAGGAAAGAACTGGCAACTCGATTAAGAAGACTGTCACCACTACGGGACAAGACCGACTGGAGTGATAGTGATGCAATATGAATGTGAATACAAATCAATAATGCATGATGTATGTATGTATATGCTGACAAAACTGATGCGCCATACAGACTAATAGATGAACATGACTGGCGGCCATCGCGGGGCGAAGAAGTACCGCTGGTTCAAGATAGCAATTCTGTCTTGCTTAGGAGAAACAATCCTTGTTGGGAGCGACGCTGGTCGGGCTTAGGAGATGGGAACTCGGTCGAAGAGGTCAGATGGAGCATTCGCATCTGACATAGCTGATCCTTCATTCAGGCATACTGGTTTAGAAGGAGTACTTTGATTCTGTACTTTGAGGCTCGAACACCTTTGGAGAAGCGATCGATGTTCTTTCGATGTTCAACCGTCAAAAGAAATTGCCATCTTTATTTTTAAAAGTTAAACAATTTTAACAAGTAAATTCATTTTTGTTTCGTTTCAAGAATCGTTGATCATGTCAAAATGTCGTTCTGTAAAGCTAAAACAAATAAGAATTGCAAATAAAAGCACAAGGGCTCAAATTTTATTGATAGGATGGAAATCAGCCAAACGCGTGATTCCATAGAGCATTTACAAAGTTTGAAAATGGTAATTTACAGGGAAAAGGGCTACATCGAAACATAACGACCACTATCCTTCGACCAACTTTGACTTCGGGGCATCCTGAGCTTCTGTCGAAGATGACCTTAACTGGAGCTCTCCTGACGGATGATGTAACTGCTGCCGAGGGATTTGCCCCTTTGTCGAAAGTAGTTACTTGCCATTATTCCTAATTTTTGCCTGGATTGTACTTTGAGATTTCCAATCCACCGGGATGATTTTTTATCATGTCTCTAATTTTTTCCTGGACCGCCCTTTCGGGTTTTCAATCCACCGAGACGTTTTTTTTTAGGCGAAGTATTTCTTGACTACATCAACATTTGTAGGGTAGGAAAATTCCTCTCCGTCCATGGTTGCAAGTCTCAAGGCACCGCCTGAGATAGCTTTCTTGACCACGTAGGGGCCATCATAATTAGGGGTCCATTTGCCCCGAGAATCAGTGAGTGAAATTCTGGCACAGATATCAGATGTCCTACACAGATGTTGAGACACTGATATCCAATACAATGAATAAGATAACAATAAAAATAACAGTGTAGAGAGTAAATAACATAATGATATGTTTACCCAATTCGGTCTAACACACCTACTCTGGGGGCTACCAAGCCAGGGACGAAATCAATATACGATAGTATCAATTCACAGATCATACAACAATTGAATAATCTGCTCACTTAATCACTACCCTTCCTATGACTTCTTCCTAAGACTCACCTAGGTATGAGGCCCTCCTCAAATACCTCTACAACCACAACCCGTGATTGGTACCTTTCCACACAAGAAACAAACCGAAAGTCACACATTCAACACACACAATTCTCAATACTTCACAGCTTATGAGAATTGACACACAAGAAACTCAATGCTTAAAAGCTTATGAGTAATTGACAGAACTTACAACACAAAAAAAACCAGTGCTTATACTGTTATCAGAATGATACTAGTTAGGATCACAAAATACAATCGAAAACCCTAACAAAACACAAGTAAGTTCCACAGCTAAACTAGGTTTACATCAGTCAATATATAGCATTTAATCTGGACTGAATTGGGCTTCAAAAACGCAGCAAATAGACTGCTCACAAATCTGCAAAATTAACTCCAACAAAATAGGTCTTCAATCCAAAGTTTCCTATTATGTCTCCATAATTAGAAACAGCAGCAAATCCGAAAAACCAACAAATAATCACAATCCAAAAATGCTTTGGATGCCACATAGGATAACTAAATATTCAATGAATATTTAGTAACAATTCATAGCAACAGAATCTGTTTTCAAAACTAAATCCAAACGCGATGTCCTATGAGCAGGTATGGGACATCTTCATTCGACATGTTGAATGCAGCAACTTAGAACTTCATGTTACAATTTCTTGCTCCTATAATAGTTTTAGCAAAATAAATGCCAACCACTAAATCACGGAAATAATAATCTCCCCTTTTGGCTTATTTTGGCTAAAACTACACACACAAAAGAAAGTTGTAAAGAAGCACAAACAGCAAAAGAAATCCATATATCAGACAGCAGCGAAAACACCAACTACTAACAGCACACAGCAAAAACATCCAGCATAGCAGCACTCCCCTTCAGTTGCATACAACACACAGTATAGCAAACAACACATCAAAGTAGCATAGCAAAACTCCCCCTCAGCTACTGCAGCAGCAAAACCACACAAGCACTCCCCACACAAACATACTACTCCCCCTTTTTAGCCATAAATATGACAAAGGTAAGTAGAACAAGTTAAAGTAAAAATAAACCAGAGTAAAGTTCAGAGGAGATACAAAGAAAAGCTATTCAGGTGGTCAGACAAAAACAACAAAAGCAAAAGTAAAACTTCTGCAGAAATTAAGCCATTATTCTGCAGCACCATCAGATTCTGCAATGTCTTCACTCTCTCCATCATCAACAGCATCAGTATTAGTATCACCACTCCTAGATCCTGAGTCATCTGAACTCTTCTCACATTCTCTACCAGATTCTACCGAGGCATCTTCTTCAGCAGTTCCTTTGCCTTTACCAGCTGTCCCAGCAGAAGCATTCCTTTTCTCCATGAGGGTTTTGATTAGCTGTTCGAGTTTGGCCTTCCGAGCAATGTCTCTTCTGATGGAGTCTTCCAGTTCATTGCACATTTCTTGCAGTTGTGCAATGACTTCATCATCAAGATTAGCATGACTGGAAGTCTGTGAAGATGTCCCAACAATGTCTGAGACATGTGCTCCACCAAGTAGCTTGTAGTGAAGGGACAGAGGAGGTTTTCTTTTGAGCGCAGTGTCACCCCTCAACACAAGATTAGGACACTGTTCTAGAATAATACCACAGATCAAGGAAGGGAAACAGATAGGCATCTTGACAACAGGTGAGCTAGCTTGTTTCAAAATCTGTTCAAAGATGTATAATCCAAAATCAAAAGAAATCTTTTTCCCGATAGCATACATGAATCTGCCAAGTGTGGAGGAAATAGTAGATGTGTGATTTGTAGGAACCCAATTCACAACAGCAATCCTGTGGAGGATGGCATGTTTGACACTTAGTTTTCCAAACGACAATTTCTTTTCATTTGGCCAGTGCCTAATGCAGCCACCCGTAATTTCCTTGCATACAATATTGTCTGTAACCTCTAACTCAGGTTGAGGTTCCTTACTCCTGCCCAGATAGTTGTTGATAATTTCAGGAGAAAAATTTACAGCTTCTCCTCTTACAGATACCTTTCTGAGATTGTCACCCCTGTTCTCATCACACTCTTCAGATATGTTCACCACAAATTCCTTGACCAGATTGCCATAGCAGGGTCCCATCTTTGACACTGTTCTCATCAATCTTGTCGCTGCAATGAGATCCAAGATTTCCTTGTACTTATCGAAATCCTTCCCCAACTCTCTCTCTAGAGCAATCCTCCTTTGATCTATAATTCTCCATCTATCTGTATTTCTCATAGAACTTTCAGTAGAAGTCTTCTTGCAGGTGGAGGTTTTCATACCAATGATGTCCTGGACATCTGTTTCAACTTCGTAGTCAGATTCACTGTGATCAGTGATTTTTCTCTTCTTAGTGGGCACTACAACCTTGCTCCAATGTTTAGGAGGCCCTGCTCGAACTTTTCCCTCCCCTCCTTCAGATTTTCCATGCAGTTTCGAAGACTTGGAGCCTTCACTTATCACCATTTTTTCTCTTCTTCTCTTAATTTTTCTCAGCATTCCAGCAATAGGTTCCTCATCAGATGTGAGGTCATCAGCATTAATAACATCATCAGTCCTTCTTACATCCGCTTTCTTCTTACTTCTTCTTTCACAGTCCACATGCATGGGAATACCACCATCAGTCCTATCAGTAGGGCTGCTATTGATATTTTCTGTCACAGATGTTGGGACATCAGACCCGACATCTGCCTTAATTCCACTCAGAATTGTGGCAACAACCCTCCTAAGTTCCTTATCCATTTTAACAGCATCATCATCAGTGGAATTCTTGTGTACATCTCGTGATTTAGAATCCTTCTTCTTCTCAACTAAGCCAGATTTAGACCCCTTTTCAGCCACGTTTTTCCCAGGGCTTACTTGGTCAGCATACAAACTAGTCATGGAGTGGACTTTCTTCCTAGGTGAGAAAGGTTTAGACTTCTTACCTGGAATGTTGACATTCGTTGTGTGAGAAGCTTGCTGTTTTCCTTTAGGGTCAGCCGGCATAACATTCAGAGGAGCAATATCGAGCACTAGGTCAGAGAGATTGATCATCCGTAGTGATTCTTCATCTCCAGCATTGATTCGTGGAGAACCAGAGTTATCAAAGGATCCGTGCATGGATTCGGAGTTATGATGTTGAGACATGTTTAATTGATCACACGGTACAGTCTTGAGAATGTTAGGAGAAAACCCTAAGACACGTGAGCTTTGAAGAGAAAGGGCAAGAGGAATTTGTGTAGAGTAAGTTTGCTGAAAATATGGTGTGTTTGCCCGCCTATTTATACTTTTAAGAACTGGGCCCAGAGTAGAGCGGTATTCACAAAATTTGATTACCCGATTCGCCTCAAGAGTACATTTATCAAATTCTCCTTCTAAACTAACCTTGCTGGCATGCTTACTAAATTTAAGCTCATTATTACAGTTCACCAAGCAAACATCATGAGTTGCTTTACAATTTATCAGTACCTGTTCTAACTTAATAGTCTTTCCAATATCTTTCTTAGTCTCCAAGCTTATTCCAGTGTTCTCAGAACTCCACAGATAACAATTATCAGACGCTCTCTTACCTCTCATGATAACCTTACCCTTCTTATTTGTTATCAGACATTCAGAATTGGTAAATTTGACCTTGAGACCTTGATCACATAATTGGCTTATGCTGATCAAGTTTGCATCCAAGCCTTCAACAAGTAATACTTCCTCCAGATTGGGTTGACCTTCACAGTCCAGTTTTCCAACACCTATTACTCTCCCTTTTGATCCATTACCGAAGGTCACGTAGTTAACAGGATGAGACTTAACATCTGACAGACATCCCATGATACCAGTCATGTGCCTGGAACATCCACTGTCGAAGTACCACTTTTCCCTTGCAAATACACTGAAGGACTTATGAGCTATGTGTTCTTCTGCAGTACTCTTGGGGGTCCACACTTTCGTTGCTCCAACCCACTCTTGTTTCCTACTAGACTGTAACTCAGTCTTGGGGTAGCCATATAGTCTGTAGCAGAAGGGTTTTATATGGCCAAACCTTCCACAATAGTGGCATTTCCATCTTTGATTCTTTCTTCTTGTGAAATTCTTCTGATGTCTGTGAGGATGTTGCAACATGTTATACGACATCTTTAGTTCTTTCTTAGGTTGAGCAGTTGTCACTTTAGGCCATTTTCCCTTGTCCATCTCGCTGGAACTTTCAAACCCAAGACCCCTAACATCTCCAACCTTTCTCCCTGACTTCAGAATCTCATCAAACACATCAAAGCTGCTATTAAGCATTCTGACTGTCTTGATGACATTATCCAGATTAGAGTTCAGAACAACCACTTCACTTTTTAGATCAGAGATAGTAGCCAAATGCTTTACCTGTTCAGCTTTTAGATGAGCAATAATTTTCTTTTGTTCTTCTTTCTGCTGACACACTTCTTCACTTTTAATGTATAAGTTCTTATAGGAAGCAGCTAGCTCTTCAAAAGTAAGATCATCACTGACTGATTCTTCATCAGACTCACACACACCTGTTAATGTTGTGGCCCTCTTTCCAGACTTCTCATCAGTTTCAGTTTCAGAGTCATCTTCTGACCAAGCGACTGATAGCCCCTTCTTTTTCCTCTTGAGATATATGGGGCACTCAGACTTTTTGTGCCCAAAACCTTCACACTCATGACACTGAGCTCCTCTCTCTTGGTTGGAATTATCTTCAGTACTTGTATTTCTCCCAGCATTCTGATTTTTACTGATGTCAGATGGCTTGTCCCTTACATTTGATCTTGACTTCCAATCCACGCTTCTGAGTACTTTGTTAAATTGTTTTCCAAGTAACACCAGGTCTTCTGAGAGGCCTTCATCTCTGTCCAGATTACTTTCCCTTTCTGAATCACTTGCCTTTGACACAAAAGTTATACTCTTCTTCTTTTCAGTCTTTTCACTGATCCCCAATTCAAATGTTTGAAGTGATCCCACAAGTTCATCCACTTTCATCCTATCTATGTCCTGAGCTTCCTCAATAGCAGTCACTTTCATGTCAAATCTCTTAGGTAGAGATCTGAGGATTTTTCTGACCAGTTTGCTGTCAGACATCTTTTCACCTAGAGCACTTGAAGCATTAGCTATCTCAATAATGTTCATGTGAAAGTCATGAATGCTCTCATCTTCCTTCATCTTCAAATTTTCAAACCTGGTAGTAAGAATCTGAAGTTTTGACATCTTCACTTTTGAGGTCCCTTCATGAGCAATCTTCAAAACCTGCCACGCCTCTTTTGCAATGGTACAATGTTCAATCAACCTGAAGATATTCTTGTTAACACCATTGAACAATGCATTCATGGCTTTAGAATTTCCCACAGACCCTTTGTAATCTGCATCATCCCAGTCTTCCTCTTCCTTCACCACATCAGTAGGGGTACCTTTTTCATCTTTAACCTTAGGGGGATCCCATCCTTTTATAACAGCTTTCCATGCTTGATCATCCATGGATTTGATGAATCCTATCATCCTTGGTTTCCAATAATCATAGTTGGAACCATCAAGCAGAGGTGGTTTGTTCAGAAATCCTCCATCCTTGTCCATTGTACCAGAAAGTACCTTCCCTGAATCTCACCCAGAACCAAATAAGGGTGCAAGCTCTTGATGCCAATTGAAATTCTGGCACACATATCAGATGTCCTACACAGATGTTGAGACACTGATATCCAACACAATGAACAAGATAACAATAAAAATAACAGTGCAGAAAGTAAATAACACAATGATATGTTTACCCAGTTCGGTCTAACACACCTACTCTGGGGGCTACCAAGCCAGGGACGAAATCAATATACGATAGTATCAATTCACAGATCATACAAGAACCGAATAATCTGCTCACTTAATCACTACCCTTCCTATGACTTCTACCTAAGACTCACCTAGGTATGAGGCCCTCCTCAAATCCCTCTACAACCACAACCCGTGATTGGTACCTTTCCACACAAGAAACAAACCGAAAGTCACACTTTCAAAACACATAATTCTCAATACTTCACAGCTTATGAGAATTGACACACAAGAAACTCAATGCTTAAAAGCTTATGAGTAACTGACAGAACTTACAACACAAAAAAACCAGTCCTTATACTGTTATCAGAATGATACCAGTTAGGCTCACAAAATACAATAGAAAACCCTAACAAAACACAAGTAAGTTCCACACCTAAACTAGGTTTACATCAGTCAATATATAGCATTTAATCTGGACTGAATTGGGCTTAAAAAACGCAGCAAATAGACTGCTCACAAATCTGCAAAATTAACTCCAACAAAATAGGTCTTCAATCCAAAGTTTCCTATTATGTCTCCATAATTAGAAACAGCAGCAAATCCGAAAAACCAACAAATAATCACAATCCAAAAATGCTTTGGATGCCACGTAGGATAACTAAATATTCAGTGAATATTTAGTGAGAATTCACAGCAACAGAATCTGCTTTCAAAACTGAATCCAAACGCGATGTCCTATGAGCAGGTATGGGACATCTTCATTCGACATGTTGAATGCAGCAACTTAGAACTTCATGTTACAACTTCTTGCTTCTATAATAGTTTTAGCAAAATAAATGCCAACCACAAAATCACGAAAATAACAGTGAGAAAAGATTGTATCTTTTTTAGCACAAGGTCTCCTTTCCTGAAGACGCGAGGTCGAACCTTTTTGTAAAACGCCTTCTTCATTCTCTGTTGATACAACTGACAGTGGTATAGTGCCGTGATTCGTTTCTCTTCGATCAGGTTGAGTTCGTCGTGTCGACTTTGACACCATTCAGCTTCTGTAAGCTTAGCTTCCATCAATACCCGGATTGATGGGATCTCTACTTCTATGGGGAGCACTGCTTCCATGCCACATACTAGAGAGAAAGGGGTTGCCCCTGTTGAAGTGCGGACAAATGTGCGATAACCGTGAAGAGCAAAGGGTAGCATCTCGTGCCAATCTTTGTAGGTTACAACCATCTTTTGAACAATCTTCTTGATGTTCTTGTTAGACGCTTCTACCGCTCTGTTCATCTTTGGTCGGTAGGGAGATGAGTTATGGTGTTCGATCTTGAACTCTGTGCACAACTCTTTCATCATATTCTTGTTCAAGTTAGATCCATTATCAGTAATGATCTGGCTCGGAACACCATAACGGCAGATGATATTGTTTTTGATAAATCGGACCACCACTTGTCGGGTTACATTAGCGTACGACGCTGCTTCGACCCACTTAGTGAAGTAATCAATGGCTACCAGAATGAACCAATGTTCGTTTGTAGCTTTGGGCTCAATCAAGCCAATCATGTCGATTCCCCATATGGAAAAAGGCCATGGGGAAGAAAGAACTTTGAGATGCGTTGGCGGTACATGAATCTTGTCGGAGTATATCTGACACTTGTGACACTTCCTCATGTACTTGTAGCAGTCAGATTCCATTGTCAACCAATAGTACCCTGCTCTTAGAATTTTTCTCGCCATTGTATGTGCGTTTTCATGAGTGCCAAAGGACCCTTCGTGAATTTCTTTTATCAACATGTCTGCTTCTGGTCTGTCTACACATCGGAGCAAGACCATGTCAAAATTTCTCTTATAGAGTGTATCACCGCTCAGGAATAAACTGCCTGCCAGCCTTCTGAGGGTTTTCCTGTCCTTCCTTGGTGCCCCAGGTGGGTACTCTTATTTCTGAAGGAAGCATTTGATATCGTGATACCAAGGTTTGTCGTCTATGACTGCTTCAATCGTGAAGATGTAAGCGGGCCGCTCAAGGCACATTATGTCAATCTTAGGTAAGTCGTTCCATTGACCTACACTAATCATGGAAGAGAGAGTGGCTAATGTATCAGCCATTTGATTCTCCTCACGAGGGATATGATGAAACTCGACTCTGTTGAAGAAAGGCAACAACCTTCTTGCGTAGTCTTTGTAAGGAATCAATCCTGATTGGTACGTGTTCCAATCTCCTTTAATCTGATTGATAACCAGGGCTGAGTCGCCATATACGTCCAAGTTTTTGATCCTCAAATCAATCGCTTCCTCGAGACCCATAATACAAGCTTCGTATTAGGCCTCGTTGTTTGTGCACTTGAATGTCAGTCTGGAGGTGAAAGGAATGTGGGTACCCTGAGGGGTGATGATGATTGTCCCAATTCCGTTTCCGTAATGATTGACAGCTCCGTCAAAGATTAGTCCCCATTGGGAACCTGGTTCTGGCCCTTCACTGGGTAGCGGTTCATCACAGTCTTTCATTTTTAGATACATGACATCTTCGTCTGGGAAGTCAAACCCGATTGATTCCTGATCGTTAATCGGTTGATGAGCCAAATGATCGGCTAAAATACTCCCCTTTATGGCTTTCTGAGCGTGATATTCGATGTCGTATTCTGATAACAACATCTGCCAACGGTCAACCCTTCCTGTGAGAGCAGGCTTTTCAAAGACATACTTGATTGGATCCATTTCAGAGATTAACCAAGTAGTATGACGAATCATGTACTGGCGAAGACGTTTGGCTGCCCAAGCCAAAGCACAACAAGTTTTCTCAAGCATAGTGTACCGAGTATCGCAGTAGGTGAATTTCTTGCTTAAATAGTAGATGTCAGACTCTTTCCTTTTGGTTTCGTCTTGTTGGCCAAGTACACATCCCATTGAGTCCTCTAGAACTGTGAGGTAGATGATCAGTTGTCTTTCTTCCACTGGAGATGATAGAATCGGTGGGTTCGACAGGTATTCCTTGATACTGTTGAAGGCGGTTTGGCAATCTTCTGTCCAAACGCAATCCTGGTTCTTTTTCAGTAATTTGAAAATCGGCGCACATGTCACGGTCATGAGGAATATGAATCTGGAAATATAGTTCAAGCGTCCCAGGAATCCTCTGACTTCTTTTTCAGTTTTCGGAGAAGGCATTTCTTGAATGGCCTTGACCTTGTCAGGATCAACCTCAATTCCTTTCTGGCTGACGATGAACCCTAAAAGTTTCCCTGAACGGACACCGAAGGTGCACTTGTTGGAATTCAAGCGGAGTTTGTACTTTCTCAACCGCTCGAATAGTTTTTACATATGGGTTACATGCTCCTCTTCTGTCTTAGATTTTTCAATCATGTCATCGACATATACCTCGATCTCTTTGTGTATCATGTCATGAAAAACAGTAGTCATGGCCCTTTGATAGGTCGCCCCGGCGTTCTTCAAACCGAACGGCATTACCTTGTAACAGAAGGTACCCCAGGGGGTAATGAACAAAATTTTCTCCATGTCTTTTGGAGCCATTTTGATCTGGTTATAGCCCGAGAATCCATCCATGAAGGAGAAAGTTTTGAAATTTGTTGTACTGTCAACCAGCATGTCAATGTGTGGTAAAGGAAAGTCGTCCTTTGGACTAGCCTTGTTTAGATCCCTGTAGTCCACACACATTCTGACTTTTCCATCCTTTTTTAGAACGGGTACGATGTTGGATAACCATTGAGGATATTCTGATGTGGCGAGGAAACCCGCGTCAATCTGTTTCTGTACCTCCTCTTTGATTTTGATGGCCATGTCCGGGTGAGTCTGTCTCAACCTCTGTTTTACTGGCGGACATTCCGATCTTAACGGTAAGTGATGTTCCACGATGCTGGTATCCAACCCTGGCATATCCTGATAGGACCAAGCAAATACATTGGGGAATTCTTTGAGAAGCTTTACCAAACCCTCTCTGGCAGTTGGACTGAGCAGTGCCCCAATCCTGATTTCTTTTCTCTCTTTTTCCGAACCTAAGTTTACCGTTTCCAACAGTTCTTTATGAGGTTCAATGGACCTTTCCTCCTGTCTGAGTAATCGGGAGATCTCTTCTGGAATTTCGTCGTTATTTTCTTCTTCAGTCTCAAATACCGGGAACTCAAAGTTGGGATAAGGCATCAGATTGTATGTTTCAACGGGGTTTAAATCAAGCAATCTGCATGACGGTATGATTTGTGTTTAGAAGAGATAGAGAGAATGCAAGAGTGTGTGCAGTGTATTTCTTTTACTGCTTATTTTTATTATTGATTTGTTTTTTAGGATTACCATTTTCTGAAAAAACAACAAGAGAAAACATCAATAAATGTGGACATTACAAAACGACGTTATTTTATTAATGAACAAGTCGATTCTTGAAACTAAAGCCCTATAAAACAAAACTCTGTCGCTTTGGGCGAAGCGAAGAGGGAAATTTACAGAAAGTGAGCCCTAACAAAACATCCATTTCACCTGGGCAGGGTGAAAGGTTAAAGTATAGACGGCAATTACTTTGACTTATGAACAATCTTCGGAACATCGACAGCAACCCATTGGCGGCGAACTCCTCGGTGAATCACAAAGTCTGGCCTCTTCCTTGATTTGTCTTCAGAAATAACGTTGATTTCTGGTGGAGCAGGATCATTGGAATTTGTCTCCCAGGCAGAGTTGTCGTAGGAGGATTCCTCTGTTGCATTTTGCATAGCATTTGTGCTCTCAGGTAGATCTCCCCATCCAGTTGGCTGGATGTCTTCGAACCTGATACGAGAGCTTTCGGGAGCAGTGTACTTGACCATATAGTCGTATTTTCCACTTGGTTGTCCCAGGGTGTTCCATACTTCTTTGGAACTGGAGAAGTCATCTCTTTCGATGACGTTGACCTCTGGAAAAGCATAGTTAATGAATTCTAGTCCTGCAAACGTTGCAAATTCATCGTCGCACTGGACGTTTTCTGAATGACCTGGGTGTTGATCCCATGACATGGTGGGGACGCAGGTATTCTTTTGAATGATGCTCAGCTAATTTTCATTGTTCGGCTGATTTCCTTGCCCTAAGTCTCCTGGATACGGCTGCCACATTGGCAGGCCATCCATCGGGCCATAATAGTTATGGTCAAAGTTGTCCTTCATCAGAGTATCCTCCTCTAATGAGTTTGGTGGAGCACGGCATCCTTCTGGATCACAATCTCCGTATATCATTTCGACATCTGACCTGGGTATAAATCTCAGACTCTGTGTAGGAAAGCAAAAGGGAGTCTGCGTTTCGTCCTGAGACATATAACCATCCTTGTTAAGATAGGACTCCCATTCTTCATCTGCATCAGAGGGATCATCTTTATTGATGGTATGCACTTCTTGAGGAACTGGGTGAAGGAAACCTCCACTGTGGAAGAAGTCTTGAATGGGATGAAGACTTTCATTGCTGGTAGTAGCTGTCTGGGTACAGGTTGCAGAAAAACCAAAACCCTTCTTTGTTTTATTGTCAGTAGGAATGACTAGCTGTCCCTATCCTGTTGTATTGGTACTCTCGACCGCTTTGATAGCATCTTTGTATGAGGAAATCGAGGTTCCCTCTTCGGATTAATTGTCCTTGCTCATCGACAGTGCTTGGAACTGAGTTCCAATAACCTCCTCGGGTTCTACACCAGTAGATGATGATAAGTTACTCACGAACAAGGTTTGTTCTCCACAGACCGTGACGAGCTGGTTGTTCTGGACGAACTTTAACTTTTGGTGGAGGGTCGAGGTGACCGCCCCAGCCTGATGTATCCAAGGTCTTCCTAATAAAGAACTGTGCGTTGCTCGGATGTCCATGACCTGGAAAGTGGTTTGGAAAGTGTGAGGACCAATACTTATCGGAAGGTCGACTTCGCCGATAACCGTTTTCCTGGACCCGTCAAATGCTTTGACGACGACCTCACTGGCTCTCATCGGGGGTACTTTGAAGGATAATTGCATCAAAGTGGACTTCGGCATAACATTCAGGGCTGACCCTGTGTCTACCAATACGTTGGCTAAAGCATCGCCCTGGCAGCTGACCGTGATATTGAGCGCCATGTTATGACGGCGACCCTCTTCAGGTAATTCCTCATCACTAAATCCCAAGTTATTGCAGGAAGTGATGTTAGAGACAATGCTATTGAACTGTCTGATTGTTACATCCTGTTCTACAAAGGTTTGCTCCAAGACTTTCTGTAGAGCCTCCCTGTGCGCTTCTGAACTGAGTAAAAGTGACAGCACGGAGATCTTTGAAGGAGTTTGTAACAGTTGATCAACAATGTTGTATTCACTCCTTTGGATGAGCTTCAGCATCTCGTCATCGCTTTTCGAAAGGTCGGGATTACTGGATTGACCGACCGGTGGATTGGGAACTTCTGTCTGAGGTTCCTTTTCTTTGTTAAGTTCTCCAACTCCTCTGTTGAAGATTCGACCAATCCGTGTTACTCGACTGATGTCTGCAATATTCACCACGGAGGGTAATGGAATTTCCTTTCCATTCCCGACTATTGTTGCACCGTATTTGTAAGGGATAGCCTTAGTTGATTCATACGGTAATGGTCCCGGTAGATAGATGACTATGTGAGCCTTCTGATTTTTCTGACCATCGTAAGCAATGTCGATCCGTTCCTGGTTGGGAATTCTCGATTCGTCAAGTAAAGGGATGATGGTACAAACATCCCTAGCCCTCTGATGATCAGAGATTACGATAACAACCTCAATTTGATCAGCGAGGTAATCCGGCGCCCAGTTGATTAGTCCGAAACTCGAATATGGGTGAATCTCTCTACGATCCACCTGACCCTAAAGAGCTGCTCGCACAAGGTAACATCCTTGGTTACTTTCCGAACAGACTCTACAACGTTCATAGTTGTGTGGTGGCACCTGGCCACGCCCGCTTTGAATATAATGTAACCTCACTAGGTCAGTTTCCACAGATCGAACATCTCGACTTTGATGCCGAGTAGGGTTCCCGTTGGTAATACTAATTTGCTGGGTGTCTTCATCCATATAGATTGGAAGCCACCAGTGGTTCAACAAGCATTGAAGGGTTTCCTGGACAAGGGCACAACCTTGATCGTTTTCGCAACCCGCCCTACAGCTCTGATAATCATGTGATACCAGGAATCCGAGTCAGACCTGTTTAGCATGTAACTCCACCAGGATGGTATTCATTAAGTGAATATCAAAGATTTGAATCATGTTGGTCTGATAGGGATTCCTATCATGGTAGTCCTGGATCCATCCAAGATCCATCTGACGCTGGAGGGCCTCTTGTACAAAGGAGCATCCCTGTTTGTTTACCGAGCAAGTCAGACAGGAACTGTAATCGTGCCGCGGCAGATTATGATACTGGCTTTGCCTGGAATGTATCGCCACCAAGTTGACATTCATTACACGAATGTCGTGGTTCTGAATGATGTTAGAATTCGTGTAAACCATGTTAACTCCACGAACTCGGTGCTCTTGGATCCATTTGAGATCCATCTGTTCCTGTAGAGCTGATTGCACCACAGAACATCCTCGATGGCTTTTAGAGCAGATATCACACTGGTGATAGTTATGAGGTGGCACATGGCCATATCTACTCTGTCTACAATGCATCTTGACCAGATTGGTCCTTAACAAGAGTACATCATGAATTTGATAGACGTTGTTAGTCTCTCCCTCTATCAAATTGACTGTAACTTTCTCGTGTTGAGGCAGCGGGTTTGTGAGAACATTAGGATTTGTATCCTTGAAAGATAAGACCCCGCTCCTAACAAGCTTTTACACGTCGGATTTGAAATTGAGACAGTTCTCTATGTTATGCCCTGGTCCTCCTTGATGGTAAGGGCAAGTCTGATCCACCTTAAACCAAAAAGGCAGATTTTCTGGTACTGTAAGAGGGGACTTAGTCTAGACATGCCCCTTAGCTAGTAGTAACGAAAATAGTTCTGCGTACGATATGGGTATAGGATCAAATCCTGGTGGCCGCGTTGTACGGTTGTTATTGTATGGAGGACGAGCATGCTAAAGAGGCTGTTGAGTCCTTTACTGATTAGGTTGGCTCTGCGCAACCTGAGGTTGATACGTAGAAATAGCCGCAGGATTGATAGCAGGAGTCGCAGCCGGTACTACCTGATAATGTCACCTTTCCTTTCCGAGAGAGACATTCCCAATATCTTGCTCTTTTTTCTTAGGGAGAGCACTACCGTATCACTTTGTACTACTTGATGATCCAGTGTCTTTCACTAGACGTCCTTCTCGGATGGCTTCCTCAAGAAGAACTCCCATACCGACCATCTCGGTGAAGTCACTGGGTGCACTGGCAACCATTCTGTCGTAATAAAATGAGCTTAAGGTCTTTAAGAAGGTCTTTGTCATCTCTTTTTCCTTAAGAGGTGGACAAATTTGGACGGTAATCTCACGCCATCTCTGAGCGTACTCCTTAAAGGTTTCCTTGTCCTTTTGTGACATTGATTTGAGTTGATCTATGTCGGGTGCCATGTCCAGATTGTATTTATATTGTTGGACGAAGACAGTGCCAAGATCTCTAAAAGAGCTAATCGTAGCACAGTTTAAACCCATGTACCATTTTAGGGCGGAAACGGTTAAACTATCCTGAAAGTAGTGAATCAGTAAATCTTGATTCTCTATCTGAGCTGACATTCACCGAGCGTACATCACCAAGTGACTCTGAGGGCAAGAGTTACCCTTGTACTTTTCAAAGTCGGGCACCTGGAATTTGTGCGGGACTTTCACATTGGGGACCAAGCAGAGGTCCGCGGCGTCCTTTCCAAATAAATCCTGACCGCGAAGGGCCTGCAATTCTTTCTGCATTCCCAGGAACTGTTCCTGGAACTCATTCATTCTTTCGAACATGTTGTCGTTTCCACCAGAAGGTATATGTGGAATCTGTCCTTCCGGGACAGTGTGTACCACGGGCAGTGGTATAGTCATTATGGCCGAGACTCTCGGTACCTCCCAAAGTTTGTAACCTTCAGGAGTTGCTGTCATGCCCCTGGCATCTTCGCTTTCCCGAAGTTTGTAACCTTCAGGCCCAGCGGTTCCTGCTGCGGTTCCCTGATCTTCATTGATCGGCAGAATATATCCTTCCGGGATATAGTTAAGTGGCATGCCCAAGGGACGATCCTTCGGTATTTTGTACCTAGGATCGGACTTTTCCACTATGGGCATTGAGGTGATCTCTGAGATCATAGTCCTTTGTAGCTGAGCTTCTGTCATGGCTTGCATGTCGTTATGAAGCTTTCTCATATCCTCTCTCAGAGCGTCGATCTCTTCTCTCAACTCTGTGTTCTCTTCCTCGAGATCGTCCATCTTTTTCTGACGATTGGCCCAAGTATTGTACGAATGAGACAGTTTGACTCTATAACTGAGACACAAACGTGAGATTCGTAGGTAAGAAGAATACGTGACGTGAGAATGATGAATGCAATGATTATATTAATTGTTTTTTTTTGGTTTAATCAAAATAAACTTCGACAATTAGATTGCAAATATCAAACAGTGGGGAAACCCCGTTTTATTGAATTCAAAGGATTGCGAAAATAGAAATACAGTAGATTACAAGGTACAGAAACAGAAACCTAAGCTAAGAGGGTCCCGAGTCCTCTCTGAGGAGAACTCGGGTGCTGATTCTGGTACTTTCCTTTTCTTGGACTGGGGCTCTTGGGCCGTTGTCGGGTTGTCATTCCTTTGCCAAGTGAAAGGAGCGAGCAAATTCCTTTGGTCATCCTGATTATCCACAGCATGTTGCTCTAAAATCTCGATCAGAGAATCCTTATCTTTTAGCACTCGTTGTATTTTGGTACACTCTACATCGAGGGTGCGGTACTTGTTCTTCCAAGACCTCCTCTCCTGTTGAACTTTGTTGAGAGTAACCTGAAGTTTTTCTTTTTCAGTCATGAAGTACATGACAGATTCCCTCGGCGGAAGAACTCCGTGACGAGGATAAGGCATCTTTAGCTTGAGAGCTCTAGTTTGTACCCAGTGGAGATAAGGCTCCACCGAGACACAGTCTAGTTTTTCTAGAGACTCCCGCCCTTTCTTATGAACATGTTTCCAAGCATGCACTATTTCCATCTTTAGTGCCCTGTCATTTTCTCCTTCTTTGAAGAAAAGACCCTCCAGATGAGCATTACGTGGGACATGCCTCATCGGGTATCCAAATTGACGACGAACCAACACTGGATGGTAGTTGATTCCTCCCTTAGTTCCTATGAGGGGTACGTTGGGGAATTTTCCACAATGATCAATGATCCTGATCCCGTCATAAATCCTATTGCACCAATCTATATCAGAGTTGGTAAGAGACATGATTTTCTGCGACCAACACAAGGCACTCTTATGATCCCTAAAAGCAGCAGACTTAGGCAAATGAGAGGTAAACCATTTATATAGCAGGGGTACACAGCACGTGATCATCCCTTCACTATACAAATTTCCTAAGTGTACAGAATGGTACGCGTCCGCGAGTAAGGTTGGCACAGGGTTTCCAATGAGAAAAACCTTAATGGCGTTGATATCGGCGAAGCTATTAATGTTGGGAAACATAAATAACTCGTAGGTGAGTAAGACAAAGATGCTTTCAAAAGCAGTCATGTTCCCTATACTAGCAAAGTACAGAGCCTTCTTTGTCAGGAACTGGGCTGGCAAACCTAGGAGCCCACCCTTGGTGGTCATGTGAGTCTTAATTTCTGACTCATCCAAATAGATTGCTCTTGCAATGGTCTGATCCTTTGGAATTTATTCCAGTCCAGAAAATGGAGCTCGATCAGTAATGTGTAAATCGGTTAGGTGAGAATACTCCTCCAGCGTTGGTGCGAGTTAGTAATCCGGGAATGTGAAATAGTGATAGACCGGATCGTAAAACTGAATGAGTGCCTCCATGATTCCTTCAATCACATGGACTCTTAACAGAGGTAGCAGACCTCCGTACTTGGCTCTGAAAGCTTCAGGGTTAGTGATCATCCTCGTTAATCCTCTCAAATCCTCTAGTTTTGGAACTCTGAAGGTATACTTATGAGTTATCCTTCTACCGAAGTCCATGAGCGCAATCTTTTTCTCTGACATTTGTAATCATTGTCTTAGTTTAATTTGAAAAAGAGAGACTAGAAGAGAAGTTTTTCTTTGATGTAATGTTTTTTAGATGAATGCATGAATGCAGCATACAAAAACATAGAAAAAACATTGGGTCAAAGGGTCGGTGTCATGAAGTCAAGGCTCTTCCCCCCCCCCCCCTTCCCCCAAAGGTTTATACTAGTGATTTTTGTACCTGTCTCTCAAAATCATCAGTTCTTGTCGAGAAAACACCAGCGGGCCGGGAACCGTGCTAGGTGATGTTTTTTGAAGAACCATCAGAAGAGGGTAGTATCGCGTGACAACCATTTCCAATAGTTTCCGCACTACTAAAAGAGGTTTTTCCTAGGTGTATACTCAATCTTTCCACATGCGGCATCACACGCATTCCCATTAGCAGAAAAATAAACACAGATATCAATTAGTAAAAGCAGTATATATATTTGTCCTAAAGTCCTAGACTTTAAAGAGCTATGAATCCTATGTTCCTGATAAAAATGGCTCCCCGGCGGAGTCACCATTCTGTGGTACCTTCCCAAATTTAAAGGTTTTTGACCTAAGATCCTAGTGAGGTCAACAAAAATACTATCCCAGTGAATTCCCTAGTGAAGTCATCATTCTTCAGGTTCTACCTGAGAGATAAAAAAGGATGCCCCACGGTGGGCGCCATTTTTCTGTAGCGAGCGATTTTGGACGTGGTTCTTAAGCACTGCCGCTCTGGGTTACTACAGGTCGATTCATTTTTTTTCCTATTGAAGCTAATGAAGGAAGGGAAATAGATGTCTCCAACTAACCCTGCTTTGCAAACTGAGGTCAAACAGTCAAAACTGTTGGTTTACATATGCGATCAATGTGGGGGGCCTCTCTTAGGTTATTTTGGTTGAATTTAGACTTTTGGTGGGGAATACGGACTCAGATATTTTGGTGGATATGTGAGGATTTGTGACCTGAGGTTTTTTTGATGTGGTGTGCTCGCTAAGATTTTTCTTTCAATCTTATGCCTACGTATTCCCATTTACCGAAACAGTGAAATCAGAGCGATCGTAGTTCCTCCTATTCTATGGGAGGAAATGGTGTTTTGGTGTCTTGTTCAAAGCCCAAGATGTGAAGCTGAAGGTGGTTTATATCTTGTTCAAAGCCCAAGATGTGAAGCTGAAGGGTCTATTTGTATCTTGTTCGAAGCCCAAGATGTGAAGCTAAAAAGGTGTTGTCTTTAGAGAGAATTTGTCATCTCTAAAGGGGGTCTGTGTGTCACAGCTGTTGGGTGACTGACTATAAAAGAGGATTACTTTAACTGGGATATGTGAATCCTAGCAATGCCATAATTTCCTTTATAGGGGGTTTTAACCTGAAGGAGAAGACTTTACCTCAGTGTAGAGAAATGCCATCTTTCCTTAGGAATTTCTCATGCTAAAAGAGGGACAGTGGCGTGGATGTAAATAATCCAGAGGCTTGCCGCTTACAGCAATTAGATGAAAGGAGTTGTTGATGTTTGTATCCTGTGAACGAGGCACAGTTTTGATGCTAAAAGGTTGATTGACTCAACCGGGGTTTTTCTTATACAAAGCCTAAGAGGGGGCTATTGGCCCAACAAGAGGGTGTTTTTATGTGTCTCGTACGAAGACCAAGACGGAGGCTAAAGGGTTTGACTCAACAAGAGAGTGCTTTTAGATGTGTCTTGTACGAAGCCCAAGACGGAGGCTAAAGGTTGACTCAACAAGAGAGTGCTTTTTGTATCTCGTACAAAGCCCGAGATGGAGGCTAAAGGAAGATTGACTCAACAAGAGAGTCCTTTTGTGTCTCGTACGAAGCCCGAGATAGAGGCTAAAAGGATTACTGTTTTAGTTGAGTGACAGGTCCAGTAGGTTGGTTAAAAGAGAAAATCAGTTCTTATAAAGAGACTGATTAAAGGTAAGGTTATGCTTTGGGATTGATCAGAGGATCGGGGTTACTTCCCGTTCTTTAAGGAAATGGGGAATCCGGAGGGTTTCTAGACTGTCCAAGTCTACGGGTGTTTTTCCCATTCTTGAGAATGCCTTCGAGGCTCAAAGGGATTAGACTGTCCAAGTCTAGAGTTTTATCTTTTGTACTATGCTTAAAGAAACAGTAGTACATTTACGGTAGAAAGATCTAGACTCTTTGAAAGACTGTTCTATTAAGATGACTAATTTATGTTCCTATACCTCGAGGAGGTCGTCGGGACAATTTGTACGAAGCCCAAGAGGAGGCTGGAAACTTTTAAGAAGCCGAGGGACAATTTGTACGAACCCCAAGAGGAGGCTCTCTTCCCGAAGGAAGAATCGTTATACGAAGCCTAAGAGGAGGCTGTGAATACTTCTAAGAAGCCATAGAGTCCTTGTACGACGCCCAAGAGGAGGCTGGGATGCTTTTAGGAAGCCTGTGGGTCCCCAAACCCTGAGAAATTCAAGACAGGCTATTCATAGAGAGTAGATCAAGCCAGGAAAGTCTGAGAATTTGGAAGAAACTCAAGAGATGCCATTCACGGAGAAAAGATCATCTCTGGGGAGTAGAGTTTCTTTGACAATTTCTAAGGGTGACAGTCTGAGAAAGGGTTCACCGAGAATGCTGCCTTTCACGTCTCCATATTGTTTAACCCCAAGAGGAGGGAAGACTGTATATGGTAATCCTATGGGGGATCTAGTTTTGTCTATTTAAGAGTGATCAACAGGGCTTAGTGCTAGACGTAGTTGCCAGGGAAACTCTAAATATCTATACTAGTATTACACAGTTGATACGAGTTTATGAAAGAAGACTTCACTACTACGAAAAACCCATTTAACAACGGTTGGGAATGACATATAATGACGCGGGTGAAGGTGTTGTTATGTAGACTGTCGTTGTAAGTTCGTTGTTTCTAAAACGATCTGGAAACCGTTGTTGAAAGGCAGGACGCGCACCATATATCACAACGGTTATGATAATAAACCGTTGCAATACATACACTTAGGTTATGGGTTCGAAACCCATAAGTAACGAATTTATATAAAACATAAATTACTTATGATATCGGTTACAATATATAACCGTTGTTGTAAGTACCCTAAGTTTATTATATTAAATGTAGATTGCTTGTTTTCCAAACACCTCACTAAATAAATATACATGGATTAAATTTGATGAAGATGTCTATAATCTGAAAATTAAACTGTTCTTGAAAACCAACTTAAATAAACCAATGTTGTTTTTTGATTGCATTCGTCTCATCGTGCATCATGCTCTTTCACATATATTGTGGTTTATTGATCTGACTCCTTTGATATATCGCTATCTTCGATTATAGTTAAATTTCCATAACAAGACATTGGATAATTTGCCTCATCTTTGATTTAACTATATTGGAAGATGGCGATGCATCTAAGGAGCCAGACCATTATACCATAATCTATATATAAAAGAATGTGAGATAAATGATGAGAGGCATGCAATCAGAAAACAACATTGGTTTGTTTAAGTTGGTTTTCAAATACAAATTAATTTGCAGATGTCGCGGCCGGCAAAAATGTTCGAGTCGCCATCATATTTTTTTAAGGAAAATAAATGATAAACCTAAGATCCTAATCCCAGGGTAGAGATTCCTATGGTTCAGGAGTCGGTTAAGTGAGGGGAAGGTGTTAGGCACCCCTCACTTCCATTGTACTCAATGGGATCCTCCTTAGATTTTAGGGTATGCTTGTTTGTTTGTCTAAATTATTTATTTACAAAAGAATCCCAAGTTTTTTTTTATTGTACTCGCTACGGTTTACAACCCTATGCCTACGTACCTTCAATTTTGAAGGATCAGAGTAACCGTAGTTCACCTCCCCTATCCCTACCCCCAAATCCTATCCCCATTTCTAATCCTAAACCCAATCCACTATTTATACTCTTAGATAAAGAGTTCTATCCCTTAATCTATTGTTTATACTCCTAGATAAGGAGTTCTATCCCTTAATCTATTGTTTATACTCCTAGATAAGGAGTTCTATTCTTTATCCATTATTTATACTCTCAGATGGAGAGTTCTATCCCTTATCCATTATTTATACTCTCGGATGTAGAGTTCTATCCCTTATCCATTATTTATACTCTCGGATGGAGAGTTCTATCCCTTATCCATTATTTATACTCTCGGACGGAGAGTTCTATCCCTTATCCATTATTTATACTCTCGGATGGAGAGTTCTATCCCTTATCCATTATTTATACTCTCGGATGGATAGTTATATCCTTAATCCATTTATTTATACTCTCGGATATCAAGAGTTCTATCCCTAATCCATTTATTTATACTCTCGGATAAAGAGTTCTATCCCTAATCCATTTATTTATACTCTCGAATATCAAGAGTTCTATCCCTAATCCATTTATTTATACTCTCGGATATCAAGAGTTTTATCCCTAATCCATTTATTTATACTCTCGGATATCAAGAGTTTTATCCCTTATCCCATCCTTTATTTAGGCTCTCGGACCAAGAGCATCATCCCAATTTTGAATCCCAACAATCCTTTTTATCCCTTAAAATAAACTTCCAAAATTCCCAAACTACCAAAAAAAAAACCAAAAGACTTTACCTTAAACTACCAAAAAACATCTTAATTATTCCCATTTAAAAAAGTAGTTTTCATTTCAAAGTAGCCCTAAGACTTAATCAGAAAAATTTATATCTAACTTAAATTACTTTTATCCCCAAAACCCAAATTTTAATCCCAATCCAAATAAAAATACTTTTCTCAAAAAATACATCCCAACCTTAAAAATTTCCTTTAAAATCCTAAGGGAATTTGAAAATTAAAAAAAAAAACAAAAGACTTAATAATTATTCTAATACCAAAACCCAAAAATCCTAATTTTTTATCCTAATTAAATATTTAAATCCGAATTAGGTAATTAAATTAAGTGATTAATTTAAAACCTAATCCAAAAAATTAACCTTATTGAATTATTAAATTAAGTCATTAATTTAATAACACCCTAAAATCCCATTCCTAATCCCTAATCAAATTTTAAATTAAATTATTGCTTTAATCATAACCCATAAATCCTATTTTTATAAACCCTAATTTATTTATAAAACTAAGTAATTAGATTAATTAATAAATAAACAAATAAAGGGGTGTAGATAACAACCTGGCGTAAGGCCCATCATCTAAGCCCACGTCTGAAGAAGAAGTCCATGGTGGAGAGAGTCTGAATTTGAATCTCTCCTGGACGTTGGATGAAGATTAGAGGGATCTCCTCGCAGTTTTCATTGCCCATTGATCACAAAATATGCCAAAGGGACGGCTCCGATCGAAAGTCCACGCAGGCTCATGATAAGAATATGCACACTGGACCATATGGTTGACTGGAAAGTCAGCCATCCGTTGGATCCCAAGAATGCCACTTGGCGAGAATCGAAAGGCATACGGAGGAGGTACAAAAACAAGCCCTCTCCACAAATCCCTCATTTTCTGATTTTTTCTTTCTCTCTCTATCTTCTCCATCTCTCACTATCGAAATGCTCTCCCTTCTCTCTACTCAAACGCTCTCCCTTCTCTCTAACCCTTTCCGCCGCCGGTGAGCTTCTGGCCATCGTGCGCAGCCCTCCCAACCCAGTTTCCGGTGCCGGAAACCTCAAACCTTCAACCTTTTCCACCGTGTTTTTCTGGGTTCAAGGTGAACCCTAATAACCCTATGGTTCTTGGGAAGAACCCTAGCCCCAAAACCCAGTAACACTCACAAACCCGAAGAACCCTAACCCTAAGTCTGATGAACCCTAACCCTAAACTTGAACCCTAACCCTATTATCAAACAAAACCCATAATTTTCCTACGTTCTTCAGGGTTCGTAAAGAACCCTAAGAACCCTAACCCTCAAGAACCCAAAAACGTACCAAAACCCTTTGAACCCTAACGACCAACCATGAACCCTAACAATAATCCCAGAACCCTAAACCTTGATTTCACCCAGAAACACTCCAAATAACATATATTCAAACAGCATCAACAGATAATCGTTCGCACAAATCAAAAGCTAAGATGTTACCTCCCGAGCCGTGACCTATTAAGCTGCTTTCCTTCTTTTTATTTCCTGATTCTTTTCCCTAATCTCTTTTCTGTTTTGTTTGTAGGTTCAAAGGAGATTTGGGAGATTCCGTGCAGCAATCCTCCTACTTTCACTTAGGGTCCCCTTTTTTGTATTGTTCTTTAGCTTATATAGACATTTTAATTAGGTTTTTAGAAATTTAATTAGATTGATCTTGTTTAGGAAAGAATTGATGTATTTCTGAGATTTGATTTTCTGTTGTAAATTAGAATTAGGGTTCTGGATATGTATATACAGATTTGATTGAAAAAAAAATTAATGAAAAAACATATACGATTTGATTCTGTATGATTTGCTTTTGATTTTGTTTTCCTTAGATCCTGCGCAAAATTAGGGTTTGAGGCGAGAGGAAGGGGATGACCCTCCATTGGTCAACAATTTTGACTAAAGTAAAATATAAAAATAAAATAATACTAATGATAATAATAAAATAATTAACAATTTAAAATAACCACACAAGCAAATGACGGAAATTCTAACATTCCCTAATTACTAATGATAAAAGTAAAAATAAAAAATAATAATATAAAAGCCATATTAATAAATTAACAATCATAAAAATAATAATCATTAACCAATAACTGAATTAAATAAATAATAATCATAAAAAAAATACCTTCATACTAATGTCCCTATCACTAAAACCTTGATATATAATAAATCATAATTGTTAATAAAAAACAACATTCCTAATTAATAAATAAATAAGAAGCCCAGCAAATAAAAACCACTAATAATAAAGATATTTAAAAATTAACTTTAAACCTAATTATCCTCTAATTAATCTAAAAAACCCAAATTCTAAAATAACAACCTAATTAACTTTACAATAATAAAACCTAAAATAAACTCAAAATTGGAATATCAATTAAAAACACTTTGCTCCCTAAGGTTAAAAATAATTGACCCAAAATTCTAAATTTTATCTAAAAATAATCTAAGACTTTTAATTCCTAATTAAAACTAATAAATAAAAAACCCTTACATGAAACCCAAACCCCCAAATAAATCTAAAAGTACTAGCAGACCCCCCAAAAGTCCAAATGACACTGAATGGCACCCCCTAGTAGCACAAGAAAAATCCCAAAAGATGAAAAAACACTGGTCAAAATTTAGGGTACTACAGCTGCCCCTATTTAATCGTCTTCGAATCAGAAGGATGATGTCGACGAGCCTTCCTCCTTTTGAGGAGGAGACAATTAAATACAAGAAGGACCTTAATTTTGACCACAGAACCCGATAGGTGCTAAGTTGATGTCCTAAAATCCTTGACAATAAACCCTTGGCGAAATACCCGATTGAACCCCTTTAAAAAACTTTTTTAGTGGAACCCCTTGATAACTCCTCGTGATGAACCCCTTAAACTTAAATAAAAACCCTTAACAGAATCCCCTGATAAAATCCCTTGGTGAAATCCCTTGGACGATTATGAACCCTATGCATGTATGCATGTTTTGTGTATATGAGTGCATGTATGCGTGTTACCCACGTGGAGGCAACATTCAAACAGGTAGTGTGAGTAATCACAATTCATTATAATCAATATAAAAACAAGATATGCATAAAATGGTGTCATCATCATATATGACATCATCAGGGTCATCACAAAGGAAAATATCCAAAATCACGATATCATAAATCATATCAATGCCAAATGAATGCAATGCACAACAAGACTCATGCATGTGGTACCAATCGTCACAATCGATGGACACTAGGCCATCACCCTCCAAAGATCCCCGTCATTAGGATCGATTCTACACAAGAACCGGAGCACGTCATACACTCCAATCCACACAATGGGATTAGAGCCACCACTGGAGAGAAGCCCTAAAATGCTATGAATGCATGATACACAACTCAATATCATCATCATCAATAAAAGTCATTACGTGCATCATCATTCATCAAAATCTCATGTTAATCATATCTTCAAAACATCATGAAATCATCACCTCAAAATCATCAATAACATCATGGTAAATCATCAGAATAATCACAGCTCAAAACACCAAGACAACACAGAAATCACAAACAAATTTACGAACAGCAGGCGTTCGCTACAAAGTTCACCGTGTGAACCCGTTCGCTAGGATGTTCGCTTTGCGAGCTTTCAGCGAACTCCCAAACTCCATACAAAAACCAGAGAAATCACATTTTGTTCTCCTCGCCACCCTCATTCACCTAGCGAGCTATTCGCTAGGAAGTTCGCCTTGCAAACTAAAAGTCACTTCCAAATTCCAGTCTAGTATCACAAAATAACATTTTTGCGCATTCGCTGTGCTATTCGCCCAGCGAGTCTGGGGCGAATGTTCGTCGTACGAAGGATTCACTCGCTTTGCGAACATGCAATTTCCTGCAATCGTTGCTACGCATCAGTAGCACTTCAGACCTCAAAACTCTTACGGATTCAGCCTTATTTGCCCCAAAAACGTCCCCAAAACGTTCCTAAGGGATTATGGAAATCAAAGGCACAAAACCTACGACTGTTAGGTCGATTAATTATACTATCTTGACTTCAAGTCCCTAAACCTTCATAAACCCCAAAGATTCTCATAAACCCCATAAATTCCTTTCTCTACAAGATCCCACATATTATCAACTGAAGGTTTAGCCTCGAAGGCCTACTTTTATCCGATTCAATTCAACCTTTAATAATCAATCAACAAAATGCCCTAAATCATCAATTTACTCCTAAACCCACAAACCCACATAAACCTCAAAAACCAGCTTTAAACACATCGAATTCCTATATCGAAAACAATGAAAGGCAATACTCCCCATACCTTCGATTGTCGATTCCAAGCTTTCTTTCTTGAGTTCTTGGACGCCTTCTCAAATCCTAAGCTTTTCCCTCTTTCCTCAAAGCTCTGGCCTTTTCCTTTCTTTTCACGTTCTGACCAAATGAATCCTATTCCTCCCAAAATTCTCCTTTTTGTTAAACCTAATCTTTGGGCTTCTAAAATGGGCTTTCCCAATATTATCCTCACTAACTCCTCCTTAAAAGTCCAATTTACACTTAATCCTTCGAATATTATTTAAATAAATAATCACTATGCCACGGAAGGGAAAAGACAGCGCTTTTTTTGGCTTTTAACAGTGCTTAAAAGCGCTGCCTAAGGTGGCGCTGCTATAGGTAAAGACAACGCTTTGGTTTTATGCAAAAGCGCTGCCTTATGTAGGCTTTTAGCAGCGCTTTTTTGGAAAAGCGCTTTCTAAAGTAGGCCTTTAGCAGCGCTTTTTATGGAAAAGCGCTGTCTAAAGTGGGCCTTTAGCAGCGCTTTTTCTGGCCTTTTATGCTTTCTATTGGCATCTTTTGGTAGCGCTTTTTCATACCACAAATATAAAGTCTCAAAAAACAAAAAGGCAAAAAAATAACGCTTGGTACCTCATGATCGACCACTCTAAGTCATCTTGACTTAAGTACTCGAGGGGCTAGCATATATATAAAAGGGTAATTCCTTGCAGGAGGAAAAATGACATATTATATAAAATGCCTCAGATGAGCCAAAACATTGTACAATACAATTAAAAAGAGAGCCTGAAGGCCAGAAAAATCACTAACACCCATATAAGGGGATAATCAAAACAACAACAAAATACAACTTCCCGTCTAGAAGCTAATCGCTCTCTCTCTCCCGCCTCCTAAATGAAGAAAATTGAACCAGTCTTCATCCCAGTCCTCATCAACATCTGCACCAAAATCACGTTTCGGAGCGTGGTCTTTTGTGAGGGATTTCATCTTTGTCACAGATTTCTTCCAGGATAAGGTTGCTCCGATTGATTATGCAGCAGATATTGCAACATTTGGACTGTCCTTCTTCATTTTCTCGGTCACCTTCTTGGCCGCGGAGTTTTTTGAGGAAGTGCTCATGTTAAAGTATTGCGCAGTTCACAAGTAACCTCTATATATAGCAAATTCAATAAGTTAATAACACCTCAGACAACTACATCATTATATTCTACACAGTTCATACTATAAACAACAAGGAAATGCAACCGGAATTTGCACATTCAATTCACAACTCAAAAACAAGTAGCAACATGATAATATGCAATCCGAACAAACATCGGAACCAATACTTTGAAACCCGGGCAGCGGTGACACAATTGTTTGAAACGTATACAAAACCAATCTAGAAACAAGCAAACTCAAGCGCAATAGTCCGTAAATGACCAAAAAGACTCAAACATATATCATACAAAAATGTACACATCAAATGGAGTCGAATAGCATTAAATTTAAAAATAGGCGCACAAATCATCATAACGGAATCGCATGAAAATCGCACGATAGCCTACAAACATGCCAACGGAAGTACCATTTCCGTGCACGGGGCATCAACTATTTCACATGAAAAATTAGCAACAAGTAGTAACCAAAAGAGGCTTCGACATGCACAAGTTAGTAGCTCTTCAAGAATAAAATATTCACAATCTAATTCTCAAACAACTTCACAATCTCGAAACAAATAAAAAATTATAGGATTCAACACAATTATCACAATTAGCACCAATTCAAGAATCCAAATCTCATCACAATTATTGTCACAATTCATGAGTTCAAAAATTCACTTAAGTATTTTATCAAACACTTAGTCTACACTAAAATTCTAGTTCAATTTTTTTCTAAATCAACAAGTATTACTCTAGATCTAAACAATTCAATAGTCAATAATTCACTTTAATTCACATTTCCAATTTGTATAACGATCATGACTCAGCTATCAGGCAGGCAGCTCAACAACAACATCAACACACTCCTTCTCTATCTATGAGCAGTTTTAGCACAATAGAGAGGCATTCGACTAGGCCCTAGACTTCACTCATCACCAATATCAGAAACTAGTTATAACTAACTTCTACAAATCAAAAAATGAAAACCTAACATCAACAACTAATAATACAACAAATTTATCGCACAGAAATAGCAGAGAAACAATCAACAATGGAGAATATTAGGCATTTCCATTATTGGAGAGAAAACTAGAAAAAAGGAAGAGAAACATACCTCAAACGGTGGACGACGGAGGGAAGCCACGAACGGAGGCCGTGAGTAAGCCACGAATGGAGGGAAGAAACGACGGAGGACGGAGGACGCAGGACGCAGAAGAAGAAGATGAAGAGAAACAGTGTCGCGAGAGTTAGGGTTAAATAGAAACGGCCAAAATGAAAATAGAGGAATATCAGAATCTGTTTTAATTTTAATATTTTAAAAGACCTTTAGCAGCGCTTTTAGAAAGCGCTTTCTTATGTTAGGCCTTTAGCAGCGCAGTGGAGGTAAAAGCGCTTTCTAATGTGGGATTAATGAAAGGCCTTTAGCAGCGTTTTCCAAAAGCATTTGCTAAAGTGTGTTGTAAGAAAGCCTTTTAGCAGCGCTTTTGAAAAGCGCTGGCTTATGGTATCCTTTTAACAGCGCTTTTCATAAAGCGCTTTCTAAAGTTCACCTGCCTTAACCCTTTAGCATTGCTTTTCAAAAGCGCTTTCGTAGGACCCCTATTTAGCAGCGCTTTTTTTCTCCGTTTTTTATTTTTGTTTTTAGCGATACTTATAGCAGCGCTTCGGCCAAAAGGCGCTGTCTTTGTTGCGCTGCCAAAACACAATTTTGGCGTAGTGAATACTATAGTATATTCCATATTATATACTATTATTTAAATAAATAACCAAAACTCCACAAAATTACAAACATCAACACAAACCACCAAAATTCACAAAAATCACGAATATTATATTTAAATAAATTAAATAAATATTCTTATGAAATTTGGGGTGTTACAGTTTCTATGCCCATCTCTGTGGCGCCTGCCAGTGTTCCTCAACACTCCATGCCTCCTGGTTTCCCCTGGGGCATGCCTATTAACTTTGTTCCTCAAGGTTATCAACCACCACCACCTCCTGAAGTTCCAGCTTTTTCTACTGTACAGCCTGTGATGTATGTACCACCACCTGTGGTTCATACCGTTCCTTTTGGTGAAGAACATATTTTCCACACTGCTCCAAGCGAGAGTCTTGATGCTTATGAGAAAATAGAAGATATTCAAGATCAATTTGCTGAAATGCAGAAAGAAATCAAAGCTTTAAGGGGTAAAGAACTGTTTGGGAAGAATGCTCATGAGTTATGCCTGGCTCCTAATGTAAAGATCCCGCATAAGTTCAAGGTCCCTGACTTTGAAAAGTATAAGGGTAATTCTTGTCTGTTGAGTCATTTGATTATGTATGCTCATAAGATGTCGACTCAGACTGATAATAATCAGCTTCTCATTCACTACTTTCAAGACAGTTTGTCTGGTGCAGCATTGAAATGGTATATGGGACTCGACAGCACTCGAATTCGAACTTTCAAAGATTTGGGTGAGGCTTTTGTAAAGAGTATAAGTATAATGTTGATATGGCTCCTGATCATGACCAGCTTTGAGCAATGACTTAGAAAGATAAGGAGACATTCAAAGAATACGCGTAGAGGTGGCGCGAGATTGCTGCTCAGATTAATCCTCCTTTGGAAGAAAAAGAGATGACTAAAATCTTCTTGAAAACTCTGAGTCCTTTCCATTATGAGCGTATGATTGTTAGTGCCCCGAGCGATTTCACTGAGATGGTTAATATGGGGATGAGATTGGAAGAAGGTATCCGTGAGGGACGTTTGTCAAAAGATGGTAATTCTGTTGGTAATTCCAAGAAATATGGTGGGGGACTTGCTAAGAAGAAATAAGGTGAGACCAATGCTATTTCTCGTTGAGGGCACATAAAGAGTTACAGTAAGAACAATCAATGTCAGCAACATGTTGCATCCGTTACTCATGTTATCAATTCAACTCCTGTTGTTCAGGCAGCCCCTACTCATCAACAACGTTCTAATCAACAAAACAATCAACAAGGTCATTTTCAGAAGGATTTTGATTCGATTCAGATGACATATACATATTTGCTTCTTGGTTTAATTCAGAAGAATATTGTTCAGACCTGTGCACCACCTGCTGCTCCAAAAGATTCGCCGTGGTGGTATAAGCCTGAAGCTCATTGTGCTTTCCATCAGGGAGGAGCTGGGCATGATACTGAGAATTGTTATCCATTGAAGATGGAAGTGCAAAGGTTGGTCAGAAGTGGTATTTTGTCATTCGAAGACTCCAACCCTAATGTGCAATCGAATCCGTTGCCCAATCATGGTAAGGCGTCTATCAATATGGTTTATGGTTATCCCAGTACATTCAAAATTTTTGATATCCGTTGGATTCGAAGATCTCTTGTGGAAATGCATGCACTTTTGAGGGAATACCATGATATTGATCATGATTATGCAGCTTGTTGCATCTGTTCCGTGAATCCATGTGGTTGTGTGATAGTAAAGAGGGACATTCAAGGGATGATGGATCACAGTTTAATTGAGGTCACTGCTAAAAGACATGAATATCAGAATGAGGTGAATGTTATTGTGTCGCGCTTTAATATTCCTAAACAAGTTGTTATCTCTTATGACAGTCAGAAGACCGCTGTTACACCTTTGGTTAGTTGGTTGCCCGATCCAGTACCCTATGAATCTGACAAGGGAGTTCCGTATAAGTACAATGCTACCATGGTAGAAGATGGTAAGGAAGTGCCCATTCCTTCTTTGTCTTCTATGGTAAGCATCGCTGATTTAGTATAGTGACCCGGAGTGGTCGAGTTTTTGCTCCTAAGCCTCCAAAGATTGTGGAGAATGTTGTTGCTGGCAAACAACCTTAAGATGAGAGTAATGTCGATACTTCCGGTCAGTCCAGTGGTTTGAACAAGAAGGCTTATGAGGATGAGGTATTGAAATTGATCAAGAAGAGTGAGTACAGTGTTGTAGATAAACTCTTGCAGACCCCGTCCATGATTTCAGTGTTGTCCCAACTGATGAATTCTGAAGCTCATAGAGAATCTTTGCAGAAGGTATTGGAACAAGCATATGTTAAACACGATGTGACTGTTAATCAGTTTGATGGCATTGTTGCCAACCTCACCGCATGCAATAATTTGAGTTTCTGTGATGAAGAATTACCCGAGGAGGGGAGAAATCACAATTTGGCTTTACATATCTCTATGAATTGTCAAGAAGATGCACTTTCTAATGTATTGGTTATTACTGGCTCTTCTTTGAATGTGTTGCCAAAATCTACTTTGTCGAGGCTTTCGTACCGAGGTGCTCCCATGAGGTATAATGGGGTTGTGGTTAAAGCTTTTGATGGATCTAGAAAAACTGTGATTGGAGAGGTTGATCTTCCAATCAAAATAGGACCATGCTCTTCAAAATTACTTTTCAAGTAATGGATATTCGTCCTGCTTATAGTTGTCTGCTTGGCCGACCATAGATTCATGAAACTGGGGCAATGACTTCGACTCTTCATCAAAAATTGAAATTTGTTCAGAATGACAAGCTGGTAATTGTTGGAGGCGAGCAAGCGATACTGGTGAACCATCTTTCATCCTTTTCGTATGTTGATGCCGACGAAACTGTTGTGAATCCGTTCCAGGATCTTTCCATTGATAATAAAGTTGTTAAGAAGAATGAGTTATGCATGTCTTCTTTTAAAGATGCTCTGCATGTATTAGAGACTGGTCGGTCTGACTGTTGGGGCCGAGTATTGATGTGGTTGATAACCTAAGAAAAACTGGTTTAGGCTTTACGCCTGGTACAGTTAGAAGAGATTTGAAGCATATTAATGAGGCCTTTCACAGTGCCAGATTCATCAACAATGATCACTCTACTGCTGCCATCATTGAAGATGATGATGAAGAAGAACTTCCCAATTTCGTGACACATGGACAAATCTGCCAGAATTGGATAGCTGTTGATGTTCCCACTGTTGTTCATATTTCAAAGTAATTTGTTTTTGTTTCTTTCAAAAATCCTTTCACTCTGCCCAAGGTGAAAGTGAATTTGTGAGGGATTTGTTTCAAATTTTATCATCATCAATAAAATGTTATTTTGTTTATCCATATTATGTTTTTCCTTTTTGCTTTATTTCTGAAAAATGGCAACATAAAAAACCAAAAATAATAATAATAATGGGATAATCACTTTTATCTGCATAATATTTGCACTTGTTCATATTCTAAAATCAAACATAAAATCATTGTGCAGATTGATTGTTAAACCCATTGAAAACAATGACCCTATGCCCTCTCCCAACTTTGAGTTCCCTGTGTTTGGAGCTGAAGAAGAGGATATTGAAGAGATTCCAGATGAAATTTCGGTTGCTTAAGCATGAGGAAAACGCCATTCAGCCTCATGAAGAGCCGATAGAATTGGTTAATTTGGGTTCAGATGATGATAAGAAAGAAGTTAAGATTGGGGCCCTGCTTCAGTCAGATGTTAAGAAGAGAATAATAGGGCTTCTCAGAGAATATGTTGATGTATTTGCTTGGTCATATCAAGACATGCCTGGTCTTGATACTGATATTGTGAAACACCATTTGCCATTGAAGCCTGAATGTCCACCTGTGAAGCAGAAATTGAGAAGAACTCATCCCTACATGGCTGTGAAGATCAAAAAGGAGGTTCAAAAGCAGATTGATGCTGGTTTTCTTGTGACTTCTGAGTATCCTCAATGGGTGGCCAATATTGTGCCTGTTCCAAAGAAAGACGGAAAAGTCCGAAGGTGCGTTGACTATAGAGATTTGAATAAAGCAAGTCCAAAAGATGATTTTCCACTACCACACATTGATATGCTGGTAGATAATACTGCCAAGTTCAGTATCTTTTCTTTTATGGATGGATTTTCCAGTTATAATCAGATAAAGATGGCACCCGAGGATATGGAAAAAACAACATTCATTACACCCTGGCGAATATTCTGTTACAAAGTGATGCCCTTCGGTTTGAAAAATGCTAGTGCAGCTTACCGGAGAGCTATGACTACTTTGTTCCATGATATTATGCATTAAGAAATTGAGGTTTATGTAGATGATATGATTTGTAAGTCGAGGAGTGAAGAAGACCATACTGAGTACTTGCTGAAGTTGTTTCAACGTTTAAGAAAGTTTAAGCTCCGTTTGAATCCTAATAAGTGCACTTTTAGTGTCCGTTCTGGAAAGTTGTTGGGCTTTATTGTCAGCCAAAAAGGCATTGAAGTTGATCCTGTTAAAGTTAAAGCTATTCAAGAAATGCCTGCGCCCAAAACAGAAAATCAAGAGGATTCTCGGGACGTTTGAATTATGTCTCCCAATTTATATCCAATATGACTGCCACATGTGCGCAGATCTTCAAGCTTCTTTGCAAAGATCAGGGTTGTGTTTGGACAGACGATTGTTAGAAAGCTTTTGAAAGAATTAAAGAGTATCTGCTTGAACCTTCGATTTTGTCTCCTCCCGTGGAAGGAAGACCTTTGATCATGTATTTGGCTGTGTTGGAAGAGTTTATGGGTTGTGTTCTAGGTCAACAAGATGAATCTGGTCGAAAAGAATTTGGAATTTATTATTTGAGCAAGAAGTTCACCGATTGCAAGTCTCGGTACTCAATGCTTGAAAAGATATGTTGTGCTTTAGCTTGGGCTGCCAAGCGCCTCCGCCAGTATATGTTGAATCATATAACTTGGTTGATATCCAAAATGGATCCAATCAAGTATATCTTTGAAAAGCCTGCTCTAACTGCTCAGATTGCTCGTTGGCAAATGTTGTTGTCAGAATATGATATCGAGTACCGAACTCAAAAAGCGATAAAAGGAAGTGTTTTGGACAACCATTTGGCACACCAGCCAATTGATGATTATCAACCTATCAGGTTTGATTTTCCTGATGAAGATGTGATGTATCTGAAGGTTAAAGATTATGAAGAACCATTGCCTGATGAAGGGCCTGAGCCTGGATCCCGATGGGGTTTGATTTTTGATGGAGCTATTAATGAGTATGGCAATGGTATTGGGGAAATAATTGTTACTCCTCATGGTTCTCATATTCCTTTTACCGCAAGGTTGATGTTCACTTGCACAAATAATGCGGCAAAGTATGAAGCGTGTATTATGGGCTTGGAAGAAGCTATTAATTTAAGAATCAAGATTCTTGATGTATACGGAGATTCAGCCCTAGTGATTAATCAGATTAAAGGAGAATGGGAGACACGTCAACCTGATTTAATTCCTTATCGAGATTATGCAAGAAGGTTGTCAACTTTCTTCAATAAGGTTGAGTTTCACCATATACCTAGAGTAGAGAATCGAATGGCAGATGCTTTAGCAACTATATCCTCCATGATTGTAGTGAATCAGTGGAATGATGTGCCAAAAATCGATGTTATGCATCTTGATAGACTAGCTCATGTGTTTGCGGTTGAAGAGGTTGTTGATGATAAACCGTGGTATTATGATATTAAATGCTTTCTTCAGAATCAAGAGTACCCACTTGGGGCATCCAAGAAAGATAAGAAGACTTTGAGAAGATTGGCTGGTAGTTTCTTCTTGAATGATGATGAGTTGTATAAAAGAAATTATGACATGGTCTTGCTCAAATGCGTGTATAGACACGAAGCAAACATGTTGATGAAAGAAATTCATGAAGGATCTTTTGGTACCCATGCCAATGGGCATGCAATGGCTAGAAAAATGTTAAGGGCAGGTTACTATTGGCTGACAATGGAATCTGATTGTTGCAAATATGTGAAGAAATGTCATAAATTCCAGGTTTATGCTGACAAAATTCATGTGCCCCCAACTCCTCTCAATGTTATCTCTTCTCCATGGCCTTTCTCCGTGTGGGGCATTGATATGATTGGAATGATTGAGCCCAAAGCGTCGAACGGACACCATTTCATATTGGTGGCTATTGACTATTTTACCAAGTGGGTCGAAGCAGCATCATATGCCAATGTGAGCAAGCAAGTAGTGGTCTGGTTCATCAAGAACCAAATCATCTGTCGATATGGTGTTCCGAACAAGATTATCACTGATAATAGGTCAAATCTGAATAACAGGATGATTTAGGAATTATGTGATGAGTTTAAGATTGAGCATCATAATTCTTCTCCTTACAGACCTAAGATGAATGGGGTTGTTGAAGCTGCTAATAAGAACATTAAGAAGATCATTCAGAAGATGCTCCCTTATGTAATTCTTCTCCTTACATACAAGGATTGGCATGAGGTGCTCCCTTTTACTTTGCATGGGTATCGTAAGTCTGTCTACACTTCAACAGGGGCAACCCCTTTCTCTCTTGTTTATGGTATGGAAGCAGTGCTCCCGGTAGAAGTTGAAATCCCTTCTACGAGAGTTTTGATGGAAGCTGAATTGTCTGAGGCTGAATGGTGCCGAAGAAAATATGATCAATTGAATTTGATTGAAGAGAAAAGAATGACGGCCTTGTGTCATGGCCAATTGTATTAGCAGAGAATGAAGAAAGATTTTGATAAGAGGATCTTACCTCGTGTGTTGAGAGAAGGAGACCTCGTGCTAAAAAAGATCTTGACTTTTACCAATGATTCTAGGGGCAAGTAGACTCCTAATTATGAAGGCACATACGTTGTTAAGAGAGCCTTCTCTGGCGTTGCATTACTTCTTACAATTATGGATGGTGAAGAGTTCACTCGCCTTGTGAATGCCGATGCAGTCAAGAAATACTTCGCCTAAAAATAAAAAGAACAGTTCGCTAAGTTGAAAACCCGAAAGGGCGGCTTAGGCAAAAATAAGCATCTCGGTGGGCTGAAAACCCGAAAGGGCGGTCCAGGCAAAAATTAGAGACAAAAACAGAAATAATCATCTCGGTAGATTGAAAACCCGAGAGAGCAATCTAGGAAAAAGTTAGGGATTATGGCAAGTAACTGCATCTGGCCAGTCTTGATCGTTGAAAGCCACATTATCCATTAAAGATTCTGCTTCAATCATCCTCAGCTGAAGTTTTGAGCACATTGGAATTTAAAGTTGTTAGGGAGAATAGTGGTCATTGTATTTTAATGTAACCCTTTTCCATGTATTTACCATTTTTCAAACTTTGTAATGATCCATGGAGTTACGCCATTTGCAGACTACTATTCTATTAATAAAATTTGGGCCTTTGTCCCTTTGTTTTCAATTCTTACATTGTTTCTGTTTGCAAAGTTTCGTTTATTGCTGGTGATGATTTTTGAAACAAAATGTGAATAATTGAATTAAAATTTTGAAAATTATAAAAACATTTTCCTTTGATTTATGAATACAAAAGGGAATCTCAACGGTTATTCCAAGAATGGTAAGATCAATGTTTTCCTCAGTAGGGTTTGTTCTTACTCTTTTAGTAGAATTTATTGACAACTCCCCAGTAGAGTTTTGTTGATATTTCCCCAGTGGAGTTGACTGTTATTCCCTCAAGCAGATTTTGTTCATGAAACCAATTGTTGACAAGTTGATGGTATACCGATTTGAGTTTTCTCCATACGAGTGTTGTTCGGTTTTTCCCCAACTATGTCTCGATCCAGATTTTTTCTAGCTGATTATGTTATTGGTCAGGCAGTTGAGCAGTTTTGAAGACCATCTCTCATTGGTGTTAATTCCCACGCAGAGATTCTTTTTTGCTATCCCCCAGCAAAAATCATATGAAGAATCCTCACTCAGATTTTTACCCTCTAGATGCGTTGTTATTACTTTGGATTTTCCCAAACAGAGAGCAATGTTATTTCCCTCTAAGGAGTATTGACGTAGTGGCTGTTTGTCGGGTTTATCTTGCCTTGTGGATATATTTCTCTCCAGGTTGTTGTACCCAGAGATCTATCCAGGCTGAATCCCCAACGGAGGCAATACATTATTGTTTTGAATGTTTCCCAAGCACAGAGAAATGATGTTATCTTCTTATTTTCCCCGACAAGTCCAGGATGTTTCTTCTCTCCAGATTGTTTTATTCAGAGATTCCTCCCAGTGAAGATTGTGCATCACTATTGCGGCCATTCCCCAAGAAGTCGCTGATGATATCTCTACTGATCACCTGTTGGGTTTTCTCTCATTTATGATGAGTATTGATCTAAAATCCCCCACAACTTGACCTTTTGCTGCTTTGCTCAAATTTGGGTTAATCCCCTGAGAGTGTTCTCGTATCTCCAGCAGATCTGCCTTGTTTTCCCAGTGGATTTTGCGTAGATGTTTATATGTCTTCAATCCCCAGCGGATTCATTATTTTTCTGCAATAGATCTCTGCATCTTATTGAAATGAAAGTTCATGTGAATTTTTATCCCCAGGAAGAGTTAGAAAGATTTTGGTTGTTATGTTTCCCCAACAGCTTTCTCGCCATCCTCAAAGCAGAGTTTATGTTGTTATCCTCTTTGTGGATCGTTGATGTTAGAAAGTTTGATATTTGGGTTTCTCCCCAAGGAATATCTTCCCTTTCTCAAGCAAGATTTAAGCCTTGCAATAGGATTTATTTTCCTTTTATGGCTTTTGTTTATCTCTTGCAGTATTTCTTCAGATGAATCCCTAGCATAGCTGCTAATGATATCTCCATCTTGTTTAGATTAGACGAGTATTTCAGTGGTGTAGTGATGTTTATCCACCCTCTGTTTATCCTTATGTCTGTTTTGTCAGCATATTCATATTCATACGCATTGCATGCATATTCTTTCGTTGTGCGTAGGATGTTGTTGTTGCATTGTGCATCTTGCATCTGCGTTGGTGTTTCCTTGCTCTCTGGTGTTGTTGTCCCTGCAGAGCGTGTGTGTCCTCTCTCTATTTAGAGTGTCGTCCCGTAATCAGAAAATGCCTATCTTTGTTAATTCCCCACTGAGCTTATGCCTCGTGGAATATATTTGTTTTAGGCTTCCTCCCCAGCTCAGTTTGTCTGGATGGAATTAATCCCCAGTTGAGATTTTCCCTCTTCGGGATGAGTCTTGTTTGACCGTTTCTCTCTGGTTTATTCCCGGATTGAATTTTGGTCCCTTGCTCTGGCAATGGAAGCTTATCACCTTTGTCGTCCTGCCCGTTTAGTTGGTAGTAAGTGATATATCTGGCTTATTACCTTTGTTGTCCTGCCCATTTAGTTGGTAGTAGGTAATACAGCCCAGTTTGGTTACCTTGTTATAGCTATCACTTGTTTGATAGTTGGTAATCTCTCCATATTCGAGTTTATTACCTTTGTCGTCCTGCCCTTTGTTGGTAGTAGGTAATATTTCTCATATCCTTTTGGTTGATTACCTTGTTGTAACTGTCATTGGTTGATAGTTAGTAATCCCTCTTTTGAGCTTATCGCCTTTGTCGTCCTGCCCCTTTAGTTGGTAGTAGGTGATATAGTTGGCTTATTACCTTTGTCGTCCTGCCCATTTAGTTGGTAGTAGGTAATATAGCCCGGTTTGGTTACCTTGTTATAGCAATCACTTGTTTGATAGTTGCTAATCTCTCCATATTCGAGTTTATTACCTTTGTCGTCCTGCCTTTTGTTGGTAGTAGGTGATATTTCTCGTACCCCTTTTTTGAGACTATTACCTTTGTCGCCCTGCCCTTTGTTGGTAGTAGGTAATATTTCTCATATCCTTTGGGTTAATTTGCCTTGTTGTAGCTTCCACATGGTTGGTGGTTGGCAGTCTTTCCTTTTGATCATGCTATTACCAGATGTCTGGTATTAGACGATCTTTTCCCCGGCGGAGATTTTTCTCTCCCTGTTGGGACGAGTTATCCCTCTTTTATTCCTGGTGTTGGTAATTTTCCCTCAGTGGAATCTTACTCTTTATTCTTCCCCAGCGGAGATTGTTTCCTCCCCTGTTGGGATGTGCTTTCCCTCTTTTGTTTTCCCCTGTGGAGTCTTTTCTCTTTGCTCCCCAGCTTTTTGTTTGTCTCCTGTGGCGTTTCTCCTCACAGAGGTCTTGTGTTTGCATATCATTTGCATGATCATATCATTTTGTCATCTCTTAGGGCCAAAAATTGGGTTGTTGTTATATTTAAGTCTCTTTTATCTCGTCGAGACAAAGATGCCCATCTTCGTATCTCCAGATAAAAGAAACTTAAATAGGGGCAACTGTAATACCCTAATTTTACCCTAAGATCCCACGTGTCATTAGCATCTCATACCACAAACAAGATCACAAGCTTTGGCTCTCTTGCCCTCCTCTGAAGGTTTGTTCTTGAGTGAGATCGCCAAGCACCCCTGTTCTCTTGTTTGTTTTGATGTTTGTTTTTGTTTATGTTTACTAACCATTAATTAAAATCCAAAAATGTATTTGTTTTTTTTTCTTTACTAACTCTTTCAGGAAGAATTTGGATCAATGGTATCAAAATCAGTCCCTCAGCTTGAATGAATTTCATCTGAACAAAGTCAAAGTTGATCTGCAAATAATTCAAAAATCATCTAATCAAGAGTTTCCAAGATTTAATTGATTATTATTCAAGAGACTCCAAGGTTCATGTGTTTATTTCCATGCCTTCTTTGACAAGCAAGAAAAATTGAGCCCGAGCCAAGACAGCACATCAAAAAGCCAATTTTCTCATTTTTTCACTGTGTTAATCGGTTAACACATTTTGCACTGAAAATGGTTAATCGATTAACCTGTGCGTTTTTGGAGAAAATGTGCCAAATTCAAATTCTGCAGCAATTGACACCAATTTTCATCATTTTGATCACATGTGGAATATTCTAGACCATCTCATTTTAATTCCCCTACATCATCACAATTAATTCCCACCATGTACCTCCACTAATCACCACTCTTTTGATGATTTCCCACCAAAATTCAAATTCCAATACTAATTTTGTTTCCAAACCAAATTTCCAAACCTAAACTCTATAAATAGAGACCTCATTTCATTCATTTCACAAGCTTTTGATAGCCAAAAAACCTCTTGCAATTTCTTTCCCCAACCACAAAATTCACTCAAAGCTCACTTTTCTTCTCTTGAAAGTTAACAAGAATTCACATTGAATCTTGTTCACTTTTGAGCTAAACCTTCATCCAAACTTGTTTTCTTCATTAATTCTTGTAGATCAAGGCTTTGGAGTTTGGATCTTGGAGCAATTTGAAGGGATTTTCAGATTTTGGATTGGTAATTCATCTCTCCCCATTGTTGAAGCTTCAATTTCATCTTCCATAATGTAGATCCTTGGTGGATTCTTGTTACTTGATCCTTTGGATCTTGTAATTGTGTTTGATTGCTGGTTTTTGCTATTGTTTTACTTGATTTTTCGTGCACAATTGCATCCTTGATCATGAGATGTTTGAAGAAATGATTGATCAAGGATTTTACAATTTTCAAATTGATTTGCTGCTGCTTTTACAGTGTTAATCGATTAACCAAAACAAGCACGAATTGGTTAATCGGTTAACAGCTGGATTTTGCGCCCAGAATTGGAATTTTCCACTGGTTAATCGATTAACACTTTTGCACATGAAATGGTTAATCGATTAACCAGTGTCCAGAATGTGTTTTTTGCTTGTTTTTGGGACTGTTTTGGTTTTTCCTCCTTTTTCTTCCCCTTTCTTTTTGTTTTGGCCTTGAAGTGCATTGTTGAGATTAATTTCTCTTCAATTTCAATGGACTTTGGATATGGTTAAAGTAATTAAACATTCATTAGTTCAAATCTATCTTTAAATGAATTGTTGAATTCATTTAAGGTGCTTTGAATTAGTGATATGTTTTCACACTTAAACCTATCAATTAAATATGATTGAACTTGAAGATGAAAGGACCTTGAAAGTGTAATTCAATTTGGATTTCTCTTCATCTATTTCTTTTTTACTTTGATCGATGAAAGTCTTATGGATCTTAGAATTTCTTTGTTGAATTCTTGATCAAGACTAGATCGCTACCTATTTTCTTTTCGTGCGGTATTTCTTTCGGATGACGATTTACATATCGTTCATCTAGCATGCATTAGCACAAAGATCACTATTGACCGGCCTCGAGTAGGGTGACTTCTTTATAAGTCACTTGGCGATTGCTTAATATAGCGCTACATTTGTCCCTCCCCATCCGAATCAGAACTTGAACTTTCGTGGCCTGAACTTATGATCGCCCGCCTAAGCATGATTGTTCTTTTGTATTAGGCTCATAATCTTTGAAGCTTGTTGCGTAGAGGCTTTGATTATCAATCTTCTCATAAGTCTTCGTTAACCTTGACCTAAGCACATTGTTCAACCATATAGTTTAAGACGCGAGACGGATTATTCGGTGTTGCCTTTTTTAGGACTCTTGGCACTTGTGCCTTTGTGCTATTACTATGTATATACTATTATATTATATTACTATATTGTTTATGTTTCCTTCTTGCTCCCTATCTCTTTAATTTTTACTGTTCATTGCTCATTATATCATATCATGTTTATGTTTATGTCATTTTTCTTTTGTCCACTTGGACCATATTATCTTCTGCTTTTGTTTTTCTTTTGTCCATTGGGACTCAAAAAACATTAATAAAGGCTTAAGCCACTAAAGGACTTGTGCTCTTAATTGTTGGACTACGGCCACTATCCCTTGCATTGGAGGATCTCTACTCTTAGACTTCTTGGCTTGATTATGGACTTATGGACTTAGAATTAGGATTCTCTCCCTTGTGCTTTGGATCATTATGGAGTTTGGTATTCTTGCCTTTATTTGGCTTGCTTATTGGCTCAAGAGGATGGAATTATTTTCTTATTATGCTGAAGAGTGCCTCCATGTGGTTAGATCTTTCTTACCCTAGCTTTTATTTTATGCACTAGGATAGTCTCTTTTTCTCCACCCCTTCTTCAATTTTCAAATCTCTTCTCTTTTTCAAAATCTTCTTATTTTTAAACTTAAAACCGCTTTCATAATAAAACCTTGACTTTGGTCAAGTGATTTTCAAACTTTGTTTTCTCTAATAAATGTCAATCAATATTAATCATATTTTGACCATTTCAAAAAAAACATAAAAAATACAAAAACTCATTCAAACTTTTTGTGCTTTTATGCACTTTTTCTTTTAAACTTTTCAAAAAGATTAGACATGAGTCATCTTCTTTGATGAGATGTAAATGCCTCTTTCCCATACCTTTTGGTAATTAGTTGAGTATTCTCTCTTGAGAATAACGGGTTGTCTTTTCAAGATAAAATGAACTATAACCAATAATTTTTTCTATTTGTACCACAAACTACGAGGTTTTGATCCTATATTGCACTTTGTGGGTACGTAGGCATGAGGCGATAAGTCTCTCCAAACACAAAATTCTTAAAAAAAACATTTCTCATCTCATCTCCCCAATCTCTTTCCAAACAAACCATTTTCAAACCAAAAAGCGATAGATATTTCAAAGGGTTCCTATAGAGTACTATAGACGTTTTGGGTGCTAACACCTTCCCTTAACGTAACCAACCCCCTTACCCAGACTCGGTTTATTCTTGTTTTTTTAGAACTCTTTAGGTTTTGTTTGCTCTTTTTCCTTTCCTTTTTGGATAAAATAAAAGTGCGGTGGCGACTCTTGCTTTATGAGTTAAGTTAATCAATAGCTTACACTCACAATTTTTACCGCTACAGTCGTTGCACCATACTTGTAAGGGATAGCCTTATTCGATTTGTATGATATGGGACCTGGCAGGTAGATAACCACAGGAGCTTTTTAATTTTTCTGACTGTCATAGGCAACCTTGATCAGTTCCTGGTTAGGAACTTTTCTACTATCAAGAGGGATCCTTGATTCAGTGAGTAGAGGGATTATGGTGTAAACATCCTTGGTTATTCCATGATCGGAGATTACGACAGCGCTTTTGTTCTGACCAGGGAGGTAGTCTTGTATCATGTTGATAAACCCAGAACTTGAACATGGTTGAATCTCTTTCCGGTCTAACTGATTTTGGAGAGCTGCTCGTACGAGATAACATCCTTGGTTATTTTCCGAGCATACTCTACAGCGCTCATAATTGTGCGGTGGTACCTGACCATACCCGCTTTGTATGCAGTGCATCATACTAGATCTGTTTCTATTGAGGGGATATCACGACTTTGATGTCTACCAGGATTCCCATCAGTCATGCTAATCTGTTGTGTGTCTTCATCCAAGTAGATTGGAAGCCACCAGTGGTCCAACAGATGTTGAAGTGTTCTTTGCACAAGCGTACACCCTTGGTCGTCTTCACGGCATTCTTTACAGTCTATATAATCATGTGAAGCCAGAAAACTGATCCTAATCTGCTTATCATGTAATTCCACTAGACTGGTATTCATTAGGCGTATGTCGAAGATTTGAACCATATTGACTTAATACTCATTTCTTTCATGGTAGTATTGGATCCATCCGAGATCCATTTGATGTTGGAGGGCCTCTTGTATAAAAAAGCATCCCTGATTGTTTGTTGAGCAGATTGGACAAGCGCTGTAATCGTGTCGTGGCAGATTATAATATTGAATTTGTCTCGAATGCATCGCCACTAAGTTGACATTCATTGAACGGATGTTGTGGTTCTGTACAATGTTGGGATATGCATGGGCCATGTTTATTTTATGAATCTGGTGATCCTGAATCCAGCCCAGATCCATTTGTTCTTGCAGAGCTACTTGTACTACGAAACATCCTTGATTGTCCTTGGAACATATATCACACTGATGATAGTTGTGAGATGGCACGTGACCGTACCCGCTCTGTTTGCAATGCATTTTTACCAGGTTAGTTCCCAGTAAGCGTACATTGTGAATTTGATAACTGTTGATAGGCTCTCCTTCTATCAAATTCACTATGGTCTTTTCATGTTGCGGTAATGGGTTCATCTGAACATTCGGGTTAGTATCTTTGAAAGATAAGATCCCGTTCCTGACAAGCTTATGTACATCAGACTTGAAGCTGAGACAATTCTCAATGTTGTGGCCCGTTCCTCCTTGATGGTAAGGGCAAGTTTGATCTGCTTTGAACCAAAAAGGTGGATTTTCTGGTACTGCGAGAGGAGCCCTGGTTTGGACGTGCCCCTTGGCAAGTAGAAGTGGAAATAGTTCTGCGTACAACATTGGTATAGGGTCAACCCCTGATGGTCGTGTAGTACAATTGTTGTTGTTGTATGGTGGACGAGCCTGTTGAAAAGGTTGTTGCGGCCTTTGCTGATACTGTTGTTGACTTGGTTGGCTCTGAGCAACCCGAGGTTGATAAGTCGGAGCTGGCACTAGGTTGATAGCGGGAGTTACCGTCACTACTGGTTGATACTTTCACATTTGCTTTCCCAGAGAGATATTACTGATATCCTGCTCTTTCTTCTTTTGGAAAGCACTACCGTATCTTTTGGTACTGCTGGATGGCTCTGCATCGTTGACCAATTGTCCTTCTCAGACTGCTTCTTCAAGCCGTACTCCCATGTTCACCATATCAGTGAAGTCACTGGACGCACTGGCGACCATTCGGTCGTAATAGAACGAGTTCAATGTTTTCAAGAAAATCTTGGTCATCTCCTTTTCCTCAAGAGGGGGACAGATTTGAGCAACAATTTCACGTTATCTCTGAGCATACTCTTTAAAAGTTTCTTTGTCCTTTTGTGACATTGCTTTGAGCTTATCCCTATCTGGTGCCATGTCTAAGTTGTATTTATACTGCTGAACAAAGGCTGCACCGAGATCTCTGAAAGTACTGATCTTGGTGTGGTTTAAACCCATGTTCCATTTGAGTGCGGCACCGGTTAAACTGTCCTGGAAGTAATGGATTAGTAGTTGTTGATTGTCTATTTGAGTAGACATTTTTCGAGTGTACATCACCAAATGACTTTGAGGGCAAGAGTTACCTTTGTATTTTTCAAAGTCCGACACCTTGAATTTGTGTGATATCTTTACATTAGGGACCAGACAGAGGTATGCGGCGTCCTTTCTGAATAAGTCTTGACCTCGAATGGCATGCAGTTCATTCTGCATTTCCAAGAATTGTTCTTGGAACTCATTCATCCTTTCGTACATGTCTTCGTTTCCACTAGAAATTGCTTGCGAAATCTGTCCTTTCGGGATAGTGTGTACCACTGGTGGTGGTATAGAAATTATAGCAGTGACCCTTGGTGCTTCAGAGCCCTGAAGTTTGTAACCTTCAGGAGTTGTTGTTGTAACCCTTGCATCTTCACTTTCCCGAAGTTTGTAACCTTCAGGTCCAGCGGTTCCTGCCACGGTTTCCGGGTCTTCAGTGACTGGTGGGATATATCCTTCAGGTATAAAGTTGAAAGGCTTGCCCCATGGGCGCCCTTTAGGCATGTTGTACCGAGGATGATTCTCATGTGTCTCCAATATGGTGTAGATGTGATCTCTGAGATCACAGTCCTTTGATGTTGCTGCTCCTGAGCTGCGGCCAGGGTTTGCACGTTGCTGTGAAGTTTTTCCAAATTTTCCTTTAGAGCGTCGATTTCTTCTCTTAGCTCTCTATTCTCTTCCTCGAGATCGTCCATTTTATTTAGTCGATTGGCCCGAGTATTGTATGAGTGAGACAGTTTGACTATAGAATTGTGATACATACGTGAGACTCAAGAATAAGAAAAATGTGTTATGTGAGAATGATGAATGATATGCAAAGACATATATTTTTTTAGTTTTTTTTATTCAAAAATAAACTTCAACAATTAGATTGCAAATATCACATAGTGGGGGGGACCGCTTTTTATTGAATTAGAAAGATTGCAGTATTTTACAAAGAAAAGTACAGTATTTTACAAAGTGCTGTAAGGAAAATGTCTAAGCTCATGGATCATGAGTCCTCTCTAACGAGAGCTCAGATGCCGGTTTCGGTATTTTCCTTTCCTTTGATCGGGGCTCTTCAGCCGTTGCTGGGTCGACGATCCTTTGCCACATGAAAGGAGTGAGTAAATTTCTTCGGTCTTCCTGACTTTCTATAGCATGCTGCTCTAATATCTCAATAAGAGCATCTTTTTCCTTTAGCAGTTCCCGAATCTTGGTACATTCCAAATTAAGGATCTGGTACTTGTTCTTCCAAGAATTCTTCTCACGTTGAACTTTGTTGAGAGCGACCTAGAGTTTTTCCGCATCAGACATGAAATAAAGGACAAATTCCTTTAAGGGAAAAACTTCTTGACGAGGGTAAGGCATCCTCAGCTTTAGGGCTCTAGTTTGCACCCAATGGAGATAAGGTTCCATGGAGGTACAATTTGGTCTTCCCAGAGACTCTCTGCCTTTCCTGTGAATATGTTGTCAGGCATGCACTATTTCCTTCTTTAGTGCCCTGTCATTTTCTCCTTCCTTGAAGAAAAGACCTTCCAGATGAACGGTATATGGGATATTCTTCATCGGGTATCCGAGTTGATGGCGAGCTAAAATTGGGTGATAGTTGATTCCTCCTTTAGCTCCAATGAGGGGTACGTTAGGGAAATTTCCACATCTGTCGATGATCTCTATCCCTTCAAAAATCCGATTGTACCAATCTATGTCAGAATTGGTAAGAGACATAATCCTTTGTGACCAACGTAGAGTACTCTTGTGATCCCAAAAAGCAGCAGACTTGGGAAAATGGGAAATGAACAATTTGTAGAGTAAGGGTAAACATCATGTGATCATTCCTCTGATGTACAAATTCCTTAAGTGTACAGAATGATAAGCATCTACGAGCAAGGTTGGCACGGGGTTTCCAATCAGGAATATCTTAACAACATTGGTATCGACGAAGTTGTCGATGTTAGGAAAAAGGAATAATCCATATATGAGCAGGACAAAGATGTCTTCGAAGATAGTTATGTTTCCTATACTAGTAAAGTATAGAGCTTTCTCCATCAGGAATTTAGCCGGTAAACCCTGGATTTCTCCTTTAGTGGTTATGTGAGTCCTAACTTCTGACTCATCCAAAGAGACTACTCTTGCAATGGCCTGATTCTTTGGAATTTCTTCTAGTCCAAAAAATGGAGCTTGATTAGTGATAGGTAAATCAATCAGGTGGGAGTACTCTTCCAGTGTTGGTGCAAGTTGGTAATCCGGGAAAGTGAAGCAGTGGTAAACCGGATCGTAGAACTGTACTAGCGTAGACAGGATTCCTTCAACCACGTTGAGCCTTAACAGAGACAACAGTCCTCCGTGCTTAGCTCTGAAAGCCTCGGGGTTGGTAATCATCATTCCCAATTTCCTTAAGTCTTCTAGTTTCAGAGCCTTGAAGATGTACTTGTGCGTCTTTCTTCTACCGAAATCCGTAACGCAACCTCTGATATTTGCAATTATTGTTTTAGTTCTTTCGGAAAAATATTTTTTTTCTTGTTTGAAAAGAGTTTTTTTAATGAATGCATGAATCTAGCACACCAAAACATTTGAAAACATGGGTTCAAGGGTTCAACGTCACGAGCCTGGAGTCATGGCTCTACCCATCCCCAAAGGTTGTACTATTTTGGTCAATTTTTGTACATGTAGAACGGGTTCTAAAAGGTTCCCAAAGTCATTGACCCCTCCTAGGGATACCAACAACAAGCTGATTCACTCGAGCAAGTTGTAATATCCTAGGATGAATCTCGTTTGAGTGTAGTATCGCGTATCAGCTATTCCCGATAGTCACCGCGCTACCAAATGGCCATATGGTTAAATGTCTACTAAATCCTCAGGGTCATGGGTATCGCACTGGTATAGACGATGCTTTCATGACAATCAGTCCTTCAACATCGATATTTTCACACGGGTACCTCGACTGATTCGGTGGACTGCCAAGTTAGCTTGGTCGGGATTCACTCCCTATAAGCGTTTCCCGGATATGCCACCACTTATCTTAATGTTCTCTCAAACTTTCCACATGCGTATTAATCGCATTCCTAGTTGACAGAAAATTAAACACGAGTATCAAGTAGTATAACAGTAAATGATATATATTATATAGTAGAAAGTAGAGAAAATTCCAAACAAAGCCTAGACCTCTTAGGACTCTAATCCTAAAGACTCCCTAGCAGAGTCGCCATTTTTCTGTAGCGTGCGATTTCTGTCGGTGACGTGACCACCTTACCGTAATGGTTAGAATTGGGTGCTACTTTCTGATTTCTTATTTATCCTATGAAGCTGAAAAGGAAAGGGAAGCTATCTAAAACTAACCTTGCACGCAAATGTTTTCTTTAACAAATGCTAAGAGATTGGGGGGTCCGGGGTCAGGTTATACAAAGGGAAGTTGTCAATCACCCAGTGTATATATGGTTATCCATAAACCTTTTATGGCATGTTTAAATACTTTATGGTGTTTATTTGTTATGGGTTGGGAAAGTTTCTCCTTTGGAAGTGTTGAGAGAGTGCTTTTGTTGTTTTCGGGTTTTTTCGTTGTTTTTGGTAAGGTACTGGACCTAAAGTTTTTGGTTTGTGTGCTCGTTAAGATCTTGCAATCTTATGCCTACGTATTTTCGTTAAAGAAAACTGGGAAATCAGCGCAATCGTAGTTCCTCCTATTCTATGGGAGGAAAAATATTTTGGTGTCTTGTTTAAAGCCCAAGATTGAAGCTATCTGAGTATTTGTGTCTTGTTCAAAGCCCAAGATTGAAGCTAAAAGTTTGACTGAGAGAGAATCTGTCATCTCTAAAGGGAGGTATCTCACCTGTTTATCACAGTTTTTTGAAGAATTGGTTATAAAGGGGAATTACTTTAAACTGGAATGTATGGAATCCAACAATGCCATAATTTCCTTTATAAAAGAGATGTCCTGAAGGAGGAAACCTTAACTCAGTGTAAAGCAATGCCATTTTTCCTTAGGAATCTTCCATGCTAAGAGAGGGACATTGGCTTGGATGTAAATAATCCAGAGGCTTGCCACTTACAGCAATTAGATGAAAGAGGAGATTTACCAGGATAAAGAGGGACCACATCTTGGATTTTTGAATCAACAAGTGTGCCACTTAAAGCAATTATCTGGAATAGGGTTTGTTTGATTATTTGTCTTGATATGTGATATACAGAGAAATGCCTTCCTACAGAGAGAACTCTTGATTTTCTCTGAGGGGATGTTTATTTTTTTTGTGCCTTGATCAAAGCCCAAGGTTGAAGCTAAAAGGTTGTTTATGTCTTGTTTAAAACCAAAGATTTAAGCTAAAAGATTTACCCTACTAGGGGAGTTTTATATCTGTCTTGCACAAAGCCAAAGATTGAGGCTGAAAAGAGATTGACTCTTCTGGGGAATGTTTTGCCTGTCTTGTACAAAGCCCAAGATTGAGGCTACAAGAAATTGACTCCACTGGGGAGAGGTTTTATCTGTCTTGTACAAAGCCCAAGATTGAGGCTGAATCTGCTGAGGAAAAATCATTATACAAAGCCTAAGAGGAGGCTGGCTGGGGAAATTCTTATATGAAGCCTAAGAGGAGGCTGGCTTCTATTGAGGATTATTGAGATCCCGAGACATGTCCAAATTGGGGAGACGACACTTGTTGAGGATTGAAGAAGAGTTGAAATATCAGATGCCCTGAGGTTCTGATCCTGTTAAGGTTTTATTGATGGTAAAGGTTTAAACTTTGAGTATGAAAACCTATGGACGCTTCAAACTCTGCTGGAGATTGATGGAATGATCAGGTTTTTTTCCTGTTTTCTTAGGAAACTTGAGGGTTTCTTTGAGATCCAAGAGGAGATGAGACTTTTCAAGTCTACTGGTATGAAGAGGTTGACTCTTAACTAGAGAATGATCTTTGTATGGTGCCCAAGAAGAGGCCGTGGTTTTAAGGGATGAAAATCAACCCTAGAATGGTTAGATATTCTAGAATTCTGACTCTCTAGAGGATTGAACTAGTAGAGATGACTAAGTTCTGTCTTATACCGGTAGGAGGTCTTCGGGTCCTTGTACTAAACCCAAGAGGAGGCTGAGAACTTCTAAGAAGTCTGTGGGTCCTTGTACAAAGCCTAAGAGGAGGTTATGGATGCTTTTAGGAAGCTTGTGGGTCCAAGCCTGAGAAAAGTTCAAGAAAGGTTTCACCGGGAATAAGTCCTTTCCTTACAGAACAGTTCTAGGGTTTGAATAAATTCAGAAGAGGTTTCACCGGGAATTAATCCTCTTTGGGGAATTGAATTTCTTGTACACATATATTTCTAAGTTGTGACAGTCTTGAGAAAAGTTTCACTGGGAATAATGCTTTTCTCTGTTCCATATTGTATAAGCCCAAGAGGAGGCAAGACTGTATCTGATGGGGAACTAGTTTTGACTGTGTTGAAAGAGTAACCACTGGTTTGATCTAGACCTAGACCTAATTGCTGGGGAAAACTCTAAGCAAGTATGTATAAACATATATATATACAGATGATATATATATATAAACAAGTATGCTGAGAAGATAGTGGAACTTACAGTTGTGCAAGCCCAAGCATAGTAACTACAGCTGCATGGTTAGTTATTCAAGAAATTGAAGAAAGTTTTGATAAAACTTTGAATTTGAATCTAAATAAAAAAGAAAGTTGTTTTAAAAGAAAGTTTGGGACTTATACTGAAAGAGAGGCCCAGATGAATTCTTTCGAAAAGGCGACGATTGGGTTGTAGTTTTGAACACCACGGAGGGACTTATACAATGACTGAGGCCCAAATTATTGTATTCACAAAGAGGATAGGTCTTACACTCTATTAGAGGCCCAAATTTTATTTTTATACAAGGGTTGGGGCTTATAACTCAAGGAGATGCCCAGATAAAAAAACAGTGATCGCACCGTTTATTTTGAAAATCACGTATCGTGACTTATATAATGACTGAGGCCTAAATTATTTATGTACAAAGGGGGTTGGGTCTTACACTCTATTATAAGCCCAAGACTTTAAAAGAAGAAAAATGGGGCTTACAACCAAAGGGAGGCCCAGATGATTTTCGTTTTGAAAACAGCGATCGCGCCGAGATCGTATCGAAACTTATACAATAACTGAGGCCCAAATTATTTATGTGACAAGGGATGGGTCTTACACTCAATTAGAGGCCCAAAGTGTTTCAAATGAAGTTTGAAAATTTAAAATCAAGAGAAAAACCCTAATTTTAAACAAAAATATAATCTTTCAAAGAAAATTAAATAATAAATGATATAAAATATCAAATATATTCAAAAACAAATTGTAAACTTTGAAAAATGTTTTGAAAAATCATGCTTAATCACATGAAAGCTTGAAATTCATTTGAAGTTGAAAAATCAAGGTGAGAATTTCATTTAAAAATGTTAAAAAACAAAATAATAAATGAAATTATTTACAAAAATTCCAACAATATTAGATAAATAATATATATTTGATTTTTTTGTAGAATAATATACTTCAATATTTTTGTGAATTTTATAAAAAAGAACCAATAAAAAATAATTAAAAATTAGAGAGAAATTAATTTTGAGATTAATTAAGAAAATCATGAAAAATATGAAAAATAGCAAAATGAGAGGGAAATAAAAAATGGTCTGGGTGGATGTTGAACCCACGCCTTCCAACCAAACACACATGCGCTGCTATCACTGGGGTGGTGATACATCCGTTTATCAAAACCACCCCATGTGTACATAAGGGTGGCCTAAATTTCAGGTCAGGCCAAAGCAAAAATCAAGTTTTGAGTGATTTGCAAGAAGGATCATATCTCCCTCATTTCTCCATGAAATTGGATGAAATTTAGATGGATCCTACCTAGAATTTCATGAGGAATCCAATGGTGGTTTCAGAATTTTCTAAAGATGCCTACATTTTAAAACCCGATAGTGGTTTCAAAATAGGCCAAAATTTGCAAGTTCTATGCTATCTCTTCATACAAGCAGCAATAGCATGGTAAATTGGTTCAAACACAACACATATGATATGTATGACATGTTCATGATCAATGGACATTAAAGAAATGCATATTTTAAAGAGTTCAAGTTGTTATGCACTTACCTCTTGAAGCTCCTTGTGCTATCTTGCAAAATGCTTGTGCCAGAAGTAATCTAATGCCTTAGACACTCTTGATTGATCCCTTAGAAGCTTTTAGAATGATCAAAACCAGTTGGAATCCTCAGGAATAAGAACTGGCTCTTTCTTGCAAAAGTGGCAAAAGTGACCAAAATGTTAACTCACTCAAATAGTGTTACAGTTGAGGGAAACTTATTGGGACAGTTTAAGGGTGATATTTGGAGAGTATTTGAAGTGTTGTTTGGTTTTGAAAGTGATTGGATCAAGACATGGCTTGAAAATGCAGAAAAGTCAAAATTTGAGGTTTTGGAGGTTGACTTTCTGGTTTTGGTGTTGTGCAATGAGAATGAAGGTTTGAACACTTTCAATAGATGGTTTATGATGTGTTTGGATAGTTATTTGAGTGGTTTTTGCTCTGGTTTCAAGAATCCCCAAATTGCTCCATAATGACTTGAAAATGAAGTAAGAGAGGGAGAGTGAGAAAATAAGGCTTTGGTATTGTTTTGGTGTGTTTTGAAACATCAGAAATAACCTCTATTTATAGTAGAGGAAGTTTGTTTTTGAAGGAATAGTGAGTGGATGAGGGAGCATGCTATTATCCAATGGATTTTGTCATGTAGCACTTTCTTAAATGCCAAGGTACCAAGTCTTCTCTTATCTTGACTTCAACCAACTTTGCATGTTTGAACACTGATGTTTCTTGACTCCTTTTGGCTGGTTTGTAACTGATTCATGCCACCTCTATGCATCACATAAATGCTTGATGCCAAATTTGAAAATCAAGGTTCATGTAAATGATGATTTTGCACATGCCAAGTTGATTTCTTGACTTTAAGGGTTCAAAGTTGAAATCATCAAGTGATTCATCAAGATTATTTCTGATGTTAGAAGAGGACAAGGCTTGGAAGATGACAAAATTGGAAATGGAAAATGTGTGGCACAAGAAATTCACACAATCTTCCAAATGCTGTCATGAAAATCAGTTTGAGCAAGGCATATTGTGAGATTCATAACTCCTTGCTCAAGTTGAATTAATAGGAGTTCTTATACTCTTTGGAAAGCTTGCATGACATATTTTAACTTTGATGTCCACCAATGGTCTTGGTTCAGCTTGGATCATAATGAAAAATGGCCCTAAAGTTGGTGAAAAACCAAGACAGATTCTGTCCAAAATTTCCATCAAGTGTTGGAAAAAATTGCCATTTTCATGTTTTTGTGATTTTGATCAATCCATAACTCAAAATCCATGAGGATTTGGAAACCTTTTTAGTTGACACTTTTGAATTAAGTCATGTGAACTTTCATTTGAGCTTTGGATGGAAGAAAAAGGCCTTAGGTTTTGGGAGTTATGACCTTGCAAAGTTGGTACCAAATCCATTTTGTTTCATAACTTAGAAAAATTTAATTTTCTTATGGTTGCCCCTTTTGCAAGTAACTTTACTTTTCTTGATTTTTCTTGATGGATTATGATCAAAACCATGCATTAACATTTTTTTGACTTAGGGGAGCCATATTTGTGAAAAATTCAAAAAAAGTCAAACTTGATTTTGGGCACAATTGACTTTTTTGTCAGAACCCTAAATGTGGTCCAGATGAAATTGAAACTTGTGAATCAAACTTCTTGGATCAATCCATTGTTGTAAATGGATCAATGTGGTGTATTTGAGGCCCTAAAATCATATCTTGGGGTCTTGGCTCATGTCTTGCCTCAAAAATCAACTTAGGGGTGAATTAGGTCAAGAAACCCTAATTCCTGATTTTTGATGAATGCTTCCCCTGAGGCTAATTTGACTTGATGATTGGATCCATGAGGTCCCTTGGTGCATTTTGGATCATGTTTTGAAGCATTGGCTCATGCCCAGATGAAAATTTCTCTCTGGAGGCCCTGGTCGACCAAAACCCTAATTTGGTGACACTAGTGATCTTGAGGCTTGATCCACCTGGAATGTTGCAACCTTGTGCTTGATTCTTGATATGGGAGACCTTTTGATCCTTCATGGGTGTTTGAGAGGTTAGACAAGTTGAAGATTATGTCAATTCTTGATTGATCCTTTTTCTAAGCGCTCTGGGAGGGTTCAAAAACCCTAATTCTTGATTGTAGTGAATGCTCAACAATCCTTGAGGAGATTGATGAGGTATGATGGTACACCCATATTGTGGCAATAACCCTCACAATGATGGGAGATCTTGTGGTCAAAATTTGGGGTATGACAGTTGGAAGTAGAGTATTTATAACTTGGAAGCTTTTACAACTTGTGTCTAATACTCAGGACTATGACTGGAGTTTACACCCAGGTAGTTCTTCCTTCCATTTTATGAAATAGGTCAAAGTTGTTAATGGTTAGTCATTTTTTATTTGTTTAAGAAAAGAACTTGACGTTGGACCAAGCTTTTGATTTACGGTTACGAAAAATGGTTTGGTATTTATTTGGAAAAGGGGCTTGACATTAGATCAAGCATTATATTTGTTCTTTTTTTAAAAATGGTTGATTTTACGCTAATCTTGAATTAAAAATCAACCAACGCAATAAGAACAAAATAAAAGAAAGCGGTAAAATTATTACACGTCATGGGAATGTGGATGCATTTTGTCGAATGAGGATATAATAAAGTGATTAAAATACAAGCCCATTAAACAAGAAAACAAGTGAATTATCATTTAATCAATTAATTAAGCTAATAAAATTTAATTAGCAAAGCTAATCAATCTTAATTAACATAATCAACTAACTAAAACAAGATTTACTTAATGGATAAACCACAAGAAGCTCATTGTAAGAAGGCCCAAGAAAAAGTCAAGGGACTGAAAACAAACAGAAATCTAGAATACTTAATTTAGCTCTAAACAAACTTAAAGTTGATTCATGTGGGAATCACTCTATAAGAAGCCAAGCAAAAATGATATTACAAAGTAGAATTTGCAACGCAATGAAAAATCAAACAACTTTATAAACTATATAAATATTTACAACAAAAAAAATGAACCGAAACTAAAGTATTGAACTTAGCTCTAAGCTAACTTAAGATGAATTTATGTAGGAATCGCTCTATAAAAACCGAGCAACCGAATATGTGTCTAAACGATTTTTGAAAGATAAATTGAATTTAAACTCCAAAATCACAATGCAATATAAAGAAAAGCAAAATGCAACAGCACCACACATTATCCAACAATAAAATTACATTGAATCATATATATATATATATATATATATATATATATAAATAAAAACAAAACAATGCAACAGAATAAAAATAAACTAGAAAATAAAATAACAGCCTCACGTTCGCTTTCTGCTCCGTCGTTGGTTGAAGTTTGGTTGTGGAGACTTTATGGCCGTGTGTTCGGTGAGGAGGAAGAAAGATTTGAGTTGGAGGTGGTTTGGAAGTCACTGTCAGAAAGATAGAACGGGTTGGCCTCCATGAAAGAAAAAGGATGTTAAGAGTCCCACATTGGATAATATATGGCATAAACATGTCTTTATAATTGGGGGTAATCCTCACCTTACCGACTGGTTTTGTAGTGTTGAGTTAGGCCCAACCAAATTTGTTAACATGGTATCAAGAGTCTTGTTTATGATCTGACGGGTCACCTTTTATGGTTTCCGCTATCGAGCTACCCACCATTTATTTCCATGTTCCAGTGTCTAGTCCTGAGGGTGAGGGGGTGTGTTAAGAGTCCCACACCAGATAATATATATGACATGAACATGTCTTTATAAGTGGGGGAAATCCTCACCTTACCAACTGGTTTTGTAGGGTTAAGTTAGGCCCAATCTCAATTTCTTAATAAACGAGCTTTCTTCTTTGCTGCGTGAAAGGGAGGTATGATTTTTTTTTTACTTTATGAAGCTCTTAACTTTTTCTATTTTCATGGTTTTTTATTATTTTCATTGTGAGAGAGGTGGATCAGAGTGAAAATAAATGAGATAGACAAACAGGGTAGGTTGAATCACCAACAAGTTCTATGAAGTTAAGCTAGAGACGATGGCTGCCACGCAAACGGAATCTGAATAGGAGAAATTAGAAACTTGGAAGAATGTTGAAGAGGACAGAAGGCATTGAAGCAGAAATAGTGAGGATTATGAAGTTTAGGAAGCATCTTGATTATAACAATATTATAGAAGAGGTGACAACTTAATTGAGGTCGTTTTTCTTTCCTAATACAAACAATATTAAGAAAAGTATAGAACTCTTATAGAAGAGATTACTTGGAGAGGGACAATATTGACAATAATTTGTATAGGTATATTCCATGAAGCCTATGTTTGGTAACACAGTGAACCTCCGCTGCTGCACATTTAAAACCTTTTTCACTGTGCTATCTAGCGCCCCAATAATAACACTTACTGTAATATCTAAGGTCGGCCCAACCCGTTTAGAAGCCTAAAGCAAATTTTAAAATGAGGCCTTTAAAATATATTTTAAAATAATAATTTTGTGGTTGCTAAGAGTTTAACTTAAGACCAAAAGGAAAATAGGCCTACATTTTACCAACTCAACTATGATAACATATGTAACTAATATGTCATTATATATTTTTATAACTAAATTAAAAAATTATGAGGCCTTTTTTAAGCCCAAACTTTTGAGGCCTAAATCCCTTGACTAGGTTGCTTGGCCCTTGGGCCAGCCCTGAATATATTTGTGGTTGCTTCAACGGTGAGCCGACACTTATATGCCTCACTGGTGGTGCATTGCAAATACACCTAAAGAATGGTTCAAATTTACTTAAAATAAAAGTAGTAACAACTAAATATTTCTACACACAATTGTAGTGTAGGTCAGTGTGCTCGGTTAAGCCTTGTATTATTAACTGCATAATTCAATTCCACCATTAAATTAAATAAGTTTAAAATTTTCTTAACCATTATCACATTGAAATTATGTCTGCCACTATTGTATTCATTGGGAAAACTAATTAGAAGTTGACACGATATAAAAAAAATGAAACAAAAATTATCAAAATAGAAATGAACACAGATGCAAGAAATTAACCATGCCACGGACAATGATAAAATGAAAAAGTCTCTACAAAAGGATCTTTTTGACACAAACGAAGCTGATTACATATTATAATAGATTTCATGGGTTTAAATTTATACATTGAAAGAGATTTTTTTAATATTTTTTTAAAAGAATATCCTCTTATGAAATTCGAGGCAAGATAAACGGTGAACAAAGAGTAAGTTTTGATAGTAAGAGAAACAATGTAGCATTAATAAGACTAGGTTTTTGAACACAAATACACGATGCAGTTTTGCAAGGGGTTTGGTGATTTTTTATAATGTTTTGTTGATTATTAATGAATTTCAAAAAGGATTTACTTTCAACTTTTTTACAAGTAAGAGTATGATGATATAATAGATTTTTGTTTATGGGAGGTAGGGTGGTTCTTTTAAATTCGGTTTTATCCAACATTCTCATATTTTTCTTCTCCTTTTCAAAGGGTTTTAAGGTGGTTATAAAAGTGATCTTAAGCTCCAAATAACTTTCTTATGGAGTGGTTGTAAAAAGCTAAAAAGGTGAGTTGGGTTAGTTGGGATTCTATATGCTTATCCAAGGAGGAAGATGGTTTAGGGGTGAAAGATTATAGGTCGTTTAATCTTGCTTTATTAAGCAAGTGGAAGTGGTGGGTTCTAAATTATGACTCTTCTTTGTGGTCAGATATTATTTCTGTTAGGTATGGCAATGTAAAATTGGCGGTTTTAGGTGGCCTTTGTGTGAGTAGGAATGCGTCTTTGTGGTGGAGGGATGTGTGTGGTATTGGAGAACCTTTGAATAATGATTTTTTGCACTCTAATTGGTTTTCTTCATCTGTTTCTTATAATCTTGGTAATAGGAGGATTTTAGACTTTTGGAGACATATTTGGTTTGGATCTTCCTCTTTTGATATTTTCTTCCCTTCATTGTTTCGACTTTGTGCTTCAAGTTGTCTTAAAGTGTGTGATGCTGGAGTTTGGATCAATGATACTTGTATGTGGGATCTTGGTCTTAATGGGGTCATTTTGAGTTTTAAGGAAAGATCAACGTTAGAGGATTTAATGAAAATTTTGCATGAAGTGAAGCCTATTGATAGTGTTGAGGATCACTTTGTATGGTGGAGGGATAAAAATGGCTTCTGGGTTAAAGTGAGTTACAAGAGGATCTTTGAAGCTAGTGTTGTGATTCCTTGTATGAATCCTTTGAAAGCAAAGGTATTAACTTGCTTATGGATATCTAAAGTTTCGAGTAAGGTTCATATTTTTGGATGGCTTCTATCGCTTAACAAATTGCCCACGAGGATGGAGATGGCAAAACGAGGTATTATTGAAGGTGTGCACAACGTGATTGGCCCTTTATGCTTTTTGGAAGAAGAGGGTGTTGAGAATTTGTTTGGTTCTTGCACTTTTTATAATCTTATTTCTTCCAAGGTGTGTGAGTGGGTTGGAGTGGGCAAGGCTTTCCCTACGGGTCCTTTGTTGGATAGGCTCCATGGTATTAATTCTGCAAATTCTTCTTGGTTTTTAGTTTGGTTTTTTGTTGGTCAATTTGGTTTTGTAGGAATGCGGTCCTTTTTAAAAGGAGTATCCTTAGGAACTTGGATGTTACGAGGATGATAAAGCTTCTTTCTTGGGAGTGGTTCAATGCTTTCTCAAGGAAAGGTAGGAACATTTCTTGGTTGGGTGTTGTCGATGGATGGTTTTGTTTTTTTTTCTTTCTTTTCCTTTGGTTTCATTGGTTATAAAAAGATAAACACCCTTTGTGCCTATTTTTAATTCCATATTCTCTTTGCTTATAAAAAAAATAGAGAACCGCAGTTCGGAGGGCGAGAAAGAGAAAGAAAAAGGAAAAAATAATAATGTGTAAGTGATCTATTGTAACATTTGGTACAACTATTTAATCTAATGGTTCACTTTATTTATTTAATTATTTATTTTTGTGTTTTTACCACCAGTATCCTGTTCATTGAACCAACTAATCAGATTCGGGGGTCAGTTCTAGAATCATGTGGTTTTAGCCCCCTTTCGATCACAGTTGCGGGGGATGGAACAATGGTCCTCCCTTCCAAATCTAGCGTCAATCACCACTGGACCGACTAACTATTGATAGCTGATAGTTTAATTTAGACATTACCTATCTCAGCACTTAAAAATTACACCTTTTATTATTCAAATTGTCATTTTTTGGAGTTTTTAGAAAAACTTCGATTTCTACCACATTTTTTGAAATTTCTACTAGATATTTACAAGTAAGCATTTTTTTAATAAAATTTTATTAAATTTATGCATTTATAATGGAAAACTTTATTTTTATATCAGATTTTTCAAGAAAGCCATGTTTTTTTACCGACATTTTTAAAATATATGATAAAATTCAAAATTTTGCATGCATTTTTACGAGTAGTTTTGGAAAATGTGGTATCCTACATGTATTTTTATTGGAATTTTTAAATTTTTCGGTAAAAAAGCATACATGCATACCGACAATTTCAAAAATGCCAGCAAAAATGCATGTAGGATACCACATTTTTCAAAAATATCGGTAAATACATGGTAATTTCCAATTTTTTTAAAAATATGATATGTCATTATATTTGGTTTTGTTTTTTTTTTTGTGTGGTGAGTACTAGAGGAAGAGATAACAATTATTTATAGATTGATTGATAGAGAATAGAGAGCAACTACAAAGTTTTATGGTAGAGATGATGGAGAGCAATTGCATTTTAGGGCAGGTAGAGTAGTCTCCACCGATTCTCACTGCATGAGGATATATCAGTCTCAATTATCCAACACTCTGCATCTTATAAGAGGTGGAGTTGGATGAGCCAGAGATCTTGATGTTGATCCATATGTTGTTGTTGTTAATGATGTATTGGTTCCTCTTCATGATAATATCGAGGTTCCTCCCCAGGTTGATACATAGGTTCCTTCTTGTTGTAGTTGATATGGAGGTTCTTGCTGTAGTTGATACATAGGTGGAGGTTCAGACTGATACGGAGCCCTCTGTACACAGAGATGAAGGGTTCCTTTAAGGGCCCAGTGACCCTACCTTCGTCACTGGGCATACCGATCATGTGGCATTTAGATTATGGTGGGGAGAAGTATAAATATTTAGTTTAAGTTATTTTTTTCATTATTAATTAATTGAAAGTAATCGATAGTTTATAATTTAATTGCTATAAGACCGCGCTCATTGAAGGTGCCCAGTCATCGGGCGAAGTTGAAGAAATTCTTTGATGTGTAGATGTCCGATGAGGTTAGGGAAATTGTCGTTGATGTTGGCGTGCTTTTGTTGGTTAATTGTTCCTTCACCATGCTCAATGATCCTTTGATGTCCTCTTTTGTTGAGCGATGACATAAGGAGACATTTTCCTTTCATGAAAAATCTGTGCACTCCGGATATAAAGACTTTTCCCTATCTCTACATAAATTATCATACACATGGATTCTCTTAAAAGAATCTTCTCTAATATCACTAATCATATCTTCTATTTGATCATCTATATCGTCATAACCTTCATCTTTGTGTGACGTAGTTGGGATTTTTGTCACTTCACCACCCCACGTCCTTGTCATATAATGTTGAAAATTTTCATCACAACATCGGTGATTCAATATTTCTTTCTTTTTATGTTTGTAAACACCACATAAATTTAGTTATAATGAAGAAGAGAGAAATGAGCAAAGATAAGTCTAAGTCCAACCTCAAATATGCCAACATCAAATGAAAGCTGAGCATTCATAACATTGATTTAAGTAATTAGGTAAAATTTTAATATCAAGTCAGGATGGTCGAGTGGTCTAAGGCGCCAGACTCAAGTTCTGGTCCTCGTGAGAGGGCGTGGGTTCAAATCCCACTTTTGACAAAAATGAGCTTTTTTTTCTAGGATTATTATCTTCAAAAATTGATTTTTAAGCAATTTATTCATGGCCCATTAAATCAAAAGAGTAATGCTTTCATCAATATTCTTTTTTTCTTCTTCCAAATGGTATTTAGGTTCCATTAAAAATATTAAAAATATTTTATCATAATATTTCTTTGTTTTTACATAATAAATCAAGAGACTAAATGTAGAATCAAGAGATTGAGAATTAATAGAGGAGGCGAATATACTTCCAATGAGTTTTCACAATTCTTTGAGAAAAAAGATATTGAGAATGAAACTATAGTTCAACATAATGACATTGTTAAAAACAATACATTAGCATACTGAATATGAAAAGAAACATGCTCAAGGCTAAGCAAATGCCAAACAAGAGAAAAACAAACTTAACTATTGCGCATATCATCAACAAATGTTCAACAAAGAAAGTGATGAAAACGACACCATATGAAGCATGGACAAGTGTTGATAATTTTAGAATCTTTGATTCACTTTGCTTTAGACATATACCTGAACAATTAAGAAGAAAGTTGAGTGATAGTAATCTAGCTATGGTTTCCATAAGTTAGATATTGAGAATGAAACTATAGTTCAACATAATGACATTGTTGAAATAAAATACATTAGCATAATGAATATGGAAAGAAACACGCTCAAGGATAAACAAATGCCAAACAATTTCCTAGAGAAAAACTAACTTAACTATTGAGCATATCAACAACAAATGTTCAACAAAGAAGGTGATGAAAAAGACACCATATGAAGCATGGACAAGTGTTGATAATTTTAGAATCTTTGAATCAATTTGCTTTAGACATATACCTGAACAATTAAGAAGAAAGATGACTGATAGTAATCTAGCTATGGTTTCCATAAGTTAGATATTGAGAATAAAACTATAGTTCAACATAATGACATTGTTGAAATAAAATACATTAGCATACTGAATATGGAAAGAAACACGCTCAAGGCTAAGCAAATGCCAAACAATTTCCTAGAGAAAAACAAACTTAACTATTATGCATATCATCAACAAATGTTCAACAAAGAAGGTGATGAAAAAGACACCATACGAAGCATGGACAAGTGTTGATAATTTTAGAATCTTTGAATCACTTTGCTTTAGACATAAACCCGAACAATTAAGAAGAAAGCTGACTGATAGTAATCTAGCTATGGTTTCCATAAGTTAGATATTGAGAATGAAACTATAGTTCAACATAATGACATTGTTGAAATAAAATACATTAGCATACTGAATATGGAAAGAAACACGCTCAAGGCTAAGCAAATGCCAAGAAATTTCCTAGAGAAAAACAAACTTAACTATTGCGCATATCATCAACAAATGTTCAACAAAGAAGGTGATGAAAAAGACACCATATGAAGCATGGACAAGTGTTGATAATTTTAGAATCTTTGAATCACTTTGCTTTAGATATATACCTGAACAATTAAGAAGAAAGCTGACTGATAGTAATCTAGCTATGGTTTCCATAAGTTATCACTCAACATGTACATAAAAATTACTCACCAAATAAGAATAAGTTTGTAATAAGCATGGATGTCCAACATGATGAAAAACAAATGATAATATTGGATGAAAGTTTCAAGTAATCCAATGCATAATAATAATAATAATATTAATAATAATAATAATAATAATAATAATAATAATAATAATAATAACAACAATAATAATAATAATAATAATAATAATAATAATAATAATAATCACTCAAATTCATATTGGATGTACAATTTGATGAAAAATAAATGATGATATTGGATGATAATTTCAAGTAATTAAAGTAAACCTTAAACATCTAGACTTGGTCGTGGGTCGTCTGGACGTAGCAATCAAGTGTCTAGACACTAGTCTGAATGTCGATATCTATCCCATATTTTCCAAATTATAAGTCACTTTAGAATTCCAATACAATATTAATAATTTTTTCTTAAAATATCCTCTATCATTTATTACTCTTTCTTCTTTCTATTTTTTAATTTCGCTTTTCAATGTAATTAATGAAGAGCAATTTTGTAAAGTTATAGATCATTTCATTTTCCCATACAACAATCATTATTTTTCTTAATTTGTGTGAAACTCGCAAAACGTCTTATAATTTGGGACAAAAGGAGTAACTCACTAGCATATCCTAAGTTTTTACTCCAAGCTTCAGCGTTTAGACGCCAGTTCCAAAAGCTGAACGCAAATGACCAATGACTTTATGTGTTTTCTACAGTCTATGTTGTATTTAAGATTGTTCAAAAAAATTATGAACCGAACTGAACTGTCGAACCGAACTAAACTAAAGTTAAAATAACCGAACTGTTTTGTTTGGTTAGTAAACCGAACCGATATTTTACTAACGGTTCTAGAACCAGACCGAATTGTAATTAATCAAACATAAACCAAAAAAAACCATTATTTATGCTTTTGTAGCTAAATTTTCTTTTGTGAATAGCTAAATCTTTTGTAAGAGAGTTGTTGCTAAGCATCTTCAGACCTTATTTGATAAGGAGGATCTACATGGATTGCAGAACCTGCATCAAGAATGTTTTTTTGAAATACTTGTATGCTCGTAAGGATTATTTGGGCTAGCATATATACTATTTAATCAACTTTAACATTGATTTGAATATTTTTATCTTTTGGGATAGTAATAACTAAAAGACCATTTTTTAATGCACCACCCTAGTTTCTTATACACCACGTGAAATTTCATTTTTGCCCCCTAGTTCTGGATGTGCACATACAGACGCACCGTTTTTGTAAAAAAACGCTGATGTATTCCGGATGTGCACATCCGAAAACATAGCATAGCTTTATTTTTTTAAATTCCGGAACTGCAGATCTGGAAAATAGCATAATTTTATTTTTTTTTAAATCGGTTTTGTCGATTGGTCGCATACGTTAATATATCATCGCAATATATTTCGGAGATAAACCCTTTTCGTTATTGAAAATAAGTAATGTGGCTGGTGCACCAGTAGCAGTAATGTCATCAGAAGTTATAACAAACTCTAGGGTTGGAGTCTCTTCGTCAATATAATGGTTGTCTTCGGCATTCTGATAAAGTTAGGACTCAATATATTTCGGAGATAAACCCTTTTCATTATTGAAAATAAGTAATGTGACTGGTGCACCAGTAGCAGTAATGTCATTAGAAGTTATAACAAACTCTAGGTTGGAGTCTCTTCGTCAATATAATGGTTGTCTTTGACATTCTGATAAAGTTAGGACTCAATATATTTCGGAGATAAACCCTTTTCGTTATTTAAAATAAGTAATGTGGTTGGTGCACCAGTAGCAGTAATGTCATCAGAAGTTATAACAAACTCTAGGATTGGAGTCTCTCCATCAATATAATGGTTGTCTTCGGCATTCTGATAAAGTTAGGACTCAATATATTTCAGAGATAAACCCTTTTCGTTATTGAAAATAAGTAATGTGGCTGGTGCACCAGTAGCAGTAATGTCATCAGAAGTTATAACAAACTCTAGGGTTGGAGTCTCTCCATCAATATAATGGTTGTCTTCGGCATTCTGATAAAGTTAGGACTCAATATATTTCCGAGATAAACCCTTTTCGTTATTAAGAGTAGTTACTAACTTACACGATACAAGAAAAGTGTTTGAATGCATAAATAACTCATTATTATTTACCATTTTGGTTTTCAGGGAGTGGCGTGTGGCTTTCTATAAATCAACTGGGTTTAAGCCTAAAAGGATTATATTTTCCAGTGAAATTCTGGTATCAGATATGTGATGTTGAGTGTGATGTCACAACAACACAATCTGTTATGGATAATGCAATAACAAGCCGTAAAGGACACAATGAATTGTTCACCCAGTTCGGTCTAATTACCTACGTCTGGGGGCTACCAAGCCAGGGAGGAATTTCACAATTAGTAGTATTAATTTACAGACTCAACAATCCCAGTTGACATCTACTAAACTTAATCACTACCCAATGAACCTTCTACCTAAGAAACCACTTAGATATGAGAAACCACTCACTCCCTAAATTACCACAGTGATACAATCCAAACACACCTTGATTATGCTTCACACCTTTCAAGAACAGAAACTCTCTTGCTTAACAGCTCTAGAGATATCAATTACAACTGAAAAGCAATAACACCAATTCAACATGAATGGTTTACAAAATACACACGAAGACACAAATGACACTCAGTCTTTAGCTCTCTTTCTTCGTTCTTTAACTTAGGGTTGAGGCTGCTTTAAATATCATTCTGACTTGGGCTTGGTCCTGCTCCCAAGATTCTGATCTGATTTGTTTTTGAAATCGGAAATTAATGCAGATTTGATCTCCTAAATCTTTTCAAATCAGCCCTCATGTTAGTTATATGATTTGCTCCATGATCTGCTCCATATCTGATTGCCAATATCTTCTCCAAGAAATTCGCATCCAATCACTCGAACAGATCTCCTCAAAACTTACTAACACGCGCAGCCCTAAAACATCACAAACTGATGTTCTGATGTTCTGGTATAGTGATGTCAAGACATCACTTATAACATCAGCATACAAAACTTCCAACCCTGCAACAGCTAATGACAAGAACCAATGTTATGACATCAGACACATGACATCAACACTATTCAACTTTGTTTTACCAAAATTCCAGCCAATACAAGAACCAACAATCTCCCCATTTGGCTAATTTTGGCTAAAACAAACTCTGCGATCATCAGAGGTACCTGCAGCGGAAAAAACTTCAAAAAAAACTCCAACCCAGCAGCAATCACATAACAAGCTACACAAAGCTAACCCCCTCAAAGCAAGAACCAGCATACCAGCTGTTCAATCATGCACACTCCCCCTCAAGCCTAGAGCCACATCAGACACCTAGGGAACATATAGGCTAACAAATACCTTCTCCCCCCTTTTTAGCCACAATTTGACAACATCAAACACAAAGATCTGACATCCATTAAGACAAGGTTAAAAGCAAGCTTCCCAAGGAACACAATATCCCAAAAACTTTGACTGGTCAGGCGATACAACCTATGGATTCTTATAGTACTATAAAATCCATGCCTTCTTCCTTCTAACAGCACTAGACACCACACAAGAATGAGTCTGTCAAACAAAGATGCAGGAAAGCAACATAAGCATGAGGACAATAAGCCAGATCCACTGAAGACCAAGAACACAACAAGGAAAGTCCTTGGAACTTCTTCAGGAGAAACAAGAACAAGACAACCATCAGAGACAAAAACCATCAAGAAACCTCCAGTGCAACTCCATGCTTCTAATGATGAATGGGATGAAGATTGGAAAACTTTTATTGATGCAGGGGGTTGGGATAATCTTTAGATCATATATAAAATGCTTTTGATGTACCAACATCCAATCTTGTATGCTTTCAGCAGTTGAATAAAATGTTGTTTTCATTAAACATATGCAAAATCACAACTGCACAAATACTCCTTCCAGCACACCTAATCCTCATAAATGCAAATTCCCAGTTTTCTTCTTAAACTTTCAATTAATTTGCATCTAAGGCTTTAGTAAAAATGTCAGCTAATTGTTTATCTGTAGCAACATGTTCCAAAGCAACTACTTTGTCTTCAACGAAATCTCTTATAAAATGATGCCTTATATCAATATGCTTAGTTCTGCTATGTTGAATAGGATTCTTAGAGATATTGATAGCACTCAAATTATCACAGTACAATGTCATGACATCTTGCTTGACATTGTATTCTGTTAACATCTGCTTCATCCAAACAAGTTGAGAACAACTACTCCCTGCTACTATGTACTCAGCTTCAGCAGTAGAAAGAGACACACAGTTCTGCTTTTTACTAAACCATGATATCAGATTATTCCCTAAGAAGAAGCACCCTCCTGAAGTACTTTTTCTATCATCAGCACTCCCTGCCCAATCAGCATCACAAAAACCACATAACTCAGTGCCTGATCCATGACTGTAAAGCATTCCATAGTCACTAGTCCCATTCACATATTTCAGAATCCTCTTCACTTGATTCAAGTGACTAACTTTAGGCTCAGCTTGATATCTGGCACATACTCCAACATCAAAAGAAATATCAGGTCTGCTAGCTGTGAGATACAATAGACTTCTAATCATGCTTCTGTATACACTTTGATCCACACTAACACCATGTTCATCCTTGGACAACTTTAAATGAGTAGGAGCAGGTGTCCTCTTGTGATTAGCATTCTCTAGACCAAATTTCTTCACTATGTTCTTTGCATACTTGCTCTGAGAAATGAATATGGAGTCCTCCATTTGTCTAACTTGTAGACCAAGAAAATAGTTGAGCTCTCCAACAAGACTCATTTCAAACTCAGACTACATCTGTTCCACAAAATGCTTCACCATTGCATCTGACATCCCACCAAATACTATGTCATCAACATAGATTTGAGCTATCATCAGTTTTCCTCCTTCCTCTTTAACAAACAAAGTCTTGTCAATCCCTCCTTTTCTGTAGCCGCTCACAACCAGGAATTCAGTAAGCCTTTCATACCAAGCTCTTGGTGCTTGCTTCAAACCATATAGAGCTTTCCTTAGTTTGTACACATGGTCAGGAAATGTTGGATCAATAAATCCTTTTGGTTGATCAACATACACCTCTTCATTAAAGTAACCATTCAAGAAGGCACTCTTAACATCCATCTGAAAAAGCTTGAATTTGAAATTACAAGCCACCCCTAAGAGTAATCTGATAGATTCCAGTCTTGCAACAGGAGCAAAGGTTTCATCATAATCAATTCCTTCAACCTGAGTGTATCCCTGAGTAACTAACCTGGCCTTGTTTCTGGTGACCACTCCTTGTTCATCAGATTTATTCTTGTAAATCCATTTGGTGCCAATCACATTAACTCCATCAGGCCTTGGTACAAGATCCCACACTTCATTCCTTTTGAATTGTTCCAGCTCTTCATGCATGACATTAATCCAAAACTCATCAGTCAAGGCTTCTTTGACATTCTTGGGCTCTATTTTAGAAACAAAGCAAGAATTTGACACAACCTCTCTTGATTTAGTGCTAAACCCTGACTTAGGATCACCTATGATAAGCTCCCTAGGATGGTCCTTTAGCACTCTAATAGATGGTTCTTTATTAGATTGTTCAGGTTCAGACTCAGCATCAACTTGACTAGGAGACCCACTTCTTTCTTCAGTTTCTTCTGTGACTTCTTCAACTGATGTTTCAACATCATCCAGGACATCAGCATCTTCCTGCTTATCAGTGTCATCAATCACCACATTTATAGACTCCATCATAAGCTTTGTGTCATACCCCAAATTTTGACCACTAAGATTTCCCATCATTGTGAAAATCATCATTACAATATGGAGGAACCATCATACTTCATCAGTCTCCCCAAAGATGGGTGAGCCTTCACTACAATCAAAATTAGGGTTTCAAGCCCTCTCAGAGCCTTAGACAAAGGGTCAATCAAGGAATGACATGATCTTCAACTTGTCTAACCTCTCAAACATACACAAAGGATCAAAAAGGACTCCCACTTCAAGGATTAAGCACAAGGCTGCTCCCTTCTAGGTGGATTAAGTCTCAAGATCGATAGTGTCACCAAATTAGGGTTTTGGTCGACCAGGACCTCCAGATGGAAATTTTTCATCTGGGCACAATCCAATGATCCAAAACATAACCTAATATACTCCATGGGACCTCATGGATCCAATCATCAAGTCAATTTTTCCTCAGGGGATGCATTCATCAAAAATCAGGAATTAGGGTTTCTTGACCTAATTCACCCCTAAGTTGACTTTTAGGGAAAATCATGAGCCAAGACCTCAAAGGAGGGTTTGAGGGTCTCTAATGAACTATATTGATCCATTTGGAACAATGGATTAATCCAAGAAGCTTGAGCAACAAGTCTCAATTTCATCTGCACCACAGTTAGGGTTTTAAGGAAAAAGTCAACTGTAACTTTGACTTTTGACCAGGACATGCTCCCAAGCCCTATGACATGCATCAATATACCCTATGACACCCATGGAACATGTCCATCAAGTTTGATTTAGGTCAAGGACATGATTTCCTGAAGAATTGCACAGTTTGGAATTCATTTGATAAAAAGTCAACTGTGCACAAAAGTCAACTTTGACTTTTTGAGATTTTTCACCAAAATGGATTTTTAACCCTAAAATGATGTTAATGTATGATTTGAATCATCATTCATCAAGAAAAATCAAGAAAAGTTGGATAACTTGTAAAAGGGGTAACCATAAAAACTTAGAAAATTTTCTAAGTTAAAAATAAAGTGACAAGGGTACCAACTTTGGAGGATCATAACTCCTAAACCACAAAGCCATTTTTCCTTATCCAAAGATGGATTTGTAGCCCTCATTACCCTCTACAAAAACTTCAACTAGACCTAAGTCCAATTCATTAAGGATTTTGAGTTATGGAGTGATCAAAATGGCTGAAAAATGAAAATGTCACTTTTTCCAACACTTAGTGAAATTTTAACTAAGTCCAAATCTGTCTTCATTTTTTTCCAAATGTAGGGGGACTTTTCACTTGGATTCAAAAGAGATCAAAACCAAATATGTTCAAACAGTTGTTGTATCATGTAAGGGCTTTCCAAAATGGCCAAGAACATTACCAAATTCCATTTGAGTCATGAGATATGACATTGGAAAGTTGCCTTGCTGAAATCTGCCAAGGCAAGGTAAAATTTGCATTTTTGCTCGATTTGCCAAAATCAGCCAAATCCAAATGCTCTTATCCACTTAGACACATCAGAGGATTGAATCTAAAGGGGACAATCACTGAGCCAAGCCTCCAAAGTCTTTGGAACAAGAAATAGCATGTTGAACCTAGAATAGCCAAAATAGGGACAAGACTCCAAATTTGGATTGGAGCATTCAATGGAAGCATCAAGGTGGCATGGACTGAACCATTTTCATTTGAATTCAGTCAAGACTTATCCAAGACCAAGGGAACCACAACCCTGTGCCCTAACCTCTAGTCAATGGCTAGAGGAGACTTGGATTTCCATTGGCCAACATTGAACAAACACCTGCTGCAGTTGCCATTAACTGTGGATCCCAAAACAAACTTGCTCTACTATAAATAGAGCTCAACTGTGATTAGTTTAAGTACACCAAAGGCCTACAACACTTGCCTTTCTCAAAATCTTTTTCTCTTGGCAAAAATGCCTTTCTTAGCAAGGTAGCTATCGGGTTTTGAGCTAGAGGGCAATTCCACTCAAACCAATCACTCACACACCTCACATACATCACATATGAGCTTATCAAACACTTAAACAACAACTGGAACACAGATTTCACAAAATCACCAGTCAATTGCTCAAGGTTTTAACCAAAGTGCAGTTGAGATGCCATGAAATGATCCAGCCAATTTCAATCAAGTCCAAGCATTCAAACACACTCCATAGGGTGTAGGGAAGTTGTTCAGATTATCACCACTCATCTGTAACACCTCTTACTCAGAAATCAATTTGCTCTTGCTGTCACGGCCTAGAGGTAAGCATATACTTGGTCATCTCTCAATCTATGCATATTTCCTCGCACAATAATTTGGCCATATGTTCATAATCATGCATAGAATGTTTCCCCTCAATTAATTGCATTGTTTGAATCGTGTATCAAAAATCCCATCCTTCATGCAGAAATTAGGGTTCTTGAGGATTTTTCGTGATTTCTTGTTATATGCTTAATTTAAATGAAATTAAATGTCATAGACATGATCGTGAGGTTGAAACGAGTTGATTGGTATGTGGATTGCATGATATAATCAAGTATTCAGTGAGATTGGATAGAAAATGCAAATCTGGCCAAACCCAGAACACGCGCGTGTTCTTGGTGTGTTCTTGGCGCCATTTCTTTCAAATTCAAATATTTGAATTTTGTGATTTTATTTAATTGATTCAAAAATTAATTTCTCTCTGAGTTTTAATGATTTTGAGTCGATTCTTTTTTTAATAATTCACAAAAATGTTAAAATAATTTATTTTATCAAAAAATCCCAAAAATATTATTTATTTCATATAATTGATATTTTTGCAAAGAATTAATATTTAAATTGTTTTTGACATTTTAAATATTTTTTCCACATTGATTTTGCAACTTTTAATGCTTTCTAATTATTTTGTAGGTCAATACTTAATTTTTGAAGCATTAATCCAAGATCACAATTTTTTTTTCATATGTTAAACAATTTTGATCATTTTAATTGAATTTTTATTCAATTAAATACATTTTTGAAAACAAATTAGGGTTTTTGGATTAATTCAACCCTCATAAATCATTTTCAAAACACTTTGGGCCTCTATTAGAGTGTAAGACCCAATCCTTTTTTGACCAAACCATTTTTGGGCCTTAGTGTATTGTATAAGTCCCGATACCGTAAAAAACAAACGGCGCGATCGTCGCCTTTTAAAAATAACCATGGGCCTCTCCTCGAGCTATAAGACCCATTCAAAACTTTTGGGCCTCTCCTCGAGCTATAAGACCCATTCAAAACTTTTGGGCCTCTAATAGAGTGTAAGACCCAATCCCCTTTTAACCAAAAATCATTTTTGGGCCTCACTTATTGTATAAGTCCCTTCGCGTTAAAAGAAAATCTCGGCGCGATCGCCACTTTAAACGAAAAGTTAATTGGGCCTACCCTCGAGTAGTAAGACCCATTTCCTTTCTTAAAACTTTTTGGGCCTCTTGAGAGAGTGTAAGACACATCCCTTTGTACAGAAAACATTTTGGGCCTCAGTCACTTGTATAAGTCCCTCTGTACAAATTCGACAATGCGATCACTGATAAAAATCTGGGCCTCTCCTTGAGCTGTAAGCCCCAAATCTCTCCTTTTCAAAGGACTTTCTCCTTTGATTTTGAATATACTGTTGTTTTCAATTTTTCTTTGTTGAACAACTAACCAAACAGCATGGAAGCTCTACAACCGAGTAAGTGGTTATTGCTTTCATTTACCTCTTTCATATACATATAACTGTATTGTGGGGCTGTTTCACTGTAAGTCTTCTTTCATAAACTCATATCAACTGTGTAATAATAGTATAGATATTTAGAGTTTCCCCGGCAACTACGTCTAGCATTAAGCCCGTTGATCACTCTTAGAAATAGTCTAAACTAGATCCCCATAGGATTACCAGACACAGTCTTCCCTCCTCTTGGGGTTAAACAATATGGAGACATGAAAGGCAGCATTCTCTGTGAACCCTTTCATAGACTGTCACTCATAGAAGTTGTCAAAGAAACTCTATTCCCCAGAGATGATCTTTTCTCTGTGAATGGCATCTCTTGAGTTTCTTCCAAATTCTCAGACTTTCCTGGCTTGATCTATTCTCGGTGAATGGTATGTCTTGAACTACTCGGGGTTTAAGGACCCACAGGCTTCTTAAAAGCATTTGTCAAGAAACTCTACTCCCCGGAGATGATCTTTTCTCCGTGAATGGCATCTCTTGAGTTTCTTCCAAATTCTCGAACTTTCCTGACTTGATCATTCCTTGTGGATAGCTTGCCTTGAATTTCACGGGGTTTGGGGACTCATCGGCTTCTTAAAAGTAGCGGCCTCCTCTTGGGCATTATACAAGGACCCACGGGCTTCCTAAAAGCAACCCTGCCTCCTCTTGGGATTAGTACAAGGACCCTACGGCTTCTTAGAAGTATTCACAGACTCCTTTTAGGCTTCGTATAATGATCTCTTCCTCCGGGAATGATAGCCTCCTCTTGGGCTTCGTACAAGGACCCGTCGGCTTCTTAAAAGTTTCCAGCCTCCTCTTGGGCTTCGTACAAATTGTCCCGACGACCTCCTAAAGGTATAGGAACATAACTTAATCATCTGCATAGAACAGTCCTTTCAAAGAGTCTACTACTGTTTCTCAAAGCATAGTACAAAAGGTGAAACTCTAGACTTGGACAGTCTAATTTCCTTGAGTCTCAAAGAAATTCTCAGTGACCCCCTCGTCAAAATAGGAAGGAAACCCGTAGACTCGGACAGTCTCAATACCCTTCGGATTTCCCGCTTCCTTAAAGAACAGGAATAACCCAGATCCTTGAATCAAATCCATGAGTACAGTGTTGCTCATATAAGAACTGATTTTCTCTTTAAAATCAGTATACTGGACCTGTCACTTAACTGAAACAGTAACCACAACCTCCTCTTGGGCTTTGTACAATGATTCTCCCCCAGCAGAGTCAAACAACGTTTAGCCTCTCTCTCGGGCTTTGTACGAGACACATAAGAGACTCCCTCGTTGAGTCAATCACCTCTTTTGCCTCCATCTCGGGCTTTATACGAGATACAAAAAAGGTTCTTATTGAGCCAAATAAACAATAGCCTTCATCTCGGGCTTTATACGAGATACCAAAAGACTCCCTCGTTGAGTCAAAAACCTTTTAGCCTCTCTCTCGGGCTTTGTATGAGACACATAATCGCCTCCTCTTAGGCTTTATATAATAAAACCACTGGTTAATCCGATCAACCTTTTAGCATCAAAGTTGTGCCTCATTCACAGTACACAAACATCAACAACTCCTTCCCTTTCATCTAATCGCTGGAAGCGGCAAGCCTCTGGATCATCTACATCCATGCCACTGTCCCTCTTTTAGCATGAGAAATTCCTAAGGAAAGATGGCATTGCTCTACACTGAGTTAAAGTCTTCTCCTTCAGGTTAAAATCCCCTATAAAGGAAATTATGGCATTGCCGGATTCACACATCCCGGTTAAAGTAATCTTCCTTTACAGTCAGTCACCCAACAATTGTGACAAACAGACCCCTTTAGAGATGACAAATTCTCTCTAAAGTCAACACCTTTAGCTTCATATCTTGGGCTTTGAACAAGATACAAACAGACTTTTCAGCTTCATATCTTGGGCTTTAAACAAGATACAGATCACCTTTTTCGCTTCACGTCTTGGGCTTTGAACAAGACACCAAAAACAACCATTTCCTCCCATAGAATAGGAGGAACTACGAACGCTCTGATTTCCCTGTTTCGGCAAACGGGAATACGTAGGCATAAGATTGAAAGAAAAATCTTAGCGAGCACACTAAACAAAAACCCAAAATCCCATACTCTCATGTATTTATCAAAAGCATCAGTCCTAACATCCTAATTCCTTATTCCCCGCTATAAAGTCCTAGAATGAGAAAAGAAAACCGTATTGGCAAAAATACAAATAACCAGTACAAAGGCCCCCCACATTGATAGCGTTCGCAACCTAATAGACCGTTGTTTAAACTCAGTATGCAAAGAAGGGTTAATTGGAGACATCTATTTCCCTTCCTTCATCAGCTTTAATAGGATAAAAAATGAATCGACCTGTAGTAAGCTCAACCGCAGAGAGCGACCAGCGCTTAAGAACCGCGTCCAAAATCGCTCGCTACAGAAAAATGGCGCCCACCGTGGGGCTCGATTTCTTTTTCCTTTTCATCTCTTGTGTGAATACCACAGATTGGGGCTTCCGCCGGGGAACCCAATTTCTGTCAGGAACTTAGGATTCATAACTTTAAAGGTCTAGGATGATTAGGACAAATATATATAATGCTTTTCCTAATTGTTATACATGTTTATTTTTCACCTAATGGGAATGCGTGTGATGCCGCATGTGGAAAGATTGAGTATACACTTAAGATAAGTGATGGCGACGAGGTCGACCATCAACCTCAGTGGAGGCTGACCAATGCAACCCATTCTCTCACCTAGACAATGGGCCAATTGTTAAGTCTGAGAAGCTGAGGAGCCAAACCCTTTCGTAGTGCGGAAACTATCGGGAATAGTTGTTACACGATACTACCCTCATTTGAGGCTGGTGATCTATTCTCGGTGAATGGCACTTACTCTAAGATTGCTCTACAACTCGTTGGCAATCCGCTTGTTGTTTTACTTTCCTGGGAGGAGCTGGTGATAATGAGTACAGGTACAAAAATCACCCTAGTATAAACCTTTGGGGATGGGTAGAGCCTTGACTTCATGACAACGACCCTTTGACCCCATGTTTTTTCTATGTTTTTGTGTGCTGCATTCATGCATTCATTTAAAAAAAATTAAAACATTCAAAAAAAATTTCTCTTCTAGTCTCTCTGTTTTTCAAATTAAACTAAGACTGTGATTGCAAATATCAGAGAAAAGGATTGCACTAATGGATTTCGGTAGAAGGAGAACTCATAGTTATACCTTCAAGGTTCCAAAGCTAGAGGATTTGAGAAGGTTAGCGAGAATGATCACTAACCCTGAGGCTTTTAGAGCCAAGCACGGAGGTCTGCTACCACTATTAAGAGTCCATGTGATTGAGGGAATCATGGACGTGCTCATTCAGTTTTACCATCAGGTTTATCACTGTTTCACATTCCCGGATTACCAGTTAGCACCAACGCTAGAGGAGTATTCTCATCTGATTGATCTACACATTACAGATCGAGCTCCATTTTCTGGACTGGAAGAAATTCCAAAGAATCAGACCATTGCAAGAGCAATTCATTTGGACGAGTCTGAGGTTAGGACTCACCTAACCACTAAGGGTGGCATCCAAGGTTTACCAGCCCAGTTCTTGACAAAGAAAGCCCTGTATTTTTCCAGTATAGGAAACGTGACTGCTTTTGAAAGCATCTTTGTCTTGCTCACCTACGGGTTATTTTTGTTTCCCAACATCAATAACTTTGTAGATATCAACTCCATTAAGGTTTTTCTCATTGGAAATCCTGTGCCGACTTTGCTCGCAGATGCGTATCATTCTGTACACTTAGGAAATTTATACAGCGGAGGGGAGATCACATGTTGTGTACCTCTGCTTTATAAATGGTTTACCTCCCACTTGCCCAAGTCTGCTGCTTTTTGGGATTGTAAGAGTGCCTTAAGTTGGTCGCAGAAGATCATGTCTCTTACCAACTCTGATATAGATTGGTGTAATAGGATCTATGATGGAATCAGGATCATCGATCGTTGTGGTAACTTCCCCAACGTATCCCTTTATAGGAACTAAGGGAGGAATCAACTATCATCCGGTTCTCATTCGTCGTCAATTTGGATACCCGATGAGACACGTCCCACAGGGTGTTCATTTGGAAGGTCTTTTCTTCAAAGAAGGAGAAAATGACAGAGCACTAAAGATGGAAATAGTGCACGCTTGGAAGCATGTTCATAAGAATGGACGAGAGTCTCTAGAAAAACTGGACTGTATCTCGGTGGATCCTTATCTCCACTGGGTACAAACTAGAGCTCTCAAGCTAAAAATGCCTTATCCTCGTTACAGAATTCTTCCGCCAAAGGAATCTGTCATGTACTTCATGACGGAAACCGAAAAGCTTCAGGTTACTCTCAACAAAGTTCAAAAGGAGAGAAGGTCTTGGAAGAACAAGTACCGCACCCTCGACATAGAGTGCATCAAAATACAACAATTACTGAAAGAGAAAGATGCTCTGATTGAAATTTTGGAGCAACATGCTGTAGAGAATCAAGATGTCCAAAGAAATTTGCTCGCTCCTTTCACCTGGAAAAGGAATGACAACCTGACAATGGCCCAAGAGCCCCGGTCAAAGAAAAGGAAGATACCAGAATCAGCACCCGATTTCTCTTCAGAGAGGACTCGGGACCCATTAGTTTAGGTTTCTATTTCTGCACCTTGTAATCTACTGTATTTCCATTTCTGTCCTTTGAATTCAATAAAAATGGGTTTCCCCACTGTTTGATATTTGCAATATAATTGTCAAAGTTTATTTTGATTAAACCAAAAAAACAATTAATATAATCATTGCATTCATCATTCTCACATCGTGTATTCTTCTTACCTACGAATCTCACGTTTGTGTCTCGGTTCTAGAGTCAAACTGTCTCATTCGTATAATACTCGGGCCAATCGTCAGAAAAGGATGGATGATCTTGAGGAAGAAAAAAGAGAGTTGAAAGAAGAGATCGACGCTCTGAGAGAGGATATGAGGAAGCTTTGTAACGACATGCAAGCCATGGCAGAAGCTCAGCTACAGAGGACTGTGATCTCAGAGATCACCTCAACGCCCATAGTAGAGAAGTATGATCCTAGGTATCAAATGCCGAAAGATCGCCCTTGGGGCATGCCTGTTAACTATATCCCGGAAGGATATGTTCCGCCGATCACTGAAGATCAGGGAATCACAACAGAAGCCGCTGGGCCTGAAGGTTACAAACTTCGGGAAAGCGAAGATGCCAGGGGCATACTGAAGACTCCTGAAGGTTACAAACTTCGGGAAATGCCAAGGCTCACTACCGTAGTCACGGTACCACCCCCTGTGGTGCACACTATCCTGGAAGGACAGATTCCACAGATACCTTCTGGTAAAAAAGAAACTATGTTCGATAGAATGGATGAATTCCAGGAGCAGTTTTTGGAGATGCAGAAGGAGCTGCAAGCCATTCGTGGTCAGGATTTATTTGGAAAGGACGCCGCAGACCTCTGCTTGGTCCCCAATGTGAAAGTTCCGCACAAATTTCAAGTGCCCGACTTTGAAAAATACAAGGGTAACTCTTGCCCTCAGAGCCATCTGGTGATGTACGCTCGGCGGATGTCAGCTCAGACGGAGAATCAGGACCTACTGATTCACTACTTCCAGGATAGTTTAACCGGTGCCGCATTAAAATGGTACATGGGTTTAAACCGTACTACGATCAGTACATTCAGAGATCTTGGTACTGCCTTCGTCCAACAATACAAATACAATTTGGACATGGCACCCGACAGAGATCAACTCATATCAATGTCGCAAAAGGACAAGGAAACCTTTAAGGAGTATGCTCAAAGGTGGCGTGAAATTGCCGCTCAAATTTGTCCACCTCTTGAGGAAAAAGAGATGACAAAGATCTTCTTAAAAACCTTAAGCTCATTTTACTATGACCGAATGGTTGCCAGTGCGCCCAGTGATTTCACCGAAATGGTTGGCATGGGCGTACGTCTTGAGGAAGCCGTCCGAGAAGGACGTTTGGTAAAAGACACTGGATCGACGAGCGGTACTAAAAAATATGGTAGTGTTCTCCCTAAGAAAAAAGAGCAAGATATTGGGAATATCTCTCTCGGAAAGCAAAGGCGACGTTATCAACCGGTAGCAGCTGTGACTCCTGCTATCAACCCTGCGTCTATTCCTACGTATCAACCTCAGGTTGCGCAGAGCCAACCTGATCAACAAAGGACACAACAACCTCTTCAGCAGGCTCGTCCTCCATACAACAACAACCGTACAACACGACCACCAGGATTTGATCCTATACCCATGTCGTACGCAGAGCTATTTCCATTGCTACTGGCTAAGGGGCACATTCAGACTAAATCTCCTCTTACAGTACCGGAAAATCTTCCTTTTTGGTTTAAGGTGGATCAAGCTTGCCCTTACCATCAAGGAGGATCAGGGCATAACATAGAGACTTGTCTCAATTTCAAGTCCGACGTGCAAAAACTTGTTAGGAGCAGGGTCTTATCCTTCAAGGATACAAATCCTAATGTTCTCACGAACCCGCTGCCTCAACACGAGAAGGCTGCAGTCAATTTGATAGAAGAAGAGACTAACGATGTCTATCAAATTCACGATGTACTCTTGTTGGAAACCAATCTGGTCAAGATGCATTGTAGACAGAGTGGATATGGCCATGTGCCACCTCATAACTATCACCAGTGTGATATCTGCTCTAAAGACAACCAGGGATGTTCTGTAGTGCAAGCAGCTCTACAGGAACAAATGGATCTCGGATGGATCCAAGAGCACCGAGTTCGTGGAGTTAACATGGTCTACACGGATTCCAACATCATTCAAAACCACGACATCCGTGCGATGAATGTCAACTTAGTGGCAATGCACTCAAGGCAAAGCCAGTATCTTAATCTGCCGCGGCACGATTACAGTTCTTGTCTGACTTGCTCGGTAAACAAACAGGGTTGCTCTTTTGTACAAGAAGCCCTCCAGCGTCAGATGGATCTAGGATGGATCCAAGACTACCATGATAGGAAACCTTATCAGATCAACATGGTTCAGATCTTTGATATCCGCTTGATGAATACCAACCTGGTAGAGTTACATGCTGAACAGGTCCGACTCGGATTCTTAATATCACATGACTATCAAAGCTGTAAGGCGGGTTGCAAAAACGATTGAGGTTGTACCCTTGTCCAGGAGGCACTTCAGCACTTGTTAAATCACTGGTGGATGCCAATTTATATGGATGAAGATACTCAGCAAATTAGTATCAGTAACAGGAATCCTACTCGGCGTCAGAGTCAGGATGTCCGATCTGTGGAAGCTAACCTAGTAAGGTTACATTGTATTTAAAGTGGGCGTGGCCAGGTACCACCACACAACTATGAACGTTGCGGCGTCTGTTTGGAAAGTAACCAAGGGTGTTACTTTGTGAGAGCAGCTCTTCAGGGTCAGGTGGATCGTGGAGAGATTCGTCCATATTTGAGTTCTGGACCCATCAACTGGACGCCGAACTACCTTGCCGATCAAGTTGAGGATGTTGTCACGAACTCTGGTCATCGCAGGACCAGGGATGTTTTTGCCATTATCCCTCTACTTGACGAATCTAAAGTTCCCAACCAGGAACAGATCGAGATTAATTATGATGGTCAGAAAAATCAGAAGGTTCCCATAGTCATCTATCTACCGGGACCACTACCGTATGAATCAACTAAGGCTATCCCTTACAAATACGGTGCAACGACAGTTGAAAATGGAAAGGAAATTCCATTACCCTCCGTCGTGAATATTGCAAACATCAGTCAAGTAACACGGAGTGGTAGAATCTTCAACCGAGGGGTTGAGGAACCTATAAAAGAAAAGGAACTTCAGAAGGAAGCTCCTGACCCACCAGTCGGTCAATCCAGTAATCCCGGCCTTTCGAAAAATAATGATGAGATGCTGAAGCTCATCCAAAGGAGTGAATACAACATCGTTGATCAGCTATTACAGACTCCTTCAAAGATCTCGGTATTATCACTATTACTCAGTTCAGAAGCGCATAGGGAGGCTCTACAGAAAGTCTTGGAGCAAGCCTTTATGGAACAGGATGTAACAATCAGACAGTTCGATAGCATTGTCTCTAACATCACTTCCTGCAACAAGTTGGGATTTAGTGATGAGGAATTACCCGAAGAGGGTCGCCGTCATAACATGGCGCTCAACATTACAGTTAACTGCCAGGACGATGCTTTAGCCAGCGTACTGGTAGACACATGGTCAGCCCTGAATTTTATGCCGAAGTCCACTTTGATGCAATTATCATTCAAAGGCCCTCCGATGAGAATCAGCGAGGTCGTCGTCAAAGCGTTCGACGGATCCAGAAAAACAGTTATCGGCGAAGTTGATCTTCCCATAACTATCGGTCCTCACACTTTCCAAGTCACTTTCCAGGTCATGGATATCCGGGAAACGTACAGTTGTTTATTAGGAAGTTCTTGGATACATCAGGCTGAGGCGGTTACCTCGACCCTCCACCAAAAGCTAAAGTTTGTCAAGAACGATCAACTTGTCACAGTCTGTGGAGAGCAGGCCTTGCTTGTGAGTAACTTGTCATCATCTGCTGGTATAGAACCCGAGGAGGTTATTGGAACTCAGTTCCAAGCACTGTCGGTGAGCAAGGACAATTAGTTCAAAGGAGGAACCTCGATTTCCTCATACAAAGATGTTATCAAAGCGGTCGAGAGTACCGATACAACAGGATGGGGACAGCTTATCATTCCTACTAGCAATACAACAAAGAAGGGTCTTGGTTTTTCTGCAACCTGTACCCAGATAGCTGCCAACGATGAAAGTCTTCATCCCCTTCAAAACTTCTTCCACAGTGGAGGTTTCCTCCACCCAGTGTCTCAGACAGTACATGCTATCAATGAGGAAGATCCCTCTGACACAGATGAAGAATGGAAGTTCTATCTTAATGAGGACGGTTATATGTCTCAGGAGAAGGTTCCTACGCCATTTTGCTATACCGCACAGAGTCCGAGATTTATACCAAGGTCAGACGTCGAAATGATATATGGATATTGTGATCCGGAAGGATGCCGTGCTCCGCCAAATTCATTAGAGGAGGACACTCTGATGAAAGACAACTTTGACCACAACTACTATGGCCCAATGGATGGTCTGCCAATGTGGCAACCTTACCCAGGAAACTTGGGGCCGGAAAGTCAGTCGAGTAATGAAACTCAGCTGAGCATCATTGAACAGAATACCTGTGTCCCAACCATGTCATGGGATCAACACTCAGGTTATTCAGAAACTACTCAACATGAAGATGAATTCGCAACGTTTGCGGGACTTGAATTCATCAACTATGCTTTTCCTGAGGTTAACGTCATCGATAGAGATGACTCCTCCAGTTCCAAAGAAGTTTGGGACACCTTGGGACAACCGAGTGGAAAATACGACTTTATGGTCAAGTACACCGCTCCCGAAAGCTCTCGTATCAGGTTCGAAGACATCCAGCCTACTGGATAGGGAGATACATCTGAGAGTACAACTGCTCTGCAAAATGCAACAGAGGAATTCTCCTACGACAACTCTGCCTGGGAGACAGATTCCAATGATCCTGCTTCACCAGAAATCAGCATCATTTCTGAAGACAAATCAAGGAAGGTACCAGACTTTGTGATTCACCGAGGAGTTTGCCGCCAATGGGTTGCTGTCGATGTTCCGAAGGTCGTTCATCAGTCAAAGTAATTGCCATCTTTAACCTTTCACCCTGCCCAGGTGAAACGGATGTTTTGATAGGGCTCGCTTTCTGTAAATTTCCCTCTTCGCTTTTCCCGAAGCGATAGAGTTTTGTTTTATAGGGTTGTAGTTTCAAGAATCGACTTGTTCATTAATAAAATAACGTCGTTCTGTAATTTCCGCATTTATTGCTGTTTTCTCTTTTTGCTTTTTTCAGAAAATGGTAATCCTAAAAAACAATTCAATAATAAAAACAAGCAGTAAAATAAAACACTGCACACACTTGCATTTTCTCTATCTCTCCTAAACACGAATCATCACGTCATGCAGATTGCTTGTTTTAAACCCCGTTAAAACATACGATCCAATGCCTTCTCCCAACTTTGAGTTCCCGCTATTCGAGGCTGAAGAAGAAAATGACAACGAAATTCCAGAAGAGATTTCCCGACTACTCAGACAAGAGGAAAGGTCCATTGAACCTCACAAAGAGCCGTTAGAAACGATCAATGTGGGTTCGGAAAAAGAGAGAAAAGAAATCAGGATTGGGGCACTGCTTAGTCCAACTGCCAGAGAGGGTTTGATAAAGCTTCTCAAAGAATTCCCCGATGTATTCGCTTGGTCCTATCAGGATATGCCAGGGTTGGATACCAGCATCGTGGAACATCACTTACCATTGAGATCGAAATGTCCACCAGTAAAGCAAAGGTTGAGACGCACTCACCCGGACATGGCCATCAAAATCAAAGAGGAGGTACAGAAACAGATTGACGTGGGTTTCCTCGCCACATCAGAATATCCTCAATGGTTAGCCAACATCGTACCCGTTCCCAAAAAGGACGGAAAGGTCAGAATGTGTGTCGATTACAGAGATCTGAACAAGGCTAGTCCAAAGGACGACTTTCCTTTACCACACATTGACGTGCTGGCAGACAGTACAGCAAAGTTCAAAGTTTTCTCCTTCATGGATGGATTCTCGGGCTATAACCAGATCAAAATGGCGCCGAAAGACATGGATAAAACTTCGTTCATTACCCCATGGGGCACCTTTTGTTACAAGGTGATGCCGTTCGGTTTGAAGAACGCCGGGGCAACCTATCAAAGGGCCATGACTACTCTGTTTCATGACATGATACACAAAGAAATCGAGGTATACGTCGATGATATGATTGCAAAATCAAAAACAGAGAGTGAGCACGTTGAACATCTGTCAAAATTGTTCGAACGTCTAAGAAAATTTAAGCTCCGCTTGAATCCCAACAAGTGCACCTTCGGTGTCCGTTCAGGGAAACTACTAGGGTTCATCGTCAGCCAGAAAGGAATTGAGGTTGATCCTGACAAGGTCAAGGCCATTCAAGAAATGCCTTCTCCGAAAACTGAAAAACAAGTCAGAGGATTCCTGGGACGTTTGAACTACATCTCCAGATTCATATTCCTCATGACCGCTACATGTGCGCCGATTTTCAAATTACTCAAAAAGAACCAGGATTGCGTTTGGACAGAAGATTGTCAAACCACCTTCGACAGTATCAAGGAATATCTGTTGAATCCTCCGATTCTATCACCTCCAGTGGAAGGAAGACCACTGATCATTTACCTCACAGTCTTGGAAGATTCAATGGGGTGTGTACTTGGCCAACAAGATGAAACTAAACGGAAAGAGTCTGCCATTTACTATTTGAGCAAGAAATTCACCGACTGCGAAACTCGGTACACGATGCTCGAGAACACTTGTTGTGCTTTGGTTTGGGCAGCCAAACGTCTTCGCCAATACATGATTCATCATACTACTTGGTTGGTCTCCGAAATGGATCCAATCAAATATGTTTTCGAAAAACCTGCTCTTACGGGAGGGATTGCCCGTTGGCGGATGCTGTTATCAGAATATGACATAGAGTACCACGCTCAAAAAGCCGTTAAGGGAAATATTTTAGCCGATCATTTGGCTCCTCAACCGATTGACGATCAAGAATCAATCGGGTTTGATTTCCCAGACGAAGATGTCATGTATCTAAAGATGAAAGACTGTGATGAACCGCTACCCAGTGAAGGGCCAGAACCAGGTTCCCAATGGGGACTAATCTTTGACGGAGCAGTTAATCATTACGGAAATGGAATTGGGGCAATCATTGTTACCCCTCAGGGTACCCACATTCCTTTCACCGCCAGACTCACGTTCAAATGTATGAACAACGAGGCCGAATACGAAGCTTGTATTATGGGTCTCGAAGAAGCAATTGATCGACTCAGCCTTGGTTATCAATAAGATAAAAGGAGATTGGAACATATACCAATCAGGATTGATCCCATACAAAGACTACGCAAGAAGGTTGCTACCTTTCTTCAACAGAGTCGAGTTTCATCACATCCCTCGTGAGGAGAATCACATGGCTGATGCATTAGCCACTATCTCTTCCATGATTAGTGTAGGTCAATGGAACGACCTACCTAAGATCGACATAATGCGGCTTGAAAGGCCCGCTTACGTCTTCATGATTGAAGCAGTCATAGACGACAAACCTTGGTATCACGATATCAAGTGCTTCCTTCAGAAACAAGAGTACCCATCTGGGGTACTCAGAAAAGACAGAAAAACCCTCAGAAGATTGGCTGGAAACTTCTTCCTGAGCGGTGACACTCTCTATAAGAGAAATTTTGACATGGTCTTGCTCCGATGCGTCGACAGACCAGAAGCAGAAATGCTGATGAAAGAAATTCATGAAGGGTCCTTTGGCACTCATGCCAACAGACACACAATGGCGAGAAAAATTCTAAGAGCAAGGTACTACTGGTTGACCATGGAATCCGACTGCTACAAGTACATGAGGAGGTGTCACAAGTGTCAGATATACTCCGACAAAATTCATGTACCGCCATCACATCTCAAAGTTCTCTCTTCCCCATGGCCATTCTCCATATGGGGAATCGACATGATTGGCATGATTGAGCCTAAGGCTTCAAACGGACATCGGTTCATCCTAGTAGCCATTGATTACTTCACCAAATGGGTCGAAGCAGCGTCGTACGCTAATGTAACCCGACAAGTGGTGGTCCGATTTATCAAAAACAATATCATCTGTCGTTATGGTGTTCTAAGCCAGATCATTACTGATAATGGATCTAACTTGAACAACAAGATGATGAAAGAGTTGTGTGCAGAGTTCAAGATTGAACACCATAACTCATCTCCCTACCGACCAAAGATGAACGGAGCGGTAGAAGCGGCTAACAAGAACATCAAGAGGATTGTTCAAAAGATGGTTGTAACCTACAAAGACTGGCATGAGATGCTACCCTTTGCTCTTCACGGTTATCGCACATCTGTTCGCACTTCAACAAGGGCAACCCCTTTCTCTCTAGTGTATGGCATGGAAGCAGTGCTCCCCATAGAAGTAGAGATCCCATCAATCCGAGTATAGATGGAAGCTAAGCTCACCGAAGCTGAATGGTGTCAAAGCCGACACGAAGAATTGAATCTGATCGAGGAGAAGCGAATCACGGCACTATGCCATGGTCAGTTGTATCAACAGAAAATGAAGAGGGCGATTGACAAAAAGGTCCGACCTCGTGTCTTCAGGAAAGGAGACCTCGTGCTCAAGAAGATACAATCGTTTCTCACTGACTCTCGGGGCAAATGGACCCCAAATTACGATGGCCTCTATGTGGTCACGAAAGCTTTCTCAGCGGCGCCTTGAGACTTGCAACCATGGACGGAGAGGAATTTGCCTACCCCACGAATGTTGATGTAGTTAAGAAATACTTCGCCTAAACTAAAAAAAAAAAAAAGGAAAAAAGCGTCTCGGTGGATTGAAAACCCGAAAGGGCGGTCCAGGCAAAAGTTAGAGACATAAAAAAAATCATCCCGATGGATTGGAAATCTCACAGTACAATCCAGGCAAAAATTAGGGATAATGGCAAGTAACTATGTTCAACAGAGGCAAGTCCCTCAGCAGCAGCAGTTATACCATCCATCGGAAGAAAACTCCAGCCAAGGTCATCTTCGAAAAAAGCTCAGGATACCCCGAATTCAAAGTTGGTAGAAGGATAGTGGTCTTTATGTTTCAACGTAGCCCTTTTCCCTGTAAATTACCATTTTATAACTTTGTAATTACTCTTTGGAATCACGCGTTTGGCTGATCTCCATCTTATCAATAAAATTTGAGCCCTTGTGCTTTTGTTTGTAATTCTTATTTGTTTTAGCTTTACAGAACGACATTTTAATATGATTAACGATTCTTGAAATAAAACAAAAATGAATTTACTTGTTAAAACTTTTTCTGCTTTTAAAATAAAGACGGCAATTTCTTTTGACTGTTGAACATCAGAAGAACATCGGTCGCTTCTCCAGAAGTAATCGAACCTCAAAGTGTAGAATCAAAGTACTCCTTCTCAACCAGTACGCCTAAATGAAGGATCAACTGTGTCAGAGACCTTGTTTCGTCTGATACGCCACGACAGAGTTCTCATCTCCTAAGCCCGACCAACGGTAGCTCCCAACAGGGAATATCTTTCCTAAGCAAGGTGGAATTTCTATCTTGAACCAGCGGTACTTCTTCGCCACGCGATGGCCGAGTATCCAGTAGTGTTCACCTGTCAGTTTATATGTTGCGTCAGTTTTGTCAGCATAAACATACATACATCATGCATTATTTGATTTGCATTCACATTTTATATTGCATCGCTATCACTCTAGTCGGTCTTATCCCCTTGTGATAAAAGTCTTCTCAATCGAGTTATCAGTTCTTGCCTCGTCAAGAAACGCTGCGTTTGAACAACCTCGCCTCCAGTTTATTTCTGGAAGGAAGTTGGCCCTTGACCACTTTGATAACTTGAACCTCTGAAAAACCAGAGAGCCCTCAGTCAACATCACTCTTCACCATTGAAGATGATATCCTTGCTTTCCCGGATTAAGGAAAATCCACAGAGAAAACCTCGTAATCAGAGATTCGACAGCACGCCAGTTTCGCTCCGAAAAGATCGCTGATGAAAAGGTCATCGGCACCTCAAAATTGGACCCCATCATATGGCATTTCTCCGGGAAGACCCCGAGAAAAGTATGATGTAAGATCCCAAGCGACAGCAGTCTCCCAAGAGACTCGCTTTCCCCAGTAGAAACAAATGGCGTCTCCAACAGAGAAGTTTATGCAACTCTACAGCTCAGACGACTGGGTTTCCCCAGCAAGTCTGACATCAAAACTTTTTCCGTCAAATGGCATCTCCCCAGGAAAATTCGGCGAGAAGTTTAAGGAAAACCGCTACGAATAGCGTCCCTTGTCAATTAAGTTTATTGACAAAAGAAACTAAGGCCAGTTCCTTGGTAGGAAACCAGGATCGAGGGGAAGTTTAAATCAGAAACTAAGACCAGTTCCTTGGTAGGTAACCAGGATCGAGGGGAAGTTTGTTTTAGCAACTGAGACCAGTTCCTTGGTAGGAAACCAAGATCGAGGGGAAGTTGACAAAAGAAAACTGAGACCAGTTCCTTGGCTGAAGACCAGGATCGAGGGGAAGTTTACCTTTTCTAAGCATCATTGCTCAGCAAAAGAAGATGAATGCGATCCGCCATTCATAACGGCCATCAAAATTTCGGGTATTCCGATATTTAATCCTCTTGCACCCCGAATGCCCGAATACCTTCGTCATTCACACCTTCGGGTTCAAGAAGATTAAATAGGGGCATCTGTCATACCCCAAATTTTGACCACTAAGATTTCCCATCATTGTGAAAATCATCATTACAATATGGAGGAACCATCATACTTCATCAGTCTCCCCAAAGATGGGCGAGCCTTCACTACAATCAAAATTAGGGTTTCAAGCCCTCTCAGAGCCTTAGACAAAGGGTCAATCAAGGTGTCACACCCTAATTTTTGACCCTAAAATTTTGTCTTTTAACATTAAATAATTATAGTAATTAGCATTTTATTTTTATTTTATTTTAAATATTTATTTTCACTTTTATTCTTATTTTTAATTTTAATATTATTTAGAATAAACAAATAGGATAATTTAGTATTTTGTTTCGATTTTATTTTTAAAAACTTATTCTTATTTTATCTTAGATTTAACTAATATTTAGAAAAATAAATGGGATTTTATTTCTATCTTAGATTTATTTTAATTAATTAAGTTGTTTAAATTTTATTTAATTTTAATAATATTCATTTGGGCCTCAAATTGGATATTAGGGACATTATTGGCAACTAAAAATTAACCCTAATTTTAGTCCCTATATATTGTTGTGTTGCTGAATGAAAAAGGGGACCCAAAAAAAATACAAAAACGGCTTTTCCTGAACTTTCATTGTCAAAAAACCCTAAAGGGTAAAATTTGTTTTCCTATTTGATGTTCTCACTTATTTTCTTTCGCTGCCGTTTAGTCGCCATATGCATTTGTTTTGTTTTATGGAATAATATGTTATGTGTACAGTAGTCGCCATATACTTTTTTTTTTCATGATAAACTATAACCCACGGTTTTGTAATGTGTATATTGGTGCTAATTCCTTTTCATGACATAATATTAATATATTGTTTCAGGGTGTAATGGTAATATATCGTTTCATGATATAATGAGGATGTTATAAAGTAACCGATATGCATTGTTAATTTGTTTTATACTGTAACCGCCATCCATTGTTTCATGGTATAATGTTAATTTTTTTTTTTTATATTATTCGGATCGGATTATGTCGATACGCTGTTCGCATATTTGTGTGCTTGATGTGTGACATTTATGTTTGGTTCGATCCGGTTGCGATGATCGCAATTTTGCGATAGCAACATTATTATTAAAAAAAATGTTTTAAAATTCCTTTTGCTTTACGTTTTTTTGGATATATTCAAATCCTTACGATTTAGATCCAGTTGCGATGACCGCGTTGTAGCGAGCGATTTTGGACGCGGTTCTTAAGCGCTGGTCGCTCTCTGCGGTTGAGCTTAAAACTATAGGTTGATTCATTTTTTATCCTATTGTGAGCTGAATAAGGAAGGGAAATATATGTCTCCAATTAACCCTGCTTGCATACTGAGTTTAAACAGCGGTCTGTTAGGCTACGGATGCTATCAATGTGGGGGGGCTTTTGTACTGGTTATTCGTATTTCGCCAATACAGTTCTTTCTTTCTTTTTTCCTAGGCAAAGGGTTTCTGGCGGGGAATAAGGATTAGGATGTTAGGACTGATGCTTTTGAATTACTGCTTTTGATTGATGGAGATATGGGATTTGGGTTTTTTGTTGATTGCGCTCGCTAAGATCTTTTCTTTCGATCTTATGCCTACGTATTCCCGTTTACCGAAACAGGGAAATCAGAGCGTTCGTAGTTCCTCCTATTCTATGGGAGGAAATGGTGTTTTTGGTGTCTTGTTCAAAGCCCAAGACGTGAAGCGAAAGGTGATTTGTATCTTGTTCAAAGCCCAAGATGTGAGCTAAAAGGTCTATTTGTGTCTTGTTCAAAGCCCAAGACGTGAAGCTGAAAGACCTCGACTTTAGAGAGAATTTGTCATCTCTAAAGAGGGGAGAAGGAGAATTACTTTAACTGGGATACGCGGATCCGAGCAATGCCATAATTTCCGAAGAAAGGGTTTTAACCTGAAGGAGAAGACTTTAACTCAGTGTAGAGCAATGCCATCTTTCCTTAGGAATTTCTCATGCTAAAAGAGGGACAGTGGCATGGATATAGATGATCCAGAGGCTTGCCACTTACAGCGATTAGATGAAGGGAAAGGAGTTGTTGATGTTTGTGTACTGTGAACGAGGCACAGCTTTGATGCTAAAAGGTTGATTGGATCAACCAGTGGTTTTCTTATACAAAGCCTAAGAAGAGGCTAATTTCCGCTAGGAAAATCATTATACAAAGCCTAAGAGGAGGCTATTTTGTGTCTCGTACAAAGCCCGAGAGAGAGGCTAAAAGTTTTTGACCCAGTGGGGCATATCGTTATACAAAGCCTAAGAGGAGGCTAGCAAAGAGTTCGACCCTTGCTTAAGGGATTTATATCTCGTACGAGGCCCGAGATGGAGGCAAAAAAAGGGGTGATTGACTCAACGAGGGAATCTTTTGTGTCTCTTACAAAGCCTGAGAGAGAGGCTAAAAGGTTGTTTTGACTCCACTGGGGAGTATTTTGGTATCTCGTACGAAGCCCGAGATGGAGGCTATTGTAACTGTTTCAGTTGAGTGACAGATCCAATATACTGATTTTAAAAGAGAAAATCAGTTCTTATATGAGTAACACTGTACACAGGGATTTAATTTGAGGATCAGGGATATTTCCTTCTCTTTGAGGAAACGGGAAATCCAAAGGGTATTGAGACTATCCGAGCCTGCGGGTTTCCTTCCTATTTAACGAAGGGTGCTTGAGAATGTCTTTGAGACTCAAGGAAGTTAGACTGTCCAAGTCTAGAGTTTTATCTTTCGTACTATGCTTCGAGAAACAGTAGTAGACTCTATGAAAGGACTGTTCTATGAGGATGACTAAGTTCTGTTCCTATACCTCTAGGAGGTCGTCGGGACAATTTGTACGAAGCCCAAGAGGAGGCTGGAATCTTTTAAGAAGCCGACGGTTCCTTGTATGAAGCCCAAGAGGAGGCTATCATTCCCAGAGGAAGAGATCATTATACGAAGCCTAAGAGGAGGTTGTGAATACTTCTAAGAAGCCGTATGGTCCTTGAATAATGCCCAAGAGGAGGCCGATGCTTTTAAGAAGCCCGTGGGTCTATCATCTCCTTTCCATTAGGAGAGATAACTCTTTTAAAGATGAAAACCACTGGTAAACGTGCGAGGTTTACTATCCAGCGACTTTTAGCTTTTAAAGAGGGTTCCTTAGTTAAGGTCCAAGATTATGACCGTAGTGGGTACCCAAATCCCGAGACATTCAAGGCAAGCTATTCACAAGGAATAGATCAAGTCAGGAAAGTTCGAGAATTTGGAAGAAACTCAAAGATGCCATTCACGGAGAATACATTCATCTTGGGGAGTAGAGCTTCTTGACGATTCCTAAGGAGGACAGCCAAAGAGAAGACTGTATCTGGTGCTCCTATTGGGGATCTAGGCGTCTATTTCTACGAATAAATGAAACGGTGTCACCTAGTTCTAGACGTAGTTGCCGGGGAAACTCGAAATATCTATACTATTATTACACAGTAGATATGAGTTTATGAAAGGAGACTTACAGTGAGCAGCCCCACAATACAGTTTATAATATGAAAGCAGTAAATGAAAGCGATAACCACTTACTCGGTTGTAGTGCTTCCATGCTGTTTGGTTAGTTGTTCAACAAAGAAAGATTAAAAACAACAGTATATTCAAAATCAAAGGAGAAAGTGCTTTGAAAAAGAAAGATTTGGGGCTTACAGCTCAAGGAGAGGCCCAGGGTTTTATCAGTGAGCGCACTGTTTGACTTTGTACAGCGGGACTTATACAAGTGTCTGAGGCCCAAAATGGTTTTCTGTACAAAGGGATGAGTCTTACACTCTCTCAAGAGGCCCAAAAAGGTTTAAAGAAAAGAGAGGGGCTTATAACACGAGGGTAGGCCCAAATGATTTTTCGTTTAAAAATGGCGATCGCGCCGAGGTTTTCTTTTAACGCAGAGGGACTTATACAATAAGTGAGGCCCAAAATGTTTTGGTTAAAAGGGGGATTGGGTCTTACACTCTAATAGAGGCCCAAAAGTTTTGAATGGGTCTTATAGCTCAAGGAGAGGCCTAAAATGTTATTTTTCAAAAGGCGACGATCGCGCCGTTTGTTTTTTACGGTATCGGGACTTATACAATACACTGAGGCCCAAAAATGATTTGGTAAAAAAGGATTGGGTCTTACACTCTATTAGAGGCCCAAAGTGTTTGAAAAATGATTTATGAGGGTTGAATTAATCCAAAACCCTAATATGTTTTCAAAATGTATTTAATTTAAATGATCAAAAATTGTTTAACACATGGAAAACAAATTGTGATCTTGGATTAATGCTTCAAAAATTAAGTATTGACCTACAAAATAATTAGAAAGCATTAAAAGTTGCAAAATCAATGTAGAAAAAATATTTAAAATGTCCAAAATAATTAAAATATTAATTCTTTGCAAAAATATAAATTATATGAAATAAATAATATTTTTGGGATTTTTTGATAAAATAAAATATTTTAACATTTTTGTGAATTATTAAAAAAAGAATCAACTCAAAATCATTAAAACTCAGAGAGAAATTAATTTTTGAATCAATTAAACAAAATCACAAAATTCAAATATTCAAATATATGAAAATGGCGCCAAGAACAACACCAAGAACACCCGCATTTTTCAGTTTGCCCAGATTTGCATTTTCTATCCAATCTCCATGAATACGTAATCATATCATGCAATCCACATATCATTATGCTCGTCTCAACCTCACGATCATGTCTATGTACTTTAATTTCATTTAAATTAAACATACAACAAGAAATCACGAAGAAACCTCAAGAACCCTAATTTCTGCATGAAGGCTAGGATTTTTGATACACGATTCAAACAATGCAATTAATTGAGGGAAAACATTCCATGCATGATTATGAACATATGGCCAAATTATTGTGCGAGGAAATATGCATAGATTGAGAGATGACCAAGTTTAGGCTTACCTCCAAGTCGTGACAGCAAGAGCAGATGTGATTTTGAGTTGGAGGTGTTACAGACAAGTTGTGATGATCTGGACAGCTTCCCTACACCATATGGAGTGTGTTTGAACACTTGGATTGAATTGAAATGGACTGGATCAGTTTATGGCATCTCAGCTGCAACTTCACTTCAAACTTGTGTGGATGGCAAGTGATTTTGTGAAATTGATGTTTCAGATGTTATGTGAGTGTTTGATCAGCTTATATATGATGTATGTGAGGTGTGTGAGTGATTGGTTTGTGCAGAATTGCTCTCAAACTCAAAACCCGATAGCTACCTTGCTAAGAAAGGCATTTTTGCCAATAGAAAGAGATTTTGAGGAAAGCATCTGTTAGACAACTTTGGTGTACTTAAACTGACCACAATTGAGCTCTATTTATAGTAAAGAAAGTTTGTTTTGCAAGGAATAGTACATGGCAGCTGGTAAGTAGGTTTCCTCAATGTTGGCCAATGGAAATGAAAGTCTCCTCTAGCCATTGACTAGAGGTTAGGGCACAGAGCTTTGGTCCCCTTGGTCTTGGATAAGTCTTGACTGATTTCAGATGAGAATGGCTCAGTCCATGCCACCTTGATGGTTCCATTAAATGCCTCATTCCAAATTTGAAGTCTTGTCCCTATTTTGGCCATTCTAGGTTCAACATGCTATTCTTTGTTCCTTGGACCTTGGAGGCTTGGCTCAGTGATTGTCCCCTTTGGATTCAATCCTCTGAGGTGTCCAAGTGGATTGGAGCAATTACAATTGGCTGATTTTGGCAAATCGAGCCAAAATGCAAATTCTGCCTTGCCTTGACAGATTTCAGCAAGGCAACTTGCCAATGTTGTATCTCATGATGTAGGTTGAATTTGGCAATGTTCTTGGCCATTTTGGAAAGCCCTAACATGATACAACAACTGTTTGAACAAGTTTGGTTTTGATCTCTTTTGATTCCAAGTGAAAAATCCCCCTACATTTGGCAAAAAGTGAGGCAGAATTCTGACTTAGTGAAAATTTCACTAAGTGTTGGAAAAAGTGACATTTTCACTTTTCAGCCACTTTGATCATTCCATAACTCAAAATCCTTAATGAATTGGAATGACTTGTAGTTGAAGTTTTTGTAGGTGATAATGAGGGCTACAAATCCATCTTTGGATGAGAAAAAATGGCCTTGTGGTTTAGGAGTTATGGTCCTCCAAAGTTGGTACCTTTGCCACTTTATTTTTAACTTAGAAAAATTTCTAAGTTTTATGGTTACCCCTTTTACAAGTTATCTCACTTTTCTTGATTTTTCTTGATGAATGATGATTCAAATCATACATTAACATAATTTTAGGGTTAAAAATCCATTTTGGTGAAAAATCTCAAAAAGTCAAAGTTGACTTTTGTGCACAATTGACTTTTTATCAGATGAATTCCAAACTGTGCAATTCTTCAGGAAATCATGTCCTTGACCTAAATCAAACTTGATGGACATGTTCCAAGGGTGTCATAGGGTATATTTAATCAGGTATTAGGGTTTGGGAGCATGTCCTGGTCAAAAGTCAAAGTTACAGTTGACTTTTCCCTTAAAACCCTAATTGTGGTGCAGATGAAAATGAGACTTGTTGCTCAAGCTTCTTGGATCAATCCATTGTTCCAAATGGATCAATATGGTGTATTAGAGACCCTCAAATCATCTCTTGAGGTCTTGGCTCATGGTTTGTCCCAAAAGTCAACTTAGGGGTGAATTAGGTCAAGAAACCCTAATTCCTGATTTTTGATGAATTCATCCCCTGAGGCAAAATTGACTTGATGCATGGGTCCATGAGGTTCCATGAAGTATATTAGGTCATGTTTTGGATCATTGCCTTATGCCCAGATGAAAATTTCCATCTGGAGGCCCTGGTCGACCAAAACCCTAATTTGGTGACACTGACGATCTTGAGACTTGATCCACCTAGAAGGGAGCAGCCTTGTGCTTAATCCTTGAAGTGGGAGTCCTTTTTTTATCCATTGTGGATGTTGGAGAGATTAGACAAGTTGAAAATCATATCATTTCTTGATTGATCCTTTGTCTAAAGCTCAGAGAGGGCTTGAAACCCTAATTTTGATTGTATTGGATGCTCACCCATCTTTGGGGAGACTGATGAAGCATGATGGTTCATCCATATTGTGATGATGATTTTCACAATGATGGGAAATCTAAGTGGTCAAAATTTGGGGTATTACAGATGCCCCTATTTAATCTTCTTGGACCCGAAGGTATGAATGTCGAAGGTATTCGGGCATTCGGGGTGCAAGAGGATTAAATATCGGAATATCCGAAATTTTGATGGTGGTTATGAATGGTACCTTACACATTCATCTTCTTAAGCAATGATGCTTAGAAAAGGTAAACTTCCCCTCGATCCTGGTTTTCAGCCAAGGAACTGGTCTCAGTTTTCTTTTGAAATAAACCTCCCTTCGTTCTTGGTTTCCTACCAAGGAACTGGTCTTAGTTTCTGATTTAAACTTCCCCTCGTTCTTGGTTTCCTACCAAGGAACTGGTCTTAGTTTCTTTTGTCAATAAACTTTACTGACAAGGGACGCTATTCGTAGCGGCTTTCCTTCAAATTTCTCGCCGAATTTTCCCGGGGAGATGCCATTTGAGTGGAAAAAGTTTTTATGTCAGACTTGCTGGGGAACCCAGTCGTCTGAGTTGTAGAGTTGTACAAACTTCTCTGTTGGAGACGCCATTTGTTTCTACTGGGGAAAGCGAGTCTCTTGAGAGACTGTTTTCGTTTGGGATCTTTCATCATACTTTTCTCGGGATTTTCCCGGAGAAACGCCATATGATGGGGTCCAATTTTGTGGGGCCGATGACCTTTTCATCAACGGTCCTTTCGGAGCAAAACTGGCATGCTGCCGAATCTTTGATCACGAGGCTTTCTCTGTGGATTTTCCTTAATCCGGGAAAGCGAGGATATCATCTTCAATGGCGAAGAGTGACATTTGTTGAAGGTTCTCTGATCTTTCAGAGGTTCAAGTTATCAAAGTGGCCAAGTGCCGACTCTGATCTAAAGATACACTGGTGGCGAGATTGTGTAGACGCAACACTTCCTGACGGGGAAAGAACTGACAAACTCGATTGAGAAAACTGTTTATCACTAGGGGACAAGACTGACTCAAGTGATAGTGATGCAATACAAAATGCGAACGCAAATAAAATGCATGAAGTATGTATGTTTATGCTGACAAAACAGATGCGACATACAGGCTAATGGATGAACACAATTGGATACTTGGCCATCGCAGGGCGAAGAAGTACCGTTGATTCAGAATAGCAATTCCACCTTGCTTAGGAGAGATAGTCCACACGGGGAGCTATGTCAATCGGGCTTAGGAGATGAGAACTCGGCCGAGGCGTGTCAGATGAAACAAGGTCTCTGACACAGTTGATCCCTTCATTCAGGCATACTGGCTTAGAAGGAGTACTTTGATTCTGCACTTTGAAATCCGCTTACTTCGGGAGAAGCAATCGATGTTCTTCTGATGTTCAACAGTCAAAAGAAATGCCATCTTTAATTTAAAAGCAGAAAAAGTTTTAACAAGTAAATTCATTTTTGTTTTATTTCAAGAATCGCTGATTAAGTTTAAACAACGTCGTTCTGTAAAGCTAAAGCAAGTTAAGAATTACAAACAAAAGCACAAAGGCTCAAATTTTATTGATAAGATGGAGATCAGCCAAACGTGTGATTCCAATGAGTATATACAAAGTTAGAAAACGGTAATTTACAGGGAAAAGGGCTACGTTGAAACATAACGACCACTATCCTTCTACCAACTTTGAATTCGGGGCATCCTGAGCTTCTGTCGAAAATGACATTTGACTGGAGATTTCCTCCGATAGATGATGTAACTACTGCTGAGGGACTTGCCTCTGTTGAACATAGTTATTTGCCATTATCCCTAATTTTTGCCTGGATTGTACTATGAGATTTCCAATCCATCGGGATGATTCTTTTTTTTTCCATGTCTCTAACTTTTGCCTGGACCGCTCTTTCGGGTTTTCAATCCACCGAGACGTTTTTTTTTTAGTTTAGGCGAAGTATTTCTTGACTACATCAACATTCGTGGGGTAGGCAAATTCTTCTCCGTCCATGGTTGCAAGTCTCAAGGCGCCGCCTGAGAAAGCTTTCGTGACCACATAGGGGCCATCGTAATTTGGGGTCCATTTGCCCCGAGAGTCAGTGAGAAACGATTGTATCTTCTTGAGCACGAGGTCTCCTTTCCTGAAGACACGAGGTCGGACCTTTTTGTCAATCGCCCTCTTCATTTTCTGTTGATACAACTGACCATGGCATAGTGTCGTGATTCGCTTCTCCTCGATCAGATTCAATTCGTCGTGTCGGCTTTGACACCATTCAGCTTCGGTGAGCTTAGCTTCCATCAATACTCGGATTGATGGGATCTCTACTTCTATGGGGAGCACTGCTTCCATGCCATACACTAGAGAGAAATGGGTTGCCCTTGTTGAAGTGCGAACAGATGTGCGATAACCGTGAAGAGCAAAGGGTAGCATCTCATGCCAGTCTTTGTAGGTTACAACCATCTTTTGAACGATCTTCTTGATGTTCTTGTTAGCCGCTTCTACCGCTCCGTTCATCTTGGGTCGGTAGGGAGATGAGTTATGGTGTTCGATCTTGAACTCTTCACACAACTCTTTCATCATCTTATTGTTCAAGTTAGATCCATTATCAGTAATGATCTCGCTTGGAACACCATAACGGCAGATGATATTGTTTTTGATAAATCGGACCACCACTTGTCGGGTTACATTCGCGAATGACGCTGCTTCGACCCACTTGGTGAAATAATCAATGGCTACCAGGATGAACCGATGTCCGTTTGAAGCCTTGGGCTCAATCATACCAATCATGTCGATTCCCCATATGGAAAAAGGCCACGGGGAAGAAAGAACTTTGAGATGTGATGGCGGTACATGAATTTTGTCAGAGTATATCTGACACTTGTGACACCTTCTCATGTACTTGTAGCAGTCGGATTCCATGGTCAACCAATAATACCCGGCCCTGAGAATTTTTCTCGCCATTGTGTGTCCGTTGGCATGAGTGCCAAAGGATCCTTCATGAATTTCTTTCATGAGCATGTCTGCTTCTGGTCTGTCGACGCATCGGAGCAAGACCATGTCAAAATTTCTCTTATAAAGAGTGTCACCGCTCAGGAAGAAGTTTCCAGCCAATCTTCTGAGGGTTTTCCTGTCTTTTCTGAGTGCCCCAGATGGGTACTCTTGTTTCTGAAGGAAGCATTTGATATCGTGATACCAAGGTCTGTTGTCTATGATTGCTTCAATCGCGAAGATGTAAGCGGGCCGTTCAAGGCACATTATGTCGATCTTAGGTATGTCATTCCATCGACCCACACTAATCATGGAAAAGAGAGTGGCTAATGCATCAGCCATGTGATTCTCATCACGAGGGATTTGATGAAAGTCGACTTTGTTGAAGAAGGGTAACAACCTTCTTGCATAGTCTTTGTAAGGAATCAATCCTGATTGGTATGTGTTCCAATCTCCTTTTATCTGGTTAATAACTAGAGCTGAGTCGCCATATACGTCCAAGTTTTTGATCCTTAAATCAATCGCTTCTTCGAGACCCATAATACAAGCTTCGTATTCGGCCTCGTTGTTCATACATTTGAACGTAAGTCTGGCAGTGAAAGGAATGTGGGAACCCTGAGGGGTAACAATGATTGCCCCAATTCCGTTTCCATAATGATTGACTGCTCCGTCAAAGATAAGTCCCCACTGGGAACCTGGTTCTGGCCCTTCACTGGGTAGCGGTTCATCGCAATCTTTCATCTTTAGATACATGACATCTTCGTCTAGGAAGTCAAACCTGATTGATTCTTGATCGTCAATTGGTTGATGAGCTAAATGATCGGCTAAAATACTTCCTTTAACGGCTTTCTGAGCGTGGTACTCTATGTCATATTCTGATAGTAACATCTGCCAACGGGCAATCCTTCCTGTGAGAGCAGGTTTTTTAAAAACGTACTTGATTGGATCCATTTCGGAGACCAACCAAGTAGTATGACGAATCATGTACTGGCAAAGACGTTTGGCTGTCCAAGCCAAAGCGCAACAAGTTTTCTCAAGCATCGTGTACCGAGTCTCGCAGTCGGTGAATTTCTTGCTTAGATAGTAAATGGCAGACTCTTTCCTTTTAGTTTCGTCTTGTTGGCCAAGTACACATCCCATTGAGTCCTCTAGGACTGTGAGGTAAATGATCAGTGGTCTTCCTTCCATTGGAGGTGATAGAATCGGAGGATTCAACAGATATTCCTTAATACTGTCAAAGGCGGTTTGGCAATCTTCTGACCAAACGCAATCCTGGTTCTTTTTCAATAACTTGAAAATCGGCGCACAAGTGGCGGTCATAAGGAATATGAATCTGGAGATGTAGTTCAAACATCCCAAGAATCCTCTGACTTGTTTTTCAGTTTTCGGAGAAGGCATTTCTTGAATGGCCTTGACCTTGTCAGGATCAACCTCAATCCCTTTCTGGCTGACAATGAACCCTAGTAGTTTCCCTGAACGGACACCGAAGGTGCACTTGTTGGGATTCAAGCGGAGCTTGAATTTTCTTAGACGTTTGAACAATTTCGACAGATGTTCAACGTGCTCATCCTCTGTTCTTGATTTTGCAATCAAATCATCGACATATACCTCGATTTCTTTGTGTATCATGTCATGAAACAGAGTAGTCATGGCCCTTTGATAGGTTGCCCCGGCGTTCTTCAAACCGAACGGCATTACCTTGTAACAAAAGGTACCCCATGGGGTAATGAACGAAGTTTCCTCCATGTCTTTCGGAGCCATTTGATCTGATTATAGCCCGAGAATCCATCCATGAAGGAGAATACTTTGAACTTTGCTGTGCTGTCAACCAGCATATCAATGTGTGGTAAAGGAAAGTCGTCCTTTGGACTTACCTTGTTTAGATCTCTGTAATCATCACACATTCTGACCTTTCCGTCCTTTTTGGGAACGGGTACGATGTTGGCTAACCATTGAGGATATTCAGATGTAGCGAGGAAACCCGCGTCGATCTGTTTCTGTACCTCCTCTTTGATTTTGATGGCCATGTCCGGGTGAGTCCGTCTCAACCTTTGCTTTACTGGCGGACATTCCGATCTTAATGGTAAGTGATGTTCCACGATGCTGGTATCCAACCCTGGCATATCCTGATAGGACCAAGCGAATACATCGGGAAATTCTTTGAGAAGCTTTATCAAACCCTCTCTGGCAGTTGGACTGAGCAGTGCTCCGATCCTGATTTCTTTTCTCTCTTTTTCTGAACCCAAGTTTACCGTTTCCAACAGTTCTTTGTAAGGTTTAATGGACCTTTCCTCTTGTCTGAGTAGTCGGGAGATCTCTTCTGGAATTTGGTCGTCATTTTCTTCTTCAGCCTCAAATAACGGGAACTCAAAGTTAGAAGAAGGCATCGGATCGTATGTTTCAACGGGGTATAAAACAAGCAATCTGCATGACGTGATGATTCGTGTTTAGAAGAGATAGAGAAAATGCAAGTGTGTGCAGTGTATTTATTTTACTGCTTGTTTTTATGATTGAATTGTTTTTTAGGATTACCATTTTCTGAAAAGGCAAAAAGAGAAAACAGCAATTAATGCGGAAATTATAGAACGACGTTATTTTATTAATGAACAAGTCGAATCTTGAAACTACAACCCTATAAAACAAAACTCTGTCGCTTTGGGCGAAGCGAAAAGGGAAATTTACAGAAAGCGAGCCCTATCAAAACATCCGTTTCACCTGGGCAGGGTGAAAGGTTAAAGATGGCAATTACTTTGACTGATGAACGACCTTCGGAACCTCGACAGCAACCCATTGGCGGCGAACTCCTCGGTGAATCACAAAGTCTGGCACCTTCCTTGATTTGTCTTCAGAAATGACGCTGATTTCTGGTGGAGTAGGATCATTGTAATCTGTCTCCCAAGCAGAATTGTCGTAGGAGGATTCCTCTGTTGCATTTTGCATAGCATTTGTGCTCTCAGTTGTATCTCCCCATCCAGTTGACTGGATATCTTCGAGCCTGATACGAGAGCTTTCGGGAGCAGTGTACTTGACCATAAAGTCGTATTTTCCACTTGGTTGTCCCAGAGTGTCCCAAACTTCTTTGGAACTGGAGAAGTTATCCCTCTCTATGACGTTGACCTCAGGAAAAGCATAGTTGATGAATTCTAGTCCTGCAAACGTTGTGAATTCATCTTCATGTTGAGTAGTTTCCGAATGACCTGAGTGTTGATCCCATGACATGGCGGGGACACAGGTATTATGTTCAATGACGCTCAGCTGAGTTTCATTACTCGGCTGACTTTCTTGCCCCAAGTTTCCTGGGTAAGGCTGCCACATTCGCAGACCATCCATTGGGCCATAGTAATTGCGATCAAAGTTTTCTTTCATCAGAGTGTCTTCCTCTAATGAATTTGGCGGAGCACGGCATCCTTCCGGATCACAATCTCCGTAGATCATTTCGACATCTGATCTTGGTATAAATCTCGAACTTTCTGTAGGAAAGCAAAAAGGCATAGGCACCTCTTCCTGAGACATATAGCCGTCCTTGTTAAGGTAGGACTTCCATTCTTCATCTGTGTCAGAGGGATCTTCCTCATTAATAGCATGAACTGTCTGAGACACTGGGTGAAGAAAACCTCCACTGTGGAAGAAGTTTTGAAGGGGATGAAGACTTTCATCGTTGACAGCTGTCTGAGTACATGTTGCAGAAAAACCAAGACCCTTCTTTGTTTTATTGTCAATAGGAATGACAAGCCGTCCCCATCCTGTCGTATCGGTGCTCTCGACCGCTTTGATAGCATCTTTGTATGAAGAAATTGAAGTTCCTTCTTTGAATTGATCGTTCTTGCTCATCGATAGTGCCTGGAACTGAGTTCCAATAACCTCCTCGAGTTCCACACAAGTAGATGATGATAAGTTACTCACGAGCAAGGCTTGTTCCCCACAAACCGTGACAAGTTGATCGTTCTGGACGAACTTTAGCTTTTGGTGGAGGGTCGAAGTGACCGCTCCAGCCTGATGTATCCAAGGTCTTCCTAATAAACAACTGTATGTTTCCCGGATGTCCATGACCTGGAAAGTGATTTGGAAAGTGTGAGGACCAATAGTTATGGGAAGATCAACTTCGCCGATAACTGTTTTTCTGGATCCGTCGAATGCTTTGACGACGACCTCGCTGACTCTCATCGGAGGGCCCTTGAATGATCATTGCATCAAAGTGGACTTCGGCATAACATTCAGGGCTGACCCTGTGTCTACCAGTACGTTGGCTAAAGCATCGCCCTGGCAGTTAACTGTAATGTTGAGCGCCATGTTATGACGGCGACCCTCTTCAGGTAATTCTTCATCACTAAATCCCAAATTGTTGCAGGAAGTGATGTTAGAGACAATGCTATCGAACTGTCTGATTGTTACATCCTGTTCCACAAAGGCTTGCTCCAAGACTTTCTGTAGAGCCTCTCTGTGTGTTTCTGAACTGAGTAACAGTGATAGTACTGAGATCTTTGAAGGAGTCTGTAACAGTTGATCAACAATGTTATATTCACTCCTTTGGATGAGCTTTAGCATCTCATCTTTGTCTTTTGAATAGTCGGGATTACCAGATTGACTGACTGGTGGATCAGGAATTTCTGCCTGAAGTTCCTTTTCTTTGTTGGATTCTCCAACCCCTCGGTTGAAGATTCGACCGCTCCGTGTTACACGACTGATGTCTGCAATATTCACGATGGAGGGTAATGGAATTTCCTTTCCATTTTCGATTATTGTTGCACCGTATTTGTAAGGGATCGCCTTAGCTGATTCACACGGTAGTGGACCCGGTAGATAGATGACTATGGGAACCTTCTGATTTTTCTGACCATCATAAGTAACCTTGATCCGTTCCCGGTTGGGAACTCTAGATTCGTCAAGTAGAGGGATGATGGCAAAAACATCCCTGATCTGGTGATGACCAGAGATCGTGACAACATCCTCAACCTGATCGCCAAGGTAGTTCGGCGACCAAATGATGGGTCCAGAACCCGGATATGGACGAATTTCTCCATGATCGATCTGACCCTGAAGAGCTGCTCTCACAAGGTAACACCCTTGGTTACTTTCCGAACAGACGCTACAACTGTCATAGTTGTGTGGTGGCACCTGGCCACGCCTACTTTGAATGCAATGCAACCTCACTAGGTTATCTTCCATTGATCGGACATCCTGACTTTGACGACGAGTAGGATTCCTGTTATAGATACTAATTTGCTGAGTATCTTCATCCATGTAGATTGGAATCCACCAGTGATTTAACAAGTGCTGAAGTGCTTCCTGGACAAGGGTACAACCTCGATCGTTTTCGCAACCTGCTTTACAGCTTTGGTAATCATGTGATATTAAGAATCCGAGTCGGACCTGCTCAGCATGTAACTCTACTAGGTTGGTATTCATCACGCGAATGTCAATGATCTGAACCATGTTGATTTGATAGGAGTTCCTATCATGGTAGTCTTGGATCCATCCAAGATCCATCTGACGCTGGAGGGCCTCTTGTATGAAAGAGAATCCCTGTTTATTTACCGAGCAAATCAGACAGGAACTGTAATCGTGCCGCGGCAGATTATGATACTGGCTTTGCCTTGAGTGCATCGCCACCAAGTTGACATTCATCGCACGGATGTCGTGGTTTTGAATGACGTTGGAATTCATGTAAACCATGTTAACTCCACGAACTCGGTGCTCTTGGATCCATCCGAGATCCATTTGTTCCTGTAGAGATGCTTGCACTACAGAACATCCTTGGTTATCTTTAGAGCAGATATCACACTGGTGATAATTATGAGGTGGCACATGGCCATATCCACTCTGTCTACAATGCATCTTGACTAGATTGGTCCCCAATAAGAGTACATCGTGAATTTGATAGACATTGTTAGTCTCTTTCTCAATCAGATTGACTGCAGCTTTCTCATGTTGAGGCAGCGGGTTCGTGAGAACATTGGGATTCGTATCTTTAAAAGATAAGAGCCCGCTCCTAACAAGCTTTTGCACGTCGGATTTAAAATTGAGGCAAGTCTCAATGTTATGCCCTGAACCTCCTTGATGATAAGGACATGTTTGATCCACCTTAAACCAGAAAGGCAGATTTTCCGGAACTGAAAGGGGAGACTTAGTCTGAATGTGCCCCTTAGCCAGCAGTAACGGAAACAGCTCTGCGTACGTTACAGGTATAGGATCAAATCCTGGTGGCCGTGTTGTACGGTTGTTGTTATATGGAGGACGAGCCTGCTGAAGAGGCTGTTGTGTCCTTTGTTGGTCAGGTTGGCTCTGCGCAACCTGAGGTTGATACATAGGAACAGGCACGGGGCCGATAGCAGGAGTAACAGCTGCCACTGGCTGATAACTACGCCTTTGCTTTCCGAGAGAGATATTCCCAATATCTTGTTCTTTTTTCTTAGGGAGAGCACTACCGTATTTTTTAGTACCGCTCGTTGATCCAGTGTCTTTTACCAAACGTCCTTCTCGGACGGCTTCCTCAAGACGTACACCCATGCCGACCATTTCGGTGAAATGACTGGGCGCAATGGCAACCATTCGGTCATAGTAAAATGAGCTTAAGGTCTTTAAGAAGATTTTTGTCATCTCTTTAACCTCAAGAGGTGGACAAATTTGAGCGGAAATTTCACGCCACCTTTGAGCATACTCCTTAAAGGTTTCCTTGTCCTTTTGCGACATCGATCTGAGTTGATCTCTGTCGGGTGCCATGTCCAAATTGTACTTGTATTGTTGGACGAAGGCAGTACCAAGATCTCTGAATGTACTGATCGTAGTACAGTTTAAACCCATGTACCATTTTAAGGCAGCACCGGTTAAACTATCCTGAAAGTAATGAATCAGCAGGTCCTGATTCTCCGTCTGAGCTGACATCCGCCGAGCGTACATCACCAGATGGCTCTGAGGGCAAGAGTTACCCTTGTATTTTTCAAAGTCGGGCACTTGGAATTTGTGCGGAACTTTCACATTTGGGACCAAGCAGAGGTCTGCGGCGTCCTTTCCAAATAGATTCTGACCGCGAATGGCTTGCAGCTCTTTCTGCATTTCCAGGAACTGTTCCTGGAATTCCCCCATTCTGTCAAACATAGTTTCCTTCTTACTAGAAGGTGTTGGTGGAATCTGTCCTTCCGGGACAGTGTACACCACAGGGGGTGGTACCGTGACTACGGCAGTAAGTCTTGGCGCCTCCCGAAGTTTGTAACCTTCAGGAGTCTTGAGTATGCCCCTGGCATCTTCGCTTTCCCGAAGTTTGTAACCTTCAGGCCCAGCGGCTTCTGTTGCGATTCCCTGATCTTTAGTGATCGGCGGAACATATCCTTCCGGGATATAGTTAACAGGCATGCCCCAAGGACGATCTTTCGGTATCTGATACCTAGGATCATACTTTTCTATGATGGGCTTTGAGGTGATCTCTGAGATCACAGTTCTTTGTAGATGAGCTTCTGCCATGGCTTGCATGTCATTACGAAGCTTTCTCATATCCTCTCTCAGAGTGTCGATCTCTTCTTTCAACTCTCTGTTTTCTTCCTCAAGATCAGCCATCTTTTTCTGACGATTGGCCAGAGTATTATATGAATGAGACAGTTTGACTCTAGAATCGAGACACAAACGTGAGATTCGTAGGTAAGGAGATTACGCGATGTGAGAATGATGAATGTAATGATTATATTAATTGTTTTTAGATTTAATTAAAATAAACTTCGACAATTAGATTGCAAATATCAAACAGTGGGGAAACCCCTTTTTATTGAAATTCAAAGGATTACAGAAATGGAAATACAGTAGATTATAAAGTGCAGAAACAGAAACCTAAACTAATGGGTCTCGAGTCCTCTCTGAGGAGAAACCGGGTGCTGACTCTGGTACTTTCCTTTTCTTTGACCGGGGCGCTTGGGCCGTTGTCGGGTTGTCATTCCTTTGCCAGGTGAAAGGAGTGAGCAAATTCCTTTGGTCATCTTGATTCTCTACAGCATGCTGCTCCAAAATTTCAATCAGAGCATCTTTCTCTTTCAGTAGTTGCTGTATTTGGATACACTCTACGTCGAGGGTGCGGTACTTGTTCTTCCAAGACCTTCTTTCCTTTTGAACTTTGTTGAGAGTAACCTGAAGCCTTTCAGTTTCCGTCATGAAGTACATGACAATTTCCCTTGGCGGAAGAATTCCGTAACGAGGATAAGGCATCTTTAGCTTGAGAGCTCTAGTTTGTACCCAATGGAAATAAGGCTCCACCGAGACACAGTCTGGTTTTCCCAGAGACTCTCGTCCTTTCTTATGAACATGTTTCCAAGCTTGCACTATTTCCATCTTTAGTGCTCTGTCGTTTTCTCCTTCTTTGAAGAAAAGACCTTCCAGATGAACACCCAGTGGGATGTGTCTCATCGGGTATCCAAATTGACGAAGAACTAATATCGGATGATAGTTGATTCCTCCTTTAGTTCCTATGAGGGGTACGCTGGGGAAGTTTCCACACCGGTCAATGATTCTGATTCCCTCATAAATCCTATTACACCAATCTATATCAGAGTTGGTGAGGGACATGATCTTCTGCGACCAACGTAAGACACTCTTGCAATCCCAAAAAGCGGCAGACTTGGGCAAGTGAGAGATAAACCACTTGTAAAGCAAAGGTACACAGCATGTGATCTCTCCTCCACTGTACAAATTTCCCAAGTGTACAGAATGATACGCATCTGCGAGCAAAGTCGGCACAGGGTTTCCAATGAGAAAAACCTTAATAGCGTTGATATCGACGAAGTTATTGATGTTGGGAAACAAAAATAATCCGTAGGTGAGCAAGACAAAGATGCTTTCAAAAGCAGTCCCGTTCCCTATACTAGCGAAGTATAGAGCCTTTTTTGTCAAGAACTGGGCGGGCAAACCTTGGATGCCACCCTTAGTAATCATGTGAGTCCTGACCTCAGACTCGTCCAAATGAATTGCTCTTGCAATAGTCTGATTCTTTGGAATTTCTTCTAGTCCAGAAAATGGAGCTCGATCTGTGATATGTAAATCAGTCAGATGAGAATACTCCTCCAGCGTTGGTGCCAGCTGGTAATCCGGGAATGTGAAACAATGATAAACCGGATCGTAGAACTGAATGAGCGCGTCCATGATCCCCTTAATCACATGGACTCTTAACAGTGGTAGCAAACCACCGTGCTTGGCTCTGAAAGCCTCTGGGTTAACGATCATCCTCGCTAACTTTCTCAAATCCCCTAGTTTTGGAACCTTGAAGGTATACTGGCGAGTTCTCCTTCTACCGAAATCCATTAATGCAATCTTTTTCTCTGATATTTGCAATCACAGTCTTAGTTTAATTTGAAAAACAGAGAGACTATAAGAGAAATTTTTTTGAATGTTTTAATGTTTTATTAAATGGATGCATGAATGCAGCACACAAAAACATAGAAAAAACATGGGGTCAGAGGGTCGTTGTCATGAAGTCAAGGCTCTACCCATCCCCAAAGGTTTATACTAGGGTGATTTTTGTACCTGTACTCATTATCATCAGCTCCTCCCAGGAAGGCAGACAACAAGCGGATCGCCAGCGAGTTGTGTGTAATCTTAGAGTAAGTGCCATTCACCGAGAATAGATCACCAGCCTCAAATGAGGGTAGTATCGCGTAACAGCTATTTCCGATAGCTTCCGCACTATGAAAAAAGGTTGGCTTTTCTTAAGTGTATACTCAATCTCACCACATGCGGCATCACACGCATTCCCAGTAGCAGAAAAATAAACATGTATAGCAATTAGGAAAAGCAGTATATATATTTGTCCTAATCATCCTAGACTTATAAAGCTAGGAATCTTAAGTTCCTGACAGAAATAGGTTCCCCGGCGGAAGCCCCAATCTGTGGTTCTCTGCCTAAGAGATGGACCAGCATAGGTCAATCTTTCTCTTCGGTAGAGTTCCCATTTTCCGTAGAAAACGGGGATGATGCCCTAAGGTAGAAAAGGAGACTCCCCAGCAGAGTCGCCATTTTACAAGGAAAACAGACAGAAATAAAAACTGGTCCCACGGTGGGCGCCACTTTTCTGTAGCGAGCGATTTTGGACGCGGTTCTTAAGCGCTGGTCGCTCTCTGCGGTTGAGCTTAAAACTACAGGTTCATTCATTTTTTATCCTATTGTGAGCTGAATAAGGAAGGGAAATAGATGTCTCCAATTAACCCTGCTTGCATACTGAGTTTAAACAGCGGTCTATTAGGCTACGGATGCTATCAATGTGGGGGGGCTTTTGTACTGGTTATTCGTATTTCGCCAATACAGTTCTTTCTTTCTTTTTTCCTAGGCAAAGGGTTTCTGGCGGGGAATAAGGATTAGGATGTTAGGACTGATGCTTTTGAATTACTGCTTTTGATTGATGGAGATATGGGATTTGGGTTTTTTGTTGATTGCGCTCGCTAAGATCTTTTCTTTCGATCTTATGCCTACGTATTCCCGTTTACCGAAACAGGGAAATCAGAGCGTTCGTAGTTCCTCCTATTCTATGGGAGGAAATGTTGTTTTTGGTGTCTTGTTCAAAGCCCAAGACGTGAAGCGAAAGGTGATTTGTATCTTGTTCAAAGCCCAAGATGTGAGCTAAAAGGTCTATTTGTGTCTTGTTCAAAGCCCAAGACGTGAAGCTGAAAGACCTCGACTTTAGAGAGAATTTGTCATCTCTAAAGAGGGGAGAAGGAGAATTACTTTAACTGGGATACGCGGATCCGAGCAATGCCATAATTTCTGAAGAAAGGGTTTTAACCTGAAGGAGAAGACTTTAACTCAGTGTAGAGCAATGCCATCTTTCCTTAGGAATTTCTCATGCTAAAAGAGGGACAGTGGCATGGATATAGATGGTCCAGAGGCTTGCCACTTACAGCGATTAGATGAAGGGAAAGGAGTTGTTGATGTTTGTGTACTGTGAACGAGGCACAGCTTTGATGCTAAAAGTTGATTGGATCAACCAGTGGTTTTCTTATACAAAGCCTAAGAGGAGGCTAATTTCCGCTAGGAAAATCATTATACAAAGCCAAAGAGGAGGCTATTTTGTGTCTCGTACAAAGCCCGAGAGAGAGGCTAAAAGTTTTTGACCCAGTGGGGCATATCGTTATACAAAGCCTAAGAGGAGGCTAGCAAAGAGTTCGACCCTTGCTTAAGGGATTTATATCTCGTACGAGGCCCGAGATGGAGGCAAAAAAAGGGGTGATTGACTCAACGAGGGAATCTTTTGTGTCTCATACAAAGCCTGAGAGAGAGGCTAAAAGGTTGTTTTGACTCCACTGGGGAGTATTTTGGTATCTCGTACGAAGCCCGAGATGGAGGCTATTGTAACTGTTTCAGTTGAGTGACAGATCCAATATACTGATTTTAAAAGAGAAAATCAGTTCTTATATGAGTAACACTGTACACAGGAATTTAATTTGAGGATCAGGGATATTTCCTTCTCTTTGAGGAAACGGGAAATCCAAAGGGTATTGAGACTATCCGAGCCTGCGGGTTTCCTTCCTATTTAACGAAGGGTGCTTGAGAATGTCTTTGAGACTCAAGGAAGTTAGACTGTCCAAGTCTAGAGTTTTATCTTTCGTACTATGCTTCGAGAAACAGTAGTAGACTCTATGAAAGGACTGTTCTATGAGGATGACTAAGTTCTGTTCCTATACCTCTAGGAGGTCGTCGGGACAATTTGTACGAAGCCCAAGAGGAGGCTGGAATCTTTTAAGAAGCCGACGGGTCCTTGTATGAAGCCCAAGAGGAGGCTATCATTCTCGGAGGAAGAGATCATTATACGAAGCCTAAGAGGAGGCTGTGAATACTTCTAAGAAGCCGTAGGGTCCTTGAATAATGCCCAAGAGGAGGCCGATGCTTTTAAGAAGCCCGTGGGTCTATCATCTCCTTTCCATTAGGAGAGATAACTCTTCTAAAGATGAAAACCAGTGGTAAACGTGCGAGGTTTACTATCCAGCGACTTTTAACTTTTAAAGAGGGTTCCTTAGTTAAGGTCCAAGATTATGACCGTAGTGGGTACCGAAATCCCGAGACATTCAAGGCAAGCTATTCACAAGGAATAGATCAAGTCAGGAAAGTTCGATAATTTGGAAGAAACTCAAAGATGCCATTCACGGAGAATACATTCATCTTGGGGAGTAGAGCTTCTTGACGATTCCTAAGGAGGACAGCCGAAGAGAAGACTGTATCTGGTGCTCCTATTGGGGATCTAGGCGTCTATTTCTACGAATAAATGAAACGGTGTCACCTAGTTCTAGACGTAGTTGCCGGGGAAACTCGAAATATCTATACTATTATTACACAGTAGATATGAGTTTATGAAAGGAGACTTACAGTGAGCAGCCCCACAATACAGTTTATAATATGAAAGCAATAAATGAAAGCGATAACCATTTACTCGGTTGTAGTGCTTCCATGCTGTTTGGTTAGTTGTTCAACAAAGAAAGATTAAAAACAACAGTATATTCAAAATCAAAGGAGAAAGTGCTTTGAAAAAGAAAGATTTGGGGCTTACAGCTCAAGGAGAGGCCCAGGGTTTTATCAGTGAGCGCACTGTTTGACTTTGTACATCGGGACTTATACAAGTGACTGAGGCCCAAAATGGTTTTCTGTACAAAGGGATGGGTCTTACACTCTCTCAAGAGGCCCAAAAAGGTTTAAAGAAAAGAGAGAGGCTTATAACACGGGGGTAGGGCCAAATGATTTTTTGTTTAAAAATGGGGATCGCGCCGAGGTTTTCTTTTAACGCATAGGGACTTATACGATAAGTGAGGCCCAAAATGTTTTGGTTAAAAGGGGGATTGGGTCTTACACTCTAATAGAGGCCCAAAAGTTTTGAATGGGTCTTATAGCTCAAGGAGAGGCCCAAAAGGTTATTTTTCAAAAGGCGACGATCGCGCCGTTTGTTTTTGACGGTATCGGGACTTATACAATACACTGAGGCCCAAAAATGATTTGGTCAAAAAAGGATTGGGTCTTACACTCTATTAGAGGCCCAAAGTGTTTGAAAAATGATTTATGAGGGTTGAATTAATCCAAAACCCTAATTTGTTTTCAAAATGTATTTAATTGAATAAAAATTCAATTAAAACGATCAAAAATTGTTTAACACATGGAAAACAAATTGTGATCTTGGATTAATGCTTCAAAAATTAAGTATTGACCTACAAAATAATTAGAAAGCATTAAAAGTTGCAAAATCAATGTAGAAAAAATATTTAAAATGTCCAAAACAATTAAAATATTAATTCTTTGCAAAAATATCAATTATATGAAATAAATAATATTTTTGGGATTTTTTGATAAAATAAAATATTTTAAAATTTTTGTGAATTATTAAAAAAAGAATCAACTCAAAATCATTAAAACTCAGAGAGAAATTAATTTTTGAATCAATTAAACAAAATCACAAAATTCAAATATTCAAATATATGAAAATGGCGCCAAGAACAACACCAAGAACACGCGCGTTTTTCAGTTTGCCCAGATTTGCATTTTCTATCCAATCTCCATGAATACGTAATCATATCATGCAATCCACATATCATTATGCTCATCTCAACCTCACGATCATGTCTATGTACTTTAATTTCATTTAAATTAAACATACAACAAGAAATCACGAAGAAACCTCAAGAACCCTAATTTCTGCATGAAGGCTAGGATTTTTGATAAACGATTCAAACAATGCAATTAATTGAGGGAAAACATTCCATGCATGATTATGAACATATGGCCAAATTATTGTGCGAGGAAATATGCATAGATTGAGAGATGACCAAGTTTAGGCTTACCTCCAAGTCGTGACAGCAAGAGCAGATGTGATTTTGAGTTGGAGGTGTTACAGACAAGTTGTGATGATCTGGACAGCTTCCCTACACCATATGGAGTGTGTTTGAACACTTGGATTGAATTGAAATGGACTGGATCAGTTTATGGCATCTCAGCTGCAACTTCACTTCAAACTTGTGTGGATGGCAAGTGATTTTGTGAAATTGATGTTTCAGATGTTATGTGAGTGTTTTATCAGCTCATATATGATGTATGTGAGGTGTGTGAGTGATTGGTTTGTGTAGAATTGCTCTCAAACTCAAAACCCGATAGCTACCTTGCTAAGAAAGGCATTTTTGCCAAGAGAAAGAGATTTTGAGGAAAGCATCTGTTAGATGGTTTTGGTGTACTTAAACTGACCACAATTGAGCTCTATTTATAGTAGAGCAATTTTGTTTTGCAAGGAATAGTACATGGCAGCTGGTAAGTAGGTTTCCTCAATGTTGGCCAATGGAAATGAAAGTCTCCTCTAGCCATTGACTAGAGGTTAGGGCACAGAGCTTTGGTCCCCTTGGTCTTGGATAAGTCTTGACTGATTTCAGATGAAAATGGCTCAGTCCATGCCACCTTGATGGTTCCATTGAATGCCTCATTCCAAATTTGAAGTCTTGTCCCTATTTTGGCCATTCTAGGTTCAACATGCTATTCTTTGTTCCTTGGACCTTGGAGGCTTGGCTCAGTGATTGTCCCCTTTGGATTCAATCCTCTGAGGTATCCAAGTGGATTGGAGCAATTGCAATTGGCTGATTTTGGCAAATCGAGCCAAAATGCAAATTCTGCCTTGCCTTGACAGATTTCAGCAAGGCAACTTGCCAATGTTGTATCTCATGATGTAGGTTGAATTTGGCAATGTTCTTGGCCATTTTGGAAAGCCCTAACATGATACAACAACTGTTTGAACAAGTTTGGTTTTGATCTCTTTTGATTCCAAGTGAAAAATCCCCCTACATTTGGCAAAAAGTGAGGCAGAATTCTGACTTAGTGAAAATTTCACTAAGTGTTGGAAAAAGTGACTTTTTCACTTTTCAGCCACTTTGATCATTCCATAACTCAAAATCATTAATGAATTGGAATGACTTGTAGTTGAAGTTTTTGTAGGTGATAATGAGGGCTACAAATCCATCTTTGGATGAGAAAAAATGGCCTTGTGGTTTAGGAGTTATGGTCCTGCAAATTTTGTACCTTTGCCACTTTATTTTTAACTTAGAAAAATTTCTAAGTTTTATGGTTACCCCTTTTACAAGTTATCTCACTTTTCTTGATTTTTCTTGATGAATGATGATTCAAATCATACATTAACATCATTTTAGGGTTAAAAATCCATTTTGGTGAAAAATCTCAAAAAGTCAAAGTTGACTTTTGTGCACAGTTGACTTTTTATCAGATGAATTCCAAACTGTGCAATTCTTCAAGAAATCATGTCCTTGACCTAAATCAAACTTGATGGACATGTTCCAAGGGTGTCATAGGGTGTATTTAATCAGGTATTAGGGTTTGGGAGCATGTCCTGGTCAAAAGTCAAAGTTACAGTTGCCTTTTCCCTTAAAACCCTAATTGTGGTGCAGATGAAAATGAGACTTGTTGCTCAAGCTTCTTGGATCAATCCATTGTTCCAAATGGATCAATATGGTGTATTAGAGACCCTCAAATCATCTCTTGAGGTCTTGGCTCATGGTTTGTCCCAAAAGTCAACTTAGGGGTGAATTAGGTCAAGAAACCCTAATTCCTGATTTTTGATGAATGCATCCCCTGAGGCAAAATTGACTTGATGCATGGGTCCATGAGGTTCCATGAAGTATATTAGGTCATGTTTTGGATCATTGCCTTATGCCCAGATGAAAATTTCCATCTGGAGGCCCTGGTCGACCAAAACCCTAATTTGGTGACACTATCGATCTTGAGACTTGATCCACCTAGAAGGGAACAGCCTTGTGCTTAATCCTTGAAGTGGGAGTCCTTTTTTGATCCATTGTGGATGTTGGAGAGATTAGACAAGTTGAAAATCATGTCATTTCTTGATTGATCCTTTGTCTAAAGCTCAGAGAGGGCTTGAAACCCTAATTTTGATTGTATTGGATGCTCACCCATCTTTGGGGAGACTGGTGAAGCATGATGGTTCATCCATATTGTGATGATGATTTTCACAATGATGGGAAATCTAAGTGGTCAAAATTTGGGGTATTACACGCGTTTTCGCGATAGCAATATTGTTGAGGTTTTTATCAAAGTTAAATTTCTCTTTTTTTAGTTGCTTTTTCTTTTTGTTATATTTAGATCCGTACAATTCGGATCCGGTTGCGATGACCGCGTTTTCGCGATAGCAATATGGTTGAGGTTTTTATCAAAGTTAAATTTTTCTTTTCTTTGAGTTGTTTTTTTGTTATATTTAGATCCGTACAATTCGGATCCGGTTGCGATGACCGCGTTTTTGCGATAGCAATGTTGTTGAGGTTTTTTAAATTTTTTTTAAATTTTCTTTTCTTTGTAATAATATTACAATTTTAAAACACTTTAAAATTTTTTTTTTTTTTTTGTTTCCTTTTTTTTATAAATTTAGATCCGCATAATTTGAATCCATTGCGATGACCACGTTGAGTGTAGCAAACCATTTGTCGATTTTCATCATTTTTTATGCGGATTTATATTTGTTTAGCGTTGCATTTCGATTTCGGAGTTAAAATCTAATTTAACTTTCGATAACCATTTGAGTGCTTATAGTCATTTGCTTGGCTTCTCATAGAGTGATTCTTACACGAATCCACTCTTAGTTAGCTTCAAAGCTAAATTCAGTTGCCATTCGATTCCGGTTGGTTTTGGGACCCACATTTACTTGTTTGATCGCGTAGTATTTCAATCATTTTTTTTCTTCCCATTGATAAAATGTATCCCTCACCCCCATGTGTAATTATTATTTGTTTTTACCGTCTCTTTTTCTTTAGATAGATAATTAATAAATTAATAAAAACAAAAAAATAAAATAAAATCAATCTTTCATAAAAAAATTAAAGAATTTGGTCAACACCAAGTTCCATTTTCAAAAATATTGGTCAACACCAATTGAACAATCAACCCAAGCTTTCCTTTAGCACATACCCTTAGCAAGCAAACAATAGATAACATAAATAAAACAAGAGGTTCCTGTAGAGTACCACAGACCTTTAGGATGCTAACACCTTCCTTAATCGTAACCAACCCCCGAACTTAGATTCTCTTAACTTAGGTTTTTTCGATCTTTAACCCTTTCCTTTGGATAAAATAAAGACCGGTGGTGAACCTTAAGATTTGTGATCCTAGTTAACATAATAGCTATGGTATCCGATTCTCACCGCGACACAAGGAATGACATGATCTTCAACTTGTCTAACCTCTCAAACATACACAAAGGATCAAAAAGGACTCCCACTTCAAGGATTAAGCACAAGGCAGCTCCCTTATAGGTGGATTAAGTCTCAAGATCGACAGTGTCACCAAATTAGGGTTTTGGTCGACCAGGGCCTCCAGATGGAAATTTTTCATCTGGGCACAAGCCAATGATCCAAAACATAACCTAATATACTCTATAGGACCTCATAGACCCAATCATCAAGTCAATTTTGCCTCAGGGGATGCATTCATCAAAAATCAGGAATTAGGGTTTCTTGACCTAATTCACCCCTAAGTTGACTTTTACGGCAAATCATGAGCCAAGACCTCAAGGGAGGGTTTGAGGGTCTCTAATGAACTATATTGATCCATTTGGAACAATGGATTAATCCAAGAAGCTTGAGCAACAAGTCTCAATTTCATCTGCACCACAGTTAGGGTTTTAAGGAAAAAGTCAACTGTAACTTTGACTTTTGACCAGGACATGCTCCCAAGCCCTATGACATGCATCAATATACCCTATGACACCCATGGAACATGTCCATCAAGTTTTATTTAGGTCAAGGACATGATTTCCTGAAGAATTGCACAGTTTGGAATTCATCTGATAAAAAGTCAACTGTGCAAAAAAGTCAACTTTGACTTTTTGAGATTTTTCACCAAAATGGATTTTTAACCCTAAAATGATGTTAATGTATGATTTGAATCATCATTCATCAAGAAAAATCAAGAAAAGTTGGATAACTTGTAAAAGGGGTAACCATAAAAACTTAGAAAATTTTCTAAGTTAAAAATAAAGTGACAAGGGTACCAACTTTGGAGGATCATAACTCCTAAACCACAAAGCCATTTTTCCTCATCCAAAGATGGATTTGTAGCCCTCATTACCCTCTACAAAAACTTCAACTAGACCTAAGTCCAATTCATTAAGGATTTTGAGTTATGGAGTGATCAAAATGGCTGAAAAATGAAAATGTCACTTTTTCCAACACTTGGTGAAATTTTCACTAAGTCCAAATATGTCTTCATTTTTTTCCAAATGTAGGGGGATTTTTCACTTGGATTCAAAAGAGATCAAAACCAAATATGTTCAAATAGTTGTTGTATCATGTAAGGGCTTTCCAAAATGGCCAAGAACATTACCAAATTCCATTTGAGTCATGAGATATGACATTGGAAAGTTGCCTTGCTGAAATCTGCCAAGGCAAGGCAGAATTTGCATTTTTGCTCGATTTGCCAAAATCAGCTAAATCCAAATGCTCCTATCCACTTGGACACATCAGAGGATTGAATCTAAAGGGGACAATCACTGAGCCAAGCCTCCAAAGTCTTTGGAACAAGAAATAGCATGTTGAACCTAGAATGGCCAAAATAGGGACAAGACTCCAAATTTGGATTGGAGCATTCAATGGAAGCATCAAGGTGGCATGGACTGAGCCATTTTCATTTGAATTCAGTCAAGACTTATCCAAAACCAAGGGAACCACAGCCCTGTGCCCTAACCTCTAGTCAATGGCTAGAGGAGACTTGGATTTCCATTGGCCAACATTGAATAAACACCTGCTGCAGTTGCCATTCACTGTGGATCCCAAAACAAACTTGCTCTACTATAAATAGAGCTCAATTGTGATCAGTTTAAGTACACCAAAGGCCTACAACACTTGCCTTTCTCAAAATCTCTTTCTCTTGGCAAAAATGCCTTTCTTAGCAAGGTAGCTATCGGGTTTTGAGCTAGAGGGAAATTCCACTCAAACCAATCACTCACACACCTCACATACATCACATATGAGCTGATCAAACACTTAAACAACAACTGGAACACAGATTTCACAAAATCACCAGTCAATTGCTCAAGGTTTTAACCAAAGTGCAGTTGAGATGCCATGAAAAGATCCAGCCAATTTCAATCAAGTCCAAGCATTCAAACACACTCCATAGGGTGTAGGGAAGTTGTTCAGATCATCACCACTCATCTGTAACACCTCATACTCAGAAATCAATTTGCTCTTGCTGTCAAGGCCTAGAGGTAAGCATATACTTGGTCATCTCTCAATCTATGCATATTTCCTCGCACAATAATTTGGCCATATGTTCATAATCATGCATAGAATGTTTCCCCTCAATTAATTGCATTGTTTGAATCGTGTATCAAAAATCCCAGCCTTCATGCATAAATTAGGGTTCTTGAGGATTTTTCGTGATTTCTTGTTATATGTTTAATTTAAATGAAATTAAATGCCATAGACATGATCGTGAGGTTGAAACGAGTTGATTGGTATGTGGATTGCATGATATAATCAAGTATTCAGTGAGATTTGATAGAAAATGAAAATCTGGCCAAACCCAGAACACGCGCGTGTTCTTGGTGTGTTCTTGGCGCCATTTCTTTCAAATTCAAATATTTGAATTTTGTGATTTTATTTAATTGATTCAAAATTTAATTTCTCTCTGAGTTTTAATTATTTTGAGTTGATTCTTTTTTTAATAATTCACAAAAATGTTAAAATATTTTATTTTATCAAAAAATCCCAAAAATATTATTTATTTCATATAATTGATATTTTTGCAAAGAATTAATATTTTAATTGTTTTTGACATTTTAAATATTTTTTCCACATTGATTTTGCAACTTTTAATGCTTTCTAATTATTTTGTAGGTCAATACTTAATTTTTGAAGCATTAATCCAAGATCACAGTTTGTTTTTCATATGTTAAACAATTTTGATCATTTTAATTGAATTTTTATTCAATTAAATACATTTTTGAAAACAAATTAGGGTTTTTGGATTAATTCAACCCTCATAAATCATTTTCAAAACACTTTGGGCCTCTATTAGAGTGTAAGACCCAATCCTTTTTTGACCAAACCATTTTTGGGCCTCAGTGTATTGTATAAGTCCCGATACCGTAAAAAACAAACGGCGCGATCGTCGCCTTTTAAAAATAACCATGGGCCTCTCCTCGAGCTATAAGACCCATTCAAAACTTTTGGGCCTCTAATAGAGTGTAAGACCTAATACCCTTTTAACCAAAAATCATTTTTGGGCCTCACTTATTGTATAAGTCCCTTCGCGTTAAAAGAAAATCTCGGCGCGATCGCCACTTTAAACAAAAAGTCAATTGGGCCTACCCTCGAGTAGTAAGACCCATTTCCTTTCTTAAAAATTTTTGGGCCTCTTGAGAGAGTGTAAGACCCATCCCTTTGTACAGAAAACATTTTGGGCCTCAGTCACTTGTATAAGTCCCTCTGTACAAATTCGACAGTGCGATCACTGATAAAAACCTGGGCCTCTCCTTGAGCTGTAAGCCCCAAATCTCTCCTTTTTAAAGCACTTTCTCCTTTGATTTTGAATATACTGTTATTTTCAATTTTTCTTTGTTGAACAACTAACCAAACAGCATGGAAGCTCTACAACCGAGTAAGTGGTTATTGCTTTCATTTACCGCTTTCATATACATATAACTGTATTGTGGGGCTGTTTCACTGTAAGTCTTCTTTCATAAACTCATATCAACTATGTAATAATAGTATAGATATTTAGAGTTTCCCCGGCAACTACGTATAGCATTAAGCCCGTTGATCACTCTTAGAAATAGTCTAAACTAGATCCCCATAGGATTACCAGACACAGTCTTCTCTCCTCTTGGGGTTAAACAATATGGAGACATGAAAGGCAGCACTCTCTGTGAACCCTTTCATAGACTGTCACTCATAGAAGTTGTCAAAGAAACTCTATTTCCCAGAGATGATCTTTTCTCCGTGAATGGCATCTCTTGAGTTTCTTCCAAATTCTCGGACTTTCCTGGCTTGATCTATCCTCGGTGAATGGCATGTCTTCAACTTCTCGGGGTTTGGGGACCCACAGGCTTCTTAAAAGTATTTCTCAAGAAACTCTACTCCCCGGAGATGATCTTTTCTCCGTGAATGGCATCTCTTGAGTTTCTTCCAAATTCTCGAACTTTCCTGACTTGATCTATTCCTTGTGGATAGCTTGCCTTGAATTTCTCAGGGTTTGGGGACCCATCGGCTTCTTAAAAGCAGCGGCCTCCTCTTCGGCATTATACAAGGACCCACGGGCTTCCTAAAAGCAACTCCGTCTCCTCTTGGGCTTAGTACAAGGACCCTACGGCTTCTTAGAAGTATTCACAACATCCTCTTAGGCTTCGTATAATGATCTCTTCCTCCGGGAATGATAGCCTCCTCTTGGGCTTCCTACAAATTGTCCCGACGACCTCCTAAAGGTATAGGAACAGAACTTAATCATCTGCATAGAACAGTCCTTTCAAAGAGTCTACTACTGTTTCTCAAAGCATAGTACAAAAGGTGAAACTCTAGACTTGGGCAGTCTAATTTCCTTGAGTCTCAAAGACATTCTCAGTGACCCCCTCGTCAAAATAGGAAGGAAACCCGTAGACTCGGACAGTCTCAATACCCTTCGGATTTCCCGCTTCCTTAAAGAACAGGAATAACCCGGATCCTTGAATCAAATCCATGAGTACAGTGTTGCTCATATAAGAACTTATTTTCTCTTAAAAATCAGTATACTGGACCTGTCACTTAACTGAAACAGTAACCACAGCCTCCTCTTGGGCTTTGTACAATGATTCTCCCCCAGCGGAGTCAAACAACGTTTAGCCTCTCTCTCGGGCTTTGTACGAGACACATAAGAGACTCCCTCGTTGAGTCAATCACCTCTTTTGCCTCCATCTCGGGCTTTATACGAGATACAAAAAAGGTTCTTATTGAGCCAAATAAACAATAGCCTCCATCTCGGGCTTTATACGAGATACCAAAAGACTCCCTCGTTGGGTCAAAAACCTTTTAGCCTCTCTCTCGGGCTTTGTATGAGACACATAATCGCCTCCTCTTAGGCTTTATATAAGAAAACTACTGGTTAACCCGATCAACCTTTTAGCATCAAAGTTGTGCCTCGTTCACAGTACACAAACATCAACAACTCCTTCCCTTTCATCTAATCGCTATAAGCGGCAAGCCTCTGGATCATCTACATCCATGCCACTGTCCCTCTTTTAGCATGAGAAATTCCTAAGGAAATATGGCATTGCTCTACACTGAGTTAAAGTCTTCTCCTTCAGGTTAAAATCCCCTATAAAGGAAATTATGGCATTGCCGGATTCACACATCTCGGTTAAAGTAATCTTCCTTTACAGTCAGTCACCCAACAATTGTGGCAAACAGACCCCTTTAGAGATGACAAATTCTCTCTAAAGTCAACACCTTTAGCTTCATATCTTGGGCTTTGAACAAGATACAAATAGACTTTTCAGCTTCATATCTTGGGCTTTAAACAAGATACAGATCACCTTTTTCGCTTCACGTCTTGGGCTTTGAACAAGACACCAAAAACAACCATTTCCTCCCATAGAATAGGAGGAACTACGAACGCTATGATTTCCCTGTTTCGGTAAACGGGAATACGTAGGCATAAGATTGAAAGAAAAATCTTAGCGAGCACACTAAACAAAAACTCAAAATCCCATACTCTCATGTATCTATCAAAAGCATCAGTCCTAACATCCTAAATCTTTGTTCCCCGCTATAAAGTCCTAGAAAGAGAAAAGAAAACCGTATTGGCGAAAATACAAATAACCAGTACAAAGGCCCCCCACATTAATAGCATTCGCAACCTAACAGACCGCTGTTTAAACTCAGTATGCAAAGCAGGGTTAATTGGAGACATCTATTTCCCTTCCTTCATCAGCTTTAATAGGATAAAAAAGAATTAACCTGTAGTAAGCTCAACCGCAGAGAGCGACCAGCGCTTAAGAACCGCGTCCAAAATCGCTCGCTACACTTTGTTCTGGAGTTGAAAACCCTGTAAGCTCTGCTATTTATAGAGTATCCTAAAAAGATTCCCTCGTCATTTTTAGGATCCAATTTTCTCCTCTGTTCACGATCTGACAAGATGTAACATTTGCTTCCAAAAACATGAAAGTACTTCACATTTGGCTTTCTTCCTTTCCATAGTTCATACAGAGTAGCTGAAGTGCCCATTCTCAAAGTAACTCTGTTGTGAATATAGCAAGCAGTGTTCATAGCTTCAACCCAGAAATGGTAAGGAAGCTTTTTGGCATGAATCATTGCCCTAGCAGACTCTTGAATAGTTCTATTCTTCCTTTCAATAACTCCATTTTGCTAAGGAGTGATTGGAGAAGAGAACTCATGACTTATGCCTTCAGCAGAATAATATTCAGCAAACTTGCTATTTTCAAACTCTCTTCCATGATCACTCCTTATTCTAATAACATTACTCTCCTTTTCCCTTTGGAGTCTTTGACAAAGATCTTTAAAAACATCAAACACCTATGATTTTTCTTTAATGAAGCTCACCCAGGTGTACCTAGAATAGTCATCTACAACAACATAAGCATGCTTCTTCCCTCCTAGACTTTCTAACTGCATAGGTCCCATCAAGTCCATATGAAGAAGTTCCAAAACTTTGGAGGTGGTGTTATGTTGAAGCTTCTGATGTGACATCTTGGCCTGCTTCCCTTTTTGACAATCTCCACAAACTCTTCCCTCTTCAATATTGAGTTTAGGAATTCCTCTGACAGCTTCTGAGGATATTATTCTCTTCATTCCCTTCAGATGAAGATGTCCCAACTTTTGATGCCAAATTTTGACTTCATCATCTCTAGCAAACACACATGTTGAGGTACTTGAGTCTTGTTGCAGCCATAGATAACAGTTGTCCTTAGACCTAACACCCTTCATGATGACTTCTCCTTTCTCATTTGTGACATTGCACTCAGATTTTGTAAAGTCTACGTTGAATCCTTGATCACAAAGTTGACTAATACTGATCAAATTTGTTGTCAACCCTTTGACAAGTAGAACATCATCCAGTCTAGGAGCACCAGCACAATTCAGCTTTCCCATCCCCTTGATTTCTCCTTTAACACCATCACCAAATGTAACATGACCTGAAGACTGAAGCTTAACATCTACCAACAAATTTTTAACTCCTGTCATGTTTCTTGAACACCCACTATTAAAGTACCAGTCTTCTTTGGTAGAAGCCCTAAGGGAAGTGTGAGCTATTAAGCTGGTAACTTTACCTTTTGGAACCCATTGCTTCTTAGAATTTAAGGCCTGATTACCTATGGGAAACTTCTGTGTGGGAGTATACTGATGTGCCTTCTGAGGATACCCATGTAGCTTATAACAATAGGCCTTTATGTGTCCAAAACGCCCACAGTGATGACATCTCCAGCGCATGAATTTCTTCCTAGAAGGAATCCTGTCAGGATGTTTAAACTTCTGTTTTAACATCACTGGTTTGGAACTGGTAATAACATCATCAGAAGCTGCAACATTGTTGAATCCCAAACCACTTTTGTCTCCAGCAATTTTCCCAATACTAAGAATGTTGTCTAGAGCATCAATACCATTGTTCAACATTCTGACAGTTTTGGTCATAGAATCCAATTTAGAGTTAAGCATACTGACTTCATTTTCAAGTTCAGTCTTTTCAGCCTCTAACTGCACTATGGTTTTCTTCAGCTTCTCTCCATCAAGACACACTTGTTCACTTCTCATGCACAGTTCTTTATACGAGGTAGCAAGCTCTTCATAAGTAACCTCATCATCGCACGAATCATCATCTGACTCACAAACCCCAATCATAGCTCTAACAAGCTTAGCTGATTCATCTTCTGATTCACTTTCACTATCAGACCAGGAAGCAGATAACCCCTTTTTCTGCTTTTTGAGATAAGTAGGACATTCCTTCTTGACATGACCATACCCTTCACACTCATAGCATTGAACTCCCTTGTCATTATTGGACTTTTCTTCATCTCTAGTTTTCTTCCCCTGATCTCCTGATCTGTTGGTGTCAGATGTGATGTTCTTGACATTAGGATTATAACTCCTATTTATCCTCTTCATAACCTTATTAAACTGTCTTCCCAGCAAGACAATGGCCTGGGACAGCTCCTCCTGAGACTCAACACCATTCCCTTTCTTCTCTTCTGGAGTATTAGATACCAAAGCTATACTCTTGGTCTTCTTTTCAGGTTCCTCTTCACTCAACCCTAACTCAAAAGTTTGAAGAGATCCAATTAGCTCATCAACCCTCATTTTGCTGATGTCTTGAGCTTCTTCAATTGCAGTCACCTTCATCTTATATCTCTTGGGAAGGGATCTAAGAATTTTCCTCACCAGCTTCTCTTCAGTCATCCTCTCTCCTAAGGCACTAGAAGCATTTGACAGCTCAAGGATGTTCATGTGGAAATCACGGATTGTTTCATCCTCCTTCATCTTCATATTTTCAAACTTTGTTGTCAAAAGTTGAAGTCTTGACATCTTGACTTTAGAGGTCCCTTCATGAGTTGTCTTCAAGATATCCCATGCTTCCTTAGCAACTTCACAAGTGTTGACCAACCTGAAGATGTTCTTATCAACACCATTGAATATGGCATTCAAGGATTTAGAATTCCCAAGGGCAAGCTCATCTTCTTCCTTGGTCCATTCTTCTTCAGGTTTCAGTTTTGAGTTACCCTCTACTTCCTTTCCATTCTCATCCTTTTCCACAATAACAGGATGTTTCCATTCTTTCACAATAGCCTTCCAAGCCCTGCTGTCTAAAGACTTCAAGAAGGTAACCATCCTTGGTTTCCAATAGTCATAATTAGAGCCATCTAGAATATGGGGTCTATTCACAAATCCACCAGTCTCCTTGTCCATTGTACCAGAAAATATCAGCCCTAGATCTCACCCAGATGCATAGCAGGATGCCTGCTCTGATACTAATTGAAATTCTGGTATCAGATATGTGATGTTGAGTGTGATGTCACAACAACACAATCTGCTATGGACAATGCAATAACAAGCAGTAAAGGACACAATGAATTGTTCACCCAGTTCGGTCTAACTACCTACGTCTGGGGGCTACCAAGCCAGGGAGGAATTTCACTATTAGTAGTATTAATTTACATACTCAACAATCCCAGTTAACATCTACTAAACTTAATCACTACCCAATGAACCTTCTACCTAAGAAACCACTTAGATATGAGAAACCACTCACTCCCTAAATTACCACAGTGATACAATCCAAACACACTTTGATTCTGCTTCACAGCTTTGATCAAGAACAGAAACTCTCTTGCTTAACAGCTCTAGAGATATCAATTACAACTCAAAAGCAATAACACTAATTCAACATGAATGATTTACAAAATGCACACGAAGACACAAATGACACTCAGTCTTTAGCTCTCTTTCTTCGTTCTTTAACTTAGGGTTGAGGCTGCTTTAAATATCATTCTGACTTGGGCTTGGACCTGCTCCCAAGATTCTGATCTGATTTGTTTTTGAAATCAGAAATTAATGCAGATTTGATCTCCTAAATCTTTTCAAATCAGCCCTCATGTTAGTTATATGATTTGCTCCATGATCTGCTCCATATCTGATTGCCAATATCTTCTCCAAGAAATTCGCATCCAATCACTCGAACAGATCTCCTCAAAACTTACTAACACGCGCAGCCCTAAAACATCACAAACTGATGTTCTGATGTTCTGGTATAGTGATGTCAAGACATCACTTATAACATTAGCATACAAAACTTCCAACCCTGCAACAGCTAATGATAAGAACCAATGTTATGACATCAGACACATGACATCAACACTGTTCAACTTTGTTTTACCAAAATTCCAGCCAATACAAGAACCAACATCCAGGTTCGAAGATTGTAGGACAAATCAAGATCAACAGTAAAACATTACTTCTTTGACGTTATCCAAGATAAATGACATTGAAACAGTATAATATATACATATACATCAATATACATCAGTATGTATCATTTAGAAAAACCAATGCCGAAAGCCACACGCCACTCCCTGAATTATTCTATCATGAGGAATACACAAATCTAACAAAATTATCTTATCATTCCGGCGGGTCGATTTCCCTTCTAAGGATCCACTATTATTTTAAAGAGATCTTCAATTATCTCCTCGCAATGAACCTGAGCAGAAACAATTCCTCTATATCTTGTGACCCAAAGTCAGTCCATTGGTTCTGCAAGTGGTAATAGGAGTACCACCAACTTTATGTCGACTCTACTGCCATTTATCTTGGATAACGTCAAAGAAGTAATGTTTTATTGTTGATCTTGATTTGTCCTGCAATCCTCGAGGATACATTTGGGAGTTCGGATAACGTCAAAGAAGTAATGTTTTACTATTGATCGGTATTCTTTTAAAATACATATTATTATTATTTCTTAAAATAAATATACTTTTTTAAGTTTCAGCCATTTTTCCGGATGTGCACATCCGGAATACGCGTACTTGTCATTCCGGATATGCACATCCGGAACAAGGCAACGTTTTTTAAAAAAACGGTGCGTCCGGATGTGCACATCCGGAAGTGGGGGGCAAAAACGAAATTTCACGTAGTATATAAGATACTAGGGTGCTGCATTAAGAAATGGTCTAACTAGAATATCAATTCTCCACTTCTTTATTTGATAAATTCTATTGGAGAAAATAGTGTAATTAATATCAATGAGTTAAGACAAAAACACCCAAAACACTATGATTGTTCAAGAAAATCGTCGAACTAAACCAAAATGAAGTAAAAATAATCAAACGATTATATTTAATTAGTAAACTGAACCATATTGCACAAATAGTTTTAAAGTCGAACCAAATGACAAATGAAGCAAACCGCAACTAAATTAAATCAAACCAAAACTACAAATGAATAATACAAAAAATAAGTTTAAAATTTTTATTAAAAAAATCGAAAAAGTATAACAGTTTGGTTCGTTAACAAATTGTTTAGTTTGGAAAAAATATCTTCTAATAGTTTAATATGGTTTGAAATTTTGAACCGGTATACCAAACCAATAACTTTGGTTCAATTTTGTTCTGGATAAACTGAAACGATTTGATTCAGTTCGAATAGTCATTTAATACGGTTCGGTTTGATTCTGTTCGATTTTCTAACCGAACCGTACCATAAACAACCTTAGTTGTATTAAGTAAATCATGCAGACCCTCAACTATCATCAAATCTTGTGAATTTCGTGAGCACCCATTAACTTATAAATTTAGACAACAAACTTCAAAAATGGATGTGTTAGAGCGAATTACCTCTATCACACAATATTTTATTTTTTAATCTAAAGGTGAAAATCTTATGCTAAATAACATCAAATCTCAAAGCACATACTGGAAATAGGAAAATAAAGATTTAAAATTAACCGATAAAACTAATAAAATGATAACTAATCAAAGTCTCACAAAACATTTTTATCAGCTCAATGAGATTTCTAACAATTTTTATGGTAATCAAAGACTTAAGAAGTTTTTTAATCGACAAATAAGTACTTTAATTTTTTGTAGAATATGTTAATTTGTATTATAGGGTATAGTTTGACACACGAGTGGAGAAATGACATTAAATCAAGAATAACAAAGCTGTCTTTGAGGACGTGAAAGGTGAATTATTACACAGAACTTTAAAATTTTTCACGGTTAAACTATGGTTAAAAATGACCCCGCAGAATATTTTATATGATTAAACCATAAAAAAGTAGAACCTCCGAAAATTTAAGACGTCCTTGAAGAACAACCATCTAAATGAGAGAAATAATACATATTGATTCAAAATTTTAAAGTATTACATATATATATATATATATATATATATATATATATATATATATATATATATATATATATATATATAAAGACTCAACGTTCATTTTTTTAAAATAATACATTAACTCAAATTTTTATTGAAAGATTATATAATATGTAGTTGAATTGTATACAGTTTCTCCTTTGAAGATATTTAAGTCTAATCATTTTATACTCCTAAATACAAATCACTTTAAATAAAATGATAACATAAACATAAGAGTATGTAGGTGGCACAAAAAGAAATGGTCCCCAAGATGTTATTTTCGAATTGGAACTCTTCACGAGGAGACTATCTCTGTCCCATTTTTGCTGTCAAAACAACATATGTATTTCACGTGGATGATTGAATCAGAATGTGCCCTACCAATCTTATCAACCCTACAAATTTTGAATGAGATAGAAAATTATTTTTTCATCACAAGTAAATGAAATAATGCAATACATGTGTTATCCACATCATAAATAAAGAAGGTGATTTCTTATCACACCACCCTTGTTTCTTATGCACCATCTAAATTTCTGGTTTTGCCCCTTGATTCCGGATGTGCACATTCGGACGCACCAATTTTTTAAAAAACGCTGATGCGTTAACATTCCTGATCTGCAGATCCAGAAAACAACAGAACTTTATTTTTTTAAAAAAATCGGTTTTGTTGTTTGGTCGCATATGTTAATATATCGTCGCAACTTAATATACATTTGACAACATCCATATATAAAATAAAATGATATATATATATATATATATATATATATATATATATATATATATATATATATATATAATAAAACTCTGTCAAAATACAGTGCATACATCTAATATAAATAGAATACATCAAACAAAAAACTACTACGTATGGCGAAGGATCTCTCATGGCTCCCCTGCTCCTCTGCCCCTACCCGCAATCCTGGATCGATGTCTTCGGTACTGAAGTGCCCCCCGAGCAATCACAATAATCCCGTCCACGGCAAGTCTGGCACAAGAGCCCTCAGGGAGGTGACCGACCTCAATGGGCTGACGCGCTATCTGCTCTATCTGACGACAACGTGGTAGGACATCCTGAGTATGGTCCAGTTGAGACTGCCGCTCGTCTAATATCTCCTGATGAGCAGGTCTGGGTGGAGATCCCTCAGTAGTGGGCACCATGCATGGGTGTGAGACGGTGTAGAACCACATGATGTACCCGGCAGTAACGCTCCAGTCTCTCTCCGCTCTGGTCTCCCGAGCCTCCTCCGGTACCAAGTGGGACTGATAGTCAGCATATAGCTCATCTATCTGCCTGTGGGTCAAGCCTAGAGCAGCAGACTCATGAGGCATCCTGGGTATCATCTGCGTGTAACCAAACGGACGCAAGACGCGCTCCGGCAGGTATCGGGCAGTAACGGTCGAACTGCATGCCAACCATCCTGAGAACAAACAAACCTCATCGAACGGGCGCGTCACACGGTGAGCGGCATAGGTGTCATACAAAACGTCCTCAGTAGCCATCCGATCAAGATACACTCTGAAGGGGTCAGAGACCTGGTTCCCTCTGAGCAGGACAAATGCAGCATCACGTGGCATATCCTCAGTGTACCCCTCGACACACCCTCAACCAGTAATGTTGGGAAAGTGCTGTAAAATCCATGCCTGAAATGAAAAACATAACATGGGTGTCAAAGATTATAATGAATATAGAAAGAAAAGAAATGAAAAAATCACTTAGAATATTATATTGTTACCACGTATAGCGTACAGCTGCCTGCCACAGTCTTGGCTGCCCAGCGGAAACCATCAGAGAGCCTAGAATAGGTGAATGCCAGTGCAGCCGCCCCCCAGTTGTACCCATGGATCTCTGTCTGATCCAGAAGGTACCTGAGGTAGACGACATCAACATAATAGGCGCTGGTGTCCACAAACACCTACGTGCCGAGCAAAAACAGGTAGTAGCATCTCAGGGCACGCTGCCTGAGGATCTCCACCTCAGCTGGATCCCCTGCTGCCTGTCCTGCCTCTGCAAGCTCCTCACTAAATCTATGTATCAGAAAGTTGAACCGGATGTGTGCGCCCCTCAACTGGGTAACCTCCTCAAGTGCATCATTTGCGTTAGCCCCAAGCTCTGTAACCAACATCTTGATAGCCTCCTCCTTCGACATCCTACCGTGACGGAGAAGGGTACCCGTGATTGGTAGATGTAAAAGGCACGAGATGTCGTCGAGTGTGACCGTGATCTCGCCGTACGGTAGATGGAATGAGGATGTCTCAGGGTGTCATCTCTCAACAAAGGCCATCAGCATACCGTACTGAATCTGGGAATACCCAATCCTAGACAGGCCTCCAAGACCAGAGGTGGTAACTACAGACGTGAACCACTGATCCTCTGGCAGCAGCTGAAGCATGTCTATAACCTTGCCCCCATGGTTATAGAACTTCTGGGAATCCTTCTCCTGAAAATTTCCAAATAAAACAATGTTTCAAATGAAAATATTTTCAACGTAAACAATTATATAAATAACCCAAGAAAGGTTACCTGTCCTAGCCAGACATATCTAGAAGTATGCTCAGAGTACCCCACGAGTAGGGACATATCAGACGGCCCCCGGGGTAACCGCCCAGCTCATCGAAATCGTCATCGGCGTCAACACCATCATGTGCTGGGTGATCACCCTCTGGAACATAACCAGGAACATGGGAACGAGGAGGAGCAGCTGATGGAGCTGGAGTCTCCCGACGACGCCTGCGTGCGGGCTGGGACCCTGATGAACTACCAGCAGAAATACGACGCCTCTGAGATGTAGAATCGGCGGCTGATGGGGGAGTGGCCTGTACCTGAGATGTGGAAGTGGCCTGAACCTGTGATGTGGATGGCTGTGGTGTAGAATGTGGTGCAGGATGTCCCTCAGCTACCCCAACTCCCTCTGCGCCGGAAGCCTCGGCTGTGACTGCATCCGCCCACGTCGGACAGATGCGTGCTTAGTTGTCCGTCCATGTATGATATGATCGTCTCTTCCAGCCATCTAATCTGCAAAGCATAATAAATAAATTAGAATTTTTAAAAAATAATTAAACAAAAACAAACAAACAAACTAAAAAAAAAAACCAAGTGTCTTCCGAATGTGCACATCTGGAAATTTGCAAAATATTTAACGTTGGGTGTTTCCGGATGTGCACATCCGAAAGGACACAGAATTTTTAACGTTAGGTATTTTTGGATGTGCACATCCGAAATCACTCTGAATACTAAACGTTACAATCTTTCTGGATCTGCACATCCGGTGCGTATTTTAAAGTTTAAAAATGGCAGTCATGACCACTGTATCATGCAAAAAGGCATTTTAATGCCCTGATCATCCGTTTGAAGCAGTAAACAAGACCTACATTGTCTCTAACCTATGTTATTCATACAACCTAACAATTTCTACACCTAAATGTCTACTCTAAATCGATTACTCGAAAATTACTCTGAAACTCTAAAATTTGAAAACTTACCGATTCAAATGAGATACGGGGGATTTAGAGTCTCTTGATCGTTGTCGATGTTGCTTTGCGCCGAACTCGAGTGGAAAATATCAAAATTTGAGGTGATTGAAAATTTGAGGGTTTGAGAGAGTTTGGAAATGAGAAAGTGAAGAATGAGGGGGAGGAAGAAGGTCTGGCGCGAAGTTATAAGAAATCCATCCGGAAGTGCACATCAGAATTGTTTTCGGATATGCATATCCGGAACACTTCAGCGTTTTTTAAAAATTTGGTGCGTCCGAATGTGCACATTTAGAATCAGGAGAAAAAAAATAATTTCACGTAGTGCCTAAAAAACTTGAGTGGTGTATTAAAAAATGCTCATAAAGAAAACGGTAAAGCGTTGGATATATACATGCACAATAGTAGTAGTACTCATAAATGTCACGTTCTAATTGTTTTTCATAGATAAGAAGTAAACATATAGCAACAAGAGAACAAAGGATGCAAATTAGTTGAAGGAATTATGGTGATAGAACCACTTAGGAATTTTTCTCCCTACAGTATTTGTCCCTTGTGCCCTTCTTGTCTGCTTTGTTTTCGACACTAGCATATGAACATCATACTCTCTTCTTGGTGCCAAAAATAATTTAATGTCAATGACTTTTTAAAGAGAATCCACACCAATAATTGAGAGTTGGAAACAAATCAAGGTTCTTGTAAAATCTTTACTATACTTGCCAAAATAATCCAGAGTGTTTCTCTCTAGTGACTTTGTTTATTATTTGTTGGAACAAGAGAACAAACGTTTTTTTTTTAAACTAAGGGGTGAGTTTGAGTCTGTTGGTTCAAATTTTTTCACTCAAAACCATCACTCTAAGTAAAATATGTGTTTTATTATTGAATTATATCATCTTCTGATTCCATTTACACAAATTTTATTTGAAAGAAAATGTAATGAGACTTTAAGGTATGTTAGTCTTGATTTTGTATTTTTTTTTCTTTTTTAAAATTTAAAAATAATAAAGCTTTTTGGTAGTCTAATTTTATGTAACTATTATTTTGAAAATTATTTATATTTAAGAGTTCTAAGAATTAAAAAATTAAAATACATTTTAGAGGTTTTGGTTTTTAGTTTAATTTTGTAAATTAGAAAGAGGGAAAAAAACAAGAGAAAATAATATATTTTTTATTGACAAATTTATAATATTATACAACTTTAAAATAATTTTTAAAAGTAAGATTACAAAACATGCCAGCTTTTATTTTTATTCCTCAAAACTGTTCTTAAAAATTAATTTATAAATTAATTTTTAAAAAGTAAAACTCATTCAAATGCGCCATAAATCTCTTATTCTTTTATATTGTCTTTTAGTATTTTTTTTCCTCGCAACATTGGTATAGTCAAGATTTGATTTTGATGGTGGACAAAATAATGACGAATTTGAATTGTGTTAATTGATTTAAATATTTTTCTAATTTATTTCAAATGAAACTCAAGTTAATCACAAGTGCTAAAAGAAAGAGATAAAAAAGTGAGATTATCATGATTCACCCTTTTAATTCGGAGTTACATTTAGTCCTTTCCCACTGAAAGATTTTTACTATAATCAAATAGATTACAAAAAATCACTAACATATTTTTTGATCCAACTGACCTATATTTTAGATTTTTCAAACCTAAATAACTAATCTCAACTAAATCTCTATGTCTGCTTAATGAATCAGACTAATACTTAGCCCATTGAAAAATACAATTAGATAAATGACTAAAAAATGGAGAGTATATAAATATCACTCAATAGATTATGTAAACACCTCTAAGTATAAATATAGGTATTTTCATCTTTCAATAGAAAACTTATAGAATGAAATCACTTGCTTGCTTCTTTTTTAACTTTTGTAGATGTTCTTCTCTATATGTTTTTCTTTTGAAAGTTCTGTTCTTTTCTTCTCAAGTTAATTCTCAAATGTTTATTCAAATAGTCATATTGTTGTTCATTTTGTTGGTTTGTTCGTTGCTGAATAAAACAATGGGAAATAAAGTTTTTATATAGGTTCTTTTCTTGATGACTATTTAGTGATCTTAAGCTTTTGACAAAGGACCTATTTTGATCTATGTCTTCTTTGAACCGTGATATATCGTGTTCTTATGCTTATAGCTTGTCTTGTTGAACACAACATTGTATCTTTTGTCACGTAAAATTTGTACTAGTGTATCTTGTGTACTATTGCTTACCTGCCTCCAATTTGAATGTTGAGAGGGAAAAAAACTAAGTTATTCTTTTTGATCGTACCTGATCAGAAAGTAGATTAGTGGCCAGCAAACGTCGTGAGCTCCGCTACTCCGGTGGTGATGAGACGGTGGGGGGTGTACCTGCAAGGTACTCCGATGCCAAAGTCAGGAATAAAGCAAGCAAGTACGGAAAGTAAGAGTAAGAATGAGAATAGAATACCTGACCCTCTCATGAGAGAGGGTATTTATATTGTACCCCCAGCGCTGGGCCAACGGTCGTCTGCACTGGGTTGGATTGCTAAGCCCAATGCAGATAACTGTCAGGGCTTATGTTGCGTAGCATGATATTGGGTTGGGCCTGCCCGACTGATGGGCAGGCGCCAGCCCAGTCCAGAACAGGAGCCCCCCAAGTCGTTGCTCCGAAGTGTTAGAGTGATGACTTAAGAGGCAGCCCATTCGTCGGGGACTGGTTTAGTATGGCAGCATGCCCGAAGTGCCAAGCTGATGGAAAATGTAGGTGGTCAAGCGCAAGGGTGTTCGCCGGGCAGGAGCCACGGGGATTGATGTTCTTCTGTCATTCGAAAGGTTATTTATGGTCGACTCTGCGGGGAGATGAAAGGAGACGTATAAGCTTATCCCGCAGGCACACAGGGAAGCGAAACGACGTGCGCGGGGCCTCGAGTGTCATGTGTCACTCGTCATCAATGCCTAGGGCGGCTAGGATCCTAGGCAAGTGCCTAGGGACACCTCAAGTCCTGTGACGGCTCTATAAATAGAGTCGGGTTCATGACATTTGGGCGTTCCCACTCTCTCCGCTCACCACTCTCTCTCTTTGTCCTTAGCTTACATCGTCGTCCTTCCACCGTACGCTGCACCGAAGATTCCCAACCGTCGTTTTAAGTAAGTCGCTGGCTCCTTCTTTCTGTTTTATGTTTTCTACGGTGGTTTCTCCGGTGAACTTGAAATTCTGGCCTATGCAGACAGCAGATGTCCTAGCAGATGCAAACATTAGGAGCTTTCAGAACTGATGAAATTCTCGGGAAGGCCACGGAGTTTCCGGCAAAAACGGCGAGGCTTCTTTAGATTTCTGATGAATGCCCCCGCAAACTGGGATGAATCTCCCGAGGACCTGATGAAGGTCCCGAGGACCTGGGATGAAGAAGTTGGGGACCTGATGAAGGCCCTGGGGACGTTCGATGGACACCCCGAGCATATCTGTGCGTGTCCTCGAGCTTTATGTCTCCCCAGCGCAGGGAGGTCCAAGGGGCGAGCACCCTCAGTAACCATGGTTGGAGGGATGCTTCCCCAGCACAGAACGTTCCCGAGGAAGGCTCTGGTCGGGGACCTTTTCTAAGCAGTTGCTCGTATCCTTTCTTCGCCCTTTCACTTGATTTGTGGTGGAAGGGTGAATTTGATCTGGACTATCGAATTCACCAATTCCCTCTACTTTTCAGATAAAATAACGACCATGGTCGCAGGAATCATAGAGACCGACGACGAGCCCGACTCCCCGTTGGCGCTAATCACCGGTGATGAGGAGCGACCACCTGAAGACTGGGCTAGCGAGGAGCCTTTGGGCGTCCCGTCTCTATTTTCTACGGACTCCCATGATGCCTTCGCCACTGTCGAGAATCGGTGCGAGGGCTCCTCGAAGAACTGGCTGGTGTAGGCACCTGCCCTTCAGTGGTTTCCAGCAAGAAGTGTTCACTTGGTTGCGCTTGGCACCTTCGCAACTTCACCCCAACGCTCTCGCCTTCATTGACGCATTCGAACTCGTCTGCCAGCACCTCGGCATCGGGGCGACCATACCTTTGTTCTTCCGTATATTCCACCTACAGAGGAAGACGATTGATGGAAGGCACGATTGGGTATCCTTCAAACAAGTGAGCAGGCTATTTTGGACTTATATGGACTATGTCCGCCACTTCAAGTCCCGATATTATGTCTTGAAGCCTATCTCATTCAAGGCCGGGGAGACAGTGTACAACCGGGTGTTCAAAGAAATAGACGGGCAGCGGGTGGAAGTCTTCGAGGCGAAGTTCCCCCTGCAGTGGACGGAGGAGCACTTTAAGAAAGGCACAGATAGCTATATATTTACCCCGGGCGCACTGGCCGAAGATGACTGGCTGGCCTACCAGGAGATAGTCAAGTTTGTCTTTGGTTTTAAACCTGCGCAGCTCGTGACTCCGGACGGGAAATTTATCTGCGACGACAACGAGGAAATCTTAGAGGAGGCTCGGTTGATTAATACGAGGGCCCTCTTCGAGACATTTTCTGACGAAGATGCCCTCTAACTGTTAGGTAGCGCAAATCCTTGGTTGGGCTCTCCTATATATTTTTGTCTTCGGTCTACTGACGTGCTTTTTATTTTTCCTTTGCAGGCAGAATGTCGAGCATGGAGGAGTGTGTTAAGAAGTTGGTAGCTACTCGAGGTTCGAAGAAGGGCGGAAATGGACGAGTCGACCAGATCCGACAGCAGCGTCCAGGCCCTGTCCCGACATCCGGGGACTCCTCCAGCACCCCTCAGTGTAGCCAATCTCCTAATTCGCAGGGGCCCCTGAAAAGACAGCGAACCAGCAAGCAGGTGCATGTCGATCTTACCAAGAGCCCTCCCAGCGAGAAGTTTATGCTCCCGCCTTGTCACTTGAGGCCTAATTTCTTCTCAGGGGCCAACTCCCCGGTCGTTAGTGCATCTGAAGCCCAGGCCATCTTAGGCACTGACCGGGTTTCGAGGAGAAAATCCTTGGTGGAGGACATGGTCGCGACGATATGGGTTTTTGCTACAGCCCTGGTCCTGAACGATGAAACCTGTCCATCGGCGGAGCTGACTAAATTGCAGGATAGCTTCATGTCAGTTGAGGCCAAGATAAAGAAGCTAGGCAAGGACCTCGTGGAGTGTAAAAAGCAGAATGAAGCCTAGGTCGAGCTTCAGGGGCAGTTGGAGGCGAAGCTGAAGAACACCGCTGAGGAGAGGAAAAATCTCCTAGCGAGAATCGCTGAGCTGGAGCAGGCTGTCAGACCTGCTGAAGAGGAAACTGAGGACGACAAGCTGCTGACCTCTCGGGCCGAATTGATCTCAAAGCTCAGGCAGACGAGCAGGATGTCCTTGGGGCTATCAAGGTGGGCTTTACTAACACCATGAAACAGCTCTGGATCGTGAACCCCAACGTTCAACTCATCACTGAGGGAACCGACCCTTACCATGAGGTGGTCGAAGGTCAGATTGTCCTGCCGGAGCCCGAGGAGGATGAGGACGACGAGACTATGGCGGACGAGCAGCCAGAGGAAAACACAGTTGTTTAGTTTTTCTTTTGCCTATTTTGTTTGGCCTGCGTGCCAGTTTTTGTAATGACTTTTTCCCGGCCAGTGCGCCAGGGGCTTGTGATATTTTGTATGTACTCTTTGAACAATGGGCTTCTGCCCGATTCTAATGTAATGTCTTTCTTTATCTTGTGTGTGTGATGTTTGTATGTTGATGATATATCTGTTTCATTTTTATCTAAGTAGTTGGGGGTTTTGCTCGACATTGTTGATCCTCGACGGTGCAGGGAACTGGTCAAGTGGTTAGAGCTGTATTCCGACCTTCAACGAGGCTAAGAGCTTGATCGAGGTCTTATCTTCGTGGCGTGGGCTTCCCATTGTAAGATGGGTGCCCTGCCAAACTGGTACGGCGACGGTGGAGCTCGGTTGAGGTGTCCCCGTTGGATCAAGGGTCCTCACGCACACACAACACGGGCCCTTGTCTTCTTGTCTCAAGGGGAGTCGCGCTTGTACCTTAGTGCGCCCCCGTAGTCGCGACGCGGATGGATCGCGGGCAGTGTTTAACTGTAATACTGTTTAAGCTTTTCAGCATTCCATGGTCGAGCAAGTTCCTCCCCGTGTAGATTTTCGAGGTAGTAGGCTCATGTCCCCGTTTTCTCGCGGACGTGGTTGAGGCTTTCCCAGTTCGCGGCGAGCTTGTCTTCTCACGAATCTTTCTGGTTTCTTCATAGGACGAGGGTGCCTACTTGGAAATCACGTTTAATAACTTTTTTATTATAGCGTAAAGGTATCTTCTGCTTGAGTGAGGCTTCGCGGAGGGACGCACCCAAACTTATCTCTTCGACGAAGTCGAGCTCCTCCCAGAGGGCCTCATCGTTCGTCTCCTCGTCTAGGGGAGACTCCGTTATTCTCGAGGGTTCCCTTATTTCCACAGGGATCACCGCCACAGTTCCGTAGGTCAATCGGAAGAGGGTCTTCCCGGTAGTTGAGTGCGGGGTTGTTCTGTAGGCCTAGAGGACGCTGTGTAGCTCCTTGACCCATCATTTCTTGGCGTCGCCCAGTCTCCATTTCAGACCTCGCAGGATCACCCTGTTCGTGACTTCAGCCTGACTGTTTGTTTGTGGGTGCTCGACCGAGGTGAAGTATTGCTTCGTGCCCAGCTTCGCGACGAAGTCATGAAAGTTCTTATCATTGAATTGCGTCCCGTTGTCGGTGACAATTTCCTGGGGCATGCCGAACTGGGCAAGTATGTTCCTCTTATAGAAACATAGTATGTTGTGGGCCGTGATTTTGGCCAGGGCTTCATCCTCGATCCACTTCGTGAAATAATCAATGCCGACGATCAGGTACTTGTTTTGGTATGACCCCACGACGAAGGGCCCGAGGATATCCATCCCCCACCATGCAAACAGCCACGGGGACGAGAGCGTTTTGCGCTCACTGGGCGGGGCCAGGTGCATGTTCCCGTGTCATTGGCAGCTGTCACACTTCTTGACGTGTTCCTTGGCGTCTTGCTGCATGGTGGGCCAGTAGTACCCTGCTCGTAACGCTTTACAAGCTAGTGATCGTCCGCCGAGGTATTGTGCGTTGATCCCCTCATGGATCTCCTGGAGTATGCTAGGGACCTTGGACTCCTCGACGCACCTGAGGAGAGGGATTGAGAAGCCACGCCGATATAATTTGTCTTCGACGATTGTATAGGAGCAGGCACGTCGCCTAACAACTTCGGCGTCTTTGGGGTCATCGGGTAGTTTGCCCGTGCTGAGGTACTCGTACACTGGGGTCATCCAGCTATGGTCGTCTCCAATGGTGTTCACGTCAGCTGCGGGGACAGTTTTCTCGATGCTCGGACGCGATAGCACCTCCTGAATGACGGATTTATTCCCGCCTTTCTTCTTTGTGTTTGCGAGCTTCGATAGAACGTCTGCTCGAGTATTGTGTTCGCGCAGGACGTGATTCACCTCTGCCGAGGAGAAATTTTTTATCTTTTCCTTCATCAGAGCCAAGTACTCGATGAGGCCGTCGTTCTTCGCTTGGTATTCTCCTCGTACCTGGGAGACCACGAGCTGGGAGTCAGTGAATATTTTGACCTCTTTGGCGCCGAGGTCTTCAGCTAAGCGTAACTCGGCAAGGAAAGCCTTGTATTCGGCCTGATTGTTCGATGTCAGGAAAGACAACGTGAGGGAGACTTCGATCAAGATACCTTCCCCGTTTTCAAGGATGGTGCCCGCTCCGCTACCTATCAAGCTGGACGCCCCATCAACGTAGATCGTCCACTTTTGGGATCCGTTGGTCTAAGGTTCTAGGAGGGTCATTTCTGCCACGAAGTCGACCAGCACCTGAGCTTTCAGGGCCTTTCTCCCCTCATATTGGATGTCAAACTCGGCAAGTTTGAGCGACCATCTGAGCATCCTCCCTGCCATGTCTGGCCGGCCGAGGAGTTGTCTCACGAGTTGCTCGGTCCTCACCATGATCGTGTGGGCCAAGAAGTAGTGTCGCAGTCTCCTGGCCGCGGTGAGGATAGCCAGAGCGACCTTTTCGATCTACTGGTACCTAAGTTTCGGACCTTGGAGGGCTTTGCTGGTGAAGTAAATCGACTTCTTCCCGTCGGGGGTTTCCCAGATTATGACCGTACGGACAGCTTCGCTCGTGATGGCGAGGTATAGGAATAACGTCTCCCCGTCCTCTGGTCGCAAGAGAACCAGGGGTTGTGAAATGACTTGTTTGAGGTGGAGGAGTGTCTGCTCGCATTCCTCGATCCATTCGAACGTGGCTTTCTGGCGTAGAAGCTTGAAAAATGGGAGTGTGTACTGTGCCGACTTGGCCACGAAGCGGGAAAGCGAGGCCAGCATTCCGTTCAATAATTGTATCGACTTCTTCGAGTTTGGGGTCGGGATCTCGAAGAATGCCCTACACTTGTTAGGGTTTGCCTCGATTCCTCGCTCTGTGAGGTAGAAACCGAGAAACTTTCCCGCTTGGACGCCGAAGGTGCATTTGTCGGGGTTGAACCTCATCCTGCGTTTCCTCGCCGTGTCAAAGACCTTTTTGAGATGGGCAGCGTGGCCGACTTCTTCTGCAGATTTGACGATCATTTCGTCCATGTAGACCTCGAACATGTCACCGATCTCTCCCCAGAAGACTTTGTTCATCATCCGTTGGTAGGTCGCACCGGCGTTCTTCAGGCCGAAGGGCATCACGTTGTAGTAGTAATTGCCCGACTCGGTCATGAAGGCGGTGTGTTTCTTGTCGGCCTTGTCCATGGGGATTTGATTATACCTCGAGTAGGCGTCCATGAAGGACAAAAGTTTGAAACCTACAGAATTGTCGACCAACTGATCGATGTTAGGCAATGGATAAGAATCTTTCGGGCACGCCCAGTTAAGATCAGTATAGTCAATGCACATCCTCCATTTTCCATTATTTTTCTTGACAAGTACAATGTTGGACAGCCAGGTTGTGTACCTAGCCTCCGAAATGAAATTTGACTCTAAGAGGTCTTTTACAGCTTTTTCAGTAGCCTCCGCTTTCTCGGGAGACTGCCTACGCCAACGTTGCACTATTGCCCTAGCGGCTGGATCTACAGTGAGCTGGCGACAGGCCACCTCTGGGTCGAGGCCGACCATCTCCGACGCGCTCCACGCGAACAAATCAGCATTCTCCCTAAGGCATGCCTTCAACTGCTTCTTCGCCAGGTCGGGGAGCCCAATACTAATCTTCACGTTCCTATCTGGATCGTCTATGAGGGCGATGAGTTCGAAGTCTCCGTCTGGGATGGGGCGCGTTGGGTGGAGGGGCTGCCCGTTGCCTTCTGCTGGGAGGTCGTTGTCCATTGCTCCCTCTTATTCCTGTTCGCCGGGGAAACGTCTGTCGAGGTCCACAGCGTTAACGCGCGGGAGTGGCTTCTGCACTGCATCCGGGGTTGACTTCTTCCGGTCTTGGGCTTGACGTTGATCGAGCTCAGACCCTTAGTTGCAGCTTTGAAGCACCTCCTTACAGCTTCAATATCCTCGTGGATGGTGACGACTCTACCTCGGGTAGTGTAGTACTTTATCTTTAGATGCACTGTAGATGGTACCACCGTGAGCTCGGCCAGAGTTGTCCTCCCCAGGATGCACTGGTACAGGGAAGGACAGTCCACTACCAGGAAGCGGGTCTTGACTTGTCGGGCAGTGTCTTCACTCCTGAAAGTAACCACCAGCTCGACATAACCCCATGGCCTAGTGGTCGTGTCGTTGAAACTCTGGAGATCTGAGTTCACGTAGGGGGTCAGATGCCTTTCATTGAGCTGGAGGGTCTCGAAGAGGTGGGCGTACATGATGTCCACTGGACTCCCTTGGTCGACCAGGATTCTGCGGACGTCAAAGTTCGCCATCTGCGCCCGGATCAGGAGGGTGATGGTGGAGTTGGGCGCGCCACCTGGCAGTTCCTCGAGGTAGAAGGTGATGGGGTTCGACTTCCCTTGTACCTTCTCAAAGGTGGCAGTCTGTGTCGAGCTCGCTAGTTCCAGCTCGTCGAACTTCTTCTTGATCGACCCTACGAAGACCTTATTGAATCCTCCGCCGGATATAACCATTGTCGTGGGAAAAGTTTCCCACGGGCTGCGAGCGGTCACAGGGTCCTTGGGTGGAAGACTCTTCCACGAGCTAGGGGTGATCGCAGGGATCTCGGTCTCACTGGGGACGTAGAAGTCCTCCAGTCTGGTGATGCTCAGAGCGACTTGCAGTCTGCCCTCTCCGGTGGGAGGGGTCATCTCCTCGACCCTTTGTGTTTCCCGGGCATCCTGTCTGGGGGGGTCATTTCTCCTCGTATACTGCTTGAGGTGCCCCTCCTTGATCAGAATTTCTATTGCATCCTTAAGGTGGATGCAGTCATCGGTGACATGCCCATGGCTCCTATGGAACCTACAGTACTTGGACTTGTCAACATTAGCTTTGGGGGTGTCGGCTTTGGAAAGCGGGCACCTTCTTTCTGGAATTTCGAGTTGGCGCACTCGGCCATAATTCACTTGCGGGGAGCAGTGAATAGTGTGTACTCCGTGAACCGGCCAGCTGGACCTCTCGATTCGCGAGTGTCCTTGGGACGGTCTTCTCTTCTTCTATCACCCCCTCGTTGGGGAGCGGTAGAGTCTTCTTGTCTGGAGCTTCGAGTACCCTCTTAGTGCCATGAGTCGCGGGCACAGTGGGCAGCCTCCATTTCCTCGTACTGAATGTACGCTTGGGCCTTGTAGAGGAGTTCTTCCAAGTTGCGGGGCCTCTGGATGCCCACATCCTTGGTAAAATCAGTGTGAGGTCGTAATCCCCACTCGATCAGAAACTTCTTCATGTTGTCGGTAGTGGCTACCTCGACGGCTTCCCGGTTGAATCTCTCGATGTAATCTCTGAGAGATTCGTCCCTCCCTTGAAGGATGGCTTCCAGGGAGGCCACCGTCTTCGGGTGGCGTCGGGATGCAGTGAAATGCCGGGAGGCTTTTGTACCACACCATGGCACCTTTTCGGAGGGTGGTCGGGAAGAGCCTGCACTTGATAGCTCCACAAACATTCCTGTAGTTGAGCATAGCCTCGAAGCTCTTGACGTGGTCGACCAGGCCGGCAGTGCCATCGTACGTTGCCAAAGGTGGGGGCTTATCCATCCCGACGGGTATAGGCGTATCCATAATCTCCTTAGACAGAAGGGTACGCTGGTCATCTTCGTCACTCCTAACTGGTGACTGCGAAGGGGAGTGATCGCCACGACCGTGCCTGTGTCGTTGGGAGGGACTCCTGGGTCAGCTCTTCAGCTTTTCACCGTCAGATCTGCTCCTCTTCTGTACAGGGGAGCGTCGTTGTTCCTTCTGAGTAGGGGAGCGATTGCGCTTCTGGGCGACCACAGGCTGGGGTCGTTCCAGGTGCGGGGGAGGAGTCCGAGAGTCGACCTGCGGTGTCCTCCGCGGGGGAGGAGAAGGGCTGTGAGATGTGGGACGATGATGTCTCAGCCGGGGAGAGCGTCGTTGTCGCCCCCTTTCGAGTGCTTATATCCATAAGTTCTGCTGAGAGATCAACAGGTTGGTCTGACTGACCAGTGCAAACAGGGCCACCGTGTTTGGGTCTGCATTTGGTGGCGTGGGGACAGGCTGGTAGGCAGCTGGGCTGTTGTCATGTTGGGCGGCGTTGTATGCCGCATCGTCAGAGGAGGGGGAGGCAGTACGCCCATCCCTCTCGTCGCCTTCTTCGACATTAACGACCACATTGGGCTCGTGGTCGTCTCCATTGTTGAATTGTACGAAGGCGGTGTTCGGAGTCTTGGCCTCAGGTCGAGGGATGGCCATGATTGTTAGAAAATGGAAGTTGCTTTGGTTTTATGAGGAGAAAACGGGGAAGCAAAGGTTCCCACAGACGACACCACTGATCTTTCCTGATCAGAAAGTAGATTAGTGGCCAGCAAACGTCGTAAGCTCCGCTACTCCGGTGGTGATGAGACGGTGGGGGTGTACCTGCAAGGTACTCTGATGCCAAAGTCAGGAATGGAGCAACCAAGTACAAAAAGTGAGAGTAAGAATGAGAATAGAATATTTGACCCTCTCTTGAGAGAGGGCATTTATATTGTGCCCCCAGCGCTGGGCCAACGGTCGTCTCCACTGGGTTGGATTGCTAGGCCCAATGCAGATAACTTCCAGGGCTTACGTTGCGTAGGGAAGAACAGCACGTGGTCTTCGCCCTAGAGTAACTGTCCTGAGATATCCGGAAAGTGGGCAGATTAACTCTTTCGAAGGTGGGTAGTTACCTGGTGACGTGTCCCCGCGGGAGGAGCACGTGGAAAAACGCAAGGAGGATGTTTGTTCTCTCCCCAGTTCTTATAGTGTCTGCTCGACGATGATAGTATCTGGTCATGCCCGATGAGGAAGAGGATTAGGCCTTAATGGGCTGTATTGCATGATATTAGATTGGGCCTGCCCGACTGATGGGCAGGCGCCGGCCCAGTCCAGAACACTTTCCAAGAAAAATCACTACTACAGAAAACACATATAATGACGGTTGCGAAACACATATAATGACAGATTCACATCCGTTGTTAGGTAGAGTGTGATTGTATGTATGCTGGTTTTCATAACGGGCGAGTGATTGTGGTTATAAGTTAGATAGCACACTACTTATAACAACGATTAAAGAAAACAACCGTTGTGAAATAATTTATAGGTCCTGTGTTCGAAACCCAACAACGTCATTCTTGCCTTTTATTATTCTAGATAGCGTTCTACTTATAACAAACATTGAATTAAAAACTGTTGTAATATTATTTTTTTTTTTATATATATTTTTTTCAATTTTACAGTATTTCCAAATTTTTAACCTGAATATTTATGAATCATATCAGACCACAAACAACAATATTCCCATTTGTGAATTGAATTAGACCAAAAATTGTATTGCATCAATGACACAATTTCATTAGGAACCAAAAATTGAATATTATATTAAAACCAAAATGGAACAAAATAACCTACAATGTACACACATCATTACATCAAATGATACTATCTTGTTGTCTTGACTTTAAACACCTATAATTTCAAATAATAATAGTTGTTAGAAAATAACATCATTAGAAACTATAACATACAATAAATTATGAATGAAGAATATAAAATACTTACTTGTTAATTTTCCCATATGCCTTCTTGATGATCGTTACGAATAACATGTACGTCATCTCTATCAACTTCTTCATATGAGTAGGCACTTATGTTGCATAAGAAAGAGTGGAAGGAATATCAAAACTTTCATCGTCACTAGGAGGAATTTTTTTTCCTTTGAGAACAATTGGCCATCTCCTCAATAAGTCCGCAGGATCTATCACATAAAAAACTTGTTTTGCTTGAGTAGCCATGATGAATGGTTCAGTGTTAAAAGTTGCCTTGCCAAGGCCAACCTGAGTGATTCCTAACTCATCAGTTTTTACACCATTGTTATTGGGAAATCACTTGCATTAAATAAAGGCACTATGAAAATAACATAATCAATCTTCAAAATCTCCTCAATGACACCATAAAACACGATGGTTGCCAAACTAGGATTCTTACCTTTCAAACTAGAGAAATACATGGATTCGGCCTTAACCATAACCCCCTCTATTTTGCATTGTACTACGATCATATTTTGCTTTTCTATAAAAGGAATAATTAGAAATATCGTATGCCGTCCAAGCTCTACTACAAAATAGATCTTCCATAACACCAATTTTACAACGGTCTTCATATTAATAGTGGTAATAGTTCTTTTTTGGGCGCTTCTTTTTAGTATTTACTAAAGGATATGTCACAACGATCATACGTACCAATCATATTGAAATGTACCTAGAGTGAAATGGTTTGAATCCCAACACCAACAATTTTCCATTTATCGTGAAACAATGGGATGGACCTTGTATATCACCACGATTAATCTACATAACACACAAAATAGATAAAGTAAAAGCTAAACAGAGGAAGAAGAAGATCCATCCACAGAGACCGCCTTGACCTTTAATGGGTCAACAAATTTCAAAGCTTCTGATAGGTTTAACTTATCACCCCAAATTTGTGAAGCAAACTCAATCATAGTTTTCTCTACTCCTTGTTGAATGAAGAATTCTAAAAGAACCCTTCCATAAGGAATGAAACATTACTTTCCCTCCTGTAAGGATATGATAGTGATCTTCAGATATTCAAACATAACATGGGGAAGGTTGATCTTCAAATCTGAGTTAAGAGGAAGTAGAAAAACTTTTTCATCAATGTCTAAAGAGTCCATATTCTTGTTCTTTGGTAGAAAGTTTGAGATCAAAATTTAATATCAGACTGATGGCTTGGAGTTAAGATTAGAGACTTTAGACAGGTCTGATAGATTATCAAAGATAAATGAGAGGGCAAAGAAGATTCCCAAAAGAGAATATCTGGAATAACACCTTCATCCTCACAGTTTATTACGATAGAAATAGAGGTGGGGGTGATGATGATAGGGACATCAGATACCACAGAAAGAATGTCACTCTCTAGATTTATCTCTTGGACACATGCATTAACCTAGAATTCTTTGACCAAATTAGGGTAGGTAGGACCATAAAGCATATCAAATAAACCATCCCAACCATTATGAAAGACAACACTTTGACGATCAAGGCCTTGATCCATCATTTGTTCAAAGTCAACAAGTCTTTCAATGATAACTACTAACTAGTTTTCCATACCAATATTAGATCTAGAGGCCATCACAGAAAGGGGGTTTTTCACAAAAGAAAGATTTAGATGAAGAAGATAGAGACATAAAATACAGAAAAGAAGTTCTTGAAGATATAGTCAAGTGTATTGTCAGAAAGGTACGAGACAACTGTCATTGCTTTATGACCGCCCAAAAATAACCGTATAGAGAACTAAAAAAACACAAAGTAAAAATAATAAAAGATGACAGAGGAGAAAATACACAAAAATCAAAGAGGTTTAACATCATTACCCTACAGATATTACTCGCTCATCTACTAAGCAAACAAGATAATTATCAGGCATGTGAATGATATATGAATCAAATAATTCACTCTAGAGTCTCGGAGTCCGAAGTTTTTCAGAAGCCACTTTTCATCAGAGGCAGTTTTTCAAAGCGCTTATTGAAGCTACTTCTGATCAACATCAGACTTTGATACTTTATTCAGAAGCAAGTGTTAATCATCAATAAAGACCATGTTCAGTTTCTTTTTGATAAAATCAAATCTTTCAATGGCTAAGGTTTTTTTTTAAATATGTCAGTCCATTGATGATCATTATAAATGAGTTGAATATCTATAACACCCTTCTGAATATAGTCTCTAATGAAGTGATGTTTAATTTCAATATGCTTGGTTCTAAAATGTTGAACTGGATTTTTTGTTAGACAAATAGCAGTAGTATTATCACAAAAGATTGGGATACTGTTTCCACAAATCTGATAATCCTCCAGCTGATATTTCATCTAGAGCAGTTGTGTACAACATTTTCTAGCAGAGATGTATTCTACTTCTGCTGTAGATAGAGCAATAGTTGTTTGTCTCTTACTAGTCCAGGATATTAGGTATTCACATATGAATTGGTAGTTTCTACTAGTGGATTTTCTCTGAATTCTATCCCTAGCATAGTCAGCATCACAGAATCCAACTAGCTTATATTCTAAGAAATTTTTTATAAAGAAGTCCCATATTTGTTGTTCCTTTCAGATACCTAAAGATTCTCTTAACAATAGTTAAGTGAGTCTCTCGAGGATCTGATTATAATCTTACACATAGACAAACACTGAACAATGTAAAGGTGAGAAAAATACACAAGAAGGGGGATTGAATTGTGTTTGCAAAAATAGTTTTACTTCTGAACCAGAGTTCAGATTCTAAAGCTGAGTTTAAAATCTGATAAATAATGCAACGGAAAATGAAATAGAAGTAAAGCAAAATAGCAAAGAATACACATAAGTTATCCTGGTTCCTCTCCTAACTAAGAGTACTCCAGTCCCATTGCCTCGCAAGAGATTTTCCACTATAATTAACCTGATTACACTTACTTATACACATCTGTATAAGACATTCCTTGCTCACACCTCCATTCTAAGACTTTCCTGCTTAATTAGCACCTGATCAAGACTTCCTACTTAGATCCTCAGATCCTAAGACTTTCCTTGCTCAAACCAGCTAGTTCAAGGATTTCATGCTTAGACCCACTGCCTAAGACTTTCCTGCTCATATCCACAATCCAAGACTTTCCTACTCAGATCCTCGATCCAAGACTTCCCTGCTCAAACACACTGTCTAATACTTTCCTGCTCAGATCCCCGATCCAAGACTTCCCTGCTCAGACACATTGTCTAAGACTTTCCTGATCAAGCCTACAGCAAGAGACTTTTATCTAAACTAAACTGTTTAGAGAAGGAATAACTTACAACAACACTTGATTAATAATTAAAGGTGTTCAAATATAATACAACACACCTTTATAAAGGATTCTTAAGTTATACAAGAATAAGAATCTTAATAGATTTTGCTTCTAATATGCAATGCGTGTATTTCTTTGTTGTAGTTGCAGCGTTATTTCTTGAGTTGATCTTCAAATCTTCTACTCCTTATATAGCTGAAGAAATATAGTCATTGGAGCGTCTACAACGGCAATAATCAGATCAAATTGTCTAGTACATCTTCTTTTATAATAAAGCGGATGTTGGAACTTTCAGTCAAGGAAATATCCACAAAACAAGGCCTTTGTCTAGAGGACATAACTATGATTCAGGTACAACACAATCTGTTAAAGATAATGTCAATATATCTCGAGTCCCGTGTTAGCAGAACTGAGTTGACACCACTGAGTCTCAGAGGCAGCCATATCACGCTTCTGATTCAAGAGTGTACTAGCAGCTGCTTTCTGATCAGACTCTCTCATGAGTGTATGACCAGAACCGAACCAAATCTATTTTTGTGTCAGCATCAGTTTCACCATCTAAATAAAGTTATGCACACATAAACTTTCTAGTTAGAAATCCTAATTGTTTTTTAAATACTTTGTCATCATCAAAACTTTAGAGGATACATGGTATGAACCAAACTTGTCTCAACAATCTCCCCTTTTTTATGATGGCAACTTTAAGTATTTAAAAACAATAAGTAGTAGATTAATTACTCAACAACTTTTAGGGTCTGAGGTTTGTAAGCTCCCCATGTGTCAAACATTCTTAGAGGTGAGGTTTATAAGCTCCCCCGCGAGCCCTATCTGTGAAGCCTAAGAGGTGAGGTTTGTAAGCTCCCCCCTATATAGAATAATGAATCCACTTCAAGGGCGAGGTTGTAATCTCTCCCTAAATAGGATCACCAACCTCATATGGATCCAAAATTAATCTAGAAGAATACTTAATCCATTCCCCCCCTTTGACATCACTCAAAAGGCAAGAAAGGAAGGAGCTTCAGCGATTAATAATGGTTTCAGAATAATTCATATCTGGACACTAGTCAAGAACAAGTTTATCAGTCAACCCAGTTTATTGTACACGAGTAACAACACCCTGTTGAACAAGAATCATAGAAAGAACCCTACCAAAAGGAATGAGAAAGAATAATTCCTCACGAGATACAAGTATCTCTTCCTTCAGATAATTAACATAGACAGAGGTAGATTGATCTTAGTTTTGGAGACTAGTAATAGAATGAAGTGTTTGTCATAAGAAGAAAGCCATCCTGTCCCATTTTCTCTAGGCCTTAGATTAGTTCCCATTATTTTGTACCAGACTTTTGCCATAGGAGTAAGAGTAGAAGGACTTTCAGTAAGGCCTTTACTTTCATAGATTACATGCAAATGATTTGGAGATCTGTTGTTATGTCTGTAGATCTCAACAGTAACTCCATCGTCGTCACAGTTTATAGCTTGAGAGATGATTTTAGAGTTGATTACCATAGAGAAACCATAAACAACAGACAAAATCTAACAATCATCTAGCTCATTCTGATGAACACGAGCGTTTGCCCAGAAATCTTTCACACGTTTTGGATAAATGGCTCCATAAAGCATTGCAAAATATTCATCCCATTTCTGAAAATGAATATCTGAAACAATCTGTTAAAGATTATTCAGCGTCAATTCATTGAAGTCAGCTGTTTATTCTTTTAGACTATCTAGATCATGGATCTCTCCTTTAATGATCTTTAAAGACATTTAAGAAGAAATACTAAATTGAAGAATAGTGATCTTACAAAATTAGCTTATATGGAAGATAACTCTTAACAACAAAGGAATATACAGATAACTATATAACACATAGAATGCTAATTTATAAGCAAATATGTATTAAATGTTTGGACAGTTATGAGTCTGAATAAAAACAATTTAGAATCTATGTCAGTACACTCCTTTTAATGAACCAAATTTCAGAGCAGATTTTGAAATAAGAGTGATAGTCATGTCTCTTCAGTCATGATATTTTCAAAGACAGATGTCTATTAACACTGTATTTCAAAAATCCTTTTTAAGCTTTTAGGGTGTAAGACAAGGATCTTTATTTTATCAAAACACAGAAAATAGTCCAATTGTTAATTCAAAACACATAGCAAGGAATTAAACAAGTTACTTTCTACTTTAAACAGGGCAATCAAGGACGAGAGAAATCTTACATTCCCTATTCAAGCTTGAAAGACCATTCCTAGAGACACATCAGAAAGAAACATTCCAACAGAAAACCATCAGAATCCAAAAATTCCTCCAATACTTCATTTAGAAGACAAGCATTTATTCAGCAACAAAAACCATATTCATATTTTTCTTAATATAATCGAATTGAGCAATGGCTAAGGGTTTTGTAAATATGTTAGCCCATTGATGTTCAGAATCAATAAACTGAATATTTATAACGCCCTTCTGAATATAGTCTCTCATAAAATGATATTTAATTTCAATGTGCTTAGTTCTAGAATGTTGAATTGGATTCTTAGTTAGACAGATAACAGCAGTTTTATCACACATGATAGGAATATTGTTTCCAAAAATCTGAAAATCTTCAAGTTGATATTTCATCCAAAGTAGTTGAGTGCAGCAATTTGCAGCTGAAATGTATTCTGCTTCTACTGTAGACAGAGCAATAGTTGTTTGTCTTTTACTACCCCAAGAGATAAGGTTTTCACCTATGAATTAACAGGTACCACTGGTGGATTTCTTTTCAATTCTATCTCCAGCATAGTCAGCATCAGAGAATCCAACCAGCTGATAATCTAAAGATTTCTTATAAATAAATCCAAGATTGATTGTTCCTTCCAGATACCTGAAGATCCTCTTAATAGTTGTTAAGTGAGGCTCTCTAGGATCTAATTGGAATCCTGCACACAAACATACACTGAATAAAATATCAGGTCTTAAAGCAATGAGATAGAGTACATATCCTATCATACCTCGATATTTAGTTTGATCCACCTTAGCATTGCATTCTTCATTGTTTAGATTGCAAGTTGGATGAATAGGAGTTGACATGACTTTGCATTCATCAAGATTGAACTTTTTCAAGAGCTCTCTTGTGTACTTAGACTGATGAATGTAAATACCTTCAGACTTCTGATTAATTTGAATTCCAAGAAAGTATTTTAGTTCACCCATCATGCTCATCTCAAATACAACCTGCATAATTTTGGAAAATTCTTGACAAAGAGATGTATTAGTGGAACCAAAAATTATGTCATGAACATAAATTTGAGAAATCAAGATTTCTTCTTCTAGAGTTTTCCTAAATAGTGTAGTGTCAACTTTGGCTTTAGCAAAACCATTTTCAAGCAGGAAATTGCCCAGTCTCTCATACCAAGCTCTTAGAGCCTATTTGTGACCATAGAGTGGTTTCTTAAGCTTGTAAACAAAATCTGGATGGTTTGGATCTATAAATCCTGGAGGTTGCTTGACATACACTTCTTCAGTAATAACTTCATTCAGAAAAGCACTTTTCACATCCATTTGATAAAGTATAATGTCATGATTGATGGCATAGGAGAGAAGGAGTTTTATGGCTTCTAACCTTGCCACAGGAGCAAAGGTTTCAAAGAAGTCAATTCCCTCTTATTGAGTATAGCCTTGAGCTACAAGTCTAGCTTTGTTCCTAAAAACTTCTCCAAGTTTGTTAAGCTTGTTTGTGAAGACCCACTTAGTCCCAATGATGTTTTTCTTTTGAGGTTTTGGAACAAGATTCCATACATCATTTCTCTCAAACTGATTTAATTCATCTTGCATAGCCATGATCCAACCATTATCAATTAAAGCATCATTAATAGAAGTAGGCTCAATGGCACATCTTTATTACCAATTACTTTCCCTTCTAGATGAAATGTTTTATATTTAAATGATCTCTTTGGTTGAACCGAGGCTTTAGTGCCATTCTGAGCAATCACTGAATCAATAACTGTAGGACCAGTTGGTGTATCTTCAGTTTTTGTAACATTTGATATTTCTTCTGATATAGTAATAGATTCTGAAACATCATCCTCTATACAATTTTCTTTAGGAACACATACCACTAGTTGTTCTTCATAGCTCTGGATGCCTGCAGAGATAACATTTTGGGCCATAGATTCTGACTTGTCAAGGTCAGATATTTTGTCATCAAACTTAACATGCATAGACTCTTCAACCACTTTAGTTTCTGAGTTATACACTCTGTATGCTTTTGAGTGTTCAGAGTATCCCAAAAAGATACCCTTTTGAGCTTTAGCATCAAATTGATGAAAATAGGAAATGCTTGGGTTTCTACCTTTGAATAATTCATACGATGTTTTATCCAGAATTGGTCTAATATAGTTTTTGTTCTGAATATAACAAGCAGTATTAACAGCTTCTTCCCACAAGTACTTAGGGAGTTTATTTTCATGAATCATTGTTCTAGCCATCTCTTGCAAATATCTGTTCTTTCTCTCAACAACCCCATTTTGTTATGGAGTTATGGGAGAACAAAACTCATGGATAATTCCATATATTTCACAAAAGGACTCAAACGATTCATTTTCAAATTCTCCCACATGGTCACTTTTGTCCTTCAAAATCTTTACTTCCATCTCACATTGTACTTGAATGCAGAAGGTGCTACAAACTTCGTATGTCTCATCTTTAGATAGAAGGAACCTCACCCAAGTCCATCTGCTGAAGTCATCAGCAATAACCAAACCACATTTCTTCCCACTGATTGAAGCAATCCCAATAGGGCCAAACAAATCAATGTGAAGTAATTCCAAGGGTCTAGAGGTAGAGACAATGTTTTTGTTCTTAAAAGAGGTTTTCACAATCTTTCCAACTTGGCATGCTCCACAAAGAAAATCCGAGTGATAATCAATGTCAGACAACCCCTTAACAAGTTTTTGCTTGCTAAGTTTTGAGATTAATCTCTAGTTAGCATGACCTAACTGTAGCGTGCGATTTTTGTCGGTGACGCGACCACCTTAACGCAATGGTTGGAATTGGGTGCTACTTTCTGATTTCTTAATTATCCTATGAAGCTGGAAAGGAAAGGGAAGGTATCTAAAACTAACCTTGCACTCAAATGTTTTCTTTAACAAATGCTAAGATATTGGGGGTTCGGGGTCAGGTTATACAAAGGGAAGTTGTCAATCACCCAGTGTATATATGGTTATCCATAGACCTTTTATGGCATGTTTTTCTGTTGGTTTAAATACTTTCTGGTGTTTATCTGCAGTGGGTTGGGAAAGTTTCTCATTTGGGAGTGTTGAGAGAGTGTTTTTGGTGTTTTTGGGATTTCTGATGTTTTTTTGAAGGTATTGGACCTAAAGTTTTTTATTTGTGTGCTCGCTAAGCTTTCGCAATCTTATGCCTAGGTATTCCCGTAAAGAGACTCGGGAAATCAGAGCAATCGTAGTTCCTCCTATTCTATGGGAGGAAAGATGTTTGGTGTCTTGTTTAAAGCCCAAGATTGAAGCTAGATGATTATTTTTGCCTTGTTCAAAGCCCAAGATTGAAGCTAAAGGGTGACTGAGAGAGAATTTTTCATCTCTAAAGGGAGATACCTCGCCAATTTATCACAGTTGTTGGGTACTTGATTATAAAGGAAAATTACTTTAACTGGGATATGAGAATCCAACAATGCCATAATTTCCTTTATAAGGGGGATGTCATGAAGGAAGAAACTTTAACTCATTAATGAGCAAAGCCATTTTTCCTTATGATTCTTTCATGCTAAGAGAAGGACATTGGCATGGATGTAAATTTGCCACTTACAGTAGTTAGATGAAAGATGATTTTTGACCAGTTAAAGGGTACCACTTATAGCAATTATCTGGGAGAAAGGTTTTGTTTGTTTGATTTTATGTGTGATGTATAGAGAAAATATCCTCCTGTAGAGTGGACTCAGGGTCTCATCTGAGCGGATGTTGATTTTTGTGTGCCTTGATCAAAGCCCAAGGTTGAAGCTAAAATATTGACTCTACTAGGGGAAATTTATATCTGTCTTGTACAAAACCCAAGATTGAGGCTGAAAAAGGGATTGACTCCACCGGGAGGTTTTATCTGCCTTGTACAAAGCCCAAGATTGAGGCTGAAAACTACTGAGGAGAATCATTATATAAAGCCTAAGAGGAGGCTGGCTGGGGGAAATTCTTATATGAAGCCTAAGAGGAGACTAGTTTCTGCTGAGGACTGTTGAAATCCAGAGGCAGGTCCCATATGTATTAGGGAATCCAAAGGTTTTATTCTTTCTGGGGATTTGAAGAAGAGTTGAAATATCAGAGACCATGAGGCTCTGATTTTGTTAGGGTTTTATTGATGGTAAATTAACACTGTCTGGGGTTTTTTAAGGTAAAGGTTTAAACCTTAAGTTTGAAAACCTATGGAGGTTTTAAACTCTGCTGGAGATTAGTGTATTGATGAAATGATCAGGGTTTTTTCTGTGATTTTAGGAAACTTGAGGACTTTTTTGAGATCCAAGAGGAGATGAGGTGAGATTTTCCAAGTCTATTGGTATGAAGAGGATGACTCTTAATTGAAGAATAATCCTTGTATGATGCCCAAGAGGAGGCTAAGATTGTCCAAGTCTACTTGTATGAAGCCCAAGAGGAGGCTGAGGGTTTAAGGGATGAAGATCAACCCTACAATGGTCTGATGTTTTGGGATTCTGACTCTCCGGAGGATTGAACTAGTAGAGATGACTAAGTTATGTCCTATACCTGTAGGAGGTCTTCGGGTCCTTGTACTAAGCCCAAGAAGAGGCTGATAACTTCTAAGAAGCCTGTGGGTCCTTGTACAAAGCCCAAGAGGAGGCTGGGGATGCTTTTAGGAAGCCTGTGGGTCCAAGCCTAAGAAAATTTCAAGGAAGGTTTCACCTAGAATAAGTCCTTTCTTTGCAGAACAATTCTAAGGTTTGAAGAAATTCAAAAGAGGTTTAATCGGGAATTAATCTTCTTTGGAGAAATGAATTTCTTGTACACATATATTTCTAAGTTAGGACAGTCTTGAGAAAAGTTTCACCGGAAATAATGCCTTTCTCTGTTCCATATTGTATAAGCCCAAGAGGAGGCAAGACTGTATCTGGAATTTCCTATGGGGAACTAGTTTTGACTGTGTTGAAAGAGTAACCACTGGTTTGATCTAGACCTAGACCTAAATGCTGGGGAAAACTCTAAGCAAGTATATACAAGCATATATATATATATATATATATATATATATATATATATATATATATATATATATATATATATATGAAATATATAAACAAGTATGTATTGAAGAGATAGTGGAACTTACAGTTGTGCAAGCCCAAGCATAGTAACTACAGTTGTATGGTTAGTTATTCAAGAAATTGAAGAAAGTTTTGATAAAACTTCGAATTTGAATCTAAATCGAAAAGAAAGTTGTTAAAAAAAAGAAGTTTGGGGCTTATACTCAAGGAGAGGCCCAGATGATCTCTATTGGAAAGGCGACGATCGCGTCGTAGTTTTGAAAATCACAGAGGGAGTTATACAATGACTGAGGCCCAAATTATTTATGTAAAAAGGAGGCTGGGTCTTACACTCTATTAGAGGCCCAAGAGTTTATTTGTATACAAGAGATGAGGCTTACAACTCAAGGAGATGCCCAGATGAAAAACATTGGTCGCGCAGTTATTTTGAAAATCGTATCGGGACTTATACAATGACTGAGGCCTAAATTATTTATTTACAAAAGAGGTGGGTCTTACACTCTATTAAAGGCCCACAAAGTGTTTGAAAAAGTGAAAAATGGGGCTTACAACTCAAGGGGAGGCCCAGATGAAAATTATTTTGAAAACGGCGATCGCGCCGAGATTTTTTAATATCGTATCGGGACTTATACAATGACTGAGGCCCAAAAGGTTTATTTACAAAGGGATGGGACTTACACTCTACCAAGAGGCCCAAGAAGTGTTGAAAAATGTTTGAAAAATTAAAATTAAAAGAAACTCTAATTTTAATTAAAAAATAAATAATTTTTAAAGGAAATTAAATATAAAATGATACAAAATATCAAATATATTCAAGAACAAGTTGTCAACTTTAAAAACTATTTTGAAAAATCATGTTTAATCACATGAAAGCTTAAAACAAATAAAAATTAAATTAAATTAAAAAATCAAACTATATTAAATAAATAATATAAATATTATTTTTTGTAGAATAAAATATTTAAACATTTTTGTGACTTTTTAAAAAAGGAACCAATAAAAAATGATGAAAAATGAGAGAGAAATTAATTTTTGAAATCATTTAATAAAAATATCAAATATTCAAAAATTCAAATATTTGAAAATGGCGCCAAGGCCATCTTCTTCTTCCTCGCGACTACCCGCCATAGCCAATTTGCAAAACCTCTCATATCTCTCTGATTACTCAATGAAAACGACTTTTGTAAACATGAAACTTGCTCGTTTTTGAATAAGGATTCCAATGGTACCAATTAATTGCATTTATATTAAGTGTGGAGTGAGAAATCAGAAGATGAACTCAAGAAGCCTAATTTCTACAAGAACACTATGAAATCCTATACACGATTCATACATAGCAATTGATTGAGGGGAAACACTCTACATAAGTGCAGAAATATGTTTGTAACTTGAAAACACATTTATGATGCATGGATCATAGAGTTTGAGAGTGTTAGGCTTACCTCTTGCAAGAAGAATTCGAATTCTATGTTGGAGGTGTTACAAATGTTGTGTAATGATCTGGACAGCTTCAATGGACCTCAAGTAATGTGTTTAAAGGCTTGGAATGGATTGAATCAGCTTGGAACTTGCTGTGACACCTCAACTGCAAATAGGCCAAATATCTCAAGTAATGTGTTTTAAGGTTATGGATCACTCATATATGATGTATGTGAGGTGTTGGCATGATTGGTTTTGATAGAATTTCTCTCAAATGGAAAATTCGAATGTTACTTGAATGAGAAGCAAAATCTGATTTTTTTTAGAGTGATTTGGAGGAAAACATGTGTTATGGTGCTTTGATGTACTTGAATTGATCATGAATAAGCTCTATTTATAGTAAAGCAAGTTTGTTTTGGGAGCAATAGTGAATGGAGGTTGATCACCCTATTATCCAATGGTTTTTGTCTTGTTGCCAAAGTCTCCTCTAGCCATTGACTTGGGTCAATCTTGCAGACCTATGGTCTTATGATGCTTGAGTTTATCTTGACTCATTTGTAATGTTGTGGACTGATACATGCCAGCTCAATGCATCCATTCAATGCCTCATGACAAATTTGAAAGTTTTGGATTTGATCTTTGAATGTCACATGCCAAATGATCATGAGGTTTTGGACTTGCAAGGCTCTATGGCGTTGTAGCTCTACAGAGATCATGTTCATTACACTTTAGAAACTTGTCTTGTATGGTGACAAGGCTTGCCAAGTCATGGAAATGACAAAATCGTGGGGCAAGTGCAAGACTGTCTTGCAAAACCAGTCTTGGAGGTGTCATGTTTCCATGCTCATAACTCCCTACTTAAGTTGAATTAGGATGAGTTCTGGTACTCATTGGAAAGCTTGTATATCCTACTTTAACTTTTATGTACAACATTGGTCTTGAATCAACTTGGATCAAGGTGAAAAATGGCCTCAAAGTTGGTGAAAATCCAAGACAGATTCTGTCCAAAATTTTCGCTAAGTGTTGGAAAAAGTGGTCATTTTCATGTTTTTGTGATTTTGATCAATCCATAACTCAAAATCCATGATGATTTGGAATCTGATGTAGTTGATAATTTTGAATTATGTAATGAGAGCTTTCATTTGAGCTTTGGATGGAAGCAAATGGCTTTATGGTTTGGGAGTTATGACCTTGCAAAGTTTGTACCAAATCAATTTTGTTCCATAACTTAGAAAAATTTAAGTCTCTTAAGGTTGCCTCTTTTTCAAGTAACCTCACTTTTCTTGATTTTTCTTGTTGGATGATGATCCAAACCATGAATTAACATTGTTTTTGACTTAGGGAATCCTTGTTTGTCAAGAAATTCAAAAAGTCAAACTTGGTTTTTGACACAGTTGATTTTTTATCAGATGAATTTCAAACTTTGTGATCCTCTATGAAATCAAGTCCTTGACCTAATTCAAACCTAATGGATGGATTCCATAGGTGTTTTAGAGTGTCTTGAATCATGTCCCAAGGTTTTGGATCATGTCTTGGTCAAAAGTCAAAGGTACAGTTGACTTTTCATCAGGAAACCCTAATTGGCCCAAATGAATTTGAATCTTTGTATTGCTTGTGAAGCAAGATCTTTGACTCAATCCAACCTTGTAAATGGATCAATATGATGGATTGGAGGTCTTCAAAACAATTCTTTAGGTCTTGGCTCATGTCTTGCTCCAAAAGTCAACTTAGGGGTGAATTATGTCAAGAAACCCTAATTCTTGATTTTTGATGAATGTATCCCCTGAGACTATTTTGACTCTATGATTGGGTCCATGAGGTCCCTAAGTATTGGCTCAAGCCCAGGTGAAAATTTTCATCTAGAGGCCCTGGTCGACCAAAACCCTAATTTGGTGATACTAGCAATCTTGAGGCTCGATCCACTTGGAATGTTGCAATCTTGTGCTTGATAATTGATGTGGGAGTCCTCTTGATCCTTTATAGATGCTTGCGAGGCTAGAAAAGTTGAAGATCATGTCAATTCTTGATTGATCCTTTGTCTAAGTGCTCTGGGAGGGCTCAAAACCCTAATTCCTGGTTGAGGTGAGTGCTCATCAATCCTTGAGAAGATTGATGAGGTATGATGGTACATCCATATTATGGTGATGATTTGCACAATGATGGGAAATATTGGTGGTCAAAATTTGGGGTATGACACTAACCTTTTGTGCCAAATCCATTTCTCATAACTCACTATCATTTGGAAAACGACCTTCTGATCATCCAATTCAGAAAGATTAATTTTATAAACATTTCCCTTTCTTTTCCCTTTGAACTCAACAGTTTTGTCAGCATTAACAATAGAGCAGACATTCTTATTAAACAAAACTTCACAACCACTATCACACAATTGGCTTATACTTAGTAGATTATGTTTCAAGCCATCTACCAACCAGATTTTATTAATAAGAGTTTGTGAATTACCAATGGTACCTGTACCAATGATTCTTCTTTTCTAACCTCCTCCAAAAACCACATTTCTCTCCTCTTCCAACTTCAAGGTTTGGAACGTATTCTTTTCTCTGGTCATATATCATGATCAGCCACTGTCCAGGTACCAGGATTGGCTTTCCATTATTTCCTTTAGGCATATCTGCAGCAAAGATAATTTGATATTTAGGTACCCATATGCGTAGGGGTCCTTTTTTGTTAGTTTTAACAGGTTTTTTTCTATTTTTTCCTTTTTACAAGTAAGAATATTTAGCTTCACTCCAAGCCTTTTGGATGGAATTATTTTCAATCTTAGTTACATAATTAGTCTTAGACCTTGATCTAGAAGTGTTGGTGGATATAGTGGATATCAAAATTTTTGAATTATCAGATTTTGATATTGCAATACCTTTTAACTTTTGATCAATAGGTTCAGTCAGATTCACAACTTTCATAGTACTGGCTGCAGGAACAAAATAGTTACTCAACATTGTTTGAGTAATGCTAGATGAGTAAGCATTTGGAAGAACTTTTAATGAAACATCAAAACTAGAACATTCTTCATCATATCCTAAACCTTTCCTATCAAATATACCAAATCCATAAATTATAGATGCAAGTTTAGTTCGATCAATGCCAGATGTAATAAAATTGTGAAAAACTTGATCATGCTTACCTAGAGATGAACATTCATTTTGAGATGCACAGATTTCTTTTATTTCTTCTTTCAAAATGAAATGATCTCTTTTCAAACTTTTAACAAAACTAGCCTGCTCTTTGCAGTATTTATAAGAGATTAACATATGAAATAAAGTTAGAATAAGAGTATACCTCATCCTCGTCTTCAGATTCAGACAATAGTCCTTCATCAGATGAGTGTGCCATTAACGCAAGATTGATATCAACTTCCTTATCTAAATCTTAATCATCCAGCTCTTCCCATGTTGCCATAAAGTTTTTCTTAAACCTGTGTCTAAAATTATCCTTCTGATAGTTTCCTTTCTTCTGACTATCTTTCTGAAGATTAGGACATTCATATTTATAGTGACCAGGCTTGTTGCAGTTGTAGTAGATTCTCTCTTCTTCTTTTTCTCTGAAGTTGAATCTCCTATTGCTTTTAGGAAATTTCCTATTTCTTCTGGCCATTTTCCGAATTCCTCTGATGAAGCAAGCCATGTCGTCATCATCAGATCCTTCACCAGACTCTTCTTCAGAAGTTTCATCATGTTGACTGCTCTTAGAAGATCTTCTGGATTTTTCACTAGATTTTTCAGAAGTAGATCTCAAGGCAAGAGATTTAAGTTTCTTTTAAGGCTCATCTCTATTTAGTTCATTCTCATGGCTTTGAAGATTGCTGATTAGACTTTCAAGAGACAACGTGTTCAGGTCCTTAGCTTCCTAGATAATTGTTACTTTAGGTCTAAACTTATGAGGAATAACTCTCAAAATTTTCTTTACATGATCTGCTATTGAATAGCTTTTATTCAGCACTTAAAGGCCTGATACAAGAGTCTGAAACCTAGAGAACACGATTTCAACATCTTCATCATCCTTCATTTTGAACAGCTCATAGTACTATACCAACAAGTTAGCTTTTTCTTCTCTAACTTGCTCATTTCCTTCATATGTAGAGCATAGAGTTTCAAAGATAGTCTTTGCAAAATACTTATCAATATTTTTCAAATACTCAGTATGTGGCAGAGTATCCACCAGAATACCCCTGACTCTATGATGTTTTCTGTAAATTTTCTTTTGAGCAGGAGTCAGAGTTTTTCTGTGAGATACCATACCAACACTATCAACAACAATTTCAATACCATCTTCAAGTATATCCCATAGCTCATCATTGAGTCTAATGACATACATGTACATCTTGATTTTCCACCATTCAAACTCAGCGGAATCACCACTAAATACAAGCGGTTTAGCAAAGTAATGATTTTTATCAGAGTTATTGTAATCATAGGGAACTCCCCTTCCTGAGGCACTAACATTAGTATCCTCAGTAGCCATATTTTTCTAGTTGGATCTTTGACTATACCACTGTTAAGTGTTACGTACAGACCTTGCTCTAATGCCAAATGAAGTTGAGAAAAATACACAAGAAGGGGGGTTGAATTGTGTTTGCAAAAATAGTTTTACTTCTGAACCAGAGTTCAAATTCTAAAGCTGAGTTCAGAATCTGATAAATAATGCAGCGGGAAATGAAATAGAAGTAAAGCAAATCAGCAAAGAATACACACCAATTATCCTTGTTCCTTTCCTAACTGAGAGTACTCCAGTCCCCTTGCCTCGCAAGAGATTTTCCACTATAATCAACCTGATTACACTTGCTTATATACACCTATATAAGACTTTCCTTGCTTAGACCTCTAGTCTAAGACTTTAATGCTTAATCAGCACTTGATCAAGACTTCCTGCTTAGATCCTAAGATCCTAAGACTTTCCTTTCTCAAACCATATGGTTCAAGGCTTTCTGGCTTAGACCCAGTGCCTAAGACTTTCCTGCTCAGATCCTAAATCTAAGACTTTCCTGCTCAGATCCTCGATCCAAGACTTCCGTGCTCAGACATATTGTCTAAGACTTTCCTGCTCAGATCCTAGATCCAAGACTTTCCTACTCAAGCCTACATCAAGAGACTTTTATCTAAACTAAATAGTTTAGAGAAGGAATAACTTAAAATAACACTTGATTAACAATCAAAGGTGTTCAAATATAATACAACACACTTTTATAAATGATTCTTAAGCTATACAAGAATAAGAACTCTTAACATATTTTGCTTCTGATGTGCAGTGTGTGTATTTCTCAGTTGTAGTTGCAGCGTTATTTCTTGAGTTGATCTTCAAATCATCTATTCCTTATATAGCTAAAGAAATATAGTCGCTGGAGCATCCACAACGGCTATAATCAGATCAAATCTTCTAGTACATCTTCTTTTCTAATAAAGCGGGTGCTAGAACTTTCAGTCAAGGAAATATCCACAAAACAAGGCCTTTGTCCAGAGGATATATCTATGATTCAGGCACAACACAATCTGTTAAAGATAATGTCAATATATCTTGAGTCCTATGTTAGCAGAACTGAGTTGACACTTCTCAGTCTCAGAGGCAGCCATAACACGCTTCTGATTATGGTGTGTACTAGCAATTGCTTTCTGATCAGACTCTCTCATGAGTGTATGACCAGAACTGAACCAAAGCCATTTTTGTGTCAAAATCAGTTTCACTAACTAAATAAAGTTCTGCACGCATAAACTAGCTAGCTAGAAATCCTAATTGTTTTTCAAATACTTTGTCATCATCAAAACTTTAGAGGATACATGGTATGAACCAAACTTGTCTCAACAATGTATCAGGCCTAGAAGATGTGAGGTAAAGCAAGGAACCGATCATACCTTTATACATCTTTTGATCCACCTTGGAGCTACTTTCCTCCTTGTTTAGACTGCAGGTTAAATGCATAGAAGATGTCATAATCTTGCAGTTTTCAAGATTAAACTTCTTTATCAGGTCCTTTGTGCACTTGGACTAATGGACATAAGTTCCACTTTTACTTTGATTGATTTGGATTCCGAGGAATAATTTCAATTCTCCCATCATGCTCATCTCAAATTCAGCCTGCATAGCCTTAAAAAACTCTTTGCAAAGAGAGACATTAGTAGAACCAAAAATTATGTTATCAACATAAACTTGGAAAATTATGATTTCCTTATTTAGAGTCTTTCTGAACAATTTAGTGTCAACTTGCCCCTTCTGAAAACCATTTTCTAACAAGAAATTACTCAATCCCTCATACCAAGTTCTTGGAGCTTGTTTGAGTCCATAAAGTGATTTCTTGAGTTTAAACACAAAATTTTGGTGGACCGAGTCCTCAAATCTAGGGGGTTGTTTGTCATAAACCTCTTCAGAAATGACCCCATTTAAGAAGGAATTCTTAACATACATTATAAAACAATATCATGATTAATAGCATAAAAGAGAAGAAGTTTTACTATTTCTAACCTTGCAACAGGTGCAATGGTTTCACAAAAATATATACCTTCTTGTTGACTGTGACCTTGAGCTATAAGTCTAGCCTTATTTCTTACCACTTCTCCTTACTCATTCAGATTGTTTTTGAACACCCATTTTGTTCTAATAATGTTCTTTTGAATTGGTCTGGGAACCAGATCCCAAACATCATTCCTCTAGAAATGCTTTAGCTCTTCTTGCATAGCTACAATCCATCCATCATCAGATAAAGCTTCATCAACAAAAGTTGGCTCTATCAAGGAAATAAATCCTAGTATAAAGTTATCATCTCTTAATGTTAATCTTGTTCTTAAGGGATCATCTTTATTTCCAATGATTATCTCTTCTAGATGATAATCTTTTTGAAGGACTTCTTGGGTTGAGTTGAAAATTCTGAACCATATTGGGCTTCTTCAAAATTTGCAGCTTCTAGGTGAGCTTCAGAAATTTGGTCAGCTTCTGGTTCACCAGCTTCTAAGCCTCCAGCCAGTCTCTAGATGATCTTCAGAAACTTGAAAATCTACAAAAATTTCAATAGGATCTGACATATCATAGTCGGGCCCTTTATTATCAAATTTGACATGTATAGACTTTTCAACCATTTTGGTTTCAGAGTTATACACAATGTATGTTTTAGAGCATTCATAGTATCCTAAAAAGATACCTTTTTGAGCTTTAGCATCAAATTTCTTTATATAGACTTTATTGTTCAGAATGTAGCATGTACAACAAAACTAAGGAAAATAAGATATGCTTGGCTTTCTTCCTTAAAAAATTTGTATGATGTTTTGTTCAAAAAATTTCTGATATAGATCTTGTTTTGAACATAACAAGATGTATTAATAACTTCTGCCTACAAGTATTTAGGAAGATGATTTTCATGGATCATGGTTCTAGCCATTTCTTGCGAGGATCTGTTCTTTCTTTCTACAACTCCATTTTGTTAAGGAGTTCGAGGAGAAGATAACTCATGGATAATTCCATGTTTATCACAAAAAAACTCAAAAGGCTCATTTTCAAACTCACCACCATGATCACTTTTGACTTTTAGAATTTTTTATTCCTCTTTAGGATGAACTTGTGTGCAGAAGATGCTGAATACCTTATATAATTCATCTTTGGATCTAAGGAATTTAACCCAAGTCCATTCGCTATAGTCATAAACAATGACTATTCCATACTTCTTCCCATTGATCGAATCAGTCCCAATAGGACCAAATAAATCAATGTCAAGTAATTCTAAGGGTCTAGAAGTAGAGACAATGTCTTTAGATTTAAAAGAAGTTTTGTTAATCTTCCCTACTTGACATGCTCCACAGAGAGCATCTGAGTGATAATCAAGATTTGGCAGCCCTTTAACAAGTCGTAGCTTGCTATGTTTGGAGATCAATCTCCAGTTAGCATGACCTAACATTATGTCCCATACCCATTTCTCATCACTCACTGACATAAGGCAAACAACCTTTTGATCAGTCAATTCAGAAAGATTAATTTTATAAACATTTTCGTTCCTCTTACCTTAGAATAAAATGGATTTTTCATACTCATTGATAACTAAACAAAAGTTCTTATTAAACAAGACTTCATAACTACTATCGCAAATTGACTAATACTTAGAAGGTTATGTTTGAGTCCACTTACTAACCAAACATTATTGACATAGATTAAAGAGTTACCAATAGTGCTCATACCAATGATCTTCCCTTTCTGTCCTCCTCCAAACCCTCACAATTCCTTCCTATTTCAGATTCAAGGTTTGGAACATATGTTTTTCTCTCGTCATATGTCCAAGTACCATGATGGTTTCCTTTTTTCTCCCTTTAGGCATATCTGCAGCAAACACAATCTCAAATTTAGGTACCCATAATCTTATGGGTCCTCTTTTTTTAGTTTTGACAGGCTTCCATTTATTTTGAGCCTTTTCTTGAAGAAAGGGTCTAGACTCATTCCAGACTTTTTGTTTATAATAGTTTTGTCTTTGATAAGTTTTGACATTGGCTTCTGAACCCTTCAGAATCTTTGATCCATAAGTTTTGGGTTCCGATATCTTTAGAACCTTTGACTTTAGATTTTTGGGTTCTGGATTCTTCAGAACCTTTGATTTTTGAAATTTTGGTTCTGATTTCTTCAGGACCTTTGACTTTGAAGTCTCAGTTACTGATTTGTTCAAAACCTTTGATTCTGTTATCTCAGGTTCTAACTTGTACATACTTTTGCCTTTATCAGAAGCAGGCAAAAATAAGTTTTCAGCTTAGACTAGTTATGATAAAATCTTGAAGAGCCATTTCATGCTCACTCAAAGTTTTATCAGACACTTTATTTTCTTGAGCAATGTGATATTTTTCTAAAGATTCAATTTTATTCTGAGAAGTTTTTAGTTCTTCTTTCAGAAGATCACATTTCTTTTTCATTGTTTTCACGTGTCTTGCCTTGTCTTGGCAACGAATCATGAGTTCTTGAATGAAAAAGATTAGATCAGAACGAGAGATATCGGAAACTACCTCATCTTCTTCAGACTCTAAATCAGAGGTTGATTCATATTCCATGTCAGAGGATGTGAGAGCCATCAGTGCCAGATTTTCTTCTCCTTCATCTTTATCTAAATCGTCTTCATTATCAAGTTCATCCCATGTTGCCATGAAACTCTTCTTGATTTTAATTCTAGAGTTGTCCTTCTGGAAGCTTCCTTTCTTTAGGATGTCTTTCTACAAATTAGGAAAATCAGCTTTGAAATGACTAGGCTTCTTGCTGTTGAAGCAGTTTTTCTAATCATCTGCTTTGTCTTTAGAACTAGATCCTCTGAATCCACTGCTTAAACCAGAGAATCTCTTGTTCTTTTTTTAGTTGTTGAAACCTCCTGATGAAAAAGGACATTTCCTCATCATAAGAGTCACTATCACAAACTTTTTCATCAGATGCTTTTTCTGATTTCCAGACTTTTGAGGATCTGACGACTTTACCACCAGATTTTTCAGCTATTGGCTTCAAATTCAGTGTTTTAGATTTCATCCCAAGCTCATCTCTATTTAGTTCCATTTCATGGCTATGAAGATTGCTTAATAAACTTTCAAGGCTCAGCGTATTCAGGTCTTTAGCCTTCTGAATAGTTATGACCTTAGGTTTGTATCTAACAGTGAGACTTCTCAAAATTTTCTTTACATGATCAGATGTAGTGTAACTTTTGCTCACAACCTGAAGGTCTGCTACAAGAAATTAAAACATAGAAATCATGGTTTCAATGTCTTGATCATCCCTTATTCTGAACAACTCATAATGTTTTATAAGAAGGTTGGCCTTAGCCTCTTTAACTTGTTGGTTCCCTTCATAAGTGGAACACAAAGACTCAAAGATAGTCTTAGCAGTTAACTTATCAATGACCTTGATGAATTTAGAATGAGGTAGAGCTTCTATAAGAATGCCTCTAATTCTATGATGTTTTCAGTCAATTTTCTTTTAGCTAGTGTGAGAGTTTTACTACCCTTTACCATTCCAACACCATTGACTTCAATGTCAATGCCATCTTCAAGGCTATCCCACAAATCATCATTAAGACCAATGATATAAGTATACATTTTAATTTTCCACCATTCAAATTGAGTGGAGTTACCACTAAATGTAGGTGGTTTAGCCGAGTACTGACTTTTCTCAATAGTATTATAGTCATATGGTATAACACCAGTACCGGTCATTCCAGATGCATCCGACATGAAGGAACACATATTTTACTCAAAATCATTTTCTGCACCACTATGAAGTGTTTAGCACATACCACGCTCTGATGCCAACTGAAGGTGAGAAAAATACACAATAACAGGAGTTGAATTGTGTATGTATATTCTTTTTAACTTCTGAATAGCAACTTCAGAATCTGAACAAGTTCAGAGCCTGATCAGAGGTGTTAGCGGCGGAATGAATGACAATCAGAAGCAAGAATTAAAGCAACACTCAGAGTTATACTAGTTTCTCTTCTAAACTGAGAGAAATACATTCCCCTTGTATAAACAAGAGATTTTCCCTATAATAAAATTGATTACACTTTGCTCAAGCAAAATAGCAAGAGACTTCAACTGCTCAATCACACTAAAAAGAGACATCCGTTCAAGCAACCCAACAAGAGACTTCCACTGCTTAATAGCACTAGAAAGAGACTTCTTCTTAAGCAACCTAGCAAGAGACTTCTGCTCCAGCACACAGGCAAGAGACTTCCACTGCTCAAGCAAACCAGCTAGAGACTTCCACTACTTAAGAAAACTAGCAAGAGACTTCCTCTACTTTAAACAAACAGTTTAATAGAATATTTAAGAACTATACTTGATGTTCAATCAAAAGTATAGAAGTAATACAACAACCATAAAGGTTCTTAATACTTAAGATTTCTAAGATATACAAAGATAAGAAATCTTAAGAACTTATGCAATAAACAGTTATAAAAACTTTAGCTCAAATTTATGCTCAGTGTTGTTCTGTCGTAGTGTTGTTGTATATTTTCTGAAAATATTCAATTCCCTTTTATTGAGGCAGAAAAAGATTCGTTGGAAAGTAACTCGCATAAGAGTTCTTTGTTGAGAGGCATTTCAAGAGAGACGTTGGAAGATAAATCTACTTAAGATTTTTCTCCAATGAGTAAAAGCATTGTCCACAACGTATTTCGCATACTAGGTATCTACTAAGAATGTTGGACAGACTTTAGAGGTCACATCAACTTTCCTTGAGCCTTGCACTAAGAAACCCTAGTTGACTTTCTCCAAAATTTGGAGATGACAAGACTGGTATGCTTGAAGACAGAGTACGGTTCAAAAGCTTAGCTCCTATAGCAGAGGTCATCAGTAGCAAAAATACCATGTTCAGATTCTGATCCTTCAGAGGAAGAGATACCAAGTTCAAATTCATCAGATTCTGATCCTTCATAATCTGAGTCTTTTAGCTTCTCTTCATATGCTTTGATCAGGTTCAGTTCAGAGTTGAATTTTAAGCTTATGATCCTGCATACTTAAACAAGCATTATTATACCCAATTGTTCTTTAAGTACTTTAATGTCATCAAACCCCAAGGGATATGAACAATTTTTTTAATAAGCATGTCCCCAAGAGCTATTTTTGCAACAAAGTAGATGGAAGCGAAGAAATTGATAAAGTATTGGACTCCGTCTATTCTTTGCACTACTACAAAATGCGCAAACAACAACGCCAGGCTTACAACGGATTGCCTATACACCGTTGTAATAGATGCACGTTTTTTTTAATCTTGTTAAAAGGCTTTTAATGACGGTTAATATTCAAACTGTGGTGAAATGTGAGGCCTTTCACGACGGGTATGTTTTCAATCGTCATTATAGGTAGCGCATGGTCATGGGTTCAATTCCCAGCACCAACATTTATGGTTTTTTACATATTATTTCAAAATGCCCACATCCTTTCACCACTGGTATGTTTTCAACCGTCATTATAGCCAATAATTTAGTTTTAGGTCTTGCACTTCAAAAAATCGGTTTTAGGGAAAATCGTCTCCTTTTTTAGATCTGTTTCGTGCATCTGAAGCAGAAAAATCGTGCGGTCATTAGTCCCTTACTCTGGAAGAGTTACGGGACTTCACCCTCAAAACCCCAAATTCATCTTTTTTTCTATTTTTAATGAATTTTTTTACTATTTTCATAGTCTCAAAAAATTCTAAAAAAAAATCTCAAAACTCTTATTTTACCTAATTAGATTAAATTTCGTGTTTTTAGATTTTTCTGAATTTATTTTAATCATTTTTTCCTATTTTTTCAAAATGCTGACAGACCTTTCACAACGGGTATTTAAACCAACTGTTGTAATAGGTAGCTTTTTTTACTTATTTTTTCAAAATGATGACAGACCTTTCGCCACGGGTAATTTAAACCAACCGTCATTAAAGGTAGCGTCTTGTCATGGGTTCAAGTCCCAGCACCAGCATTTTTGGGTTTTTACTTGTTTTTTCAATTCTCGTTACCAACATTATAGGTGGCGCGCATATTGAGTTTATTCACTATCCTTAAACAAATCTTGGTCGTCCATTTAGTGATTATCAACGGCCAAGACACTACTATTAGTGATCCGCGTGAAACCTAAAACTCAGACGAACTACATCTTCTACCTCCAAACATCATCTTTCAGTTACGATACTCTATTTCTCCACTAAACCAAATTTCAGAACAAATTTCAGAACTCGAGTTAGCAATGTTAGTTATTGGTGTTCTTTTTTAATTATTTTTGTTCTTGTTATTCTTTTTTATTATTGTTGTTCTTGTTGTTATTATTGTTATTATTGTTGTTGTTCTTGTTGTTATTATTGTTATTATTGTTGTTGTTGTTGTTGTTCTTCTTCTTCTTCTTCTTCTTCTTCTTGTTCTGATTCTTGTTGTTGTTGTTGTTGTTGTTGTTGTTGTTGTTGTTGTTGTTGTTGTTGTTGTTGTTGTTGTTCTTATTGTTGTTCTTGATGTTCTTACTATTGTTGTTGTTCTTATTGTTGTTCTTGATGTTCTTACTATTGTTCTTGTTCTTATTGTTGTTCTTGATGTTCTTGCTGTTGTTCTTGTTCTAATGCTGCAATTTTATTTTATTTTATTAAAAGACATACAACAACGGTTTTTTTAAAATAACCGTCATTATAGGTAGTGCTAATGCTATATTTTTTTATTTTATTAAAAGACATACAACAACGGGTATTTAAAATAACCGTCATTATAGGTAGCGCATTTTCTATTTTTTTACAATGGTTACTGGGCCGTCATTGTACGTACCTCATATACAACAGCACTCTACATAACAACACCTTCGCCCGCGTCATTATATGTCATTTCCAACCGTTGTTAAATGGGTTTTTTGTAGTAGTGTTGTTCGCTATTATTGAGTCGAAGAAGATTTGGGAACCACATCATTGATTCCTCAAGTTCATGGGAATCCTACCAAACAAGAGGAAAAAGAAGGATAATGTGTTCTTCGTATCATGTATGCTGCCCTCACAGAGAAGCAAACAGTCAAGATAAGGACCATAAAGAAGCGATGTGTGGGAGGCAACCCACGATTTGGTAACATATTTTATATTCACTTGAGTTAATATAATTTCAGTCAATTTTAAATTTCAGCATATTTTGATTTTTTACTGTTTTGGTATTTTTAACGTGTGTGATGAATGTGTAGAAATTCTATCATGAAGTGGTAGCAACAATCAACTTCTTGACTTCTGCCGCCCGGATGATATTTTATGATTAAGCAGTTTTAACTGTACTTCTTTTTATTCTGTTATGTGCCCCATATGTACCAATCTAATGAAGAGGGGGAGCTCCTAAAAAAATTGCTCTGCCCCGAATTTTGAATTATTTAGTTCTCTTTGATTAACGAATTTGTTTGTACCAATTTCTTTTTCAGTTTAGTTACTACCACCTTACCATTAAATAGAAAAACAGTAACAATAAAAATAAATCATGTGATCGAGATTGAAGTGGCCGAGTGGAGTGATGATTAATGAAGAAAAGGGGCACCACTAACCTACAAATATCTAAACAAGTGAGGTTTGAGCCCAAATAATTTCATTGTTAACAATTTCTTTTTCTTAGCGTATCCATGCATCTGTAATATCTATAATTTTCATTTTATATGTTTTAATTAGTTGATCTGATAAACACGCATAGAGACCATTGTTTGTGAAAATTCTATGGCCTTGTAAACCACCCTTACACAATAATTAGTATCCCTTATTAACCAATTTGAACCTTAGTATTTTCATCGGTGACTTGCCCTATTATAAGGCTTTGACTTAAAAGATAAATCTTTTTACCCTTATTGGAGTAAGGTAGATAGATTTCATTTTCAGTATATGACAATCACTAAGTTTGGGGTTGCTCTTAGAAGTTAGAAAATTTTCAGTTTGGGGTTGTGGGTACTGGTGAAATTGGTCATAGAAAAAGAAAATAAAAATAAGATGTCAAAAACATGACATTTTCAAAAAAAAAGAGAGAAAAGAATAAGACAAAAATTAAGAAGAAAAAAATCTCTAGTACTAAATATGAAAGAAAGAGTGATATGAAAGGAAGTAGATAACGAAATGACAAAGAGATACCTACTCAAATTTCTAAGCTGATTATCAAAGAATTATCCTACCATGACATATGCCAAGATACAATCTTAAAAGTCCTCAAATGTGCGTGTTTGAATATGATTTGACTGATTTTGCAAATAACTTACAAATTCACTGATTTTTATTTTTGTATGATGATTGAGTAAGCACCCTTGAAATTGAGTGTATAATGGTGAGTTGAGAGATAGGTTAAGTACCGAGGTTGGAAAAACTGATCAAAATTGGTTAAAGCAGAGAAGGTCTCGATAAACATAAGTAAGTGACATTCATTTGGCAAGGTTTGTAATTTATTTTTGAGGTTGTGATGTCATGTTGTCATTACACATCATTTAGAAACAAAAAATGGGCAAATCTGACTTAAAATGAGCAAGTTAGAAGCAAAAAAGTGGGAAAAAAAAACAAAAACACTATGCTTTGCTTCTAGAAAAAACGCGCCCACGCCAAACTAAAATTCACTCGCTATGGGCTAATTATGGCTCAATGCAACCAGGTTGAGACTTAGCATGGCTGAGTTAGTGCTTTTTGCTAAAAGGATTTTGGCTACTTTAAAAGGAAAAATAGGAGAAGAAAAAGTGGTTCGACTATCAAGACGGAAAAGTGACGTTTAAGGGTGATTGTGGTGCTTTTGGAGGATATTGAACCCATTGGAGAGCTATTTCTTCAGTGATTATCCATGTTCTTCGAATCTACACTTATGGTATTTAATAATTTCAACATTAGTTGCTAGATTTCTCTTAAGTTAAGTCTTATTTGATAATGAACCTATTTTTACTTGATTGGGACATATGATCGGATGATGTTAATGTAATTGTTCTGAATCGTTATTATTATTCAATTATTAATTGTTCTCATTGCCTTTTGTTTGTTACGACATTTGAATTAATCTTGATAAGTTGTGACTACTGACCCCAAGGTTATATATTTGACATACTTTAATTGTTGAATTTGCTAATTGACTAGGGGTAGTATGATTAGTAATTGTGACTTATGGATTAACGCGCTGTGTTGCATGGTTTAATAGTATATTTGATCTGAGGGATTGGGGAATTAACACTTAGGCTAGTGAGCTACACGCCAAGGGATTGGATGTAGTAGTAGAGTTAATATGTCGTGTAACTCTGTAGTCATTGCATGTTTGTTAATGTGTGTTTCATCAATCATGTAGAAATAGGGAATTCTAATAATAAGAAGCAACCGCCTTTCTCATCATTGTTATAATAACTCTTTCTTGCATTTTTTTTACCAAAATAACCTGAAAACCCCTTCGTTAATGTTATTTAATTACATTGCATAATGTACCTTGTTTTAAGTTCACAAATCATGTGGAGGTGATTTTATTTTTATTACTTCGATAACAAAGCTAGTAAACTTGCTAGTAAATTGTTATCAAGTTTTTGGTGTCTTTTTCAGGGATTATTGATATTTTCAACAAGGCAATAATGTGTGACGTTCGTTAATTTTGTATTTAGTTATTTTTAGTTTTTGAAATTTTGCAAATAGTTTTCATTCTTTTCATTTTAGTTTAGTTTCCAAAATTTTGTTCTTATTTAGTTTTATCAGCTAGTGCAGTACTACTAAGGTATTTTTCTTTTGATTGTTTGTGCTAGTTAAAGATGGAATGTATAATGTAGAGGATATGTGACATGTGTTGTTAGTACATATTGAAACCTTAAAAAATAAAATTGTAGCCTCGCCTCTGAGTTCGAAAAATATTAATCCTATAGGAGTGTTACGATGTGACTTCTTTGGTGAAGGTCACCAAAATGGTTAAAGTACACCAGAGAGTAACGTTGCAGAGGCGGTGTAACACCCTTCTAAACCCCGCAGAATATATATAAATAATCAGAGTAAATTATCATGCATCTCATATAAGGGTGTCACATATAATTTCAAATCATCACGCATACACCTGTCATGCTCATTAACACTTAAAATAATTTCATGGATTTCACATCTTTTCACTTAGCATGTAGCAGCGGACTTACTTCAATCATAAAAAAGTCTCATGATCAACTCATTATAAATCATCAATTAGGCATAAAAGCCAATACTCCACATAATTCAGATAACAATAACAACATAAAGTAGAGTACATAAAGTATCTCTCAAAACATGAAATCGAAACATCCCAGTGTTACATGATCAGAGCACGAATCGACCCAAAATAAATAAAGAGACTAGAACAATCTATTCCAACGACTACCTCGTACTAGGAACAACTCTACTCTTCGGTACCTGAGCGATGTCATACAAACATCATTCCAACAGAAGGGTGAGAATTTACATAATTATTGAAATCATAAGATAATATATAATATGTAACATACAAGCATAACATAATGATTCTCACACTACAAAAAGCTTCATCAATATATTATCACTCAAAGAGCCATACTATTTACAAATACATATTCACAATTCTATAATTTCACCAATTCACCAATTTCACATATTTCACATAATCTCATATCGCAAACATATACACAATGCGACTAAATGCAAGACTCAAATGCAACTCATGCATGTGGTACCAATCACTTGTTATTATTTTTCGATTTTTACATTAAACCTAGTCTGTTCCCTAGCCCAATAACACACAAAAAACCCGTTCCTTAAGCTTTCAAATCCTGCTCTAGGTTTGGGACAAGTCAATACATGCACATCACTGGATCAAATAGCTGAATCAGGAATAGAAAAATCTGATGTGATGAATAACCTTGGGAAAAGAGTAAGAAGAGCAAGAGAGGATGGTCTAGTTATGGATGAAGTTTCAAAGGCAAAAATTTACTTAGACATAGATATCCAACCTGAAAATCTTCAACCACATCATGTCCCCAAGAGCTATTTTGGCAACAAACCAGATGGAAGCGATGAAATTAATAAAGTATTGGACTCCATCTATGCTTTAATTGTTATTACTGGGCCGAAGAAGATTTGGGAACCACATCATTGATTAATTAAGTTCATGGGAATCCTACCAAACAAGAGGAAGAAGAAGGATGATGTGTTCTTTGTATCATATATGTCACCGTAACAGAGAAGCGAATGGTCAAACTAAGGACCTTAAATAAGTGATACGTGGGAGGAAACCCACGATTTGGTAACATATTTAATATTTAGTCGAATTAATTTAATTTCAGTCTATTCTAAAATTTAGCATGTTTTGAGTTTTTAGTGTTTTGGTATTTTTAATGCGTGTATTGAATGTGTAGAAAATCTAAAGGGAAGTGGAAGCATCAATCGATTTCGTGACTTCTGCCTCCCGAATGATAGTTTCTGATTTAGCAGTTTTAGTTTTATTTCTTTTTGTTTTGTTATGTGTCCCACACATACCAATCTGATGAAGAAGGGGAGTTCTAAAAAAAATTGCTCTCCCCAAATTTTGTATTGTTTTGTTCTCTCTGATTAATGAATTTGTTTTTTCCTATTTCTTTTTCAGTTTAGTTACTACCTTACCATTGAATAGAAAAGTTGTTACAATAAAAAGTAAACCAAGTGATTGAGATTGAAGTAACCGAGCGGAGTGATGATTGATGAAGAAAAGGGGAACCACTCCTGGTACTCAACCTACAAATATCCAAACAAGTGAGGGTTAACCCCAAATAATTCCATTGTTTATGTATTTCTTTTTCTAAGCGTATCCATGCATCTGTAATATAAAGAATTTGCATTTTATCTGTTTAATTTAGTTGATATGATAAACACACATATATAGCCAGTTGTTTGTGAGAACTCAGCAACCATGTAAACCACCTTTGCACAATAATTGATATCCCTTATTAACCAATTTGAGTCTTGACCTTTCCTTTGGTAACTTAGCCTATTATAAGACTTTGATTTGAAAGATAAAATATTTCTACCCTCCTTGGAGTTAGGTAGATAAATTTGATTTTCAAAATATGCCAATCACTAAGTTTAGGGGTTACTTTTGGAAGTTAGCAACATATAAGTTTGGGTTTGTGGGTACTAGAGAAATTGGTCAAAGAAAAAAAAGAGAAAAAAAGATGTCAAAAACATGTCATCGAAAACATGGACCATCGAAAACAAAATCCTACATTTCAAATCATTTGCTTTAACAAAAAATTTCATTCTAACATTCCATAAGTCAAACCTTTCACCATCAAATGATGGAGGCGTATTTATAAAAATACATTTGTTAAAAATAGAAGAGGCGTTGCTAGTCATCATTTTTCCTCTTGAGAGAATTAGTCTTATAATAGAAGTTAGACTCTGATTCTACTTGTTGGACATGTGACTCCAAACAGAAGAGACCGGATTGGGGGGGGGGGGGGGGGGGGGGGTGGATGGTTGAATTGTGGAGGTTGAAAAATAATTTCAAATTATAAAAATCTTGATTTATAAAAATGTTAAACTAAATTTTATAAAGAACATAGGAAATAAGCAACAAAATATTTAAAAAATGAAAATCAAAGAGATGAAGATAAGGAAATGTAACAGAAATGAAAATGAGAGAGTTGAATGTGACAGTATTATAGAAATACGTTTTCTTTTCTGGTGTGTTTTGAATTGAGTAGAAGCCCTCAATTTATAAAATACAAATTTGGCTAAAAAAAGAAAATAGATCTATGAGCCTTTTAACGTTCTAATTTATTAAGGCATAAGTTTAATCTATTAGAAGCTTCAAAAACACGACAACCTAATTCCAAAAAGAAAACCCTACAACAACTACGTGTCTTAAATGATTAAGAGTATTCTTAATCAGTTACGAAGTCTTTTATCTTGCTCTAATCAATTAGATGAGTACATAAATTAATTAGGAAAATTACAAAAGCTTCCTAAATGATTAGGAACACCCTTGGTCAATCCCATGAGCACCTTGATGGTTCCTTTATATGAGTTAAAGTAAAAATGAGAGATTTAAAAATATTTGTGTGTGTGTGTGTTTTGCCTTAGTAATTTAATAATTACTCTTATATTTTACAATACATTAATGACTCATACACGGACCAGGCGGGCTTTCATGCTTTCTCTCTTTTACAATCATTAAAAGTTCAAGATCCCTTGCTTAATTAATCATTGATTCATAACTTCATCTTGTGCTTAACTTATTATGAATGGTGAGTATTGATAAAGCTTCTTAATGGACATTATCATCAGAGATTGTTTGACAAGAGATCATCAGGGACTCAATTGAACACTGCTTAACATTAGGTGGCTATATCTAGATCTTACGAACAAAACATCTTGATCTTGATAAAACATCTTTGATCATTACTTCTTCTTCACAATTGAAGACTTCACATCATAACGTCGTTATCATTAAAACCATCGTGAACATCCAATAATTACAGATAGTTGTACCTACAAGCATATAGATCCAAAATTATGCTTTCAATATTGGCATTTCCTTTGCTTTTCATGCTGAGTTGTTGAGAGCTATTTTAACAATTGAAATTGCTTTTTATAAAGGCTAACATCATCTATTGTTAGAAATTGATTCAAATTTGATTACTTAAACTTCCAAGCAACCTCAAATTATTACTTAGACTCTTCATAAAATATGAAAGAATGGCATGTTTTTTTCCAAATTAAATACATTTTAAAGTTACTTACATTTTCAAAGAGCAAAATTGTTGTATTGATAAAATGTCCAACATTGATTTATCTATTACTATTTTCACTTGGTGGAATAATTTGTCTAACTCTATTTGGAATTATTTTAATCATAATAGGTTAGATTTACTTTTGTATATATTTTGTTGATTTGATTATTATGATTCATTGTTTTATATGCATTCTTTTTCCTTTTATCATGGTATTATTCCATTTAATTTTTATTTGTAGGGCTTTAAAAATGCATAGGATTTCTCATACCGTGAGTTTTGGTCTAATTCCTCCAAAATTCTTTTATATCTTTTTTATTTCACTTTCATTAATATATTCTATTACGATGCTTATTAGGTGGTGTTTTTTTCACTTAAGTAGTTTAAAGATGAACAATTGAGATGTCATGGATTTGAATCTTATACAACTACCAATCAAGTTGTCTTAACGAGACATTAGGTAGTGTGTTTAATGTGTCAACTTAATTGAGTTAAGATGTCTTATATAATAACTTTGTATCGTTTTACTTCTACAACTTGTTTTAAATAAAATATAAATAGAGTTTGATTTTTTTTAAAATTACCACTATTTTCAAATAATATATTAAAAAACCATCATTTCAAATTTATTACCAAACTAACCATGTTTGACTTGGAGAAGAAGTGAAGGCGCCAATCAAAATGGCGCATGCATACTACACATACAAAGATGCGCCATTTTGAATGGCTTATGCATATGCATGGCGCCATATGCATTGTCGTATGCATTTATTCCCCCAGTGCATGCGCTCTTGCATGTGACTACTCCTTTATACCCCTTTTCTATAAATACAACATCCCCTCCCCTTCATTTTTGGCACTTTTTCTTACTATCTCCTTCCATTTTTTTCAATATCCTTCCATTTTTCTTCAAAATATCTTCATATATGTGTCCCTATATCCACAAGAGAAATGTCGATTTAATTTATTTGGCAGTAATGCCTCCGATGAAGACCTGACTCTGGAATACATAAACGTTCGAACATCTTAACAGGAGCTTGATTCGTTGGTTAGATGGAGACATTGAAGAGGGTGAAAAGATCAGAAAAATTCAAAGGCTTGTTACCACGTTCAACCAAAATGGAGAAGTCTGTTTCTGAGAGAATGTTAAAACTAACAGAGATGTTCACACGATGATGTATAATTCTCAGGAAATTGTCCTGATGGTTGTAATCGCATAGTTATATTGTTCAGTCATTTTATTTGTTTGTTTTGTTGTTTATTTGTTTAAATCATTGTTTAGTTGTTGTTTTTAAATTATTGTAGCCGAATGTTATGATATTTATGAAATGAAAGTTATTTTTGATATAAAGCAAAACATTTACATTTAAAATTATGTTGTTGTGCTTGGTCCAACATTGGGAGTGTTTGTACGATTGTGTCCGGGATAACGACATGAACTACATAATCACACCATTTTGTTCGTTGTATCCATTTTGGTTCGAATACGTGTACTGTTAAAGCGACCCTTTTTATTTCTTCGCATTATTTCATTGTGTCAGACTATATTCCCCAAATATGTAGGATATTTGTCATCTTTTTCTACCACCGAAAAGCTAGTGTTGTAGACATTGCATAAGTTTATGACTTGGTAAATTGCAGATAGTAAGTTGGAAGGGTCCTGCTGAGCCTTTGAACATGCCGCTATGACATAGGAGCAAGACATACGAAAGGCTTGAAACTTTCCACTGTCACACTAATTTCTATCTAGTTTCACTCGATAGTATCCCCTTGGCCTCCCTTCATTGTGATCCATTGACTCACAAACACTGAACCAACCTTTATTACGGTCAAACACTATGACCACATGTGTGTTAGCCCTTACCAAAGAGGTTATCAGTATGTTTCATATGCCTTTGAAGACATATTTCATTGATTCCACGAGATTTGTTGTCATGTGGCCTCATCGTTGTTCATTGTCATATGCCCTGGTCGATTTCTCCAATAGAATATTGTCGATCCACCTTACTGCATCTGCATTTGTCAATCTGATGTCTTCACGGTAGTGTTTGAAGGAAGGTTCTGTTAATGCATACCCTGCGTTCACAGCCTTCTTCTGCAACATCTTGTCTTTGATCTCCCGCATGAAATTTTGAGCGATGTGTCTAATGCAATAGACATGCGTTGAAGGAGGATTTTTCCAGCCGTAATTAAGGTTTTTATATGCACTCTCAATTGATGCATGGATGTCCAAAATCAAACATAAGTTAGGTTGAGGAGCAATGTGTAATTGGAGATTTTTTAGGAAAAAACTTCATCCACCAGCAGTCTCCCCTTCAACTAGAGCGAAGGCAATTGGAAAAATGTTGTTGTTGCCATCTTTTGTGACTGCCATGAGTAGTGTTCCTTTATATTTCCTGTATAACCAAGTTCCATCAATTTGTATAATAGGTTTACAGAAAGTAAAACTTTTGATGCATGGTTCATACGCCCAGAAGAGTCTATGGAATATGTTATTTCCTCTAACACAAGTCCCGTTTGGGGTATATGCCGACAAGGTCTCCAAAATGACAGCAGTCCCTGGAGCATAATGCTTAAGTGACACCAAGTATTTTGGAAGTTCTTTGTACGACTCCTCCTAATTTCCTAACACTATTTCAACCGCCTTAATCAGCTGATAATTCCATGTGATACCTTTTTAATAGCTCTGACACAATATTCTTTTGTGAGAAATTTGTCTCCCTCTTTTAATGATCTTTGTGTTTGCATATACGGATTGTGAAATATATCTAACGATGGTTCATCTGCACTCAAGTTTAAGGTTGTCATGTGTTGAGGTGGACAATAAATATGACTAACAGGTAATGGCTCTTGCTCGTGGTCGACAGTGGCATCGTTCACCATTTGATCAACCAAGATCTCATCTTTTTCTTCTTCTTCGTCAAAAACAGCGACATTAGCTTGTTCATTATCGACTTCAGCTTGTTCATTGTCATCAGTTTGACAAAAAACTTGCGAAAGATCAACGAGCTGAGACAACTATTTTTGTTATTGTATAATATAGAGCTCAATATCGTTAAAACCAGAATGTTCATGACTGAGAAACATATTATGAACATCTTCATTATCTTGGATCTTTAGTTGAAAAAACTTAACTTGGTTGTCGGTAAAAAAAACTGAATTCTTGTAGATGATTTGGGCCACTGAACTACACTACAATTTCTTTTCTATTCTCTTTTTCAAATGTGAAAAATTTTATCGTCTATTAATTGTAAACCGAGTAACTTCGATATTATGAAAATTGAAACCGGTTAAGTTAGATTTAAATCTCACCATTGATATGTGCATTCACCATGTATTGTGGTGATGGAGCCATGCATGCAATATATCAGCTTACTGGTTTTGATAGAATACTGTGACTTATTTTTGCAACATATTATTATGCACTTAAATAGGGATGATGATGGAATCTTTATTATTATCCATGCATGCTTCTTATTTTTTTATTCTTGTTGCATGCATGAGTTTATTATTCATACTACTAAGAATCTTGTTCTTTATTTTTGTTTTCTTGTTGAATGCATTTGGCACAACCTACATGATTCTTCTACACGATTCCTTAGATGATTCCTTACAAGATTCCCTACATGGTTCCCTTAAAAAGAAGGCACCATTTTGACCAGCACATGCATTGAAGAATGATACATATTCGCCATTTGAAATGGCACATGCATTGAAGATGGAATGCAAAAAAATCACGTAAACTCAACACTCCCATCTATAAATATTGATGTGTTTCTCACCATTTCATCAACATTCACACTCAATCTATCTACCTTGTCTGTAACATACTCTCAACCTACCCACTTTGTTAGCAACATCTACTCAAAACCATTCAAAAAAATGTCTCTCCTTACTAAGGGTGATGAACACCGAGGAACCATCGACAATATTGTGGAGTCTGTAAGTTTCTTTATAGCTTATTTAATTTCCTTAAGGGTATAGTTTATTACTTTTTCTTACTTATTTTCTTAATTATCTTTATAATTATTTCTTAATTATCTTTTCTTAATTTTCTTATTTTCCCGAGACCCACACATTTCACCTTTCATTCGGTGAATGTACAGTCACACTAGAGGATGTGTATATGTTGTTGGAACTACCTAACAATGGTAAAGTTGTTAACTGTAAAGTTAACCTAGATAATGCTATATGCGAAGATGTGTTGGGTGCCCCTCTGTTTGAAGACACAACTACGAGACAAATTTCGGGTCAACCCAGGGGTCAAGGTATTAATTTAAAATATCTAAAACAACATTATTCAAGTATAACATTAAAACGGAGAATCGACCGAGTATGAAAAGATACTTAAAGCGCTCGGTGTTATATTATGATTCTATTTGGTCATTTTTATTTTCTGAAAGTACTGGTAATAAGGTAAATGTTATGTATTTGCCATTTTTACGAAACATAAATAAAGTAGGCACATATAGTTAAGGTCCAGCTGTTTTGTCTCATCTATATAGTTCGTTGTGTAAAAATGAAAAAAATAATACTTGTACGTTTTATTCTTATGCCTTTTTACTACAAGCATGGGGTTGGTTGAGAATGTCGTCACTCACCCCGGTGTTGCTGCAGTATGGTAGAAATCAAAAGTAAGTATTTATTTTATCGTATCCACATGGATTGGTGCGATACAAAATGTCGTTCAACGGTTTCTACGTTTTTAAGCTTGTTATTTGGAGGGTGTTTGAAAGTTTAAAGATGCGGAATGTAAAACGCATGAATAAATGAATAAAATTTTGGAGAGAGGAGAGAAATTGATTTCATCCACCGATCAAATATATAAATCTACCAACCAGTTATGTACAATCTAAACATTCATCAATATCATCATGTATCGCTCATCAACACCGCTATGTCTAGCCAATGTTGCGAATTCTACCATATTGTTTAATCGATGATCTTTCATTCTATTAAATAATATGGAGCATTAAGATTCGATACCCACGGTGAATGTTAGATCTAAATCTATGTCTAGCATTTAGAATCTAATAGATGATTATCCTAGATCGAGATTCGAAGAGTATTTCTCAATCACGGTTCAAATCAAAATGTAAAACAAGTAAACAAGGATAACATCGATATAGATTCATGAAATAGATTGTACACAACACCATGATCAACAAAAATACATACTTTAATAGTAAACTTACATCCAATCCCAACAAGAAAGGGATTTAGCTACCCATGTGTCATACCCTAATTTTTTACCCTAAGATCCCACATTATTTGCATTTCATTATCATCATATGTATGTATATTTTTATGCATCACTAACCCATTTGGAGATACAAAGATTGTTGTTTGTTTCATTTGATTACAAATTAGGGTTTTTGAGCCTTAAAGGAGACTCAGGCAAAGGATCAATCAGGGATGGGCATGACTTTCAACTTACCCAGTCTCTCATTCATCCATGAAGATCAAGAGCTTTCATTCATCAATAATCAAGTACAATATTGCCTCATTTCAAAATCAACAAGCCTCAAGGTCCTTAGTGCAACAAAATTAGGGCTTTGACCTAATTCAGTCCCTGGGTTGACTTTTGGAGCAAGGCATGATCCAAGACCTCAAGATATGTTTCAAGGATATCAAATTCCTCATATTAATCCATTCATATGATTTGAGTGATCCAAAGAACTTGATTCATAAAAAATGGAAGAATTCAAATTCATCTGGGCCACAAAGTAGGGTTTTGATGAAAAGTCAATTGTACCTTTGACTTTTAAGCAAAGCATGATCTCAAATCTTGGGACATGATTCAAGATACTCAAAAACACCTTTGGAGTTCATCCATGATATTTAATTTAGCCCAAGGATTTGATCACAAAGTTCAAAATTCATCTGATACAAAAAGTCAACTGTGGTCAAAATCAAGTTTGACTTTTGGAGTTTTTGGTCAAACATGGTCTCTTCAAGTCAAAAACAATGTTAATATGTGATTTGTATCATGATTGATCAAGAAAAATCAAGAAAAGTGAGGTTACTTGTAAAAAGGGCAACCATGGAGAACTTAAAATTTTTCTAAGTCATGAAAAACAATGACTTTTACCCTACTTTGCAAGGTCATAACTTCCAAACCATGTAACCATTTTCTTTGATCCAAAGATCAAATTAAAGAGCTTGTTACATACTACAACTTTGTCACTTATGGTGGATTCCCAAAAAGTGCATAGATTTTAAGATATAAGGCCATAAAGTCAGGGTTTCAACACTTTTGAACTTTGACACTTAGAAAAATTTTAGACAGAATCTGTCTTGTGTTGGAGCCAAATTTGAGGCTATTTTTCACCATGATCCAAGATGAATCAAGACCAAATTCAAACATCAAAGTTGAAGTATGACATCTCAGCTTTCCAAAATGCCCAAGAACACAATCTAATTCCATTTGAGCAAGGAGATATGGAGTGCACAATATGCCTTGATGCAACTATTTTGGTAAGACAGATTTGGCATTACTTGTGATGTCCGATTTCTTAAGTCCAAGTGTGATGATCATACAATGCTAACTCAACAAGAATCTGATTGAATCATACAAAATCTACAAGATAGAGCCACTAAGTCAAGAGGAATCCCTTTGAAATGATGGAACATCATCACTTAAGCCTTGAATTCAAGAGGCATTTATGTGGAATAATGCATTGTCAAAGAAACCACTCCCACCAGTCAAGATGCACTCTTAAACAACATTAAAAACATCTGCAGAATGTGGAATTGGTCAAAAGGAGAGCTATGCTAGTGGAACTGATAAGGTACCTTGAGATATAAGTAATGATGCATTGCAAAAACCATTAAACATTTAGCTCATCCTTCAACCATCAACATTCCTCCAAAACAAATCTTTTCCCCTATAAATAGACGCGACATTTGATCATTTATAGTACACCAAACAATCACAACACTTGTTTTCTCATTCTTCCTCTTTCAGTTCAAAGTTTCAAAATTTCTAAGAGTGAGAATCGAGTTTTCAAAACCAGAGCTTTTCCACTCAAACTTTTGATTCAAACACTTCATATACATTATGTATAAGTGATCCAAACACTTAAACACTTTCTGTAACATCAAATTCATCAAGATCACATCTCACCTTGATCAAGTTGCAGTTGGATTTGAGCCAAGCAATCCAGGAGGTTTCAACTTGTTCTAAGCATCTCAACACAATCTTTGAGGTCCAGGGAAGCTGTTAGGATCATCATTTCACATTTGTAACACCTCCAACGGAGGATTCGATTTCCTCTTGCAAGGTAATCCTGAACTTTTCAAACTCTATGATTTAGCATCATAAATGTTATTTCAAGTTACCAATGTGTTTCTGGTAGTTCATAGATCATTTACCCTCAATCAATTGTCATTTATATTACGTGTATAGGATTTCATTATAGTTTTTGCAAAACTAGGGTTCATCTGGTTCGTGCTTGATAATTCACCCTACACTAAAAATAAATGAAATTAAAAACCACCATTCAATTCCTTGTTTAAAAATGAACAATTTTCATGTTTACATCTTTCAAAATCATTGCGTATTGAGGGAGTTAGACCCCTTTCTGCAAATTGGGAGCCCGAGGAAGAAGATGAAGTCTATGGGGCGTATTTTTTTTTTAATTTAGCACGAAATTGTCATATTTATTTGAATGGTTGAGTTTAGTTATCACCAACGTTGGCTCAATTGGCAAGGGTGTGTTTTGTTGGTTTGACCCTTGGTGGCGTGGGTTCAAATCCCACCCACACCATTTTTTTTACCACTTTTCCTATTTTTCACATTTTTCTTTCAAAATTCAAACATTTATTTCTCCTATCAAATTAATTATTTTTGACCCAAATTTTCCCACAAATATCACTCATACACTCTATTATTTTAATCCATCAAAAAATTCCAAAAAAAAAAATTATTTAATCACTTTTTATTAAGTTGAAAAAAAGTATTTTTTTTAGGTTTAAAACTTTGAAAAATTGATTTTCTTTCTAATTTTTTCAAACCTAATTCATTTTTTATTCTCTTATGGATAAATACACTTTGTTTAAAACATTGATACAAGACCACAACATGTTTATCTTGAGTAACACATCATTTATACCATGTTTAAATCATTTCCTTTTAAAAATACCTTTAATTAAAACTTTCATTAGGGTTTCATCTTGATTAGAAACTTTTTTCAAAACTTCTTAAACAAACTCTCTAGGTCTCTATTAGAGTGTAAGTCCCTCCCTTCCTCCTCAAAACTTTCTTCAATTTCTCAAATCTTTCAATCCTTCAAATCTCAATCTTCAACTTTTATGAAACATAGCCCTAGTGGCATTCAAAAAGCTTAGACATAGGCCTCTGTAAGAGTGTAAAACCCATCAACATGAGCCTCTATAAGAGTGTAAGATCCACCAACTTTTCAAAGTCAACCATGCTTAGACATGGGCCTCTATTAGAGTATAATACCCTTCAATTTCAATTCATGTCTATACTTGTCAAATACTTGTCATGTACTTATTCATATTAAGTTTCTCTTGACATTTATAACACCTCATCCTTAGTTTAGACTTAGTTCAGACATTAGGGTTCCCTAAACTACATCTTAGTTCAAATCCTAGTTCCCCTTGGTTGAAGTCAACTTCACCACAGCCTCCTGTTGGGATTTATACTAGGACCCTTCAGGCTTCTTAAATGCATCATAGCCTCCATCTTGGGCTTCATACAGAGACCATCAATCCAAAATTCCCCCCAGTTAAGTCAGCCTCCTCTCAGGCAAATAAACTTTTTAGCTTCACATCTTGGGCTTTAAATAAGATACAAATAAAATTTTTAGCTTCACATCTTGGGCTTTGAATAAGATATAAATAATCTCTTTAGCTTCACATCTTGGGCTTTGAACAAGATACAACTACTTTAGCTTCAACATCTTGGGCTTCGAACAAGATACTCAAATAATTCAGCTTCTCCCCAGAGATGAAACATTGAGTCATCTCTGTAGGAAGATATCTCTTCTATTCACCACAATTCAAAATCAAACATTAAAAACTTTTTCCATATAAGTGATGTAAGCGGCACACTTGTTGATTCAAAATCCAAGCTGGAGTCCTTCTCTTATCATGGTCCAAAAGTTTTATTTCATCTAAGTGATGTAAGTGTCACACTTGTTGATACTATATCCAAGTTAAGGTCCTTCTCTTAGCATGCAAAGACTCCTAAAGGAAGAAGTGGCATTGCTTAGGATTGTTTAACATCCAAGTTCAAAGCTTCTTCCCTTATGATATTATTTTTAAATGTTTGTGATGAATAGGTGGGATATCTCCCTTAAAAATGACAATTTGTCTTTTCTTTCAAAACCAACAAAACTTTTTAGCTTCATCATCTTGGGCTTTGAACAAGATACACAAATACCCTTTTAGCTTCAACATCTTGGGATTTGAACAAGATACAAATTCCACCCATAGTTAGGTGGAACTACGAACGCTCTGATTTCCCAAAGTCTTTTTTTGGGAATACGTAGGCATAAGATTGCGAGATCTTAGCGAGCACACCTTTAAATAAAACCCCTTAGGTCCCCACACCTTTCATAGAACAAAAACTCCCAAAAACACCTCACATTCTCATTCTCACCCATAGGTTAAAACTTTCCCAATCAACAGTAAACAACTTAAGTAAATAAGATAACTAATAGCAAAAAATGTACAAAAGGTTCCTATAGAGTACTATAGATACTTAGGATGTTAATAACTTCTCTTAGTATAACTGACCTCCGATTCCAGATCTCTTTGCATTTGTTGGAAAAACATTTGCATGCAGGGTTAGTTTAGATTACTTCCCCTTCCTTTTAAGCATCATAGGATAAATGTTAGAAATTCGAAAGTGGCACAAGCACGGTTTACGAGGATCTCACCATCTCAGGATTGGTGGGGTCAAGAAAATCGGTCCACACCATGGTATCTAAATACAAAGAGAAGAAAGAAGATGAACAAGCATCCATTGAAGTGTCTCGCCGATAGAAGTGAATCCAGCTTTGGATCTTTAAGTTGCACCCTCTCTTGTTATTTTCCAAGATCCTCTCTCCCAGAAATGGGTTTCTTGTGTTTTTGTACCAATAGAGAATATGAAAAATGGTTAAGAGCCCCAAAATATCTAAGAAGATACGAATATATACAAGAGTGAAAAGTAGATTTGGGCTAAGCACAACTCGGGCTAAGCACAAAAATATGGGCTAAGCACAACTCGCGCTAAGCACCATCAGAGCACGCTCCTAGCGCAAAAAATGTGTTTTCCCACTGCCTGGGCTTCTCTGCTCAAGAACTTCAAAATTTTCATTTTAGAAGCAAATATCAAGTCCTTTGATGCTCAAAGGTCCTCCAATGCATTCAATCCTACAAAATAAGTTGTAAATGATCAAAGTACACAATAAGTACACAAAAGTTAAGGCTTATCTAAGAAATTCAATTGAAACAAGTCAATAAGTTCCACAAAATTACACACATATTTAACACAATTTGACAGTTATCTCCCGGTCAACACAAAGCCATTCACATTCCCCTACGCAAACAAGTAAGTTTATTTTAAATTTTCAAAAATTTTAGGCTTTATACTACAACTAATTGTAACTAATAAATTTTCAATCTTTTTATTTTAGATGGTCAGTTCGTGGGATGAATTGCAACCGATGTCCCAAACACGCCATAGTCGTGTATCGCAAACTTTTAGACCACCTTGGACCAGACGATGTATTACAACTAAACTACTATAAATTTGGCTTAAAAATTAACAAACTACGAATCTTCTCATTATGTATTTTTATTATGCAGTTTATATGGAGGTTGTATCTGGGTCTCGACCATGAGGCTAACCTCGTTGATGTTTCAGTTTGGACAACAAAACACCAATCATTAGGTTCACTACTATGGAGATGCACCAGAGTGACCGAGTGAAACTGCAGTTCAACATGCAACAATAAATTTCATTCCCTCCGACATGTTTGGGAGACTGGCATCAACAAAGAGTCGATGCCCAATGGGGTTATGAAGATTGGAAAGACTTTGCTAAAGAGATGTGTCGACAATGAAGGAATCGACGTCGCCACATATTAAACGAGTCTATCATAGAAGGTGCTAGACCAACTCAACTTTATATGAATTGGTTTAGGTCGGTTACAACGACACAATTTGTGTCTGAGCCGAGGTATTTGATCGACCCACGCCAACGAACTTTGTCATCATATGCCCAACAACAAACACCCGCCCAACAACCAACCCCACACCATTACCAAACCCAACAATAATGTCAACCCACCCAAACCCAACTACCAACCTCACAGCGTCAACATACCATATACACCCAACCACCAAACATCAAAATCCACAACCTATTCATGCCACACGCCCAAACACAACAACAAGAGCTTGGCCCAAACCACCAACAACCACACGTTGACACCCCATCTGTCTATAGCCCTGATAATTCATACGACTCCACCCTAGCCCACCATATCCCCCCACCAATGAACACCCAAACATCCCACCGCCAAACCACCCAACCACTCTTTGACTTTCTTACCCCACAAGAACCATTGCTTCATTTCCAAAATGATTCAATGTACCTGTTAGTTTCTTGGATTGGCTAGAATTTTGGTAAAACAAAGGTTGTTCAATGTTGACGTCAAGGTGGTGATGTTGCAACATTGAGTCTTAACACTGGGCTGTGTTAAGTAGTGAAGCTGTTCAATGTTTGATGCCATATGGGTGATGTCACAACATTGACTCTTAACACTGGGCTGTGTTAAGTGGTTAAGTTGCTGAAGTTGGATGTCTGATGTCACAAGCGATGTTGTGACATTAGATCTGCAGAATTAATAACATCAGGTTTTGTGATGTTGTTAGGGTTTGCGTGTTAGCTGGAATTGTGGAGAGCAGGTTGTCTCATTGGATGCGAATATCTTGGGATAGATATTTTCTGTTGCATAGAGATTTGATGCAGATTTGTAGGAGATTTAAAAGGTTAAAGATTTGAAAAGGTTTTAGGAGAAAATCTGTTTTGAATATTCAGTTTTAAATAACAAATTAGGTCAGATATTGTAGCAGGTCCAAGTCCAATTCTAAGAGCTATATAATGCGCATCATTCCTGGAGGAAAAGGTACGAAAAAGAGAGCTAAAGGCTGAGTTTCGTTTATGTCTTCGTGCATGTTTTGTAAACCATTCGAGTGTGAATTGGTATTATTGTTTTGAGTTTTTCTTGATCAAAGCTGTGAAGCAGAATCATGTAGTGTTATTCAAAGTGTGTGATCTTTGAGTTATATCACTGAAGTGTTTTAGGGATTGAGTATTGTTCTCATATCTAAGTGGTTTCTTAGGTAGAAAGTCACTAGTAGGAATTAAGATTAGGAGATTGTCAACTGGGTTGTTGAGTCTGTAATTTAATTTTACAAGTAGTGAATTTCATCCCTGGCTTGGTAGCCCCCAGACGTAGGTAGTTAGACCGAACTGGGTGAACAATTCATTATGTGTACTATTGCTGTTTATTCTGTCCATTGTGCAGAGTGTGTTGTTGTGACATCGCATGTAACATCACACATCTGGTACCAGAATTTCAATTGGTATCAGAGCAGGCATCCTGTCTGTCTCTGGGTGAGATCTAGGGAAGTTACTTTCTGGTGTAAAGATGGACAAAGAGGTTGGAGGATTTGTCAACAGACCCCCTATTTTGGATGGCTCGAATTACGATTATTGGAAGCTAAGGATGATTACTTTCTTAAAATCCTTGGACAGCATGGCATGGAAGACCATTATTAAAGAGTGGAAAACACCTATTGTATGTGAAAAAGATGATGCTGGGAAAGACAAAGAAGACACCTCAAAGCTGAAGCCTGAAGAAGAATGAACCAAGGAAGAAGATGAGCTTGCCCTTGGTAATTCCAAAGCTCTAAATGCAATTTTCAATGGAGTGGATAAAAACATATTCAGGTTGATCAATACCTGTGAAGTTGCTAAGGAAGCTTGGGATATTTTGAAGGCTACACATGAAGGAACATCTAGAGTTAAGATGTCAAGACTTCAGCTTCTAACATCGAAGTTTGAAAGTCTAAAGATGAAGGAAGATGAGACTATTCATGACTTCCACATGAATGTTCTTGAGCTGGCTAATGCATCCAGTGTTCTTGGTGAAAAAATGTCAGATGAAAAGCTTGTAAGGAAGATCCTTAGGTCCCTTCCTAAGAAGTACAAGATGAAGGTAACTGCCATTGAAGAATCACAAGACATCAGCAAGATGAGGGTTGATGAGCTCATTGGATCTCTTCAAACTTTTGAGCTTGGGTTGAATGAGGAAGAACCAGAAAAGAAGCCAAAGAGTATAGCCTTGCTGTCAAATGATCAAGAAGAGAAAGGGAATAGTTCTGAATCCCAGGAGGATCTATCTCAGGCCATTGTTATGTTGGGAAAGCAGTTCAACAAAGTGATCAAGAGGATGAACAATAACTACAAGCCTAATGTCAAGAACATCCCTTCTGACATCAGCAAGTCAAAAGAGAAAGATGAAGAGAAGACTGCCCAGGATAAAGGTGTTCAGTGCTTTGAATGTGAAGGGTATGGACATGTCAAGAAAGAATGTCCCACATTCTTGAAGAAGCAGAAGAAGGGTATGACAGTTTCCTGGTCTGAATCTGATAGTGAAAGTGAAGGTGAATCGGCAAAGCATGTTAGAGTCTTAACAGGAACTGTTGTTTCTGATGATGATAGTGATGGAGAAATAACTTATGAGGAGTTAGCTTCTACTTATCAAGAGCTATGTTTAAAAAGTGCTGAGATCTGTCAAGAAAACAAGTGTCACAAGCAACAGATTACTCAGCTTGAGAAGGTAAAAGCTGATCTGGAAAATGAAGTTGTACTGGTTAAATCTCAACTTGATCAGATGACAAAATCTGCTAGGATGATGAGCAGTCAGAGAAAGCTGCTGGAGATAAATCAGGTATAGGATTTGTGGCTGAGAAAAAGGTATCTGCTGAAGCAAGCACTTCAGGAACCAAGAAGGAGATGTCTCAACCATTGTCTCAACATCAAACTAAGAGACAGGATCCTACACCTAAGAAGGTTGTTCAGCCATAGAATGTTGAGAAGAAAAATAGTACTCATCACAGGAAGGTGCGGCCTCAAGGAGCTAGTCAGTATATGCCTCCTCAATATCACAAAAGCATGGAGGCTGTTAGGTCCAATCAGAACAGGTTTCATCAGATGTCTCAACATCCGGGTAACTGGTATGGATATGGAAATGGATACAACAAAGCTGTGCCTCATTACTATGGAAGAAGGAAGCCTCATCACCATAGGAGACAGCCTAGAAGACATCATCCTCAGTTCAGGAGACAGTCTACCTATGGTAAAAGACAACGGCACCATAAAAGACAGGCCAACTATGGAAGAAGGAGGCAACATTATGGGTGGGAGCCACAACAATCTCATCATCATAATGGTAGAAGATTTAACCAATTCAGAGATGACAGAGTTAGATGCTTCTATTGTGGAAGGTTTGGACATATGCAGTACTCTTGTTTTAAACTGCATGGTTATCCACAATCTGCTCCTTAAAGAAAACTAAAGGAGGCCAGGCCCAAAGTTGTTAAACAAAGGGTTCCTAAGGAGAAGGAGAAATGTCTGTTAGCCCACACTTCAGATAGACAGTTTGATAAGGATACATGGTACTTTGACAGTGGATGTTCAAAGCACATGACTGGATCCAAAGCTAAATTGGTGGATGTCTGTCCTTGCTCCTCAATTGATGTTACGTTTGGAAACGGAGAGACAAGAGTGGTTGCAGGAGTTGGAAGAGTAAAGGGTGGTGGTGGACCTAAACTTGACAATGTTCTGCTTGTCAATGGTTTAAATGCAAATTTGATCAGCATAAGCCAATTGTGTGATGAAGGTTACAAAGTTAACTACAACAAAGATGAGTGTGTGGTATCTGATGAGCATAATCAGGTTATGATGAAGGGTATAAAATCCAAAGATAACTGCTATCAATGGATACCTAAAGAGGTCAGCTTATATGGTAATGTTATAATTGATGTTGTAACATCAGATGGTAACATCAAGCATGAAAGAATACTGAAAGGGCAACCAGAATTAATGAATTCTGATCCTTTTAAAAATTTAAAAGGAAAGTTTGTATGGAGGGAGAAAGTCATTTACACTCAAAATCAAGCTCCTTGCCTTAGACCATCATTTCCTAGTGTTGCAACATCACGCTTCTTCAAAGCCCTGTTCTCTCAACTGTTCATCTTCTTCGCCTTCAAGAATCAACCCTCACTAAACCTCACCTATCTCAAAGGATTCATGGCTTCTCCATCCAAGAAATCTGCGTTTCAGGGTTCTACAAAAGGAATAGCTAGGGTTTCCACTGACGAAGGTCCAGCATCCGATCCTATGAACATTGAGCCTCTCTCAACAATTCTTCCCGAATCAGGTACTTCGAGACCCACTAAACTAACTCCTAAGAGACCTTCTACTGTCTTTAAGAATCCTGAAACAAAGAAAGTTGTTACTAGTGTGTTATTTGGCGACAAAACTGTGCCAAAATCATCAACTTCTCAGTCTATTGAAGAGAAGTTTGATGTAGACAAAAGGATGGGTAATCTTGCCTCAAAAATTCTGGACAAAGGCATCTCTGTTAAAGGAATTTCAATTCCTCTGAATTAGATGCCAGCTGAGAAAGATAAAGCGCAAGGAGGTAAGTCAAGTCTTCAACAACTTGCAATAACAGCTATTGAAGATGCTGATCAGAGTAAAGACATGCATGAAGAGACAAATGTTGAGAAGGATGTTAGGACATCTGCAGAACCCACTTCTGTTGGTAATGATAATGCTGATGTGATCAATGTAGATGATCTATCAGATGATGAGGTGATTGCAAGAGCTGTCCCAAGTATTGGAAAGAGATTAAAATCTAGGAAGGGAAAGAAGGTTGAACCCTCTCCTAAGAAGTCTTCTGATGAAAAGAGGAAGAAGATTGTTGTTGGACCAGCAAAAGCCTGAAGCAAAGTGGAAGTAAATCCTAGAAAGAGGAAGGCTGTGGAACATTCAGAGTCTGACTATGATGTCGAAGATGATGTTCATGACATCACGCTTATCAGGAAAACTATTCTAAAGAGAATATCTGATAAGGTTCCTGAAGTCCCAATTGATAACATCTCTTTCCATTATGCCAGTAGTGCATCTATGTGGAAGTTTGTTTGCCAGAGAAGACTAGCCCTGGAAAGGGAACTAGGTAAAGAAGCTTTGGAAATGGTGGAAATTATGGAACTAATCAATACTGCTGGACTGGAGAAGACTGTGACAAAACTTCCTAGATGTTACGAAGGGCTTGTCAAAGAGTTTATTGTAAACATCCCTATCAACATTACTGATAAGAGAAGCAAAGACTTTATGAAAATCTTTGTTAGAGGAAAGTGTATTAATTTTTCTCCTAACGTCATCAACAAATATCTAGGTAGACATGATGGAGAGTGCAGTGATCTTGAGTCTACTGATAATGATATCTGCAAGGAGATTACTGCTGGACAAGTGAAGGTTTGGCCGTTGAAAGGGAAGCTGAAGGCTAGCAAACTCAACATCAAGTATGCCATTCTTCACAGGATTGGTGCAGCTAACTGGGTGCCAACCAACCATAAAACAACAATTGTTGTTGGTCTTGGAAAGTTTATCTATGCTGTTGGAAGGAAAATGAAATTTGACTTTGGAAGCTATATTTTTAACCAGGTGGTAAAACATGCTGAAATCAATGCTGTCAAGTTACCTATAGCATTCCCCTCTTTGGTTTGTGGAATCATTTTAGATCAGCAACCTGAGACTTTAACAAGCTCAGACCTAGCTTGCCAGAGAAAGACAACCTTGTCCCTACACCCTAAGCTGTTTACTGGACATCATGTTCCAGACATTGTTATAACATCAACTGCTGAAGACAAGAAGAAGACTACAAAGGCTGAACTGATTGGAGAATTGAAGACCATGTGCAAAGATCTTGATGCGGTCATCAGTACCAGTCTGGTTAGAAAAGAGAAACTTGAAAAGCTGATCCAGCAGTTAGAACAAGACAATGGTGATGATGTTCCTGAAGAAAATAATGAGAACAATGATGATGGGTCAGAAGAAGATGATGCTCCTGATAAGAATGATGAGTGTGATAATGCCAGTGTTGATAGCTCAGAGGAGGATGAAGAGGAAACTGGAGTTGGATCAAGTTCAAATGAAGACTAGCTTATTTTCCTTTGCTTCTAGTAATTTTAGTTTTATGTTTCTGCAATATTGTCTTTGTTTCAGCACTTAATGTGCTTGGCTTGTAATATGAATATTGTGCTGTATATGCACCCTTTATATTTTTGTTCTGTGATTTGTTATGCTAACTGTGAGGCTAACAATGAGAGCTAGGGTAGTACTAACTGTAGTTAGTAGAGCTTCTGGTGGAAGTTTGTCAAATTGTGGCTAAAAAGGGGGAGAAGTAGCCAAGGAGTTGTCAAATATTCTGATATGTCAAATGCTATCAAAGGAGCTGATGGTTGTTGCTGCTAAGGAATGAAGTCAAGAAATATGCAGCTGGGGATGTAGCTAATTGCTGATGTTATAGTACAAAAGTGCAAATATTGAGGGGGAGTAAGTGCTGGTATGCTGGTTCATGATTGAGGGGGAGCACCATTTTGGTTGTTGCCAAGTTGCTGTTGAAGATGGTGCTGCAGCAGAGTTTTGTGAAGTCTTTATGTATTGAAGATGCTGCTGCTTGAAGTTTCAAAACTTTTGAAGTGTATTCCGCTGCTGAATTCTCTGAAGGTGCAGAGATTGTTTTAGCCAAAATTAGCCAAAGGGGGAGATTGTTAGTTTCTTGGATTGGCTAGAATTTTGGTAAAACAAAGGTTGTTCAATGTTGACGTCAAGGTGGTGATGTTGCAACATTGAGTCTTAACACTGGGCTGTGTTAAGTAGTGAAGTTGTTCAATGTTTGATGTCATATGGGTGATGTCACAACATTGAGTCTTAACACTGGGCTGTGTTAAGTGGTTAAGTTGCTGAAGTTGGATGTCTGATGTCACAAGCGATGTTGTGACATTAGATCTGCAGAATTAATAACATCAGGTTTTGTGATGTTGTTAGGGTTGACGTGTTAGCTGGAATTGTGGAGAGCAGGTTGTCTCATTGGATGCGAATATCTTGGGATAGATATTTTCTGTTGCATAGAGATTTGATGCAGATTTGTAGGAGATTTAAAAGGTTGAAGATTTGAAAAGGGTTTAGGAGAAAATCTGTTTTGAATATTCAGTTTTAAATAACAAATCAGGTCAGATATTGTAGCAGGTCCAAGTCCAATTCAAAGAGCTATATAATGCGCATCATTCCTGGAGGAAAAGGTACGAAGAAAGAGAGCTAAAGACTCAGTGTCGTTTATGTCTGCGTGCATGTTTTGTAAACCATTCGAGTGTGAATTGGTATTATTGTTTTGAGTTGTTCTTGATCAAAGCTGTGAAGCAGAATCAAGTAGTGTTATTCAAAGTGTGTGATCTTTGAGTTATATCACTGAAGTGTTTTAGGGATTGAGTAGTGTTCTCATATCTAAGTGGTTTCTTAGGTAGAAAGTCACTAGTAGGAATTAAGATTAGGAGATTGTCAACTGGGTTGTTGAGTCTGTAATTTAATTCTAAAAGTAGTGAATTTCATCCCTGGCTTGGTAGCCCCCAGACGTAGGTAGTTAGACCGAACTGGGTGAACAATTCATTGTGTGTACTATTGCTGTTTATTCTGTCCATTGTGCAGAGTGTGTTGTTGTGACATCGCACGTAACATCACACATCTGGTACTAGAATTTCAGTACTAATTCGGCCAACCATATTGTCCTCACATAACCCAACCACTATGACCCAACTTCGACTACATGGGCACCGAACTGACATTTGAAATGGCGAATGCAGTTAATGCATGAATGTATGTGCCATTGGACATGACGACACATACAAATATGAGCCATTTGAAATGGCTCATGCACTTAGTGCATAAAGGATGTGCCATTTGAAATGGCGTATGCACTTAATGCATGAACGTATGCGCCATTGGAGATGGCGACACATACAAGTATGAGCCATAGTAAATGACGACTATGTGTTAAAGGGAATGCATTCACCAATCATAGTAGCGACTTCTCTTTTTTTCGTTCTGAAACATGATTACTTTCGTAATAAATTTAAAACGTTGATTTATTTGGTATTTAATTTGAAAAAAGTGGTTATTTAAAAAAAAAAAAATCAGAGTGTTAGTCTTATTAACAATTATTTAGATTATATGCAACAAAAAAGGAGCAACTAAATCCAACATTCATTAATTTTATTCATTTTAAATCCCAAGTTGGTGTCCACTAAAAACCCTGCTTGTAAAAGTAACATTCGAGGTAGAAGACAAATATTTCAACAGAGAGAAATTACATCAAGAAAAAAAATGGAATGCTCAATCAGTCACCACTTCCGCCTACAATAATATTCTCCCTCTTTCCCTAAGGATCATTTTCCTGAAATGAGAAAAATAAATAAAATTTAATTCTCCAAGCATTAATTTATGCTAATATTCAATACTAAATTTACACAAACATTAAAATACAAATAAAATAAAATAAAAGTATAGCTATATGTACCAATTGATTTTTTGCAGTGAAGAACTGCTTCATAAATTGAATTATCATGATCAACATAAAAACCACCAATTGGAGATGCTTTCTGTGAACTGCTTCTCAAGCTTTTAATTTGCCAATCTATCTCATCAATATCATCAATTCTAACTTTAGTGTTTTTCCTTGACTTCTCCACTTTCTTCCTTAATTGGTTGAAATACCTAAAAAATTGTAGCAAAGTTCTCCATGTTGATTTTCGCAACCTTATAAGAAAACCATGATGAGTTTCCATATTTCTTGAAGAAAAATTGCTAGAAGAAAAAGAAGCACCAATCTTTGTTTGAATAGATTCTTGAGTGTAAGGGTCAACAAAAAACGGCATAAGAAAGCCATTGGAGAAAATCTCATCAGCATGAACAAGTGCAAGATTTGATTGAGAGATACAAGTGCTAAAATTGAAGCTTTGGCTATTATTTGAGGTACTATCTTCATGGAAATTGGTGATAGAAACTCTATGAGGATCATCATAAAGATAATCCCCAGGGAATTTATTAGAGTTTGATAGCCAACTATATGAAAAACTATCACTAGCTAGAGACAATGAGGTTTCCATTTTGCAATGTTTATTGCAAAGGATGGGTTACATTAATAAGTATAATAACTTTATTATATACTAGTAAGGACAAAGTTTGGTTTAGAAGCAACAAAGAAAGAATAATATTAGGGTGTCTTTGATTTATAATTAAAAAAATAATTTTAAGGAATAATTTTATTAGGAATCATATTTTTGAAAATGTTATTTTCATAAATGTGTTTGGGTAAAAAATGTTTAGCAATATATCTGATAAATCTATCTAGTTTAGAAATTAAAACTAGAAATAAGAAAAATGGTAGACAAAAAATTATTTAAAAATAATTGGGTTTTATTTTTGAGAATAAAAAAAACTCCATTTTAACATAAAAATAAAAAGTTAAAAAATTATCATAAATTTTATTTTTGAAAATAATTAAGATCTTTTAATAATTTTTTTAAATTTTTTATCAAAAATAAAATAAAATGTATTTTCACTTTTTAAAAATATGTGGTAATCTTAATACAAAACACCATTTTAAAAATAAAAAATAGATGATGCACTGATAGTGTAAATAAATTTTAAACGGTCATCAAATGACGATCATATATTCCGTTAAGTCAGATGTAAAATTTAAAATTAATTATATAAAATGATATATTTCAATTGGATAACAATATAAAATTTTTTTACACTGACAATGCAGTTGTTTTAAAAAAAAAAAAATACATGCAACATGTTTACATATTAACAAAGATACAAATGAAGAGATTAAATATATTAAATTTAATTATAGCATATGTAGTTTTTTGAGAGGAGATGAGTGAATGTGAACTATTAGTATTTTTTTAATGAGACAAAGATATATATATATATATATATATATATATATATATATATATATATATATATATATTGTCAATTCAATTTTTTTTATAGATAGTATTGATATCGTATTTAGAAGGTATTAATTTGAGAGGCTACAGCACTCATAATAGAGGCAATGGCGACATTTTGTGTATGCTATTAATTGCTTATAGTGACTAAACAATGGTGACCACAAGGGGAAAATTTGTCTATTATGTTAAGGTCAATAAGGAACAAATGGAACAACATAAATGCAAATCTGTTTTGACTTTAAAGACTAAATTTTGCTTTTATATATATATATATATATATGAGACGAAGGATTGTAGCATGATGATTGCCGTATTTTTATGATGTAAGACGATGTTTTAGATTTTTTACCTCTAAAGGGCATGATAGATGCCACAATATATTACTAATACTTCGTTACTTTTTAATAAACATGCTTTTAGGTGGAACCAACAATTATTTTAATCCTTGAATACATGATGTTGTTGTTAATACAATTTATAAATGTGTCATAATTGTAAATGAATCTTTTATTTCACTTTTGTTAATTAGTAATTTCATAGACTAATTAATAAACTAAAAAACGAAATGACTATCAATTTTAAACTAAAAAAACTAGTATAAGAGATACTTCATATATGATAGCTATTATGATATATTCAGATATTTTAATGGCAATGCCTTACACATTCGAAAATTAAAATGATTGTTTACTCATTTTAGGTGTTTAGAGTAATGAAAGAACTATTTTAAATTGGTTGAGATATTTTTTTTTCTTCCAAATTGACACATTGCACTTATGCAAGTAATTTTTATCAATTTTACTCAAATAGTAATTATATTTGATCCCACCAATTAATAATATTTTATTGTTTTTTAAAGATAAGCAACACGCTTTTTAGGTTGTTTTAACAAATTATCGTTTCCGAGGGTTTTTGGTCTAATTTATGGAGAATTAAAGATGCGTTTAGGAGATTTGAAATTATTTCAGGCTTAAAAATCAATTTTGGAAAAGTTGTTTATTTGGCATAGGAGTAGAAGACACTTTCTTGGCGGCGGCGGCCCAATTTCTGGCATGTAGATCTGGTAGGCTTTCATTTAAATTTTTTGGACTCGCCATTGGAGGCTATCATAGGAGGATAGCATTTTGAAAACTGGTGATTTCATGTTTCAGATCACGTTTGTCAACATGAAAATTGAAAATGCTTTCCATTGGAGGGAGGGTGACCTTTATCAATTCCGTTCTGACAAATTTGGTGTTACACCATTTATCCTTTTACAAAGTTCTTGCTAAAGTTGTGAAGGAAATTGTGGGTATTCAACGGAACTTTTTGTGGTCCGAATCTGCCGATAAGAGATCTATAAGGGTTAGTTGGAATTTGGTTTCCAAGCAAAAGAAGCATGAAGGCTTGGGTATAAAGGATGTTGGAGTGTTCAATAAAGCTTTCCTATCAATATGGCTTTAGAGGTTTAGCCATGAACCAATTGCAATTTGAAAAGGAATTTTAGAATTTAAATATGGAAATTTGACTAGAAGAATTTATTCAAAGAAAAGCAAGGTGGAATAAAAGTTGAATCGTTCTGGTGGAAATAAATAATGTTGCTTGGAGATGCAATGGAGGAGTTTGGTTTCACTAATAAACTAGCTTGAAAATTGGGGGATGGAAGGTATATTCCATTTTGGAACTCAATTTGATTAGGCCCGACAACATTGCAGAATTTATTTCCAGCATTGTACAGAGTGGTGGAACGTAAAGAAGAAAAAGAAGAAGAAGAAGAAGAAGAAGAAGAAGAAGAAGAAGAAGAATGCTACTACATCATGAACAATGGATGCGTTGAAGAAAAGGAAAAGTGGGTAACATAGGGGTGAATAAAATTTTGGTCGATGGAGGAGCAGCTGTCAACTTGATGCCGCATTATATGCTTAAGAAAATTGGAAAAGATGATTCCGACACCAAACCTCACAACATGGTGTTGTCGAATTATGAAGGGAAAGTAGGAACTATTATGGGTGTGATACATGTAGATTTAACTGTCGGAACCGTCACGAGGCCGACAATGTTTATGGTGATTGCGTCGAAAGCAAATTATAACCTTCTCTTAGGTAGGGAGTGGATACACGGTATTGGTGCCGTCCCTTCGTCAACGCATCAGCAAATAACAATTTGGCGCGCAGACGGGATTGTCGAAAATATAGAGGCTGACCAGAGTTATTTTTTGGCTGAAGTAAACCAGGTGGATAGGAAAAGTTTCGACTGGAATCTAGCTCACATAGCTCCTTGTAGCCCAGCCACTTTTGACATGACGCCAACGGACAACGCTTTTTGCTCATTATACCTTCATCCCACCCACGGGTTTCAGTGGGATAGAGAGGTAGTTGGCGAAGAGGACTACATTTTTGGAACCTCACACTTCCAGCCAACTGGCTGGGGCAGCGAATTCAGTGATAATGAGTGAGTCACTAGTTCTCGTAAAGATCACGGCTTATATAGCCGAGAACAAACTCAAAGCGGCCTTAGAGGCCGAAGTAAGATATATGGCTGTCGAAGCCAACCAAATCGAAGCAGATCAACAAGGTCTTGAAAAGGGTTCTAATAGGGATCCTCTAGATAAAGATCTAGGAGATTTGCAAAACCAGAGGCTTGACGCGATTTATGACAATGACCCGTTGGGCTTCGAAAAGGACCCTTTAGCAGCAAACATCAAGATGATGACACAGGATCCACTCGAAGAAATTGACTTGGGATCAGGGGCAGAGAAATGACCAACCTATATCAGTGCGAAAGTGAGCCCCCAACACAAGATCGAAATAGTCCAGTTGCTGAAGGAATTCAAAGATTGTTTCGCATGGGACTACGACGAAATACCCGGGCTGGATAGGAGCCTGGTCGAATTAAGGTTGCCAATAAAACTTGGGAGGAAACCTGTTAAGCAAACTCCAAGGAGATTCGCCCTAGAAATCCTTTCGAAGATTAAAGAAGAAATCAAAAGACTCCTCAGGTGCAAGTTCATCCGTCCAACCAGGTATGTCGAATGGATTGCTAACATAGTTCCTGTAATAAAAAAAATGGCAAGTTAAAGGTATGCATTGATTTTCGAGACTTGAATTCAGCTACCCCAAAGGATGAATATCCTATGCCAGTGGCGGAAATGCTTGTCGATTCTGCCGCGGGCCATGAGTACCTCAGTATGCTTGATGGGTACTCTAGTTATAACCAAATTTTTATTGCTGAGGAAGATGTTCCAAAAATGGCATTTCGATGCCCTGGAGCCTTGGGCACTTACGAATGGGTGGTAATGCCTTTTGGTTTACAAAATGCTGGGGCAACATATCAGCGAGCAATGGATTCGATTTTTCACGATTTCATTGAGGATTTTATGCAGATTTACATTGACGATATTGTTATTAAGTCCGTTTCAGGGAAAAATAATATAGACCATCTTCGACAGTCCTTTGAAAGGATGAGGAAGTTTGGTCTGAAAATGAATCCTCTTAAATGTGCGTTTTGTGTGCAGGCGGGAGACTTCCTAGGCTTTGTGGTCCACAAGAAAGGGATTGAAATCAATCAAAACAATGCCAAGGCAATAATGGAGGCGAAAGCGCCATCTACAAAGAAGGAGTTGCAGTCTTTACTTGGCAAGATCAACTTTCTCAGAAGGTTCATCTCCAACCTTAGTGGGAAGACGCGAGCCTTTTCCCCTCTACTTCGACTGAAGAAGGAAGGCTTCGAATGGGGGCAATGGCAGCAGGATGCCTTCGACAAGATCAAGGAGTACCTAACGCATCCTCCAATTTTAGTGTCACCTTGTAGAAGTAGGAGTATGAGGTTGTACATATCCGCGTCGGACAAGACATTAGGGAGCATGTTGGCTCAGGAGGATGAGAATGGTGTCGAAAGAGCCATTTACTACCTCAGTAGGGTCTTGAACGATGCGGAAACTAGGTATAGTGTGATTGAAAAGTTGTGTTTATGTGTATACTTTTCTTGTATGAAATTGAAGCACTATATAAAACCAGTTGATGTTTACGTTTCTTCTCATTTCGACGTTATAAAATACATGTTATCTAAACCAATCTTGCATAGTCGAATTGGAAAATGGGAATTAGCATTGACTGAGTATTCTTTGACATATTTTCCTTTAAAGGCTGTCAAAGGACATGTAGTGGCTGATTTCATAGTCGACCACGATATAAATGAAAAGTCGTTGGACTATATTAAAGTGGAACCATGGAAGTTGTACTTCGACGGTTCTAGTCATAAAAATGGAACTAGAATAGGGGTTCTTGTTATTTCTCCTAACAAAATTCCAACAAAATTCAAGTACAAAGTCGAAGGCCTCTGCTCAAATAATGAGGAAGAATATGAGGCTTTGATAGCAAGACTTGAAATCTTGTTGGAATTGGGGGCAACTCGGGTCGAAATAATGGGCGACTCTGAGTTAGTCATAAAGCAGATAACAAAGAAGTACAAATGTGTTAAGGAGAATTTAATCATGTTCTTTGTTATAGCTAATCGACTCTTAAAAAATTCGATATGGTTACGATTCGACATGTTCCACGAATAGAAAATCAGGAAACAAATGATTTAGCGCAGATAGCTTCTGGATACAAAGTGTCAAAGGAAAAGTTGCAGAAAGCCATTGAAGTTAGAGGAAGAGTAGTGTCAGCCAGATTATCCTCGTCAGATTTGGAGACGATAAAGCTTGGGTACGCTGACGAAGAAAATTTTGAAATTTTTAACATAGATGATTCAATGACTGGAGATTGGAGAAAGCCTATAATAGAGTACCTGCAAAACCCAATAGGACTAGTCAAACATAAAATCAGGTATCGAGCTTTGAGTTATGTGATTTTGGGGAATGAACTATTTAATAAATCTCCGGAAGGGGTACTACTTAAGTGTTTAGGCGAATCTGAGGCATACATAGCTTTGTCGAATGTACACAACGGGGCATGTGGTGCACATCAGGAAGGCCATAAGATGAAGTGGTTATTATTCTGACAAGGAATGTATTGGCCAACTATGTTAAAAGATTGCGTCAAATACGCGAAAGGATGTCAAGAATGCCAGGTACACGCATGGATACCACGTGTTCCTGCGAGTGAACTACATTCTATAATAAAGCCTTGGCCTTTCAGAGGTTGGGCTTTGGATTTGATTGGAGAAATTCGATCGGCCTCTTCAAAAATCCAGAAGTTTATTTTGGTTGGGATCGATTATTTTACGAAATGGATCGAAGCCATACCCTTAGTAAACGTGGATCAAGAAGCAGTAATCGAATTCATTTGAAAGCACATCATTTACAGGTTTGGTATCCCAAAGACAATAACAACGGATCAAGGATCTGCTTTCACTGGTAAAAATATGCAAGCTTTCGCGAAGGAAATGGGTTTCAAGCTTCTCACATCAACGCCTTACTACGCTCAAGCCAATGGCCAGGTCGAAGCAGCAAACAAGGTTATAATTGGTTTAATAAAGAAGCACGTGGGAAGAAAACCAAAGAGTTGGCACAAAACTTTGGACCAAATTCTATGGGCTTGTCGAACCTCTCCTAAGGAAGCTACAAATGCTACACCTTTCCGACTAACGTATGGCCATGATGCGGTCTTACCGGTCGAAATATACTTGCAGTCAATAAGAGTTCAAAGACATCATGAAATTCTATCAGATGCATATTGGAATATGATGATAGATGAATTAGTTGATTTAGACGAAGAAAGATTAAACGCGTTAGACTTATTGAAAAGGCAAAAGGAAAGAGTGGAGAAATTCTACAATAAAAGAGTAAAAAATAAAGCCTTTTCGATTGGTGACTTTGTGTGGAAAGTGATTCTTCCCATGGATCGAAAAGATAGACTTATGGGAAAATGGTCCCCTAAGTGGGAAGGACCTTTTCAAATCACACGAGTATTTTCCAATGACGCTTATGAAGTCGAAGAATTGGATAAAGATAAGCGAATATTAAAAATAAACGGGAAATATTTGAAAAAAATACAAGCCCACATTACAAGAAGTAAAGATAGCAGTCGAATAGTCATGCATTGAAAAACAAGCAACATGGTGGATTGAAATTCTTTTCGCCAAATAAAATAGCTCAAATGTTATTACAAAAAGGCCTTAAAAAGGCCAAATAAAAAATTACAAATATGTAAACGGGGAAAGATTCTTTCAGCTTTTCAAATTTGGATTTCTGAATTTGAAGACGACGCTCGCAAAGGGCCTTGCTATTCGAAAGCTCCTCAATTTCCTCACCAAGTTTTCGAGCCCGATCAACATGGTGCACCCCAACTTCAAGCTCTTTAGTTATTTCTTCTTGATTGATTTGTTGCAGTTCTTCTTGGCGCTTCTCCGCCTGAGAAATTTTGTTTTGAAGAACAACAATTTGTTTCTCCCACTTGAGGATGTTTTCACCACACAAAGTTGCTTCTTTCTTGTTTTGCTCAGAAGCTCTTTCCAATTCAGTTCCTTTGTTGGACGAACTTGAAGCAGCATCCCACTCAGCAAGTTGGGTTTCTGTCTTATTTTTGAGCTTCTTGGAGTAATCTCGAAGCCGGTTAAAGTCTGCCACTACAAGATCTATTAGAGTAGTTAGGTCCAGAACAACATCAGTAACTTCAGGAGGAGCCTCCAGAACATTAATTTGCTTTAAGATCTTTTTTAGGTCAAAGTGAGCAGATGACTCATTCTCTAAAAGTTGAAATAAATCGATGTTGAGGATTTTTTGTCGAATATGGGTCAGCGCTTCGTCCACGGATTTGGCGTCAGACGTAGTTCCTGAGGTGGTCGAACTACTGACGGTAGTATCAGCAAAATTATAGCGGGAACTAAGCATGGCCTTTAGATATTCAAATGGTCTTTGCACCTTCAGATTCTCAAGTTCCTCTTGAGAGAGTCGGGTCGAAGTTGTAGCGGTCGAAGCAGCTTTGGTTGGTTCACCAAGGTCTTTCTTGTCGTTTTCTCCTTCTTCATCTGTAGCAGCTGTGGGAGTTGTTGGCTCTTCATCTACTTTCTCTTCCTCCTCTTCGCCATCAATTTCAGCCTCCTCATCCTTCTCTTCGTCAGCACTTTGTAAGTTGAGGGGAGAATGGTCTTCAGGATCATTATCTGTTATGGGCACTACAGTAGGCATCACAGTGTCCCCGCCAATGTCGACTAAGACGTCAGCATCAGGACCAGTTTCTTCTTCCACTACGTCTTGAATTTGTTTAGAGACAACAGTGGGTTGATTCACTTCAGTAGCTGATTCTTTTGTCGAATCTTTAGGAGAAGGTTTGGAGACGCTGGTTGGCTTGTAGGTAGGATTGCTGCTAGTCTTTGGGAGGACTTGGACCATAGGATGCCCGTGAGTATCGACAAGGACCTGGAAGATAAATTAATTAATAAAGGTATCATAAGGAAACTGCCTTTCAGCGTCGAACTATAAAAAGAAAAGAGAAAAAAAAATAATGCCTTGGGAATCTTAGTCTTAAGACTAGAACGTTTGCTTTCTGCTGGAGCAGGGGTAACTTTCTCGTCAGGATTTTTGAGGGGGGTTTTTTCCAATGTTCTGGAAGCAGGAGGTTTTTGTTGTTTAGATTTGGTCATTTTCTTTTTCTTCCTTGAAGGCTTCACTTGGTCTGGTGATTCGTCGCCATCGTCGGTGTCAACAGTTTTGACTTCAGGTTCTTTCTCCTTTCTTTTCTTTGGCGTCGATGGAGGTCTTCGACTTCCCTGTGGAACAAAAGAGATTTTACTATTATTTTAGAACAAAAGAAAATATATATTGACCAAGAGAAAAGCAAAATGATACCTTCGCCAAAGGTGTCTTGGTAGTATCTTTTTGGATTTCTGCATCCCCTGCAGTTGACGCTTCGCCAGTAGCTGACTTCTTGGTAGTAATTTTGATAGCTGGAAAAGAAAGGAAGAAAAGGTTTAAACATAAATCGACACATATACGCATGGGTAAATGAAAAAGTGAGGTCGAACATCTTCCCATTCCACACCTTCATATATAGGAGTTTCCACGCGAACGTGTTCTATGCCAATATGAAGGTGGCCTTTGAAATTGTCCAAGGTGTACTTAGTCGGAACCACCCGCTTAGCACGTTTTTGATATTCTTGGCGAAGAAGTTTCATAGAGTCCCCACAAGTGAACCAATCTGGAAACGGAGGGCTAAAAGCCACGCCGAATTCAGCAGATGGTAGAGGGGGAAATTTTGGTGGATAAAGGTTAAAGGCTACCTCATAACGTTGTTCTGGTCGAACATATGCAGGTAGTTTTAACTCATCCAATTTTCTGGTAAATTTTTCTTTCAAAGTCACAGCTGCTTCGCTTATGGTTCGACTAAGTTCATTGGGCATATAGGCAGTTTCAAAGTATTTCTGGAAATCTTGGATTTCCTTGATGTGTCTTGAAGTACCTTTCTTCGTCTTATCCTGCACAAGGGCAAAAGCTCTGGTCAGTTGGATGGTGAAAGAAGGCCCGTCGAAAAATTGAGAGTCATAATAAGCCCTCCACCATTCGTCAAACTCTTGAGTGCAGAGGAAGTTAGGTCAAAAGAACACTGGTTAAATTTCGACCAGGTTTGAATACTTCGTCAGCAACCCAGAGCACTCATCTTCTGTGTGGGTCATTTTATAGTGAATCAAAGAACCTTTCCTTGAGAAGAGGGGTTTTGGTTTTATTTGCATTAACCCAAACTGTTGAGAGACCAGATTGGGTTGGTAGTTAACAAGGGAAACCTTTAGCTTTGAGGGAGCAAGTCTGGAAACTAAAAGTCTAGGAGTGAGAAAAGATTCCCAGACATTGAGGAATTCATCTTCTAGAGCTTTCGACTCTAATGGAAGTTTCCTGGTAAGCCACTCTGGTCCAACTTTTCTATCAGCAAAAGGAGCCATATTGGGAGTGAAGTTGTGACGTTTAACAAACATCATAACATAGCTGGTAAAAGTTTGTTGAAGGCTCAGACCTTCATCATGGGGTGTTAACTGCGCCAGTCTGGTGCCTTCAACTCTTTTGTCCTTCAGAGTAGTTTCATCCACAATTTGCTTGTTGGGAAGGAAGCTTCAAAGGTGGCATTTAGCTACAATTGTAAGAGCCAAAATGGTCCTGACAACAGTAGACTCCCTTTTTCTTTGATATTCTTCAGGAAGGTAACCCCTTCGCTAAGAGATTCGTAGAGGTTCGCCAAGATCATCTCACTGAGGCACAGCTGATGTTCAGAATGAAGCTGATTTGCTATGGTAATATAGCGCTTCGCCACTTGAAGAGATCTAGAGCAAAAAATGCATCTCGGCAGCCAAAGGGCTAAGAAGGCTACATGCTCTTGATCAGAGACTTCTTCGGTTTCTTTGTCATGATAATTGGCGATATAGGCTATAAAGGTGGCCTTGCTTGTGTCGAAGCCTATGGAATCGTCGGAGAGTAGGGTAGGATCATAATCCACTCCTAATGGACTTAAGCCAGTTATGGCAGCCACGTCGAAAAGAGTGGGGGTAATCATCCCACAAGGAAGATGGAAGTTGTTATAGGTGATGTCCCAAAAGTAAAGGGAAGCTAGAAGCATGGAGGGACAATATCCTGGTCCTACTTTCGACAGTTGAATGAGGTCGAAAATCCCCATAGTTTTCCAAGCATCAGCTTTAACCTTCTCTATCTTCTTCAGCCAAGCTAGATAATCAGAGGGGTCTTTCGACAAAGGGCAAGATCTAAAGATTCTAAAGTTGTTCATGTACTCTAAATTTATAACTTCCTCAGAAGGAGACCCTTGTCCGTCTACCTTGGATTTTTCGTCTATAATTTTCTCCTTATCGGTTCTAGGCCTAACCCCGTTAGCTATGGGTTTGTAACGGTGGTAAGCTGGAAAAAATTCTCTCACCTTTGCAGGATCTAGGGCTAAATAAGGTAAGGGTCCTAGCATTGCATGGGATTTACCAGAAATTAAAATAGGAATTAGTACCTGAGACTGGTAAATGTGTCGTTTCTCCTCTTCATTTGGAGGCTCTGGTACGTACTGTTGGTTTCCCACCACCTTTGGCCCAAGGATCTTGTGGACAGGTGGTAAGTTTTTGGATTTTTTGGAATCTTTACTTGTGATTTGGGGAGCAACGGAAGATGCCTTTGTTGATTGCAGAAGAAATGAAGAGCGATGAAGAAGAGGAAGTTGAAGAAAGTTCTGGTTTAAAAAGTGGAAGCGTGAAAAGTTCAAAATCAAGTTTTCCAACTTATTTATAGGAAGAAAGATTGAAGCGGTTGGGATTCATAAGTTTTTTTAATGGAAAAATAATGAAAAGATTGTGGGACACGTGGAGGTTATGAAGTGGATGGTTTCAGACGGTGGCAGTTAAGTTTTGACCCATGATCTGCTAGGGACTAGAGTAGTGATGATGGAAGATCTTAAAAACTTGGGCTGAAGAGACGTTTGAGAAAAGTGCAATGATGACTCTGACATCACCAACGTCTAGTCATATGAACAGTCACTGGTCGAATTATTGATGGCGTCGAATAGCATTGGCAAAAAATTCTTTTCTCCCTTTATCGAAAATGCATTTTCTGGGGGGAAATTTGTAGGTTGCTAATTTCGACGCCAAGATAATTGTTCAAGAGAAAATTCGGAAATTCGCCAGGACATTTCGATAGGAAGGTATTTCTGATGGGAGAAAGCCAGTCGAAGACAAATGTTACTTAAGGAAAAGCATTGGCAAATTTTTCTAAGTATTAGGAATATTTCGACAGAGGAGAAATAGGCCTCGTTCGACAGATGTTTGAAATTCAAATTTAGGAGGGAGTTTCATTTTTGAAATTGGACGCGTGGGACGCATCTAGTTGACGAATGCATGCAGAATGCCATTTGTCGCCATTAGGAGAAATAGCTGTTATTGGCGGTTATTTTAATTGTGTATAAATAGGGAGTCTTAGTGTTAGATTTCCGTTGTGTTCAGAATTTGTATAAATCACTCAAGAAATACTCAAAGTAACCGTGAGAGAGAAAAGAGTAGTTAATGGGAAAATGTACATTTGAAAAACACCAGTTTTCATTCCTTCCATTTTAATAAAAAGTTTTAAGTTCTTCATTTACAATTCCCTTTACATTTCTTCCATTTTCTTACTTGCAAGTTATTTACATTTCGCCATTTATTTCAAGAAGCAAAGTTTTACTACTTTTGTCGAAAAACACGAAAGTTGGTGAGAACCATGATGAATTCAATAAACAAAAGGTTTTCTAACACAAATTGTCAAGATTGTTAAAGCACATTGTCCTAGGATTTGTTTGATCGGTCCTGTAAGCAAACTAATTTTTTCACAAATTAGGAGATCAGCGGTTGTTTGCGAATTTTCCAAGCAAACTGTTGTACTCTTGTGTTAGCATAACCTATGAGTGGGTCAGAACTCCATAAAGGACTTGGATTGGATTATGGCAATAAGAAGCAAGTATTTTAAAACTAAATTGGATTTATCGGAACCATTCAAGAAGGATTAGAGAGATAACTACTCGTAGGAAAGAAAGTAAGACAATCTCGTGCCAAATATGTTATTTTATTGGAGTAGTACAAGAGAAGTGAAGCATCAGGTGTGTATGCTTGTAGCATATAGTATTGGGTCAAGTGAAGTTGATAAGATTACCAACAAATGGATTTTAAAGTTGTCACGATTGTTTAAGGATTTACAAGAAAAGAGTCATCGGTATTGCTTGTAGGTAAGGGATCATTGGTTAACATCAAGAAGATTAGAGAATGTTGGGTATCCGATCAGAATAAGATATCGTGGTTATGGTTTTGGTTAACTCGGTGTTGGAATGGGAAGTTGGAGACTCTAGAAAGACTCATGAACAAGGATTTCAGAGAGGCATGTTGGAAGAGTTAGAAGTTAATCAAAAATGGGAATAAAAGTATGATTAAGTCAAAGAGATTCGAGAGTTCATGAAAGAAGGAAATTTCCAGAGAAGACAAGTTGGAAGATTGAGTATGTCAGAGGATTGAACTGAAGCAAAATCATGTGATGGTCTAGGACGGTGATGCAAGAAGTGTTTCTTTCTTTGAGTGGAAGTAATTCCGGGGAGAATTTCAATTTAAGGGGGCAGAATGTAATATCCCATATCCTCTTAACTGTTATATTCTTTGTAAGTTGAGACAAATTGAGCTCTTATGTGCTCTAAATGTTGTCAGTTGGGACAAATAGAGTAATCAGTGGACATTGAAGAGATCAATTCTTATTAAAAGAGACTGACCATTTTTAATAAGTACAAGAGGGGGCATTTTGGTAACATTAATATTGTGTGGTGTAAGAAAAGAAAGAAAAGAAGAAGAAAAACTAGTAAGAGATATGAAAAGAAAGAGGAAAGAAAATAAGAGAAGAGGAAGGAGAAAGAAGAAGAAGAAGAAGGGAAGAAGAAGAGGAAAGCCATGGAGGAGTCACCATCTCCAAATTCATATCATCATCTTCATCATCATCATCATCATCAACTTCACCTCATCTTCTTCATCTTCACTAAGAAAGGTGAGTTCCTAGTTAGATTACCTTGGGTGGGAGAAATTTATGTGTGGGAAGTTAGGGTTTTGTGTTGTTGTTGTTGTTGTTTAACATGACATTATGAAATTGTTGTTGTTCTTGCTTCCTCGTTTTTGTTGTTATTGATTTTATGTGATATACCTTGACCTTTATATGTTGTTTGATGTTGTTTTAGTGTGTTGGAGATTGTGTTGATGTTATGAGAATATGTGAAGAAATTATATTATTGTTGTGTCAAACCATGGAATTTGTTGTTTTGGTATTAAATATGATGATGCATGTTGGTTGTGTTGGTGTTTTTCCTCATCCAAACATGTTATGTTAGTGTCCTGGTACTGTCATGTTCACTAGAAGTTCGCTAATGGAAATAGGGGAAATTTGCTACTGACTTGGTTCGCTAGGAGTTCGCTCAGCGAAGTCTGTTCGCTACCAGCTCGTTACAGCTCGCTAAGAAAAGTTAGGGGAAGTTGGATACTGACTTGATTCTCTAGGAGTTTTCTAGGGCTTGCTAAGCGAACATGTCAGCATTGAGAAAAATGCTTTGGTTCTCGTTTTCACCATAACTCGAGAACAGTAACTCTGATTAATGCATGGTCGAATGCATTGGAAAGCTCGTTTAAAGCTCAATCTGATGATGATGCTAGATAATGCTTAATTGCATGCTTTATTTTCGTGAATGGATTATAATTTCCTTTCTTATGTATGTTTATTAATGCTTGATGAGATATGATGAACCATGCTATGAACTATATTATGAATTGTTAGTTATGCTGCTTGCTTGTATCTGTAACATGATTAAAAACCTATGATGATAAGTGAGGAAACCTTAGGAGAGTAACTCTATTAATAACTTATAAAGATAATATAGGTTATGGATATGAGTATGCGGTGATGCTTGGAAGCAAAGGTGCCTCGGTGTGTATCGCAGACAATTATTTGCTTGATTTATAAATCAATATGCTTTGTATGGAACATGTGGAAATAATATATGAATGGGTGATGATGGTCACCTAGTATTTGATGGAAATGCATGAGAATTGGTAGATGTGATCACCTAGTGATTGATGAATATAATCAAGTTGCAATTGATGAACTAGTCATTTATTCGAAAACAACCCCATTGTCATGCCCGTCCTAAAGTTTGATGCTTATGAAAAGTAAGAATTGGGATATATGCATTATTGCTTCACATGTTCAACCAAATGAGTTAGAGTTCCATATGATAAACAAAGTGGGTTAAAGTCCCAAAGTGCAATCAAATGGGTTAGAGTCTCATAGAAGACGTAGATTTCAAAGTGAGTTAGAGTAGCATATGAGTAAAAGTCTTGAAATGGGTTCGAGTCCCATAAGGAGCAACGATTCTAGAAGTGGGCACGAGTCCCATGGAAGAATATGAAATCCATAAAAGTTTAAGCATGATACAAGGATCTGTGACCCTTGTCGATAATCCTAGATGTAGGGTTGGCCGGGGAAAGATGTCTTGGTATGGTTTTCGAATAATGATTGATTTAAGTTAGTGAAATCAAGTGTACATGTTTCCATGCCATGCGAGAATCCTCTAGATACTTAATTCTCTATTCACTTTGGAGGACTTAAGTTGAGAAATCGATTAGAAATCTTGTAGAGTTGGGTGAACTCATAGGATAGGGGAACTCACCGAGATTATCATCTCACCCCAATACTATTGTTATTTTTTTAGGTGTTGTTTGAAGGTTATGTACAAGAGAAGTTATGTGTTGATGTTTCGAAGGGTTCTGACTGCTGTGATCTTCCACTGTGGATTGTATGCAATGAAGATATTGCACATAGATATTAGTTTTACTTTAGGCACTATTGTATGTCGTGTGTCATACTTTGTAATTTATTTTATGGACACATATATAATGATGTTGTTAGGCACTTGTGTTGTATCAGTAACAAATAAATATCCTATATAATGTATTTTCTAGATGTATATTATACGGGGTGTTACAACAATGATCAAACAAATAACAATAACAAGATAAAATCAATATAATAATAATAATAATAATAATAATAATAATAATAATAATTAATAATAATAATAATAATAATAATAAGAATAATAATAAAATTCACTTTTGGTCCCCATAGTTTGATTTTTTTTAAACTTTTAGTCCCTCCATTTTAAAAACCAGCTTTTTAATCCCTAAACTTTTCTTTCCTTGGGATTTCCATGTCCCTCCTCTAGTTTTATAGACGTGACGCCCTTATTAATGATATGGCACAGCTACAGTAACACCATGTCAAATTTTATGTCATTTTAATTAAAATTTTCAATTTTTACTTGGTTTTGGCTTATGACAGGTCATATGTAAATTTGTTAATGTTTACCTGACTTTGTCCAGTAACAATTAATTTTAATTAAAAATGACATAAAATCTAACGTTGTGTTATTGTAGTAATGCGACATCATTAATAAGAGCGTCACGTCTGTAAAATTAAAGGGGGGCCATGAAAATCCAAAGGGAAGTAAAGTTCAGGGAGCAAAAAGCTGGCTTATAAAATGGAGGGATTAAAAGTTAAAAAAACATCAAACTAGGGGGACCACAAGTGTATTTAAGCGTAATAATAACAATAACAACAACAACAACAACAATAATAATAATAATAATAATAATAATAATAATAATAATAATAATAATAAAGGAAGGCTCTCATCACTCACTAAGTGTTTATACTCAACGAATGTATCACTAACACTCGTGTATATCATCCAATGATGGCTTTTTCTATAATATTCACTCTTGCCTTTTTCCACTCTCTAATGCAACTCTTTAAGTTCTTAAGATAATCAAACAAATCTCAATTAAGTTTGTGGTAAACCTCAAACAAATGTGACAAAACACAAATGAAAGTTATCATTCAAGAGGCCAAACAAGACAAGAGAAATTTGCAAGACAAAATCAAAGAATTTAAAGATAAACAATAGAAATTTAGAACAAATGTGACAAAAAACCAATTAAATATGTGAATGACAGATATAGGTAGGAGGTAAGGTATTAGAATATAACGTGCAATGACTAATAAAGTTAACCATGATTGATGTTTTGAATGACCCATTTTGTATTTTTTTTTTCTTTTTACAAAATGCCTTTTTTGTTAAGTGTTTTTGTATATAATCAATTTTTTTGGAACTTTTTTCAGATTATTTTTTGAAAATTTGAATTCATTTCTTAATAAAATCAATTTTGAGCAACTCCAAAATTGTAAAAATCCAGTAGTATAGAGCAACAAACACTAAAATAAATCTTCCCACGCATATTATAACATTTATAAACAATTAACAACTTACGATTAAACAAGATTTGGATCTAAACCCTCAAATTATCAAGAACAACATGAAGACAAAAGACGTGGAAAAAAATAGGAACAAACATTACCATTTGATTACAACCTCTGAATATCACATGATATGGATTTAAGTGCTTCCATAGTATTTAAAGATCTAACCAAATGACATGGATCCAACAAAGTACCAAATAAAAGGAGAATCAGAAACAAAAAAATATGGAATCGAAAAGAAATGGGAGAAATCTCCACACTCCACAAAGGAATGATAAGATCAATGTAGAATTACCACAAGAGCAAGAGGCTCTTGATTCAAAGAAGAACCCTAGAGAACATTTATCTAAACTCGCAAAAAGTGTCTTTTTCCCATTTCCCAAAAATTACCAAAAATTACACCAATAAAAGACATATATAGTCTAAGATAAAAAGACATGGTGCCTAAGATGCATACAACTAAAGACATGGTACCTAAAATAACAAGTTATTTGACACACACACACACACACGCGCGCGCAAACCAAACATAATTTTTAATTTAAAGTGACATTATTCCATCTAAAAAAACGTTGGTCTTAAACTAATTCTATGGCCAAGATATTATAATGATGTGGATCAATCTTGTCATGTGACTTAAAGCCAAGAAAATTAATAACTTATTGCTCCAATTGTGACTTTAAATTTCTAGTATTTCCTCTAGTTAATGGTATTTCCACTCCTAGCTCTTGAATATCCTTAGCATATATGTTGGGTAGGTCCTCATCAATTCTTGTCACCATCCCTGAGAATTTTCTTCTTTCTTCTTTTCAATATTGAGATCTCACCAGCCAACTTCTCACCTTTTCTCTTCAATGGTGTTTTTCACTCCATTCTCACTTTTTTATCCCTTATTAATTTTTAATTTTTGCTTCTTGTTCTTTTTCAACTTCTCCTACATCTATACTTTCAAACACTTTCGTATTTTCACTCCTTGGGTTTACTATTGTGAGTATTATTGTGTTTCTCAACTCAATATCTTTACAACTCTCATTCCTAGGATTGTTTAATGTACTCCCAATAAAACCTCCACTTAAATGAGCTGCCAATTGTTTAGATACTGGCCAATTTGAGTTTTAAGATTATTTATGAATGCTTCATGGTTCCTGTTGGACGTCTCTTAACCAGATTTCATTGCCTCAAATTTTCTTTGATTCATCTTCATGAGTTGATCATAATATCTTCTAGATGAGATGGCTTCCTAAGTGATGGATTTTGAGGAGCTACCTGATTAGCGTTTTGATCTTGATTGTTACTCCATTTTAAATTTAGATGATTCTTCCACCCCGAATTATAAGTGTTGGAGTAAGGACTTGGTTTTTGAAATTTTCCAGCATAATTAGCCTCTTCATCTTGTCTTATGGCACATAATTTCCATTTACATTACCTTCACCAAAAAAGTCACATCTCAATGTATGGACTTGACTAGCATTTTCTTGAGCAAGAGTAGTGACAACTAATTGCTTTGTTAAGGCTTGAACATGTGTTAACAGGGCATGTTAAGTATCAAACTCTATCACACATTTCTTATTTTGAGCTTTGTCAATTTGTTTGTGGTATTCATTTTGACTGATATTCTCAATCAGGCCCTTTATTTCAACTTCATAGTACCTCTAGTTATGACATTAAGAAGCATTCGATTTTGACCTCTCAAATCCCATGTAAATTGTTGCATTTGTTTCTTGTTATCCATATTGGGATTATGAAGCTTCCTCAGTAATAATTTAAACCTATCCCAAGCATCATAAAGAGATTTTGAGCCACCTTGCTCAAAATTTGAAATTTTAGCTCTTCATTTCACGAACTGTCGCAACCCAAGTGTCGCAAATCCAAGTGTCGCAAATCAACAATTTTTTTGTAGTGTGGGAATTTGTGTAAAAGTGTCCCAATAACTTGTTTTCTAACTCTTTCCAAGTTTGCATAGTCTCACTGGGTAGACACTACAACTAATCTTTTCTCTCTTATATAAAGTGAAACCGAACTGTCTAAGTTTTATTTGGCTATCAGTTACTCTATTTGGTATGCACATAAAATTATATTCTTGATATCGAAAGCCATAAAATTTATTGGTTGGAACCCAAGAGAAATTTTCCCAACAACACTCCTTCTACAATAATCTCTCATAGTCTACCTAGGTGGATCATTAACTGTTCTTTTTTGTGTTTCTTCTACTAATCGTGCTAACCAAGTTTCTTTCCTATTATCCTTTGGCGTCTTCTCAATCTTTGAATCAAATAACAATCCTCTAGATCTTTCATCTCGCATCCATAATCAGAAAGAAAAATATCTTAACAATTCAAAAACAAAACTAAATAAGTACAAATCTTTTTTTTTAATTTTTTAATTTAAATTTAAAAAATACTACAAAAAAATTAAAATACTTAGTAAATCCAAGTACAATTTAATTGTCTTGTGGAAATTAATCAACAATTCCCAGGAACAATGACAAAAATTTGGTGGGTAATATAACAAGTGTATTAAATAAACGTAAAATAATAAATTAAAACTTTGTATCCACATGGATTATTCTAGTTTCTATTAAACAATACTATTGTACTTAGGATGTAAAATTGAGGGGTTTTCCATGAGAGTTTAGTTTGAATATATGAGAATAAAATAGATTAAATTTGACATTAATTAAAAACAATCAGGTTTTTTCGAATTCTTTATCTTTCACTATTTGATAATTAATTCACTAGTACAAAGATAAATTAACAAATTAGTTATGACAAATTTCTTGTCTCATAACCCTATATTTTAATATTACAACCCTCTAATATATATGGTAAGTTCATAATCAACAGAGATTTTCCTGAACATTAATTCCTATTATCACAATCAAATAATTCAATATGTATGAAGTAATTATGATTGAACAATTAAATTAGACAAAGTTTCAAAAGTTATGGTTAATAATTAATTTCTACTTGGATTTAATTCATACACCCGTCAACATATAAAAGGCTTTAAACACAAATTTAACTGAATATTACTAGGATTGCAATTTCATTAAATAGTACTCAACAATTACATGATTCAAATAGCTCAAATAAATTCATCTAAGTGCCTAATCACTAAAAATTTAGCTACTCATTGTGTAAGTAATCATATTCAATGGGTTTCACAAGTTATTCATGAATTACATATGAAATCTGAGCTAAAATCGTGTAGAAACATTCAAAATTTTCCTCTTTAACGTAACCACTTGTAGAACAATAAAATTATGAACCCTCGCTCAGAAATAACTTTTTGCTTTTATACTAGGTGTTGTACCCCAAAATTTACCTCTTAGATGTCATATCATTTTGCATTGACATTTAGGTTCAATCATCTATGCATTGTTAACTAACCATTTCATTTTGCAAGTTTGTTTCTTCTGTGAAAAGCCAGGACTTATACAAAGAGGAGGACAAAGTCTCCTAAGCAAGGACAACTGAGGCTCCAAATGAAACTTTTGAGTTCACCTACATCGCAGAGGTCTTACTCAACAAGAATTCAAGTGTGACTAGCTCTCATCACAAGTAACTTGAGCCACAAGTTCACCCTGCCTCCAATTAGGGTTTGGTTATGACAAGACAATCTTGGCCTTTGATTTTGATCAAGATTTGATCTCAAGCATTGGGACTTGACTCCACATGATAGAAGACATCCCTAGAGACCATCTATGAGCCTTATATGTGATGGAAGAAGCAAGATCATCAGAGATCATTCCAGTGCATTTACAGTTGAAATTAGGGTTTTGACTGATGCCCTAATCCTTGAAATCCATAGTGAAGCATCCAAGTCCTAAATCCATCATGACATGTCTCATTGATGAGTTAAGACATGCGAAATCAAGTTTTAAGAAGTTTCTTGCAAAGGAAGCAAGGTTTGGTTCATGAAACTTTTCAAATGTGGAGATTTCACTACTTGTGCCAAAATTGAAACAGTCATAACTTTCAAACCATACATCCAAATTGAGTGAATCAAAGCTCAAATAGAAGCTCTTTCCATGATCTTCAAAACATATTAGAGGACCCTGTTTTCAAAAAATGCATGGTTTTTAAGTTACAAGGCTTGGAAGATAAATCACCCTTGGGGACTTTGTGAAATTTCAGCTTTTTCACCTTTGTTTTCACACAACTTCAACTCAGTTTTTCATATAGTTCCAAGCCTCAAATAAAAAATCTTTGAACATGAAAGTTGTAGAGGGCATTGAGGGCTTTCCAAAAAGTACTAGAACTCCTCAATCCATTGAGTGAGATGTGAGATTCGAAGCTTCAAAGATAGGGGTTTCATTTCTTAAACCTCAAGAAACCAACTTTTGCATATTGACTCAAAACCTCTCCTATGCACCAAAGCTCCACATTTCTGAGTTTTAAAAGTGGATTTTGTGATATTAGGACCTGAGCCACGAATTTTTAAAGTGATTCACATTAAAATAAGGTTTATGTCATGTTTATGCAACTTGTGCAAGGAGAGAGAAACTTTTCAAAGGAAACAAGTATTGTTTATTCATTGAGCCTCTCACAAATCACTTCTCACCAGCTTAGGCAGACCTAGCCACATCAGTGTTCAGAGATATTTGGAGATTTTGATTCAGCAAGCTTGGTATCTCACGATGGAAAAGGGCAATGTTGGCACTTTGTGCAACTTTGGCCATGCCTTGAATTCTCAGCCCTCTCCTATAAATAGCAGGCTATTTTAATTCAGTTTGGACATCAACACTTTCTCACATACACACTCTAAAAAACCTCTGAGTTCAAGCTTGGCAAGTGGGAAGGAGAAGGAGAAGTACATTGGAGTACGGCTGCTGCAAAGAGAGGGAATTCTTGTTTTGTTGAGGCTTTTAAGGTGCATTGCTCCACCAGGTCACTTTATTTCTCTCATTCTTTATTCAAAGAGCATGCTTATATAGATTGTTACTATCACCATGTTGTTGTTCTGTGTATTGTGTGATATGTTTTAGCACCATCATTTGTTCATGATTTAGGGTACATTATGTCTTTGTTTATGGTGAACTTGATTTTTTATCTATCTGCGCCCTGTTAACATGAGTTAGAGCTATAAGAAGTTTGCATGAAATCTTGTTGGCAGTGATAAGTGAGTTTGTTATCATCATGACTTGCACCTAAGCCAGTTTTGGAATGAGAATATTGAATTTTATGTATTGCCTTGGTACTGCCAGTTCTTGACCGGCTGATATCCACGGTTATATGTCAAGTTTGTATGCTCAGAGCTTATTGCCAATTTAGTATCATGTTACCTATGTTGTACCATTTAAAATTAAACAAAGATGAGAGGTTGGTGAGGTGAATGTCGAGTGTGGGAGTTCACTCTTCCCTTCCGTGTCCAAATCATGTGTTCATGTGCATGAACATACCAATGTCACACTCATTTTTTTTGTTTTGCTTGGCATTCAAGACAAATATTCATGTGAATGAATATTGTGTAGAGTTTTAACAAGTATTGGTTTGGTCTACTGACATGATAAGTGCATGCTGTCATTATCTCATAACTCAATCCATCGTGCCATGATCACACAACCAAGATTGTGTAAATTTTATGATGTAGGCTGAGAATGTGCATGTTGTTTCTGTCATTTAAGTCGTGCACTTCATTAATCTCAGAAAGAATAACCTTGAATCTGCATAATGCCTCTTGAGATTTTTAGTCTTGGATAAATGCACAACCTGGTGCTTCAGCTTATGTTCAAGCTTTCCTTATTATGCTAGGCTAGATTGATATTTTGAAGGTTTCATTTGAAGTCAGTTTGGTGGCAAGCATTATGCACTTTTTCCTCCCTGTCGACTCTTAGACACCAATCACTCTAAATTTAAATTAACATTTGAGTTTGGTTTGGCATAATAACATTTTGTGAAACTTGGTTCCAATTCTGAGCACATTGTGTTCACTTTGTGTTTGCTTTTGGTGGAAACATTAGGATTAGTTGTTTTTGCCCTGAAACTTTCCCCATAATATGTGTGTTACACAGTGAGACATGGATACTTAATTTTTTGGGTAAGTTTAGTCTGTAGGGATGATTTCACAAGGAAGAAAATGATATAATGTTTTTCATGCCCTTTTCTCCAGACCATAATGCCTGTCTTGGTTATTGCTTAATATCCATTTCTTGTTCTAATGCTAAGCTGCTTTCAAATTCTTTAATTTGGAAACTGTTTTGATAAGGAAGAAGTTCACCATGGCTATTCTTTCTCTAGTTCACGTTAGGTTTGTATTTGGCTGTTTAAACAATGCATGAAAGAAAATGAGATATTTGACATGGCAGCATGGAGACATTTGGTTAAAACGATAGTCCACCAGGTTTTATTTGATCCATGATGACTTAAAAGGTTTTGTTGTTTTACGCTGCATGAGTGAGGGAGATTGTGACTTTGTGATTGGTCCAAGGTGTTTAGGCATTTAATAGTTTGGGTTGACCAGTTGAGGTATGCATCACCACGTTACCATTTTTCCTCGCGTGTGTTAATGGCATTTTCATTTTTGCCTGATGATTCATATATTATTAGGGGTGGCTTATATAATGGATGTATAGCCACCCCAGTGGTACAGCTCATGCGCTGAAACCACAAGGACTGGGGTTCGAATCCCCTTTGCCCCAGTCCTTTTGTTTTTATTTTATGAAAGCGTTTTTGTTTTACATATGTTGTATTATTGCCATAACTTGTCAGTACGCACGCAATGGTGAGGTTGGTGAATGTTTTGGGCTGCAACCATCATGGCAAGGGTTCAATACCCATGGGAGTCATTTCCCTAATTATTTGTCACATGTCTTATTTTATATTTCTATGGTTTGAACCTTATTTTCAAAAGATCACAACTTGCTTATTTTTCACTCTTTTTTGCCCATTCTTTTTGCAAAATACTCCTTAATGTTTCTTTTTTTTGAAAGCGAGAAGAAATTAGTGAAAACAAATATTTTTAGAGTATCTATTGATGTTGGAAGTAAAGGACCTTTTTTAGGGTTTTTCCATGAACATCTTGTCTTCTCTTGATTCTTTCATCATATTATCTTGTTCATCTTGATTTAATACATGTGTTTCTAATCTTGTATGGTGTTGTGAGCTTGGTTTCACTTTGATATCTAGTTGTTTGAATGTTGTTCTCATATAAATATCTTTACAAACACTCTGCCCATAAGTTGTTATTCTCCCCTCCTTCCAAAGGAAAGTCTCTCTATTTAACTTAGCCTTAGGTGTGGAGTCGCCGCACTCCACATGGGTGTCTTGCTGTCAGACCCTACTTTCCCGTGAACATTTCATTCCCTTTTAACCTATTCTTTCCCAAGAGATAGCCATTAATCGCTTATAACTATTAACCTTTCTTTAACCTTCATAAGAGATAGCCATTAATCTCTTCTCCTTCAAGACGGTCTAACCCTTCACAATCCTTTCACAAGAGATAGTCATTAATATCTTTCTCCTAACCAATCAATCCTCACAAGCTTTGCTTTCAAGCTTTTCACCCTACTTTCCCTTGGAACCTTGACCACAGTCAAGTGTTCCTCACCCCTGTAATACCCCAAAATTTTCCCTCTCATCTTTCATATCATTTAGCATATACTTTCATTGCATTGCATTGCATTCAAGTCATACAAAATAAAACATTCATCATTGGTTCAGCATAGGGCATGTGATCAGTTGATTTCAGAGTATTGATCATCCAAAGAAAGAGAGTTAAAGCCTAAGGTCTTCAAGCAAGCCTCAAGGGTCTTTTATGTCTCAATTGATCCCACAAGTCATTGGGAGAGGAGAATTCACCAAGAAGATAGACAGTTCATCATCTCCTAACCAAAAGTAGTCAAAATTAGGGTTTGTGATTCAAGCAGTCTCCTGATGAAATTTTGGTTCAAACTTTATCTGTAATACCCCGTAACGCTCTGGATAATATTATTATGATCAACTGGATTTCGGTGTACTCTGAGTAATTATTGAATAAAATAATTAGAGTAAACTGACGAACTCAGAGCTGATTAGAGTAATATTATTTAACTTTGAGTTTTATTAATTGGTGCAATTGAGATAAATTGGACAATTAGTAGTATTACTAATTAATGTTTTCTCTATATCTTTTTCCTTTTCCCTTATTTGAAAAGTTAGTAACATTGGAGAGAGAAAGTGAAGAGAAGGAAAAAGGAAGGAAAAAGGAAGGAAAAAGGAAGGAAAAGAAGAGAAAATTTCCCAAGAGCTCAAGAGCAAGAATCATCAACCCATCTTCATCTTTTCATCTCAGCTTAATCATCCTCATCGTGTAATCTAGGTGGGTTCTAGATAGATACTTTAGTTATAGAGTTTTATGAGTTTAGAGTTAGTTTTGATATCGTGAGAAATGAGAAATTTTGCAATAGAATCATGAATCTAACTGCTGAATTCGATATAAACTGCGTATTATAATTGTTGTTATGTGTTGGAACATGTTTTGGTAGGAATTGGAAGTGTTTGGTTGGGAAAAAGTGGAATTTTGGGGTTGGAATTGTGAAATCCGTAGCAGAAAATTCTGGAGGAAAATTCTGGGTTTCCTCTGCCCATACGCGTAACACGCAAGGCAATACACGTATTGGATTTGGCAATACGCGTATGGCAAGGGGATTTTAGGGCAATACGCGTATGGAAGTTCATTTTTCACGGCCCTCTGCTAAAATGCGTAATGGTATGCGTATTTGGCAAGGCAATACGCGTAACGTGTGAGGCAATACGCGTATGAGAATTTTAGTGAAATCTTGAAGAGGAATTGGTCTCTGCTCATACGTGTATCACTTTGGGCAATACGCGTATGGAATGGGCGAGCGAGCTGGGCAGTACGCGTATGGCACAAGGCAATACGCGTACGGCCAGTGAGAGTGCAGGATTGTGTTTTTTTGCGATACCATTTCTTTTTAATTTCATAACTTGTGTTCCGATTATCCGTTTTGAACATTTTTGGTATCGTTGGAAAGCTATTCCAATGCTCTTTATGATAGTGAAGGAAAAACATATGTTTATACAATGGTTTGATAAGATAAATATGATTGATGTTGAAATATGCTTGTCTAATGAAATTGTTATGCATGTTGAGAGAGTATGCATGTTAAAATACGAAACAGGTAGAGCGAGGAAACCTTAGTACAATAGAATGACTTAGAGAATTGTGCAGTAATGCTTACATCGATACTAGAAGAGTATCCTTGTTAAGTAGTTGTTAGTGGAGGATCGTATTCCTCCGGTTTGTAGTATATCTCTTAATAAATACTGTGACCCGTGTTGAAGAGCCCCTTATGCGGGATGGCCGGGGAGAAGTATTTATTAAGTAAGTAACCGTGACCCGTGTTGTATTTGCCTTGTATGGCTGGCCGTGGAGAAGTTACTTAGTGGTTGGTACCGTGACCCGTGTTGTAGTGCTCCTTGTGTGGGCTGGCCGGGGAGAAGTACCACTGTAGATAACCGTGACCCGTGTTGTATTTGCCTTGTATGGCTGGCCGGGGAGAAGTTATCTACGTTAAGAATCTGTGACCCGTGTTGTATTTTCCTTGTACGTCTGGCCGGGGAGAAGATTCTTAACTAGTACGTCGTTTTGTGAATTGTACGATTGTTTGGTAGTCGGACAGTTTTGTACTCAAGGTCTAGTTCCTTTTCCCCTGACTTGAGTTAGGTTTTGGTTAGAACCTTGTAAAGCCGAGAGAATCCATAAGATAGAGAACTCATTGAGATTTGATGTATCTCACCCCACTGTTGTTGTTTACATCACAGGTACTGCAGGTTCGGCGAAGGGTAAGGACAAAGTTATTTGACTTTCCTTACGGATCGTAGCTTTTGTGTGGCAAGGCTTTCGTTGTGAAGATTTTTGGGATCATTATTTGATCTAGTTCTTGGTATTTATCCTTGGGACACCTTGAAGATATACTATGCCGTAGTTTTTTTGTATTTAGCATTTTGGGCATGTATATGTATAATGTGTTTACTAGGGACTTATTGTATATTTCAATACCAAACGTGGATTTCATGTATAATATATGCTTTGATGTATGTGATTATATATGGGCATTACAGTTGGTATCAAAGCAGGTCGTATCCTCGACCTAGCCATGAAATAGAATAAGTATTTCTTTCCGTTTCATATGCGTGGTGTCGCCATTGGTCTTACATGTTATATTTATGGTATTGGGCCTGATCAACTTAATCCTATCTCTATGACATTCAGGAACATGGCTGACGAGCGCAAAAACACTCGTGGTAGGCCCCGAACTACTCCAGCTAGGACGAATCTGCCGGGCGGCGATGGGAATGCTCCTCTGTATTAGTTTATGCAACAGATGCAGCAACAACAGAATCAGTTTATGCAGCAAATGGTTCAACAATTAAATGGGGGTCTGCATCCTCGGGTGGTTGTTCCAGAAGCAGTAGATGGGACTTTTTGGGATTTCTCCCGCATGAATCCTTCGGAATTCCATGGCGGATTAGATCCTGTAAAGGCTCACGAATGGATTTCAGGTATGGAAAGGATTTTCTTGATAGTGCATTGTACCGAGGAGAATAAAGTGGTTTTTGCTTCGCATTCCTTGAAGGTCCTGCCATGAGGTGGTGGGAGAGTGCGTCGGCTCTTATGACTATTCAGGGTGTGCCCAAGGTCTGGGAATAATTCAAGGTAATTTTCATGGAGAAATATTTTCCTAGCTCCTTGCGGACTCAGAAAGAGTTTGAATTTCAACAGTTAAGACAGGGTAGTATGAATGTGGCCAGTTATGCTGAAAAGTTTGAGGACATGGATGCTTATTCTAGGCAGGCTATGTATACTCCGGATGAACGGTGGAAAATAGATCAGTTTCTTTTTGGACTAAAAGCGGAAATCTCTCATAGTGTATCTCAGAGGGAGTTCACCACTTATGCAGAAGATCTAAGACAATGCTATGTGTCGGAGCATAGTTTGAAGAAAGTGCAAGCGAAAAGTGTTGCAAGTAGGATAAATCAAGGTGATCGTGGAAGAGCAAGTCAACAGTTTGGGCCAAGATCACAAGCTTTCAAAGGAAAACAAGTTGCTAGACCTAATGCTATTCCTCTGTGCAGAGTGTGCAACAAACGTCATTTTAGGAAGTGGGTCGACGGGAGTGTTAGGTGTGATAATTGTAATGGATTGGGTCATGTGGCTAGAGATTGTACTCAGAATAAAAGCCAAGTGCAAGGACAGAATACCGGGAGGGTTTATACCTTGGATGCAAGGAAAACAAAGAATCATAACTCCTTGATTGTGGGTGCGTGTTTCGTAAATGGGCATCCTTGTTTTGTTTTATTTGATAGTGGGGCAACACATTCTTTTCTGTCAACGAGATGTGTGAAGCGACTTGGGTTGCAAGTTGTTCCTTTGTCTCCTCCTATGGTGGTCACTACCGCCATGAATGAAATGGTTGAGACACCATTGATGTGTGAAAATTGTGTTTTGTTTGTGAATGATAGAGTTTTCCAGATTGACCTTATCTGTTTACCGCTTAAGAAAGTTGATGTCGTTTTGGGGATGGATTGGCTTTCAGCTAATTCGATGTTTATTGGGTGTGAGGAAAAGCTAATCATCAGTCCATCTGTTGAGGCTACCCCGAAGGATGTGTTAACAACAATTTTAGAAGGTACGGTGGGAATGATAAATTTCTTGTTTGAGAAGGAGAAATCTGTTTTACTGGTTCTTACTAAGGAGGGGAGTAGTGAGCAGCAAGTGCTGAGTATTCCTATAGTTTGTGAGTTTCCCGAAGTTTTTCCTGAGGACGTTACTTCTCTTCCTCCGGAGAGAGAAGTTGAGTTCTCTATTGACCTGGTACCGAGAACGGCTCCGATATCCGTTTCTCCTTATCGGATGGCACCGCTTGAATTAAGAGAATTAAAGGACCAATTGGAGGACTTGATGGCTAAGCATTTTGTTAGACCTAGCGTTTCACCATAGGGAGCTCCAGTGTTATTGGTAAAGAAGAAAGATGGGGGAATACGTATGTGCATTGATTACCGTAAGTTGAATAAAGTCACCATTAAGAACAAGTACCCCTTACCCAGGATAGACGACCTGTTAGATCAATTGAAAGGAGCCTGTGTGTTCTCGAAGATTGATTTACGGCCAGGTTATCATCAGATCCGAGTGAAGAGTTCCGATGTGCCTAAGACTGCAGTCAGAACCCGTTACGGCCATTACGAATTCTTAGTGATGCCTTTCGGTGTGACAAATGCTCCAGCTATTTTTATGGATTACATGAACCGTATATTTCAAGCTTACTTGGACCAATTTGTCGTAATCTTTATTGACGACATTCTTATTTAGTCTCGTACTCCACAAGAGTACGGAGAACATCTGAGAATTGTCTTATCGGTATTGCAAGAGAAGCAACTTTTTGCTAAGTTAAGCAAGTGTGAGTTTTGTATGTCGGAAGTTAATTTTCTTGGACATGTTATATCTCAAGGTGGTGTGGCAGTAGATTCGTCGAAGTAGAAGTAGTGATTAATTGGGAGAGACCAAGGAATGCTTCAGAGGTTAGAAGCTTCTTGGGATTGGCAGGTTACTATAGAAGGTTCATTAAAGGCTTTTCTCAATTGGCCTTACCAATGACGAAACTTACTCGAAAAGATTCTGCTTATGAGTGGGATTCGGGCTGTGAACAAAGTTTTATGAAATTGAAGGAAAGTTTGACGACTGCTCCAGTATTAATTATTCCTGATCCTAACAACTCTTATGAAGTATTCTGCGATGCTTCTAAGAGGGGATTAGGAGGTGTTCTAATGCAAAGCGGTCAAGTGGTAGCTTATGCTTCTCGACAATTGAAAGTTCATGAGAAAAATTATCCAACTCATGATTTGGAACTAGCAGCAGTTGTGTTTGCACTGAAGGTGTGGCGTCATTATTTGTATGGTGTACGTTTTGAAATGTTCAGTGACCATAAAAGTTTGAAGTATTTATTTGACCAAAAGGAGTTGAATATGCGACAAAGGAGGTGAATGGAGTACTTAAAGGATTATGACTTAGAATTGAAGTATCATCCAGGAAAAGCAAATAAAGTAGCGGATGCATTAAGTCAGAAAATGGTTCATAGTGCCGAATTGATAATTTTGGAGTATGAGTTGTAGGAAAAATTTAGAGATCTTAATCTCCAGTTTGTGTGGACTCCGAATGGTGTAATTATGGGAAATTTGAATGTCAATTCTACTCTAAGAGTTGAGATTCAACAAGAATAAATTTTAGAAGAAGAGTTTCAAGAGCTGCTACTTCAACCGGGTTTTTCACGAGCAACGGATGGGATTGTTCTGTTTAATCAACGGATTTGTGTTCTGAAGGACAAGGTATTGAAAAGGAAGATTTTAGATGAAGCACATAAAGGTACTTTTATGATACACCCTGGTTCTTCGAAGATGTATCAAGACTTAAAGAGGGATTATTGGTGGTCCGGGATGAAAAAGGATATAGCGGTGTATATGTCTGAATGTGCGGTGTGCCAACAGGTGAAGATTGAACACCAAAGACCGGGCGGTCTGTTACAACCTTTGGATGTTCCAGTTTGGAAGTGGGATAGTATTTCTATGGACTTTGCAGTAGGTTTACCCCGTACGCAAGGTGGTTATGATTCTATTTGGGTGATTGTGGATCGACTAACGAAATCTGCGCATTTCTTAGCCATGAAGACTACTTACAAGGCAAGTCACCTTGCAAGGTTGTTTATTGCTAAAATTGTGAGATTGCATGGTGTTCCCTCTAATATTGTGTCTGATAGAGATCCAAAGTTTACTTCAAGGTTTTGGAAGGTTTTTCAACAAGCTATGGGTACGAAGTTGCGTTTGAGCACGTCGAATCATCCTCAGACGGATGGTCAGACTGAGCGAACAATACAAACAATGGAAGATATGTTAAGAGCTTGTGTGCTAGAGAGTAGAGGAAATTGGAAGGAACTTTTACCGTTAATTGAGTTTTCTTATAACAATAGTTACCATGCGAGCATCGGTATGGCTCCTTACGAAGCATTGTATGGGAGGAGTGTAGAACACCTTTGTGTTGGGCCGAAGTTGGCGAAGATAGAATTTTGGGACCTGAAATTATTCAAGAGACTACGGAAAAGATTCGAATGATCCGCGAGAAAGTTAAACAGGCACAAGATCGTCAAAAGAGTTATGCGGACAATCGTAGGAGACCTTTGGAATTTGAGGAAGGTGACCATGTATTTTTGAATGTTACTCCGAGATTGAGATTAAAAGGATCGTTTAAGTCACGCAAGTTAAGTCCAAGATACGTGGGACCGTATCAAATCTTAGAAAGGATTGGTGAAGTCGCTTACAGATTAGCCTTACCACCCTACCTGTCAGAGATGCATGACGTCTTTCGTGTATCTCAGCTCCGAAAGTTTATTCCTGATCCTCTTCAGCCAATTCTACCAGAATCAGTGGAAATAGAAGCGGACTTGACTTTTGAACCTCAATCGAGTCGTATTGTGGGAAGAGAAACAAAGGTGTTAAGGAACAAAGACATTCCTCTTGTTAAGGTGCAATGGGATATGACGCATCCGGGTGATGCTACTTGGGAACTAGAATCGGAGATGCAGGATGCTTACCTTCAACTGTTCAGGTAATCTTTTAAATTCGAGGACAAATTTCTATTTAAGGGGGGGGGGGGAGGATGTAATGCCCCGTAATTTATGAACGCTCTGGATAATATTATTATGATCAACCGGGCTCCGGTGTACTCTGAATAATTATTGAATAAAATAATTAAAGTAAACTGACAAACTCAAAGCTTATTAGAGTAATATTATTTAACTTTGAGTTTTATTAATTGGTGCAATTGAGATAAATTGGACAATTATTAGTATTACTAATTAATGTTTTCTCTATATCTTTTTCTTTTTCCCTTATTTGAAAAGTTAGTAACATTGGAGAGAGAAAGTGAAGAGAAGGAAAAAGGAAGGAAAAAGGAAGGAAAAGAAGAGAAAATTTCCCAAGAGCTCAAGAGCAAGAATCATCAACCCATCTTCATTTTTTCATCTCAGCTTCATCATCCTCATTGTGTAATCCAGGTGGGTTCTAGATAGATACTTTAGTTATAGAGTTTTATGAGTTTAGAGTTAGTTTTGATATCGTGAGAAATGAGAAATTTTGCAATAGAATCATGAATCTAACTGCTGAATTCGATATAAACTGCGTATTATAATTGTTGTTATGTGTTGGAACATGTTTTGGTAGGAATTGGAAGTGTTTGGTTGGGAAAAAGTGGAATTTTGGGGTTGGAATTGTGAAATCCGTTGCAGAAAATTCTGGGTTTCCTGTGCCCATACGCGTAACACGCAAGGCAATACGCGTATTGGGTTGGGAAATACGCGTATGGCAAGGGAATTTTAGGGCAATACGGGTATGGAAGTTCATTTTTCAGGACCCTCTGCTGAAATGCGTAATGGTATGCGTATTTGGCAAGGTAATACGCGTAACGTGTGAGGAAATACGCATATGGGAATTTTAGTGGAATCTTGAAGAGGAATTGGTCTCTGCTCATACGCGTATCACTTTGGCCAATACGCGTATGGAATGGGCGAGCGAGCTGGGCAGTACGCGTATGGCACAAGGAAATACGCGTATGGCCAGTGAGAGTGCAGGATTGTGTTTTTTCGCGATACCATTTCTTTTTAATTCCATAACTTGTGTTCCGATTATCCGTTTTGAACATTTTTGGTAACGTTGGAAAGCTATTCCAATGCTCTTTATGATAGTGAAGGAAAAACATATGTTTATACCATGGTTTGATAAGATAAATATGATTGATGTTGAAATATGCTTGTCTAATGAAATTGTTAAGCATGTTGAGAGAGTATGCATGTTAAAATACGAAACAGGTAGAGCGAGGAAACCTTAGTACAATAGAATGACTTAGAGAATTGTGCGGCAATGCTTACATCGATACTAGAAGAGTGTCCTTGTTAAGTAGTTGTTAGTGGAGGATCGTATTCCTCTGGTTTGTAGTATATCTCTTAATAAATACCGTGACCCGTGTTGAAGAGCCCCTTATGCGGGATGGCCGAGGAGAAGTATTTATTAAGTAAGTAACCATGACCCGTGTTGTATTTTCCTTGTATGGCTGGCCGCGGAGAAGTTACTTAGTGGTTGGTACCGTGACCCGTGTTGTAGTGCTCCTTGTGTGGGCTGGCCGGGGAGAAGTACCACTGTAGATAACCGTGACCCGTGTTGTATTTGCCTTGTATGGCTGGCCGGGGAGAAGTTATCTACGTTAAGAATTCATGACCCGTGTTGTATTTTCCTTGTACGGCTGGCCGGGGAGAAGATTCTTAACTAGTACGTCGTTTTGTGAATTGTACGATTGTTTGGTAGTCGGACAGTTTTGTACTCAAGGTCTAGTTCCTTTTCCCCCGACTTGAGTTAGGTTTTGGTTAGAACCTTGTAAAGCTGAGAGAATCCATAAGATAGAGAACTCACTGAGATTTGATGTATCTCACCCCACTGTTGTTGTTTACATCACAGGTACTGCAAGTTCGGCGAAGGGTAAGGACAAAGTTGTTTGACTTTCCTTACGGATCGTAGCTTTTGTGTGGCAAGGCTTCCGTTGTGAAGATTTTTGGGATCATTATTTGATCTAGTTCTTAGTATTTATCCTTGGGACATCTTGTAGATATACTATGCCGTAGTTTTTTTGTATTTAGCATTTTGGGCATGTATATGTATAATGTGTTTACTAGGGACTTATTGTATATTTCAGTACCAAATGTGGATTTCATGTATAATATATGCTTTGATGTATGTGATTATATATGGGCGTTACATGATCTCAATGTTTTCTACATGATGTCAAGTATCTAAGGATGGAAGATTGCCCATTGGTTCATTTTAGAAGTGTTTCAATTGCCCAATTCATTGAGAATCAGGAAATTTGGGGAAGAGTCAACTGTGCAGAGGAAAAAGTCAACTCTCAACTTTTTAAGGTCAAATTCATGAAATTCAAGTCACATATGTTCATTGGGCAAGATTTGATCAAGAAATGTCAAGAGATTCATCAAAATCAAGAATTGTACAAAGTTGCCAAATTTAGAAACTTAGGGTTTCTAAAAATGGAAAGTTTAGGCCATTTTGCACTACACTTCAAGGCATTCTTTCTTCAAGATAAAAGCTTCAAACTTCAGGTCCAAGTTGTGCCAATTAAATATCACCTCTTAAGCTTCAAATCCATATAAAGAACTCTTCCATTGGATCAAAATTGAGGGAGTTATGATCAATCAAAGTGGAGCAAAAGCAAGGCAAATTGGCTAGGCAGCTAAGTCATGGGCCAGCCAGATGCCCTGCATTTTATCAAACATGTGGTATGCCATTTCCAAGTCCATTTTTCTCCATCAAAAAGGCTTCAAATTAAAAAATGTTGAACATCAAAGTTGTTCATTGTCATCTCCTCTTCAACTTTGATGTTGGACATTTTTTGAGATGATCAATCAATCAAGAGTTATGAGAGTCCAAACATGGTGGTCTCACAATGAAACTCCATAGGCACTAAGGCCTTGCCTGCAGGCCAAGTCACACGCCCGTACACCAGTTGTGATTCCTTGACTTTCAAGCCATTTTCAAGTGTGTTACAAGCTTCCATTGGATCCAAACCAAACATCAACCTTGTTCTACCATGTTTCCTCTTTCCAAATCCCCAAGAATCTTGTATTCTAATCCCATGGGTATGGAGATATCTTTCTTCAAAGTCATCATCCCCACATATGTTTTCTTTATTATCAAGCATGCCAAACCAAAGTGGAATTTTGTATTTTTCTTGCCATCATGCCCATGCCATCATCCCTCATACTTAACATTGCCATAATGAGGTAAACATGATCCTTACACACACTGCAGAGCCACGTATTCATTACTACATATGTTCAAACATAAAGGGAATCGTTGAAAGCAAGCTCTGCAAGGTCAGATCAACATCACCACCTCTCATTTCATGCTGATCCTCACCATAACTCCATGATCACTCCATACTTTAACCAAACCTCTCAACTCGTGGCATAACTAACCTCACTCATTCAGTTAACTCACAACTCAGTTAACTAACTCAGTCTAACCTGAGTTCTAACCATCATCTGAGCTGGTTAAACTCTAACCACACATATAAGTAGCAACTTCCAACAGAATTTGGAAGAGCTTGATCATTTTCATCATTTCACCAAATTTCACTTCAAACTTCATCAGAATTCTCTCTCTCTGCTCGCACAATTTCTTCACCTTGTTCATCCTAATCTTCATCATTTCATCACCCTCAAGCTTCTCTGATTAAGAACAAGAACAAGAATAAAGAGGATCAATCTTCTCAAGTGCAATCACATTGCAGATTAAATTTCTCCCCATTCTCTTCAAGATCCAAGGCCTTGGAGCATTTATTTTGCTCCTTGGAAGCTCGAGAACAAGCCTACACCTCTGGTTTTCTTGTTGATTCAAGTTCTTCGCAGATCCAGGTTTGAAATTCCTCAACTGATTTTGCTTCTTTTTCTTGTGTTTTAGCTTGTTACTGTTGTTTATAGAGCTTACTAGAAGTTGTGGTTGATCTGGCTAGTTGATAGAGCTTGTTAGAAGCTTAGATGAAAACTTAGGGCAAACTTCTCTGCTTTGAATCTCTTGCTGTGTGTTTGATTTGTGAATTCTAAGGTTAGATTTGGATTGTGCATGAGCTTAGCTTCATTTTGATATGCGTTTTGTTGGTTTCTGGAACCTGTGAACACTTGCAGCCGCCGAAGATGGCCGGAGAAGATGACCGGAGGTCCTTCTCCGGCCGGTGAGGGTTTGTTAGGGTTTAACATTAGATTAAAACATAGCCATTGATTTCATTTGATCTAACGCTCACATTATTGCCAGCGCATTAATGAGCACCTGCATTTCACGTGATCTCATTTTCTTCATTTGCTGACTTTAACTTTGTTGTGCGCGTGCTCATTCATGATATTTACTGATCGTGTGGGCTGGATCAGATCCTGTAGAATCAGGCCGCCAAGTGCATCAGGGATGCTGGTCGTATGGAGAGGAGGGGGGTGTACCTGCAAGGCACTCCGACGCTTAAGTGAGAAAGGGTCATAGAAATGGGGCAAGTACAAAGTATGAATTCTTAGGGTGAATATTAGATACCTGACCCTCTCAAGCGAGAGGGTTTATATAGAGCCCACAGCGCGTGGCCAACGGTCCTATTTTCGGGGCGAAATAACCGTTTTCCCCAAGAATATGTGACTTCCTAAACTAGCCGTTATGCCGGGATGGGTGCTCGAAACTAGCCGTTATGTCGGGCATGAACGCAGTTCCGGGCACCTGTCCCTTGCTGTTCGGCCAGCGAGGAAGCCGTGCGTAACGGGCATCAACGCCGGGGAGGAACGTTGTATTCCTTGCCCGGTTGGAGGGGCAGAAAGGTCGCTTTTTCCCCTCTGTGGATTGGACTTAGGCAATTTGGGTCGCTCTAGGGCAGAGGTGGATTGGGTCAATTCTAGCCATTGGTCCAGTCCAGAACAGGAGCCCCCCAAGTCGTTGCTCTCGAGCATGAGAGTGATGACTTAAGGACTGCTTGTTGCTCCGGGGAGCTAGCATAGAGTCTTCGTTTGAAGACGAGGAGGGTTGTTTCAGAGTGCTCGTGACCCCAGGTGTTCGCGAGATTCTTGGTCGTGACCTTATTGCCCAACATTCGGGGAGATCAAGTGTCAGACAGAATTGGAAACTTTGGGTCGCCACGTGGGCCTTGAGCTCCGTGTAGCAGTTAATAGGCAATGATGGCTAGTAGGTAGTCATAATGGCCTACGGGCGCGTGTGTGCACGTGCCCCTTTGTATAAAAGGGGGAAGATTGTTCCATTTTACACTTTTTCTTTCTGATTCTTCCTCGTCTCTTCTAAGCTTTTGCCCGTCACCGTCTTCAGTGCTTACGACCACCGCGTCAAGCTTCGAGCAACCTCTTTCTTCTACTCAAATCAAGTAAGTTTTCTGATCTGGGACTTGTTTTACTCCTTTTCGTTGTTAGTAGTAGATTTGCATGCGGTTAGGGCTAGTTTAGAGGACGAAATGTGTGATTTTCTGGTGACTGTTGGTGGTGGACGGTGGTTGTACCACTTTTCTACTTCTGACATGTCAGCAGACGTGTCTGCGTGTTCCGGTTAGGAGGGCGGTTGACGGCGTCATCGCGATGGCGACGCTTGCGTAACCGTTATGATTTTTCATTTTCTGAACGAATGATGAGTTTTCCGGCAGAATAACTCCATATTCCGGTGAAGCTTCGTGATTTCCGGCGGAGCTTCGAACGGAAACTGGGATTAAGTGCGGGGAAGCTCCTCGTCAGTGATGATATGTTTTTGAACGGCTCCTCGCGGGGAGGTTCCAACCTTTCCTTTGACGTTAGGGCTTAGGTCGGGGACGCTGTCCTTAGCCCTTTGCGCACCCTTTCACTTGACTTGGCAGTGGAAGGGTGGATTTGATTTGCTGTCGAATTCACATTCTTCTCTGCTTTTCAGGTGATCGACATGGCGACGGGGCCGGATAGAGAAGTTATTTTGGACACCTCTGAGGAGGAAACAGGATCCTCGGACGAGAGCAGCTCGACGGCTTCGAGCTCGTCGGCTTCGAGCTCTCTAAGTGATGTCGGGGAAGAAGAGGTTCGAGATGATTTGGACGAGGATGACGTCGAAGGGTTCTCCGCGGAGGAGTGGGAGGTGGCCGAACCTTCCGAGCACATTTCTACGTTCGCAAAGTCTTTGGCGGACGTCTTTACGGAGGTAGGACCGGAAGGGGAGTGGAAGGTGCATTTCCCTACTTTGAACGAGCGGGTCTGCACGGACATCGGGGACCGCTTCACAATGTACGAGTATGGCTTCAAAGAGCTGGGACTGAGGCTGACTTTTACTGATTTTCAGTGGTCGGTGTTCGAGCATCTGAAGTTATCCCCTACACAACTGCACCCTAATTCGCTGGCCTTCATCCGGGCTTTCGAATTGGTGTGAGAGCATCTTTCTTTGGGGGCCACTCTCCCTCTGTTCTTCGCTGTTTTCCATCTGCAAAGGCAGCTGACGGGGAAGAAGTATGGCTGGGTTTCTCTGAAGCAGCCTCGCAAGCTGTTCAAACCGTTTTCGGAGTCAGTCCGGACATTCAAGCAGCGGTACTTCGTTGTTGAACCCGTGTCCGAGGTTGCCCAGGACAGTACATATGTATGGGAGATAGAGGTTGACGATGACAGAAACGAGCTGCTTAACAAGGAGGGGAAGTACATCGGGCAGAGGCTTTACAGGTTCCCCATCAGCTGGGCACCCGACCATTTTGCCAAGAAGCCCAGCGATTACGTTTTTCAACCGGGCGACCTGCGCGGGCAGGACGCCATGGCTTATGAGGAGTTGGTGAAGTGGGTCAACTCCTTCAATCTCGCTGAGTGTTGGACTAGCAAGGGCAGCCCGATCTTCGAGGAAGATGGGAGTCAGAGGGTCGAACGCCGGTTCATCAACGTTAAGGCACTGCTGGAGTGCAAGACTCCTGCGGACGCTGAGACGCTGCTTGGTAGTCTTAGTCATTTAGATTTTGTTCACGTTATTTCTTTTCCTCGTATATAACATGTTCGTGTTTTGATTGTGCAGGTGAGATGCCTCAGACTCACGATCGGGTTGTGAGGAACGCTCTGGCGAGGAATAAAGTTGGAACGGCCCCTCCGAAATCTCGATTTGCTGGTGCCCATGTTCCTCCTCCGGCGCAATCTGCTGCGGGGACCTCCACTTCTCCTACTCCTGCTTCTCGGGGATTTCCCCTACCGTTAGCCGGGCGTTCCAAGCAGCCAAGGGTAGCTGATGCCGTGGACCTTACTCGGGTCGCGGAGAAAGGGAAGTTCGAGCTTCCTCCCTGCATCCTTGATAGGAGGTTATTTGAAGGCAATTCTTCAGTTGTTCCCCGGGCAGAATCTCTTCGGTTGGAAGGCATGGACCGCCCGAGCAAGAGGGTGCTGGTGGCCCAAGACGCTTCAGCCTTGGTCTGAATGCTGGAGATGGCGGTAGTTTATGCTGAAGGGGACTCTACAACTGAGTCTGAACTCAACGCTGCCCGTGCTTCCGTGGCATCCCTCAAGGAAGAAGTCAAGGGTGCCGGTGAGGCTCGGAAGAGGGCGGAAGAGGAAGCGGCCAGGCTAAAAGAGGAGAACTCTAAGTTATCGGCAGAGAAGAAAGCTGCCGAGGAGCTGATCAGGGAGCTGAGGGCGGCCAATGCCCCAGGTGCTGACGAGCCAGACGATGTGAGAAATTTGAAGACTAGATCCGAGCTGGTCGCTCGTATATTGCTGGCCGAAGATGATGCCATTGTCGTTGCGGAGGAATCCTTTGGAAATGCTGTGGCTCAGCAGCGCGTGGTGAACCCTGGGCTTGAAATCTCTGCCGAGGGTACTCACTATCTTGCGCGTGTTGATGATGGTCGCATTGTCTTGCTCGAAGGTCTCCTTGCTGCTACCCCCGAGGATCAGCCCGCAGAGGAGCAGGGACCCGAGCCAGAGTCAACCGAGCATGCTAATGAATGAGGAGTTTGTTATTTTGTTGATGTCGTTGTAATTTTTCTTGCCTGCGTGCCGTTATAATTTATTTTTGGGGGGCATGGCCCATGTTTTATGTAACAATGTACCATTGTGGTATTTCCGGCCACTTGTTAAATTATTGCATATTTAGTTCTGTTGTTTGCATGACTTTACTTGCTATTATTTTTGCTAAGTGTTGTATGCATGCTCGCTGTGAATGTATGTCCACCCATGATAGGGGGTATTTGACTTGTGTGAATATTTTTTTTGGGAGATTGCTCGTAATAGATGTGTTCGGCAGTGTGGGGAACTGGTCAAACTGCCGGGGAATGTCCTGGCGGGAAGCGAAGCTCAGGTCGCGTTTGAGGCCTGAGTTCGCGGCGTGAACGTCCCATCGTGAGCTGGGGTTCTGCCAATCGTGGTACTTTGCCGACGGCGATGCTCGATCGAGGACCGCTGTCGAGCACTTACCGGGCTTGTTACTGAGCGAGGTTATGCTTTAGTCGTATGCGACGCTTGTACCTAGACGTGCATAGTGGTCGATAGCTGACGTTCGTCGTTGCGATGAGTCGAACCGAGGATTTAGCTGTAGTATTGTTTTAGCTTCTCAGCTTTCCATGGTCGAGCGAGTTCTTCCCCAGTGAGATGTTCTAGGTAGTAGGCCCCATTTTTCGTTTTTGCCCGGACGCGATAGGGTCCCTCCCAATTTGCTGCTAGCTTTCCTTCGCGAAAGTCTTTGTGGTTTCTTCTTAGGACAAGGCTTCCCACGTCGAACTCTCGTCGTATCACTTTGGCGTTGTGCCTGATGGTGATCTTTTGTTTCAGTGAGGCTTCGCGGAGAGCTGCCCCGGTTCTGATTTCCTCAACGAGGTCGAGCTCTTCCTTTAAAGATTCGTCGTTCATCTCCTCGTCTAGGGGTGACTCTATCCGCCTAGGGGCCACGTGAACTTCGACTGGAATTACAGCCTCGGTTCCGTATGCTAAACGGAAAGGTGTTTCCCCAGTCGTTGAATGGGGAGTTGTACGGTATGCCCAGAGCACGCTATGTAGCTCCTCGACCCATGCCTTCTTTGTTTCGTCTAGCCTTTGCTTGAGGCCTCGAAGGATGACTCGATTAGCTTCCTCAGCCTGCCCGTTTGTTTGAGGGTGTTCGACGGATGTAAAGTGTTGCTTCGTGCCCAGTTGGGCGACGAAGTCCTAAAACTTCCTGTCCATTAACTGCGTCCCGTTGTCCGTTACTATCGCTTAGGGAATACCGAAACGTGCGAGGATGTTTCGTTTATAGAAACGCAGGATGTTGAGGGCAGTTATTTTGGCTAGAGCTTCTGCTTCTATCCACTTTGTGAAATAATCTACGCCCACTATGAGGTACTTGTTCTGACTTGATCCTACCACGAAGGGTCCTAGGATGTCTAGGCCCCACCAGGCGAATGGCCACGGGGAGGACATAGCCTTGAGCTCATTAGGCGGAGCCAGGTGCATGTCCCCATGCCGTTGGCATTTGTCGCATTTCTTCACGTGTTCTTTCGCGTCGTTTTGCATGGTCGGCCAGTAGTACCCTGCTCGGAGAGCCTTGCGAGCAAGGGACCTTCCTCCGAGATATTGGGTGTTGATTCCCTCATGGATTTCGCGCAGGATGTGTGCGACCATTTCCTCCTCGACACATTTGAGCAGTGGAATGGAGAATCCCCGCCTGTATAGTTTACCTTCGACCAGGACGTACGAGCAGGCTCTTCGCCTGATCGTGCTGGCCTCCTTTGCGTCAGACGGGAGTTCGTCTTTGGCGAGATAGTTGTAGACTGGGGTCATCCAGCAGTTGTTGTCGCTGATCACCTGCACGTCGAGTGTCGGGGATGCCTTCTCGATGCTGGGTCGAGGAAGCACTTCCTGTATGACGAATTTGTTTCCGCCTTTCTTCTTCGTGCTGGCCAGTTTAGACAGCACGTCTGCTCGTACATTATGTTCGCGGGGAACGTGTTTCACTTCCACTGTTGTGAATTTCGCCATTTCCTTCTTTACCAGGGCCAAGTATTCGGTCAGGTTGTCGTTTTTGGCTTGGTATTCACCCCGGACCTGGAGGGCCACGAGTTGTGAGTCCGTGCAAATGACGACTTCTTGTGCGCCCAGGTCGTCGGCAAGGCATAGCCCAGCGAGGAAGGCTTTGTATTCTGCCTGGTTATTGGAGGTTGGGAAAGACAGCGTGAGTGATACCTCGACGATAATTCCTTCGTCGCTCTCCAGTATGATGCCCGCACCGCTTCCTACCGAGCTTGAGGCACCGTCGACGAAGATGGTCAATTTACGTGCTTCGCTCGCGGGGGAGTCTGCGAACGTCATCTCGGTGACGAAGTCGGCCAGAGCTTGGGCCTTGTGGGCTTTTCTGCCTTCGTATTGGATGTCAAATTCAGACAGCTCTAGCGACCATTTGAGCATTCGGCCGGCCATATCTGGTCGTCTGAGCAGCTGCTTTATGGGCTGATCTGTTCGAACCACGATCATGTGAGCCAGGAAGTAGTGTCTTAATCTCCTAGTTGCGTTGATGAGGGCCAATGCCACTTTCTCTATCTGCTGGTATCTTAACTCTGGTCCCTGCAATGCTTTTCTTGTGAAGTAAATGGGTTTCTGCCCATCAGGCGTCTCGCAGATGAGAGCGGCACTCACTGCTTCGGTCGCAACGACCAGATATAAGTATAGCGTTTCGGCGTTGTCCGGTCGAGAGAGGAGCGGCAGCTCTGAGAGTGCCCATTTCAGGTGGAGAAGGGCCTTGTCGCACTCCTCGGTCCATTCGAATGCTGCCTCTTTGCGGAGGAGTTTGAAGAATGGCACGGCGTGCTGGGCAGACTTGGCCACGAAACAAGATAGTGACGCGAGCATCCCGTTGAGGGACTGGATGGATTTTTTGGACTTGGGCGTAGGAAACTCAGAGAATGCCCGACATTTGTCGGGGTTGGCCTCGATTCCTCGTTCTGTTAAGTAGAAGCCGAGGAATTTTCCTGCCCGGACTCCGAACGTGCACTTCTCCGGATTGAAATGCATTTTGTATTTCCTTGCCTGTTCGAAGACTTTTCGTAGATGGGCGGTGTGATCGGTTTCCTCGTGGGATTTTACGATCATGTCGTCCATGTAGACTTCGAGCATGTTGTCTATTTCTCCCTGGAACACTTTGTTCATCATTCGTTGGTATGTTGCTCCGGCATTCTTCAGGCCGAAGGGCGTTCTTCAACAAGTTTATCAATATTGGGGAGTGGGTAGGCATCCTTCGGGCATGCCTTATTGAGATCGGTATAATCAATGCACATGCGCCATTTTCCATTAGATTTTTTAACCAATACAATGTTGGACAGCCAAGTGGTGTACTTGGCCTCTGAAATAAATTTGGCCTCGAGGAGGTCCTTTACAGCTTTTTCAACAGCCTCCGTCTTCTCCAGAGACTGCTTTCTCCTACGTTGTGCTACGACCTTGATGGTCGGGTCAATGGTCAGCTGGTGACATGCGACGGATGGATCCAAGCCGAGCATTTCCGCGGTACTCCACGCGAAAAGGTCGGAATTCTCTCGGGGGCACGCTTTGAGCTGCTTCCTCGCGATGTCAGGCAGGTCTGCTCCAATCTTTACGCCCCGTTGGGGGTCTTTGCCGAACAGGACTAGCTCGAAGTTGCCATCCGGGATTGGGCGCATTGGATGGGAGATGCTGCTGGATGACGTGGATGACCCAGCTGAAGCTGCTCGTTCCTCCTGTTGGTCCTCAGGGAAGCGACTGTTGAGGTCGATAGAGTCTACTTGGGGCAGAGGCTTGGCCTCCTTGGAGCTGCTTGGAAGTGCTGGCTTGCTCGACGCTTTAGGCTTGGGCGCAATGGCGTTGAGCCCCTTTGTAGCTGCTTCAAAACACCGTCGGGCAGCTTCTATATCACCGTGGAGGGTGGCGACCATTCCTTTCGAAGTGTAATACTTCATCTTCAGATGGACGGTCGATGGTACTGCTACCAACTCCGCTAGATTTGGCCTTCCGAAAATGCATTGGTAAAGTGACGGGCAGTCGATTAACAGAAATTGCACCTTGATGGATCAGGCCATTTCAGCTGCTCCGAAGGTCACGATCAACTCGACGTAACCCCACGGCTTGGTCACAGACCCATTGAACCCCTGTAAATCAGACCCTACGTAGGAGGTAGGTGCGATTCGTCCAACTGCAGCATTGAGAACAACTGGGAGTACATGATGTCGACCGAGCTGCCTTGGTCGACTAGGATTCGGTGAACGTCGAAGTTTGCCATTTGGGCTCTGACGAGCAACGGAATGCTTGAGTTCAGGGAGCCGCCGAGGAGTTCCTCCCTGTAGAAGGAGATGGGGATGGAACCCTTCGGGGCCTGATCAAGTGTGGTCACTTTGTTCGAGCTGGTGTTGATCAGGTGTTCGAACTTCCGTTTCACGGATCCCACAGTAACTTTGTTGAAACCCCCGCCAGAGATGACCATGGTAGAGGGAAAGGTCTCCCACGGGCTGTGGGCCGCGAAATATGCAGGGGCGCTGAGTCCGTCAGGGACGTTGAAGTCCTCGGGTCGCGATATAGACATAGCGACCTGTATGTTGGCGTCTTCCGAGGAGGGTACCTCCTCCTCGACCTTCTTGGACTCCTGGGCGTCCTGCCGAGGAGTGTCCTTCTTCTTCGCGAACTGCTTCAGGTGGCTGTCCCTGATCAGTATTTCAATGGAATCCTTCAAATGGATGCAGTCCTCCGTAATATGGTCGTGACTTTTGTGGAAGCGGCAGTACTTTGACTTGTCCACGTTTGGTCTGTTCGGCAGCTGTTTGGGGAAGCGGACCCCGGCTTGTTTGAACTCCAAATTGGCACATTCAGTCAAAATATTCTCCCTGGAAATGGTCAGCGGAGTGTAATCATGGAAATGCCTGGAGGTCCCTTTGTTGTCACGGGAGTCGCGGGGACGGTCCTCGTGCCTTCGTTCACCCCGACGAGACGTCGAGGCTTCTTCTCCTTTGGAAGCCCGGGCGTTCTCCTGGCGGCGAGACGCTCGGACGTTGTTGGCCGCAATGTTTTCCTCGTACTGAATATAAGATTAGGCTTTAAGGAGGAGGGCGTCCAAGTTCCTCGGTGGCGTGAGGCCAATGGCTTTAGCGAACTCGGAGTCCGGGCGGACCCCTTGTTCGAGCAGGAACTTCTTCATCTTATCTGTCGTCGGGACCTGCACAGCTTCCTTGTTGAACCTCTCGATATATGCATGGATAGGTTCGTCTTTCCCCTGGATTATGGCTCCGAGGGAGGCCTTAGTTTTGGGATGGCGGCGAGATGCTGTGAAGTGCCGCGAGAACACCCTGCCCAGTTGTTTCCACGAGGTGATCGATTCCTCGGGCAGTTGTTTATACCATGTCATTGCTCCCTTCCGAAGCGTGGTCGGGAACAGTCTACATTTGATGGTGCCCCGTACGCCGCGGTAGTCTAGCAGCGCATCGATGTTCTCGATGTGCTCGTCGGGGTCGGTGGTCCCATTGTATGTGCCAAGTGACGGGGGTTTCTCCAAGCCTTTTGGGAGACGGGTGGCCAAGATCTCCTGGGACAACGGGCCACGAGCCTCGTCGTCGCCACTAGAACTGGTGTATGATGGTGACCGGATGGGTTGCTTGCGTCGGCGGTTCCTTTCTAGAGAAGGTGAGTGGTTCCTTCGAGGAGAAGTTGAGCGGTTCCTTCGAGGAGAAGGTGAGCGGTTCCTTCGAGGAGAAGGTGAGCGGTTCCTTCGAAGAGAAGGTGAGCATGCCCGTCCTTTGGACTTGATCGGAGACTCCTCGTTCCTTCGAGTCCTTTTGTGGTCATGAGCGTGCTGGTCACGCGGGGAGATCTGGTCGCGCTTTACCCGAGGATCGTGCTCTTGGCGCAGTCTTCGGTCGATTTCTCTCTGTGGCTGCGGGATTCTAGATCGTCGCTGGTTCCTCCGTGTAGGAGGGGATCTTGGACGGCGAGACTCTTCCAGTGCCCCGATCCTCTCGTTTTGCTCCAGGATCAGGGTGTTGGTTTTGTTGAGGGCCTCCAGGAGGGCTGCCACGGCCGGGTCGGCGCTGGGCGGAACAGGAATGGGCTGGAGGTCGAGAGACGGTTGATCGTTGTTGCGATCAGCAGGGGTAGGGGAAGAAGAAGTAGTGGCTCCATCCCTAAGGAAACGGGCATCTCAGAGGAGAGATGATTGGCCGTCAACGTCAGATTTGTTGACGGGGAGGATGGTTGATTGGAGAGCATCCTTGGAGCGAACTTGGGAAGCCATGATCGTGATGATGTTTGAGAATTGTTTTGATCTTCGGTTAAAGAAAGATGGGGAGAACAAAAATTTCCCACAGACGGCGCCACTGATCGTGAAGGATGGATCAGATCCTGTAGAATCAGGCCGCCAAGTGCGTCAGGATTGCTGGTCGTATGGAGAGGAGGGGGGTGTACCTGCAAGGCACTCCGACGCTCAAGTGAGAAAGGGTCAGAGAAAAGGGGCAAGTACAAAGTATGAATTCTTAGGGTGAATATTGGATACCTGACCCTCTCAAGCGAGAGGGTTTATATTGAGCCCCCAGCGCGTGGCCAACGGTCCTATTTTCGGGGCGAAATAATCGTTTTCCCCAAAGAATAGGTGACTGCCCAAACTAGCCGTTATGCCGGGCAGGGTGCTCGAAACTAGCCGTTATGTCGGGCATGAACGCAGTTCCGGGCACCTGTCCCTTGCTGTTCTGGAAGCGAGGAAGCCATACGTAACAGACAACAACGCCGAGGAGGAACGTTGCATTCCTTTCCCGGTTGGAGGGGCAGAAATGTCGCTTTTGCCCCTCTGTGGATTGGACTTAGGCAATTTGGGCCGCTCTGGAGCAGAGGTGGATTGGGCCAATTCAAGCCATTGGTCCAGTCCAGAACATTTACCATTTGCTTGCTTTGAAAACCATTAGATCTGCATACTTTTCTCATTATCTCACCTTGACCTGATCGTGTGGCTCTGATGAGTCAACCTTTTGACTGAATTCCACCTTATTTGTCATTCTCCACGCGCTTTAAATGGACCAGACCTAATTACTATCCGAACCCCTCATTTTAAGCCCAAACATTTTTTGAATGGCGTTTTTGCTAACGTGACACCCCTGCTTTAATTCCTTTCACATTTTCATTTTTATTTTTGACATAGTTTTCATTTCCTTTTATTAAAAATACCAAATGACATCCAAAAATTATAAATAAATTTATTTAGCATTGTATCACATTTAAATAATTTTCTATGATTTTTAATTATGATTTTATTGATTTTTGCTTATATTTTCATAATTTCTTTTTTATTTTCTTTTTGAATAATTTTCTTCATGATACTTGTGCATTGTCCAATTTCTTTTGCATAGTTCCATACTATTTTTCATCCAATATTTTTTCCATGTTTTAATAACATCTTAAGGAATTTAAAAAACATTTTTATTATATTTTTAAAGTCATTTTATCATGCCTTTTGATACTCATCTTTGTACATTCTTTTGACTTGTCTCAATGTGACTTTGAGCCTCCATTTAACCTAGTTACCTTTTTAGTTTTACAATGAACTTTTGATGCATGTTTAGGTTTTGACTTAGGTACTTTTAAATTAAATTTAATAATTTTTACAAGTTCATTTCTATTTTTTTATTGCTTGTTAGTATAGGTAGCATTATGTGATCTTTTGTTCAACTTCTAAACCCTAATTGTTAGGAGGCACTTGTGCCATCCTAGGAGAACTTGTGTGTGCATTTTAAAGGCCTTCATTAGAACATTATAGATCATTTGTGTAGAGTTATAGGTCATTTGAATTATGTCTTTGTTTGGTTTGTGTTTGTGATCAAAATGCATCCTTACTTGATTTTGTTTGACCTAAACTTGTTTATCTTCTCTCTTGGTTGTTAACATGACTTGTGTTTGTGAATCATCAATGCCAATTCACGCATCTTATTTGCATTTCATATTGAGTATGCTACTGACCCATAATCATTTCATGCATTCAAATGTCATTCATCTTGTATACTTGTACATGTTTGACTTAGTTTTGCATCCTTTTCTTAACTAGTTTTAATGTGGTTTGCATATGCATATGATATGATCAATTCTTGCATTCTAATTGCATCTTAAATGTCATTTGGTACTGACTTATAATCCATGATCATTCATCTTTGGTTTGCATCTTTGACTTGTGTTCCAAGTTACTTCTTTTTCTAAGTGAAACTTGTTTCTTTTCTTCTTACTTCTTCTTCATCTAACTTCTTCTACTTAAACATCCATTCTCATGACTTGTATGCTCATTCATAGGCATTATAGGACATCCAAATATGATGTTTAATTCTGACTTGCATCCTTTTGCATTTATTTTCATGTTCTTTTTCAACTTTGACTTGTGTTACAAGTTTCTTCCTTTCTTACTTGTACTTGAACATTGTTTGCTTCTATTTGTTTTATCTTCTTAAATCATTTCACTCATGCTTTGCATGTTCATTCATTGACTTCCATATGCATTATAATATGCCATTCACTTCTGACTTTGACATTTCTTTATGCATTTATTCATGTTTGTATGTCATACACATTCATATTTCATCCATGCTTTATAACTTGAACTTGTATGAATCTTTGGCATCTTTCTTGACATAGTTTGACATTGTTAGGTACCTTAGCCTTAGTTGAATACTTTTAGATATAGCTACTGACTTTAGAAGTCCTTGAATGCTTAGACTCCTTTCCTTTTAGGTTTAGGCTTTGTTTGATTCATAAGTTCATTTCATAAGTAGTTTGATGCTTAATTGTCTTCCTTCTTTTACTTATGCTTTCATATTCAATTGTTTAGCTAACCTTTGCTTGAAGGGGCTAATGGTAAGTTGAGTGTGTGAATATGCTTCCACACATGCTTTCTTCCCTCATCTTTTTAATGCTTTCTCTTTGGTGTTTGTGCAAAGCATTTCAATGTTTTCTTTGTTCAAACTTCTTTCTTCTCCCTCTTGGTTCATAACTCATCTTCTATCTTAGAAGTGAGTTATGTCACCTCTCGCTCTCTTTTTCTCTCTTCTTTTAGACTTAGGCTTCTAAACCACACTAAACCCTTAGGAACATCCAAGCATGATAACATTAGGGTGAGTCTTAGTCCCCTTTAGTCTTTACCTTTGTTTCTTTTGAGTCTCTCCTTTCTCATCTCAAAAACAACTTCGAAACACCTAATAAAGGTTGAAACATCTTCATGTGCCATGAGCCTTATTCCATGTGGGGGGGGGGGGGGGGGGGGGGGGGGGGGCTTGCATACATTCCATCTTGGAATGTGCTTTAGGTTTTCTAGCATGATGTACAAGTCTTTAACATGAAGGAATTTCACAAACAAACTCAAAAACACTTCTTCATTAAAAAACAACAAAAACATTTAATAAAGGGAATAGGCTAGTGTACTTAAGCCTTTAACTTTGGAAGTAAGTTTGAGGATCTTCCTCATACTTAGTGTACTTCATCATCGTTTCATTTTGGAATGATGCATGAGATGCACATTCCATTGGAAAAGACTTAAGTACACTTACCTATGCAAAACACTTCAAATAAAAAACTTCTAAAACACTCCAAACAAACAAAAACGTCTTTCCCTCGGGAATTCTCTTCTTATCTCGCTCACTCTCAACGTGCGAACATGCTTCTCCTCGTTCTATTGCAATACGGTAACACACTCGATTCAATGAGCCTGCAACACCTGAGCTAGAACATTAGTCGTTCCCTAAAAAACACAAACAGTTTTCCCTTAGTTTGGGGAACTATGTCGCTCTGATTCTCATATTCCCGATGAGATACGTAGGCAATGGGGTAAGGCTCATTCGAGCACTTCTTTTATTTTCCTTACATTTGTTTCTCGTTCTCTCTCAGTTCCTTTTCCATTTTATCACCCTTTGAGCAATACTTCAAGTGTGGATCCCTTCGAGTACGACGGACGTGAAGGGGTGCGATAACCTTCCCTTCACGTAATCGACTCCCTTACCCTTTCTCTTTGGTTCGCAAGACCTTGTTCTTTCCTTCCTCCCTGGTTTGTGCAGCATTATCCCTCCCTTTCTTTGGGATAAAAATGCCTGGCTGGCGACTCTCTTTCTTTCTTCCGCGCCACTTTCGCGTTTGTACCTGGATGAAAATCCCGGGAGCGACAGCTGGCAACTCTGCTGGGGAAAGTTGACCACTTGTTGGTCCCTCCCCGATGCAAGTCTCTCCTAGCGCTTGCTTGTTTTGCTTTTTGGGTGTTTGATTTGTGTGTGCTTTAGTTTAGCTTTACTGCTTTTATTTACAGCTTTATCGCTTTACTTTACCGCCTTTATTACATTTTATGTATATCATGCATCATATTTTCTGGACTGTCTGGTTTCCTTTGGCGAGATGGGATTGTTACTGTGAGATGAGCCCATTACCCAGGCTCGAGTGCACTTTAGGACTTAGAGTGGACAGTCACAGGGCTCTCATGGTATTTTGCCACGGGAGTAGTTGTGAGTTCCACAGCCTAAGTGCGACTTTCTTAGGATTATCTTGCTTTGAGGGTTTTCCTCATTCAGGGTATGACTTTGAGGGTTATGTGCATCTAGTGACTGATCATTGAGGACCTTAGTGGAAACATCCCTCTTTAGTGGTGACAGTGGCAGACCACATTCTGTGGCAAACCCATTCGCACCCGAGAGCCCACTTTGGGACTTGCATAGGATGACCTTTATTTTGTGGTGAATCAGATGGCGATTTCTTTGTTTGGCGATAGCATTGTATCCTACGGGCTGAATGTGCTATTGCTTCTCATTTCGGGATCCGAATCTGAGGATCCTACCTTTTAGAACCTACATGTGAGATGGGGGATTGTTTGCAGGTTTGCAGGTAACCTTGACCTTCTACTCACCCTATGTATGTTTCTCCTATGATCAGTGATAATGGTACTTTGTTCTGGTATTCTGAATTTGGTTCTATACCGGCACTCGGTCTGGTATGCCTGATATGATTCTATTCAGACACTTGGCTCATGGTTCTACACTGACAGGGCAGATGCATGTAAAGTATGACCATCAACCTACAGGGGTTCTTCTGGTTTTTTGGTTTTTTTGTTGGACCTTTGATCCTGCATACTTGACCGGTTATTGTTCAGCCAGATCAGTTCAGCACTGTTTTATTCAAGATATTTACGGAAACCCTAATCACATGTCTGTACATATGTAACATCATAGCATTTCAGCACACATGTTCTGTTATTTCCAAGGATCTTATATCTGAATTTTGCTATTGAGCAGTTTCCCCTTTTCTTGTGGATTATTCTGTACAAATTTTGAATCAAAGCAGATAGATTCCCTGGAAATAACCGAACATGGCATTTGCATACATTCATGAATTCATGCATTCATAACAGGTACCCCAATCTGAGGGTGTGGATTATCATTCTGACTGGGTATTCTCTGGAGAACGGCCAACATGACTTCTTTCAACTACTCGATTCACCACAATCAAGGTTCAGATATGGAACAACTCCGAGCGGAGGTGACTGAGATGAAGGCCCAACTGGGGCATTTTATGGTGGACATTTAGGTGTTGTCCCGAGGTCAGGAACTACTGAGAGAAGAAGTCAACCGGATAAAGACTCAGATGGGCCGGGTTATGGAAATTCTGAATGAAGTGTAAAGAAAGGAAAACAATCAGGTGTCTGCTTCTGCAGAAGAGGTTCTCATTTCTCCTATCTCTTTGGGGTCTCCTCTAGATCATGGATTGCCTCGTGAATCTCCTTCGCGACCAAAATTTTCCTATAGCAAATCACTTCCTATTCTCCAAGAGGATCCTAATCCAGAAAAGCTTGAAAGGAAGTTTGATCCGATTCAGATGCCATACGCTCAGTTGCTTCAACACTTGCTCAAGTTGCAGCTAATTGATTTGATTGATGCGGGGACCTCCACACCCAAGTTTCGTATGGGTTCCAATGTCCATGATAGGTGTGAATTCCATTCAGGGGTACCTGTTCATTATGTTGAAAATTGTAAGATGCTCAAGTATAAGGTCCAAGAGCTTATTGATTCAGGGGAAATCGAGTTTACGCCCATCAGCACTGTCAAGCGAAGAGATGTTCCTCCAACTGCTGCTAAAGAGGTGGATATTCTTTCCTCCTCTCAGGGACCTTTCTCAATCCAGAAGCCTTGGGTTCCGAAATTACCGCATCAGCAAATCACAGCTGGGACACTCCCAGTTACATCCTTTCATCATCAACAGAAGCAAGAAAGGGTTTTTGATCCTCTACTGATGTGTCATGCCAAATTACTTCAGCAACTGCTTCAGTTAAGATTGATTGAGCTCCGGAAATTGACTTCTCCTGCAAAGCTTCCAAAAGGATGGGATGCCAAGGCTTATTGTGATTTTCACTCAAGGGCACCAGGCCATGATATTGAGGGGTGTAGAGCATTCCAGCACCAAGTACAAGACTTAATTGACTCCAAAGCAATCGAGTTTGGACCAGCTGGCTTGAAGGTATCAGGTGATCTTACGCCAGTAGCTGCAAAGGAAGTGAGTATTCATTCCCCTTCTCTAGGGTCTACCTCAGGTCACAGGTGTATTCCTCAGCTTCAGGTTTCAAAGTCATCATGTCAGCAACCTTTGTTCCTCGGCCAAATGTGGAAAGAAAAGTACAGGGGCAGACTAGGAACCATAATCAACATTGGCAGCAAAACTGTCAGCAACAGAGGCAACGAGGACTTAGGAGGTCTGAGAGAGTGTCTGCTCCAGTTCCTATTTCTCAAAGCCGACTTCTTGCTCGCCTTCTCCAAGGCTCTTTGATTCAGCTGGGCAAGGTAGTGCCAGTACCGTTTCCTTTTCCTCCGGATTATGACATGAATGCCAGGTGCGAGTTTCACTCGGGAACGTTTGGATATACAATTGACAATTGCAGAGTGTTCAAACATAAGGTGCAAGACTTGATTGACTCAAAGTTTATCACACCAAACGGGTGGCCCATAAATTGAACTTTCTTCATCAGATTGAGCACCGAGTTCGCAAAGACATCTTCAGAATCAATAAGTCTAGACGGAGTCAAGCCTCCTCAACAAGGACAATCATTTAGCTTCTTTACTGCATTCTCATGTGTAGCTTTTTATGTTTGTCAAAACATTTGTATGCATGCATGAAATCTGTTTTTCTTTTTATGTTAATCCTAATAAAGCGCGCATGTTTTTCCTGAGGTAATCCATTCGTATTCACTCATAAGTTTGTATATGTGCATTGCAATACCAACTGTCGTGCTTAAACTCTTGAAGGAGGATGATGAGTTGAAAACGCAAAAATCTCTAATTGTGTGCTTTTGGATAAAACCCTGTTGACGATGTGTAAAGGCATTGTTTCAAATCCCAAACACTGAAGATATAAGGAGATAGACCCTCGTCCAAGTAGGAGCCCTAAAGTAGGAGTTTCTTTTAGTAAAAAAAAACCCTAACATTTAACCCCGGGGCAGGGTAGGCGTCAGTTAGTTTGACCAAGCGTTCAAACCTCAAAAGGAGTGTGCATCTGAGGATCCATTACTTTTCACTCTATCGCATCAAGAGGTCCAAAGAGCGGAAACCATAATGGTTATCCCTCATTAATTAAGAAGTGAAACAGTCACAACCCTTCCGAAGAAATCAAGACAGCCGGTGTCACACGACGTGTTCAAGAAAAAAAAAGAATAAAAAAAAGAAATGAAAAGGCCCGCTAAGTTGAAACTTGAAAACAAGCAACTTAGGCAAAAGTTAGGGCATCCCGCTGGACTCTGAAATCAAAGATTCAAAAGAATCTGTCCAGGCAAAAGTTTGGGATAAGCAAAAGAATGTGAAAGTGAAATGTGAACAGGATTACCCAAGAAAGATCCTCAAGCGAAAGAACAAAGTCGTGTGACACAGACATAAAGAAGAAAAGGGATGACTTTTACTCCAATAAGCTGATTGGTGCTTAAACTGTTAAAAGTCAATGGTTCCTCAACCATCACAAAGGTTTCTTTTGAGAGGTGAACGCTAGTGCCGAACTAACTGAATGTAGGACTGGAGGACATCACGAAGAGTGGGTGGGCACTAATAAATTTTGAGCCTTATATCCCTTGTTTCAATAACCGTGAACCAGACCCCGTTACAAAACCGAAAGTCCTCAATTGAAACATGGTTATTTCGAAAGCATACTACCAAGAGATAACGTTCCTGACTCCTGTGAGTTGTGCTAAAAGATCTTTGTTGGTGTTGCATGTGAATTGCATTCTTTCATTCAAAAATTAATGTCGTATCCTAATCCGTGATCCGCTCACAAAAGGGTTTGCGACATCTTTTCAGTAAAACTTCAAGATTAACATGTGTGTTGCATTAGAATTTTTCATTCTCAGACTAAAACATTTTCTACTTGCATACATTTGTTTGACATCAAAATAAGTTTACATATGGAAATTTAGTCTAGAAGCTTAATCTTGCCGAGTTGAGAATCCTGAAACTCCCGAAGGACAGCCACATCCAGTGGTACTTCCTCAGAAAACTTTGTTGAGCGGGAGCTTTTCCAACAAGTTGTGTTAAGACGTAGCCGATCTGGGGGCAATCACGTCGAATCATCTCTTTAAGGTGTAGCCAACCTGAACCAATCACGTCGAGAAATATCTTCATAGTTTAGCCAAACTGGGGCAGTTACTTTGAGATTCAAATCTCTCCAAAGGCAGGTATTCGGGGTCTTCCTTCGAAGATCAGTAGTCAGGGGCAAAACCACTTCAAGGTTCATACTGGAGAAGGTCATCCCAAGAGCATGAGAAGTTAGTCCATCCAGACGACTGATCAGCCTATCCAGGGTTCAGAGTATTGGGGCAGAATATCTCACGGTGATATGAGATTGTTCATGAATCTTCTCGAGGCGAATTCCTCTGTAGACCATACAGTCTGAGGCAGTTACTTCGAGATCCGACGAATCTCTCCAAGAGTTTGAAGACATTGAGGCGTTTTGGATGTCAAGTCTTCTGTAAAATCCTCTTGAGAGAATTTATTTTGGTGGACCATGTTGGTCTGGGACAAGTGAAAAAAAAACTATTGTTCACGCATATGCAGTCAATCAGCCAAAAGGCTTGAAACAAAGGGGCATTCCAACCCAAGGCATTTGTGGTCCCCTGTCTTCAGCAGGCTTCATTGATCATGTTCCCAGCAAGAGATGCATCAAAACCTTTCTCCCCAACAAGTGGTGGTTCAGAGTTGGATTTTCTCAGTTGCAGAAGTCATATCCGGCACGGGGCATACGTGCATATCCTTTTGCTTGTAGGTAACAGGTAAAAGTGATTTCAAAGGTGAGAGCCATTTTCTTCCAAACAAGTGATCACTTATCCCTAGGCATGATACATGGGCGATTATATTCAGGAAGGGGCTTCTATGTCACCCCTTTGTCACAACTTTTACTGATTGAGTCCACCGTTTGATCGGCGGCCGATTACAGCAAGATGAGATCAACGAGGCAAAGCTAATAAGGGATTGTTGGATCTTATTAAGTCGATTCTCCCATTCAGAACATCCAACAGTTACAAGCTTTTGTGGCGATAACGGTTGCAAATTCCTCAGTAGAGTTGCTTCCAGAACTCGCAGTTAATGTTCAAGACTCAGTGAGTGTCCATGAGTTTGAAGATGCCAAATCTTCTGTAAAATCCTCTTGGGACGATTTCTTCAGATCAGCCTTGTAATCTGGGGCAAAAGCGAGTTTGTGATCCTTCCCAAGCATGGGGCATCGTGAAATCCCTCCGACAAGATGTGTTCCAGATCTATTATCTCCAGTAGAGTGACCTCTCCATTATTGTATTTTTAGCTCAAGTCTTGGCATTTGCTTAAGAGTTTAAAGATGCTTGGCCTTCTGTAAAATCCTCTTAAGGGGCATCTCTAGCACGAGACGCTTTGAAGCAGTTTTCCCCAGCAGAGTTTGTTGTAACCTCATTATCTCCAGTGGAGTCGTCAAGCGAAAGGTTTGCCTAGCATGGGACATTGTGGCTCTTATTCTAAGCTCGACAGCTTTGTTCCTCAATAGATTACCGTGCATTTTCTTTGTGTTTTCCCAGCAGATCTCTAGGGACTCTTTCCTAGCATGTCGCAACAGAATGTCTTCTAACCAGGATTTGCGTATCCCCGACGGAGTAGTTCTGGTCCCCAGCAAGATCGTGTCCCCGACAGTTTGTTCTCAGCGAGAAGAGACTATAAATTCATTGCTTAGCAAGTACACCTAAATACGGTTGTATCCCCCACAGAGTTCAACATTGAATCGTGCCAGTAATACTCCCTAGCTGAGTTATTTTTTTCTCCCCGTAGAGGTTTAGCAGATCAACAGAATCTCTTCCTCAGCAGAGTGTTAGTACATTAATTCCCCAGCCAAGTCGAAGAGTTGTCATTCCTCCAGCGGAGTTGCTATAATCAGAATTCATCCCCAGACAGATGAAATAATTCCTGGCAGAGTCATCACTTCCCCATATCTCAAAGTCCAATTTATTTTTGGCAAGCATGGCAATTTGGAGTAGACGGATTGTTCAGTCATTCTCCGGCAGAGATATTATCCTTTCAGGAGCTTCTGAGGTCAAATCATTGATCATTGGTCCTCAGCAGAGTCAGCAAAGATGTCTGATATGTATGCAGAGCATAATCCAGTGGTGAATTTTTACAAAAGTCCTCCCGCAGCATGGCCAATCAGTAGTCAACTGACTTCATCCAAAGGGCATCTTTCAAAAAGTCCACCCGCAGCGTGGCCCGTCGGCATTTGTCTGGTTTTATTCAAAAGATAAAGCAAAGTCCAACCGCAGATTGGTAAAAGTCCATCTTATGGTGGCAAATCAGCAAAGTCCAACCGCAGATTGGCAAAAGTCCATCTTAGGGTGGCAAATCAGCAAAGTCCAACCGCAGATTTGCAAAAGTCCATCTTAGGGTGGCAAAGCAGGGTAAAGTCCAACCGTAGATTAGAGAAAGTCCACCCGCAATGTGGCAAGCTAGTAGTCATCTGGCATTGTTTAAAATACATTGTTAAAGTCCACCCGCAGTGTGGCAAGCCAGTAGTCGTCTGGCGTCATTTAAAAGACATTGTTAAAGTCCACCCACAGTGTGGCAAGCCAGTAGTCATCTGGCGTCGTTTAAAAGACATTGTTAAAGTCCACCCGCAGTGTGGCAAGCCAGTAGTCGTCTGGCATCGTTTAAAAGATATTGTTAAAGTCCACCCGCAGTGTGGCAAGCCAGTAGTCATCTGGCGTCGTTTAAAAGACATTGTTAAAGTCCACCCGCAGCGTGGCAAGCCAGTAGTCGTCTGGCGTCGTACAAAAGACGTTCCTAAAGTCCATCCGCAGTGTGGCAAGCCAGTAGTCGTCTGGCATCGTTTAAAAGACATTATTAAAGTCCACCCGCAGCGTGGCAAACCAGTAGTCGTTTGGCGTCGTTTAAAAGATGTTTTCCAAGTCCATCCGCAGTATGGCAAGCCAGTAGTCGTCTGGCGTCGTTCAAAAGACATTTCTCCAGTGTTATGGTTATCATCATAGTTTTATCCGAGTATAGTTCACGTGATTGGTTTTATATCCCTTTTCTTCTTCTCCACAGAGTGCAAATTTTCTGGTTATTTTTTGGTATTCAATCCCTCCATACCTTGAAAGTCTGAAAGCAATCGCTATCATCCATTCAGGTCTACAGTGATTGAATAGGGGCAGCTGTAATACCCCAAAAGTTTCCCTCTCATCTTTCATATCATTTAGCATATACTTTCATTGCATTGCATTGCATTTAAGTCATACAAAATAAAACATTCATCATTGGTTCAGCATAGGGCATCTAATCAGTTAATTTCAGAGTATTGATCATCCAAAGCAAGAGAGTTAAAGCCTAAGGTCTTCAAGCAAGCCTAAAGGGTCTTTTATGTCTCATATGATCTCAATTGATCCCACAAGTCATTGGGAGAGGAGAATTCACCAAGAAGATAGACAGTTCATCATCTCCTAACCAAAAGCAGTCAAAATTAGGGTTTATGATTCAAGCAGTCTCCTGATGAAATTTTGGTTCAAACTTGATCTCAATGTTTTCTACATGATGTCAAGTATCTAAGGATGGCATATTGCCCATTGGTTCATTTTGGAAGGGTTTCAATTGCCCAATTCATTGAGAATCAGGAAATTTGGGAAAGAGTCAACTGTGCAGAGGAAAAAGTCAACTCTTGACTTTTTAAGGTCAAATTCATGAAATTCAAGTCACATATGTTCATTGGGAAAGATTTGATCAAGAAATGTCAAGAGATTCATCAAAATCAAGAATTGTACAAAGTTGCCAAATTTAGAAACTTAGGGTTTCTAAAATGGAAAGTTTAGGCCATTTTGCACTACACTTCAAGGCATTCTTTCTTCAAGATAAAAGCTTCAAACTTTAGGCCCAAGTTGATCCAATTAAAGATCACCTCTTAAGCTTCAAATCCATATAAATAACTCTTCCATTGGATCAAAATTGAGGGAGTTATGATCAATCAAAGTGGAGCAAAATCAAGGCAAATTCGCTAGGCAGCTAAGTCATGGGCGAGCCAGATGCCCTACATTTTATCAAACATGTGGTATGCCATTTCCAAGTCCATTTTTCTCCATCAAAAAGGCTTCAAATCAAAAAATGTTGAACATCAAAGTTGTTCATTGTCATCTCCTCTTCAACTTTGATGTTGGACATTTTTTGAGATGATCAATCAATCAAGAGTTATGAGAGTCCAAACATGGTGGTCTCACACTGAAACTCCATAGGCACTAAGGCCTTGCCTGCAGGCCAAGTCACACGCCCATACACCAGTTGTGATTCCTTGACTTTCAAGCCATTTTCAAGTGTGTAGAAGCTTCCATTGGATCCAAACCAAACATCAACCTTGTTCTACCATGTTTCCTCTTTCCAAAACCCCAAGAATCTTGTATTCTAATCCCATGGGCATGGAAATATCTTTCTTCAAAGTCATCATCCCCACATCTATTTTCTTTATTATCAAGCATGCCAAACCAAAGTGGAATTTTATATTTTTCTTGCCATCATGCGCATGCCATCATCCCTCATACTTAAAATTGCCATAATGAGGTAAACATGATCCTTACACACACTGCAGAGCCACGTATTCATTACTACATATGTTCAAACATAAAGGGAATCGTGGAAAGCAAGCTCTGCAAGGTCAGATCAACATCACCACCTCTCATTTCATGCTGATCCTCACCATAACTCCATGATCACTCCACACTTTAACCAAACCTCTCAACTCGTGGCATAACTAACCTCACACATTCAGTTAATTCACAACTCAGTTAACTAACTCAGTCTAACCTGGGTTCTAAACATCAACTGAGCTGGTTAAACTCTAACCACACATATAAGTATCAACTTCCAACAAAATTTGGAAGAGCTTGATCATTTTCATCATTTCACCAAATTTCACTTCAAACTTCATCAGAATTCTCTCTCTCTGCCCGCACAATTTCTTCACCTTGTTCATCCTAATCTTCATCATTTCATCACCCTCAAGCTTCTCTGATCAAGAACAAGAACAAAGAGGATCAATCTTCTCAAGTGCAATCACATTGCAGATCAAATTTCTCCCCATTCTCTTCAAGATCCATGGCCTTGGAGCATTTATTTTACTCCTTGGAAGCTCGAAAACAAGCCTACACCTCTGGTTTTCTTGTTGATTCAAGTTCTTCGCAGATCCAGGTTTGAAATTCCTCAACTAATTTTGCTTCGTTTTCTTGTGTTTTAGCTTGTTACTGTTGTTTATAGAGCTTACTAGAAGTTGTGGTTGATCTGGCTAGTTGATAGAGCTTGTTAGAAGCTTAGATGAAAACTTAGGGCAAACTTCTTTGCTTCGAATCTCTTACTGTGTGTTTGATTTGTGAATTCTAAGGTTGGATTTGGATTGTGCTTGAGCTTAGCTTCATTTTGATATGCATTTTGTTTGTTTCTAGAACATGTGAACACTTGCAGCCGCCGGAGATGGCCGGAGAAGATGACCGAAGGTCCTTCTCCGGCCAGTGAGGGTTTGTTAGGGTTTAACATTAGATTAAAACACAGCCGTTGATTTCATTTGATCTAACACTCACATTGTTGCCAGCTCATTAATGAGTACCTGCATTTCACGCGATCTCATTTTCTTCATTTGCTGACTTTGACTTTGTTGTGCGCGTGCTCATTCATGATATTTACAATGTGATTGCTTTGAAAACCATTAGATCTGCATACTTTTCTCATTATCTCACCTTGACCTGATCGTGTGGCTCTGATGAGTCAACCTTTTGACTGAATTCCACCTTATTTGTCATGCTCCACGCGCTTTAAATGGACCAGACCTAATTGCTATCTGAACCCCTCATTTTAAGCCCAAACATTTTTTGAATGCCGTTTTTGCTAACATGACACCCCTGCTTTAATTCCTTTCACATTTTCATTTTTATTTTTGACATAGTTTTCATTTCCTTTTATTAAAAATACCAAATGACATTCAAAATTTTCAAATAAATTCAATTAGCATTATATCACATTTAAATAATTTTCTATGATTTTTAATTCCGATTTTATTGATTTTTGCTTATATCTTCATAATTTCTTTTTTATTTTCTTTTTGAATGATTTTCTTCATGATACTTGTGCATTTTCCAATTTCTTTTGCATAGTTCCAAAACTATTTTTCATCCAATCTTTTTGTCATGTTTGAATAACATCTTAAGTCATTTAAAAAGATTTTTCTTATATTTTTAAAGTCATTTTATCATTCCTTTTGATACTCATCTTTGTGCATTCTTTTGACTTATCTCAATGTGACTTTGAGCCTCCATTTAACCTAGTTTCCTTTTGATTTTTGCAATGAACTTTTGATGTATGTTTAGGTTTTGACTTAGGTAATTTTCAATTAAATTTCATAATTTTTACAAGTTCATTTCTATTTTTTCCTTGCTTGTTAGTATAGGTAGCATTATGTGATCTTTTGTTCAACTTCTAAACCCTAATTGTTAGGAGGCACTTGTGCCATCCTAGGAGAACTTGTGTGTGCATTTTATAGGCCTTAATTAGAACATTATAGATCATTTGTGTAGAGTTATATGTCATTTGAATTATGTCTTTTTTTGGTTTGTGTTTGTGATCAAAATGCATCCTTACTTGATTTTGTTTAACCTAAACTTGTTTATCTTCTCTCTTGGTTGTTAACATGACTTGTGTTTGTGAATCATCAATACCAATTCATGCATCTTATTTGCATTTCATATTGAGTATGCTACTGACCCATAATCATTTCATGCATTCAAATGTCATTCATCTTGTATACTTGTACATGTTTGACTTAGTTTTGCATCTTTTTCTTAACTAGTTTTAATGTGGTTTGCATATGCATATGATATGATCAATTCTTGCATTCTAATTGCATCTTAAATATCATTTGGTACTGACCTATAATCCATGATCATTCATCTTTGGTTTGAAACTTTTACTTGTGTTCCAAGTTACTTCTTTTTCTAAGTGAAACTTGTTTCTTTTCTTCTTACTTCTTCTTCATCTAACTTCTTCTACTTAAACATCCATTCTCATGACTTGTATGCTCATTAATAGGCATTATAGGACATCCAAATATGATGTTTAATTCTGACTTGCATCCTTTTGCATTTATTTTCATGTTCTTTTTCAACTTTGACTTGTGTTACAAGTTTCTTCCTTTCTTACTTGTACTTGAACATTGTTTGCTTCTATTTGCTTTATCTTCTTAAATCATTTCACTCATGCTTTGTATGTTCATTCATTGACTTCCATATGCATTATAATATGCCATTCACTTCTAACTTTGACATTTCTTTATGCATTTATTCATGTTTGTATGTCATACACATTCATATTTCATCCATGCTTTATAACTTGAACTTGTATGAATCTTTGGCATCTTTCTTGACATAGTTTGACATTGTTAGGTACCTTAGCCTTAGTTGAATAACTTTAGATATAGCTACTGACTTTAGAAGTCCTTGAACGCTTAGACTCCTTTCCTTTTAGGTTTAGGCTTTGTTTGATTCATAAGTTCATTTCATAAGTAGTTTGATGCTTAATTGTCTTCCTTATTTTACTTATGCTTTCATATTCAATTGTTTAGCTAACCTTTGCTTGTAGGGGCTAATGGTAAGTTGAGTGTGTGAATATGCTTCCACACATGCTTTCTTCCCTCATCTTTTTAATGCTTTCTCTTTGGTGTTTGTGCAAAGCATTTCAATGCTTTCTTTGTTCAAACTTCTTTCTTCTCCCTCTTGGTTCATAACTCATCTTCTATCTTAGAAGTGAGTTATGTCACCTCTCGCTCTCTTTTTCTCTCTTCTTTTAGACTTAGGCTTCTAAACCACACTAAACCCTTAGGAACATCCAAGCATGATAACATTAGGGTGAGTCTTAGTCCCCTTTAGTCTTTACCTTTGTTTCTTTTGAGTCTCTCCTTTCTCATCTCAAAAACAACTTCAAAACACCTAATAAAGGTTGAAACATCTTCATGTGCCATGAGCCTTATTCCATGGGGGGGCTTGCATACATTCCATCTTGGAATGTGTTTTAGGTTTCCTAGCATGATGTACAAGTCTTTAACATGAAGGGATTTCACAAACAAACTCAAAAACACTTCTTCATTTAAAAACAACAAAAACATTTAATAAAAGGAATAGGCTAGTGTACTTAAGCCTTTAACTTTGGAAGTAAGTTTGAGGATCTTCCTCATACTTAGTGTACTTCATCATCATTTCATTTTGGAATGATGCATGAGATGCACATTCCATTAGAAAAGACTTAAGTACACTTACCTATGCAAAACACTTCAAATAAAAAACTTCTAAAATACTCCAAACAAACAAAAACGTCTTTCCCTCCGGAATTCTCTTCTCATCTCACTCACTCTCAACGTGCGAACGTGCTTCTCCTCGTTCTCTTGCAATACGGTAACACACTCGATTCAGCGAGCCTGCAACACCTGAGCTAGAACATTAGTCGTTCCCTAAAAAACACAAACAGTTTTCCCTTAGTTAGGGGAACTACGTCACTCTGATTCTCATATTCCCGATGAGATACGTAGGCAGTGGGGTAGGGCCCATTCGAGCACTTCTTTTATTTTCCCTACATTTGTTTCTCGTTCTCTCTTAGTTCCTTTTCCAGTTTATCACCCTTTGAGCAGTACTTCAAGCGTGGATCCCGTCGAGTACGACGGACGTGAAGGGGTACGATAACCTTCCCTTCACGTAACCGACTCCCTTACCCTTTTTCTTTGGTTCGCGAGACCTTGTTATTTCCTTCCTCCCGGGTTTGTGCAGCATTACGCCACCCTTTCTTTGGGATAAAAATGCCTGGTTGGCGACTCTCTTTCTTTCTTCCGCGCCACTTTCGCGTTTGTACCTGGATGAAAATTTCGGGAGCGACAACCCCCATTGAGGGGAACTACGATCGCTCTGATTTCTCAAGTTCATCTTGAGATACGTAGGCATAGGATTGTGAGATCCTAGAGAGCTACTTTTTATTTTTCTACCTTTTTCCTTTACATCCAATGCCTTCTTGGATTCCACCTTTTTCCTTTACATCCAATGCCTTCTTGGATCCTACCTTTTTCTTTTTCTACCTTTTCTTTTTTCCACTTTTCTATTTCTCACCCTTTTACCCCGTAGTGAGGTGAACTATGGTTGCTCTGATTCTTTAGTCAGATACGTAGGCGCAAGATGCGATGTCTTGGCGAGCAAACTTAGTGTATATACCCCTTGGCGAAGAAGATGTTTTCCAGGGTTTCAGCAAAAGTTCATGTGTATTGTCCAAGGGGCTAAGAGGAGAGATGGTTCTTGATACTACCAATAATTGAGCCACAAGGGAGCCTTGAGCCTCAGAACATCCCAATTGGTCCATCACCTCATCATATGATCAAGTTTGACAAGAAATTCCAAGGGAATCACACTCTCCTAGCATGATGGTTCAAATTAGGGTTTTGAGATTCCTGAGTTTAACACCACAATGGGCATGCTCTTTGAGTCTTTATCATCACCAAATAGCACATCTCATCATTGTTTGAGAGGATGCACATCATACTCAGAGGAATTTGGATTTGGAGGATGGGTTGATTCCTCCTAGACTGAGGGCACCAAAACTAGGGTTTGCCACAAAATCAGCTTATTTCTGATTTTTGGGCAAGACTTGATTCCATGGTCTTTTATATGTTCTTAGGTGTCTAAGGTTGGAGAATTGTCCATCAATTTGTTTTAGAAGGGTTTCAATTGATCAGAAGATTCAAAATCTGGAGAATTGGGGATAAAGTCAAATGTGCAGTGAAAAAGCCAACTTCTGACTTTTTGAGGGTAAATTCATGTTCCTCATCTAAAATATGTCCATTGATGGAGGTTTGATCAAGAAATGTCAGGTGATTCATCAAAAATCAAGAAATATGAAAAGTTGCTAAAAATAGAAACTAGGATTTCTAAATTTAGTAAGTTTTGGCAAGGTGAATGACCATCTTTGGAGCTTTCTTTCTTCATGATGCAAGCTTCAAATGGAAATTTTCAAGGGGCCTAATTAAAGTTCATATTCTAATCTTCAAAACCATACCAAGAACTTCTCCATTGGATTAAAATTGAAGGAGTTATGATTGTTCAAAGTTAGAGGCTTGTAAGGCATTTTGGGCAAGGCAAGCAAATCATGGGCAAGCTAGCTCGGAGTAAAATCATCAAACACATTGTGTGCATGCAGTGTTCAAGTTTATGGACAATTACCTCTATGATGGAGACTTTAAATGAAAAAATGTTCAACATGAGTTTTGTTCCTCTCATTCCCCTCTACAACTTTGATGTTGGGGAATTTTTCATATGACCAACCATTTGAGAGATATGGAGGGTAAAAGTAAGGAATTTATAACTTGAAACAATGAAAAAACTTAGAATTTTTTCTCAGTGTTTTTAAGCAGATTTGTGGACAACTCTTCATGGCAAGTTTTCACATGATTCAAGGCTTTTTTTCAACCTATTTTCTACATGAATTTTGTTCCATCATCTCCCTATTTTCAATTGATCCCAAGGTTGTTTCAAATGGTGTGATATTCCTCAAGATATATCCATGCAAAGTAAGAGGTTTGGGTTGGTTTTTGATGCAATTGTTGTTGGCATGTTGTAGGAATTTTCTGGTAACATGATGATGTATCCATGCCATGCGTATGATAGTACACTATATATGTCATTTTCATTACCAAATGTGACTAAACAATGACATACACATACCATGCACACACATGCCATTTTTGCCAAAACTTGGAAAAGAAGAAACCCATAAAAAAACCCCTGACCTCACCAAGTCCCACGTGCCATTCTATTAACACTAACCTCATGCCTCCATTCCACTAAAAAAAGATATCACAAAACACACCTCTCATCAAGAGAAACCCGTCTGTACACCACCCTTGAAACATTTTTGGCAAGTTTTCCAAACACATTTTCCACCCAATATCAGGGACAAAAACTATCACCAACCCAACATATTTAAACACAAACCCTAGAACGTGAGGAGGAGGCTTCATTTTTGCAAGAGCAGACCAAAAAGTTCAGTTGCTCTCACTTTTTCATCACACTCGAGTTGTTGGTTTTCTGGGTTTTCTGGAAGTTTTCTTGGTGGAATCATCACCTATTAAGCACCATCTTGTTTCTGTATGCAAAGATTTACTTCTGTATACGTTGTTTGGAGTTCTACAAGCTCCATATTCTTCATTTTCGGGTTGAAGTAGTGTGAAGAGTTCTAGCAATTTTATGCCCAAAACTAGTTGTGATCTGCATTCTCCAAGTAACTCTGAAGTTTTCCATAGCATTGGTAGAGCTCAACCTTGTCAAAGAAGCAACGGACGGTTCTCCATTAGGTAAGAAATCTCAGATGTATTCTCTCCCATGTTGGACGTATAATGAATGTGTTGTTGACTGTTCTAAAGTCCTACTTTGATGTAGGCATGATACATGTTGTTGTTGTGTTGATTTGAGAATATTTCAGCATGTGAGTTGTATTTTTGTGCTCTATTTTCATGGGTTTTGAGTGTGCCTTTTTGAAATCTAAGGTTGGATTTGTGATCTATGTGAGTTTCTACGCAAAATGATGTCCTTGTTTTTTTGTTTTTGTGATGTTTCATTTTTTAGGCGCCGGAGGTGCGCCTGAGAAGACGACCGGAGCCCTAGCTCCGGCGTCTGAGGCGACTAGCTGATGTGTCCGTGCTGACTCCTTTGACCAGCCAATATGATCGTTCCATTTCGCCAACTCATTTAATGATTTTTCATCATGGACTCAAAACGCACCGTTTCATTTATTGGTTTTTGTTTTTTTGGTTTGATTTATGAGTTTTGATTTAGGCCTAAGACAGGTTGCTCTTCCCACCCCTTCGTTTAGGCCCAGTGTGCGTGTATACGTGAATCATGTGTTGCCTGATTACTCATGCACCCCTTCCCCATGTTTCTGCTTTTTAATTTCTTTTTTTCTTTTATTTTCCAAACTTGATTTTATTTTATTATTTCTACTCATTTTAAAAATACCAAAAAATATTTTTCTAATTAATTAATGTCTTGGCTCATTTTTCAATATTTTTATTTTATTTTTAATTTCTTTTTATTATTTTATTTTGAATTAATTTAGGGATGAGTTTCCAATGATACCCTTCATCTAGGGTTAGGATATTTCTTGACTTTTACTCATCATTTGAGACCAATCTTTTGGTTACTTGTGGGGGATCATATGAGGGTATTTTTTTACTGGTTTAGGGATGGTTTGAGTTGCTTAAGGTGACTTGCCATTCATCTTTTGTAGACCCTCGATCCTTGCTCGATTATGTGCATATCTTGACTTGTGGACCACTTTTGAACATGCTCTTGAGCTATTTCTGTTCCAATATTTTTGCACATGTTAATTGGATGTTTAAAATTGTCTTTGATTATTTTTTAATAATTTATTGGACCACTTTCCTATTTTTGGTTGATACCTACTTGTGGTTTGAATTTGATTGAAGCATGCTTGGATACTTGATCTAGTTTGAATGCTTTTGATTACTTATGATTGAATGATGCTTGAGATGATTATTTGGTATGATCATGTACTGTCTTAGCTTGTTTTTGGCTTTGTATTCATCCTCATTTGTCCATTTTCCTATTTTTTCTTGATTTTCTAAGTTGACAATGTTTTGACTTGAATCCTTTGGTGTGCTTAACCTAATCTTGTGAGATGTTTTCTTGTATGATCCAATCAATGCATAAGGACTTTTGTTTGATTTGAATAACATGTTTAAGGTTCTGGCCCTCTTGATTTAAGGTTCATTATGTGACATTTTCTCCCTTTTTGCCCACATGATCTTTTGTGGCTTGCATGAATGATATAAGTGAATGATTTGCCTTGTTTTGATGCATGTCTTGAATGTGATGTTTAATGAATCATCTTGATTGATTTGAGTTTGATCTTGGTTTGTTGGTGATGCATTTGCTACTGCCCCTTGGATTCATTGCCTGGTTTCCATCTCCTATGATCATTATGGTTTGATTTGTATGATGCATATCATTATCATTTGACTTGTTGCTTCTTTGGCTCATAATGTATCATGATGTGAAGCATTCTTACATGTTTGAATTGGATGATTATGGAATTGAATTCTGACTTGGTTTCATCTTCATCTTACCTTATCCATGTCATCTTTGTGTGAGGTTCAATGATGTTTAATTGTGCTTCTTATGCAAGTTTGCTTGCATTCTTTCTTGTTTGCTTTTACTTGCTTACTTGAGCTTTCTTGTGTGATATTTTGAAGCATAATTAATGATATGAATTGGATATGATGTGTATGATGTGCTTGCTGCCCTATCTTATTTCTCATCTTATACCTCTCTTTCTTCTTCATCTCTTTCACTCTTTCTCTTCCCTTGAGTCTCAAGACTTGTTTAAGTCTTGGATTCACTCCCTTAGAGCTACCTAGTCCAACTTAATTTTTGATTAAGCTTGGAGTAGGATTAGCATTAGGCTTTCCTTTGCATGCTAACTTAGGTAGATGTTTCCCCTTTCAAACTCAACTATAGGGCCACCTTTGCATGATAACATTAGGAACAATTAGTTTCCCCTTAGTGTTTTATTTTCCTTTGAGTCTTCTCTTCTCATCTCATAACACTTCTAAAAATACTTAATAAATATAACGAATATTGCGCTCGAGCCTTAAGTGTAGGAAATGAAGAACGAGGGGTCCCCCTCCTCTTCTAGAGTGTTTAGCATACGTCCCATTTGGGGGCGACCATGCGATTCACTCGTTCCTGCATGGTAGACTTTAGTGCAATGTAAGTTACGAACTAACTTCAATCCACTTCTGTCTAAAAAACACAAAAAACAAATTCAAACCTTTTTATCCTTCGGGATCGTTCAAGTTCAAATCATTTTCAGAAAAGGGCACGTTACTTCTGTCTTGTCGCAAACAGGCATCGACCCTAACTGCCGAACGCGAATCTAACGTCGCTCATAAAAAAACACTAACCGACCTCGTTAGGTCGAACTACGACTGCTTTGATTTCCTCTTTCTAGTCCGATTGAGGATACGTAGGCACAAGACGGCGATGTCTTGGCGAGCAACCTCCCCCCTTTAGTTCGTGTCCGAACTACGTTGACTCTGACTTTCCCATTGCACGAGGGAGTACGTAGGCATAGGACGGGCGATGTCCTATCGAGTCACTTCTTTTTCTTTTCTTCTTCGTTTCTTCGTTCTCTTTCGTTCCCGTTCCTTCTCCTTTCTAGTAGCAGTGGAGCTCCAGATGATGACACCCTTTGATCGAGACAACAAGCGTGGATCCCATCGAGTACGATGGACGGGTGGGGGTGCTAATACCTTCTCCTCGCGTAACCGACTTCCTTACCCGTTTCTCTTGGTCGCGAGACCATGCTCTTTCCCTTCCTTCAAGTTTACGCAGTGTTTCCTTTCCCTCTCTTGGGATAAATACACATTGTTGGAGACTCTGTTTTTGCGCCACTTTCGCGTTTGTACTTGGATGAAAATCCCGGGGAGCGACAGCTGGCGACTCTGCTGGGGACAGGTTGACCTCTTGCTGGTCCATCCCCTTTTGCGAGTCAATCCTAGCACTTGCCTATTTTTATTTCATTGGGTGTTTATTATGGTGCTTTATTTTGTTGTATATTACTGTATTACTGTATTACTATTTTACTTGTTTTACTGTATTTACCGTATTTATTGCATTGCACTTCATTATTATGCTGTACTGTTCTGCTGCTGGATTTTCTGTTTGTAGGGTGGGTTGGATTCATGAGAGAAAAGCCCAATACCCAGGCTTGAGCATACACCTATGATTAGCGTGGAAAGTAGTGTGACTTGTGTGGCATTTGGCCAGACTTAGTATACATGAAAACTCCACATCCAGACGAGGTTTCCTTGGTAATATTCTATCCTGCTCATTTGGGGCAGACGATGGAATATAACCTAGAAAATTGTTGACTCTGGCGACCGTCTCCCGAGGACTCAGCAACGCCTCTCCTCCCGACATGTGATAATGGCAGATCAGAAATGGCAAACCCATTACAGTTGTCGATGCGAGGACCCAATGCTGGGAACTTACTATAGGATATCCTTTTTTAGGGGAATCAGTTGAGGCCTCCTCGATTGATGATGATGCCAAACCAGAAATGGTGAACGTATCATCATTTCTCAACCTGAGAGCCCGTGATATTGAAGATCCTTAGTTTTCTAAAACCCACATGTGATAGGGGATGGGTGTTTGCAGGTTTGCAGATGACTTTGACCTTCAACCTACTTGGTTTTCTGGATTTATCATCAGTGTATTGTTATCATCCTGATATTCTGGTAGTTTGAATGTGTCTTTATTCTGGATTTTTGGTTTTCTGATATATGGGGTCTTATGCAGTCAGCAGAACAACAACAGTTTTGTGCACCATGGATACCTTGATCCCATGTCTGTTGCATTTGCATCATCAATTTTTGCATACATGTTCTTGTATTTCCAAGGGATATTAACTTTGAGACTCGTTGTTAAGCGTTTCCGTCTATTTCTTGTGGTTCTTCTGAAAAAAAAACTTGAATCAAAGTAGAATGATTCCTTGGAAATATTCGAGCATGGCATTTGCATTTGCATTCGCATAATCATACGCATAGCAGGTGCTCAAGAGCGGATTTCTTATTCTGACTTGGTATTATCTTAAGCCTGTGACAATCAGAGGATAGCCATGGAACAACTCCGTGCAGAAGTGACTGAAATGAAGATTCAGATGAGGCAGTTTGGGGAAGATATGCAGGCTATGTCCTAGGATCAGAAACTGCTAAGACTCAGATGGGTCTGGTTATGGAAATCTTGAATAAGGTGTTAAAAAAGGAAAACGATCATGTGGCCGCTTCCACAACAGAGGTTTTTACTCCTCCCATCTCTTTGGGGTTTACTCTAGATCATGGATTGCTTCGTGAATCCCCTCCACAAACTGAAGTTTCAGAGCTCTCTCATCAGCAATCACCTCCTGCTCCTCAAGAGGATCCTAAGTCAGAGGGGCCTAAGAGGAAGTTTGATCCCATTCCAATTTCGTATGCGCAGTTGCTTTCTTATTTGCTCGAGCTCAAACTGGTTGAACATGTTAGTTTGGGACCTCTTCCCACAAAGCTTCCTCTGGGACCTAATGCTAATGCTAGATGTGAATTCCACTATGGGGCACCTGGTCACAATGTTGAGAATTGTACAAGGTTCAAACATAAAGTCCAAGAGCTCATTGATTCAGAGGCAATCAAGTTTACATCAGTTGGCACTGGTAAACAAGGTGACTTTACTCCCATTGTTGCAAAGGAATTGGGGACTCCCTCCTTTTCCAAAGGATCCACCTCGCGTCAGGGATCTCTTCCATAACCTTATGTTGCAGAAGATCTACGTCAACAACCCTTGTTTGGGCCTCGTGTGGAAAGGAAAATACAGGAGCAGATTGGGCGCCTGAATCAGCATCGGCAGCAGAACTATCAACAACAGGGGCAACTCAAACCCAGACGACCCAAGAGGATATTTGATCCTATTCCTATTCCTTACAGTCAGTTGTTGGCTCGCTTGCTCAAAAGCTCTCTGATTCAGCTGAGGAATGCCATGCCAGTGCCATACCCTATTCCTTCATACTATGACATGAACGCTAGTTGTGAGTTCCATTCAGGAACGTTTGGACACACACTTGATAACTGTAATGCATTCCAGAACAAGGTGCAAGATTTGATTGACTCAAAGGTCATTACCCCAGATGGTACCCCCACGAGATGAAGCTTCTTTATCAGAGTAAGCACTTGAGGCTGCAAAGACATCAGCAGAAGCAATAAGTCCAGACGGAGTCAAGTCTCCTCAACTATGGCAATCATCAGTTTCCTTTACTGCATTTTCATATGTAGCTTTCATTTGTTTGTTTAAACACTGCCTGCATGTAAAAACTTGTTTGTGTGTGGAATGATACTGTTAATGCAATGAATGTGTTGTTCTTGAAGTATTTTACTTTTATGCACTCATGTCATGTTTATATATGCACTGTGTAGCGAGTGATTTTTGGATGTGGTTGCGAAGCACAATCGCTCTGGTACTACAGCTCGATTCATTTTTTATCCTATTAAAGCTAATGAAGGAAGGGAAATAGATGTCTCCAATTAACCCTGCTTGCATACTGAGGTTAAACAGTCAAAACTGTTGGTTTACAGATTCTACAAAGATTCGGGGTCTCTCCTAGGTTATTTTGTTGACGAGGGGTGCTTTAGGCTATCGGTTAGGATGTCAGGACAGATATATGTGAAAGTATGGTATTTTGGGTTTTTGTTTAGTGTACTCGCTAAGATTTTTCTTTAAATCTTATGCCTACGTATTCCTATTTACCGAAACAGGGAAATCAGAGCGTTCGTAGTTCCTCCTATTCTATGGGAGGAAATGGTTGTTTTGGTGTATTGTTCAAAACCCAAGAAGTGAAGCGAAAGGTAGTTTGTATCAAGTTCAAAGCCCAAGATATGAAGCTAAAAGGATTTTTCTTTAGAGAGAATTTGTCATCTCTAAAGAGGGTTTGTTTGTCACAACTGTTGGGTGACTGACTGTAAAGGAGGATTACTTTAACCAGGATACACGGATCCTAGCAATGCCATAATTTCCTTTATAGGGGGTTTTAACCTGAAGGAGAAGACTTTAACTCAGTGTAGAGCAATGATATCTTTCCTCAGGAATTTCTCATACTAAAAGAGGGACAGTGGCATGGATGTAGATGATCCAGAGGCTTGCCGCTTACAGCGATTAGATGAAGGGGAAATGAGTTGTTGATGTTTGTGTACTGTGAACGAAACACAGCTTTGATGCTAAAAGGTTGATCAGATCAACCAGTGGTTTTCTTATATAAAGCCTAAGAGGAGGCTAATATGTGTCTCGTACAAAGCCCGAGAGAGAGGCTAAAAGGGGTTTTGTCTCGATGATTGAGTCTTTTGGTATCTCGTATAAAGCCCGAGATGGAGGCTATTTGACTCAACAAGAGAGTTGATTTTGTATCTCGTACAAAGCCTGAGATGGAGGCTAAAATTTGTTTGGCTCAATAAGAACCTTTTTGTATCTCGTATAAAGCCCGAGATGGACACAAAAAGGTGATTGACTCAAAGAGGGAGTCTCTTATGTGTCTCGTACAAAGCCCGAGAGAGAGGCTGAACGTTGTTTGACTCTGCTAGGGAGGATCATTGTACAAAGCCCAAGAGGAGGCTATGGTGACTGTTTCAGTTGAGTGACAGGTCCAGTATACTGATTTTGAAAGAGAAAATCAGTTCTTATATGAGCAACACTGTACTCAAGGATTTGATTCGAGGATCCGAGTTATTCCTGTTCTTTAAGGAAGTGGGAAATCCGAAGGGTATTGAGACTGTCCGAGTCTACGGGTTTTCTTCCTATTTAACGAAGAGGTCACTTGAGAATGTCTTTGAGACTCAAGGATATTAGACTGTCCGTGTCTAGAGTTTCATCTTTTGTACTATGCTTTGAGAAACAGTAATAGACTCTTTGAAAGGACTGTTCTATGAAGATAACTAAGTTCTGTTCCTATACCTCTAGGAGGTCATCGGGATAATTTGTACGAAGCCCAAGAGGAGGCTAGAAACTTTTAAGAAGCCGAGTGGTTCTTGTATGAAGCCCAAGAGGAGGCTATCATTCCCGGAGGAAGAATCATTATACGAAGCCTAAGAGGAGGCTGTGAATACTTCTAAGAAGCCGGCGGCTCCTTGTACTAAGCCCAAGAGGAGGCGGGGTTGCTTTTAGGAAGCCTGTGGGTCCTTGTACGATGCCCAAGAGGAGGCCGATGCTTTTAAGAAGCCCGTGGGTCCCCAAACCCCGAGAAATTCAAGTCAGACTATTCACAAGGAATAGATCAAGCCAGGAAAGTTCGAGAATTTGGAAGAAGCTCAAAGATACCATTCACGGAGAATACATTCATCTCTGGGAGTAGAGTTTCTTAACAATTCCTAATGAGGACAGCCGAAGAAAAGACTGTATCTGGTGATCCTATTGGGGATCTAATTGTCTATTTCTACGAATAAACGAAACGGTGTCACCTAGTTCTAGACGTAGTTGCCGGGGAAACTTTAAATATCTATACTATTATTACACAGTTGATATGAGTTTATGAAAGAAGACTTACAGCGAAACAGCCCCACAATACAGTTATATGTATATGAAAGCGGTAAATGAAAGCAATAACCACTTACTCGGTTGTAGAGCTTCCATGCTGTTTGGTTAGTTGTTCAACAAAGAAAGATTGAAAACAACAGTATATTCAAAATCAAAGGAGAAAGTGCTTTGAAAAAGAAAGATTTGGCGCTTACACCTCAAGGAGAGGCCCAGGGTTTTATCAGTGAGCGCACTGTTTGGATTTGTACAGAGGGACTTATACAAGTGACTGAGGCCCAAAAAGGTTTTCTGTACAGAGAGATGGGTCTAACGCTCTCTCAAGAGGCCCAAAAGGTTTAAAGAAAAAAGAGTGGGGCTTATAACACGAGGGTAGGCCCAATTGATTTTTCGTTAAAAATGGCGATCGCGCCGAGGTTTTCTTTTAACGCAGAGGGACTTATACAATAAGTGAGTCCCAAAATGGTTTTGGTTAAAAGGGGGTTGGGTCTTACACTCTATTAGAGGCCCAAAAGTTTTGAATGGGTCTTATAGCTCAAGGAGAGGCCCAGTTGATTTTTTTCAAAAGGCGACGATCGCGCTGTTTGTTTTTTACAGTATCGGGACTTATACAATATACTGAGGCCCAAAAATGATTTGGTCAAAAAAGGATTGGGTCTTACACTCTATTAGAGGCCCATGAGTGTTTGAAAAAGTTTGATGAGGGTTGAATTAATCAAAAACCCTAATTTCATTTTTTAAAGGACATTTTTCAAAGAAAAATCAAGTAAAAAATGATAAAAAATATCAAATAAAATCATTAATCATGTTATAAACAGTGATTAAGGTTTATGAAAAAGTATATTATCCACATGAATATTTAAAATCATTTTGGTTTTAAAAATCAAGAAAAAGAAATCATTTTAAAAGCAATTAAAACAATTTAAAACAATATTTTTGAGTATATTAAAAATATATCAAATAATAATATTTTTTGTGATTTTTTGGTGGATTAAAATATTATGGAGTATGAATAAGAAGTGTGTAAAACAGATTTTGAAAATGATGATTTTTGCTATGTAAAAGAATTTGTTGAGTTTTGAAGATAAACTAAGAAAAAGAGAAAAGATGTCACAACATCACATTCGACATCTTTCATGAGTTTTCAACATCTTTTTATCAAACTTCAAACATTCATAACTCTCTCAATTTTTAATGGAATTAAGATCTGGAAGAGCCTATCTTGACCAATTTTTTGCAAGGAATCCAATGGTATCACTCATACATACTGAAACTTAATGTACAGCGCACACAAGGCAAAAAACCAGATCTGCACCTTAAGTTTAAACATCTTTGCTTATCAAATTTTCAAACATTCATAACTCTCTCAATTTTTAACGAAATTGAAATCCGTAAGAACCTATCTTGACCAATTTTTCGCAAGGAATCCAATGGTATTACTCATACATACTGAAACTTAATGTACAGCACACACAAGGCAAAAAACCAGATTTGCACCTTAAGTTTAAAACAACATAAACTCCACATATAAACATGTTAAAGTGCAAACAGTAGGAGGATCATAACATACACATTAAGGACTATATTTTTGCTTCAAGAATTGTTCAATATGATGCATGTATGTGGACATCAAAGGAAAGCATGATTCAAAGAATTCAAGTTATGAATTTTACCTCTTTTTTTGGAGATTTTGTGCAACCTACCAAGTGCTTTGTTCCATAAATGATTTGATGCTTTGGACACCCTCAAATGACCTCTTAGAAGCTTTTAGGATGGTTGGAATCAGCTGGTACCTGCAAAAACACAAACTGTCCCTTTCTTGCTAAAGGGGTTAAAAGTGACCAAAATAGCAACTCCCTCAAATGGTGTTCCAGATGTTGGGAACCATTTGGGATAGTTCAAGGATGATAATTGGAGTGTGTTTGAGGTTTTATCTGGTTTGGTAAGTGACTGAATCAAGACATGGCTTGAAAAATGCAAAAAAATGCCATTTTGAGGTTTTGAGAAGTGACTTTATGATTTTGTGATTACAGGTCACTTGTGATAATTTGCACAGCTTACATATGATATATATGAGGTGTGTGTGTGATTGATTGTGATGGAAAAGCTCTCAAGCTCAAAAACTCAAAATTACTTGCTTTGGAAGGCAAATTTGAGGTGAAAGAAGAGATTTTGAGGAAAGCATCTGTTTGATGGTTTTGGTGTACTCAAACTGAGCACAAATGAGCTCTATTTATAGTAGAGCAAGTTTGTTTTCGCAGCAATAGTGAATGGTGGCTGTAGCAGAGGTTTGGTCAATGTTGTCCAATGAGAATCCAAGTCTCCTCTAGCCATTGACTAGAGGTTAGAGCACAGAGCTTTGGTTCCCTACTTGTTGGAGGAATCTTGACTGAATTCAGTTGCAAATGTGTCAGTCCATGCCACCTCTAAGCATCTATTAAATGCTCCAATCCATAATTGGAGTCTTGTCCCTCTTTTAGGGATTTTTAGGAATAGCATGCTACTTCTTGTTCCAAGGACTTTGGAGGCTTGGCTCAGTGATTGTCCCCTTTAGATTTGATCCTCAGATGTGTCCAAGATGATGACAAGGCTTGGAAATTCGTGTGGCACAAGAAATGTGCAAATCTGCCCCATGAAAAATTCAGCTGCAGCAAGCCTTTTTGTAAAATCCATAACTCCCTGTTCGAGTATGCTACATGGACGTTCTAGGACTTTCTGGAAAGCTGAGATGATGTAATTCAACTTTGATGTTCAAGGTTTGGCTTGAATCAACTTGGATCATGAAGAAAAACATCCTTAAAGTTGGGACATTCTTGCTGGAAAAAAAATATTAGTGATGTCCTATGCAATGTTGGAACATCAGACATTAAGAACATTAATAATTCCAAACTTCAATCACTTGTATCTTTTAATCCACTATGATATTTTGAGTTGAAGTGAATTGCCTCTTTGATGCTTATCTTGCATGGTGACAAAGCTTGAAAATTGTGTGGCACAAGAAAAGTGCGCAAAATCTGTCCTAAAAAATCAGCTCGAGCAAGGCATGTTGTCATGTTCATAACTCCCTGCTCAAGTTGAATTAATGGGAGTTCTTATACATTTTGGAAAGCCCTAATGACATACTTTAACTTTGATGTTGGACTTTGGTCTCGGTTCAGCTTGCAAAGTCATCAAAAATGGTCTTGAACTTGTGTAGTCAAATCTGTCCTAAAAGCTGTCATGAAAATCCTGCTTTATCAATGCTTTTTGCAAAAAATCATATCTCCTTGCTCGAGTATGCTACAAGGACGTTCTACAACTTTCTGGAAAGCTGAGATAACATACTTCAACTTTGATGTTCAAGGTTTGGCTTGAATCAACTTGGATCATGGAGAAAAACATCCTTGAAGTTGGGACATTCTTGCTGGAAAAATATTAGTGATGTCCTATGCAATGTCAGAACATCAGACATTAAGAATTCCAAACTTTGATCACTTATATCTTTCAATCCTTATGATATTTTGAGTTGATTCCTTCTACAATGTTGAAGTATCAAATACCCTCTTTAAAAGTAGCTCTTACTCAAAATCAATGGATGCTTGGATCAATAGTTACAAACTTGAAAAGTTGTGCACTTGAACGTGATTTTAACTTAGAAAAAATTTCTAAGTTTCTTTCAATTTGATTAATTTTGCAATTTTGCATGATTTCTTGATTTAAATTTGATCAAATTAAATCATCCATCATATTTTCTTGAGTAATGGCTTGTGAAGCTCAAAGTTGACCAAAAGTCAAACTTTGACTTTCTGCGTCAGTTGACTTTGTATTAGATGAACTTGAGGCTTGATCCACTTGAAATGTTGCACTCTTGTGCTTAATTCTTGATGTGGGAGTCCTCTTGATCCATTGTGGATGTTTGAGAGGTTAGACAAGTTGAAGATCATGTCATTCCTTGATTGATCCTTTGTCTAAAGGCACTGAGAGGGCTTGAAACCCTAAGCTTGATTGTAGTGAATGCTCAACAATTCCTTGAGGAGATTGATGAGGCACAAAGGTACATCCATATTGTGCTGATGATTTGCACCATGATGGGAAATCTTAGTGGTCAAAATTTGGGGTATGACAGATGCCCCTATTTAATCTTCTTGGACCCGAGGGTGTGAATGACGAAGATATTCGGGCATTCGGGTTGCAAGAGGATTAAATATCGGAATACCCGAAATTTTGATGGCTATGAATGGCAGCTTGCGCGTTCATCTTCTTTTGCTAAGCAATGATGCTTAGAAAAGGTAAACTTCCCCTCGATCCTGGTTTCCTACCAAGGAACTGGTCTCAGTTTTCTTTTGAGATGAACTTCCCCTCGATCCTGGTTTCCTACCAAGGAACTGGTCTAAGTTTCTGATTTAAACTTCCCCTTGATCCTGGTTTCCTACCAAGGAACTGGTCTGAGTTGCTGTTGTAAACTTCCCCTCGATCCTGGTTTCCTACCAAGGAACTTGTCTCGGTTTCTTCCGTCAATAAACTTTATTGACAAGGGACGCTATGCGTAGCGATTTTCCTCAAACTTCTCGCCGAATTTTCCTGGGGAGATGCCATTTGATGGGAAAAAGTTTGACGTTAGACTCGCTAGGGGGCCCAATCGTCTGAGTTGTAGAGGTGCACAAACTTCTCTGTTGGAGACGCCATTTGTCGACTCTATCTAGGGAAAGCGAGTCTCTTGAGAGGCTGCTTCTGCTTGGGATCTTACATCATACTTTTCTCGGGATCTTCCCGGAGAAATGCCATATGATGGGGTCCAATTTTGAGGTGTCGAGGACCTTTTCATCAGCGGTGTTTCAGAGATAAACTGCCGTATTGCTGAATCTCTGTTTAAGAGGCTTTCTCTGGGGATTTTCCTTAATCCGAGAAAGCAAGGATATCATCTTCAATGGTGAAGAGTGACATTTATAGAAAGCTTCTCTGGCTTTTCATCAATCCAGAAATACACTGGAAGCGAGATAGTTCAAACACAAAATTTCTTAATCGAGGAAAGAACTAACAACTTGACCGAGTGGACAACTATCACTAGGGATAAGACCGACTGGAGTGATAGTGATGCAATATGAATGAGAATGTAAATAGAATGCATGATGTATGTATGTTTATGCTGACAAAACTGACGCGACATACCAACTAAAAAAATGAACATGACTGGATACTCGGCCATCGCGGGGCGAAGAAGTACCGTTGGTTCAGAATAGAAATTCCACCTTGCTTAGGAAAGATAGTCCCTGTTGGGAGCTATGTTGGTCAGGCTTAGGAGATAAGAACTCAGCCGAGGGTATCAGATGGAATAGTTGCATCCGACACTATTGATCCTTCATTCAGGCGCACTGGCGTAGAAGGAGTCTGCACTTTGAAGTTTGCTTACTTCCGGAGAAGCGGTTGATGCTCTTTTGATGTTCAACAGTCAAAAGAAATTGCCATCTTTATTTTAAAGCAGAAAAAGTTTTAACAAGTAAATTCATTTTTGTTTCATTTCAAGAATCATTAATCATGTTAAAAAACGTCATTCTGTAAAGCTAAAACAAATGAAAATTACAAACAAAAGCACAAAGGCTCAAATTTTATTTATAAGAAGGAGATCAGCCAAACGCGTGATTCTAAAGAGTATATACAAAGTTTGAAAATGGTAATTTACAGGGAAAAGGGCTACGTTGAAACATAACGACCACTATCCTTCTACCAACTTTGAATTCTGGGCATCCTGGGCTTCTGTCGAAGATGACCTTGACTGGAGTTTTCCTCCGATGGATGATGTAACTGCTGCTGAGGGACTTGCCTCTGTTGAACATAGTTACTTACCATTATGCCTAATTTTTGCCTGGATTGTACTTTGATGTTTCCAATCCACCGGGATGATTTTTTTTCATGTCTCTAACTTTTGCCTGGACCGCCCTTTCGGGTTTTCAATCCACCGAGACGTTTTTTTTTTTTAGTTTAGGCGAAGTATTTCTTGACTACATCAACATTCGTGGGGTAGGCAAATTCCTCTCCGTCCATGGTTGCAAGTCTCAAGGCGCCACCTGAGAAAGCTTCGTGACCACATAGGGGCCATCATAATTCGGAGTCCATTTGCCCCGGGAATCAGTGAGAAATGATTGTATCTTCTTGAGTAGTTTGAAGATTGGTGCGCATGTGGCGGTCATAAGGAATATGAACCTAGAGATGTAGTTCAAACGTCCCAGGAATCCCCTGACTTGTTTTTCAGTTTTCGGAGAAGGCATTTCTTGAATGGCCTTGACCTTGTCAGGATCAACCTCAATTCCTTTTTGGCCGACGATGAACCCTAAAAGTTTCCCTAAACGGACACCGAAGGTGCACTTATTGGGATTCAAGTGGAGTTTGTACTTTCGCAAATGCTCAAATAGTTTCGACAGGTGGGTCACATGCTCCTCTTCTGTCTTAGATTTTGCAATCATATCATCGACATATACCTCTATCTCTTTGTGTACCATGTCATGAAATAGATTAGTCATGGCCCTTTGATAGGTTGCCCCGGTGTTCATCAAACCGAACGGAATTACCTTGTAATAAAAGGTACCCCAAGGAATGATGAATGGAGTTTTCTCCATGTCTTTCGGTGCTATTTTAATCTGATTATAGCCCGAGAATCCATCCATGAAGGAGAAGACTTTGAACTTTGCTATGTTGTCTACCAGCATGTCAATGTGTGGTAAAGGAAAGTCGTCTTTTGGACTTGCCTTATTTAGATCCCTGTAATCAACACACATTCTGACCTTTCTGTCCTTTTTCAGAACGGGTACAATGTTGGCTAACCATTGAGGATATTCAGATGTAGCGAGGAAACCTGCGTCAATCTGTTTCTGTACCTCCTCTTTGATTTTGATGGCCATGTCCGGGTGAGTCCGTCTTAACCTCTGCTTTACTGGCGGACATTCCGATCTTAACGGTAAGTGATGTTCCACGATGCTGGTATCCAACCCTGGCATATCCTGATAGGACCAAGCGAATACATCGGGAAATTCTCTGAGAAGCTTTATCAACCTCTCTCTGGCAGTTGGACTGAGCAGTGCCCCAATCCTGATTTCTTTTCTCTCTTTTTCTGAACCCAAGTTTACCGTTTCCAACGGCTCTTTGTGAGGTTCAATGGACCTTTCCTCTTGTCTGAGTAGTCGGGAGATCTCTTCTGGAATTTCGTTGTCAACTTCTTCTTCAGCCCCAAATACCGGGAACTCAAAGTCGGGAGAAGGCATCGGATCGTATGTTTCAACGGGGTTTAAAACAAGCAATCTGCATGACGTGATGATTCGTGTTTAGAAGAGATAGAGAAAATGCGAAAGTGTGTGCAGTGTATTTTTTTACTGCTTGTTTTTATTTTTAATTGTTTTTTAGGATTACCATTTTCTGAAAAAGCAAAAAGAGAAAACAGCAATTAATGCGGAAATTACATAACGACGTTATTTTATTAATGAACAAGTCGATCCTTGAAACTACAGCCCTATAAAACAAAACTCTGTCGCTTTGGGCGGAGTGAAGAGGGGAAATTTACGGAAAGCGAGCCCTATCAAAACATTCGTTTCACCTGGGTAGGGTGAAAGGTTAAAGATGGCAATTACTTTGATTAGCGAACGACCTTCGGAACATCGACAGCAACCCATTGGCGGCGAACTCCTCGGTGAATCACAAAGTCTTGCACCTTCCTTGATTTGTCTTCAGAAATGACGCGGATTTCCGGTGGAGCAGGATCATTGGAATCTGTCTCCCAGGAAGAATTGTCGTAGGAGGATTCCTCTGTTGTATTATGCAGAGTAGTTGTGCTCTCAGCTGTATATCCCCATCCAGTAGGCTGGATGTCTTCGAGCCTGATACGAGAGCTTTCGGGAGCAGTGTACTTGACCATGAAGTCGTATTTTCCACTTGGTTCTCCCAAGGTGTCCCAAACTTCTTTGGAACTGGAGGAGTCATTTATCTCGATGATGTTGACCTCGGGAAAAGCATAGTTGATGAATTCAAGTCCTGCAAATGTTGCGAATTCATCTTCATGTTGAGTAGTTTCTGAATGACCTGAGTGTTGATCCCATGACATGGTGGGGACACAGGTATTCTTTTCAATGGTGGTCAACTGATTTTCATTGTTCGGCTGACTCTCTTGCCCCAAGTTTCCTGGGTAAGGTTGCCACATTGGCAGACCATCCATTGGGCCATAGTAATTGTGGTCAAAGTTGTCTTTCATCAGAGTGTCTTCCTCTAATGAATTTGGCGGAGCACGGCATCCTTTCGGATCACAACCTCCATATATCATTTCGACGTCTGACCGTGGTATAAATCTCGGACTCTGTGTGGGATAGTAAAATGGCATAGGCACCTCTTCCTGAGACATATAACCGTCCTCGTTAAGGTAGGACTTCCATTCTTCATCTGTGTCAGAGGGATCTTCCTCATTGATAGCATGTACTGCCTGAGACACTGGGTGAAGGAAACCTCCACTGTGGAAGAAGTTTTGAAGGGGATGAAGACTTTCATCGTTGGCAGCTGTCCGGGTACAGGTTACGGAAAAACCAAGACCCTTCTTTGTTTTATTGTCAATAGGAATGACAAGCTGTCCCCATCCGGTTGTGTCGGTACTCTCGACCGCTTTGATAGCATCTTTGTATGAGGAAATCAAGGTTCCTCCTCTTGATTGGTTGTCCTTGCTCACCGACAGTGCTTGGAACTGAGTTCCAATAACCTCCTCGGGTTCTACACAAGTAAATGATGATAAGTTACTCACGAGCAAGGCCTGTTCTCCACAGACTGTGACAAGTTGATCATTCTGAACGACCTTTAGCTTTTGGTGGAGGGTTGAAGTGACCGTTCCAGCCTGATGTATCCAAGGTCTTCCTAATAAACAAATGTATGTTGCCCGGATGTCCATGACCTGGAAAGTGACTTGGAAAGTATGAGGACTGATAGTTATGGGAAGATCAACTTCGCCGATAACCGCTTTTCTGGATCCGTCGAATGCTTTGACGACAACCTCGCTGATTCTCATCGGAGGGCCTTTGAATGATAATTGCATCAAAGTGGACTTCAGCATAACATTCAGGGCTGACCCTGTGTCTACCAGTACGCTGGCTAAAGCATCGTCCTGGAAGTTAACTGTGATGTTGAGCGCCATGTTATGACGACGACCCTCTTCGGGTAATTCCTCATCACTAAATCCCAAATTATTGCAGGAAGTGATGTTAGAGACAATGCTATCGAATTGTCTGATTGTTACATCCTGTTCCACAAAGGCTTGCTCCAAGACTTTCTGTAGAGCCTCCCTGTGGGCTTCTGAACTGAGTAACAGTGATAATACCGAGATCTTTGAAGGAGTCTGCAACAGCTGATCAACAATGTTATATTCACTCCTTTGGATAAGCTTCAGCATCTCATCATTATTTTTCGAAAGGTCGGGATTACTGGATTGACCGGCTGATGGATCGGGAGCTCCTGTCTGATGTTCCTTTTCCTTGTTAGATTCTCTAACTCCTCGGTTGAAGATTCGACCGCTCCGTGTTACACGACTGATGTCTGCTATATTCACGATGGAGGGTAATGGAGTTCCCTTTCCATTCTCAATTGTTGTTGCACCGTATTTGTAAGGGATAGCCTTAGTTGATTCATACAGTGTTGGTCCCGGTAGATAGATGACTATGGGAACCTCCTGATTTTTCTGACCATCATAAGTAATCTCGATCCGTTCCCGGTTGGGAATTCTAGATTCGTCAAGTAGAGGGATGATAGCAAAAACATCCATGGTCTGGTGACGACCAGAGATTGTGACAACATCCTCGACTTGATCGGCAAGGTAGTTCGGCGTCTAGTTGATGGCTCCAGAACCCGGATATGGGCAAATCTCTCCATGATCCACCTGACCCTGAAGAGCTGCTCTCACAAGGTAACACCCTTGGTTACTTTCTGAACAGACACTACAACGGTCATAATTGTGTGGTGGCACCTGACCACGCCCACTTTGAATACAATGTAACCTCACTAGGTTAGCTTCCCCAGATCAGACATCCTGACTTTGACGCCGAGTAGGATTCTTGTTACTGATACTAATTTGCTGAGTATCTTCATCCATATAGATTGGCATCCACCAGTGATTTAACAAGTACTGAAGTGCCTCCTGGACAAGGATACAACCTCGATCATTTTCGCAACCTGCTTTACAGCTTTGATAGTCGTGTGATATTAAGAATTCGAGTCGGACCTGCTCAGCATACAACTCTACCAGGTTGGCATTCATCACGCGAATATCGAAGATCTGAACCATGTTGATCTGATAAGGGTTCCTATCATGGTAGTATTGGATCCATCCAAGATCCATCTGACGCTGGAGGGCCTCCTGTATGAAAGAGCATCCCTGTTTATTTACCGAGAAAGTCAGACAAGAATTGTAATCATGCCGTGGTAGATTATGATACTGGCTTTGCCTTGAATGCATTGCCACCAAGTTGGCATTCATTGCACGGATATCGTGGTTCTGAATGATGTTGAAGTTCGTGTAGACCATGTTAACTCCACGAACTCGGTGCTCTTGGATCCTTCCGAGATCCATCTATTCCTGTAGAGCTGCTTGCACCACAGAACATCCTTGATTGTTTTTAGAGCAGACATCACACTGATGATAATTATAAAGTGGCACATGGCCGTACCCACTCTGTCTACAATGCATCTTGACCAGATTGGTCCTCAACAAGAGTACATCATGATTTTGATAGATGTTGTTAAATTCTCTCTCAATCAGGTTGACTGCAGCTTTCTCATGTTGAGGCAGCGGGTTTGTGAGAACATTGGGATTTGTATCTTTGAAAGATAAGAGCCTGCTCCTAACAAGCTTTTGCACGTCAGATTTGAAATTGAGACAGTTCTCTATGTTATGCCTTGATCCTCCTTGATGATAAGGGCATGCTTGATCCACCTTAAACCAGAAAGGCGGATTTTCCGGTACTGTAAGAGGAGACTTAGTCTGGATGTGCCCCTTAGCTAGTAGTAACGGAAATAGTTCTGCGTACAACATGGGTATAGGATCAAACCCTGATGGTCGTGTTGTACGGTTGTTGTTATATGGAGGACGAGCCTACTGAAGAGGTTGTTGTGTCCTTTGCTGATTAGGTTGGCTCTGTGTAACCTGAGGTTGATACGTAGGCGCGGTGTTGATAGCAGGAGTTACAGCTGCTACTGGTTGATAACGTCGCCTTTGCTTTCCGAGAGAGATATTCCCAATATCTTGTTCTTTTTTCTTAGGGAGAGCACTACCGTATTTTTTAGTACCGCTCGTCGATCCAGTGTCTTTTACCAAATGTCCTTCTCGGACGAGTTCCTCAAGACGTACGCCCATGCCCACCATCTTGGTGAAATCACTGGGTGCACTGGCAACCATTCGGTTATAGTAAAATGAGCTTAAGGTTTTTAAGAAGATCTTTGTCATCTCTTTTTCCTCAAGAGGTGGACAAATTTGAGCGGCAATCTCACGCCATCTCTGGGCGTACTCCTTAAAGGTTTCCTTGTCCTTTTGTGACATTGATCTGAGTTGATCTCTGTCCAGTGCCATGTCCAAATTGTATTTGTATTGTTGGACGAAGGCAGTACCAAGATCTCTGAATGTACTGATCGTGGCACGGTTTAAACCCATGTACCATTTGAGTGCGGCACCGGTTAAACTATCCTGGAAGTAGTGAATCAGTAGGTCCTGATTCTCCGTCTGAGCTGACATTCGCCGAGCGTACATCACCAGATGGCTTTGAGGGAAAGAGTTACCCTTGTATTTTTCAAAGTCGGGCACTTGAAATTTGTGCGGAACTTTCACATTGGGGACCAAGCAAAGGTATGCGGCGTCCTTTCCAAATAGATCCTGATCGTGGATGGCTTGCAGTTCTTTTTGTATTTCCAAGAACTGTTCCTGGAATTCATCCATTCGGTCAAACAAAGTTTCCTTCTTACCAGAAGGTATCGGTGGAATCTGTCCTTCCGGGACAGTGTGCACCACAAGGAGTGGTATCGTGACTACGACAGTGAATCTTAGCATTTCCCGATGTTTGTAACCTTCAGGAGTCTTCAATATGCCTCCGGCATCTTCGCTTTCCCGAAGTTTGTAACCTTCAGGCCCAGCAGCTTCTGTTATGATTCCCTGATCTTCAGTGATTGGCAGAACATATCCTTCCGGGATATAGTTAACAGGCATGCCCCAAGGATGATCTTTCGGCATTTGATACCTACGATCAAACTTCTCCACTATGGGCGCTGAGGTGATCTCTGAGATCACAGTCCTTTGTAGCTGAGCTTCTGCCATGGCTTGCATGTCGTTATGAAGCTTTCTCATATCCTCTCTTAGAGCGTCGATCTCTTCTTTCAACTCTCTGTTTTCTTCCTCAAGATCATCCATCTTTTTCTGACGATTGGCCCGAGTATTGTACGAATGAGACAGTTTGACTCTAGAATCGAGACACAAACGTGAGATTCGTAGGTAAGAAGAATACGCGATGTGAGAATGATGAATGCAATGATTATATTAATTGTTTTTTGGTTTAATCAAAATAAACTTTGACAATTAGATTGGAAATATCAAACAGTGGGGAGACCCCTTTTTATTGAATTCAAAGGATTACATAAATGGAAATACAGTAGATTACAAAGTGCAGAAACAGAAACCTAAGCTAAGGGGTCCCGAGAGAACTCGGGTGCTGATTCTGGTATCTTCCTTTTCTTTGACCGAGGCTCTTGGGCCGTTGTCGGGTTGTCATTCCTTTGCCAAGTGAAAGGAGCGAGCAAATTCCTTTGGTCATTCTGATTATCCACAGCATGTTGCTCTAAAATCTCAATCAGAGCATCCTTATCTTTCAATAGTTGCTATATTTTGATGCACTCTACGTTGAGGGTGCGGTACTTATTCTTCCAGGACCTTCTCTCCTTTTGAACTTTGTTAAGAGTAACCTGAAGCTTTTCCGTTTCAGTCATGAAGTACATGACAGACTCCCTCGGTGGAAGAACTCCATGACGAGGATAAGGCATCTTTAGCTTGAGAGCTCTAGTTTGTACCCAGTGGAGATAAGGCTCCACCGAGACACAGTCCTGTTTTCCTAGAGACTCCCGTCCTTTCTTATGAACATGCTTCTAAGCGTACACTATTTCTGTCTTTAGTGCTCTGTCATTTTCTCCTTCCTTGAAGAAAAGACCTTCCAGATGAACACCCTGTGGGACGTATCTCATCGGGTATCCAAATTGACGGCGAACCAATATCGGATGATAGTTGATTCCTCCCTTAGTTCCTATAAGGGGTACGTTGGGGAAGTTTCCACAACGTTCAATGATCCTGATTCCATCATAGATCCTATTATACCAATCTATATCAGAGTTGGTGAGGGACATGATCTTCTGCGACCAACGTAAGGCACTCTTGCAATCCCAGAAAGCAGCAGACTCAGGCAAATGGGAGATAAACCATTTGTAAAGCAAAGGTACACAGCATGTGATCTCCCCTCCGCTGTACAAATTTCCCAAGTGTATAGAATGATACGCATCTGCGAGCAAAGTCGGCACAGGGTTTCCAATGAGAAAAACCTTAATGGAGTTTATATCGACGAAGTTATTGATGTTGGGAAACAAAAATAACCCGTAGATGAGCAAGACAAAGATGCTTTCAAAAGCAGACACGTTTCCTATACTGGCAAAATACAGGGCTTTCTTTGTCAAGAACTGGGCTGGCAAACCTTGGATGCCACCCTTAGTGGTCAGGTGAGTCTTGACCTCAGACTCGTCCAAATGAATTGCTCTTGCAATGGTCTGATTCTTTGGAATTTCTTCCAATCCAGAAAATGGAGCTCGATCAGTGATAGGTAAATCGATCAAATGAGAATACTCCTCCAGCGTTGGTGCTAGCTGGTAATCTGGGAATGTGAAGCAGTGATAAACTGGACCGTAGAACTGAACGAGCGCGTCCATGATTCCCTCAATCACATGGACCCTTAATAGAGGTAGCAGACCTCCGTACTTGGCTCTGAAGGCCTCTTGGTTTGTGATCATCCTCGGCAAACCTCTCAAATCTTCTAGTTTTGGAATCCTTGAAGGTGTACTTATGAGTTCTCCTTCTACCGAAATCCATTAGCGCAATCCTTTTCTCTGATATTTGCAATCACAGTCTTAGTTTAATTTTAAAAACAGAGAGACTAGAAGAGAAATTTTTTCTTGTTTTAATGTTTTTTAAATGGATGCATGAATGCAGCACACAAAAACATAGAAAAAACATAGGGTCAAAGGGTCGTTGTCATGAAGTCAAGGCTCTACCCATCCCCAAAGGTTTATACTAGTGTGATTTTTGTACCTGTACTCATTATCATCAGCTCCTCCCAGGAAAGAAAAACAACAAGTGGATCGCCAGTGAGTTGTAGAGCGATCTTAGAGTAAGTTCCATTCACCGAGAATAGATCACCAGCCTCAAATGAGGGTAGTATCGCGTAACAACTATTCCCAATAGTTTCTGCACTACAAAAGGGTTTGGCTCCTCAGCTTCTCAGACATCACAATCGGCCCATTGTCTAGGTGAGAGAATGGGTTGCATTGGTCAGCCTCCACTGAGGTTGATGGTCGACCTCGTCGCCATCACTTATCTTAAGTGTATACTCAATCTTTCCACATGCGGCATCACACGCATTCCCATTAGCAGAAAAATAAACACGTATAGCAATTAGGAAAAGTAGTATATATATTCGTCCTAATCATCCTAGACCTTTAAAGCTATGAATCCTAAGTTCCTGACAGAAAATGGGTTCCCCGGCGGAATTACTATCCTGTGGTTTCATTCCAAATTAACAGCGTTTTGACCTAAGATCCTAGTGACGTCAAGGTTTCTACCTAGGGGACAAAAAGAGAACAAGATCCCTAAAGATACCTGTCTTTGTCCCCAACAGAGTCGCCATTTTTCTGTGGAAAATGGGGACGATGATGACTAGATCTCACAATGACTTCTCCCTAGCAGAGTCGCCATTTTTCTGTAGCGAGTGATTTTTGGATGTGGTTACGAAGCACAATCGCTCTGGTACTACAGCTCGATTCATTTTTATCCTATTAAAGCTGATGAAGGAAGGGAAGTAGATGTCTCCAATTAACCATGCTTGCATACTGAGGTTAAACAGTCAAAACTGTTGGTTTACAGATGCTACAAAGATTCGGGGTCTCTCCTAGGTTATTTTGTTGACGAGGGGTGCTTTAGGCTATCGGTTAGGATGTCAGGACAGATATATGTGAAAGTATGGGATTTTGGGTTTTTGTTTAGTGTACTCGCTAAGACTTTTCTTTCAAACTTATGCCTACGTATTCCCGTTTACCAAAACAGGGAAATCAGAGCGTTCGTAGTTCCCCCTATTCTATGGGAGGAAATGGTTGTTTTGGTGTCTTGTTCAAAGCCCAAGACGTGAAGCGAAAGGTAGTTTGTATCTTGTTCAAAGCCCAAGATATGAAGCTAAAAGGGTTTGTCTTTAGAGAGAATTTGTCATCTCTAAAGAGGGTCTGTTTGTCACAACTGTTGGGTGACTGACTGTAAAGGAGGATTACTTTAACCAGGATACGCGGATCCTAGCAATGTCATAATTTCCTTTATAGGGGGTTTTAACCTGAAGGAGAAGACTTTAACTCAGTGTAGAGCAATGCTATCTTTCCTTAGGAATTTCTCATACTAAAAGAGGGACAGTGGCATAGATGTAGATGATCCTGAGGCTTGCCGCTTACAGCGATTAGATGAAGGGGAAATGAGTTGTTGATGTTTGTGTACTGTGAACGAAGCACAACTTTGATGCTAAAAGGTTGATTGGATCAACCAGTGGTTTTCTTATATAAAGCCTAAGAGGAGGCTAATATGTGTCTCGTACAAAGCCCGAGAGAGAGGCTAAAAGGGGTTTTGACTCGATGATTGAGTCTTTTGGTATCTCGTATAAAGCCCGAGATGGAGGCTATTTGACTCAACAAGAGAGTTTTTTTTGTATCTCGTACGAAGCCTGAGATGGAGGCTAAAATTTGTTTGGCTCAATAAGAACCTTTTTGTATCTCGTATAAAGCCCGAGATGGAGGCAAAAGGGTGATTGACTCAACGAGGGAGTCTCTTATGTGTCTCGTACAAAGCCCGAGAGAGAGGCTGAACGTTGTTTGACTCCGCTGGGGAGGATCATTGTATAAAGCCCAAGAGGAGGCTATGGTGACTGTTTCAGTTGAGTGACAGGTCCAGTATACTGATTTTGAAAGAGAAAATCAGTTCTTATATGAGCAACACTGTACTCAAGGATTTGATTCGAGGATCCGGGTTATTCCTGTTCTTTAAGGAAGTGGGAAATCCGAAGGGTATTGATACTGTCCGAGTCTACGGGTTTTCTTCCTATTTAACGAAGAGGTCACTTGAGAATGTCTTTGAGACTCAAGGATATTAGACTGTCCGTGTCTAGAGTTTCATCTTTTGTACTATGCTTTGAGAAACAGTAATAGACTCTTTGAAAGGACTGTTCTATGAAGATAACTAAGTTCTGTTCCTATACCTCTAGGAGGTCATCGGGACAATTTGTACGAAGCCCAAGAGGCGGCTAGAAACTTTTAAGAAGCCGAGTGGTTCTTGTATGAAGCCCAAGAGGAGGCTATCATTCCCGGAGGAAGAATCATTATACGAAGCCTAAGAGGAGGCTGTGAATACTTCTAAGAAGCCGGCGGATCCTTGTACTAAGCCCAAGAGGAGGCGGGGTTGCTTTTAGGAAGCCTATGGGTCCTTGTACGATGCCCAAGAGGAGGCCGATGCTTTTAAGAAGCCCGTGGGTCCCCAAACCCCGAGAAATTCAAGACAGGCTATTCACAAGGAATAGATCAAGCCAGGAAAGTTCGAGAATTTGGAAGAAACTCAAACATGGCATTCACGGAGAATACATTCATCTCTGGGAGTAGAGTTTCTTGACAATTCCTAATGAGGACAGCCGAAGAGAAGACTGTATCTGGTGATCCTATTGGGGATCTAGTTGTCTATTTCTACGAATAAACGAAACGGCGTCACCTAGTTCTAGACGTAGTTGTCGGGGAAACTCTAAATATCTATACTATTATTACACAGTTGATATGAGTTTATGAAAGAAGACTTAGAGCGAAACAGCCCCACAATACAGTTATATGTATATGAAAGCGGTAAATGAAAGCAATAACCACTTACTCGGTTGTAGAGCTTCCATGTTGTTTGGTTAGTTGTTCAACAAAGAAAGATTGAAAACAACAGTATATTCAAAATCAAAGGAGAAAGTGCTTTGAAAAAGAAAGATTTGGGGCTTACAGCTCAAGGAGAGGCCCAGGGTTTTATCAGTGAGCGCACTATTTGGATTTGTACAGAGGGACTTATACAAGTGACTGAGGCCCAAAAAGGTTTTCTGTACAGAGAGATGGGTCTAACACTCTCTCAAGAGGCCCAAAAGGTTTAAAGAAAAATGAGTGGGGCTTATAACACGATGGTAGGCCCAATTGATTTTTCGTTAAAAATGGTGATCTCGCCGAGGTTTTCTTTTAACGCAGAGGGACTTATACAATAAGTGAGGCCCAAAATGGTTTTGGTTAAAAGGGGGTTGGGTCTTACACTCTATTAGAGGCCCAAAAGTTTTGAATGGGTCTTATAGCTCAAGGAGAGACCCAGTTGATTTTTTTCAAAAGGCGACGATCGCGCCGTTTGTTTTTGACGGTATCGGGACTTATACAATATACTGAGGCCCAAAAATGATTTGGTCAAAAAAGGATTGGGTCTTACACTCTATTAGAGGCCCATGAGTGTTTGAAAAAGTTTGATGAGGGTTGAATTAATCAAAAACCCTAATTTCATTTTTTAAAGGACATTTTTCAAAGAAAAATCAAGTAAAAAATGATAAAAAATATCAAATAAAATCATTAATCATGTTATAAACAGTGATTAAGGTTAATGAAAAAGTATTTTATCCACATGAATATTTAAAATCATTTTGGTTTTAAAAATCAAGAAAAAGAAATCATTTTAAAAACATTTAAAACAATTTAAAACAATATTTTTGAGTATATTAAAAATATATCAAATAATAATAATTTTTGTGATTTTTTGGTGGATTAAAATATTATGGAGTATGAATAAGAAGTGTGTAAAACAGATTTTGAAAATGATAATTTTTGCTATGTAAAAGAATTGGTTGAGTTTTGAAGATAAACTAAGAAAAAGAGGAAAGATGTCACAACATCACATTCGACATCTTTCATGAGTTTTCAACATCTTTTTATCAAACTTCAAACATTCATAACTCTCTCAATTTTTAACGGAATTAAGATCCGGAAGAGCCTATCTTGACCAATTTTTCGCAAGGAATCCAATGGTATCACTCATACATACTGAAACTTAATGTACAGTGCACACAAGGCAAAAAACCAGATCTGCACCTTAAGTTTAAACATCTTTGCTTATCAAATTTTCAAACATTCATAACTCTCTCAATTTTTAACGAAATTGAAATTCGTAAGAACCTATCTTGACCAATTTTTTGCAAGGAATCCAATGGTATTACTCATACATACTGAAACTTAATGTACAGCACACACAAGGCAAAAAACCAGATCTGCACCTTAAGTTTAAAACAACATAAACTCCACATATAAACATGTTAAAGTGCAAACAGCAGGAGGATCATAACATACACATTAAGGACTATATTTTTGCTTCAAGAATTGTTCAATATGATGCATGTATGTGGACATCAAAGGAAAGCATGATTCAAAGAATTCAAGTTATGAATTTTACCTCTTTTTTGGAGATTTTGTGCAACCTACCAAGTGCTTTGTTCCAGAAATGATTTGATGCATTGGACACCCTCAAATGACCTCTTAGAAGCTTTTAGATGGTTGGAATCAGCTGGTACCTGCAAAAACACAAACTGTCCCTTTCTTGCAAAAGGGGTTAAAAGTGACCAAAATAGCAACTCCCTCAAATGGTGTTCCAGATGTTGGGAACCATTTGGGATAGTTCAAGGATGATATTTGGAGTGTGTTTGAGGTTTTATCTAGTTTGGTAAGTGACTGAATCAAGACATGGCTTGAAAAATGCAAAAAAGTGCCATTTTGAGGTTTTGAGAAGTGACTTTGTGATTTTGTGATTACAGGTCACTTGTGATAGTTTGCACAGCTTACATATGATATATATGAGGTGTGTGTGTGATTGATTGTGATGGAAAATCTCTCAAGCTCAAAAACTCATAATTACTTGCTTTGGAAGGCAAATTTGAGGTGAAAGAAGAGATTTTGAGGAAAGCATCTGTTTGAAGGCTTTGGTGTACTCAAACTGAGCACAAATGAGCTTTATTTATAGTAGAGCAAGTTTGTTTTTGCAGCAATAGTGAATGGTGGCTGCAGCAGAGGTTTGGCCAATGTTGTCCAATGAGAATCCAAGTCTCCTCTAGCCATTGACTAGAGGTTAGAGCACAGAGCTTTGGTTCCCTACTTGTAGGAGGAATCTTGACTGAATTCAGTTGCAAATGTGTCAGTCCATGCCACCTCTAAGCATCTATTAAATGCTCCAATCTAAAATTGGAGTCTTGTCCCTCTTTTAGGGATTTTTAGGAATAGCATGCTACTTCTTGTTCCAAGGACTTTGGAGGCTTGGCTCAGTGATTGTCCCCTTTAGATTTGATCCTTAGATGTTTCCAAGATGATGACAAGGCTTGGAAATTCGTGTGGCACAAGAAATGTGCAAATCTGCCCCATGAAAAATTCAGCTGCAGCAAGCCTTTTTGTAAAATCCATAACTCCCTGCTCGAGTATGCTACATGGACGTTCTAGGACTTTCTGGAAAGCTGAGATGATGTACTTGAACTTTGATGTTCAAGGTTTGGCTTGAATCAACTTGGATCATGAAGAAAAACATCCTTGAAGTTGGGACATTCTTGCTGGAAAAAAAAATATTAGTGATGTCCTATGCAATGTTGGAACATCAGACATTAAGAACATTAATAATTCCAAACTTCAATCACTTGTATCTTTTAATCCACTATGATATTTTGAGTTGAAGTGAATTGCCTCTTTGATGCTTGTCTTGCATGGTGACAAAGCTTGAAAATTGTGTGGCACAAGAAAAGTGCACAAAATCTGTCCTAAAAAATCAGCTCGAGCAAGGCATGTTGTCATGTTCATAACTCCCTGCTCAAGTTGAATTAATGGGAGTTCTTATACATTTTGGAAAGCCCTAATGACATACTTTAACTTTGATGTTGGACTTTGGTCTCGGTTCAGCTTGCAAAGTCATCAAAAATGGTCTTGAACTTGTGTAGTCAAATCTGTCCTAAAAGCTGTCATGAAAATTCTGCTTTATCAATGCTTTTTGCAAAAATCATATCTCCTTGCTCGAGTATGCTACAAGGACGTTCTACAAATTTCTGGAAAGCTGAGATAACATACTTCAACTTTGATGTTCAAGGTTTGGCTTGAATCAACTTGGATCATGGAGAAAAACATCCTTGAAGTTGGGACATTCTTGCTGGAAAAATATTAGTGATGTCCTATGCAATGTCAGAACATCAGACATTAAGAATTCCAAACTTTGATCACTTATATCTTTCAATCCTTATGATATTTTGAGTTGATTCCTTCTACAATGTTGAAGTATCAAATACCCTCTTTAAAAGTAGCTCTTACTCAAAATCAATGGATGCTTGGATCAATAGTTACAAACTTGAAAAGTTGTGCACTTGAACGTGATTTTAACTTAGAAAAAATTTCTAAGTTTCTTTCAATTTGATCAATTTTGCAATTTTGCATGATTTATTGATTTAAATTTGATCAAATTAAATCATCCATCATATTTTCTTGAGTAATGGCTTGTGAAGCTCAAAGTTGACCAAAAGTCAAACTTTGACTTTCTACGTCAATTGACTTTGTATTAGATGAACTTGAGGCTTGATCCACTTGAAATGTTGCACTCTTGTGCTTAATTCTTGATGTGGGAGTCCTCTTGATCCATTGTGGATGTTTGAGAGGTTAGACAAGTTGAAGATCATGTCATTCCTTGATTGATCCTTTGTCTAAAGGCTCTGAGAGGGCTTGAAACCCTAAGCTTGATTGTAGTGAATGCTCAACAATTCCTTGAGGAGATTGATGAGGCACAAAGGTACATCCATATTATGCTGATGATTTGCACCATGATGGGAAATCTTAGTGGTCAAAATTTAGTGTATGACACACTGCAATACCAACTTTCTTGCTTAAACTCTTTGAGGGAGGATGACGAAGTAAAAACGCAAACTTCTGATGGTATGCTTTTGGATAAAACCCTGTTGAGGATGTACAGGCATTGTTTCGAATCCCTAAACACTGGACATATAAGGGAGATAGACCTTTATTAACCCCTTTGAGCCTTGAAGTAGGAGTTTTCTTTCGTACGAAAAAACCCTCACACTTAACCCAGGGGCAGGGTAGGCGTCAGTTAGTTGGATCAAACGTTCAAATTTCAAAAGGAGTATGCATCTGAGGATCCATCATCTTCTATTCCACCGTCAAGAGGTCAGGAGATGTGAAACCATAATGGTTATCCATCAACAATCAAGGAGTGAGACAGTCACACCCTTTCAAACAAGTCAGACAAGCCAGTGTCACACGATTTGTTCAAAAAAAAAAAAAAAAAGCCCGCTAAGTCAAAACTTGAAAACAAGCGACTTAGGAAAAACTTAAGGCATCTCGCTGGACTTCAAAATAGAAAAACTCAAAAGAGTCAGTCCAGGCAAAAACTAGGGGTCAGAAAGCAAAAGAACGAAAAGCAAAAAGCAAAAAGGATTACAAAAGAAAAATCCTCAGATAAGAACAAAGTCGTGTGGCTACAAACGCAAAAGACAAAAGGGGTGACTGTCACTCCAAAACTTCATCAGGTGTCAAACCATCAGTTGCATGGGTTCCTTAAAGATCATAAAACCTTTTGGAGAGATGAGCGCTTGCACCAAATTACTGAACGTAGAACTGGAGAACATCAAGGAGAATGGGTGGGTACAAATAAACTTTGAGCTTTAAATCCTTTTTTCTCAAAAATCATGAACCAGGCCACGATACAACCCTCAAAGGTCCTAATTGAAGCAGGGTTTATTCTGAAAGTGCACTTTAGCGAGATAGTGTTCCTGACTCCTATGGGTTGTGCTAATAAGATTTTTGTTGGTATTGCATGTGCGTATTGTTTTCCAATCAAAAATCAATGTCGCATCCCAGCTAGTGATTCGTTCACAAAGCTTGGCGACACATTTTCAATAAAACTTCAGGTTAACACGAGTGTTGCATTAGAATTGTCATTCTCATAATAAACATTTTCCGCTTGCATGTGTTTGACATCAAAGAAACTTATACAATGAACGTCAGTTGAGAAGCTCGATCACGCCAAGTTGAGATGGTGAAAACTCTGAAGGACAGTCATGTCAAGGGGTATGTGGCCAAGAGGCTGTACGCAGCCTGCGGGTTCTCGATAAATGGTGATAAGAAGTAGCCAAACTGGGGCAATTATGTCGAGATTCAATAAATCTCTCCACAAGCGCTTAATATGGGGCAATCAGGTCGATTTGACAAATCTCTGTAAGATCAGTCAGGGGTAAAGTTCCTTCAAGACTTAGGGCAGACCACCTCAAAAGCATGGGAAGTTATCCACTCCTGAGGACGGTTGATCGAAAACACCTCTTCAAGGTTCAAAATACTGGGGCAGAGTATTTTTCAAGTCATTACAAATCCTTTCGAGGTAATTTACTTCGTGAATCATGAAGTCTGGGGCAGTTGTGATACATCTCTAAGAGTTTGAAGACCCGAGGCATGTTGAACGCCCGGTCTTCTATAAAATCCTCTTGAGATGGTTTCTTCGATTATACATGGCAGTCTGGGGCAAGTGGAGAGTTCAAAGAGCCACTTATGACCATAGAGACAGGTCAGGCTGGGTAACAAGTTTGTTTTTCCCCAGTAGCGTTACTCTCCCCAGCACTGAAAGTTCATCATCCTCAGCAGAACTCATTCCCCCCAGCAAGCAGTTTAAAGTGGATTGCTCCGAGGTGGGTGTGGTTGTATCTCCTGTAGGAGGTGTGTTGGATGTCTTTGAAAAGACTTTATTTTCCCCACAGAGCCTGGTAATCACTTTCCTCAGGAGGTCAGGAAGTGTAGTTTCGTCAGCAACGGCATGCTCTAATCCCCAGCAGGGTAGCAGGGTTTCTCCCCAGTAGAGCTACTCCCCTCAATATTGAAACTTCATTCTCCTCAGCAGGTTATTACTTTCCCCAGCCAGAGTTTCGAGGATTATCTTCCTCAGCAGAGTACACAGGATTAATTCCCCAGCTATGTAGTTGTGATTGATTTATCACTTTCTCAGTAAACAATCAGTAGTTGATGTTGTTGCATCCCCAACCGGAGACTTATGGAATATTTTCTTTGGGTAAAGATGTTATTTTCCCCACCGGGTCTGAGCACTCAGCTAGTCAAGAAATGATTTTCTCACCAGCAACGGTATGAGTTAATCCCCTCAGATGAGTAAGCTTGATCTTCTAGCAGAGTTGATGTCATCATCTACCGTTCCCCAAGCAGATTTGCTGGTCATGGCCGGTACTCCCCTGCAGGGTAAAAGTACTGATATTCCCCGGTAGGGTAAAAGCAAGGGCATCTCCCAATAGCAGGTTGAGTTCGGTAATATCCTCGAACAGGCTTGGAATTATTGACTTGTCTCCTCAAGCAAAGTTTGATGGTGATCTTCACAGTGGTTTATTCAACATCAGTTGATATCCCCGACGAGTCCTAAGTCTAATTGTTATTGGCATTCTTTCAGATCTAGGTAAAAGTCATTGGTAATCCCTAGCGGATAGAATTTCTCTTTGGGTTCCATCTTCGATATTCATTTATATCCATCCCCAACAGAGTGGAATTTCTCTCGGAGTTTTCATCTCCAGCAGAGTTTGCGATCAGGAAGTCGTTCAGTGAAGTCTTCCTCAATAGGGTCTTTTATTTCAGAGGACAATTTAGTTTGTCATCCCCAGTGGAGTTGCCTTGGTCTTCAGCATTTATTTTGCTAAGATGCCTCTTTTGCATTGCATAAGCATTTTTGCATGGCATCCTCCCAAAAGCGTAGCATTTCCATTTCGTATGGAGCATTACGCCATAGGAAAATTCAAACATATGCATTCGAAGCATAAGCTAGGTTTGATATCCTTTACCAGATTCTTTCCCCAGCAGAAAGTAACAAAATTCATGAGACGTTGTTTTACACTACACCGTAACCAGTGGATTCGTCCTTCATGTTGGTCCTTCCTATACTCCCCCGCAGAGTTGTCTGTTTAGATTTCTCTTTTCCCCGGCGGAGTCATCTTTGTAGAACTGTCGATTCTACATATTGTTGTTTGAAAGTACACCTTCGGTTTGGTCTTTCTTTTTCAGGTCCACCTTTGGCATGGTCTCGTATCCTTCATTTGAAAGTCTACCTTCGGTATAGTCTTTCTTTAAAAGCCCACCTTCGGTTTGGTCTTTCTTTTTCGGGTCCACCTTCAGCATGGTCTCGTATCCTTTGTTTGAAAGTCTACCTTCGGCATTGTCTTTCTTTGAAAGCCCACCTTCGGCTTGGTCTTTCTTTTTCGGTTCCACCTTCGGCATGGTCTCGTATCCTTCGTTTGAAAGTCTACCTTCGGCATAGTCTTTCTTTGAAAACCCACCTTCAGTTTGGTCTTTCTTTTTCGGGTCCACCTTCGGCATGGTCTCGTATCCTTCATTTGAAAGTCTACCTTTGTCATAGTCATTCTTTGAAAGCCCATCTTCGGCTTGGTCTTTCTTTTTCGGGTCCACCTTCAGCATGGTCTCGTATCCTTTGTTTGAAAGTCTACCTTCGGCATAGTCTTTCTTTGAAAACCCACCTTCGGCTTGGTCTTTCTTTTTTGAGTCCAACTTCGGCATGGTCTCGTATCCTTTGTTTGAAAGTCTACCTTCGGCATAGTCTTTCTTTGAAAGTCTACCTTCGACATAGCCTTTCTTTGAAAACCCACCTTCGGCTTGGTCTTTCTTTTTCAGGTCCACCTTCGGCATGGTCTCGTATCCTTCGTTTGAAAGTCTACCTTCGGCATAGTCTTTCTTTGAAAGCCCACCTTCGGCTTGGTCTTTCTTTTTCGGGTCCACCTTCGGCATGGTCTCGTATCCTTCATTTGAAAGTCTACCTTCGGCATAGTCTTTCTTTGAAAACCCACCTTCGGCTTGGTCTTTCTTTTTCGAGTCCACCTTCGGCATGGTCTCGTATCCTTTGTTTGAATGTCTACCTTCGGCATAGTCTTTCTTTGAAAGCCCACCTTTGGCTTGGTCTTTCTCTACCTTTGGCATAGTCTTTCTTTGAAAACCCACCTTCGGTTTGGTCTTTCTTTTTCGATTCCACCTTCGGCCGTTCTTGTAGTATCCTTATATCCCTAGTTTAGTCCGCCTTCGGCCGGTCTGCCTTTCCGAGTTCGCCTTCGACCGTTCTCGTATTCGTGTTATTTCATCATCCCCACAGGTTGGAAATTTCCAGGTTATTTTTGGTATTCAATCTCCGTGTATCCCGATTGTCTGAAAGTCGTGGCTTTCATACCCTCGAATCCAAGAAGTTTGAATAGGGGCAACTGTAACACCTAAAAATTTTCCCTCTTACTTTTAGCACTAACTAGCTTATGTTTCATTTCATTCTTGCATTATTATCTTTTCATATCATTGGTTCGTAGCATAGGATCAAGGTATCTAACCCCATTCACAAGAAGAAGATGTTTTCCAGGGTTTCAGCAAAAGTTCATGTGTATTGTCCAAGGGGCTAAGAGGAGAGATGGTTCTTGATACTACCAATAATTGAGCCACAAGGGAGCCTTGAGCCTCAGAGCATCCCAATTGGTCCATCACCTCATCATATGATCAAGTTTGACAAGAAATTCCAAGGGAATCACACTCTCCTAGTATGATGGTTCAAATTAGGGTTTTGAGATTCCTGAGTTTAACACCACAATGGGCATGTTCTTTGAGTCTTTATCATCACCAAATAACACATCTCATCATTGTTTGAGAGGATGCACATCATACTCAGAGGAATTTGGATTTGGAGGATGAGCTGATTCCTCCTAGACTGAGGGCACCAAAACTAGCGTTTGCCACAAAATCAGCTTATTTCTGATTTTTTGGGCAATACTTAATTCCATGGTCTTTTATATGTTCTTAGGTGTCTAAGGTTGGAGAATTGTCCATCAATTTGTTTTAGAAGGGTTTCAATTGATCAGAAGATTCAAAATCAGGAGAATTGGGGATAAAGTCAACTGTGCAGTGAAAAAGCCAACTTCTGACTTTTTTAGGATAAATTCATGTTCCTCATCTCAAATATGTCCGTTGATGGAGGTTTGATCAAGAAATGTCAGGTGATTCATCAAAATTCAAGAAATATGAAAAGTTGCTAAAAATAGAAACTAGGATTTCTAAATTTAGTAAGTTTTGGCAAGGTGAAGGACCATCTTTGGAGCTTTATTTCTTCATGATGCAAGCTTCAAATGGAAAATTTCAAGGGGTCTAATTAAAGTTCATATTCTAAGCTTCAAAACCATAGCAAGAACTTCTCCATTGGATTAAAATTGAAGGAGTTAAGATTGTTCAAAGTTAGAGGCTTGTAAGGCATTTTGGGCAAGGCAAGCAAGTCATGGGCAAGCTGGCTCGGAGTAAAATCATCAAACACCTTGTGTGCATGCAGTTTTCAAGTTTATGGACAATTATCTCTATGATGGAGACTTCAAATGAAAAAATGTTCAACATGAGTTTTGTTCCTCTCATTCCCCTCTACAACTTTGATGTTGGGGAATTTTTCATATGACCAACCATTTGAGAGATATGGAGGGTCAAAGTAAGGAATTTATAACTTGAAACAATGCAAAAACTTAGAATTTTTCTAAGTGTTTTTAAGCAGATTTGTGGACAACTCTTCATGGCAAGTTTTCACATGATTCAAGGCTCTTTTTCAACCTATTTTCCACATGAATTTTGTTCCATCATCTCCCTATTTTCAATTGATCTCAAGGTTGTTTCAAATGGTGTCATATTCCTCAAGATATATCCATGCAAAGTAAGAGGTTTGGGTTGCTTTTTTATGCAATTGTTGTTGGCATGTTGTAGGAATTTTCTAGTAACATGATGATATATCCATGCCATGCGTATGATAGTACACTATATATGTCATTTTCATTACCAAATGTGACTAAACAATGACATACACATACCATGAACACACATGCCATTTTTGCCAAAACATGGAAAAGAAGAAAACCACAAAAAAACCCTGACCTCACCAAGTCTCATGTCCCATTCTATTCAAATTAACCCCATGCCTCCATTCCACTAATAAAAGATATCACAAAACACACCCCTCATCAAGAGAAACCCGTCTGTACACCACCCTTGAAACATTTTTGGCAAGTTTTCCAAACACATTTTCCACCCAATATCAGGCCCAAAAACTATCACCAACCCAACATATTTAAACACAAACCCTAGAACGTGAGGAGGAGGCTTCATTTTAGCAAGAGCAGACCAAAAAGTTCAGTTGCTCTCACTTTTTCATCACACTCGAGTTGTTGGTTTTCTGGGTTTTCTGGAAGTTTTCTTGGTGGAACCATCACCTATTAAGCACCATCTTGTTTCTGTATGCAAAGATTTACTTCTGTATCTGTTGTTTGGAGTTCTACAAGCTCCATATTCTTCATTTTCGGGTTGAAGTAGTGCGAAGAGTTCTAGCAATTTTATGCCCAAAACGAGTTGTGATCTGCATTCTCTAAGTAACTCTGAAGTTTTCCATAGCATTGGTAGAGCTCAACCTTGTCAAAGAAGCAACGGACTGTTCTCCGTTAGGTAAGAAATCTCAGATCTATTCTCTCCCATGTTGGACGTATAATGACTGTGTTGTTGACTGTTCTGGAGTCCTACTTTGATGTAGGCATGATACATGTTGTTGTTGTGTTGATTTGAGAATATTTCAGCATGTGTGTTGTATTTTTGTGCTCTATTTTCATGGGTTTTGAGTGTGCCTTTTTGAAATCTAAGGTTGGATTTGTGATCTATGTGAGTTTCTACGCAAAATGATGTCCTTGTTTTTCGTTTTTGTGATGTTTCATTTTTGAGTCGTCGGAGGTGCGCCTGAGAAGACGACTGGAGCCCTAGCTCTGGCGTCTGAGGCGACCAGCTGATGTGTCTGTGCTAACTCCTTTGACCAGCCAATATGATCGTTCCATTTCGCCAACTCATTTAATGATTTTTCATCATGGACTCAAAACGCACCGTTTCATTTATTGGTTTTTGTTTTTTTGGTTTGATTTCTGAGTTTTGATTTGGGCCTAAGACAGGTTGCTCTTCCCACCCCTTCGTTTAGGCCCAGTGTGCATGTATACGTGAATCATGTGTTGCCTGATTACTCATGCACCCCCTCCCCATGTTTCTGCTTTTTAATTTCTTTTTTTCTTTTATTTTCCAAACTTGATTTTATTTTATTATTTCTACTCATTTTAAAAATACCAAAAAATATTTTTATAATTAATTAATGTCTTGGCTCATTTTTCAATATTTTTATTTTATTTTTAATTTCTTTTTATTATTTTATTTTGAATTAATTTAGGGATGAGTTTCCAATGATACCCTTCATCTAGGGTTAGGATATTTCTTGACTTTTACTCATCATTTGAGACCAATCTTTTGGTTACTTGTGGGGGATCATATGAGGGTATTTTGTTGCTGGTTTAGGGATGGTTTGAGTTGCTTAAGGTGGCTTTCCATTCATCTTTTGTGGACCCTCGATCCTTGCTAGATTATGTGCATATCTTGACTTGTGGACCACTTTTGAACATGCTCTTGAGCTAGTTCTGTTCCAATATTTTTGAACATATTAATTGGATATTTAAACTTGTCTTTGATTATTTTTTGAGAATTTATTGGATCACTTTCCTATTTTTGGTTGATACCTACTTGTGGTTTGAATTTGATTGAAGCATGCTTGGATACTTGATCTAGTTTGAATGCTTTTGATTACTTGTGATTGAATGATGCTTAAGATGATTATTTGGTATGATCATGTACTGTCTTAGCTTATTTGTGGCTTTGGATTCATCCTCATTTGTCCATTTTCCTATTTGTTATTAATTTTCTAAGTTGACAATGTTTTGACTTGAATCCTTTGGTGTGCTTAACCTAATCTTGTGAGATGTTTTCTTGTATGATCCAATCAATGCATAAGGACTTTTGTTTGATTTGAATAACATGTTTAAGGTTCTAGCCCTCTTGATTTAGGGTTCATTATGTGACATTTTCTCCCTTTTTGCCTCACATGATCTTTTGTGGCTTGCATGAATGATATAAGTGAATGATTTGCCTTGTTTTGATGCATGTCTTGAATGTGATGCTTAATTATTCATCTTGATTGATTTGAGTTTGATCTTGGTTTGTTGGTGATGCATTTGCTACTGCCCCTTGGATTCATTTCCTGGTTTACATCTCCTATGATCATTATGGTTTGATTTGTATGATGCATATCATTATCATTTGACTTGTTGCTTCTTTGGCTCATAATGTATCATGATGTGAAGCATTCTTACATGTTTGAATTGGATGATTATGACATGAATTGAATTATAACTTGGTTTCATCTTCATCTTACCTTATCCATGTCATCTTTGTGTGAGGTTCAATGATGTTTAATTGTGCTTCTTATGCAAGTTTGCTTGCATCCTTTCTTGTTTGCTTTTACTTGCTTACTTGAGCTTTCTTGTGTGATATTTTGAAGCATGATTAATGATATGAATTGGATATTATGTGTATGATGTGCTTGCTGTCCCATATTATTTATCATCTTATACCTCTCTTTCTTCTTCTTCTCTTTCATTCTTTCTCTTCCCTTGAGTCTCAAGACTTGTTTAAGTCTTGGATTCACTCCCTTAGAGCTACCTAGTCCAACTTAATTTTCGATTAAGCTTGGAGTAGGATTAGCATTAGGCTTTCCATTGCATGCTAACTTAGGTAGATGTTTCCCCTTTCAAACTCAACTATAGGGCCACCTTTGCATGATAACATTAGGAACAATTAGTTTCCCCTTAGTGTTTTATTTTCCTTTGAGTCTTCTCTTCTCATCTCATAACACTTCTAAAAACACTTAATAAATATAACGAATATTGCGCTCGAGCCTTAAGTGTAGGAAATGAAGAACGAGGGGTCCCCCTCCTCTTCTAGAGTGTTTAGCATACGTCCCATTTGGGGCGACCATGCGATTCACTCGTTCCCGCATGGTAGACTTTAATGCAATGTAAGTTACGAACTAACTTCAATCCACTTCTGTCTAAAAAACACAAAAAACAAATTCAAACCTTTTTATCCTTCGGGATCGTTCAAGTTCAAATCATTTTCAGAAAAGGGCACGTTACTTCCGTCTCGTCGCAAATAGGCATCGACCCTAACTGTCGGACACGAATCTTATGTCGCTCATAAAAAAACACTAACTGACCTCGTTAGGTCGAACTACGACTGCTCTGATTTCCTCTTTCTCGTCTGATTGAGGATACGTAGGCACAATACGACGATCTCTTGGCGAGCAACCTCCCCCCTTTAGTTCGTGTCTGAACTACGTTGACTCTGACTTTCCCATTGCACGAGGGAGTACGTAGGCATACGATGGGCGATGTCCTATCGAGTCACTTCTTTTTCTTTTCTTCTTCGTTTCTTCGTTCTCTTCCGTTCCCGTTCCTTCTCCTTTCCAGTAGCAGTGGAGCTCCAGACGACGACACCCTTTGATCGAGACAACAAGCGTGGATCCCATCGAGTACGATGGACGCGAGGGGGTGCTAATACCTTCCCCTCGGTAAACGACTCCCTTACCCGTTTCTCTTCGTCGCGAGACCATGCTCTTTCCCTTCCCTCAGGTTTACGCAGTGTTTCCTTTCCCTCTCTTGGGATAAATACACATTGCTGGTGACTCTGTTTCTGCGCCACTTTCGCGTTTGTACTTGGATGAAAATCTCGGGGAGCGACACCTACACCCCACTTGGCCTTTTAGGATATAGTGCAGTGGCTATGAGGGAGTAGTCCCAAGTAGTTGTTACGCGATACTACACTCAGACGAGTTTATCTTGAGAATATTATTAACCCGCGTGAGTAGTCACGTAGGCCAATAATATCCAAAAGGATTTATGTAGACTCTGGGAACTTCTTAGAACCCTGTTCTACGGATACAAGAACCCTAGTACACACCTTGTGGTTGGTTCTTTACCCAGACTCCATGTTGTGATCTCGAACCCTTGATCCTGTTGCATGTGTTTTGCATCTTGTCTGCTTTACATTGCATATCATTTGCATCTTTGCATGATTCATTGCATGCGTTTGTTTGTCCAGTTACTCATTTCCAGTGGTCTCTATCCACCAGTGTTATCTGTGAGTCATCAAGTTGATTCCTCGACACCGATACCGGACTAGAGCTAACTACAGACGTAAGATGTCAGAGGAAGAGGCACACAATGCTGAGGTCCGAATGGAGCTCGAAGACCTCAAATCAAATATGACTAAACTAACTGAGATGCTTCAAGTTTTTATTGCTAGAGGAGAGCCTCCTCAAAGAACTGTCATCCAGGAAGTTTCAAGTGCTGAACCTCCACCGGTTCAAATGCCACCTTCAACTTGGCCCAAGTTTGGTTTACCACACAACTATTCTCCACCGATTGTATCTACTATTATGGTTGGTCAAACTGCTATGCCTGTATTTCAAGCTCCTATTTTCACCGAGCCTAGACCTATGGTCCATGCTGTTCCACAGACTGTTCAAGCTTCTTTTGAGAATCCCCTCTTTGAGTACAATGCTGCCAGTGCTCAGGGAGAAGACTGTGAAGACTTTGTTGAACCTGAAGTTGTCCGTGAGCAGTTTTAGACCTTAGGCAAAAGATTCAAAGCCATTGAGGGTAATGACTTCTTTAATATGGATGCAGACAACATGTGCTTAGTGTCTGACCTTGTTATGCCTGCTAAGTTCAAAACTCCAGAATTTGTTAAGTACAAGGGCCATTCTTGTCCAAGGCTTCATTTGGTCATGTATTGTCGCAAGATGGCTGCTTATACCAAAAATTAGAAGCTGCTTATCCACTGTTTTCAAGATAGTTTGAGTGGAGCATCACTCCAATGGTATATAGGTCTCGAGCAAAACTCCATCCACTGCTTCCAAGATCTTGTAAATGCCTTCATGAAGCAGCATAAGTATAACCTTGACATGGCCCCTGATTGCCGCCAGTTGCAAAATATGACTCAACATGAGAAGGAATCTTTTAAGGAGTATGCTCAGCGTTGGAGAGAGTTAGCTTCCCAAGTTGAACCTCCTTTGACTGAGAAAGAGTTAACTAGAATGTTCATGGATACCCTGTCCCCGTTCTATTGGGAGAAGATGATTGGAAGTGTTTCCTCCAACTTCACTGATTTGGTTACTATCGGCCAAAGACTCGAGGATGGTCTTAAGAAAGGAAAAGTGTCAAAAGCTGCTGAATCTTCCAATGCTGTGAAGAAATCCTATGGGAACTTTCAGAGGAAAAGGGAAGATCAGACTAACGCTGTAATGGTTGAAGTGAGAAGGCCTCGTCCCCAACCTCAGTATGGTATTAACCCTACTATTGCTGTTGTTACACCCGTGGTTACTACTCCACGACTAGCTCAAGCTTCCCAACGTTCGACTGTAGGACAGAACCAGTATCATAATAGAAATCAATTTGATCCTATTCCCATGACATACACTGAGCTTTATCCTGGTACGGTTCAACAAGGTTTGATTACCACAAGGCATTTGCCTCCTTCTCCATGTCCTCTTCCAACCGGCTATATGGCTGATCTTCATTGTGAATACCATCAAGGTGGTGCGGGCCATAACTTGGAAGGTTGCTTTGCATTGAAGGCTAAAGTACAAGAGCTGATGAGAAACAAAATCCTCTCCTTTAAGGACAATCCCAATGTTCAGAAAAATCCTCTTCCAGGGCACGCCAAGTGAAGCTTCGGACGACTTCAGCTCAGCTACTTCTTAAAGACAGGACAGCTCATCCTTGTGTTTAACTAGTCACTAAGCCTTGTTTCTTGTTGTTTGCATTTTCCTTATTTTGTACTGGCTGTTTGCCTTCAAATTATGTTTGTACTTTCGTGATTAATGAAATAAGCATTGCAACTTTTGATTCAATTCATTTTGTCCACTATTTACATCTTTATGCTTTCTTTTGCAAAATATTTTTTGATTATGCAAAGATTGGAGGGAGGATGATGAAAACATTATACCCATAATTGTCGTGGTATGCTTTCAAATAAACTTTGCTGACGATGTAAGGCATTGTTTCACATTCCCCTAAACACTGGAGAAATAAGGAAGATAGTCCCTCGTTAACCCCTTCGAGCCTAGAAGTAGGAGTTTTCTTTACAAAAACCCGCAATATTAACCTGGGGCAGGGTAGTTCTCAGTTAACTTGCTTATGCGTCCATACAAAATACCTTTCATATAATGGTTGCATTCACAAATTTTCCTTCGTACACAGCAAGCAAGTGTCGAAGATGTCCCTCAAGTCAAATACCAATGATGGTTCACCGAAATCATTAAGTTGTTTAGTCACTTTCCTTACCCAAAGAATGAGTCGAGTCCCTTTCAAGGCAAAAGCTAAGAAAGATGGGAAGCTCATGACCTTGCCTTAAAAAAAAAGTTTGTATGACAATCTAAAAAGAGGAAACCTTTAAATTTTCATCCTGAAAGTCCTCAATGGCAAACATTGGTGAGGAAACAGTGATTGCCATCAAAAGTCCTTTAACTTCTGAACCATCATCATTACTATCATCAGATCAATTCCTAGCCTATGGGAATCTAAATGTATATTCTGTGTTAACTGAGCTTAGGATTGGAGATCATCACGAAGATGGGGTGGGCACAAATAAACTTTGAGCTTTTATCCTTTTTTCATAAACCATGAACCAGGCCACGTTACAACCCTCAAAAGACCTAACTGAAGCAAGGTTGTTTTGAAAGCATACTACAGTAAGGTTGCGTAAACTGACTCCCAAAGATCTTTGCAGGTCACTACACTTGTGCTTCACCTTTGACTTTTAAATTTCTTGAATCGACGTGTTCAGACCAATGACTCATTTTGTTTTGCATCTTTCGAAAAATGATTTGATTTCAAAAGTTGCATGAACTCTAAAATTACCATGTTTGTACAAATACTTTTGCTTGCAAACTGGCTTTCCTCTCAAGGAATTTTCGAACAATTAAGAAACTTGGTCGGTGACCCTATCAGGGGCAAGTTCTTTCCAAATCATGTTGAAGAATCAGTTCAAGGGTTGTTGTTCAGAGGCAAGTCCTTCTCAGAATTGGTTTATCTAGAAGATTTTTCCAAGACTCAGACTGGGGCAGGTTTCCCAAAGAGCACAACAAAACAGTCATGTCAAGACTCATACAAACTGAAGCAATGATCAGTTCATCTACAATAGTCGGCTAATCTGGGACAATTTACTTGAAAAATCCCCAAGAAGCTCTTCATCCTTCCTACAAAGAGCATCACTTGATACAGTTTACCAGTGTGGTAGAGGTGTGTTCAGTAGTAGCATCTCTAGTCCCAAGCAGAATGACTGTGATCTCCGTGTTAAGGAATCAGTCTTCCAGTCTTGTCTTCTCCCCAAAAGAGTCGAGTTGTGTCGTCAGCATCTGCATTTGCATTTGATCACATGTTATCTACATTATTCATATACCATATGCATATCATGAGTGTTTCATCCTCATTTTCATTTCTCCCGAGGTCGTGTTGTTATCCACGTCTTACCTTGTGGTCAAAGTCTAACTTACTTGGCGCCTACCAAAACGTTACATGTCCTTTCATTCAGTGTCATTCCTGAATGTTGTCATCCTCTTGCGCATCTAATCCTATTGATAGATATTTGTCTTCTTTCACTCCAGTGCTATTCCTGGATCTTTATATTCTTTCATTCCAGTGCCATTCCTGGATGTCTGTCTCTTTTGATCTCCAGTGCCATTCCTGGATATCTTACTCCTCTTTATTCTCCCAGTGCTATTCTTGGAAGTTTTGCCTACCTTCTGTAATCCCCATCAAATCTGCTTGGATATCTTTTAGTGTCATTCCTGAAAGTCTTATTTGTTCATTCAGTGCCATTCCTGGATGAGTTTTCTCCTTTGCATTCAGTGCCATTCCTGGATGTCTTTCTCACTATCATGCGATACCATTCCTGAACATAGTGATTTGCCTTTACTTTCAGTGCCATTCCTGAAAGGTCACAATCATCCCATGCTTTCTTGGATACTGTGATTCCTTTTATCCAGTGCTTTCTTGGGTATCCCTTTGTTCACATTCATCTAATGCTTTCTTGGATACTGTGATTCCTTTGCATCAAATGCTTTCTTGGATCTCTACCTTTCTCACGCTTATCTAATGCTTTCTCAGATATTGTGATTTGTACCTTTCATTCAAAACCATTATTGGATGTCTGGTGTCTTTTTATCCAATGCTTTCTTGGGTATATCTTTGTTCACATTCTTCCAATGCTTTCTTGGATATTGTGATTTCTTTTCATCCAATGCCTTCTTGGATTACCCTTTTATCTAATTCTCATCTGATGCCTTCTCAGATATTATGAGTTTGCCTTTCATTCAAAGCTATTATTGGATGTCTGGTGTCTTTTTATCCAATGCTTTCTTGGGTATATCTTTGTTCACATTCTTCCAATGCTTTCTTGGATATTGTGATTCTTTACATCCAATGCCTTCTTGGATTTCACCTTTTTACCTCATTCTCATCTGATGCTTTCTCGGATATTGTGATTTGTACCTTTCAGTCAAAGCCATTATTGGATGTCTGGTTTCTTCTCATCTGATGCCTTCTCAGATTTAACATTTTATCTCATTTTCATCTAATGCTTTCTCAGATATTGTGATTTATACCTTTCATTCAAAGCCATTTTTGGATGTCTGGTTTCTTCTCATCTGATACCTTCTCAGATTTAACATTTTGTCTCATTTGCATCTGATGCCTTCTCAGATATTATGAGTTTACCTTTCATTCAAACCCATTATTGGATGATCGATTTCTTCACATCCAATGTTGTCTTGGATCCCGGTTTGTTCACTTTTATCTAAAGTCATTATTAGATATTGTGATTTGTACCCTTCATTCAAAGCCATTATTAAATATTTGGTGTCCTTTTATCCAATGCTTTCTTGGATCCTTACCTTTCTCACGTTCATCTAATGCCTTCTCAGATATTGTGATTTGTACCTTTCATTCAAAGCCATTATTGGATGACTAGTGTCCTTTTATCCAATGCCTTCTTGGATCCCTGCTTTGTTCACTTTCATCTGATGCCTTCTCAGATATTGTGATTTGTACCTTTCGTTCAAAGCCATTATTGGATGATTGTTTCTTTTCACCCAATGCCTTCTTGGATTACCCTTGTTTGGTCACTTTCATCTGATGCCATTCTCAGATATTGTGATTGTACCTTTCATTCAAAGCCATCATTGGATATCTGGTTTCTTTTACCATCAGATGTTTTTCCAGATGTTCCTTTCTCTGTCTTTTCTGGCTTTTCTTGAAGATCCCGTTTGAACTCTTCAGTATAAGAAAATCCCAGAAAATCTTTTATTGATGTCTATCCTTTTATTTCAAACCGGTCCCAGTAGAGATCATGTCTTCTTTCTGGTTTCATGCCCAGTAAAGAGTGTGCTTTTATTTCCCCCAGTGTTTCCTCGGAGTCTCCCCAGTGAGTCCCTTTTGTTGGTCAATCTGTATCCCCAGTGAGTTTTCCTCATGGATACTAACCTTCATCCTTTCCCAGTAAGCTCTTTGTGGTGGTTTGCTCTTTATCTCTGGTGTCTGGTCTGTCTGCACCTTTGCATCTATCATGACATCATATCATCATACTAGAAGCTCATGGCTGTAATACCCCAAAATTTGCCCTCTTGTTTTCTCAATAAATTGGTCTATGCTTTACTCATTTGCATCCCATAGTAGGTCATAAATTGCATATCATTGGTTGCAAGGCATGGTATCTAGTGCTTCAAGGGTTAGTCATCCAGAGCAAGAAAACAAGCCTCAAGGGTCTCTTATATCATATATCCTCTCACTTTGATCCCACAAGGCATTGGAAGTTGGGAATTCATTAAGAAGATTGGATAGTGCATCATCTCCAACACAAAACAGTCTAAAATTGGGATCTGACCCTCAAATGGGCAAGCTCTTTGAGTTTTTATCACCTCCAAATTTCATATCTCATCTTTGTTAGATAGGATATACATCATATTCAGAGGAATTTGGATTTGGAAGATGTGATATTTCCTCCTAATCAGAGGGTACCAAAATTAGGGTTTGACATAAAATCAGTTTATTTCTTATTTTTTTGGACAAAACTTGATCTCATGGTATTCCTTATGTTCCTAACTGTATATGGATGGAAAATTGCTCATCAATTGGTTTCAGAAAGGTTTCAATTGGTCAGAGGATTCAAAATCAGGAGAATTAGGGAAAAAAGTCAACTGTGCAGTGGAAAAAGTCAACTCCTGACTTTTTAAGGTCAAATTCATGAAATTCAAGTTATATATGTTCATTGGACAAGATTTGATCAAGAAATGGTGGAAGAATCATGAAAAATCAAGAAATCACAAAACTGCCAAAAATAGAAACTTTAGGGTTTCCAAAAATGGCAAGTTTGGACCATTTTGCACCATACTTTGAGGCTCTCTTTCTTCAAGATAAAAGCTCCAAACTTTAGGCCCAAGTTGAACCAATTAAAGTTCATGTTCTAAGCTTCAAATCCATATAAAGAACTTCTCCATTGGATCAAAATTGAGGGAGATATGGTCAATCAAAGTTTGACAAAACTAGGTCACAAACCAAGTCATGACCAAGCAAGACCTGGCCCATGCGCCATAATTTTGTCAAACACTTGGTGTGCCAAATGTCCACCCATTTTTATCATTGAATTAAGCTTCAAATGAAAAAAATTTGAACATCAAAGTTGTTCATCTCAATGTCCTCTTCAACTTTGATGTTGGACATTTTTCCATTTGAGCAAGTTATGATGGAGTTATAATGGTCCCAAGATGAGGTGTTCATGCTGAAAATCCATAGGTCACATTGCCATGCCATGACTTGTCTTGCCACGCCCTTCAACCAGTTTCAAACCTTGATGTTCCAAGCCATTTTTCATCAACTTCCAAGCCTCCATTCAATTCAATTCCAACACCAATCTTGTTCTACTATGTTCCCTCTTTCCATTGACACCAAAACCATGCAATTTCATGCCATGAACATAGAGAAATTCATCATCAAACTTCCATATTTTCATGCTGCCAAGAGTGTTGTGTTATGGTTGTTGATTATGATTCACACTAGCCACGCATACATTCCCACACCAGTCATTTCTCTTTGCTTCATTTAGCCAAACACTTTCCCTTACACATGATACTATATATGCCATCATACATCAAATGGGAAAGAGTTAAACTTGCACCACAAGTTTCATGGCTGCTACATCACTAACATCAACACCATTTCTTCTCAACCTCACCATAAACTCATTTAACTCACCCACACCATAGCCAAACCAAGATCAATTCACCCCTAACTAACTTGACTCAGTTAGTTAGGGTGGACTCATTTAACCATGCTTGAACTCATTTGACTAACTCAGTTAACCACCCTAGTTCAATCTTAACCACACTTATATAACTAAAACTCACTCATCATTGCATTTTTCAACTTCATTTCGCTCACACATTTCACAAACACTCTCAAATTATCTCTATTCTCTCTCTCTGATCTCTCACGAACTCAACACCTCTATCACTCATCTTCTTCAGTCATCATCTTCAGTGTGATTTCTGAGAAAGAACAAGCATAATAATCACCAACTCTCCAAGTGTATCTTCATCAAATTTTTGAATATTCCTCTGTTTTCAAGATCTCAAGACTCAACTGCATTTATTTTGCACAAATTAAGCTCAAGATCAAGTGGCTTTCTCTAGTTTTCTTACAACTCAAGTTTCTTCACAGTTTCAGGTTCTAGTTTACTTAACTTCATTGCTTCATATTCATGTGATTTGAGCTTATTTCATCTTGATTTGAAGCTTACTAGAAGCTGTGTGAGTCCTGGCTAGTTGATAGGCTCTTTAGGAGCATAGTTGAAAAATTAAGGCAAGGTTGTGGCGTTCGATTCTCATTGTATGCGTGTGATGTGTGAAAACCGAGCCTATATTCTTGACCTACGTGAGTTCCTCTACATTTTGGTATGCCTTTTGTTGATTTTTGGAACAATGTAAAACTTGCAGTGGCCGGAGAGTGGCCGGAGAAGATGACCGGAGGTCCTTCTCCGGCCGGTGAGGTTCGTCTAGGGTTTAAGATCCAGTTTAAATCATAGTCGTCTGATCTTTTCATCCAACATTCATTATCTTGACAACACATTAAAATGGCATGTGACTTGCACGTGCGTTTGTTTGAATCTGAGTGTTACCGTGGGTGCATGTGTATGATTGGTAGCATGTAACTCTCATGTGAAGCGTTGGATCAGTGATTGGTGGTGATTGACATGTTTGTGTGGCTCAGATTGAATTGCATATTAGCTGATTGTGCACACTACCACACACGATCACACGTTTAAGTGGATTGGGTTTCTAATTTCTATTTGCACACCCACATATTTGAGCCCAATTATTTTGAACTACTCTTTTACTCACGCTGCACCCCCTCCCCATGTCTTTCACATTTTTGTTTTTATTTCATATATTGTTTTGATTTCTTTTTATTAAAAATAGTAAATCATTTCTAAAAATCCCAAATAAATTCATATGTGTTCTTTATACATTTAATTAATTATATATTATTTTTAATTCTGACTTTGTGATTTTTTAAGCATAATTGCATAATTTTCTTTAAATTTCTTTTTGAATAATGTTCTTCATTGACACTCAAATTTGTATATTTTATTTCGTCCATCTCACACAATATTTTTCATACATTCTTTTTGTATTTGTTAGATAGCACATTGAAGCATGTAATACAATTTTCACTTGAATTTTAAAATCATTTTATCATGTGTTTTGATGAACCTATTTGAGCTTTCTTTTGAGGTGTTTCAAGGTGGATTTGTGAACTTTGTTGAGCATGTTTCTTATTGAGTTTTGCACCATACTTTTGATATGTGATTCTCTTATGACTTAGGTTGGTTGTGGCTCATTTTCACAATTTTATCTTGTGCTTTGATAATTGTTGATGCCTTGCATGTGAAGTTACTTTTTGTGCACATTGTTCTATCTCATTTTTATATGTTTTTGATGAGGCATTTATGCCACCATTTGATGTTTGTTTGTGCATCAATTATAGGTCATTTGCATGATATTATGGGTTCTCTTTGTCTCATTATAAATCACTTTGGTTTGCATTTGCATTTGGTATGAGTTTGGGCATTCTAATTTGAAATTTGACATGTTTTCATCCCTTATCTCTTCTTGTGCTCTACTTGTCTTGTGCTTATATTTTGTATGCCATTTCCTTCATTCCATTTACATCTCATTTATAATATTCTACTGCCTTTATGCATTCTTTAATCATGTTACATGTTATGCATCCTTAATATGTCATTTTGTGCACCTAATTGAACATGTTTCTTCTCCTTACTTCTTCTTCCTCCCATTTCTACTACTTGTATTCTCTTATTCATGATTTGTATGATGATCCATGTGCATGTTAAGACATTGATAAATGATATATGGTTCTGACCTTGGTCTTGTATGAAGCATTAATGCATGATTACTTTGCATATTCACTTTTTCTTCATCTATTTCTTCCATGATTCATTTCTTTGGTGCTTAAGGCTTTGATTGGACATAGTTAGTATGTGTTTAATACCTTAACATTAGAGAACACCTTTAGATGTAGGTTCTGACCTTGATTGAGTTTCATCTCTTAGAATCCTTATTCCTTGGTTCTTAATTGGTTTGATCATTGTTTGGTATTCTTTCTTCATTTCACTACTTGTAAATAGTTTTTGAACTAACCTTTTTCATGTAGGTACAAGGGTAAGTAAGTGTGTGGATATGTTTCCACATACATTTCTTCCTTTCATCTTCTATTATTTCTTTTAATATTTCAAAGTGTGATCATGATAAGCATTTATATGCTTTCCTTGAATAATTTCTTCTTCATCCCTCTTTAAGATCAACTTAACTTCCATCTTGGAAGTAAGTTGCTTCTTTCACTCTTCTTCTCCTTTCTTTTAGGATTAGGTTTCTTAAACCACATTAACCATAGGAACATCCATGTATGATAACATTAGGGTGAGTCTTAGTCCCCTTTAGTTTTCACCTTTGGCTTCCATTTGAGTCTTTCTTCTCATCTCAAAACAAAAAAGCAAAAAGCACTTAATAAAGGTTAATGCATATTGCATGTGAGCCTTGTATGTGGGAAATTGAAGGAGGGGAGCTTCTCTCCACCTTTCTAGAGTGTTTAGCATACGTCCTGTTAGGACGACCATGCGACGCATTCGATCCTATATCATAGACTTGAATGCAATACGTGTTATTAACACAAAGATAATCAAAACACTTCTTTCTAAAAAAATTCAAACAAACAATAAAGTCTTTCCTTCGGGAATTTCTCTCCTCATCTTATTCACTCATTCCTTAAGGATGCGTCATTTCCGTTCTACCGCAAACAGGTAACGCTTAAGTCTCCATACAGCGAGCTGCAACACCTAAACTGCTAAGACGCGAACGTTGATGTATTCCACTAAAAGACACAAACAATTTTCCCTTAGCTGAGGGGAACTACATCGCTCTGATTCTCATGCTCCTGATGAGATACGTAGGCAGTGGGGTAGGGCCCATTCGAGCACTTCTTTTATTTTCCCTACATTTGTTTCTCTTTCTCTCTCCTTTCCTTTTCCAGTTCTCCGGCTAGTAGTTCCTTTTCCATTATCCTTTCCTTACACCCTTTGATTGAAACAAGCAAGCGTGGATCCCATCGGGTACAATGGACGCGTGGGGGTGCTAATACCTTCCACGCCCGTAACCGACTCTCGAACCCAGTTCTCTTGGTCGCAAGACCATGCTCTTTCCTTTCCCTCAGGTTTATGCAGTGTTTCCTTTCCCTCTCTTGGAATAAATACACATTGCCGGCGACTCTGTTTCGGTGCCACTTTCGCGTTTGTACTTGGATGAAAATCCTGGGAGCGACAGCTGGCGACTCTGCTGGGGATCGAACCCAGAATCTCTGGTTCCCTTAGCGAGTCAATCCTAGCGCTTGTCTGTTTTTGTTTCATTGGGTGTTTTTTTAGCTGTAGTGTTGTTTTTGCTATTTTACCGTATCGTTGTTTATAGTATTACTATTTTACTGTATATTGTTATATTACTGTTTTTACCGCATTTACTGCATTACATATCATTATATGCTGGATTGTGCTGGTTTTTTTGTTTGGTGGGCAGGGTGTTCTGAGAGATAAGCCCACTACCCAAGCTTGAGCATACACACATGTATTAGTGTGGGTGGACGTGTCGCTCCCGTGGTGTTTTGCCACGTGTGGGTGTTCACGAGACCTACAATCAGACGAGGTTCTATCCGGAGCTATCTGCTACTGTATGCTCTATACAGGCCAGTAGATATTCTCTGGAGGAATTGTCGACTCTGGTGACCATTCCCGAGGACTCAGTTGCGGCACTCCTCCCGAGTTGTGACAGTGGCAGACCACACTTTGTGGCAAACCCATTGCACATTCTCGATCCGAGGACCCAATGCTGGGAACTTGCTATAGGATATCCTCTTTTGAGGGGAATCAGTTGAGGCCTCCTCGATTGATGATGATGCCAAACCAGGAATGGTGAACGTATCATCATTTCTCGACCTGAGAGCCCGTGATATTGAGGATCCTCGCCTTTCTAGTACCCACATGTGAGAGGGACGGGTTGTTTACAGGTTTGCAGGTAACCTTGACTTTCAACATACCTGGTACACTGGATTTCTTATCTGTATGGTTTATCTGTGTGGTTACTCTGTTGTTCTGGAATTCTGGAGAATTTGAGCCATGAATTTATTCGACTATTTCAGTCCAGCACAGACACGTGGCACTTTGATCCCATGCCTTGCATTGCATCATTTTCTAACATTCATATTTTTCATTTCCAGGTAGTATCTGACATTTTGATTCCAGTTAACGGGCAGTGATAGGGATGGACAACAAAAGAGGCAAGAAGAACACCATTGTGTACAAGTTCCCGAAGCTCATCCTGGGCCAGATTTGTAAATTGCAAGAGATGGCCAGTCCGGAAGTATTATGAATGTTCGGAGAGAAGTACGGTTGGATCCTATCCTTTGCTCGTAACCTCAGTGAATATGAAGCTGATGGCTTACGCACCCTGATGCAGTTTTATGATCCTGCCTTGAGGTGCTTTGTACTGACGGATTATGTTTTGGTTCCTACTCTGGAAGAGTATTTTAACATTCTGGGAGTTTCCATCAAAGAAGGTGTTCCTTTCTGTGGGTCGAAGGTATATCTTGATTTCCAAGCCGTGGCTGGTGCTCTTTATTTGAGCAAGTCAACTTTGAAAGCTGATATTTCTGGCAAGGGAAAGGTTCGTGGCTATCACCTATCATACTTAGCAAACAAGCCTCAAGAGGCAGCAAAGGAGAAGAAGTGGAATGTCTTCAACGCAGTGTTGGCTCTCTGTGCATACGGTATTGTCTTGTTCCCGAATAAGCCTGATTTTGTTGACACGGATGCTATCAGAATATTTGTATCTCAGAATCCGGTGCCAACCTTATTAGGAGACCTTCATTATGCCTTGTACAATAGGAACGAGAAGAGACGAGGTGGGACAGTTCATTGTTGTGCACCTCTTTTCTATAAGTGGTTTGCCAATCGTCTACCCCAGTCAGGTGCTTTCAAGGATACTAAGAATTCTCTGAAATAGAGTCAACGTCTGATGGGTCTAGACGCTAAGGATATTGTTTGGGTGAATCACGGAGTGCTGGGTAAAGACATTTTGCACAGTTGCGGTGAGTACCCCAATGTTCCATTGATAGGGAGGAAAGGGGGTATTAACTATAACCCTTCCTTGGCTATCCGGCAGTTTGGGTATGCTCTGAAAAATCTCCCAGTTGAAAAGGAGTTGGAAGAGTCTTTGTATTTTCACATGGCTGACGATGGAGTGGATGTGGCGCAGAAAGCTTCCAAAGCATGGCTCAGTAAACAGAAGAGAGGAAAAACCATTTGGGGTTTGCCTAATAATCAAACTTTCCCTCCATATGAGCAATGGATAAAGAAGAGGGTCGAAGAGTACTATTTGCCTTTTGATTGGGCGCCTCCCTTGTATCCCAAGGTGATAGAGGAAAGAATCACCATACCAATTGAAGAATTCGATAAGTAGCGAAGAGTGGTGCAGGAGTTGAGGGAGGAAAATGCTAGTATGAGTAGTAGACTTCAGGGCGCTTTACATGACAACTTGGAGATGAAATGGAAGGTCCAAGATTCGACAGAGCGTTTGGGAAAAAGGGAGAAAGATCTTGATGACAGAGCTCAACACTGTAGAAAGATCAGTATGACCGCTGAATCATCCGGCAAAGCCTACAGGGAAACTAAGAAGCTCTTGACCAAAACTGAAGACAAGCTTGCCATGTATAAGGAGATGTGGGAAGAGCTTAAGATTGAGAATGGGGAGTTAAAAGAAGAACTTCAAAGGATGAAGGAAGACAAGAAGCACTTCTCTAGTAAGTGGAAAGAAACCTAGAAAGAAATTGAAGAGCTCAAGTTGCAAGTGGGAATCAAGAAGTCAAGGCGCGAAGGCAATGATGTGGAAGAGCAGATTGCTAGGCTGAATCAGGAGGTCGAGAAGAGAAATAGACTGATCAAGGGGTTGCTAGAAAGACCTACTCATCCAGACACTGAGAACCTTCTTGAAGAGATTGAAGCCAGTTTATTTGGAATTGATTTGTAGTAATTCTGTTGTTTGTATTTTGCTATGATTACCATCAGGATTGTTGATGGAATCACTTTTGATTGTATCGGACCTATCTGTATGTTTCTCATGATATGATATTACAATATTTGGTTCAGCCATATTTGTCTCAACAGCTCTCAGTTTTGAAAGGTGTCTTTCTTTGTTTGATTCTGCAATATTTCTGGAGTCGGATTTATTTTCCGATGTTGTGTCCAATCCCTTGCCCGATTTCAAAGCTGGAATCAAAGCGGATATGCCCTGGAAATGTGTAAATATGATTGTTTGCATTTGCATTTGCATCCCCATAATCATAAGCATTTGTGCATAACAGGTACTTGCTCCGGTCTCTCTAACCTTTATTTGGTTTTCAGACATAATAGCTGATTCCCACATTCACTGATACGCAACCAGATAAAACCAAGCTAGAGCCATGGATCAGGTACAGACAGAGTTGGCTGAGTTAAGGGCACGCGTGGAACAGTTTATGAATCTGATGCAGGGAGTTGCTCAGGGGCAGCAGGACCTGAGAGCAGGGCAAGAAGACATGCGAGCTACCATCCAGAGGTTGGAGACAGAGATTCCTACTGGTGATCACGTTAATCCCCCTAGGGTTAACCCTCATATTGGCAATCCTCCTGTTGTTACTCCTCCTCCAGTTGGAGTTAACTTGGGATTTGTTCCTAGCAACAATGGGCTGGTGGAAGATCGTCAGGATGATTAGTTTTCCGTACTTAATGCTGATATGGGATTCTACCATGATGACAGGAAATACGAGGGACTGGCTGAAAGAGTGAAAGCAATAGAAAGTCAAAATCCTCTGGGAATTAATGTTGAGGATATGGGACTAGTACAGGGTGTCAAGATTCCCCCAAAGTTTAAACCACCTACTTTTGACAAGTACAATGGTAGCACTTGTCCTAAAACTCATCTCTAGGCGTATAACCGAAAGATAGTTACTTATTCTGATGATCAGAAGTTATGGATGTACTTTTTCCAGGACAGCTTGTCTGGAGCCTCACTGGAATGGTATATAAAGTTGGACCGGGCTCGCATCAGAAGCTGGAAAGAGTTGTACTTGGCTTTCTTGAAGCAATACCAGTATAATATTGACATGGCACCGAATCGCACTCAGTTACAAAGCATGACACAAGACCCTAAGGAAGGCTTTAAGCAGTACGCCCAGAGGTGGCGTGAACTTGCTTCTCAAGTGCAACCTCCGTTGGCAGATAGAGAAATGGCTGACATGTTCATGAATACTTTGCAAGGTTCGTATCTCGATCGGTTGGCTGCTTGTCCATCCACTGGTTTTGCTGACATAGTAATTGCTGGAGAGAGGATCGAGAGTTTGCTAAAGATGGGGAAGATTCAGGACGGAAGTGGTACAAGTTCAGCTCCCGCAAAGAATTTTTTTGGTAACAATAATAGAAAGCGTGAAGGTGACGCTAATGCTGCATATGCACAAAGGGGGAGGGGTAGAGGACGACAGGGTCCATATCATCAATCAGCATTTATAACTATTCCAACTCTGGGTACTGAGGCTCAACCTGCAGAGCAAAGGCAGTATCACCCAAGAAAGAGAATGAATGACCGACATTTTGATGCTTTCCCTATGACATGCTCACAAATGCTACAGAATTTACTTCGTTTGAAGTTGGTACAATTGAGGACTTTGGCTCCCCCAGCGGGCAAATTACCTTTTGGGTATGATGCAAATGAAAAGTGTGAATTTCACTCAAATGCGCCGGGTCACAATGTGGAAAATTTCAAGGCTTTCAAACATGTGGTTCAAGATCTTGTTGATTCAAAGGCTATTAATTTTGCTCCGAGGCATAATGTAATTCAAAATCCCATGCCTCCGCATAGTGGACCGGGGGTGAATTCCATTGAGGAAGATGGAAGTTTGAATCTGGTGAGGGACATTAATGATGTTAAGACTCCGTTGAAAGTTATGAAGGACCGTCTGCTGAAAGGGGATGTATTTCCTGGTTGTTCAGCAAGTTGTGAAGATTGTTTGATTGCTGATAATGGTTGTGTGACGTTGAGAAAGAGCCTTCAGAGCATGATGGATGAAGGACGTTTACAATTTGATCAGTTGAAAAAGAATGATGATGAAGTTTCTACTATTAAAATCTACTTTGATCCTGTGGAAATTCCGGTGCCTGCTCCTGTACAGACATCTGCGCCTGAGCGAGTAGCTCCTATAGCTATAACTGTTCCCAGTCACGTCCTAAATGAGAACAAGGTTGCGATTCCGTGGTACTATGGGACTGATAGTCAAGGACAGAGGCAAGAGGTGCAGACTCCTAAAGAAAGTGGTTCAAGTATAGGAAATGTTGGGGGAATGGGTGGCTTTACTCGCAGCGGAAGGGTTTTTGCTCCTCAGACACTTAGGAAAGATGATACTAAAGCATTAGCGAGGACAAAAGGCAAGCAGGTGATAAGTGATGAACCAGTGCCTGGGGCAGAATCTGATAAGTCATTGGAGAAATATGCTGAGGAATTCATAAGAATAATCAGAAAGAGCGATTATAAGATCGTTGACCACTTACATCAAACTCCTTCTAAGATTTCCATATTGTCATTGTTACTATGTTCTGAAGCACATCGGAAGGCGTTGTTAAAAATTTTGAATATGGCGTGCGTGCCACAAGAAATATCAGTGAACCAACTTGAAAGTGTGATTTCCAATGTTAATGCTGGTAACGGTCTGGGGTTCACAGATTTTGACTTAACGCCAGAAGGAAGAAACCATAATAAGGCTTTCCACATATCAATGGAATGTAAAGGTGCTATGTTATCCCATGTATTGGTGGACATTGGTTCGTCCCTCAATGTGTTGCCTAAAAAAGCATTAGCAAAGCTGGATGTGGAAGGGGTTGTACTTAGACCTTGTGATCTAGTGGTGAAAGCATTTGATGGTTCAAAGAGATCAGTGTTTGGAGAAGTAGAGCTACCTGTCCAGATCGGACCCCAGGTCTTTAATACAGTGTTTTATGTGATGGATATCCAACCGGCCTATAGTTGTCTACTGGGTCGTCCATGGATCCACGCTGCTGGGGCTGTATCTTCAACCTTGCATCAGAAGATAAAATTTGTAGTTGATGGTCAGGTTGTTACGGTATACGGAGAGGAAGATATTTTCGTTAGTCACTAGTCGTCCTTCAAGTACGTGGAGATGGACAGAGAAATCCACGAAACTCTCTGTCAGGCATTTGAAACTATGAATATGGTGAAATATTCTCCGTCTGGTGAGGCAAGGGTGGGAACTTCTATGGCTTCGTATAAGCAGGCTTTGGAAGTAGTGCAGTTTGGTCATACGGAAGGTTGGGGTCAAGTAATTGAGCTACCTTTCAAGGATGATAAGTGTGACACCCCTAATCTATACCCCAAAGCTATTAAAGCGATAAATAAAATACAAAATCTCATCAGAGTATATTTAAGACATGCACGGCATAGACCGAAGACGCCACAACAATTTGAAACAAACATACAACACATGCTCATACAGATATGCAACCATTCAGGTAGTATTATACCCACAATTCAGAAACAGAATATAAGCGGAAAATCCGTAACTGAATATCAACATATATATATATCTCATGAAAGTTTGTCATACATCAAGTCATACATGTACAATCCAAAAAATACATATACATAATACAAAATAATCACAAACGGCCACCCTAACTACCCGGTGTCACATATCAGAGTCGACCGACAAAAGAATGAAGACGCAAAGCTTCACAAAAAGACCTCCAGCAACTCTAATCTGCAATGCCTCATAGAGCATTATAAACCAGCAGAAGGGTGAGAAAAACAATCATATTACAGTTGCATATAATTATATATTAACACAGAAATGCACAAGTAAAATATTCTCACCACAATTGCACCACGATCAAATACAACACAACATAGTACAATTCTCAAGTATCAAATACCACTACACATCAATCATACACAATACACTCATCATCAATACAATTACACATATTCCATCTCATCACTCACATTCACAATTCCATGCACAATTAATCCATGATTTATGCAAATGCACAGAGACCGACATAACGACTCTATGCACATGCCATGCGGTACCTACTTCCAATATTTCTCATCACTAGTTCACTCAGGAACTCTGCTGGAATCATCGCTCGTTACTGAAGATCACTCAAGTAACACCTCGTCGGGCCTACGATGTTCCCCGTCGCTTTAGGTCCTCTTGGTATAAGGTGCACGACGTTTATGGATTGCTTTAGTTCCTCTCGGTATAAGGCGCACAATCTGATCGCTCACACCACACATGGGCACACGATCGTCTATAACCATCGCTTTAGGTCCTCTTATTTTTAAGGCGCACGATGTTATAGCAGATTCCCTCTGGAATCAATCCGTCACTCAGGACGTCACAACAATGCATATCATGATGCTTGGCATACAATGACTCATGACATTTAATATGCACACATATACACATCCATAATCACGCATATATCAACAATTACCATACCTCGCATTTTCTTGCCGTAAGACCACCAATCATCATCACAATATGTATTTCATGCAATTTCATCACTCAACAGTACACAAGTCATACAATATTCACACCAACAGCATATTGCACATACACATCAAGTTCACACAGTTAAACGACAAAAGTCGACAACAAAAACAACACATTTTCTGATTCCCGACATAATTTAATCGGCCAACAATTCTCAAAACCATCATCATAAGAAAGTACATGCTACAAGCTTTCTAACACATCATACCACACCTCAACCGAAACACAGATCAAAAGTTGTAAAGAAAACAAATTGGGAAAACTGCTACATTCGCAGTGTGAAGCTCCTAGTGAGTCCTTCGCTACCTCATTCGCAGTGCGAATGTCCTAGCGAACTAAGGCAGAAGCAAAAATAGCCTAGAAAATTCCCACCGTTCGCAGTGCGAACCATCCAGCGAATGCTCGCTACCCCATTTGCAGTGCGAACCCTCCAGCGAACAGTGGCAGAATGAAAAATACTACAACGTTCGCAGTGTGAACATCACGCGAACGCTCGCCACCCATTCGCAGTGCGAACCTGCGATTTCAGCAAAACCCAGCAGCGCACCAGTTCATCCAAAAATGATATTTTCTCAAACCAAACATTTCCAAAACAACATATAACAATCATAACCTATTCTACTCATGATAACAAGTATTCTACTACGTTTACACCGATTTTCAACCGCAAAACCATCGATTTTTCATCATATCTCTCATTTCAACCTAGAGCTCAAAGCTATGGAAAGACAAGAAACATCCAAGCAAACACATACATAATCATACACAAACATAGTATAATCGAGTTTCGCACCCTTACCCGATTTAATCGTGTTCTAGAAAGTCGGTTGATTGATTTCCAAGTTTTCCAAATTCTCTATTTTCTTCTCTTCTCCTTTTCTTTTCTTCTTCTCTTCTTTTCTTTCTCTTACTATTTTCTCTCTTTTTCTTTCTATTATATTCTAACTTAACAAAATAAATCAAAATGCCCAAAATACCCCTACACTCAAATATCTCACAAATGTTCCCAAAACGCGATAAAATATATTCACGACGAAAAGTAACATATTTTCACATAAAAGTCAGAAATAAAATAATATAATAATAAAATACTCAAAACGACTCAAATAGATAAAACGGCAAAACTGACAAAACTGACCGGGGCGTTACAACTCTCCCCCACTTAGAAATTTTCGTCTTCGAAAATCTTACTTAAGACGAACAACTCTGGATACGACTCCCGCATCCGACTCTCCAACTCCCAAGTCAAATTGTCCTCAGCAGCGCCTCCCCACGCCACCTTCACAAGTGCAATATCCTTGCCCCGCAACCTCTTCAACTCGCGATCCAAAATACTCACCGGCAAGGCCTCAACTGTAACACCCTGATTCTACCCAACGTAATTATATAATATCAGAGTATAAAATTTCGCCATACAGGATGTCACATTCATTTCAACCTAAACATATCATACAATCACCTGTATATCATACATAACGGATACAACTTCCCGGATAACTGATTCGAACCTGTTTAGTTCTTTAAAATATAACAACTCTAACTCTCAAGCAGCGGATTAATAAGTTCAACATAAAATTTTTCTTGATTTAAAATGCAACAAAATAATGACTCCAAATCAACAAGTCTTTAACTTCAAATAGTTAAAGTATCTTCATCCAACATAAAGCAACTCCAAAATTCAAGTTTTTAACGAAATCAATATAAAATTCAGCAACTTAAACATAATCAAAGCAATAAGAAAAACACGCGATTATCCCCCTGAGTGCTACGTATCAGAGCGACAACCACCGACTCGAACTAAGGTAACCGACTACTCTTCCTGATTACCTGCACGTTGCCAACATAGGGACAACATTCAAACAGAAGGGGTGAGTTACCGAAAATTATAAACGGAGTATGATAAATAATATACAAGCAAGAAGCATACAAACATTCACCACTTCACATCAACCACCAACAACCAAAATCAAATCAATAACAACTAACGGAAATCAACAACAACTTAAGAGAATGCAACTTCAATGTGACTCGACAATGTTATGCATGTGGTACCATCGGAGTAAAACTCCCAACGTAATATTGCCAGTTTATCGAGGCATCAAGGCATCAGCCTTCAACTTACAACTTTCAACATATGCCAATCCAGGCCAACGTGGTGTGAGCAACGCTCCGACACAAAATGCAATGTATGTTCATGACACGCACTCACTCAACAACATAAACAACTCAACAACATCCACACATGATCAACTTAACAACATAACAACTTTTCGACATAAACAACTTAATCAACTTTGGCTATTACGCCTTCAACTTAAAATTCGTCCGTGTACCGGAACAATATTAAAACTCAACTGCTGTACCTGAAATTCCACTTTTTCAACATAGTTTCAACCAAATGATTCAACCAAAGCCACCTACTAAATTACCCAGCTTACCCCGACAATTTCCGTTAAATTCCGGACAACTAGTTTTTCCGTCCCAAACCGGCTAAACCGACTAAACTGTCTAGTTTTTAACTTCGGTTACTGCTACCAGTTATTTTAGAAAACCTTGATCCTATTACTGTTGCCAATTAAAAATAATTTTCAAGCTTCTGTCAAAATTCTGTTTACTGTCATGGTTTCTGTTTTTTTTTCTGTCAAATTATCCTTGCCACTTAACTAGTTTTCTGTCGAGACTCACCACTGCTACTTAATCAGAGTTCATGCTAAGTTTCTGCTAGGTAATAATTATCATATTATCTTTATGCCAATAACCTAATACTAATTGTTATTTAATGGATTCAGTTGGAAATTATTTAATTAAAATGGGTTACTAATACTGCTTAACCAAAATCAATTCCATTGGAGGCACCCACCCCCCACCTAAAACCATTATGGAGGCGCCCACCCCCACTAAAAAACATTATGGAGGCGCCCACCTCCACCTTGTGAGGCCCCCGCCTCAAATTTCCTTTCCACCCCAAAAATACAATTCTCTGTTAATTCCCCAAAATACAATTTTCTGTAAATCCGCTTCTCAGATTTCACCGAATCATGGTACCTCGTCCAGCAACAATTTTTCCTCAACAATTGACAGTTAACATTTCGTATAATTAATCCCTATAACTTCAGCAACAACACATCGTCGAAGAAAATCAACTTAACTCAATCATCAACATCAGCCAGATTATTAACGACCACACAAAATCAACAATAACTTATCAAGAATCAATTGGGAAAAACAATTATATAATCCCCTACCCATATACTATTCATCCTAACCCGGTTATAATAATCGAACCCACCCTTACCTTGGATTGAAGGCAGCTCGACGATCGATCGGGTTCCGGAAACTCGATACCGGCAGCGGTTTCTCTCGCGACTTCTTCTTCTCTTCCGTTCTCAACTTCTCTCACGTCCTTCTTTTCCCTCTAACTGATACCCACAACTCCACTATTCTTTCTATTTTCTTTGTTTTATTAAAATAATATTATTCGAATAAAATGTCTAATGGGCCTAATCATACACCCCCTAATTTACTAATTCCGACACGAAACCAAGCCCACTTGACCGAGCACACTCCAACTACGATAGTATTACCACCAATATTATTCCGCGACATTTAATATTATTTCTACGACTTACCGACTTAATATACCGACTTAACGACTTAATTCACCGCAACACCAAAATCAACCGAATGATTCACAAACAATTAGTAAATATTCAGTTGAATAAATAATTAAATCTTTGGGCGTTACAACTCTCCCCTACTTGGAATATTTTCGTCCTCAAAAATTTACCTGATTCAAACAGCTCGGGATAAGAGTCTCGCATCTTGCTCTCCAATTCCCACGTCATGCTTTCTCCGGTAGCTCCCAACCAGACAACTTTCACCAACGCGATCTCTTTCCCTCGCAAGGTCTTCATTTCACGATCCGCGATTCGCACAGGCTTCGTCTCCACCGTGAGATTATCCCATACTTGCACATCATCCATATTAACTACATGAGACGGATCTGAAATGTATTTCCGAAGCTGCGACACATGAAATACATCATGCAGATTCGAAAGATTTGGCGGTAACGCCATTCGGTAAGCAACTTTCCCGACTCTGGCCAAAATCTGATACGGCCCAATAAAACGAGGAGTGAGCTTCTTAGACTTCAAAGCTCTCCCAACACCAGTCACAGGTGTGACTCTCAGAAACACATGATCGCCCGCTTGGAATTCCAAATCCTTCTTCCGCTTGTCATGGTAACTTTTCTGTCTACTTTGAGAAGCTTTCATCTTCTCTCGGATCAACTTCACTTTCTCGGTAGTTTCTCGGACTAATTCCGGCCCAAGTACTACACTTTCACCAGATTCATACCCAGAATTACATCCATTCCGGTCAGCGGCAAACAAACCAAATCAACATAAAAGTCTTTATCGAAGATCGATAAAGGACACCTTAAACACACAAGAGAAGTAGTCACCGATCCCTTAGCCGGAGTCTCGACGACCATTTCTCCATTCATAGCAGATAATTTAAGACCCAATCTTTGAACACAATCAGCAGAAACAAAACAATGTGTAGCACCAGTGTCAATAATAGCAATTAAAGGAGTACTATTAATGAAACATATACCTCTGATAAGTCTGTCCTCATTAGCTGTCTGAGTTCCTGCTAACGCGAACACTTTTCCGGTCTGAGCTTTCTTTGGCTTCGGACACTGATTACCAATATGTCCCTCTTCACCACAATTAAAACAGATCACCTCCTTGTGCCTGCAATCAGATATTGCATGCCCAATCTTACCACATCGGAAACACCTCTTCGCCTCAGCAGTACACACGGTACTCCTATGACCAGATTTTCCACATTTGAAACAAGTTATGCCAGCAGGAGCATCTCCCCTACTAGTCTTCTTGCCTTCAGTCGCTTTCGGTTTACCTTTTCCAGCTGGAGCATCATAAGGCTTACCACGGTTCTGTTGTTGCTTGCCCCTTCTGTCACTAACAATCTTGTAGTGAGCATTATTGTCCTCTTCATATATTATGCAACTATCAACCAATTCAGAAAAGACACGAATCTTCTGATACCCAATAGCTTTCTTAATTTCAGAGCGCAACCCGCTTTCAAATTTGATGCATTTAGAAAACTCAGCATCATCACCGGTATAGTACGGATAAAACTTAGCCAGCTCAACAAACTTTGCAGCATAATCAGTAACCGACATAGTTCCTTGTTTCAGCTCAAGAAACTCGATCTGCTTCTTACCACGGACATCCTCTGGATAATACTTTCTCAGAAATTCTCTTCGGAACACATCCCAAGTAATAACTTCACCTGTAGTCTCTAATCTCTGACGAGTCTCTAGCCACTAGTCATCAGCTTCGACTGCTAGCATATGAGTCCCATAACGAACCTTCTGCGCTGGAGTGCAGTCCATCACACGGAAGATTCTCTCAATCTCTTTCAACCAGTCCAATGCTCCATCAGGGTCATACTTGCCCTTGAAGGTAGGCGGATTTTCCCTCTGAAAAGTCGCCAGACTACGAGATCCATCATTCTCGCCAGCATTCGGTAAGTTCTGCACAGCCTCAGCCATTGCTTGCATTGCAGCAGCCATTGCAGCATCGTTCCTTCCAGCCATCTCAAATTATCACTACAACATAACCCAAAGTTAGAACCAAATAACAATACTCGATTGTTAAACAACTACGACTCGACACTTGGCCGGACGGACCGACCTGCTCTGATACCACTAATGTAACACCCTGATTTTACCCAACGTAATTATATAATATCAGAGTATAAAATTTCGCCATACAGGATGTCACATTCATTTCAACTTAAACATATCATACAATCACCTGTATATCATACATAACGGATACAACTTCCCGGATAACTGATTCGAACCTGTTTAGTTCTTTAAAATATAACAACTCTAACTCTCAAGCAGCGGATTAATAAGTTCAACATAAAATTTTTCTTGATTTAAAATGCAACAAAATAATGACTCCAAATCAACAAGTCTTTAACTTCAAATAGTTAAAGTATCTTCATCCAACATAAAGCAACTCCAAAGTTCAAGTTTTTAACGAAATCAATATAAAATTCAGCAACTTAAACATAATCAAAGCAATAAGAAAAACACGCGATTATCCCCCTGAGTGCTACGTATCAGAGCGACAACCACCGACTCGAACTAAGGTAACCGACTACTCTTCCTGATTACCTGCACGTTGCCAACATAGGGACAACATTCAAACAGAAGGGGTGAGTTACCGAAAATTATAAACGGAGTATGATAAATAATATACAAGCAAGAAGCATACAAACATTCACCACTTCACATCAACCACCAACAACCAAAATCAAATCAATAACAACTAACGGAAATCAACAACAACTTAAGAGAATGCAACTTCAACATGACTCGACAATGTTATGCATGTGGTACCATCGGAGTAAAACTCCCAACGTAATATTGCCAGTTTATCGAGGCATCAAGGCATCAGCCTTCAACTTACAACTTTCAACATATGCCAATCCAGGCCAACGTGGTGTGAGCAACGCTCCGACACAAAATGCAATGTATGTTCATGACACGCACTCACTCAACAACATAAACAACTCAACAACATCCACACATGATCAACTTAACAACATAACAACTTTTCGACATAAACAACTTAATCAACTTTGGCTATTACGCCTTCAACTTAAAATTCGTCCGTGTACCGGAACAATATTAAAACTCAACTGCTGTACCTGAAATTCCACTTTTTCAACATAGTTTCAACCAAACGATTCAACCAAAGCCACCTACTAAATTACCCAGCTTACCCCGACAATTTCCGTTAAATTCCGGACAACTAGTTTTTTCGTCCCAAACCGGCTAAACCGACTAAACTGTCCAGTTTTTAACTTCGGTTACTGCTACCAGTTATTTTAGAAAACCTTGATCCTATTACTGTTGCCAATTAAAAATAATTTTCAAGCTTCTGTCAAAATTCTGTTTACTGTCATGGTTTCTGTTTTTTTTTCTGTCAAATTATCCTTGCCACTTAACTAGTTTTCTGTCGAGACTCACCACTGCTACTTAATCAGAGTTCATGCTAATTTTCTGCTAGGTAATAATTATCATATTATCTTTATGCCAATAACCTAATACTAATTGTTATTTAATGGATTCAGTTGGAAATTATTTAATTAAAATGGGTTACTAATACTGCTTAACCAAAATCAATTCCATTGGAGGCGCCCACCCCCACCTAAAAAAAACAGTATGGAGGCGCCCACCCCCCACCTAAAACCATTATGGAGGCGCCCACCCCCACTAAAAAACATTATGGAGGCGCCCACCTCCACCTTGTGAGGCCCCCGCCTCAAATTTCCTTTCCACCCCAAAAATACAACTCTCTGTTAATTCCCCAAAATACAATTTTCTGTAAATCCGCTTCTCAGATTTCACCGAATCATGGTACCTCGTCCAGCAACAATTTTTCCTCAACAATTGACAGTTAACATTTCGTATAATTAATCCCTATAACTTCAGCAACAACACATCGTCGAAGAAAATCAACTTAACTCAATCATCAACATCAGCCAGATTATTAACGACCACACAAAATCAACAATAACTTATCAAGAATCAATTGGGAAAAACAATTATATAATCCCCTACCCATATACTATTCATCCTAACCCGGTTATAATAATCGAACCCACCCTTACCTTGGATTGAAGGCAGCTCGACGATCGATCGGGTTCCGGAAACTCGATACCGGCAGCGGTTTCTCTCGCGACTTCTTCTTCTCTTCTGTTCTCAACTTCTCTCACGTCCTTCTTTTCCCTCTAACTGATACCCACAACTCCACTATTCTTTCTATTTTCTTTGTTTTATTAAAATAATATTATTCGAATAAAATGTCTAATGGGCCTAATCATACACCCCCTAATTTACTAATTCCGACACGAAACCAAGCCCACTTGACCGAGCACACTCCAACTACGATAGTATTACTACCAATATTATTCCGCGACTTTTAATATTATTTCTACGACTTACCGACTTAATATACCGACTTAACGACTTAATTCACCGCAACACCAAAATCAACCGAATGATTCACAAACAATTAGTAAATATTCAGTTGAATAAATAATTAAATCTTTGGGCGTTACAACTCTCCCCTACTTGGAATATTTTTGTCCTCGAAAATTTACCTGATTCAAACAGCTCGGGATAGGAGTCTCGCATCTTGCTCTCCAATTCCCACGTCATGCTTTCTCCGGTAGCTCCCAACCAGACAACTTTCACCAACGCGGTCTCTTTCCCTCGCAAGGTCTTCATTTCACGATCCGCGATTCGCACAGGCTTCATCTCCACCGTGAGATTATCCCGTACTTGCACATCATCCATATTAACTACATGAGACGGATCTGAAATGTATTTCCGAAGCTGCGACACATGAAATACATCATGCAGATTCGAAAGATTTGGCGGTAACGCCATTCGGTAAGCAACTTTCCCGACTCTGTCCAAAATCTGATACGGCCCAATAAAACGAGGAGTGAGCTTCTTAGACTTCAAAGCTCTCCCAACACCAGTCACAGGTGTGACTCTCAGAAACACATGATCGCCCGCTTGGAATTCCAAATCCTTCTTCCGCTTGTCATGGTAACTTTTCTGTCTACTTTGAGAAGCTTTCATCTTCTCTCGGATCAACTTCACTTTCTCGGTAGTTTCTCAAACTAATTCCGGCCCAAGTACTACACTTTCACCAGATTCATACCCAGAATTACATCCATTCCGGTCAGCGGCAAACAAACCAAATCAACATAAAAGTCTTTATCGAAGATCGATAAAGGACATCTTAAACACACAAGAGAAGTAGTCACCGATCCCTTAGCCGGAGTCTTGACGACCATTTCTCCATTCATAGCAGATAATTTAAGACCCAATCTTTGAACACAATCAGCAGAAACAAAACAATGTGTAGCACCAGTGTCAATAATAGCAATTAAAGGAGTACTATTAATGAAACATATACCTCTGATAAGTCTGTCCTCATTAGCTGTCTGAGTTCCTGCTAACGCGAACACTTTTCCGGTCTGAGCTTTCTTTGGCTTCGGACACTGATTACCAATATGTCCCTCTTCACCACAATTAAAACAGATCACCTCCTTGTGCCTGCAATCAGATATTGCATGCCCAATCTTACCACATCGGAAACACCTCTTCGCCTCAGCAGTACACACGGTACTCCTATGACCAGATTTTCCACATTTGAAACAAGTTATGCCAGCAGGAGCATCTCCCCTACTAGTCTTCTTGCCTTCAGTCGCTTTCGGTTTACCTTTTCCAGCTGGAGCATCATAAGGCTTACCACGGTTCTGTTGTTGCTTGCCCCTTCTGTCACTAACAATCTTGTAGTGAGCATTATTGTCCTCTTCATATATTATGCAACTATCAACCAAATCAGAAAAGACACGAATCTTCTGATACCCAATAGCTTTCTTGATTTCAGAGCGCAACCCGCTTTCAAATTTGATGCATTTAGAAAACTCAGCATCATCACCGGTATAGTACGGATAAAACTTAGCCAGCTCAACAAACTTTGCAGCATAATCAGTAACCGACATAGTTCCTTGTTTCAGCTCAAGAAACTCAATCTGCTTCTTACCACGGACATCCTCTGGATAATACTTTCTCAGAAATTCTCTTCGGAACACATCCCAAGTAATAACTTCACCTGTAGTCTCCAATCTCTGACGAGTCTCTAGCCACCAGTCATCAGCTTCGACTGCTAGCATATGAGTCCCATAACGAACCTTCTGCGCTGGAGTGCAGTCCATCACACGGAAGATTCTCTCAATCTCTTTCAACCAGTCCAATGCTCCATCAGGGTCATACTTGCCCTTGAAGGTAGGCGGATTTTCCCTCTGAAAAGTCGCCAGACTACGAGATCCATCATTCTCGCCAGCATTCGGTAAGTTCTGCACAGCCTCAGCCATTGCTTGCATTGCAGCAGCCATTGCAGCATCGTTCCTTCCAGCCATCTCAAATTATCACTACAACATAACCCAAAGTTAGAACCAAATAACAATACTCGATTGTTAAACAACTACGACTCGACACTTGGCCGGACGGACCGACCTGCTCTGATACCACTAATGTAACACCCTGATTCTACCCAACGTAATTATATAATATCAGAGTATAAAATTTCGCCATACAGGATGTCACATTCATTTCAACTTAAACATATCATACAATCACCTGTATATCATACATAACGGATACAACTTCCCGGATAACTGATTCGAACCTGTTTAGTTCTTTAAAATATAACAACTCTAACTCTCAAGCAGCGGATTAATAAGTTCAACATAAAAATTTTCTTGATTTAAAATGCAACAAAATAATGACTCCAAATCAACAAGTCTTTAACTTCAAATAGTTAAAGTATCTTCATCCAACATAAAGCAACTCCAAAATTCAAGTTTTTAACGAAATCAATATAAAATTCAGCAACTTAAACATAATCAAAGCAATAAGAAAAACACGCGATTATCCCCCCGAGTGCTACGTATCAGAGCGACAACCACCGACTCGAACTAAGGTAACCGACTACTCTTCCTGATTACCTGCACGTTGCCAACATAGGGACAACATTCAAACAGAAGGGGTGAGTTACCGAAAATTATAAACGGAGTATGATAAATAATATACAAGCAAGAAGCATACAAACATTCACCACTTCACATCAACCACCAACAACCAAAATCAAATCAATAACAACTAACGGAAATCAACAACAACTTAAGAGAATGCAACTTCAATGTGACTCGACAATGTTATGCATGTGGTACCATCGGAGTAAAACTCCCAACGTAGTATTGCCAGTTTATCGAGGCATCAAGGCATCAGCCTTCAACTTACAACTTTCAACATATGCCAATCCAGGCCAACGTGGTGTGAGCAACGCTCCGACACAAAATGCAATGTATGTTCATGACACGCACTCACTCAACAACATAAACAACTCAACAACATCCACACATGATCAACTTAACAACATAACAACTTTTCGACATAAACAACTTAATCAACTTTGGCTATTACGCCTTCAACTTAAAATTCGTCCGTGTACCGGAACAATATTAAAACTCAACTGTTGTACCTGAAATTCCACTTTTTCAACATAGTTTCAACCAAACGATTCAACCAAAGCCACCTACTAAATTACCCAGCTTACCCCGACAATTTCCGTTAAATTCCGGACAACTAGTTTTTCCGTCCCAAACCGGCTAAACCGACTAAACTGTCCAGTTTTTAACTTCGGTTACTGCTACCAGTTATTTTAGAAAACCTTGATCCTATTACTGTTGCCAATTAAAAATAATTTTCAAGCTTCTGTCAAAATTCTGTTTACTGTCATGGTTTCTGTTTTTTTTTTCTGTCAAATTATCCTTGCCACTTAACTAGTTTTCTGTCGAGACTCACCACTGCTACTTAATCAGAGTTCATGCTAAGTTTCTGCTAGGTAATAATTATCATATTATCTTTATGCCAATAACCTAATACTAATTGTTATTTAATGGATTCAGTTGGAAATTATTTAATTAAAATGGGTTACTAATACTGCTTAACCAAAATCAATTCCATTGGAGGCGCCCACCCCCACCTAAAAAAAACAGTATGGAGGCGCCCACCCCCCACCTAAAACCATTATGGAGGCGCCCACCCCCACTAAAAAACATTATGGAGGCGCCCACCTCCACCTTGTGAGGCCCCCGCCTCAAATTTCCTTTCCACCCCAAAAATACAACTCTCTGTTAATTCCCCAAAATACAATTTTCTGTAAATCCGCTTCTCAGATTTCACCGAATCATGGTACCTCGTCCAGCAACAATTTTTCCTCAACAATTGACAGTTAACATTTCGTATAATTAATCCCTATAACTTCAGCAACAACACATCGTCGAAGAAAACCAACTTAACTCAATCATCAACATCAGCCAGATTATTAACGACCACACAAAATCAACAATAACTTATCAAGAATCAATTGGGAAAAACAATTATATAATCCCCTACCCATATACTATTCATCCTAACCCGGTTATAATAATCGAACCCACCCTTACCTTGGATTGAAGGCAGCTCGACGATCGATCGGGTTCCGGAAACTCGATACCGGCAGCGGTTTCTCTCGCGACTTCTTCTTCTCTTCCGTTCTCAACTTCTCTCACGTCCTTCTTTTCCCTCTAACTGATACCCACAACTCCACTATTCTTTCTATTTTCTTTGTTTTATTAAAATAATATTATTCGAATAAAATGTCTAATGGGCCTAATCATACACCCCCTAATTTACTAATTCCGACACGAAACCAAGCCCACTTGACCGAGCACACTCCAACTACGATAGTATTACTACCAATATTATTCCGCGACTTTTAATATTATTTCTACGACTTACCGACTTAATATACCGACTTAACGACTTAATTCACCGCAACACCAAAATCAACCGAATGATTCACAAACAATTAGTAAATATTCAGTTGAATAAATAATTAAATCTTTGGGCGTTACAACTCTCCCCTACTTGGAATATTTTTGTCCTCGAAAATTTACCTGATTCAAACAGCTCGGGATAGGAGTCTCGCATCTTGCTCTCCAATTCCCACGTCATGCTTTCTCCGGTAGCTCCCAACCAGACAACTTTCACCAACGCGGTCTCTTTCCCTCGCAAGGTCTTCATTTCACGATCCGCGATTCGCACAGGCTTCATCTCCACCGTGAGATTATCCCGTACTTGCACATCATCCATATTAACTACATGAGACGGATCTGAAATGTATTTCCGAAGCTGCGACACATGAAATACATCATGCAGATTCGAAAGATTTGGCGGTAACGCCATTCGGTAAGCAACTTTCCCGACTCTGTCCAAAATCTGATACGGCCCAATAAAACGAGGAGTGAGCTTCTTAGACTTCAAAGCTCTCCCAACACCAGTCACAGGTGTGACTCTCAGAAACACATGATCGCCCGCTTGGAATTCCAAATCCTTCTTCCGCTTGTCATGGTAACTTTTCTGTCTACTTTGAGAAGCTTTCATCTTCTCTCGGATCAACTTCACTTTCTCGGTAGTTTCTCAAACTAATTCCGGCCCAAGTACTACACTTTCACCAGATTCATACCCAGAATTACATCCATTCCGGTCAGCGGCAAACAAACCAAATCAACATAAAAGTCTTTATCGAAGATCGATAAAGGACACCTTAAACACACAAGAGAAGTAGTCACCGATCCCTTAGCCGGAGTCTTGACGACCATTTCTCCATTCATAGCAGATAATTTAAGACCCAATCTTTGAACACAATCAGCAGAAACAAAACAATGTGTAGCACCAGTGTCAATAATAGCAATTAAACGAGTACTATTAATGAAACATATACCTCTGATAAGTCTGTCCTCATTAGCTGTCTGAGTTCCTGCTAACGCGAACACTTTTCCGGTCTGAGCTTTCTTTGGCTTCGGACACTGATTACCAATATGTCCCTCTTCACCACAATTAAAACAGATCACCTCCTTGTGCCTGCAATCAGATATTGCATGCCCAATCTTACCACATCGGAAACACCTCTTCGCCTCAGCAGTACACACGGTACTCCTATGACCAGATTTTCCACATTTGAAACAAGTTATGCCAGCAGGAGCATCTCCCCTACTAGTCTTCTTGCCTTCAGTCGCTTTCGGTTTACCTTTTCCAGCTGGAGCATCATAAGGCTTACCACGGTTCTGTTGTTGCTTGCCCCTTCTGTCACTAACAATCTTGTAGTGAGCATTATTGTCCTCTTCATATATTATGCAACTATCAACCAAATCAGAAAAGACACGAATCTTCTGATACCCAATAGCTTTCTTGATTTCAGAGCGCAACCCGCTTTCAAATTTGATGCATTTAGAAAACTCAGCATCATCACCGGTATAGTACGGATAAAACTTAGCCAGCTCAACAAACTTTGCAGCATAATCAGTAACCGACATAGTTCCTTGTTTCAGCTCAAGAAACTCAATCTGCTTCTTACCACGGACATCCTCTGGATAATACTTTCTCAGAAATTCTCTTCGGAACACATCCCAAGTAATAACTTCACCTGTAGTCTCCAATCTCTGACGAGTCTCTAGCCACCAGTCATCAGCTTCGACTGCTAGCATATGAGTCCCATAACGAACCTTCTGCGCTGGAGTGCAGTCCATCACACGGAAGATTCTCTTAATCTCTTTCAACCAGTCCAATGCTCCATCAGGGTCATACTTGCCCTTGAAGGTAGGCGGATTTTCCCTCTGAAAAGTCGCCAGACTACGAGATCCATCATTCTCGCCAGCATTCGGTAAGTTCTGCACAGCCTCAGCCATTGCTTGCATTGCAGCAGCCATTGCAGCATCGTTCCTTCCAGCCATCTCAAATTATCACTACAACATAACCCAAAGTTAGAACCAAATAACAATACTCGATTGTTAAACAACTACGACTCGACACTTGGCCGGACGGACCGACCTGCTCTGATACCACTAATGTAACACCCTGATTCTACCCAACGTAATTATATAATATCAGAGTATAAAATTTCGCCATACAGGATGTCACATTCATTTCAACTTAAACATATCATACAATCACCTGTATATCATACATAACGGATACAACTTCCCGGATAACTGATTCGAACCTGTTTAGTTCTTTAAAATATAACAACTCTAACTCTCAAGCAGCGGATTAATAAGTTCAACATAAAAATTTTCTTGATTTAAAATGCAACAAAATAATGACTCCAAATCAACAAGTCTTTAACTTCAAATAGTTAAAGTATCTTCATCCAACATAAAGCAACTCCAAAATTCAAGTTTTTAACGAAATCAATATAAAATTCAGCAACTTAAACATAATCAAAGCAATAAGAAAAACACGCGATTATCCCCCCGAGTGCTACGTATCAGAGCGACAACCACCGACTCGAACTAAGGTAACCGACTACTCTTCCTGATTACCTGCACGTTGCCAACATAGGGACAACATTCAAACAGAAGGGGTGAGTTACCGAAAATTATAAACGGAGTATGATAAATAATATACAAGCAAGAAGCATACAAACATTCACCACTTCACATCAACCACCAACAACCAAAATCAAATCAATAACAACTAACGGAAATCAACAACAACTTAAGAGAATGCAACTTCAATGTGACTCGACAATGTTATGCATGTGGTACCATCGGAGTAAAACTCCCAACGTAGTATTGCCAGTTTATCGAGGCATCAAGGCATCAGCCTTCAACTTACAACTTTCAACATATGCCAATCCAGGCCAACGTGGTGTGAGCAACGCTCCGACACAAAATGCAATGTATGTTCATGACACGCACTCACTCAACAACATAAACAACTCAACAACATCCACACATGATCAACTTAACAACATAACAACTTTTCGACATAAACAACTTAATCAACTTTGGCTATTACGCCTTCAACTTAAAATTCGTCCGTGTACCGGAACAATATTAAAACTCAACTGTTGTACCTGAAATTCCACTTTTTCAACATAGTTTCAACCAAACGATTCAACCAAAGCCACCTACTAAATTACCCAGCTTACCCCGACAATTTCCGTTAAATTCCGGACAACTAGTTTTTCCGTCCCAAACCGGCTAAACCGACTAAACTGTCCAGTTTTTAACTTCGGTTACTGCTACCAGTTATTTTAGAAAACCTTGATCCTATTACTGTTGCCAATTAAAAATAATTTTCAAGCTTCTGTCAAAATTCTGTTTACTGTCATGGTTTCTGTTTTTTTTTCTGTCAAATTATCCTTGCCACTTAACTAGTTTTCTGTCGAGACTCACCACTGCTACTTAATCAGAGTTCATGCTAAGTTTCTGCTAGGTAATAATTATCATATTATCTTTATGCCAATAACCTAATACTAATTGTTATTTAATGGATTCAGTTGGAAATTATTTAATTAAAATGGGTTACTAATACTGCTTAACCAAAATCAATTCCATTGGAGGCGCCCACCCCCACCTAAAAAAAACAGTATGGAGGCGCCCACCCCCCACCTAAAACCATTATGGAGGCGCCCACCCCCACTAAAAAACATTATGGAGGCGCCCACCTCCACCTTGTGAGGCCCCCGCCTCAAATTTCCTTTCCACCCCAAAAATACAACTCTCTGTTAATTCCCCAAAATACAATTTTCTGTAAATCCGCTTCTCAGATTTCACCGAATCATGGTACCTCGTCCAGCAACAATTTTTCCTCAACAATTGACAGTTAACATTTCGTATAATTAATCCCTATAACTTCAGCAACAACACATCGTCGAAGAAAATCAACTTAACTCAATCATCAACATCAGCCAGATTATTAACGACCACACAAAATCAACAATAACTTATCAAGAATCAATTGGGAAAAACAATTATATAATCCCCTACCCATATACTATTCATCCTAACCCGGTTATAATAATCGAACCCACCCTTACCTTGGATTGAAGGCAGCTCGACGATCGATCGGGTTCCGGAAACTCGATACCGGCAGCGGTTTCTCTCGCGACTTCTTCTTCTCTTCCGTTCTCAACTTCTCTCACGTCCTTCTTTTCCCTCTAACTGATACCCACAACTCCACTATTCTTTCTATTTTCTTTGTTTTATTAAAATAATATTATTCGAATAAAATGTCTAATGGGCCTAATCATACACCCCCTAATTTACTAATTCCGACACGAAACCAAGCCCACTTGACCGAGCACACTCCAACTACGATAGTATTACTACCAATATTATTCCGCGACTTTTAATATTATTTCTACGACTTACCGACTTAATATACCGACTTAACGACTTAATTCACCGCAACACCAAAATCAACCGAATGATTCACAAACAATTAGTAAATATTCAGTTGAATAAATAATTAAATCTTTGGTCGTTACAACTCTCCCCTACTTGGAATATTTTCGTCCTCGAAAACTTACCTGATTCAAACAGCTCGGGATAGGAGTCTCGCATCTTGCTCTCCAATTCCCACGTCATGCTTTCTCCGGTAGCTCCCAACCAGACAACTTTCACCAACGCGATCTCTTTCCCTCGCAAGGTCTTTATTTCACGATCCGCGATTCGCACAGGCTTCATCTCCACCGTGAGATTATCCCGTACTTGCACATCATCCATATTAACTACATGAGACGGATCTGAAATGTATTTCCGAAGCTGCGACACATGAAATACATCATGCAGATTCGAAAGATTTGGCGGTAACGCCATTCGGTAAGCAACTTTCCCGACTCTGTCCAAAATCTGATACGGCCCAATAAAACGAGGAGTGAGCTTCTTAGACTTCAAAGCTCTCCCAACACCAGTCACAAGTGTGACTCTCAGAAACACATGATCGCCCGCTTGGAATTCCAAATCCTTCTTCCGCTTGTCATGGTAACTTTTCTGTCTACTTTGAGAAGCTTTCATCTTCTCTCGGATCAACTTCACTTTCTCGGTAGTTTCTCGGACTAATTCCGGCCCAAGTACTACACTTTCACCAGATTCATACCCAGAATTACATCCATTCCGGTCAGCGGCAAACAAACCAAATCAACATAAAAGTCTTTATCGAAGATCGATAAAGGGCACCTTAAACACACAAGAGAAGTAGTCACCGATCCCTTAGCCGGAGTCTCGACGACCATTTCTCCATTCATAGCAGATAATTTAAGACCCAATCTTTGAACACAATCAGCAGAAACAAAACAATGTGTAGCACCAGTGTCAATAATAGCAACTAAAGGAGTACTATTAATGAAACATATACCTCTGATAAGTCTGTCCTCATTAGCTGTCTGAGTTCCTGCTAACGCGAACACTTTTCCGGTCTGAGCTTTCTTTGGCTTCGGACACTGATTACCAATATGTCCCTCTTCACCACAATTAAAACAGATCACCTCCTTGTGCCTGCAATCAGATATTGCATGCCCAATCTTACCACATCGGAAACACCTCTTCGCCTCAGCAGTACACACGGTACTCCTATGACCAGATTTTCCACATTTGAAACAAGTTATGCCAGCAGGAGCATCTCCCCTACTAGTCTTCTTGCCTTCAGTCGCTTTCGGTTTACCTTTTCCAGCTGGAGCATCATAAGGCTTACCACGGTTCTGTTGTTGCTTGCCCCTTCTGTCACTAACAATCTTGTAGTGAGCATTATTGTCCTCTTCATATATTATGCAACTATCAACCAAATCAGAAAAGACACGAATCTTCTGATACCCAATAGCTTTCTTGATTTCAGAGCGCAACCCGCTTTCAAATTTGATGCATTTAGAAAACTCAGCATCATCACCGGTATAGTACGGATAAAACTTAGCCAGCTCAACAAACTTTGCAGCATAATCAGTAACCGACATAGTTCCTTGTTTCAGCTCAAGAAACTCAATCTGCTTCTTACCACGGACATCCTCTGGATAATACTTTCTCAGAAATTCTCTTCGGAACACATCCCAAGTAATAACTTCACCTGTAGTCTCCAATCTCTGACGAGTCTCTAGCCACCAGTCATCAGCTTCGACTGCTAGCATATGAGTCCCATAACGAACCTTCTGCGCTGGAGTGCAGTCCATCACACGGAAGATTCTCTTAATCTCTTTCAACCAGTCCAATGCTCCATCAGGGTCATACTTGCCCTTGAAGGTAGGCGGATTTTCCCTCTGAAAAGTCGCCAGACTACGAGATCCATCATTCTCGCCAGCATTCGGTAAGTTCTGCACAGCCTCAGCCATTGCTTGCATTGCAGCAGCCATTGCAGCATCGTTCCTTCCAGCCATCTCAAATTATCACTACAACATAACCCAAAGTTAGAACCAAATAACAATACTCGATTGTTAAACAACTACGACTCGACACTTGGCCGGACGGACCGACCTGCTCTGATACCACTAATGTAACACCCTGATTCTACCCAACGTAATTATATAATATCAGAGTATAAAATTTCGCCATACAGGATGTCACATTCATTTCAACTTAAACATATCATACAATCACCTGTATATCATACATAACGGATACAACTTCCCGGATAACTGATTCGAACATGTTTAGTTCTTTAAAATATAACAACTCTAACTCTCAAGCAGCGGATTAATAAGTTCAACATAAAAATTTTCTTGATTTAAAATGCAACAAAATAATGACTCCAAATCAACAAGTCTTTAACTTCAAATAGTTAAAGTATCTTCATCCAACCTAAAGCAACTCCAAAATTCAAGTTTTTAACGAAATCAATATAAAATTCAGCAACTTAAACATAATCAAAGCAATAAGAAAAACACGCGATTATCCCCCCGAGTGCTACGTATCAGAGCGACAACCACCGACTCGAACTAAGGTAACCGACTACTCTTCCTGATTACCTGCACGTTGCCAACATAGGGACAACATTCAAACAGAAGGGGTGAGTTACCGAAAATTATAAACGGAGTATGATAAATAATATACAAGCAAGAAGCATACAAACATTCACCACTTCACATCAACCACCAACAACCAAAATCAAATCAATAACAACTAACGGAAATCAACAACAACTTAAGAGAATGCAACTTCAATGTGACTCGACAATGTTATGCATTTGGTACCATCGGAGTAAAACTCCCAACGTAATATTGCCAGTTTATCGAGGCATCAAGGCATCAGCCTTCAACTTACAACTTTCAACATATGCCAATCCAGGCCAACGTGGTGTGAGCAACGCTCCGACACAAAATGCAATGTATGTTCATGACACGCACTCACTCAACAACATAAACAACTCAACAACATCCACACATGATCAACTTAACAACATAACAACTTTTCGACATAAACAACTTAATCAACTTTGGCTATTACGCCTTCAACTTAAAATTCGTCCGTGTACCGGAACAATATTAAAACTCAACTGCTGTACCTGAAATTCCACTTTTTCAACATAGTTTCAACCAAACGATTCAACCAAAGCCACCTACTAAATTACCCAGCTTACCCCGACAATTTCCGTTAAATTCCGGACAACTAGTTTTTCCGTCCCAAACCGGCTAAACCGACTAAACTGTCCAGTTTTTAACATCGGTTACTGCTACCAGTTATTTTAGAAAACCTTGATCCTATTACTGTTGCCAATTAAAAATAATTTTCAAGCTTCTGTCAAAATTCTGTTTACTGTCATGGTTTCTGTTTTTTTTTTCTGTCAAATTATCCTTGCCACTTAACTAGTTTTCTGTCGAGACTCACCACTGCTACTTAATCAGAGTTCATGCTAAGTTTCTGCTAGGTAATAATTATCATATTATCTTTATGCCAATAACCTAATACTAATTGTTATTTAATGGATTCAGTTGGAAATTATTTAATTAAAATGGGTTACTAATACTGCTTAACCAAAATCAATTCCATTGGAGGCGCCCACCCCCACCTAAAAAAAACAGTATGGAGGCGCCCACCCCCCACCTAAAACCATTATGGAGGCGCCCACCCCCACTAAAAAACATTATGGAGGCGCCCACCTCCACCTTGTGAGGCCCCCGCCTCAAATTTCCTTTCCACCCCAAAAATACAATTCTCTGTTAATTCCCCAAAATACAATTTTCTGTAAATCCGCTTCTCAGATTTCACCGAATCATGGTACCTCGTCCAGCAACAATTTTTCCTCAACAATTGACAGTTAACATTTCGTATAATTAATCCCTATAACTTCAGCAACAACACATCGTCGAAGAAAATCAACTTAACTCAATCATCAACATCAGCCAGATTATTAACGACCACACAAAATCAACAATAACTTATCAAGAATCAATTGGGAAAAACAATTATATAATCCCCTACCCATATACTATTCATCCTAACCCGGTTATAATAATCGAACCCACCCTTACCTTGGATTGAAGGCAGCTCGACGATCGATCGGGTTCCGGAAACTCGATACCGGCAGCGGTTTCTCTCGCGACTTCTTCTTCTCTTCCGTTCTCAACTTCTCTCACGTCCTTCTTTTCCCTCTAACTGATACCCACAACTCCACTATTCTTTCTATTTTCTTTGTTTTATTAAAATAATATTATTCGAATAAAATGTCTAATGGGCCTAATCATACACCCCCTAATTTACTAATTCCGACACGAAACCAAGCCCACTTGACCGAGCACACTCCAACTACGATAGTATTACTACCAATATTATTCCGCGACTTTTAATATTATTTCTACGAGTTACCGACTTAATATACCGACTTAACGACTTAATTCACCGCAACACCAAAATCAACCGAATGATTCACAAACAATTAGTAAATATTCAGTTGAATAAATAATTAAATCTTTGGGCGTTACATCAACCGTAAGGTTCTCCCTTACCTCAACCTCATCCATCGGAATCACATGCGACGGATCCGGGATATACTTCCGAAGCTGTGAAACATGGAACACATCATGCAAATTCGACAGACTCGGCGGCAACGCCACCCTATAAGCCACAGCACCCACTCTCGCAGATATCTTGTAAGGACTAATAAATCGAGAAGTAAGTTTCTTCGATTTCAATGCACGACCAACACCCGTTACCGGCGTAACCCTCAGAAATACATGATCGCCCTCTTGAAACTCAAGATCCTTCCGTCTCCGATCATGATATATCTTTTGTCTACTCTGAGAAGCCTTCATTTTCTCACGAATAAACTTCACTTTTTCCGTAGTCTGCTGCACCATCTCTGGTCCAACCACCGTTCTCTCACCAGATTCGTGCCAACACAACGTTGTTCGACATCTTCGTCCATACAATGCTTCAAACGGTGCCATTCCAATACTAGAATGAAAACTGTTATTATACGTGAATTCAATCAACGCAAGATAACTATCCCACGCACCACCTTGTTCCAAAACACACGCTCTCAACAAATCTTCCAAAGACTGAATCGTCCTCTCCGACTGCCCATCCGTCTGCGGATGATAAGCCGAACTCAAGCTCAATTTAGAACCCAATGCCTTCTGTAAACTTTCCCAAAATCTCGAGGTAAACCTCGGATCTCGATCTGAAACAATACTTAACGGAACTCCATGCAACTTCATAATCACACTGATGTAAATCTCAACTAACCGCTCCAAAGAAAAACTGATGTCAATCGGAATGAAATGAGCCGATTTAGTCAGCCTATCCACAACCACCCAAATAGTATTATGCCCTCGTTGTGTATTCGGCAACCCCGTTACAAAATCCATAGAAATGCTATCCCATTTCCATTCCAGAATAGCCAACGGTTGCAATAAACAACTTGGCCTCTGATGTTCCACTTTCGACTTCTGGAACGTCAAACAAGCATACACAAACTGAGCCACATCTTTTTTTCAATCCAGACCACCAGAAAAACTTTTTCAAATCTTGGTACATCTTGTTCGCTCCCGGATGTATACTCAAATTACTCCGGTGTCCTTCTTCCAAAATCATTCGTTTCAACTCCGAATCATCCGGAATACAAATTCGCCCCGGAACCTCAACACACCATTAACATCCACTTGAAAATCACCACTCGCATCTTTTCCGTCAACCAACATCAAATCCACTAATTTCACGTCCAACTTCTGCTTCTCGCTTATCGTCATCAGAAAATCATTAGTAACCTTCAACATACCCAGCCTCACACTATCCGACGACACTTCACATACCAAACTCAAATCTCTAAACGATTCTAAAAGCTCTCACTCCTTAACCATTAAAGCGGACATATGCAAAGATTTCTGGCTCAACGCATCGGCTACCACATTAGCTTTACCAGGATGGTAATTCAAGCCAAAGTCGTAGTCTTTCAGAAATTCCAACCATCTTTGTTGCCTCATATTCAATTCCTTCTGATCAAACAGATATTTCAAACTCTTGTGATCACTAAAGACTTCAAACCTCGCACCAAAAAGATAATGCCTCCAAATTTTCAACACAAAAACCATAGCCGCTAACTCCAAGTCATGCGTAGGGTAATTCTTCTCATGCACTCTCAACTGCCTCGAGGCATACGCCACGACCTTACCGTCTTGCATTAGCACACCACCTAGACCAATCAAAGACGCGTCACAATACACCACAAACGGTTCATTAGGATTCGGCAAAATCAAAATCGAAGCTGTCGTCAATCTTCTCTTCAGCTCATTAAAACTTTCCTCACACCGAATATCCCAAATGAACGCTTGCCCTTTACAAGTCAATTGGGTCAAAGGAAGTGCTAGTTTAGAAAACCCTTCAATAAACCTTCGATAATAACCGGCCAAACCCAAAAAGCTTCGAATTTCAGTAACAGATCTCGGAGCCTCCCATTGTAGAACTGCTTCTACTTTAGATGGATCCACAGCAATGCCATTACCTGAAATTACGTGTCCAAGAAAACTCACTTCCGACAACCAAAATTCACACTTAGACAATTTGGCAAAAAGCTTCTTTTCCTTCAAAACCTGCAAAACAATACGCAAATGCTCTGCGTGCTCCTCCTGAGACTTAGAATAAATCAATATGTCGTCAATAAACACAACAACAAATCGATCCAAATGCTCGTGAAAAATACGATTCATGTACTCCATGAACACACCTGGCGCATTAGAAACCCCGAACGGCATCACAGAATATTCATAATGACTGTAACGTGTCCTAAAAGCCGTCTTCTGAATATCTTCCTCTTTCACCCTAATCTGATGATATCTCGACCTTAGGTCAATCTTACTGAACACACAAGCACCAACCAACTGATCCATCAAATCATCAATTCTCGGAAGAGGATACTTATTCTTAATCGTCACCTTATTCAACTGGCGATAATCAATACACAATCGCATACTTCCATCTTTCTTTTTCACCAATAAAACTGGAGCACCCCAAGGAGAAACACTTGGCCTCACAAACCTCTTCTCCAACAACTCATTCAATTTCTTCTTCAACTCTACCAACTCCGATGCTGACATACGATAAGGTGCCATCGATACAGGTCTAGTACCAGGAACTAGATCTATAGAAAACTCCACCTCTCTCTCTGGCGGCAAGTCCGAAATATCCTCAGGAAACACTTCAGGAAAATCACACACAACCGGAAACACATCAAGTGAAACTTGACTATCCACAATCAACGACGCAAACAACCCAAACAACTGAGCTTCCCCCGCCAAAAGTCTCTCCAACTCTTTGGTAGATAAGAAACTCGAGTCTTCGTCTTCCTCAAGAGAAGGAAACCTTACCAGCTTATGATAACAATCAATATGAACCTGATTGAATTGCAGCCAATTCATTCCCAGAACCACATCTAACCCTTCCAACTGCAAACACACTAAATCCATTTCAAAGTCTTTACCATAAATGGTCAAAGGACAACTCAAACAAACCAAAGAAGTAGTTACTGACCCCATTGCTGGAGTATCAATAACCACCTTACCATCCATCAAAGACAACACAAGATTCAAACGCTTAGCGCACTCAGACGAAATAAACAAATGAGTCGCTCCAGTATCAATAATAGCAACTAAAGGCGTACTATTAATAAAACAAGTACCTCTGATCAGACGATCTGCACTTGAAGTCTGAGTCCCCGCCAATGAAAATACCTTCCCACTAGTTGGAGCTTGCTTCGGTTTCTGACACTTCGTGCTAATATGACCAGGTTCACCACAGTTGAAACACTTCACCACATTCTTCCATTTACAATCAGCTACGACATGTCCGACACCTCCACAATTAGAGCACTTTCTCACATCTTTCCTGCACTCAAACTGACGATGTCCTAGTTCACCATACTTAAAACATCTCGGAGAATTAGACATACCTCCTCCATCTGACCTTTGATCAAAAGTACCCCTTTTCTTACCCTTATCCGCTGGTGTTACATACGGACCACTACGAAACTGTTGCTTCCCTTTTCTGTCACTCACACTCTTGTAGTGAGTAGAATGAGCCTTACTATCCTCTTCAAAAATCCTACAACATTCCACCAAATCAGAAAACCTTCTTATCCTCTGATAACCGATTTCCTGCTTAATCTCAGGACGCAATCCACTCTCAAACTTCACACACTTAGAAAACTCTGCAGTCGCTTCAGCATAATGAAGATAAAACTGCACAAGTTCCACAAACTTAGCAGTATAATCAACAACAGACATACTACCTTGTTTCAGTTCCAAGAACTTAATTTCCTTCTTTCCTCTAACATCCTCGGGAAAATACTTCCTTAGAAACTCCTGGCTAAACAATTCCCAAGTAACTTCTTCATCCCCAGCTTCCAACACCTGACGAGTACTAACCCACCAATCATCAGCTTCTTCCTGTAACATGTGAGTTCCCAGTCTCACCTTATTATCCTCCGCACAATCCATAACTTAGAAAATCCTTTCAATCTCTTTCAACCAAATATGTGCACCATCAGGATCATGTCTCCCTTTAAAGACAGGCGGTTTGTTCTTCCTAAACTCATCATTACCCGCAGCGTTAGGTGCACCCTGCACAGCACGAGCCATAGCTTGCATTGCAGCAACCAAAGCAGCATCGTTCCTACCAGCCATATTCAGTTCATTTCCAATAACAGAAACTATGGTAAAAAAACAGCTCACTCCAAACAACATGACCGACAAGGACTGACACAAACTAGCTCTGATACCACTTATTGTGACACCCTCAATCTATACCCCAAAGCTATCAAAGCGATAAATAAAATACAAAATTTCATCAGAGTATATTTAAGACATGCACGTCATAGACCGGAGATGCCACAACAATTTGAAACAAATATACAACACCTGCTCATACAGATATGCAACCATTCAGGTAGTATTATACCCACAATTCAGAAACAGAATATAAGCAGAAAATCTGTAACTGAATATCAACATATATATATATATATATATATATATATATATATATATCATGAAAGTTTGTTATACATCAAGTCATACATGTACAATCCAAAAGATACATATACATAATACAAAATAATCACAAACGGCCACCCTAACTACCCGGTGTCACATATCAGAGCTGACCGACAAAAGAATGAAGACACAAAGCTTCACAAAAAGACCTCCAGCAACTCTAATCTGCAATGCCTCATAGAGCATTATAAACCAGCAGAAGGGTGAGAAAAACAATCATATTACAGTTGCATATAATTATATATTAACACAGAAATGCACAAGTAAAATATTCTCACCACAATTGCACCACGATCAAATACAACACAACACAGTACAATTCTCAAGTATCAAATACCACTACACATCAATCATACACAATACACTCATCATCAATACAATTACACATATTCCATCTCATAACTCACATTCACAATTCCATGCACAATTAATCCATGATTTATGCAAATGCACAGAGACCGACACAACGACTCTATGCACATTCCATGCGGTACCGACTTCCAATATTTCTCATCACTAGTTCACTCAGGAACTCTGCTGGAATCATCGCTCGTTACTGAGGATCACTCAAGTAACACCCCGTCGGGCCTACGATGTTCCCCGTCGCTTTAGATCCTCTTGGTATAAGGCACACGACGTTTATGGATTGCTTTAGGTCCTCTCGGTATAAGGTGCACAATCCGATCGCTCACACCCCACATGGGCACACGATCGTCTATAACCATCGCTTTAAGTCCTCATATTTTTAAGGCACGCGATATATCAAATCGCTTTAGGTCCTCTTATTTTTAAGGCGCACGAAGTTATAGCAGATTCCCTCTAGAATTAATCCGTCACTCAGGACGTCACAACAATGCATATCATGATGCTTGGCATACAATGACTCATGACATTTAATATGCACACATATACACATCCATAATCACGCATATATCAACAATTACCATACCTCGCATTTTCTTGCCGTAAGATGTTAGAATATAGTATCAGTGTGGGTTTTTGTTATCGTCTCCACAGGGATTGTCGGATATTTGATGCTAGCCGTTCAATAGTTGTGATATTCTAAGTTAAGGTTTTCAAAAGTTTCACTTGTTGTTATCATTCACTTGTAGCAAAAGATTAATTAGGTCACAAAGATTTTTATAAAAGCATGTTAAGGTTAGGTTTCATCAATCCTATTCATGTATAAACAACTAATCAAGCATATGAACTCGGTTTTCAACCAATATAACCGCGTATCCTCCCGACTACGTTTATGTCTAAAGCGGAATCGTGAGTACCGTTGTTTAGACCGTTAGATGATGTCTCACGCTAACAATCTAAGCAACGATCATTAAGATCAATACAATGCGAATAGCAAATCCCAAATCTATGTCTAGAGTTTGGTTTTTAAGAGATGAAATTGTTAGGTCAAGAGTTGTAAAGTCTATGTCTAGAGCAAAACAATTCACAAATGGATCATTAAGAGAAAACAACATCATCTATATTGATCAAAGACTTTGTTCATATACAAGAGATCAATATCAATACATAAAAACAGAATCAACTACCTCTAACCTCAACATTGAGTGATTAGCTACCACTTCTCATGGTAGCTTGGATGACAAGTAAAGAGAGGAGATGAATGAGCATCCACAACGAATAATCGAGAATGGATGCAAAATCAGCTTCTCCAATGAAAATACAAGCTTTTTTGAACAAAATAGTGTAAACACTTAATTCTAATGTAAAAATGAGCAAGATCCTGGTTCCAAAAAGTAACAATTCTATTTATACACTTTTCCAAACAGCACCATTCGCCCAGCGAAGCCTTTCATTCGCCTAGCGAATGCCCAAAAATATGGCACATTTAAGTGCCTCAGACTTAAACCGCCCCTCAGAATTATCGTGGGTTCGCTAGGCGAACCAAAACATTCGCTTCGCGAGCATTCGCTGCAACCTTCGCCCAGCGAAGCTTGGGTGTTTTCAAAAATGGAAAGTTTCTGCCACCCTTCGCTGGCACATTCGCCCCGCGAGCATATCAGCGAGCATTCGCTGGCCTACTCGCCCAGCGAATTTACCCAGTTTTCCTACTGTAAGTTTTGCACACTTTCTGCCACCATCTCGCTGGCATGCTCGCTGACGTTCGCTAGGCGAACCTTCGCTGGCACCTTCGCCAACACTCGCCTAGCGAACACTGTTGTTGATTTCAATTCTTTGGCAGCTTGCACTATTTCTTTGGGTCTTCAAATTTTGATCTTTTCACTCCTATTTCTGCACATTTAGCACACAAATTACAAGCACCACAAGTATATTTCAAATAATGCATAACAACATCAATTCACACTAAAATCAACCTATTCCACATGAAAAGTCATGAAAAATGCCAAATAACTCATACTCAAATATATCATGATTGACATCTAACAAACTCTCCCCAACTAACTCATTGCTTGTCCTCAAGCAAAGTATGCCTCTCACGAGGATTTGCTCGAGGATTAAATCCAACCAAGATACGAAAATGGCTCAGCTAAACAGTAATCACAACAATGCATCAATTACACAATTCAAGAACCAATCATGTACAAGAACTTGACTCCTAAACAATTTCAACCATGCTTCAAGAGACAACTAACTTATCATACACATGTCATTCTACACTCCTCTTCGAAATAGGATTGAAGGCAAACGCGCGTACAAGCACGGGACAATTAAACTCACTTGACAAATGATGCAATACTAAGCAATTCATATCATATCTCAATGATCATAACAGAAATTATGGAAGTAAAAGATCACTAAGGACTTCAAGGGTTGTAGCTTGGTCGGGTGAACAAAAAAGGGACATTTCTAAAGGTCTATGAAACGAAAATGCCGACGCAAAAGAACATTCACTATGTACTTATTTCCACAACACACTTCATTTCACCAAATTGTCATTCCACCTTCACAAACTACCGTGCACACTCTTTGATTCTATTATATTTTTTTTTCGTTCAAGCAAGCATTTTCTCTTTTGTACAATATATTCACACTCTTCTTTTGACATGCTTGCTTGAAAAATGTTTTCTTTTCATAATTAGGAGTAATGCACCTATCTTCCTTTTTATTCTCTCCCCAACTCATTTTCAACTCCACCTAAAGTGAATGTTCCTTGCTTTTTAGGGCAAGGAAGTCAAAATAAACAATTTACAAAGGTTCAAGAAGAAAATGTTAGAAACTCATTAAATTCAATGATGAACCAAACTAGCAAATTATGTACATAAAACAAGTTCATCATTCAATTAAGTTCTAAACTGTTTAGGCTCAAAGGGGCTACCGAATGCTCACTACTCACAGGTAAATTAATATTTGGGCATAGTTGTGCTCACTAACCAAAATTGCCTTGATCACTTCTCCTACTTCCACAAAATCACACGATCACAAGATAAGGCATGAATTAAAAATAAAGACAACATTCATCAACACTCCTTGACAGATGATACAATTTTGAGGCTTCTCACTTTACTAGCTTCAGATCCTAAAATGACATATGTATTCAAAAGAAGTTGTAACATGAAACACATTTACACTTGCCCAAGACACAAAATTCTAAAACATAAAAAATTCTTGAATCAAGGTAACGATATACCTTGTCGCAACACAATGCTTACGGTACTATCATCGCCCTCACCTCTTGGAGGAATTTCTCTATAATCCCAAGAGTCCAACCTACTTCCACAAGTTCCACCATTAAAGAAGAAAAATCAAAATAACACATACAAAAACACACTTACTATAATTAAAAACCAACAATTATTAGTAAAGCGAAACAAAAAAATTTTTACTACAAACCATAATTATTACTAATAATGTCATAAAGTGCCTGGTGTATAAAACACCTACATAATTCCAAAAAGTACCACACGGGTACGAGTACATTAATACTTAACTAGTAAAAGCTGAAAAATACATAATATAAGAAAACTTCACTTTGGAGACCAAAGGAAGTACACAAGTCTAAGATCACAAAAAAAATCAATCCTCCTCATCATCATCGTCCAAGTCCTCCTCCTCACCTCCAGCAGAAGTAGCCTCATCATCATCAACATCGTCATCAGCATCGTCCTCACCCCCTCCAAATATTGGCCTGGCCTCAGGCCAACCAGCATGCACTAGGAACTGCTCCCTAGTCATCATAAGATGCTCAGAAGAAGGGTCACGGATCTGCAACTGAAGAGCCTGCAAGGAATCATGAATATCCGTCATAGCACGCTGCTGGGCAGCCATCCAATCCCAGTTATAATTGCAGATCTCCTGCTGATATGGATAATAGGCCAGCGTTGCCGGCTCAGAACCCTCCTCAGCTTCAGCAGCATCATCAGCACCAGCACTAGAAGAGGCTCCAACCATCCCTCTAGCCTTACAGAACTTATCCACATACCGATCATCAATAGCAGATGGAATAGTGACCTGCCTGCGGGTTGGCATATCAACACCAGTGTGAGCACACAAGGACATGATCAGACATGGAAAAATAAGCGGGGCATTCTTGCGCGCCGCCGTACCTCCCGAACCACTTAACACAACTGCCCTGATTTCATCGGCGATGATGCGGGCCACGTCAATCTGGACATTCTGCTGAATGCTGTGGATAAGATGAGCCAGAGCAATAGGAACTGTACTATGATGCGACCTGGGACAAATGTTAGTGAGCACAAACAACAAAATAACCTGAACCAAGGGCAGCATGTCCACCCTTCTGAACCTAACCGGCACCCCGGAGGAATTTCGCGCAACTTCTTTACCTTCAAGAAGCAAATCCCGAGTCATCTTCTCAATATCACGATGAAGATGCAAGTCTCGATGATAGGCATCGATCTCAGTCCCAACCAACGGTAAAGGATCTCCCAAAACAGTGCTGATCGTCCTACGATCAAACCTCACAACAGTACCTCTAACCCAAGAGGCCCAACTGAATCTTTCACCATCATCCGGTAATGCATTCGCAAAAAATTCCCGAACAATTTCAATGTTGTACCCATCCAGCGGCATCATTAGACGATCCCACTTCTTTGCCACGAAAAGTGCATCAATTATTCGGTAACTTCCTCGATCACTAAGAAGGAATCTTTTCTCCGGCAGGATGGTCTTTCTTTCAAGGGTCTCGTACCTGGCAGCCTGCTTAGCTCCCCTGAATCGTTCTTCGTCAAATCGCACGGGCACTTGTCTGGAGGTTTGAGCCTTTCGCTTCTTAGCCGCGTGAATCGCCATTTTTGGTGCCATCTGCACATAACAAACAATGAAACCAAACAAAGGGCAACAAACACATTAGCAACTAAAAACAACCAGCCAGAGCTCTGCATTGACAAGTAAAAAAATTAAAAATCTGCCTCTGTTCGCGCCAGACTCGCTAGGCGAAGTCTGGCGAATGCTCGCGCAGACTCGCGAGGCGAACGAACCAGCGAAGGCACGATTTTTCAGAAAAACACAGTTACAAACAGTCCCTCTCCCATCTCCTAATTTCAAATATCATTCTAGTCATATTGCTTATGTAGTTTCTAACATGCAAGACACAAATAATATGACAGAGCATACCAATTTTTCACCAAACCCATATTGATCACTTAAGAACATAAACAATGCTTACAGAAATAAATTGTAAAGAGTAAACAAACCTGAATTTCGCACTGTTAATGGTGGAGTAGGGCAATTGGAAAGTAGAAGGAGATGAGTGTTGAAGTGTACAAGAGGAAATGAAAGGAAAAGAATGACACGGAGGGAAATGATGAAGAGGTCAAGAGGCTAGGGTTTTTCCCCCCTCTAATCAGAATTCAAAGTGGGTCTTGGGCCCAATTTGGTGGCCCACCCACAATCCATTTTTTTCTGATGTGGCAGGAACTTGGGTTGGTCTGCCTCGCTGGGTTCGCGGAGCGAAGGCCAGCGAATGCTCGCCCCAGCTCGCTAGGCGAACACTAGCGAACAAGACCAAAATTTTCAAAAATTTTCCAAACTGCCACAATTTTTTAAGCTTCATAGTGATATCTAAACATTCTCAAAACAGAAATAACAGAAATACTTACAATGTTGGGGTGCCTCCCAACCAGCGCTTGTTTAACGTCGGCTAAGCTCGACGGCCCACCGCAATCTCACGGATCGCGGAAGGGAACAATGGCGGGATTCCGCTCGAACTCTCCTCCAAGATAAACTTTCAGCCTCTGTCCATTGACAGTCCAACTTTCCTTTGACTTTGTGTCCTCAATTACGATTGCTCCATAGGGCTTGATTTCCACAATCCGAAAAGGTCCGGACCATTTAGATCGTAATTTTCCGGGAAATAATTTTAATCGAGAATTGAACAATAAGACCAGCTGTCCGACCTCAAAATGTTTGATGACAATTCTTTTGTCATGGTAAGACTTGACACGATTCTTATACAGTTTATTGGAATCGTACGCCTGAAGGCGCAATTCATCCAACTCGTGTAATTGTACTTTTCTTCTTTCCCCGCTTAGAGTTGGATCAAAATTCAAAAATTTTAAGGCCCAAAACGCCTTGTGCTCCAACTCTACCGGCAAGTGACAATTCTTACCATAGACCAATTTAAACGGTGTGAGACCGATCGGAGCCTTAAAAGTGGTCTGATACGCCCACAAAGCATCATCAAGTTTATTCGCCCAATCCTTTCTCGAGGCTGCAACAGTTTTCTCTAAAATCCGTTTAATTTCACGATTAGATACCTCTGCTTGACCGTTAGCTTGTGGATGATATGGTGTAGCAACCTTGTGCTTCACACCATACTGCTCCAAAGCTTTGTCAAGCTGAGTGTTACAAAAGTGAGATCCTCCATCACTTATTAACACTCGAGGAGTACCAAAACGTGCAAAAATATTTTTCTTCAAAACTTTTACCACAGTTTTTCCATCGGCTTTAGCGCAAGCTATCGCCTCTACCCACTTGGAAACGTAATCCACAGCGACCAAAATATATTCATTAGAAAACGAAGATGGGAATGGACCGACAAAGTCGATCCCCCAACAGTCAAAAACTTCGATTTCTAACATATTTTGTAATGGCATTTCTTGCCGCTGTGAAATACCGCCGCTTCTCTGGCACCTATCACAACTAAGGGCATGCGCATGCGCATCTTTGAATAAGGACGGCCAATAAAAGCCCGATTGTAGGACTTTAGTGGCCGTTCTCAACCCATTAAAGTGTCCTCCGTAAGGAGAGTTATGACAGTGCCACAGAATACTCGTGGCTTCCTCCACTGACACACACCTTCGGAGGAGGTTGTCGACACCAAGTTTAAATAAATGGGGTTCATCCCATACAAATGACTTGGCATCAGACAAAAATTTCCGTTTTTGGTGGTGCGTTAGACCGTCCGGTATCAATCCGGTGGCTTTGTGGCTAGCCATGTCGGCGAACCACGGTCTAACTTGCACTCTAAAAAGTTTTTCATCAGGGAACTCCTCTTTTACCTCAAATTCATTCTTGGTCACCTCAACGTTTACCAAACGAGATAAGTGATCTGCTACCAAATTTTCGGATCCCTTTTTGTCACGAATTTCAAGATCAAATTCCTGTAACAAAAGGATCCACCTAATAAGCCTCTGCTTAGAATCAGGTTTGGTAAGCAGATACCTTATAGCGGTATGGTCAGTGTAAACGATGACTTCCGCACCAATCAAATAAGAACGAAACTTCTCCAACGCATACACTATGGCGAGCAACTCTTTTTCAGTTGTCGCATAATTAATTTGAGCCTCATTTAGCACCTTGCTCGCATAATGTATAGCGTGGAAAACCTTCGTTTTTCTTTGTCCCAAAACAGCCCCCACTGCATAATCGCTAGCATCGCACATTAATTCAAAATCCATTTTCCAGTTTGGTGCAACGATTATCGGTGAAGTTGTTAAACTGTTTTTCAGAAAATTAAAAGAAAAAAGACATGACTCATCAAAGTCAAAAACCTTGCCTTGGACAAGCAAGTTGCTCAACGGCTTCGCGACCTTTGCGAAGTCCTTGATGAATCTCCGGTAGAACCCGGCATGTCCAAGAAAGCTCCGTATTCCTTTGACATTCATCGGCGGTGGTAATTTCTCGATTAAGTCCACTTTAGCCTTATCAACTTCTAGTCCTTTTGAAGACACCTTGTGCCCGAGCACAATTCCCTCTTTAACCATGAAGTTGCATTTTTCCCAGTTAAGAACCAGATTAGTTTCCACGCACCGCTCCAACACCGTATCCAGATTTTTCAAGCACAAATCAAACGATTGCCCAAAAACTGAGAAATCATCCATAAAGACCTCGATTGTCTTTTCGATCAAGTCCGCGAAGATAGCTTGCATACACCGCTGAAAAGTGGCCGGTGCATTACATAATCCAAACGGCATCCTTCTATAAGCAAAGATTCCGAACGGACATGTAAACGCAATTTTTTCGTGATCATCCGGGTTAACAATGATTTGGTTATAACCCGAATAACCATCCAAAAAACAATAAAATTCTTGACCGGAGAGACGTTCGAGCATTTGATCCATAAAAGGTAAAGGAAAATGATATTTTCTCGTAGCTTTGTTCAACCTACGATAGTCAATACACATCCTCCACCCGGTAACAGTCTTTGTTGGAATAAGCTCATTTTTGTCATTTCGAACCACCGTCATTCCACTTTTTTTTGGAACCACATGCACCGGACTAACCCATGGGCTGTCAGAAATAGGGTAAATCATTCCGGCGTCCAACATTTTCACCACTTCTTTTCTGACCACTTCTTTCATGATTGGATTAAGGCGGCGTTGAGGTTGAGCAACCGGTTTAAAATCCTCCTCCATAAAAATACGGTGCATGCAATATGACGGACTAATGCCTTTGAGATCGGACAATGTCCATCCCATTGCATCTTGATTCTTTTTCAGCACTTGAATTAATCGGTTTTCCTCATTTTCAGACAAAATATTACTTATGATCACCGGTTTATTCCCTCCTTCATCAAGGAAAGCATACTTCAAGTTGGAAGGTAACATTTTCAATTCAATTTTTGGTGGTTCATCATCATTAACTAATTTTTTTAGAATCTCCTCTTCATATTCCCATGGTTGCATTTCATCCAAAGCTTCAAGTTCTAATAAACACTCTTCTAAAGCTTGTTCTTCTTCAACCGAGAATATTTCCAAGGACTCATCTAAAGCTCTTTGTAACGGTTCAATGACATGAATTTGATTTTTCACCCCCGAACTTGCTTCTTCCGTTACATCAATTCGAAAACAATCACCCTTATCCTTCTTGTGTTTCATTGCATCATAAAGATTAAAACAAACCTCTTCATCTTGGACTCTCACTTTCATGAGACCATCGTCCATGTCAATTGCCATACGGGCAGTTTTCATGAAAGGCCTTCCAAGAATCAAAGGTGCATCCTCATCCTCATCCATTTCAATGACAACAAAATCAATTGGAAACAAAAATTTGTCCACCTTGACCAACACGTCTTCCGCTACACCGTGAGGACGGGTAGTGGATTTATCGGCGAGTTGCAAAGTCATTTGAGTGGACCTTAATTCCATATGGCCTAAGCGTCTCACAATCGATAATGGTATCAAGTTGATGCTAGAACCCAAATCAATCAACCCATTGCCCACATACATGTTTCCAATCGTAACCGGCAATGTAACTCTTCCCGGATCACATTCTTTCCGAGGGAGAGTCCGTTGAATGACTGCGCTACAACTCGCATCCACCATAATAGTTTCTTGATCTGTGTATCTTTTCTTCTTCGTAAGGATGTCCTTCATGAATTTAGCGTATTTGGGCATTTGTTCCAAGGCCTCGGAAAATGGGATATTTATTTGCAACTGTTTAAAAATATCCATAAACCGAGTATAATGCCTTGCACTATCTTTCCTCGTAGGAGCATGCGGATAAGGTAAGTGTTGTATCGGAATATTACTCACCGGCTCTTTTCCTTTTTTCGTTCTTTTCACTCTTTCCTCATTATCAATTTTTCTCTCATTCTCTTTTTTTTCTCTCTCATTTTTTTCTATCTCTTTTTCAACTACAACACCCTCGACATTTTTTTCTACTTCTAATTCCTCACTCACATGTTCTTTTTCAACCACAACCTCCTCCATTACTCTTTTACCCACATTCATGTCAATCTCACGTCCACTTCTTGTAATAATCGCTTTACAATCTTTCGGATTTGGAAGAGTAGTTGCCGTAAAGGGACCTTTTTGTTGATCGGCCAATTGTTTAGATAATTGCCCGACTTGTGTTTCGAGGTTCCTTATCGCAGCATCTGTATTCTTTTGATTAGACATGGATATTTGCATAAATTGTGTTAGAGTATCTTCCATCTTTGAATTTCCAACGGGAGCTTGCGAAGGTTGGGTGTAATTTTGGTAAGGTTGACGGTTTGATGGCCCGGCTTCTTGCGGTCTCCATGGTTGTTGATAACCTTGGTTCCCACGTTGTTGGTAACCTTGGTTGCCTTGTTGATACGGAGGACGGGGTTGGTAACTTTGATTTCCCCCATAGTTCGCTTCCTCCACAACCGGAGGACAATAACCGGTCAAATGGTCACCTCTGCATAACTCACACACTAACACTTGCACCTTTTTACTTGAAGATTCATGCATCTCCTTGAATTGTTGAGGCAGCTTAGACATTTGCTTTGTTAACAGCTCAACCTATTGTGATAACAATTTGTTTTGTGCAAGGATAGCGTCACTTGTTCCTAATTCCAACACACCCGGCGTTCGTTGAGCTGGTCCACGATTGTGACTGCCTTGATGATCATTCAAGGCCATTTTATCAATGATAGCAGTGGCTTCCGCTGCAGTTTTGCTTAACAAAGACCCACCCGCAGTGGCATCCAACAAGGTTTTGTGTACTAGCTGCAGCCCATTTCTGAATATATGAATCTGTGACAATTCATCGAAACCATGGCCTTTGCACTTTCGTAACATTGATTTGAACCTCTCCCAAGCTTCGTTGAGAGATTCGTTAGCTCCTTGTGTGAATACAGCTATAGCGGTCTTCGCTTCCATGAACCGAGTGTGCGGAAAGAATCTTTCCAAAAAATTTTCTTCCAAAGCATTCCAATCAGTCATGATGGCAGTTGACTGATCAAGGTACCATTCCTTGGCCTTCCCAATGAGGGAATGCGGGAATAGTCTCTTGAACAGAGACTCCTCTTCTGCTTCCGGCGCACCCGTTGCTCCAGCGATTTCATAAAATTTTGTCAAATGGGTGAAAGGATCTTCATGATCCATACCCGTAAAGGGACTTTGGTATAACAGTTGGAGGATTCCGGTCTTCATCTCAGCATGACGACCGTTGTTGGCATGACGGGCGAACTGAGCATTATGCCTCAGACTGTTTGTACAAGGCCTAGAAGCAGGTGGTGGTGGTGGTGGTGGATCTCCCTCCATAATTGGAAGTATGTGTGGATATGGTGGTGGTGCAGATGTACTCTCCTCTTTTTCTCGCCTCTGTTTTGCTAGCTGCCTCCTTCTTCTAGTTCGGCTATTGATTCTACGAGCGGTTCTTTCAATCTCAGGATCGAAAAGAAGTTGGTCCGCCGGTAGTTTCCCTCGCATAAACTAAGTCTGCACACTAACAAACAGATTAACAAGTTCAAGATAAAGCTGTAACAGCTTACAATAACTCAACTATCGCAATGCTTGCAATATCAACTAACAATCCCCGGCAACGGCGCCAATTTGTTAGAATATAGTATCAGTGTGGGTTTTTGTTATCGTCTCCACAGGGATTGTCGGATATTTGATGCTAGCCGTTCAATAGTTGTGATATTCTAAGTTAAGGTTTTCAAAAGTTTCACTTGTTGTTATCATTCACTTGTAGCAAAAGATTAATTAGGTCACAAAGATTTTTATAAAAGCATGTTAAGGTTAGGTTTCATCAATCCTATTCATGTATAAACAACTAATCAAGCATATGAACTCGGTTTTCAACCAATATAACCGCGTATCCTCCCGACTACGTTTATGTCTAAAGCGGAATCGTGAGTACCGTTGTTTAGACCGTTAGATGATGTCTCACGCTAACAATCTAAGCAACGATCATTAAGATCAATACAATGCGAATAGCAAATCCCAAATCTATGTCTAGAGTTTGGTTTTTAAGAGATGAAATTGTTAGGTCAAGAGTTGTAAAGTCTATGTCTAGAGCAAAACAATTCACAAATGGATCATTAAGAGAAAACAACATCATCTATATTGATCAAAGACTTTGTTCATATACAAGAGATCAATATCAATACATAAAAACAGAATCAACTACCTCTAACCTCAACATTGAGTGATTAGCTACCACTTCTCATGGTAGCTTGGATGACAAGTAAAGAGAGGAGATGAATGAGCATCCACAACGAATAATCGAGAATGGATGCAAAATCAGCTTCTCCAATGAAAATACAAGCTTTTCTGAACAAAATACTGTAAACACTTAATTCTAATGTAAAAATGAGCAAGATCCTGGTTCCAAAAAGTAACAATTCTATTTATACACTTTTCCAAACAGCACCATTCGCCCAGCGAAGCCTGTCATTCGCCTAGCAAATGCCCAAAAATATGGCACATTTAAGTGCCTCAGACTTAAATCGCCCCTCAGAATTATCGTGGGTTCGCTAGGCGAACCAAAACATTCGCTTCGCGAGCATTCGCTGCAACCTTCGCCCAGCGAAGCTTGGGTGTTTTCAAAAATGGAAAGTTTCTGCCACCCTTCGCTGGCACATTCGCCCCGCGAGCATTCGCTGGCCTACTCGCCCAGCGAATTTACCCAGTTTTCCTACTGTAAGTTTTGCACACTTTCTGCCACCATCTCGCTGGCATGCTCGCTGACGTTCGCTAGGCGAACCTTCGCTGGCACCTTCGCCAACACTCGCCTAGCGAACACTGTTGTTGATTTCAATTCTTTGGCAGCTTGCACTATTTCTTTGGGTCTTCAAATTTTGATCTTTTCACTCCTATTTCTGCACATTTAGCACACAAATTACAAGCACCACAAGTATATTTCAAATAATGCATAACAACATCAATTCACACTAAAATCAACCTATTCCACATGAAAAGTCATGAAAAATGCCAAATAACTCATACTCAAATATATCATGATTGACATCTAACATAAGACCACCAATCATCATCACAATATGTATTTCATGCAATTTCATCACTCAACAGTACACAAGTCATACAATATTCACACCAACAGCATATTGCACATACACATCAAGTTCACACAGTTAAACGACAAAAGTCGACAACAAAAACAACACATTTTCTGATTCCTGACATAATTTAATCGGCCAACAATTCTCAAAACCATCATCATAAGAAAGTACATGCTACAAGCTTTCTAACGCATCATACCACACCTCAAACCGAAACACATATCAAAAGTTGTAAAGAAAACAAATTGGGAAAATTGCTACATTCGCAGTGCGAAGCTCCTAGCGAGTCCTTCGCTACCTCATTTGCAGTGCGAATGTCCCATCGAACCAAGGCAGAAGCAAAAATAGCCTAGAAAATTCCCACCGTTCGCAGTGCGAACCATCCAGCGAATGCTTGCTACCCCATTCGTAGTGCGAACCCTCCAGCGAATGCTCGCTACCCCATTCGCAGTGCGAACTCTCCAGCGAACAGTGGCAGAATGAAAAATACTACAATGTTTGCAGTGCGAACATCACGCGAACGCTCGCCACCCATTCGCTGGCCATTCGCAGTGCGAACCTGCGATTTCAGCAAAACCCAGCAGCACACCAGTTCATCCAAAAATGATATTTTCTCAAACCAAACATTTCCAAAACAATATATAACAATCATATTCTATTCTAATCATGATAACAAGTATTCTACTACGTTTACACTGATTTTCAACCGCAAAACCATCGATTTTTCATCATATCTCTCATTTCAACCTAGAACTCAAAGCTATGGAAAGACAAGAAACATCTAAGCAAACACATACATAATCATACACAAACATAGTATAATCGAGTTTCGCACCCTTACCCGATTTAATCGTGTTCTAGAAAGTCGGTTGATTGATTTCCAAGTTTTCCAAATTTTCTCTTTTCTTCTCTTCTCCTTTTCTTTTCTTCTTCTCTTCTTTTCTTTTTCTTACTATTTTCTCTCATTTTCTTTCTATTATATTCTAACTTAACAAAATAAATTAAAATGCCCAAAATACCCCTACACTCAAATATCTCACAAATGTTCCCAAAACGCGATAAAATATATTCACGACGAAAAATAACATATTTTCACATAAAAGTCAGAAATAAAATAATATAATAATAAAATACTCAAAACGACTCAAATAGATAAAACGGCAAAACTGACAAAACTGACCGGGGCGTTACAATAAGAGCGGAATTGGTTATAAACCTTCTCAAGTTACACTGCTACAGGGTCAAGAGTGCCAAGGGCCAGTTATATTCTTAAGTGGAGGAGTCATACATCCAAGCCAGATTTGTGCAGCAGTTGAAGACGGTGAAGATAGTGACTGTGACCTGGACAATTGGGTGCGTCCATGTGCCCAAGGAGTGAAGCTGAACAATTGGTTTTTGGAGGATCTCATCCAAGTTACTCTGCCAAATAAGTAATTTTCTTTGTTTTCTTTCATTAAGCATGCAAAGGTCATGTGCTCTGCCCAAGGCATAGTGACTTCATTGTAGGGCCCCCATTTGTTCTCATACAAATTTTTATCATTAATAAAAGGACGTTTTGTATTCAAAAATTGTGTTCCCTGTCTTTCATTTTATTTTTTCAAATGAAAATTGCAATGTTTTCTTCGCAGTTCTCTTGCTTTTTTTTTCTTCTTTCTTTCTTTTCCTTTCAAAAAAGAAACTTCTAAAAGCATGAATTATCATTCATGCAGAAATAATTCTCTGGATCTTGTTGATGACGACCCTGCTATGGTTTATTATGACTTTGATAATCCAATATACCAAGCTGAAGAGGGGGACGAGGAAGACTGTGAACTTCCTGAAGAGTTGGCTAGATTATTGAAACAGGAAAAAAGAGTTATTCAGCCTCATCAGGAATCTATAGAAGTTGTCAATCTCGGTACTGAAGAAGTAAAGAAAGAGGTCAAAGTAGGGGCAAGCCTGGCAGAGAATGTAAAGAAAGAGCTGATTGAGATGTTGCGAGAGTATGTTGACATCTTTGCCTAGTCTTATCAAGATATGTCGGGGTTGGATACAGACATCGTTGTGCACAGATTGCCGCTGAAAGAGGGTTGCTTTCCTGTCAAGCAGAAGCTTCGGAGAACCAAACCTGAGATGGCCATTAAAATCAAAGAGGAGGTGCAAAAGCAGTTGGATGCGGGGTTTCTAGCTGTTACTAGTTATCCACCATGGGTCGCTCATATTGTGCCTGTGCCGAAGAAGGATGGCAAAGTCAGAATGTGCGTAGATTATCGAGATTTGAACAGGGTGAACCCAAAAGATGATTTTCCATTACCACACATTGATGTGTTGGTAGATAATACGGCTCAATTCTCTGTGTTTTCTTTCATGGACGGGTTTTCCGGATATAACCAGATCAAGATGGCGCCGGAGGATATGGAGAAGACTACATTTATTACCCCTTGGGGCACATTCTGCTATAAGGTGATGCCGTTTGGTTTAAAGAACGCTGGAGCAACATATCAGCGTGCCATGGTGACGCTTTTCCACGATATGATTCATAAAGAAATTGAAGTTTATGTGGATGATATGATTGCCAAATCACAAACGGAAGAAGAGCATTTGATAAATTTGAAAAAGTTGTTTAAACGGTTGAGAAAGTTTAGACTGAGGCTGAACCCGAATAAGTGTACTTTCGGGGTAAGATCTGGTAAGCTTCTGGGCTTCGTTGCCAGTGAAAAGGGAATCGAGGTGGATCCAGCAAAGGTAAAAGCCATTCAAGAAATGTCGGAGCCAAGAACAGAAAAACAGGTTCGTGGATTTTTGGGAAGACTGAATTATATTGCAAGATTTATATCTCATCTTACCACGACTTGTGAGCCAATATTCAAATTATTGAGGAAAGATCAATCAATCCGGTGGAACAATGATTGTCAAAAGGCCTTTGATAAGATAAAAGAATATTTGCAAAATCCTCTGATTCTCATGCCCCCAGTTCCTGGGAGGCCACTGATTATGTATCTCTCTGTATGTGATGGATCAATGGGTTGTGTTCTCGGTCAACACGACGAGACAGGTAGGAAAGAGCATGTTATATACTACCTGAGCAAAAAATTCACCGATTGCGAGTCCAGGTACTCGATGCTTGAGAAGACATGTTGTGTACTAGCATGGGCTGCTAAGCGATTGAGACAATACATGTTGACTCATACAACCCTACTGATTTCGAAAATAGATCCAATCAAATACATTTTTGAGAAGCCAGCTCTTAATGGAAGGGTTGCTCGGTGGCAGATGATTTTGACTGAATATGATATACAATACACTTCCCAGAAAACTATCAAAGGGAGTGTGTTGTCTGATTATCTTGCCGAGTCGCCTATTGACGATTATCAGCCAATGAGGTTTGACTTTCCTGATGAAGACATCATGTTTCTCAAGGCTAAAGATTGTGAAGAGCCTCCGGTTGACGAAGGGCCAGATCCTGATGAAAAATGGAAACTGATGTTCGATGGGGCCGTTAACATGAAAGGAAGTGGTGTTGGGGCAGTCCTTATTACTCCGAAAGGATCACATATACCTTTCACTGCCAGGTTGACTTTTGATGTCACCAACAATGAAGCGGAATATGAGGCTTGTATCATGGGTATCGAAGAAGCCATTGATTTAAGGATCAAGACTCTTGAGATATTTGGGGACTCTGCTCTAGTGATCAACCAGATCAATGGGGATTGGCATACCAACCAGCAGAACTTGATTCCTTACAGAGAATACGCGAGAAGACTGTTGACTTTCTTTACAACAGTAAAATTGTGCTATATACCTCGTGATGAAAATCAAATGGCTGATGCTTTAGCAACGTTGTCTTCCATGATTCAGGTGAATTGGTGGAACCATATACCCAAGATTGATGTGATGAGGTTAGACAGACCCGCTCATGTGTTTGCCGTCGATACGACGACTGATGATAAACCTTGGTATTTTGATATCAAGCGTTTCTTGAAGAGTCAAGAGTATCCGGCTGGGGCATCAAACAATGACAAGAAGACTCTGAGGAGGTTGGCAGGAAGTTTCTTCTTGAACGAGGATGTGCTTTATAAGCGAAACTTTGACATGGTCTTGCTCAGATGCGTGGATAGACACGAAGCAGGCCTGCTGATGCAGGAAGTGCATGAAGGATCTTTCGGTACCCATGCTGGTGGGCATGCTATGGCGAAGAAGTTATTGCGAGCCGGGTATTACTGGTTAACTATGGAGGCTGATTGCTTTAAGTACGCCCGAAAATGTCACAAATGCCAAATCTATGCTGACAAGGTGCATGTGCCACCAAATCCCCTGAATGTGATGAGTTCTCCATGGCCCTTTGCTATGTGGGGCATTGATATGATTGGGAAGATTGAGCCTACAGCTTCCAACGGGCATCGATTCATTTTGGTGGCTATTGATTACTTCACCAAGTGGGTGGAAGCTGCCTCTTTCGCAAATGTCACCAGGCAGGTGGTAGCCCGATTCATTAAGAAGGAGATTATTTGCCGATATGGGGTGCCCGAAAGGATCATTACTGACAATGGTTCTAATCTCAACAATAAGATGATGCAAGAGCTATGCCAGAGCTTCAAAATTAAACATCACAATTCTTCTCCTTATCGCCCGAAGATGAATGGTGTCGTCGAGGCAGCCAACAAAAATATCAAGAAGATTGTGCAAAAGATGGTGGTGACGCATAAGGATTGGCATGAAATGTTGCCTTTCGCTTTGCATGGGTACCGTACTTCTGTTCGTACATCTACTGGGGCAACCCCGTATTCTCTTGTATATGGTATGGAAGCGGTGCTGCCGGTTGAAGTTGAGATCCCTTCTTTAAGGGTAATGATGGATGTTAAACTTGACGAGGCTGAATGGGTTCGAGCGAGGTTCAACGAGTTGAGTCTCATCGAAGAAAGGCGATTGGCTGCAGTATGTCATGGACAACTGTATCAGAGGAGAATGAAATGGGCATTTGACCAGAAAGTGCTCCCTCGGACTTACCATACGGGCGACTTGGTATTGAAAAGGACTCTTCCTCCGAATATAGATCACGGGGGCAAATGGACTCCTAATTATGAAGGTTCATATGTTGTTAAGAAGGTTTTCTTGGGCGGAGCCTTGATGCTTACAATAATGGACGGTGAGGATTTTTTGTCACCTGTGAACTCAGACGCAGTTAAAAAATACTTCGCATAAAGAGACCCGCTGGACAGTAAAAAGAGAGTCCAGGCAAAAAAGGGCATCCCGGCGAACCATAATAAAAAAAAAAAGAAAAAAGAAAGAAAGAAAAGGTTCGGGAAAAAATTAGGGATAAAAAATAAAAAAGAAAGTACACCCGGTAAGTTGAAAACCCGCAAGGGCAACTTGGGCAAAAAAGGGTATCTCGGTGGATTGAAAACCCGTAAAGGGCGATCCAGGCAAAAGAGAGATTTAGCAAAAACTGCGATCTGAGTAATCTGCATTGTCTCGTCTCAATCAATAAGCACTCAGAAGGATAGGAATCAGTTCAATCGTCCCCCTTTGAAGGCAAAGCAATTGGAGAGTCTTGAAGACATATGAACCATAGCAGGGTTGAAACTCAATGGGGTTTCAGTTTCACATTTCCATTAGGACAGTTTCTTTTCTGTTTTGGCAATTACCTATTTCCAGGAATTGCTTCTTGATGTAAATGCCTATTTTCAGGCTTTTCAATCAATAAAATGGTCGTTATTCAGAATAATTCTATTTGTTTGTTTTGTTTTATAATTTGCTTTGTTTACACAAATGTCCAAATTTTTTATAAACATTTGCATGTGAAAATGTTGGGGTTATACAATAACATGCATAAAAGGAAAACATTTAAAATTGCTTTAAATGACGAGGGTGCTTGGGTGAATACTGAAAAACCCATGTTACCTTGGGGCATATGTGCGCATTCTTTTATTTGCAGGTGTTGAGAGTTCACTGGATAGCTATGCAAAGGTGTGTGACGTCTTCAGGCCAAAATCCTTTACCAAGCTCAAATGATTGTTCCTCCTTAAGCAGAGACGGTTCCTCAGCAGGAAAGTACTTCTGGGAGGTGGTCGTCCCCCGCGTATTTACAGAGCTTTATGATCCTCAGCAACGTTGTCAAATGGTAGTACTGAAGCCATCATGTTCAGAAAAAGATTCTCATTTCACTCTTTTGTCACAATGTTTACTGATTGAGTCCATCGTCTGGCCGACGGTCGCGCTCGACAATTCGATATTAACAAGTCAAGTTTCAAATGGGTAGTGTTGTATCTTATTAAGTCGATTCTCCCATTCAGTACTTCCAACGGCTACAAACTTTTCTGTGTCGATAACGGTTGTGAATCCTCGGTGAAGTCGTCATCCCAAGCATGGGGAATTTTGAAGATTCCCCAGCAAAAGGTGTTCCAAATCTATTATCCCCAGTAGAGTTTGAAGAGGCGTGGTCTTCTGTAAAATCCTCTCAAGGGACATTGCCAGCACGAGACGCTCTGAAGTGGTTCTCCCCAGCAGAGTTTGTTGTAAGCTCATTTCCCCAGCGGAGTTCTATGGTTATAGTTACTCCCCTAGTAGATTGGTTCAGATGATGCTTCCCCAGCAAAGTTATCATTTCCTACAGTAACCTCAACAGGTTTGTCAGGTCAGAGCCCAGATCAGGAGATCAGGTCAATTTGTCTTCCCCACTACGGTTTGCGACCACGAAGTCAATCCAGCTTGTTATCCCCAGCGGAGTTGCTTACCTTTCCTCAGCATTTATTTTGCTGAGGACCTCTTTGCATTTTGCATATAGTATGCATAGCATCCTCAAAACGCGTAGCATTTCCATCCGAGATGGAGCATTACGCCATAGAAAAATTCAAACATATGCATGTGAAGCATAGGCCAGTTTTGATATCTCGTGCGAGAGCCCAAAATTTTTCTCCTTATATCATTGACAAAGCTAGAAAGAGCGTCTCGTTCATTCCTCAGCAGACATTTCAAAGCAACGTAAAGGGTTTCACCATTTCTCTCCCTACAGAGTCATATCTCTCAGCTTACAAGTTTTTGGAACCATTCCCGATAAGATTCCTGTAGCCGTCCCCGACAGGCACCCTTTTGAGTTTTAAACCTAGTCATTCCCGACTGGCTCATTTATCGTTCCCGACAGGTAAGCCATAGGTTTTTAACTTTAGCCATTCCCGACAGACACCCTTTTGAGTTTTAACCATACCAGTCCCCAACAGGTCCATTTACCCATCCCCGATAGGTAAGCCTTGGTTATAAACTGTAGCCGTCCCCGACAGCTCCCTTTGAGTTTTAACCATACCAGTCCCCGACAGGTCCATTTACCCATCCCCGATAGGTAAGCCTTGGTTATAAACTGTAGCCGTCCCCGACAGCTCCCTTTAGTTTGAACCTTACCAGTTCCCGACAGGTCCACTTACCCATTCCCGATAGGTAACCCAGGTCCAAGCTCACCAGTTCCCGACAGGTATTTCACCAGTTCCCGACAGGTATTTCACCAGTTCCCGACAGGTAGTTCACCAGTTCCCGACAGGTTTCCTATGGGGTCCAATGGTTCCAAATTCTTTCTCACAAACTGTTCTTCTTTACCATTGCTTCATTTACAAAATTTCTCTTTATCCACACAGTGCAAATTTTCTCGGTTATTTTGGTATTCAATCCCTTTGTATCTTAAATTCCTGATAGCCGTTGCTTTCATCCATTCAGATTCACAGTTGATTGAATAGGGGCAGCTGTAATACCCCAAAATTTGCCCTCTTGTTTTCTCAATAAATTGGTCTATGCTTTACTCATTTGCATCCCATAGTAGGTCATAAATTGCATATCATTGGTTGCAAGGCATGGTATCTAGTGCTTCAAGGGTTGGTCATCCAGAGCAAGAGAACAAGCCTAAAGGGTCTCTTATATCATATATCCTCTCACTTTGATCCCACAAGGCATTGGAAGTTGGGAATTCATTAAGAAGATTGGATAGTGCATCATCTCCAACACAAAACAGTCTAAAATTGGGATCTGACCCTCAAATGGGAAAGCTCTTTGAGTTTTTATCACCTCCAAATGTCATATCTCATCTTTGTTAGATAGGATATACATCATATTCAGAGGAAATTTGATTTGGAAGATGTGTTATTTCCTCCTAATCAGAGGGTACCAAAATTAGGGTTTGACATAAAATCAATTTATTTCTGATTTTTTGGACAAAACTTGATCTCATGGTATTCCTTATGTTCCTAAGTGTATATGGATGGAAAATTGCTCATCAATTGGTTTCATAAAGGTTTCAATTGGTCAGAGGATTCAAAATCAAGAGAATTAGGGAAAAAGTCAACTGTGCAGTGGAAAAAGTCAACTTCTGACTTTTTAAGGTCAAATTCATGAAATTCAAGTTATATATGTTCATTGGACAAGATTTGATCAAGAAATGGTAGAAGAATCATGAAAAATCAAGAAATCACAAAACTGCCAAAAATAGAAACTTTAGGGTTTCCAAAAATGGCAAGTTTGGACCATTTTGCACCACACTTTGAGGCTCTCTTTCTTCAAGATAAAAGCTCCAAACTTCAGGCCCAAGTTGAGACAATTAAATTTCATGTTCTAAGCTTTAAATCCATATAAAGAACTCCTCCATTGGATCAAAATTGAGGGAGATATGGTCAATCAAAGTTTGACAAAACTAGGTCACAAACCAAGTCATGACCAAGCAAGACCTGGCCCATGCGCCATAATTTTGTCAAACACTTGGTGTGCCAAATGTCCACCCATTTTTATAATTGAAGGAAGCTTCAAATGAAAAAATGTTGAACATCAAAGTTGTTCATCTCAATGTCCTCTTCAACTTTAATGTTGGACATTTTTCCATTTGAGCAAGTTATGATGGAGTTATGATGGTCCCAAGATGAGGTGTTCATGTTGAAAATCCATAGGTCACATTGCCATGCCATGACTTGTCTTGCCACGTACTTCAACCAGTTTTAAACCTTGATGTTCCAAGCCATTTTTCATCAACTTCCAAGCCTCAATTCAATTCAATTCCAACACCAATCTTGTTCTACTATGTTCCCTCTTTCCATTGACACCAAAACCATGCAATTTCATGCCATGAACATAGAGAAACTCATCATCAAACTTCCATATTTTCATGCTGCCAAGAGTGTTGTGTTATGGTTGTTGTTTATGATTCACACTAGCCACACATACATTCCCATACCAGTCATTTCTCTTTGCTTCATTTAGCCAAACACTTTCCCTTACACATGATACTATACATGCCATCATACATCAAATGGGAAAGAGTTAAACCTGCACCACAAGTTTCATGGCTGCTACATCAGTAACATCAACACCATTCCTTCTCAACCTCACCATAAACTCATTTAACTCACCCACACCATAGCCAAACCAAGATCAATTCGCGCCTAACTAATTTGACTCAGTTAGTTAGGGTGGACTCATTTAACCATGCATGAACTCATTTGACTAACTCAGTTAACCACCCTAGTTCAATCTTAACCACACTTATAAAACTAAAACTCACTCACCATTTCATTTTTCAACTTCATTTCGCTCACACATTTCACAAACACTCTCAAATTCTCTCTATTCTCTCTCTCTGATCTCTTACGAACTCAACACCTCCATCACTCATCTTCTTCAGTCATCATCTTCAATGTGATTTCTGAGCAAGAACAAGCATAATCATCACCAACTCTCCAAGTGTATATTCATCACATTTTTTAATATTCCTCTGTTTTCAAGATCTCAAGACTCAGCTGCATTTATTTTGCACAAATTAAGCTCAAGATCAAGTGGCTTTCTCTGGTTTTCTTACAACTCAAGTTTCTTCACAGTTTCAGGTTCTAGTTTACTTAACTTCATTGCTTCGTATTCATGTGATTTGATCTTATTTCATCTTGATTTGAAGCTTACTAGAAGCTGTGTGAGTCCTGGCTAGTTGATAGGCTCTTTAGGAGCATAGTTGAAAAATTAGGGCAAGGTTGTGGCGTTCGATTCTCATTGTATGCGTGTGATGTGTGAAAACTGAGCCTATATTCTTGACCTACGTGAGTTCCTCTACATTTTGGTATGCTTTTTTTTTATTTCTGGAACAATGTAAAACTTGCAGTGGCCGGAGAGTGGCCGGAGAGGATGACCGGAGGTCCTTCTCCAGGCGGTGAGGTTCGTCTAGGGTTTAAGATCCAGTTTAAATCATAGCTGTCTGATCTTTTCATCCAACATTCATTATCTTGACAACACATTAAAATGGCATGTGACTTACGCGTGCGTTTGTTTAAAACTGAGTGTTACCGTGGGTGCATGTGTATGATTGGTAGCATGTAACTCTCATGTGAAGCGTTGGATCAGTGATTGGTGGTGATTGACATGTTTGTGTGGCTCAGATTGAATTGCATATTAGCTGATTGTGCACACTACCACACACGTTTAAGTGGATTGGGTTTCTAATTTCTATTTGCACACCCACATATTTGAGCCCAATTATTTTGAACTACTCTTTTACTCACGCTGCACCCCCTCTCCATGTCTTTCACATTTTTATTTTTATTTCATATATTGTTTTGATTTCTGTTTATTAAAAATAGTAAATCATTTCTAAAAATCCCAAATAAATTCATATGTGTTCTTTATGCATTTAATTAATTATATATTATTTTTAATTATGACTTTGTGATTTTTTAAGCATAATTACATAATTTTCTTTAAATTTCTTTTTGAATAATGTTCTTCATTGACACTCAAATTTGTATATTTTATTTCTTCCATCTCACACAATATTTTTCATCCATTCTTTTTGCATTTGTTAGATAGCACATTTAAGCATGTAATAAAATTTTCAATTGAATTTTAAAATCATTTTATAATGTGTTTCGATGAACCTATTTGAGCTTTCTTTTGAGGTGTTTCAAGGTAGATTTGTGAACTTTGTTGAGCATGTTTCTTATTGAGTTTTGCACCATACTTTTGATATGTGATTCTCTTATGACTTAGGTTGGTTGTGGATCATTTTCACAATTTTATCTTGTTCTTTGATAATTGTTGATGCCTTGCATGTGAAGTTACTTTTTGTGCACATTGTTCTATCTCATTCTTATATGTTTTGATGAGGCATTTATGCCACCATTTGATGTTTGTTTGTGCATCAATTATAGGTAATTTGCATGATATTATAGTTTCTCTTTGTCTCATTATAAATCACTTTGGTTTGCATTTGCATTTGGTATGAGTTTGGGCATTCTAATTTGAACTTTGACATGTTTTCATCCCTTATCTCTTCTTGTGCTCTACTTGTCTTGTGCTTATATTTTGTATGCCATTTCCTTCATTCCATTTCCATCTCATTTATAATATGCTACTGCCTTTATGCATTCTTTAATCATGTTACATGTTATGCATCCTTAATATGTCATTTTGTGCACCTAATTGAACATGTTTCTTCTCCTTACTTCTTCTTCCTCCCATTTCTACTACTTGTATTCTCTTATTCATGATTTGTATGATGATCCATGTGCATGTTAAGACATTGATAAATGATATATGGTTCTGACCTTGGTCTTGTATGAAGCGTTAATGCATGATTACTTTGCATATTCACTTTTTCTTCATCTATTTCTTCCATGATTCATTTCTTTGGTGTTTAAGGCTTTGATTGGACATAGTTAGTATGTGTTTGATACCTTAACATTAGAGAACACCTTTAGATGTAGGTTCTGACCTTGATTGAGTTTCATCTCTTAGAATCCTTATTCCTTGGTTCTTAATTGGTTTGATCATTGTTTGGTATTCTTTCTTCATTTCATTACTTGTAAATAGTTTTTGAACTAACCTTTTTCATGTAGGTACAAGGGTAATTAAGTGTGTGGATATGTTTCCACATACATTTATTCCTTTCATCTTCTATTATTTCTTTTAATATTTCAAAGTGTGATCATGATAAGCATTTATATGCTTTCCTTGAATAATTTCTTCCTCATCCCTCTTTAAGATCAACTTAACTTCCATCTTGGAAGTAAGTTGCTTCTTTCACTCTTCTTCTCCTTTCTTTTAGGATTAGGTTTCTTAAACCACATTAACCATAGGAACATCCATGTATGATAAAATTAGGGTGAGTCTTAGTCCCCTTTAGTTTTCACCTTTGGCTTCCATTTGAGTCTCTCTTCTCTTCTCATCTCAAAACAAAAAAGGAAAAAGCACTTAATAAAGGTTAATGCATATTGCATGTGAGCCTTGTATGTGGGAAATGGAAGGAGGGGAGCTTCTCTCCACATTTCTAGAGTGTTTAGCATACGTCTTGTTCGGACGACCATGCGACGCATTCGATCCTATATCATAGACTTGAATGCAATACGTGTTATTAACACAAAGATAATCAAAACACTTCTTTCTAAAAAACTTCAAACAAACAATAATGTCTTTCCTTCGGGAATTTCTCTCCTCATCTTATTCACTCATTCCTTAAGGATGCGTCATTTCCGTTCTACCGTAAACAGGTAACGCCTAAGTCTCCATACAGCGAGCTGCAACACCTAAACTGCTAAGACGCGAACGTTGATGTATTCCACTAAAAGACACAAACAATTTTCCCTTAGCTGAGGGGAACTACATCGCTCTGATTCTCATGCTCCCGATGAGATACGTAGGCAGTGGGGTAGGGCCCATTCGAGCACTTCTTTTATTTTCCCTACATTTGTTTCTCTTTCTCTCTCCTTTCCTTTTCCAGTTCTCCGGCTAGCAGTTCCTTTTCCAGTATCATTTCCTTACATCCTTTGATTGAAACAAGCAAGCGTGGATCCCATCGGGTACGATGGACGCGTGGGGGTGCTAATACCTTCCTCGCGCGCAACCGACTCCCGAACCCAGTTCTCTGGGTCGCAAGACCATGCTCTTTCCTTTCCCTCAGGTTTATGCAGTGTTTCCTTTCCCTCTCTTGGGATAAATACACATTGCTGGGGACTCTGTTTCAGTGCCACTTTCGCGTTTGTACTTGGATGAAAATCCCGGGAGCGACAATGGCATGTCAGGATTTGCATGTCTGCTGCTTGTCCTTAGCATCTGTATTCCATCTAAGGGCAGAATTTTTGGTTTGCTATATTTAAACACCTTTCATCTTGATGCTCCGAGTATTTCCATTCCTCGTGCCATCCGGTAAGCTATTTAAATAGGGGAAACTATTGTACCCCAAATTTTACCTCTTAGATTCCATATCATTTTGCATTGACATTTAGGTTCAATCATCTATGCATTGTTAACTAACCATTTCATTTTGCAAGTTTGTTTCTTCTGTGAAAAGCCAGGACTTATACAAAGAGGAGGACAAAGTCTCCTAAGCAAGGACAACTAAGGCTCCAAATGCAACTTTTGAGATCACCTACATCCCAGAGGTCTTACTCAACAAGAATTCAAGTGTGACTGGCTGAGCCACAAGTTCACCCTGCCTCCAATTAGGGTTTTGTTATGACAAGACAATCCTGGCCTTTGATTTTGATCAAGATTTGTTCTCAAGCCTTGGGACTTGACTCCACATGATAAAGACATCCCTAGAGACCATCTATGAGCCTTATATGTGATGGAAGAAGCAAGATCATCAGAGATCATTCCAGTGCATTTAGAGTTGAAATTAGGGTTTTGACTGATGCCCTAATCCTTGAGATCCAAAGTGAAGCATCCAAGTCCTCAATCCATCATGACATGTCTCATTGATGAGTTAAGACATGAGAAATCAAGTTTTAAGAAGTTTCTTGCAAAGGAAGCAAGGTTTGGTTCATGAAACTTTTCAAATGTGGAGATTTCACTACTTGTGCCAAAATTGAAACAGTCATAACTTTCAAACCACACATCCAAATTGAGTGACTCAAAGCTCAAATGGAAGCTTTTTCCATGATCTCCAAAACATATTAGAGGACCCTGTTTCAAAAAATGCATGGTTTTTAAGTTACAAGGCTTGGAAGATAAATCACCCTTGGGGACTTAGTGAAAGTTCAACTTTTTCACCTTTGTTTTCACACAACTTCAACTCAGTTTTTCATATAGTTCCAAGCCTCAAATCAAAAATCTTTGAACATGAAAGTTGTAGAGGGCATTGAGGGCTTTCCAAAAAGTACTAGAACTCCTCAATCCATTGAGTATGCTGTGAAATTCGAAGCTTCAAAGATAGAGGTTTCATTTCTTAAAACTTAAGAAACCAACTTTTGCATATTGACTCAAAACCTCTCCTATGCACCAAAGCTCCACATTTCTGAGTTTTAAAAGTGGATTTTGTGATATTAGGACCTGAGTCACGAATTTGCAAAGTGATTCACATTAAAATAAGGTTTATTTCATGTTTATGCAACTTGTGAAAGGAGACAGAAACTTTTCAAGGGAAACAAGTATTGTTTATTCATTGAGCCTCTCACCAATCACTTCTCACCAGCTTAGGCAGACCTAACCACATCAGTGTTCAGAGATATTTGGAGATTTTGATTCAGCAAGCTTGGTATCTCACGATGGAAAAGGGCAATGTTAGCACTTTGTGCAACTTTGGCCATGCCTTGAATTCTCAGCCCTCTCCTATAAATAGCAGGTTGTTTTCATTCAGTTTGGACATCAACACTTTCTCACATATACACTCTAAAAAAAACCTCTGAGTTCAAGCTTGGCAAGTGGGAAGGAGAAAGAGAAGTACATTGGAGTACGGCTACTGCAAAGAGAGGGGATTCTTGTTTTGTTGAGGCTTTTAAGGTGCATTGCTCCACCAAGTAACTTTATTTCTCTCATTCTTTATTCAAAGAGAATGCTCATATAGATTGTTACTATCACCATGTTGTTATTCTGAGTATTGTGTGATATGTTTTAGCACCATCATTTGTTCATGATTTAGGGTACATTATGTCTTTGTTTATGGTGAACTTGTTTTTTTATCTATCCGTGCCCTATTAACATGAGTTAGAGCTATAAGAAGTTTGCATGAAATCTTGTTGGCAGTGGTAAGTGAGTTTGTTATCATCATGACTTGCACCTAAGCCAGTTTTGGAATGAGAATAGTGAATTTAATGTATTGCCTTGGTACTGCCAGTTCTTGACTGGCTGATATCCACGGTTATGTGTCAAGTTTGTATGCTCAGAGCTTATTGCCAATTTACTATTGAAATTCTGGTATCAGATATGAGATGTCGAAAGAGATGTCACGACACTAATATCTGAACAATGGTCAATTTATGAACAAGATAAAATGTAGTAAACAATTGTAAAGAGACACAAGCAATTGTTAACCCAGTTCGGTGCAATCACACCTATGTCTAGGGGCTACCAAGCCAGGAAGGAAATCCGCTAAACAGAATTAGTTTGAAGATTCTTAGTAAACACTCTCTAGTTTACAATCTTCTCACCTAATCTCTACCCGTGTAATTTCTATCTAAGACACTCTCAGATAAGAGACACCTCTCACTCCCCCTCAATCACATGCAGTGATAACTACAGAAAAGTACAAAGTTTAGAAGGACACACTTCAATGACAACACTTGATCTTGCTTAATAGCTTCAATCAAGAACAAAGAACTCGTGCTTAAAAGCTTAGAGTGAACAACTTACAACTCAAAGACTCAGTCCAATTCAAGCATCTAAATGATGAATGAATGACTCACAAGAAAAACAACCAACAAAAGACTTAAACCCTAATACTTGAATACGCAGCTTTCAATATATTCTCTCTCTCCTTTGCAAATAGGGTTAGCACGTCTTTAAATAGAAACAGTCTTCATGGGCTTGGGCATGAGCAAATCTCAGATTTAATTCACAATTAAAACTGATTATGCTCTAAATCTTTTTGTACGAAAATAGCAACAAACTATTCTTCAAAAAAATAGCAGAATGCGCTTGCTTCAAATAATGTCACGCCATGATTTTTGCACGCAATCACTGAACATAAACACACAAAAGATTGCAAATAAAGCGCATCAAATAAACCATAACATTCTGAACAGGATGTTCTGTAAACAGATGTTAGGACATCCGGCTCGACATCATGATCAGAGCCCTGCAACAATAAGAAAGACCACCTGCAGAACGTTTGAATCACATGTCAAGACATCAAGCATAACATCTTGATGTAACACCTTGTTTTAGCAAAATTGCTGCCAATACAGAACTAATAAACTCCCCCTTTGGAAAATTTGGCTAAAACTATATTTGAGCACAAAGGCACCAACACACATCAGAGAACCATGCAGCATAAATAATTAGAACACAGCTAACATCTCAAAAAAAATTTGAAACTCCCCCTCAAGCCAAAGAACCAGATAACCAACTCTTCCAGAAATTCCAAAGCACACAGAACACTACACACAAAACTATGCCACTTGGTATCAGCACAAAACTATGCCAAAACTATGCCACTCTCCCCCTTTTTAGCCATAATTAGACAAACTCCACTAAGAAGTTTCCAAAAAAACAGAACAAATAAGCAAGATGACAGAAACCACAAAAAGTAGCAGGAACCATTCAAAACTATTGATAAACCCAGAGGCAAATCCATAGAGTAGAAAGTACATGAATACAGGCCAAGCACAATAAGTTCCAAATAAAATCTGAATCATCCAACCAAAAGAAGAACCAAAAAGAAATTCCAAAGATCACCATCTGTAGCAACAATCACCATTAACTCTCTTCACCAGAACTTTCATCTTCAGCACCAGTAGCAGAACCAGAATCATGACCTTCATTATCATCAGTCCTCTCACTAGAAGTGTGGTCTTCACCAGCTTCCTCTTCACTTGCACCAGCAACCTCAATAATGTCTGTCACCTTCAGCCTGTTCCAGATTCTTGATCAAGGCTTCCAATTTCAGCTTCCTTGCAGTAGTAACACGAATGACATCTTCCAACTCTCTGCAGGTCTCCTTTAATTCTGAAATAAGCCCAGTCTTTGTGGTAGGTTTCTTCTCAGCAGATGTCAAGACAAGGTCTGGGACATGTCTTCCTACAAACAGTTTATAATGCACAGACAAAACATAATCTCTCTTGCAGGCCACATCAGTACTGCAAAGAATGCCATGGTACTGGCTGAGGATAATACCACATATCAGAGAAGGAAAAGCAATGGGCATTTTGACAGCATTGGTTGTAGCATGTTTCACAATCTGATCAAAAATGTAACTACCATAGTCAAACTTAACCTTTGTACCAACAGCAAAAATGAATCTTCCTAACCCAACAGCAATGGTGGAAGTGTGATTTGTAGGAACCCAATTAGCTGCCCCAATTCTGTGCAGGATTGCATATTTGACACTCAGTTGTCCAGTAGACAATTTTCATTTCAAGGGCCAAGCAGTCACCTGATTTGCAGTGATTACCCTGCAAACCTGATTGTCAGTTACTTCCAGCTCACTTTCTTCTTGCTCACTTCTTCCCAAGTATTTATTGATAATAATAGGGGAAAATCAATACATCTCTCCCTCACATACACCTTCCTAAACTCCATACTTCTTCTGTCAGCAATATCCACAGGGTTGTTCACAATGAACTCCTTGACCAGCACATCATAGCATTTGGAGAATCTAGACACAGTCTTCATTAATCCAGCATTATTAATCAACTCCATGACCTCCTTGATCTCAAAAGCATCGTTACCTAGCTCTCTCTCCAGAGCAACCTTTCTTTGATATATAGACTTCCACTTTTGCACACTATCAACAGAATGGAATGAAATATTATCCAGTGGAGCAGCTGGCACTATGTCAGATGGTCTCTTGGTTACAAACTTTCTAACAGGAGCGATGTCCTGGACATGATCATCAACATCATTATTATACTCAGAATCTGATCTATTCTTCCTTTTCTTAGATGGAGTAGCAACTTTGCTCCATGCTTTGGAAGGTCCAACAGCAGCCTTTTTCTTGCCAACAACAGATTTCTCTCTAGGAGTGTTGTCAACAACAAATTTCCCTCTTCTTTCCTGCAAGCGTTTGGCTATGCCAGGATTCACATTAGCAATAAATTCATTGTCAGATGGTAAGTCATCAAGATTCACAACATCATCAGAGTCATTTGTCCTCTTGTCACTCTGATTAGGACCAACAGTCTTCTTCTCCACACCAGGAATATCAGCAGCACCTTCAATCCTCCTTTCCTTCAGCACAGAGTTAGCCAACTTGTGCTGATTTTCAGTATCAGTACCCTTATCATAATTTGAAGAATTAACATCTCTTTCCTCACTTTGATTAGCATCTGAAGTGGGAATAGCATCAATTTGAGAAAGTGGGGTTGAAATCCTAGGAACATTATGACCTCCATATAAAGCCCTAGTAACCAATCTTCTAATAGTTCTATCAACATACAGACTATCTTTGGTGGCCCTATTTTCAGAAGATGACGCAAGAGGAGTTTTAGAAGTGTTACCTATAGGAACACATTTGGAAACTCTAGCATGAGAGGTTATGGGCTTTTTCAACTCAGCGTCAGCATAGGGGACCATGGAAAGCAGAGCAACCTCTATCACATCATCAAACGAGACGCTCACAGGGTGAGCCGTAGGTTTTGATTCCGACCTAGCAGACTTGGAAGGAGATGAACCATGGTGTTGAGACATCTTGAGATTTTTGTGGATGAAACAAAGATGTCTAAGCAGAGGTATTGTGGAGGTATGGAAGGTGAAGGAGCAGTTGGAATGGGATGTAGTGTTAGGGTAGCGTGTGAGAATATTACTTTTGGTATTTTGAAATGATTGTACTTGATGGAGACACTTTATTTTTGGGAAATACAATACCACTTGAATGATATTTTCCCTCAACATTAATTGCTACAAATCCTCATAAATACAAATCCCTAATTTTCCTCTTAAATTTTCAAATTGACTAGAATCCAATGCCTTAGTGAAGATGTCAGCTAACTGCTTCTCTGTGGCAACATGTTTTAAGGCAATAATCTTGTCTTCTACAAGTTCGCTTATAAAATGATGACGAATATCAATGTGTTTGGTCCTGCTGTGTTGAATAGGATTTTTGGAGATGTTTATAGCACTCAAGTTATCACAATACAATGTCATGACATCTTGTGTGACATTATATTCAGTCAGCATCTGTTTCATCCACACCAGTTGAGAACAGCTGCTTCCGGCTGCTATGTACTCAGCTTTAGCAGTAGACAGAGAGACACAATTTTGCTTCTTGCTGAACCATGATATAAGATTGTTCCCCAAAAAGAAGCATCCTCCTGATGTGTTTTTCCTATCATCAGCACTTCCAGCCCAATCAGCATCACAAAATCTAGATAATACATAGCCAGATCCAGGTGTGTATAACATACCATAATCACATGTTCCATTAACATACTTTAGAATCCTCTTTACTTGATTGATATGACTCACTTTGGGTTCAGCTTGGTATCTAGCACACACACCTACAGTAAAAGCAATGTCAGGCCTGCTAGCTGTAAGATATACCAGGCTCCCTATCATACTTCTATAGAGACTTTGGTCCACATTAACACCCTTTTCATCTTTAGACAACTTCAGATGAGTAGGAGCAGGTGTCCTTTTGTGACTGGCATTCTTCATCCCAAACTTCTTAACTATGTTCTTGGCATATTTACTCTGAGATAGGAATATAGAATCTTCCATCTGTTTGACTTGCAACCCAAGAAAATAAGTTAACTCACCAACAAGGCTCATCTCAAATTCTGACTGCATTTGTTGAACAAAATGTTGGACCATCTCATCAGACATCCCACCAAACACAATATCATCAACATAGATTTGAGCAATCATGAGCTTCCCTCTTTCTTCAATCTTTAGCTTAGGAATTCCTCTGACAGCTTCCATAGAGATTATCCTCTTCATCCCTTTTAGATGTAAATGACCAAGTTTTTGGTGCCACAGTTTCACTTCATCTTCTTTGGCTAGAGCACAAGTGGATGAGTAACTAGAATCTTGAGGAACCCATAAGTAGCAGTTGTCCTTAGATCTAACTCCCTTCATAATCACTTCACTCTTTTCATTTGTAACCAAGCATTCAGATTTGGTGAAGTTAACATTAAATCCTTGATCACACAGTTGACTGATGCTTATCAAGTTGGCCGTCAACCCTTTAACCAGCAACACATTATTAAGATTTGGAACTCCTGAGCAGTTCAGCTTTCCAACCCCCTTGATTTCACCCTTGGCTCCATCACCAAAGGTCACATAGCTGGTGGAATGAGATTTGATGTCAACTAACAGATTTTTAATTCATGTCATGTGTCTAGAGAAACCATTGTCAAAGTACCAATCTTCCTTAGCTGAGACTCTGAGAGACATGTGAGCTATCAAACTGGTAGGAGTAGCCTTGGGAACCCATTGTCTTCCATTAGTAGGAATGTTTTTATTGGATCTAGGTTGAGGAGCAGGCTTGGGATATCCATACAGTCTGAAGCAGAAAGGTTTTATGCCAAAACGCCCGCAGTAATGGCATCTCCATATTCGGAATCTTCCTCTTAAGTGGTTGGGATGTCCTCTCCCATGATGTTGAGGCACCTGATATGTCATATTACGTTTAGGTCCAGATGAATGTCCTCTCCTATGATGTTGAGACACCTGATGTGACATATTACGTTTAGGTCCAGAAGAACTAGCATCTGAAGGGGATTTTTTTTCTACATCAAATCCTAGCCCAGTCATATCTCCTGCCATTTTTCAACCTGAAGAATTTCATCCAATGTGTCAGATCCACTGGTCAGCATTCTGACAGATTTGGACATTTGATTAAGCTTGGAGTTCAGCAATATGACTTCATTCTCCAGCTTAGAGATGGTTCCAAGATGTTCTGCCTTTTCAGCCTTCAGTTGAATTATAAGTTTCTTCTTCTTCTCCCCTTCGTGACAGACTTCTTCACTTCTAAGACACAGCTCTTTGTAGGAAGCTGCTAGTTCTTCAAAGGTCAATTCATCATCACTAGAATCTTCATCAGAGACATATCTTTAAGTCAAAGCAGTCACATGTTTTAGCAGATTCTTCTTCAAGTTCACTTTCAAAATCCTCATCAGACCAAGATACAGTTAGACTCTTCTTTTGTTTCTTGAGGTAAGTAGGGCATTTAGCTCTAATATGACTAAATCCCTCACATCCATGGCACTGAATCCCTTTCCCTTGAGTGGATTTTTCTTTAGACCTTGTTCTTCTACCAACCTCATTCGACCTGCTGATGTCAGATGAGTTGTTCTTGACATTAGGTCTTGACTTTATGTCCATCCTCTTCATCACCTTGTTGAACTGTCTTTCTAGCAATACTATAGCATTTGATAAGCTTTCATCAGTATCCAGAGTACATTCCTCCTCTCCATCTTCAGCATTGTACACAAAGGCTATGCTTTTGGTTTTCTTTTCAGATCTGTCACTTATCCCTAGTTCAAATGTTTGGAGGGATCCAACAAGTTCATCCACCCTCATCTTGCTGATATCTTGAGCTTCTTCAATGACAGTCACTTTCATATCAAATCTCTTGGGAAGAGACCTGAGAATTTTTCTTACCAGCTTTTCATCAGACATCTTTTCACCTAGGGCACTTGAAGCATTGGCTATTTCAAGGATATTCATATGGAAGTCATGTATGCTTTCATCTTCCTTCATCTTTAAATTTTCAAACTTGGTAGTGAGCAATTGAAGTCTTGACATCTTCAATTTAGAGGTACCTTCATGAGTAGTTTTGAGTATGTCCCAAGCATCTTTAGCTACCTCACAATTGTTCACCAATCTGAATATGTTTCTATCAATTCCATTGAACAAAGCATTCAATGCTTTAGAGTTTCTAAGAGCCAATTAATCCTCCTCCTTAGTCCATTCCTCCTCAGGTTTCAGGTCAGATGTTGCTTTTCCATCTTTCCCCACAGTGATAGGGTGTTCCCATCCTTTTATGACAGCTTTCCAGGCCTTACTATCCAACGATTTCAAGAAGGCCACCATGCGTGGTTTCCAATAATCATAATTAGATCCATCCATAATAGGTGGTCTGTTCACAAATCCCCCTTCCTTGTCCATAGTACCAGAGAGTATCATCCCTAGATCTCACCCAGAAATAGAGCAGGATGCTTGCTTTGATACCAATTGAAATTCTGGTATCAGATATGAGATGTTGAAAGAGATGTCACGACACTAATATCTGAACAATGATCAATTTATGAACAAGATAAAATGTAGTAAACAATTGTAAAGAGACACAAGCAATTGTTAACCCAGTTCGGTGCAATCACACATACGTCTGGGGGCTACCAAGCCAGGAAGGAAATCCACTAAACAGAATTAGTTTGAAGATTCTTAGTAAACACTCTCTAGTTTACAATCTTCTCACCTAATCTCTACCCGTGTAATTTCTATCTAAGACACTCTCAGATAAGAGACACCTCTCACTCCCCCTCAATCACATGCAGTGATAACTACAAAAAAGTACAAAGTTTAGAAGGACACACTTCAATGACAACACTTGATCTTGCTTAATAGCTTCAATCAAGAACAAAGCACTCGTGCTTAAAAGCTTAGAGTGAACAACTTACAACTTAAAGACTCAGTCCAATTCAAGCATCTAAATGATGAATGAATGACTCACAATAAAAACAACCAACAAAAGACTTAAACCCTAATACTTGAATACGCAGCTTTCAATATATTCTCTCTCTCCTTTGCAAATAGGGTTAGCACGTCTTTAAATAGAAACAATCTTCTTGGGCTTGGGCATTAGCAAATCTCAGATTTAATTCACAATTAAAACTGATTATGCTCCAAATCTTTTTGGACGAAAATAGTAACAAACTATTCTTCAAAAAAATAGCAGAATGCGCTTGCTTCAAATAATGTCAAGCCGTGATTTTCGCACGCAATCACTGAACATAAACACATAAAAGATTGCAAATAAAGAGAAGCAAATAAACCATAACATTCTGAATAGGATGTTCTGTAAACAGATGTTAGGACATCCGGCTCGACATCATGATCAGAGCCCTGCAACAATAAGAAAGACCACCTGCAGAACGTTAGAATCACATGTCAAGACATCAAGCATAACATCTTGATGTAACACCTTGTTTTAGCAAAATTGCTGCCAATACAGAACTAACAACTATCATGTTACCTATGCTGTACCATTTAAAATTAAACAAAGATGAGAGGTTGGTGAGGTGAATGTCGAGTGTGGGAGTTCACTCTTCCCTTCCGTGTCCAAATCATGTGTTCATGTGCATGAACATACCAATGTCACACTCATTTTTTTGTTTTGCTTGGCATTCAAGACAAATGTTCATGTGAATGAATATTGTGTAGTGTTTTAACAAGTATCTGTTTGGTCTACTGACATGATAAGTGCATGCTGTCATTAACTCATACCTCAATCCATCGTGCCATGATCACGCAACCAAGATTGTGTAAATTTTATGATGTAGGTTGAGAATGTGCATGTTGTTTCTATCATTTAAGCCGTGCACTTTAATAATCTCAGAAAGAATAACCTTGAATCTGCATAATGCCTCTTGAGATTATTAGTCTTGGATAAATGCACAACCTGGTGCTTCAGCTTATGTTCAGGTTTTCCTTATTATGCTAGGCTAGATTGATATTTTGAAGGTTTCATTTGAAGTCAGTTTGGTGGCAAGCATTATGCACTTTTTCCACCCTGTCAACTCTTAGACATCAATCACTCTAAATTTAAGTTAACATTTGAGTTTGGTTTGGCATAATAACATTTAGTGAAACTTGGTTCCAATTCTGAGCACATTGTGTTCACTTTGTGTTTGCTTTTGGTGGAAACATTAGGATTAGTTGTTTTTGCCCTGAAACTTTCCCTATAATATGTGTGTTACACAGTGAGACGTGGATACTTAATTTTTTGGGTAAGTTTAGTCTGTAGGGATGATTTCACAAGGAAGAAAATGATATAATGTTTTTCATGCCCTTTTCTCCAGACCATAAAGCATGTCCTGGTTATTGCTTAATATCCATTTCTTGTTCTAATGCTAAGCTGCTGTCAAATTCTTTAATGTGGTAACAGTTTTGATAAGGAAGAAGTTCACCATGGCTATTCTTTCTCTAGTTCACGTTAGGTTTGTATTTGGCTGTTTAAACAATGCATGAAAGAAAATGAGATATTTGACATGGCAGCATGGAGACATTTGGTTAAAATGATAGTCCACCAGGTTTTATTTGATCCACGATGACTTAAAAGGTTTTATTGTTTTATGCTGCATGAGTGAGGGAGATTGTGACTTTGTGATTGGTCCAAGGTGTTTAGGCATTTAATAGTTTGGGTTGACCAGTTGAGGTATGCATCACCACGTCACCATTTTTCCTCGCGTGTGTTAATGGCATTTTCATTTTTGCCTGATGATTCATATATTATTAGGGGTGGCTTATACAATGGATGTATAGCCACCCCAGTGGTACAGCTCATACGCTGAAACCAAAAGGACTGGGGTTCGAATCCACCTCGCACCAGTTCTTTTGTATGTATTTTCTGAAAGCGTTTTTGTTTTACATATGTTGTATTATTGCCATAACTTGTCAATACGCGCGCAATGGTGAGGTTGATGAATGTTTTGGGCTGCAACCATCATGGCACGAGTTCAATACCCATGGGAGTCATTTCCCTAATTTTTTATCACATGTCTTATTTTATATTTCTATGGTTTGAACCTTATTTTCTAAAGATCACAACTTGCTCATTTTTCACTCTTTTTTGCCTATTCTTTTTGCAAAATACTCCTTAATGTGTCTAATTTTTGAAAGTGAGAAGAAATTAGTGAAAACAAATATTTTTAGAGTATCTATTGATGTTGGAAGTAAATGACCCTTTTTTTAGGGTTTTTCCATGAACATCTTGTCTTCTCTTGATTCTTTCATCATATTATCTTGTTCATCTTGATTTAATACATGTGTTTCTAACCTTGTATGGTGTTGTGAGCTTGGTTTCACTTTGATATCTTGTTGTTTGAATGTTGTTCTCATATAAATATCTTTACAAACACTCTGCCCATAAGTTGTTATTCTCCCCTCCTTCCAAAGGAAAGTCTCTCCATTTAACTTAGCCTTAGATGTGGATTCGCCGCACTCCACATGGGTGTCTTGCTGTCAGACCCTACTTTCCCATGAATATTTCATTCCCTTTTAACCCATCCTTTCCCAAGAGATAGCCATTAATCTCTTATAACTCTTAACCTTTCTTTAACCTTCACAAGAGATAGCCATTAATCTCTTCTCCTTCTAGACGATCTAACCCTTCACAATCCTTTCATAAGAGATAGTCATTAATCTCTTTATCCTAACCAATTAATCCTCACAAGCTTTGCTTTCAAGCTTTTCACCCTACTTTCCCTTGGAACCTTGACCACAGTCAAGAGTTTCTCACCCCCATTGAGGGGAACTACGATCGCTCTGATTTCTCAAGTTCATCTTGAGAATACGTAGGCATAGGATTACGAGATCCTAGCGAGCTAATTTTTCTTTTTCTACCTTTTTCCTTTACATCTAATGCCTTCTTGGATTCCACCTTTTTCCTTTACATCCAATGCCTTCTTGGATTCTACCTTTTTCTTTTTCTACCTTTTCTTCTTTCCACTTTTCTATTTCTCGCCCTTTTACCCCGTAGTGAGGTGAACTACGGTTGCTCTGATTCTTTAGTCAGATACGTAGGCACGAGATGCAATGTCTTGGCGAGAAAACTTAGTGTATATACCCCTAGGTCTTTTCTCTTAGCACATTTCCCTTAGCAAACAAACTTTAACATAACACAAATACTAACAAGAGGTTCCTGTAGAGTACTACAGATACTTAGGGTGTTAATACCTTCCCTTAGTATAACCAACCCCCGAACCTAGATTCTCTTATTAGGGTTTTTGTTCTTTACCCTTTCCTTTGGATAAATCAAAGCTCGGTGGTGAATTTCAAAGTTTTGTGATTCAAGTTAATTAATAGTTTGATATCTGATTCTCACCGCAACACTAGGTTTCAAATGCGCCAAATTTCTCCATGGTACCTTCCAATCGCGTTGCGATCCCTTCATTTATCCACCTTGTAACACGTGATTGAACACCAAATCGTGCCACGATTCCTTATGATCACACCATGAATGAATCGTAGCCAAAATTTTTTTTACTTCAACAATCTTCTTTTATTTGCTCTTATGTCATATTTTTTCAATGTCTCAACTATTGCTAAATTCATCTTCAAATCATGCAATGACATACTAAAAACTACTACAAAGATTCTAAAAAAAACTATAATATGACAGACTCTCATCATCGACACAGAGGGGCATGACACCAAATATCACTTATATTTTGATGATTTCAAGTGATTAAAGTGATTTATTAGGTTTATCATTTTCATTCTCATTGTTTAGAAATGGGTAACTTAATTAGGATTTCAGTTTTGTGTATTTACTTTGCTTAACATGAGATCAAGTATACTTATTGGATAGTAAGAAATTATATGGAATAATAGTCTTTTGAATGTTAATAAATGTAATTTTGTGTTATGTTTGGTTCTTGTGATTTAGGGACTATTTGGATAAATAACCTATTTATAGCTTATGATACAAGTACTTATCAAAACAAGCGCTTATAAATAAGCCCACGGTAGTTATTTTTTAATAAAATATAAAATAAACTTAAATTGTTTTTATATGTGTTATAAGTTATTTTCATCATCTATCTTGAATAATTTATAAAAATAAGTTCATAAACATTTATGAAAAATTTCACAAGCTGTTTTGATTAAGTCTCTCAAACAATGTCACAAAAGTCATGGAAGTAGGTAAGCTCAAATAAGCCCATCCAAACAAGTCCTTACTTTCAAATATTTAATTATGAATTTGAACACCTTATAGTTAGATAAAAGTTTGTTAGGTTGTTGTAGCGTTTTACAAATGAATTTCAAGAACTAATTTGATAAAATAGCGAGTACACATATATTGCTTACTTAATCACTTTAAACCTAAATTAGACGTTCTAAGTTCATTAATTCAAAAACCACAACTTCTAATTATCTATCCTTAGTTAATTACAAAGTTGAATACTTGCCCTAGATTTGACCAGTAGACTAACGGTCATAAATCCCTAGTCATATGATATCAATTCATGCATTCGTCAATACATAAAAAAAACAATGATCACAAGGACAAGTAAATAAGAACAATAACATAAAATAATTCGATTAACATCCAACAGTCATATGATCCAATAAGTACAAGCAAATTTGTCTAAAGAGACTTAATCTAAGGAATCTAGCTACTCATAATGAATATAAAAAATACCATGAGTTTAGATGGAGAGAACATGAAAATCAAGGAAGATAAAGGTTTTTAATGGCTTCCAAAACCCTCAAAATTGTCGCTTTGGTATCCCAAGCCATCATTTTCTTTATCAAAATCCGAAACCTTTAAAAAGTGCACAAAAATCTTTATTTATAGCAATTTATGCGTGTCGCAATGGCACAACATCACGTACTGATGGCTTTCATCGTGCCACAATGACACATGCATCGCGCCACAGCGGTCTTCATTGCGTGCATGAATTCTAGGGGCTAGAGATGCTTTTTCTTCTCCTTTTCTCCAATATATTTCTAAGTCCCATGTTTTCTATTCTTAGTAGTTTTTACTCCATTCTTCACACTTTGACATGACTTTTGCTCATTATTTTAATGTTTTCATATGATTTTCCTAATAAAAATCACATAATAACGACTGTCACCATGAATCAATAAAGCCTCATATGAGGGACTCAATGAAGTATTTTCACAGGGGCTCAACAAAGTCTCGCCTTAGGGAATTAATGAAGTATTGTCAGAGGGATAAACAAAGTTTTGATAGAGAGACTTAATAAATTCTTGTGTGAGAGACTCAACGAAGTCTTGTCAAAGGGGCTCAACAAAGTCTCGTCAGAGGGACTCGACAAAGCTTCGTCAGAGACACTTAACAAAGTGTCACCTGATGGACTCAACGAAGTCTCGTCAAAGGGACTCAACAAAGTATCACTTGAGGGACTTAATGGAGTCTTGTTAGAGGGTCTCAACAAAGTCTCATCATAGAGACTCAACAAAGTCTCGTTAGAAGGACTCAACAAAGTCTAGTGTATTTTATTTCAACAATGTCATTATGTTGAACTGTAGTTTCATTTTCAATATCTAACTTATGGAAACCATAGCTAGATTACTATCAATCAGCTTTCTTCTTAATTGTTCAGGTATATGTCTAAAGCAAAGTGATTCAAAGATTCTAAAATTATCAACACTTGTCCATGCTTTATATGGTGTCTTTTTCATCACCTTCTTTGTTGAACATTTGTTGATGATATGCGCAATAGTTAAGTTTGTTTTTCTCTAGGAAATTGTTTGGCATTTGCTTAGCCTTGAGCTTGTTTCTTTCCATATTCATTATGATAATGTATTTTATTTCAACAATGTCATTATGTTGAACTATAGTTTCATTCTCAATATCTAACTTATGGAAACCATAGCTAGATTACTATCAGTCAGTTTTCTTCTTAATTGTTCAGATATATGTCTAAAGAAAAGTGATTCAAAGATTCTAAAATTATCAACACTTGTCCATGCTTCGTATGTTGTCTTTTTCATCACCTTCTTTGTTGAACATTTGTTGATGATATGCGCAATAGTTAAGTTTGTTTTTCTCTAGGAAATTGTTTGGCATTTGCTTAGCCTTGAGCGTGTTTCTTTCCATATTCATTATGCTAATGTATTTTATTTCAACAATGTCATTATGTTGAACTATAGTTTCATTCTCAAAGAATTGTGAAAACTCATTGGAAGTATATTCGCCTCCTCTATTAATTCTCAATCTCTTGATTCTACATTTAGTCTCTTGATTTATTATGTAAAAACAAAGAAATATTATGATAAAATATTTTTAATATTTTTAATGGAACCTAAATACCATTTGGAAGAAGAAAAAAATAATATTGATGAAAGCATTACTCTTTTGATTTAATGGGCCATGAATAAATTGCTTAAAAATCAATTTTTGAAGATAATAAATCCTAGAAAAAAAGCTCATTTTTGTCATAAGTTGGATTTGAACCCATGCCCTCTCACGAGGACCAGAACTTGAGTCTGGCGCCTTAGACCACTCGGCCATCCTGACTTGATATTAATATTTTACCTAATTACTTAAATTAATGTTATGAATGCTCAGCTTTCATTTGATGTTGGCATATTTGTGGTTGGACTTAGACTTATCTTTGCTCATTTTTCTCTTCTTCATTATAACTAAATTTATGTGGTGTTTACAAACATAAAAAAGAAAGAAATATTGAATCATCGATGTTGTGATGAAATTTTTCAACATTATATGACAAGGACGTGGGGTGGTGAAGTGACAAAAAGCCCAACTACGTCACACAAAGATGAAGGTTATGACGATATAGATGATCAAATAGAAGATATGATCAGTGATATTAGAGAAGATTCTTTTAAGAGAATCCATGTGTATGATAATTTATGTAGAGATAGGGGAAAGTCTTTATATCCAGAGTGCACAGATTTTTTATGAAAGGAAAATGTCTCCTTATGCCATCGCTCAACAAAAGAGGACATCAAAGGATCATTGAGCATGGTGAAGGAACAATTAACCAACAAAAGCACTCCAGCATCAACGACAATTGCCCTAACCTCATCGGACATCTACACATCAAATAATTTCTTCAACTTCGCCCCATGACTGGGCACCTTCAATGAGCGCGGTCTTATAGTAATTAAATTATAAACTATCGGTTACTTTCAATTAATTAATAATGAAAAAAAAACTTAAAATAAATATTTATACTTCTCCCCACCATAATCTAAGTGCCACATGATAGGCAAGCCCAGTGATGAAGGTAGGGTCACTGGGCTCTTAAAGAACCCTTGATCTCTGTGTGCAGAGAGCTCCGTATCAGTCTGAACCTCCACCTATGTATCAACTACAGCAAGAACCTCCATATCAACTACAACAAGAAGGGACCTTTGTATCAACCCGGAGAGGAACCTCGATATTATCTTGAAGAGGAACTAATACATCATTAACAATAACAGCATATGGATCAACATCAAGATCTCTGGCTCATCCAGCTCCACCTCCTATAAGATGCAGAGTGTTGGATAATTGAGACTGATATATCCTCATGCAGTGAAAATCGGTGGGGACTACTCTACCTGCCCTAAGATGCAATTGCTCTCCGTCATCTCCACCATAAAACTTTGTAGTTGCTCTTTATTCTCTATCAATCAATCTATAAATAATTTTTATCTCTTCCTCTAGTCTTCACCACACAAAAAAAACAAAACAAAATATAATGACCTATTATATTTTTTAAAAATTTGGAAATTACCATGTATTTACCAATATTTTTGAAAAATGTGGTATCCTACATGCATTTTTACTGGCATTTTTGAAATTGTCGGTACGCATGTATGCTTTTTTACCAGAAATTTTAAAAATTCCAATAAAAATACATGTAGGATACCGCATTTTCCAAAACTGCTGGTAAAAATGCATGCAAAATTTTGAATTTTATCATATATTTTAAAAATGTCGGTAAAAAAACATGGTTTTCTTGAAAAATCTGATATAAAAACAAAGTTTTCCAGTATAAATGCATAAATTTAATAAAATTTTATAAAAAAATGCTTACTTGTAAATATCTAGTAGAAGTTTCAAAAAATGTGGTAGAAATCGAAGTTTTTCTAAAAACTCCAAAAAATGACAATTTGAATAATAAAAGGTGTACTTTTTAAGTGCTGAGATAGGTGACGTCTAAATTAAACTATCAACTATCAATAGTTAGTTGGTCCAGTGATGATTGACACTGAATTTGGTAGGGAGGACCATTGTTCCATCCCCCGCAACTGTGATCGAAAGGGGGCTAAAAGTAAAACCACGTGATTCTAGAACTGACCCCTGAATCGGATTAGTTGGTTTAATGAATAGGATATTGGTGGTAAAAACAAAAAAATAAATGAATAAATAAATAAAGTGAACCCTTAGATTAAATAGTTCTACCAAATGTTACAATAAATCACTTACACATTATTATTTTTTTCCTTCTTCTTTCTGTTTCTCGCCCTCCGAACTGCGGTTCTCTATTTTTTTATAAGCAAAGATAATATGGAATTAAAAAATAGGCACAAGGGGTGTTCACCTTTTTATAACCAATGAAACCAAAGGAAAATAAAGAAAAAAACAAAACCATCCATCGATAACACTCAACCAAGAAATGTTCCTACCTTTCCTTGAGAAAGCATTGAACCACTCCCATGAAAAAAGCTTTATCATCCTCGTAACATCCAAGTTCCTAATGATACTCCTTTTAAAAAGGACTGCATTCCTACAAGACCAAATTGACCAACAAAAAACTAAACCAAAAAACCAAGAAGAATTTGCAGAATTAATACCATGGAGCGTATCCAACAAAGGACCTGTAGGGGAAGCCTTGCCCACTCCAACCCACTCACACAACATGGAAGAAATAAGATTATAAAAAGTGCAAGAACCAAACAAATTCTCAACACCCTCTTCTTCCAAAAAGCATAAAGGGCCAATCATGTTGTGCACACCTTCAATAATACCTCGTTTCGCAAGCACCATCCTCGTGGGCAATTTGTTAAGAAGTAGACGCCATCCAAAAATATGAACCTTACTCGAAACTTTAGATATCCATAAACAAGTTAATACCTTTGCTTTCAAAGGATTCATACAAGGAACTAACACACTAGCTTCAAAGATCCTCTTGTAACTCACTTTAACCGAGAATACATTTTTATCCCTCCACCATACAAAGTGATCCTCAACACTATCAATAGACTTCTCTTCATGCAAAATTTTCATTAAATCCTCTAACGTTGATCTTTCCTCGAAACTCAAAACGACCCCATTAAGACCAAGATCCCACATCCAAGTATCATTGATCCAAACTCCAGCATCACACACTTTAAGACAACTTGAAGCACAAAGCCGAAACAATGAAGGGAAGAGAATATCAAAAGAAGAAGATCCAAACCAAATATGTCTCCAAAAGTCTAAAATCCTCCTATTACCAAGATTACAAGAAACAGATGAAAAAAAACCAATTAGAGTGCAAAAAATCATTATTCAAAGGTTCCCCAATACCACACACATCCCTCCACCACAAAGACGCATTCCTACTCACACAAAGGCCACCTAAAACCGCCAATTTTACATTTCCATACCTAACAGAAATAATATCTGACCACAAAGAAGAGTCATAATTTAGAACCAACCACTTCCACTTGCTTAATAAAGCAAGATTAAACAACCCATAATCTTTCACCCCTAAACCACCTTCCTCCTTGGATAAGCATATAGAATCCCAACTAACCAAACTCACCTTTTTAGCTTCTTCACAACCACTCCATAAGAAAGTTCTTTGGAGCTTAAGATCACTTTTATAACCACCTTAAAAGCCTTAGAAAAGGAGAAGAAAAATCACCCTACCTCCCATAAACAAAAATCTATTATGTCATCATACTCTTACTTGTAAAAAAGTTGAAAGTAAATCCTTTTTAAAATTCATTAATAATCAACAAAACATTATAAAAAATCACCAAACCCCTTGCAAAATTGCATCGTGTATCTATGTTCAAAAACCTAGTCTTATTAATGCTACATTGTTTCTCTTACTATCAAAACTTACTCTTTGTTCACCGTTTATCTTGCCTCGAATTTCATATGAGGATATTCTTTTTTAAAAAAATATAAAAAAAAATATCTTTCAATGTATAAATTTAAACCCATGAAATCTATTATAATCTGTAATTTGCTTCATTTGTGTCAAAAAGATCCTTTTGTAGAGACTTTTTCATTTTATCATTGTTCGTGGCATGGTTAATTTCTTGCATCTATGTTCATTTCTATTTTGATAACTTTTGTTTCATTTTTTTTATATCGTGTCAACTTCTAATTAGTTTTCCTAATGAATACAATAGTGGCATACATAATTTAATGTGATAATGGTTAAGAAAATTTTAAACTTATTTAATTTAATGGTGGAACTGAATTATGCAGTTACTAATACAAGGCTTAACCGATCACACTGACCTACAGTACAATTGTGTGTAGAAATATTTAGTTGTTACTAATTTTATTTTGAGTAAATTTGAACCATTCTTTAGGTGTATTTGCAATGCACCACCAGTGAGGCATATAAGTGTCGGCTCACCGTTGAAGCAACCGCAAATATATGCAGGGCCGGCCCAAGGGCCAAGCAACCTAGGCAAGGGATTTAGGCCTCAAAAGTTTGGGCTTAAAAAAGGCCTCATAATTTTTTAATTTAGTTATAAAAATATATAATGACATATTAGTTACATATGTTATCATAGTTGAGTTGGTAGAATGTAGGCCTCTTTTCCTTTTGGTCTTAAGTTAAACTCTTAGCAACCACAAAATTATTATTTTAAAATACATTTTAAAGGCCTCATTTTAAAATTTTCTTTAGGCTTCTAAACGGGTTGGGCCGACCCTAGATATTACAGTAAGTGTTATTATTGGGGCGCTAGATACCATAGTGAAAAACGTTTTAAATGTGCAGCAGCGGAGGTCCACTATGTTACCAAACATAGGCTTCATGGAACATACCTATACAAATTATTGTCAATATTGTCCCTCTCCAAGTAATCTCTTCTATAAGAGCTCTATACTTTTCTTAATATTGCTTGGATTAGGAAAGAATAACGACTTCAATTAAGTTGTCACCTCTTCTATAATATTGTTATAATCAAGATGCTTCCTGAACTTCATAATCCTCACTATTTCTGCTTCAATGCCTTCTGTCCTCTTCAACATTCTTCCAAGTTTCTAATTTCTCCTATTCAGATTCCGTTTGTGTGGCAGCCTACCCTGTTTGTCTATCTCATTTATTTTCACTCTGATCCACCTCTCTCACAATGAAAATAATAAAAAACCATGAAGATAGAAAAGGTTAAGAGCTTCATAAAGTAAAAAAAATTGAGGAAAGAAGAAAGCTCCTTTATTAAGAAACTGAGGTTGGGTCTAACTTAACCCTACAAAACCAGTTGGTAAGGTGAGGATTTCCCCCACTTATAAAGACATGTTCATGTCATATATATTATCTGGTGTGAGACCCTTAACACACCCCCTCACGCTCAGGACTAGACAACTGGAGCATGGAAATGAATGGTGGGTGGCCCGATAGCGGAAACCATAGAAGGTGACCCGCCATATCATAAACGAGACCCTTGATACCATGTTAAGAAATGTGGTTGGGCCTAACTCAACACTACAAAACCAGTTGGTAAGGTGAGGATTTCCCCCACTTATAAAGACATGTTTATGCCATATATTATCCGATGTGGGACTCTTAACATCTTTTTTCTTTCATGGAGGCCAACCCGTTCTATCTTTCTGACAGTGACTTCCAAACCACCTCCAACTCAAATCTTTCTTCCTCCTCACCGAACACACGACCATAAAATCTTCACAACCAAACTTCAACCAACGACGAAGCAGAAAGCGAACGTGAGGCTGTTATTTTATTTTCTAGTTTGTTTTTATTCTATTGCATTGTTTTGTTTTTGTTTATATATATATATATAGTTCAATGTGATTTTATTGTTGGATAGTGTGTGGTGTTGTGGTGCTGTTCCATTTTGCTTTTCTTTCTATTGCATTGTGATTTTGGAGTTTAAATTCAATTTATCTTTCAAAAATCGTTTAGACACATATATTCGGTTGCTCGGTTTTTATAGATCGATTCCTACATAAATTCATCTTAAGTTAGTTTAGAGCTAAATTCAATACTTTAGTTTCGGTTCATTTTTTTCGTTGTAAATATTGTATATAGTTTATAAAGTTGTTGGATTTTTCATTGCGTTGCAAATTCGACTTTGTAATATCACTTTTGCTCAACTTCTTATAGAGTGATTCCCACATGAATCCACTTTAAGTTAGTTTAGAGCTAAATTAAGTACTCTAGATTTCGGTTTGTTATCAGTCCCTTGACTTTTTCTTGGGTCTTCTTACAATGAGCTTCTTGTGGTTTATCCATTAAGTAAATCTTGTTTTAGTTAGTTGATTATGTTAATTAAGATTAATTAGCTTTGGTAATTAAATTTTATTAGCTTAATTAATTGATTAAATGATAATTCACTTGTTTACTTGTTTAATGGGCTTGTATTTTAAGCGCTTTATTATATCCTCATTCGAGTGCTGAATGACTCGAGTGAACCTTATTAGAAGAATGACGACCAACTCTCGCCTAAGGGTAGGGGTAAGCACATCTACCGGGCTCCTCTGGAAGGCTCGAAAATGAAGGGTTAAAGCACTTTAGCTAATACAGGTCCTCGTGGTTGAGGGACTGTGTAATGGATTAATCGAGGAAGACCTTGAGGTGAGGGTATAAGGTGTACGCTTTGTCCTTCTCGAGTTACCCTTATATTAGTACGAGCGCCCTTCATCAATTTCGATCCCCCCTTGTCCGATCCATCGTCTAAATCTCCATTTCTCCGTCTATAATGTGAGATTATGGGTGGAGCATGTACCGAGTCAATAATCGATACTCCCTCTGTCCCATATTATAAGAGAAATTTACTTTTTAGATTCATTGAATAATTAATGTATCTGGTCTATATATAGACCAGATACATTAATTATTCAATGAATCTAAAAAGTAAATTTCTCTTATAATATGGGACGGAGGAAGTATCTAGGAAGTCATGGGACTTAACTACATTCTCTGAATTTTTGGGTATCAACCACCCACTCTTGTGGAGGTTGCTATATTCTAGGGAGAATTGGCTCACTCCATTTAAGACCCTTGAGGAACTATAAATACATCAGCACCATGATATTAAGGAAATCTAGTCTCTAACACAAAGAAATTACATACACAAAACTTCTCAATTCATCCTGTCGACTATCTCTAATTCTCAAAATAATCTTAAAGTCACTGATAACTCTTACTCCCTCTGTCCCAAATTATAAGACGTTTTGGACTTTTTACACAAATTAAAAAACTTAATTATTACTTTATGGGAAAGACAAATTATGTATAACTTTACAGTAATACCCCTCATAATTATATAGGAGAGAGAAATTAAAAGAGTTGAAAAAATAAATAATAATAAATATTTGAGGGTAAATTGGAGAAGATGTCATTTATATTGCATTGGGAATGTAAGGTGACTTATAATTTAGGACAATTTTTTTTGGCAAAGTGACTTATAATTTGAAACGGATGGAGTATTTAATAAGGATTCTCACGTTAATTATACTTTTATTCCGTCGACTAATTAATCTAAATATAGGCACCTATAACTATATTATAATATACTATTTAATTGTGAATTTGAAGAAAAAAATGTCAAATATAATCATTTAAACATTCATTGTGATATGAATATGAATTCATTTTAGATAACTTAAATAATATATAAAAATACTTTTTAAATATTATTTCTTTTATAAATATTTAAATCATGTTTAAATTTTTTTTGATAAGCATCATGTTTAATTTTTTAATTTTGTTTGAATCTGTTTATATATAATAAATAAATAACCAATATCTATTATTGCCAAAAAAATATAAAATAAAAAAAATGTTACTATTTGAAAAGAATATTTATATTTATAAATTTCTTCGAAAAACATATTTTTATATCAATTTGGTCGATTCATTGTATGTTTCCTCCTTCTAATATAGGAGTTGTTATTATTTTTTAAATTACGTGAATGTTGCTGTTTTTTTAATACATGAATGTTGCTATTTGATTTATTTATTTTATTTAAAACACACTATTATTTTTCTATTTTTTCTTTTGTCCTCTTATTTTTATATATTTTGTATATTTTAATTAATTTCACCATTTATATCTTTAATATAATTATATTGATATTTTTAAATTTGACTAAAGAATAAAATTAAATTAAATTTTTTTTTATTATTATAATAGAAATCTAGATTTTCTCAAGTTGATAATAAATTGACAACTCTTGATCATAAAAGATTTTTACATATTGTATTTTTTACGAGTTCAAAATAATTCGGAAATATTGTAGAAATCCATGTAAGAATAATAAATTATTTGATTTTGAGATACGAGTGATTTGAGAAACTAAATTTTAGGGAAGAAAAAAAGAAGGAATTCTTGTGATGGTAAAGATGATGATAAAAAATGATGAAACGAGAAAGAAAGAGACCTTAGTAATATCACTAATATTATATAACCAAAATTATAATACTCAATATTAGAAGGAAATCTAATTATTTTGAGAATTTCTTATTACACCACCCAGGTTTTTTAGGCACCACTTGAATTTTCGGTTTTGCCCTCTGATTTTAGATGTGTATATTCGGACGCACCAATTTTTAAAAAACGCTGATGCGTTCCGGAAGTGCACATCCGGAAAGATTCCGGATCTGCAGATCCGGAAAACAGCAGAACTTAATTTTTTTTTTTTAAATCGATTTTGTTGTTTGGTCGCATATGTTAATATATCGTCGCAACTTAATATACATTTGACAACATCAATATATAAAATAAAATTATATATATATATATAATATATAATAAATCTCTGTCAAAATACAATGCATACATCTAATATAAATAGAATACATCAAACAAAAAACTACTGCGTATGGCAAAGGATCTCTCCTGGCTCCCCTGCTCCTCTGCCCCTACCCGCCATCCTGGATCGATGTCTGCGGTACTGAAGTCCCCCCCGAGCAATCGCAATAATACTATCCACGGCAAGTCTGGCACCAGAGCCCTCAGGGAGGTGACCGGCCTCAATGGCCTGCTGCGCTATCTGCTCTATTTGACGACAACGTGGTAGGACATCCTGAGTGTGGTCCAGCTGAGACTGCCGCTCCTCTAATATCTCCTGATGAGCAGGTCTGGGTGGCGATCCCTCAGCAGTGGGCACCATGCATGGGTGTGAGACGGTGTAGAACCACACGATGTACCCGACAACAACGCTTCAGTCTCTCTCCGCTCTGCTCGCCCGAGCCTTTTCCAGTACCAAGTGGGACTGGTAGTAAACATATAGCTCATCTATCTACCTGCGGGTCAAGCCTAGAGCAGCAGACTCATGAGGCATCCTGGGGATCGTCTGCGTGTAACCGAACTGACGCAAGACACTCTCCGGCAGGTATCGGGCAGTAACGGTCGAACTGCATGCCAACCATCCTGAGAACAAACAAACCTCATCGAACGGACGCGTCACACGGTGCTCGGCATAGGGGCTATATAAAACGTCCTCAGCAGCCATCCGATCAAGATACACTCTAAAGGGGTCCGGCACCTGGTTCCCTCTGAGCAGGACAAATGCAGCAGCACGTGGCATATCCTCAGTGTACTCGGCGACACTCCCCAACCAGTAATGTTGGGAAAGTGCTGTAAAATCCACACCTGAAATGGAAAACATAACATGAGTGTCAAACATTATAATGAATATAGAAAGAAAAGAAATGAAAAAATCACTTAGAATATTAGATTGTTACCACGTATAGCGTACAGCTGTCTGCCACAGTCTTGGCTGCCCAGCGGCAACCATCAGAGAGCCTAGCATAAGTGTATGCCAGCGCAGCCGTCCCCCAGTTGTACGTATGGATCTCTGTCTGATCCAAAAGGTACCTGAGGTAGACAACATCAACATAATAGGCGCTGGTGTCCACAAACACCTGCGTGCCGAGCAAAAACAAGTAGTAGCATCTCAGGGAACGCTGCCTATGGATCTCCACCTCAGCTGCATCCCCTTTTGCCTGTCGTGCCTCGTCAAGCTCCTCACCAAATATGCGTATCAGAAAGGAGAATCGAACGTGTGCGCCCCTCAACTGGGTCACCTCTGCAAGTGCCTCATCTGGGCTAGCCCCAAGCTCTGCAATCAGCATCTCCATCGCGTCCACCTTCGACATCCTACCGTGACGGAGAAGGGTGCCCATGATCGGTAGATGTAAAAGGCATGAGATGTCGTCGAGTGTGATCGTGATCTCGCCGTACGGTAGATGGAATGAGGATGTCTCAGGGTGCCATCTCTCAACAAAGGCTATCAGCATACCGTATAGAATCTGGGAATACCCAATCCTAGACAGGCCTCCAAGACCAGAGGTAGCAAGTGCAGACGTGAACCACTGATCCCCTGGCAGCATCTCAAGCATGTCTATAACCTTGCCCTCATGGTTATAGAACTTCTGGGAATCCTTCGTCTGAAAATTTCCAAATAAAACAATGTTACAAATGAACATATTTTCAACGTAAACAATTCTATAAATAAACCGAAAAATGTTACTTGTCCTAGCCAAACATATCTAGCAGTATGCTCAGAATACCCCACAAGTAGGGACATATCAGACGGTCCCCCGGGGTAACCACCCAGCTCATCGAAATCGTCATCGGCGTCAACACCATCATGTTCTGGGTGATCACCCTCTGGAACAGGAACAGGAACAGGGGAACGAGGATGAGCAGCTGATGGAGCTGGAGTCTCCCAACGACGTCTGCGTGCAGGCTGGGACCCTGATGAACTACCAGTAGAAACGCGACGCCTATGAGATGTAGAATTGACGGCTGAAGGGGAAATGGCCTGTACCTGAGATGTGGAAGTGGCCTGAACCTGTGATGTGGATGGTTGTGGTGTAGGATGTCCCTCAGCTGTAGGGTCTACCCCAACTCCCTCTGCGCCGGAAGCCTCGGCTGTAGACTGCATCCGCTCACGTCAGACAGATGCGTGCTGAGCTGTTTGTCCATGTATGATACGATCGTCTCTACCAGCCATCTAATCTGCAAAGCATAATAAATAAATTCGATTTTTTTAAAATAATTAAACAAAAACAAATAAACAAACAAAACAAAAAAAATAGTCTTCCGGGTGTGCACATCCGGAAGGACAAAGAATTTTTAACTTTGGGTATTTCCGGATGTGCACATCCGGAAACACTCAAAATACTAAACATTAAACTCTTTCCAGATCTGCACATCCGGTACGATTTTTTGAAGTTTAAAAATGGCAGCCATGGCCACTGTAACATGCAAAAGGGCATTTTAATGCCCTGATCGTCCGTTTGAAGCAGTAAAAAAGACCTACATTGTCTCTAACCTATGTTATTTATACAACCTAACAATTTCTACACCTAAATATCTACTCTAAATCGATTACTCGAAAATTACTCCGAAACTCTAAAATTTGAAAACTTACCGATTAAAATGAGATACAGAGGATTTGGAGTCTCTTGATCGTTGTAGATGTTGCTTTGTGCCGAACTCGAGAGGAAAAATCGAGATTTGAGGTGATTGAAAATTTGAGAGTTTGAGAGAGTTTGAGGGAATTTGGAAATAAAAAAGTGAAGAATGAGGGGGAGGAAGAAGGTCCGGCGCGAATTAATAAGAAATCCTTCCGGAAATGCACATCAGAATTGTTTTCGGATATGCATATCCGGAATACTTCAGCGTTTTTTAAAAATTTGGTGCGTCCGAATGTGCACATCTGAAATCAAGAGACAAAAAAATAATTTTACGTGGTACTTAAAAAATTTGAGTGATATACTAAAAAATGTTCATTATTTAAATATACGGACATATCACTACGTTATAATATATATTTAAGTAATAATGTGTAACACATGAATACCTCTTCTTTGAGTATGCTTTTATGTAATGGACCAACATGAAAAATAAAAGATTGGGCTTCATATTGGTTAATGGAGATTTTATGCTGCCACCCACACGCTTCACCTCCACATATTTATATAACAATAAAATTATCCTTTGTATTATTTATCTTTTAAAAAATTACATTATGTTAAAAAATTCCACTATGTAAAATTGATAAAAAAACTAAAAATTCGATGGTTAATTAGAAATATCTAATATTAAAATTTTGGAAAAAGACGAAATGTATACAATTTTACCTGAATTTTAAAAGAATGGTATGAATTTTTATCGGTTCTTTTTTGAAAAATCCGGTATTTGTTACAATTTTACTGTTTTTTTTTTTAATTTCGGAAATTTTTGGAATTTAGTTTGTATTTATCGGATATTTAAAAAATTTGGTATATTGCTCTCGAATATTTTGGAATATTCGAAAAACATTTAGAAATTCCGGACTTCTGGAAAAATCTAGTATACAAGATATTTCGCAGATATTAAAAAATTCGATAGTTCAGAATGCTTCATTTGTGCACTCCATTGATTTTACACAGTTTTTCACCATTGACGTTGCATGTTTTATGTACATGTTTAATTTTTAACTGGTTCAAAAATTAATATGCTTACGATATCTCTGACATTGATAATTTATTTTGTATATATTGTAAATGATAGATATTTCCCTCCCGAGCTGACGTGTTAGCATACAGTCAGTTGGTAAACAACATGGTATTATTGTTGTTATTATTCGTTCTGATATCGCAAATGAGATCAAAAGAACAAGAGATAAATTGATTATGGGTTGTGAGAGAGAGATGAGGAAATTACAAGAAGAATTCTTCTAAGAATTCTTTTGATGATACTTATAATATGCAAGTTAAATATCCATTTATGCTGAGATATGTGCCAATTGGTAACGGTTGAAAGGTTACGTTTAGGTGTGAGTTTCACAATCTTATTATGTCATTTAAAAGATAATGAAAGAAAGTTTGTGAAAGACATGACAAAATACAATATGGCTCCCGGATACATAATTGTTGCTTTGAAAGATAGAGATCCAGAAAACCCGACGAGCATTACCCAAGTGTATAGGGCATGATATACATATAAGATGAGTAAGATAGGTCTGTTGACTGGAATGCAACATCTTCTGTGTCTTATTAATGAAGAGAAATACATGTACTAGACCAGAAACAGGGAGGATTCAAATGTTGCTGTTGAAATCTTTTAGATGCATCCTGATTCAGTGAAGTTGTTGAATATGTTTTATTTGGTGTTGATTTTTTTTATCGTACATACAAAACAAACAGGTAGTGCATGCTCCAATTGCTTATATTTTCAATTATTTGATTATGGGTTAGAAGTTGTTGATTATTTATTGTACATACAATATAAACAGGTATCGGTTACCACTACTTGAGATTGTTGGTGTTATATCTACGAAGTTGACGTTTTCTGTTGGATTTTCCTATATGGAACATGAAAGGGAGGAAAACTTCACATGGGCATTACAGAAACTGAAAGAGACCGCTCCCGAGAAGTTGCTACCGAAGATTTTGGTCACAGGTCATGAACTGGCGTTAATGAATGATGTGGATGTTATGTTTCCAAACTCAAATCATTTATTGTGTATGTTCCATATTTCAAAAAAATGTTAGCATGCAGTGTAAGGAGTGTGTCAAACCACATAGACTTAAGCATGTTATGGATCTATGGAACAACATCATATATTCGAATAGGGAGTCTGACTTTTTAGAACACCTGAAGCCTTTTGAGTTTGTATGTACTAGCACTTCTTTATTTGTTCAGTATTTGCACGAAACTTGGTTGACACCCTATAAAGAAAAATTTGTTACTACTTGGACTAATAGAGTTACTCATTTAGGGAACATGAAAACAAACAGGTACATCGATGTGACTTTGAATATGGGTACATTACTAATTATGAAATAATGATATCTTTTTTTGTATTTATGGTTTTTAGGGTTGAGTTTGCTCACTAGAGACTAAAAAACATGTTAACATCTAGCAGGGGAGATTTATGTAGAAGTTGAGATGCTGTAAACACCATGTTGAATTTGAAATTAGGTTCAATCATAGTATTATTTCAAAAAGTATTGCCAACATTGAGCATCCGTATAACACTCTATTTTACTCTAAATTGCATGGATTCATTTCAAGATAATGTATACAACACGTTGGAAAGGGTAAAATTCGCTGGTTGAGACAAAGATGCACCTGGTTTGCATCATTAGAAAAATACACGAGTTACCTTGTGCGTGTGAACTTGTTGATCTTTAAATACAAGGTGAGCCATTTCCGTTAGAATCAATTCATGTGTTTTAAAATAAATTATACATTGAAGAGCATTAGGTTAATCAAGAAGATAATGGGTAATTGTAGGCCAGAGGGTAATAAAGTAAAAAGTCTAACAACTAACACATCCATCCACAACTTCCATGTGTCCACCACCCGTGAAGTACAAGCCAAAGAGGGGGAATATGAAGAGTAAAAAGGGTCAAGAGAGTGATGTACATCGTAATCCTTCACAGTGAAAATATGTTGAGGGCTTGCGAGGAAGTTAGACTATAAAGAGATCATGTACAAAATCAACTGAGAGTCAATCGTGTAGCCAGTCTTGAAAACATCTTTACTTGTCTTAGTTTCCTATTTTCTTACATCAGTACATTTGGCATTATTGATGTGGCTAAAGATGGAAATTGTGGCTTCCTTGCTATTGCAGCTTTACTTTTGTGGGGCAAAGAGTCTTGGCTTTTGGTTCTAACGCAGTTAGAAATCAAAGTTTATCAACATTATCAAATGTATTCTAATATCTTCTATGACACGGTGTCGGTAATTAGGAATGTGTTGCGGGTGGCTAGCGTGAGTGTGCAAGGTTATGAGAAGTGGGTGATGATTCCTTATATGGATTACCCTATTAATTCTCGGTAGAATGTCATAGTGATCTTATTTTCTAGGAACCTTAACATCACATTCTTCCCATAAGTGATAACTCAATGCATAACTTCGAGTAGACACAAAATTATTGCAATTGGTTTTGTTAACAACAATCATTGAGTTCATGTAAAGTTGAAAATCCAATTGTTTGTTACCTCTCGTCACAGACCGATGGAGACAAAATTGTAGTGAATGCGCAAGAGCATGAGAATCAACATATGCAGAACATATTAGACATTGGGAAGAAGAAGTTAGAAAGTCAACATAATTTGTTTTGTTTTTATGTTGTAGCACCTTTTGTATCATATGTATATATTTTATTGGGTATAATTTGTGAAAAATGTCAAAAACTTATAATTTTTTTTTCTAAAAGTCACTACTGTCTATTTGATTTTTTCAAATTTCCAAAAAAATTTGGTATGAACCGAATTTTTTAAAAAAATCGGTACGTATTATAGATTACCAGATAAAAAAAAAAAACTTATATATGCACCGGATTTTTTAAAAAGTCAATATTTCATCCACAATTTTTATGATTTTTCATAAATGTTTGAAGAAACGACATTTCTTCAATGAAATGAAAAGATTGCAAAAAATCCAAAATTTCTTCAACGAAATGAAAAAATTACAAAAAAAATCCGATACTATAATGAAAACTCCAATAACTACATGTACTTTGAAAAATCCGAAACTTTTTAGTAAAAATATAATTGTATAAACAACTCTGATGTGATATGCCAAGTCAATATATATGAGTGGTAGGATAAAATCTCTGGTTAATGAGTTTCATTTGGTCTCATTTAAGGAATAAATAAAATATTCATAATGGGGATTTTCTTTTTTGCCACCATTTAAATCGTGGTTGGGGAGTTATTAGAAGTTGCATAACTAGGTTATTGTTTCTAGCAAGAATTTAGTGACTCCATAGGTGAGTAAAAACTCTAGGAAGGTCAAACTCATTATTGATTGTGAAAACCCCAACTTTCTTTAGATAGTAACTAGTAAGAAACCCGTGCGGGATAGTTAAGATATTGAGTAAATCTCAAAAAAAAAATATAGAACATGAGAATATTCAATTTATATTCATATAATACTAAAATAACGACATGAATTAGTGTACATGCAATTGAGTAGACTATGTCATTGTTAACCAAAGTTTACAGGGAATTGAGTAGACAATGTCATTGTTAGCAACAAATGGATTTGTAAGTTCAACATAACCAAAGGTTATATTATAACCAAATTTCAACATGGTAGGGAATTTAAAACAAACTGATACAAAAACCAAAGTGCAACTGTAATGAAAGTTAAAATGGTAGTGCATTAAACAGAAACAGCTAATAAACTCCAAGTTAAGAGACCAAAATAAGAGGTTGTGGATTCGGTGTGGTTAGGGTGACAAAGTAATGTGATTTGGTTTATGAGTTCCATACGACATCAAAGTTTGGTTCATAATGTTTTAAATTGAAATGATACAATTTGGTTAGATTAAAATGAGTAAGCATGCTAAAATTGGAAGGTCCATTTATAGGAATTCCTTGAAATTCAAGTACAAGTTATTAGCATTGGGATTCAAGAACTTTCGAGTTGTCATAAAGATTCAAATGTTGAAATTTCACAAATTCAAGTTGGTACCAAAATGTAAAAAAAATTAAAAGTTCAAAAATTGGATTCATTCACATTCAAAGCATAAAATTCACATTTTCCAAGAATTATAAGAATTACAAGTTCAAACCAGTTCCAAAAGTTCAAAGTACATGAAGATTCTCAATATTCTTTCTATGCTTCAAAATCCAAAATTGGAGACCTCACTTCAAGAAACCATGAAACACTACAATATCCAAGTGTTCATGCATTAAATTGCAAAAAAAAAATTCAAGCCTAAAAGAAATAGATCAATCCAAATGTTCACATATCAAAATTGAAATAAAATTATGGAAGTTTTCTCCACTCAAGCCACTACCATGATCCACACGAAGGAATCTGCAAGAAACTTCATGACATCATTTTGATCCCATATCCAAGCCACTCTTGCACCATAAGTCTATAACTGCAAATAAACACCAATGCAGCGCCATGTTTTAGATGATGAGGCCAAGTTTAAGCATTGCAAGATTCGATCAGTTTGACCAGAAAGACCGACCTCTACAATCTGGATATGATGATGCAAAGTTATAGACCCATATCAGTTGGATTCTCATGGATGGGCGATGCTGCAGCTATTGTCATTGCATTCGGGGAAGATTTTCCTCCTGGGATACCTGAAACAAATGAAAGTATACAAATTAATTTTCTGTGAAGCACATGAACTCAGGAATAGGTCTTGGATGGCTAATGAGCTAGCTTGGCTGGATATGCAGCATTTGGTTTTCAGGTGGCCTGCAGAATTTTTGTTATAACAATAAATTAGTATTAGAAAAGAAGAAGATAGTAGGAGTTTAGGAAATTAGGTTTCAGCCTGGAATTTTTTATTCCAAGTCATCATCAACCACCAACAAATGGCAGATCAAGACGATTGTCTCAATTCAATGCCATGAGATGTAAAATGGAAAGTATATCAGAAGGAACAACAGGAAGGAGAGTATTTTCGCAGCAACATTCATCCCTCAGAAGATTTATTTTCATCACAGTAAAACATCAAATAATATTTGCAGCATCATAAATGTCAGACCATCATAGGAACCCCGTAGGTGTTACACAAACCGATCACGATGCAGATATTTATCATAGCAGTTCAAAAACAAATTGCAAACTGTTCGGTATGCAAGAAAAAAATTCTTCGATACGAATGCAGTTTGCAGCACATGGCATATGATGAAAGTGTCCCGTGCAACAACGACAACAAACTGTGTTTCTGCTATAAAAAATGGTTATGTCAAATCAAACCAAGTTGTTATTAGCATAATGCATATCAATTCAACGGCATTAAACAACAAATAAGCAGCAAGATGCTAAGAGTTCAGGATATTCGGTTTCAGACTGGAATTTATTCCAAGTCATCATCAACCACCAATAAATGGCAGATCAAGACGTTTGTCCCAATTCAATGCCATGAGATGTAAAAGGGATACTATATCAGAAGGAACAACAGGAATGAGAGGAATTTTGCAGCAACATTCAGGGCTCAGAAGATTTATTTTCATCACAGCCAACCAACAAATAACATCTGCAGCATCATAAAATGCATAGCATCATAGCAAGGTTCATATTAGTGAAAAGGTTCCCTAATGTATGTACCAAAGCCAATGAAAATGTTGGTAAAACCTGCAAAAAGGAACAGAGGGTCGATTCCGTCTTTACTCAGTAATAGATGATTAGGCCAAGTTTAAGCATTGCAAGATTCGATCAGTTTGACCATCCAAGACCGACCTCTATAATCTGGATATGATGATGCAAAGTTTTAGACCCATATCAGTTGGATTCTCACGGATGGGCGATGTTGCAGCTATTGTCATTGCGTTCGGGAAAGGTTTTCCTCCTGGGATACCTGAAACAAATGAAAGTAAACAAATTAATTTTCTTTGAAGCACCTAAACTCAGGAATAGGTCTTGGATGGCTAATGACCTAGCTTGGCTGGATATGCAGCATTTGGTTTTCATGGATGACTTGCAGAAATTTTGTTATAAGAATAAAGTAGTGTTAGAAAAGAAGAAGATAGTAAGAGTTTATGAAATTAGGTTTCAGCTTGGAATTTATTCCAAGACAGCATCAACCACCAACAAATGGCAGATCAAGACGATTGTCTCAATTCAACGCCATGACATGTAAAAGGGAAAGTAAATCAGAAGGAACAGCAAGAAGGAGAGGATTTTCGCAGCAACATTCGGCGCTCAGAAGAATTATTTTCATCACAGCAAAACAACAAATAACATCTGCAGCATCATAAATGTCAGAGCAACATAGGAACCCCTTAGGTGTCACACAAACCGATCACCATGCAGATTTTTATCGGAGCAGTTCAAAAACAAATTGCAAAGTGTTCGGTATGCAAGAAAAAAATTCTTCGATACGAATGCAGTTTGCAGCACATCGCATACGATGAAAGTCTCCCGTGCAACAATGACAACAAACTGTGTTTCTGCTATAAAAAATGGTTATGTCAAATCAAACCAAGTTGTTATTAGCAGAATGCATATCAATTCAACGACATTAAACAACAAATAAGCAGCAAGATGCTAAGAGTTCAGGATATTAGGTTTCAGACTGGAATTTATTCCAAGTCATCATCAACCACCAACAAATGGCAGATCAAGACGTTTGTCCCAATTCAATGCCATGAGATGTAAAAGGGAGACTATATCAGAAGGAACAACAGGAATGAGAGGAATTTCGCAGCAACATTCAGGGCTCAGAAGATTTATTTTCATCACAGCCAACCAACAAATAACATCTGCAGCATCATAAAATTCATAGCATCATAGCAAGGTTCATATTAGTGAAAAGGTTCCCTAATGTATGTACCAAAGCCAATGAAAATGTTGCTAAAACCTGCAAAAAGGAACAGAGGGTCGATTCCGTCTTTACTCAGTAATAGATGATGAGGCCAAGTTTAAGCATTGCAAGATTCGATCAGTTTGACCATCCAAGACCGACCTCTACAATTTGGATATGATGATGTAAAGTTATAGACCCATATCAGTTGGATTCTCACGGATGGGCGATGCTGCAGCTATTGTCATTGCGTTCGGGGAAGGTTTTCCTCCTGGGATACCTGAAACAAATGAAAGTAAACAAATTAATTTTCTGAGAAGCACATGAACTCAGGAATAAGTCTTGGATGGCTAATGAGGTAGCTTGGCTGGATATGCAGCATTTGGTTTTCATGGATGACCTGCAGAAATTTTGTTATAAGAATAAAGTAGTGTTAGAAAAGAAGAAGATAGTAAGAGTTTAGGAAATTAGGTTTCAGCCTGGAATTTATTCCAAGTCATCATCAACCACCAACAAATGGCAGATCAAGACGATTGTCTCAATTCAATGCCATGAGATGTAAAAGGGAAAGTATATCCGAAGGAACAGCAGGAAGGAGAGTATTTTCGCAGCAACATTCAGCGCTCAGAAGATTTATTTTCATCACAGCAAAATAACTAATAACATCTGCAGCATCATAAATGTCAGAGCATCATAGGAACCCCTTAGGTGTCACACAAACCGATCACCATGCATATTTTTATCAGAGCAGTTCAAAAACAAATTGCAAATAGTTCGGTATGCAAGAAAAAAAATCTTCGATACGAATGCAGTTTGCAGCACATGGCATACGATGAAAGTGTCCCGTGCAACAACGACAACAAACTCTGTTTCTGCTATAACAAATGGTTAGGTAAAATCAAACCAAGTTGTTATTAGCAAAATGCATATCAATTCAATGGCATTAAACAACAAATAAGCAGGAAGATGCTAAGAGTTCAGGATATTAGGTTTCAGACTGGAATTTATTCCAACTCATCATCAACCACCAACAAATGGCAGATCAAGACGTTTGTCCCAATTCAATGCCATGAGATGTAAAAGGGACATTATATCAGAAGGAACACCAGGAATGAGAGGAATTTCGCAGCAACATTCAGGGCTCAGAAGATTTATTTTCATCACAGACAACCAACAAATAACATCTGCAGCAGCATAAAATTCATAGCATCATAGCAAGGGTCATTTTAGTGAAAAGGTTCCCTAATGTATGTACGAAAGCCAATGTAAATGTTGCTAAAACCTGCAAAAAGGAACAGAGCCATAAATATATTAAATAATAATACAAAACAGCAACAAAACAATATATAGAAAAGCATTCTAACAACACATGTATGATAATAAATAACAGTACCTGTGAAGAAGTGAGTTTTCGACTTTAATAAAGATTAAGACCCCACATGAACTATAAGATACAAGACTAGTATTAAAATAACAAAAAACTGACAATAAGTAAAATGGAATAGAATAATAACAAACTGATATTAAAATGCTAAATTCAATCAAAATAACAAAATGCATAAAATGTAGCAAAATGGTTCCAAAAAACACATAACGTGAAGTCGATCCTGACAATAATTAAATACTTGATCATAGTCTCATAACAGCCCTAGATGAAAATGTAAAATATTAAAGATCAAATCTAAAACCCCTAGCCCTCATAAAGTTACTCCAGGTAAAAGGTGCCTCATCCTCATCATCTGAATCTAAAAAATGCATCCTGGCCTGTCTTCTTCGCAACGCCTTTCTTCTTGCCCTTCTTAATCGTCTCCTGGCTTGTCTTCTACGCAGTGCAGCAGCTTCTTGTGCCTCCTCAGCTTCCTCGGCCTAGAAGAGTACTTCTTGTTGAACATGGTTTATTTGTTGGACCTCGTCAACCACAGGGATTACCTGGGGAACTCGTTGGACGTGTTGAGGTTGTTGTTCATATGCCTCAGATTCATGCAGGACAACGTTATTTGAATTCATTGTTTTTTTTCCTATCCTATGGTGATGGTTGTGTGATACAACAAAGAGATAGCAGGACTTTATAATGTGTAATTTGACTATTGATATTCTCATTACATTGGTAATCTACAACTTTTTAGTGGACTTGGGTCATTAATTGTTTGGTTAATTCAAAAGCCAATGTCAGTAATGATTTGTCATTGAAACCTATCAATAAATTGTCATTGAAACCTAAAGGTCAAAGTAATGATTTGCATTGGAATTTAAAACTTTTTAAAAGCACAGTAATTAAAAAGACAAACCTGCATAATTGTGAGCCTAATTCAATGCAACCTGCAACCTGATTTTTTCACAAGACTGGTGATCATGTTCATTCGTAGTCCATTGATGTTCCATTTTCATTCATTTAAAGTTGATATACTACAGAAGATAACATATAAATTATTTATCATATTGGTACCAAGTCATTTGCTAAAATTAGAATGTCAATAACTATAATCAGTAAACCAACTACACAAAATCAATATGAACTATAGAGATTACAGAGAAAATACCATCCAATCTTCAAAAGCCAATGTCAGTCATTACATTTTGATGGTGAAGCCTATAAAAGTTAACAGAGCCTTACCAGAGTTTCCAAATCATCATCTTCCGGAGCATGCATTGAATACTAATTTCTCAGGGTTCGCATGAATATCATCAACATACCCTTAAAAGCCCCTTCGATAATCATGAAAAGAAACAGAAAATGATATCAACCGGAGAGAAAAAGGCAGAGGAAACAGGGAGGCGTGCGATTCTGTAGAGAATTTCCAAATCATCATCTTCCAGAGCATGCATTGCATACTAATTTCTCAGGGTTCGCATGAATATCATCAACATACCCTTAAAAGACCCTTCGATAATGATGAAAAGAAACAAAAAATGATATCAACCGGAGAGAAAAAGGCAGAGGAAACAGGGCGGTGTGCAATTATGTAGAGAAAGAGGGTGGCGAGCGGTTGTGTGGAGAAAGAGGGTGGCGGCCGAGTAGGGTTTGGGTTAGGGTTTGGTGGCGGGAGAGAGAGAGAGAGAGATAGAAAAGTTGAAATTGTGTGGATTAGGGTTTGTTTGGATGAATTATGTAATTTTAAAATGTGGACCAATGACAGTCTAATAAATGGCACAATTTGTGGGAAAGTAAGTTAGGATGGGTGATGAATTGGCTAGTTACAATGATGCCCTCATGTTAGTATAAAGTTTTTGAAGTGAAATGGCACAAATAGAAAGTCAATGAACTTGTTTGTAATTGCTTTATAGTAGATACTAGTAGTTACATTTAGTAACTATTGAACACTTTAATATGTCAAAATTTTTTGAACAATTAGAAGTTTAAATAAAATTTTGTTTCTTCATAATTACAATTGTTCTTTTTTTTTTCCTTCTCAAAATCAATTCTATTAATTGGGAATTTAAAGGAAAAAAGTCAAATATAATCATTCAAACATTCATTGTGATACGAATACGATCTCATTTTTAGGTAACTTGAAAAATGAATCCAAACAACCTTATGGAAGTTTAGATAGACATTAAATTTGATGAAACGATATTTATCTTTAAATTCTGTTGGTATTTTAAAATGTGATATCTATTTTAAGTCGATCAAAATACTTTAACTTTATTTGGAAATCGAGGATAAACTAAGAGAAAAAAGATTATACATCGATAGTATAAAATATTTTTATACCATCAATCAATCACGGGCGTGTATTTCGCCAAATCACAAGTTTAATTTTAAAATACTGATATGACATGACGAAATATTATAATTTTATTGGATAATGGTCTAAAATAAGTTTACATTGTCAGTGCACTATCTTTGCTCTCATAAACTAATTTATATATAATATTCATTATTTAATGAGACATTTAAAAAAGACAAATTATAACCACAATAACATAGGCTTATATTTCGTAACCACGATGATATAGCTTTGATATCAATCGAAATATTACTCTATATGTGAAAATTCGAAATTCACATTGTATTTTTTAACTTTGGACTGAGGGACAACTATTTCAAATTAGTCAAAATAATCTTATATTATTTAAAAATCAAAATTAAATATAATTTATATATAACATTCATACTAATCAATCCAATGAAGCAAACAACATTTATACAACATTCATAATAATATTTTTAAAGGTCAAAATTAAAACACTGCCAAAGTGCACAAAATGAGTAGATATGATGACTTTCTTAACTAACCAATAATAGTATATAAAATTTTAAAGGAAATCTACAGATGCAAGTATCTAGTATAAAAACTACAATACCCAAATACACAAATTAAGTATAAATCCATTATAAACTTTAAACATTTTCTGGTTATCTGATTCCTTTCCAAGTGTACTAAGCAAGGCAAACAAGGAGTCTCTATTGATAATTTACCAGACGAATATTCCATGCCAGAAATTATGGGTTTGTTTCTCAACAAGTTATCACTAACCCCTACTTCATTCTTTTTATTATTTCTCTTATTAAAAATTCAAATCACGTTTTATTTTTATTTTTATTAATATCTTTATCTATAATTATAATTATATATAAAGATGATACTGTATATGGTTTTGGACTGACATTTTTTATGCCAAATTTACCCTTCAATTTTTTTTAATGACAAGTTTATTCTCTAACTTTCTTTATTCATTTTAGAAGTTTAATATTAAGAAAAACAACACTCTTTAATTGCTCATATTATCAATACACAATAATTAAATTAAAATCAAATTAAATAAAAAATATCATTTTATATTTTAATGTGTGTGCGCCTTAAGAAAAGCGGACAAACGGACATGGCGTGTCCGTTTGGACGCTAGTAAATAATAAATAAATAACAAATATCTATTATTTTCAAAAAATAAATAAAGAAATGTTATTATTTGAAAAGAATATTTACATTTTATATATTTCATTAAAAAAACATATTTTTATATCAATGTAGGCAATTCTTTGTATGTCTCTCTTTTGAAATATAGTAGTTGTTAATTATTTTTTTAAATGCATGAATGTTGATGTTTTTTTATTTAAATTTATACATATTTATATATTTTATTTTAAATTTATCCTTTTATATTAATTTTTACTATTTATATTTTATATTTCTTTAATATAATTATATTGAAATTTTCAAATTTGTCTCTAGAATAAAATTATATTTTTTATTTTCTATTATTATAATAGAATTCTAGATCCCTCATATTGGTAATAATTTCTTACCTCTGAAGACATCCATATACATTTTTTTAATTAAATTCTATTAAGGTATTTAAATCATATCATACCATAAATTTAAAAAAAGAAATTCCATTTCCCATTTCTACCTCTCTGTATCCGTTGAACGAAACCGAAAATTTCACAGCATAAAACCCCGCTGAACTTCATTCAACTGCAAAACGTTAAACCAAAAACAAAAAACGAAGCAACGTTTCGCACTTTCTCATTCTTACTCGCACAACTTCCAATCCAATCTCAACAAATTTCCCACTCAATCATTCATTTTCCAAACCATTTTTCAGTAAATTCTTCGTACCATTTCTGTTCAATTTGAAGGTTTTTTGAAATCTAGGTTAGATGAGTAACCAGAGGAAGAGGAATTTTCAGATTGAGGCTTTCAAGCACAGAGTTATCATGGATCCGAGATATGCTGAGCACACTTGGAAGATTCTGGAGCATGCAATTCATGAGATATATAATAAGAATGCTAGTAGTCTCAGTTTTGAAGAGCTTTACAGGTTTTTTTTTTCTCTCATGATTTTCCTTACTGTTGTTGATTCTTAGAAAAATTTGATTTATCAGTTATTGTTATTATTATGATGATTGAATTTGATCGTAATTGTGCAATTATTTAGCTTATTTTTTAAGATATGTAGTTGTTGTTGAATTTTTTGAGGGGTTTATGAAATGATTGAATTGGTGTATATGAAAGCAAATCCAATCATTCTTAGGGTTTTCTGATGTTTGGAAGAGCTTATTTGCTTATGTTATGGCTTAAGTACTTGAGTAAATATTTGGATGAAATTACGAAAACAGTTTTGATTAGTTCCTCCAAATCACTTGTTATTTTTTTTTTAAAAAATCACTTATTGTCATAAGCTGCTTTCAGATTATGTAGAGTTTACCGGAACATCCTCTTTGATTAAAAAAAATCACTTATTGTCATAAGCTGCTTTTAGATTATGTAGAGTTTACCGGAACATCCTCTTTGATTAAATAAATAGGTTCGCTATCATTTAAAAAAAAAAGGGTATCACTTATATTGCCATAAGCTGCTTTCAGATTATTATGATTTTACCCTAATTTCATCTTTGATTAAAGAAATAGGTTCACTTATTGTCATTTTTTCATATAAAAAGTTTACTTATTGTCATTACCTGCTCACTGAGTATGTAGAGTTTGTGCTAGTTTGCTATTTGATTAAAGAAATAGGTTCTATGTAAACTCTTATATGATAGAATGCTTATTGACTAACTGTGTAATTAAGCTCTATATCCAAAAGCTATGTTTTTCTCTTTTTCTTTTAATGGTTGGATTGGGTGAATTATAAGGGGCATTCTTAGTGGTATGCTTATTGTGTCTTTGATGGTTAGTCATATAATTGTTTTTGGGGATCAGCTATTATGATGTTGCATTTGTTATTTGTTGGACTAGTGCAATACATTTTTGTATCTTATAGCTCATTATTCATGAGTGTCCTCATTTGTTTCGTATTCTTCACTCTGCTGAACTTTGCTAAGCTGAAATTCTGTGTTGGATATGTAGTTATTATGATATGATGTCGTGCCTGGTTTAAATCTTTTGAAAACCAGTCATAATGTGTTAACAATAGATATAATATGTTAAGGTTAATGTTTGACTATGTAAAGCACCTATTTTCTTGCTTGGAGTGATTCCTTTTGTAGCAAGCCATCCTTGTGCGAAGGCTGTAGGCTTCAAAACAGGAAATAGGGATCTGTTAGATTCATGTAATGTTTTATCCTTCTAACATCCGAATAATCTCATCATTTCACGTATTAATTTCAAGTGATCTAGTTATAACCTAGGTTTGAGTTCCCAGCAATGGACACTTTTTTACGTATTAAACACGTGTATAAGGGTCTATTAGATTCATGTAATGTTTTATCCTAATCTCATTATTTCTGGTATTAATTACTAGTGACTTGGTTATAACCTAGGTTTGAGTTCCCGGCAATAGACTCTGTTACGTATTAAATACGTGTATAGGGATCTATTAGATTCATGTAATCTTTTATCCTTTTAACATCTGAATAATCTCATTATTTCTGGTATTAATTACAAGTGACTTGAGTTCCCAGCAATGGACTCTTTATTACGTATTAAATATGTTGATGCTAAGGACCCAAATTGAAATCTTATTTGGAAAGAGAGCATTTATTTCATTTTGTATTTCTGAAGTAAGGAATGCTTTTTTTCCCCTTATAAACATTTCAATTGTAAATGTAGTCATGTAAACAAATAATGTCTACCTGAAATTACCTAGTGTTGTCAAATAGTGGGGATAGCGGCTCTATAGCATAGAGGATTTCACTAAGAAAACCACAACACTGTCCTAGTTTTGCTATTAGGGTAATACTCCCGCTATTCCAGTTTATGCTAGCTGATGTAGCGGCAATAGCAGAAAAAGGAGAATTTTAGGTTTTTTTTAGATAGGCAAGTGTTGGTATTTAGGTGTTGTGTTAGTATTTTTCTCCTTCAACCCTAGCTCAAACTAGTTTAGCTAACTAACCAGCTCAAACTTTAGGGTTCTTAAAATGATAAATATGAAAAATAAGCATGTGTGCCAAACATATAGAACAACTGAAAAGCCAATGAGTATTTCTCTTGTAATAACTGTGATACGTAAACCTACCAATATATGAGCTGTCCTCTGTCTCCATTTCCCTATTTCAATCGCTGTGCAGCTTTCGCTATTGGTCTGCAACTCTATCAGCTATTTCACATAGTGGTGTTTTAGTGTTTTGCTATACATTCTTAATAATTTTAGTAGGGCCTAATAATGAAAATAAAATAATCTTCTAAAATACATAAATTTTGATTTTCTTTGCATGAATTTTAAATCCAAATACTAATTTTAAACTGATAACTGTATGCTAAGTTACACAGGCTGTGGTTAGACACTTGTTAGATTTTGTGGCCTACTTTCATTAATGTCCTCTCTTTGAATTAGTAGTTTATAAATCTGAAATAATGAATTTCTTTTGCAAATAAGATGATCTTCCTTTACAAATTTTCCTATTGACATGTGCACATCAAATGGATATTGTACTTTATCCTCTTTATTTTGAGTATTTTATCATCTAATATTTTATTGTCTTTATTTTGTGGGTTTAGGAATGCTTACAATATGGTTCTTCACAAATTTGGTGAGAAGCTGTACTCTGGGTTGGTTGCCACCATGACTTTTCATCTCAAAGAGATAGCCAGATCTGTTGAAGCAACTCAAGGAACTTCCTTTCTGGAAGAACTAAACAGAAAATGGATTGATCACAATAAGGCGTTAGAAATGGTTAGAGACATTCTGATGTACATGGATAGGACTTATATCGCATGCACCCGAAAGGCCAGAGTTTATGAACTTGGCCTGAACCTGTGGAGAGAAAATGTTATTTATTCAAACCAGATAAGGACTCGACTGTTGAATGTTCTTTTGGATTTAGTATACAGTGAGCGTGTTGGGGTTGTTGTTAATAGAGGACTGATTAGGAATATAACAATGATGCTGATGAATTTGGGTCCTGTTTATAGACAAGAATTTGAAACTCATTTTCTGCCAGCTTCAGCTGAATTCTACAGGGTTGAATCCCAGAAATTTATTGAGTGTTGTGATTGCGGGGATTATCTCAAGAAAGCTGAGAGGGGCCTGGACGAGGAAATAGATAGAGTGAGACATTACTTGGACCCTAAGACTGAAAAGAAAATTACTCATGTGGTGGAGAAGGAGATGATTGAAAATCACATGCTTAGATTAATCCACATGGAGAACTCTGGCTTAGTTAACATGCTCTGTGATGATAAATATGAAGATTTGGGACGAATGTATAGCTTGTTTCGTCGTGTTAACGATGGTCTCTCAAATATAATTGAAGTGATGACTTCCCACGTGAAAGAGTCCGGTAAACAGCTTGTTACTGATCCAGAAAGGTTGAAGGATCCTGTTGAATTTGTGCAGAGGCTCTTGGATGTGAAAGATAAATACGACAAGATTATAATTTTGGCGTTTAGTAATGACAAGTTATTCCAAGATGCTTTGAATTTATCATTTAAATTTTTCATTAACTTGAACTCTCGTTCTCCAGAGTTCATTTCACTATTTGTAGATGATAAGTTTCGAAAAGGTCTAAAAGGAGTTAGTGAGGGTGATATAGAGGTTACTCTTGACAAAGTGATGATCCTATTCCGCTACTTGGACGAAAAAGATATGTTTGAGAAGTATTACAAACAGCATCTGGCAAAGCGACTTTTGTCTGGAAAAACCGTTTCTAATGATGCCGAGAGGAGTTTCATAGTTAAGCTCAAGACAGAATGTGGGTTCCAATTTACTGCAAAATTAGAGGGCATGTTCACTGACATGAAAACGTCTTTAGACACAATGCAGGGCTTTTATGCCTGCCACCCTGAGTTAGGTGATGGTCCTACACTTACTGTGCAGGTTCTAACAACCGGGTCTTGGCCATCTATTTCTAGTGTGACATGTAACCTTCCGGTGGAAATGTTGGAACTTTGCGAGAAATTTCAGTCATATTACCTCAACATTCGTAATGGCAGGAGATTGACATGGCAAGCTAATATGGGCACAGCAGACATAAAAGCTACTTTTGGGAAAGGACAGAGACATGAGTTAAATGTCTCCACCTATCAAATGTGTGTTCTCATGCTGTTTAATGATGCTGATAGACTAAGCTATAGGGAAATTGAGCAGGCAACTGAGATTCCAGCTTCAGATTTGAAGAGGTGTCTGCAATCTCTGGCTTTGGTCAAGGGAAGAAATGTCCTTAGGAAGGAGCCTATGACTAAAGATGTCAGTGAGGATGATGCATTCTTTTTTAATGACAACTTCAGTAGCAAACTGTATAAGGTAAAAATAGGAACTGTAGTTGCAACAAAGGAATCGGAACCAGAGAATCTGGAAACTCGACAGAAAGTACAAGAGGACCGGAAGTTGCAAATTGACTCGGCAATAGTAAGGATTATGAAAGCTAGGAAGCAACTTGATCATAACAATCTTATAGCTGAGGTCACAAAGCTGTTACAGTCCCGATTCCTTCCAAATCTAACTGATGTGAAGAAACGGATTGAGTCTCTTATTGAGCGGGAATTTTTGGAGAGAGATAATAGTGACAGAAAACTATATAAGTATCTTGCATAGAATCGGTAAGCTTGTTTGTTTCGGTGAGGTTAAAGTCATACAAATGTTTTATCTTGTGAACTAGGTGAAAAATGACGTTTTAACTGATCCATTGATTCTTATTGTATACCAATTTGCTGTTCCAGTTGGGAAATGCTTCTTTTACATCACCTATCAGATTAATGTCTGCTTCCACTACACTAATTTTTAGTTTTATAGGAAGTTAATGTTTGGAAGTTTTAACATTTTCATGACAAGTGACAGCTGTTTGCCAAATGATGGTCTGTCTCATTGATATTCTTATTATTTTCAAATAAAAGTTGGTTCCTTCTATAATATTGTTTGTGAAGTGCTGCCAAGTCTCACTCTAATACTTTTCTTTTTATAATGCTCACATTATTGGTTGATATTCATGTAAGTTTTACTATTTTAAGAATAGATCCCACAATAATAAGATATAAGATATATATAAATTTCACTCAAAGGTTTTGTTTAGGTTGATTGGTTGAAATGGATTGGAGTGTTATGGGATAAAATAAAATTTTATCTATTGAATGGAGCATACTATTGATATCTATTTCATTTCATTTAATTACTTACTTTTTTTTTTAAATATGGGCGGAATGATAAATATATTTTATTCTGTCGTAAAACAATCGAATATATCTCTTTTCATTTGTTTATTTTTACTGATTTACATCTTTTTTATAAGTTAAGTAGTTATATCTTAAAGCTTATAGTTCATAATTTTTTTCTTTCAATTTTACTCTTGTTGTCCTAAATAAATAAATAGTTAAATATATCTTTTTTATATCATTATATATTGATAAGTCAATACAATCACTAATGTTACTAAACACTGTAAACTCAATTTAGTTTGTTTATTTGCTATCACGCATCAACTAGTTTATAAGATATCAAACTAAAATTTAATTGCTATAAGTTAGCTTATTACCTACTATATATATTATTTTGTCAAACAAAATAATATATCACTATAGGATATTTCTCTTGCTCTAGAGGACTAATGCCAGGAGATTCTTTATTATTATTATTTTTTTAAAGCGACACTCAATATACAATTATTTATATTGGTGGTTCAGAGTAATTTGACATAAATATAAGTTGGTAGGATAATTATTTATAGTTATGTTTTTTTTTTTTAGCATATGTCCTTATGATATTGTGTAAAATTATTAGGAAAAATGCTCAAGTCATTAATCATCACCTTCAAAAATATGATTAGAGTTTTGCTCAACACACAAGTCCAATTAAATGTAAGTTTTATGGTAGAGGTACTTTTGGATCTAGGTTAGACACATTACATATATGCTTGGATTTATTATGGGGCAGACACCATTTAACTATCTTGAAATTCTTATATTCAAAGGTAAACCTATAACTCATCATCTTCAAATCATAGTAGATAGAGTATTGACCAAGATAACTACTTGGAAGAGACACCTTCTTTCAATGATGGATAGCGTTCAATTGGTTCATTCGGTCATACACGACATGCTTCTATATAGTCTTAAGATTTATGAATGACCAATCAATCTTCTGAACAAGCTAGATTCTTGCATTAGAAATTATGTAGACAAGTAGCATAGACATTAGAAAGCTGATTACTACATATTAGAAGGTTAATTGCTCACCTTTGTCTAAAGGAGGTCTTGTTCTAAGAGATACTACGACAATAAACAAAGCTGGTTGTTTATCTTTTTGTTGGAAGTTGCTGACTATCAATAATCAATGGTCTTCTATGCTTATTACTAGATACTTCAGGCATAAAAAAAAACAATCATGCATCATATTTCTTCTTGAACATAGCTTGGAATTAAGCATTCCTTTTTCTTTCTGGACGAACATAATAGATGAATAGTTGGTAGTGGGAAGAAAATTGATTTATGGACTGACAATTGGTTGAGATACAAAATTAAAGATTTACACTAAGTATTACAAGTGAATATTCAATTAATGCAAACTGCTAAGGTCAATTCAATCATCCAAAACATCAATTGGAACATATCTCATGGCCTGTTTATTTCGGCACCTCAAATTGTTGAAGACATTTTGAAGATTAACTTGTCAATTTATGATACTTTTGCTAATAAACTCATTTGAACGGGATTTATAAATGGGGATCTATCTTTTAAAGATGCCTACAATTGTAACAGGAGGGGTGACATTGAGCCTTCTTGGACAAAATTCATGTGGCATATGTACAAACCACATGTTAAGTCATTAGTGACTTGGAAACTAATCTATAATGTTATTTCAACTTAAGACATCTTTACTAGAAGAGGAATGCATATGGTTTTGAGGAGCTTTCTTTACAATCATGATATGGAAACTGCAAACCACCTATTTTTTAGATACACGTACAATTTACTTTTATGGCATTGGATTGAGGAGTTGGTTGACATGAATATTGATCGAACTAGTTACGAAACCTTATTCAAACTTACTGGTAGAAGTCAGAGCTCTCAAATCCAGAATCTGGTCATCACTCTCATCATAATCATCTTTGAAAAACATGGAACCACTACTACAAAACGTGCAAACAACAACGCCAGGTTTACAACGGATTCATATACACTGTTGTAATATATTAAAATTTTCCCGCCCAGTGAGTAGCTAGATTTATAAACAGTGATTTAATGACGGTTGTGTTAGCTCCTGATTTTCAAAAAATGTATTTTTCTGTAAATAATGTCGAAAATGACATTTGGGGGGGGGGGGGGGGGCAATTTGTTAGCTCCTAATTTCGATGTCTGATGTTAGATTAAGAGTTTTCTAAGAGATAAGATTTCTGAAGTTCTACGAGACTTCGACAGAAATGTTGCTAGCAGGAAAGTCTAGTCGAAAGGTATCTTGCTGCAGAGAAGAGAGGGTTTAAAGACTTAGAAATATTTCTAAGAGTTTGAAAGGATTCTTCGACAGAAGGCTAAGGAGCACCATTCGATTTGGAAATTTAAATTCAAAAATAGGAGGGAACAGTTGTTCTTATCCGTTTCTGAAGGAGGACATGTGGCGTTCATTCAAGAAGCGAAGGCATGCACGACGCCATGAGTTTCGCCCTGATTGATAGCCCGTTAGTGGGTAGTTATTTTTAACCATTATAAATAGCAATTCTTAGCGATAGATTTGTGTGTTCAATTGTATACAAAAACTCAGTGTGCTCAAAGTACCAGCGTAGAGAAAAGAGCGTGTGAGAATGTATGTTGATGTAACACCACTTATTTCAATTCAATGCAATTTAAATAGTTTCTTTCATTAAAGTCCATTTTTATTCATGCAAGTTAACTTCTGCATTTACCAGTCTCTTCGATTTAAATCCTTTTTACCTTTTAGTTACTTTACATTTCTTGAAGTATACCCTTTTAATTTATTTACGCTGTCGAAGTGTTCTTGATATTTCTCTAGAGACGTACACGAGAAAACAATTAGCACATGTCCTAGGATTTAGTTTGGCCGATCCTGCAAGTTACTCAATTTTACACAAAATTGATAGACCAGAGGTTGTTTACTATTTTTTCTAGTAAACAAATTGGCACGCCCAGTGGGACAGTGCTAAACGAATTTCTTGTGTCTTCAAAAAGAAACTTATAACTCTGTGTTTTGACTATCTTTTCTATGTCGAGTACTTCGCTGTATGTTATTAAGAAGTGGAAAAGTAGCCACCGCAAACGAAGAGAGACCAAAAAGAAAGTATACGAGGAAGATGGCAAGTACTAATCAGCCAAATAGTTCAAATCCTCAAACCATGTCAGGCGTCAATGTAGAACCAATCTCAGGGTCTTCGACTGGAGGACCCACGGTTTCTGCGTTCATATCTGAAACTATGCCATCTATGGCAAGTTCGACACCAACACACTTGATTTCCCATACTGAACCAATTTATATTGGGCCAAGGGGACCCCCAGTGACTCCCCCATCACTAGGAACTTCTACATATCGACATTTTCCGCCACCTGGTTTTTCGATGCCTTTAAACGGTCGAGAACAACCTTATGGGATGCCAACTTCGATGATGGTAAATTTGCAAAATGCCCCCAGTATATTCATAACCAGTGATGACATCACCTACAAGGGTCAGGATCTGGGATTAATATGGGTCGAAATAATCAATCTTTAGGAATAGGATATTCAACTCAAATGCCAGGTTTGACGAATGCCACTGCAGCTTATTTAAGGCAGCAAATGGATGAAAGTAACCACCAAATGGTCCAAATGATATCCCAAACCATGGGGGAAATCTTTCAGCCTCTAATTCAAAATACTACCCAGACTAATCAGCAAATGGCTGCGCAGATGACGCGCCTTGCAGATTTCTTTTGTGTGCCTAACCCTCCTCGACACCCTCAGAGAGAGTATATCGTAGTAAACCAAGAAGTGGTGTTCGAAGAGGACCCAACTATTAACCAAAACCAACAAAATCCAGGAAATATACTTCAGGAAAATGTACCAAACCAGGGAATAGTCGAACCCCCTAGGATTCAACCACAAATTCCTGTAGGAGAATAACCAAGGGTTGTTTTGGTGAATAAAAACCAGGATGTCGACAACGTCGTACAACAAGTTCGACGTAATGAGGTGGCAGCAGATAACAATTTAGCAGCCATGGTCGAAAGGATTATGGTCCAAAATGGGGTAAACTTTGGCCTGCGTAGGCCGAATTATACATCTCCATTGTCAGAATACATTCTCCAGTCGGAGTTACCCCCTAGAACGAAAGTACCTAAGTTTACTAAGTTCTCTGGGGACACCACTGAATCCAATTTCGAACACGTGGCCAAATATGTGATAGAGGCTAGAGAAATTGGGAATAATGAGAATCTTAGGATAAAGTACTTCCCAAGTTCTCTGACGAAGAATGCCTTCACGTGGTTTACAACTTTGCCACCTAATTCGATCCACAATTGGACCCAGTTGGAACGGCGGTTTCATGAGCAGTTCTATATGGGACAAACGAAGATTAGTCTGAAAGAGTTGGCTAGCATAAAACAAAAATTCACTGAGCCAATAGATGACTACTTGAATAGATTCTGACTGCTCAAAGCTAGATGCTTTACACAAGTACCAGAGCATGAGTTAGTCGAAATGGCCACTGGAGGCCTTGATTATTCCATTAAAAAGAAATTAGATACTCAGTATCTAAGAGATATGGCTCAATTGGCTGATAGAGTTCGACAACTAGAACGCCTAAAAGAGGAAAAGGCTAGAGCGAATAAGAATAAGAGGGTGGCTTACGTCGAAGTTAATGACGAAGATGAAAAATATTATAATGAGCCAGTAAGTTTCGACGAAGGCGAGATCGATCTTGCTGAATTGAAACAAGGCCCACCTTACTCTTGTAAGTTGTTGGCCCCTTCGAATGGGAAAAATCCCGTCGAACCAGAGAAAAATGACAAATTCCCCAAGAAAACTTATACTTTCGATGTTACTAAATGTGACGAAATTTTCGATTTGCTAGTTAAGGACGGTCAAATGATAGTGCCCCCTGGTGCTAAAATGCCTCCTTTAGAACAAAGGAAAAAGAGAGGATTTTGTAAATATCATAATTTCTTGGGCCATAAGACTTCTCAATGTTTTCTTTTCAGGGATCTTGTTCAAAATGCAATCCAAGAAGGAAGGCTAAAGTTTGGGGAGAAGTCCAAAAATCAGATGAAGACCGATTTAGATCCCCTACCAGTGGTTGATGCTCACTATGCAGAGCCAACAGAGGTTCATATGGTCGAGGTTGCTGAAGGCCTCAACAACGATGTCAATATAGTCGAAATAGGTGATGATTTCAACAATGAGGCAGTCATGGTCAGGACTACTGGAAGTCTCGACCAAGAATTCATAAGGAGTTTTGTTATCAGGGCTGTCGAAAGTTTCACTAACAACACTACTGATGGTGTTGGCATAGGGGTGACTGAAGGCGCTGACAAGGGAGTTACTGAGGATTCCCAGTGGATGAGGGTAACAAAAGAAACTGTTGATGGTTTCGTTCAGATGGATAAGGCTGCTGAAGGCCTACAGATGGAATTGTGCAAGCTTGACATCACTGAGGATGTCAAAATGGAAGTCAATATGGTGGAAATTTCTCAGGAGGTACCCATGGAAGTCGGTGATGAACGCCGACAGGAAGAGTACAACAAGCTGGCCTTCCCAAAAGAGGAGGAAAGTTTGATTGACTATATACACAGGTGTCAAAGGAAAGGGTCTGAAGTCATGTTGTGCCTCAGGTGTAGCGCTATATTCGACAAAAAGGCAGCGCAAAATCTCGAAGGAGTGCGAAAGGCCAAGCAAAGGTGGGAGGAGAAAATCCGTCATGGTGTAACACCCCAAATTTATTAGAATATTTATTTAATTTATTTAAATATAATATTTGTGAATTTTCGGTGAATTGTGGTGGTTTGCGTTGACGTTGGTATTTTGGTGGAGTTTTTGGTTATTTTAATTAAATAATAGTATATAATATGAATATATTAGTATTATTATTAATTTAAAATAATATTAGAGGAATTAAGGGCAAGATAGACTTTTGAGGAGGATTAGTGAGGGTAAATTGGGGAAAGCCCATTTTGGAAGCCCAAGGGTTTGACAAAAAGGAATTGGGAGGAATATGATTCATTTTGTTAGTTCGTGAAAATAAGGAGAAAGTGCAGAGCTCTGAGGAAAAAGGAAAATGCGAGGATTCGTGAAGGTTTCCAAAGGCTCATTAGAGAAAAGCTCTGGATCGACAATCTAAGGTATGGAGAGTATTGCCTTTCATTGTTTTCAATATAGGAAGTGATGTGTTTAAAGTGGATTTTTGAGGTTTTTGGGGTTTTTGAAGGGTTTATGAGTTATTGAGCATTTAAGGGTATTTCTGAGGATCGATGATGGATTATTAAGGGTTGAATTGATTCGAGTAAAAATAAGCCTTCGAGGCAAAACCTTTTTGATGATATGTGGGATCTTGTATGAGAAAGGGATTTATGGGGTTTATGGGAACCTTGAGAGTTTGTGAAGGTTTAAGTGATTTTGAGTTAGGATAGTGGAATTAACCGACCTAATAGTCGTAGGTTTTATGCCTTTGATTGCCTTGATGTTTCAGGACTATTTTGGGAGTATTTTGGGGTGATTTGAGGTTAGAATCATAAAGGTTTATGGGACTGGGATGCCACTGGTGCATAACAGCGATTGCAGGAATCGCTAGTTCGCAAAGCAAACAAATCATTCGCAAGGCGAATGATCGCCCAGACTCGCAAAGCGAGCAGCGCAGCAAATGCGCGATAAATTATGTGATGATTATGGGATGAATTCTGAGATTGATTCTGTGGGCTCGCACAACGAATAGAGGAGCGAGGAGAGGCAGATTGGGGAACTCTCTAGTTTTTGTATGGGATTGGGGCTTCGCTGCCAGTTTCGCAAAGCGAAGGTCCCAGCGAACTCAATAGCGAACTCCTGCTATTCGCAAAATTTTGTTTATGATTTCTGTGATGTTCTGATGTTTGACGCTGTGATCTTTCTGATGGTTTACTGTGATGTTACTGATGATTATGAGATGATGATTTGTGATGTTTTGATGAATATATGATGACATGATTAACATGATGTTTTGGTGAATGATGATGCACATAATGATATTTTTGATGATTATGATTATTGACGTTGTGTATCATGCATTCATAGCATATTCTGGTGATGATGTTAGGACTTCGGTCCAGTGATGATGATGTTAGACTTCGGTCTATTGTGGCTTCCATCCCATTGTGTGGATGTGAAGTGGTTTATGATGTGCTCCGATTCTTGTGTGGAACCGATCCTATTGACGGGGATCTTTGGAGGGTGATGGCCTAAGTGTCCATCGATTGTGATGATTGGTACCACATGCATGAGTCCTGTTGTGCATTGCATTTATGTGGCATTTGTTGTGATTTATGATGACGTGTTTTGATGTTTGCCTTGTGATGACTCTGATGATGTTGTATATGATGATGATGCCATTTTTATGCATATCTTATTTTATATTGATTATAATGAATTGTATTACTCACCCTGCCTATTTGAATGTTGCCCCCACGTGGGTAATGTGCAGGTGATCAGGATTAGCTGTGGATGCTTCGAGGAACTTTTGAAGTATTATTTGCATTTTGGTCGATGTAGAGGGTCTTGCTCTGATAGTGTAACATCGGGTTGGGTCGTTAAGTCGAACCATATTGAGTTTTATTTGGCTGTTATTTTATTGATTATTTGATGACTATGGTTTATCTTAATATACCCTTTTGTGGGATTTTTGTGGTTATGGTGGTTCTGCTGCCCTTTGAAGGCATTTTGAGTTATTTTGAGGAAAACTCGTTGTTTGTGGAGCAATTTTGTTGATTTGAATTTATTGAGAAATGTGTACCCTTTGAGAGAATTCTGATTTTACTATGATTTTATGTTTATTCCGCTGCGATAATTGTGGGGTAGAAAAGGGTGTTACATTAGTGGTATCAGAGCAGGTCGGTCCATCCGGCCAGGTTTTTACGTGATGTCAGTCCCCTGTCGGTTGATAAGTGTGTGTCCACTGTTGATGTTTTAGTTCTTCTAACCTTGTAGGTGGTGTGCAGGATGGCTGGAAGAAATGATCGTGCTATTGCTGATGCTTTAGAATCAGTTGCTAATGTGGTGGCGCAACTTAATCCGAATGGTGGAGTCCCAGAAGAGTTTCGTGCTTTGGGGGAGTTCAAGAGGAACAATCAGTTGGAATTTGAGGGTACTCATGATCCAGCAAGTGCACACAAGTGGCTGAAGGCGATCGAGAAGATTTTCCAAGGAATGAGATGTACTGATGCGCAGCAAGTTCAGTTTGGAACCCATATGTTGTCGGAAGAGGCTGAGGATTGGTGGGATAACACCCGTCAGAGACTGGAAGATGTTGGCACTGTGATAACCTGGACTGTGTTCAAGTAGGAATTTCTGGGAAAGTATTATCTAGAGGATGCTCGTAGTAAGAGGGAGGTGGAATTCCTTAAGCTGAAGCAAGGAGATATGATTGTTGTAGAGTATGCTGCGAAGTTCGAGAAGCTGGTGAAGTTCTGTCCTCACTACAATCGTGCTGATGCTGGGATGTCCAAGTGCCTCAAGTTCGAGAATGGGTTGAGACCAAAAATTAAGCAGGGTATTGGGTATCAGCAGATTCGCAGGTATGCTGAGCTGGTGGACAAGAGCAAAATCTATAATGAGGATAGCCGAGCTCGATCTGCTCACTACAAGCAGTTGAGTAAGAAGAAAGGGCAGTATAGGGGGAAGCCTTATACAACTTCAGCCGACAAAGGGAAGCAGAAGGCTTCAGAGGAGAAAAAGACAAGTGGGGGAGCAGCTCCCGCTTCTGGGAAGTGTTATAGGTGTGGCGAGCAAGGTCACTGTGCTGATGTTTGTACTAATAATGTGTTGAGGTGCTACAGGTGTGGTAAGAAGGGTCATAGAGCTAATGATTGCAAGGATGAAGGTCCAACTTGTTTCAATTGTGGTGAGAAGGGTCACATCAGTACCAAGTGTCAGAAACCAAAGAAGACGGCTACTGATGCTCAGACCAGTGGCAAAGTATTTGCTTTGAGTGGTGCAGAAGTGTCAGAGAAGGACAACCTGATTCGAGGTACTTGTTTTATTAATGATGTTGAGTTGGTTGCTATTATTGATACTGGTGCTACACATTCTTTTATCTCGCTTGAATGTGCTAATAAATTGGGTTTGAAGTTGTCTGATATGAATGGTAGTATGCTAATAGAGACTCCTGCTAATGGTTCTGTTACTACTACTTTTATGTGTTTGAGATGTCCTTTGACGATTTTTGGGAAGATTTTTGTGATGGATTTAGTGTGTTTACCCTTGCACCAAATCGATGTAATCCTTGGAATGAACTGGTTGGAGTTCAACCATGTTCATATCAATTGTTACACTAAGACTGTGGAGTTTCCTGAGTTTGGTGATAGTGGAGAGTTGATGTTCGTGTCGGCGAAGCAAGTAGATGAACTTGTGGAAGATGAAGCCTTGGTGTTTGCAATGTTTACATCATTGCAGATTGATAATGAAGTTGCAAGTGTCGACTTACCTATTGTATGTGAATTTCCAGAGGTGTTTCCAGATGACATCAGTGATTTGCCTCCAGAGCGTGAAGTAGAGTTTGGAGTGGACTTAATACCAGGTACGAGTCCAGTGTCGATGGCTCCTTATCGGATGTCAGCTTCTGAGTTAAGTGAATTGAAGAAACAACTGGAAGAATTGCTCGAGAAGAGGTTTGTTCGACCAAGTGTTTCTCCGTGGGGTGCTCCTGTGTTGTTAGTGAAGAAGAAAGACAGAAGTATGAGGTTATGTGTTGATTATCGGCAGTTGAATAAAGTGACTATCAAGAATAAGTATCCACTTCTGAGAATCGACGACTTGATGGATCAGTTAGTAGGTGCCTGTGTGTTTAGTAAGATTGATTTGAGGTCGGGTTACCATCAGATTCGTGTTAAGCCTGATGATATTCCGAAGACAGCTTTCAGAACGAGGTATGGTCACTATGAATACACTGTGATGCCGTTTGGTGTATCCAATGCACCTGGTGTGTTCATGGAGTATATGAACCGGATTTTTCATGAGTATTTGGATCAGTTCATGGTGGTTTTCATTGATGACATCCTGATATATTCTAAGTCTGAAGAAGAGCATGTTGAGCATTTGAGAACTGTGTTGCAAGTATTGAAGGAAAAGAAGTTGTATGCAAAGCTGTCGAAGTGTGAGTTTTGGTTGAAGGAAGTGAGTTTCCTTGGCCATGTGATTTCGAGTGGTGGAATTGCTGTAGATCCTTCCAAGATTGATGATGTGTTACATTGGGAGACTCTGAAGTCTGATACTGAGATACGAAGTTTTCTGGGATTGGCGGGTTATTACCGCAAGTTTATCGAGGGCTTTTCTAAGTTGGCATTACCTTTGACTCAGTTGGCTCGAAAGTGTCAAGCTTTTATGTGGGATGTAGCTTGCGAAGAGAGTTTCGTGGAATTGAAGAAGAGGTTGACGACCGCTCCGGTGTTGATTTTGCCTAATCCGAGTGAATCTTTTGTGGTGTATTGTGATGCGTCAAAGATGGGTCTTGGTGGAGTGCTGATGCAGAATGGTCAAGTTGTCGCCTATGCTTTGAGACAATTGCGAGTTCATGAGAGGAATTATCCTACAGATGACTTGGAATTGGCCGCTGTGGTGTTTGTGTTGAAAATTTGGAGACATTATCTGTTTGGCTCTAAGTTTGAAGTGTTCAGTGATCATAAAAGTCTGAAGTACTTATTTGATCAGAAAAAATTAAATATGAGGCAGAGACGGTGGTTAGAGCTGTTGAAGGATTTCGATTTTGATTTGAGTTATCATTCGGGCAAAGCAAATATAGTGGCTGATGCATTGAGCAGGAAGTCATTGCATATGTCGATGTTTATGGTGAAAGAATTAGAATTAATTGAACAATTCAGAGATTTGAGTTTGGTATGTGAAGAGACTCCTGACACTGTGAAGTTGGGAATGTTGAAGTTGACTAGTGGCATTCTGGAAGAGATCAGAGTGGGACAACGATCTGACTTGAAGTTAGTGGACCAGTTGACTTTGATCAACCAAGGTAATGGAGGAGAATTCCGAATTGACGAGAATGGCGTGATGATGTTCAGAGACAGGGTGTGTGTTTCAGATGTCCCAGATATTAAGAAGAGCATACTTGAAGAAGGACACCGAAGTAGGTTGAGTATTCATCCCGGTGCTACGAAGATGTACTAATATTTGAAAAAGTTATTTTGGTGGCCGTGTATGAAGAAGGATGTTGCGGAGTTTGTTTATGCGTGTTTGACTTGTCAGAAGTCAAAGATTGAGAATCATAAGCCTTTAGGTATGATGCAGCCATTGAGGATTCCAGAATGGAAATAAGATAGTATTTCCATGGATTTTGTGGTGGGATTGCCGAAGACTGCTAAGGGAAATGATTCAATTGGGGTGATCGTGGATAGATTAACTAAATCGGCTCATTTCTTGCCGATGAAGATTAATCATTCTATGCAGAAGTTAGCCAAGATGTATATTGAGGAGATTGTGAAGTTACATGGGATACCTTCGAGTATTGTGTCGGATAGAGATTCGAGATTCACATCGAGGTTCTGGAAGAGCTTGCAAGAGGCGTTGGGTACTAAGTTGAGGATGAGTTCTGGCTATCATCCGCAGACGGACGGTCAGACAGAAAGGACTATCCAATCTTTAGAGGATTTGCTGAGGACTTGTGTGTTGGATCATGGAGGATCTTGGGATATCCATTTGCCGTTGATTGAGTTCACGTATAATAATAGCTTTCATGCTAGTATTGGAATGGCGCCCTATGAAGCTTTGTATGGGAGGAGGTGTAGGATGTAACGACCCAAAAATCTAAATTATTTATTTAATGAGTTATTTAATTAATTTAGATGAATTATTGAGGTTTGTGACAATTTTGGAGAATTATGGATTAAAAGATGCAATTTTGAATAATTTTAATAAAGTAAATAATCTAATATTATTTATGTTATTATTATTATTAAAAATTAAAATTAGAAAAGGGCAAGGTGGTCTTATGTGAAAATGAGTAAGGATAGGGTGGGAAGTTCATAAGTTGGGATTAGTTATCCAAGAGAAAGGAGAAACACGATCACATTTTTCTCATTATCGTATTTTTGTGAAGAACTCTGAAGAGGAGAAGAGAAGAAGGCTAGGGCTTGAGGATTTCTAGAGGAATCTTGAAGAAAGAAAGGAAAGGCTTCAGATTACTCTAAGGTATGGGGAGAATTCCTAATTCTTTATAGTTTATGAGGTTGGAGATGAATAGATTAGGTTTTGTATGAATGTTGTTTGATTTTGATGATTTTGATGTGAAATATATGATGTGATGTGAATTATAATGAATTGTTTGGCATGTATTGATATATATGTTGATGTAAGTGTATCGTGTAAGCATTTTTGGTCAATTTTCGTTTTGGGAAAAATTGAGTTTTTAGGGTATTTCGAGTCGAAAACGTAAAAAATGAATTTTTGGGAAATTGTGGTGTTTGATGATGTAGAATGAATTAGGGATGAATGATTCGATGAAATATAATGAGATAGAATGTTATGTGTTGATGTATGTGTATTGTGTGAGTCTTTTGGTTAAATTTTCGTATTGGAAAAAACTGAATTTTGGGATATTTGAGGCCAAAACGCAGCAGAAAAATCTTTTGAAAAATTATGGGTGCAGACTTCCTGACACGGGCCGTGTCACAGGACACAGACGGCCGTGTCAGATCACTGTAGTTGCTGGATTTTGTCTTTTTGTTTCTTTTTAACGCATGCTTCTGACACGGGCCGTGTCACAGGACACGGGTGACCGTGTCAGGCTTCTGTTTTGTCGTTTTTGTCGATTCTTTCATGGGGTTTTAATGTTTTCTTGTGGATTCATTGTTGTATAGTTGTTGATAATATATGAGAGATAAAAACATGATTATATAGTGAATTCTTGTTGAAATGATGTGATGATGAATATAATTACATGATGAATTATTGTTGAATATGATATAACGATAAACATGATTGTATAACGAATTCTTGTTGAAATATGATATGATGATAAACATGATTATGTGATGAATTCTTGTTGAAATGATATGATGATAAACATGATTACGTGATGAATTCTTGTTGAATATGATATGGTGATAAATATGATTATATGGTGATTTTCTTGTTGATCACATGGTGATTTTTAGTGAAATATGAAATGCATGATGCACATGTGGAATTTTGATGATTTGAGGAGTTTGGCATCATTGCATTTTCATAGCATTTCTATGTTGGGGCTTCAGCCTATTGGTAGCTTCAATCCCATAGTGCGGATTGGAGTGATATGTTGTTATGTTGTGCTCCCATTGGGGAGGGTTGATGGCCAGTGTCCATCACATGGAGAAAAGTCGGTACCGCATGCATACGTTGCATTTTCATTGAAGTTGACATTGCATTTCTTATGAAGTAATTGTGATGAGTTGCATTATGAATCATTCATTGATGATAATGTGAATATTCGTTGATGATGATGTGAATAATTGTTGATGATGACCCATTGTTGTTGTTGCTTAATTTATTTAATTTCAATGTCCTTATATTACTATATTGAATTATGTTTTCTCACCCTGCTTGTGTATGGCGATGTTCTATGCGCCATCCTGCAGATATTCAGGAGTAGCTTATCGGTGCGTGAAGTTTTAGCTTTGAGCTTTTTAGCTTATTCCTGTAGCGTTATATGGTGTCTTGCTCTGGTAGATGTAACATCGTGGGGGAAACGCTTAAGTGAATATTATGTTGTTTGTTAGGATGATTTTTATGAGTTACTATGTGTAAAATGTTAGTTGATAATGATTGTTAACAATGACCATAGGTCTTGATGTTTTGATGAAATATATGAAGTTATTTTGAGGTTATGATTCCGCTGCAAAGTTAAATTGTGAATTTGTTTTGAATTATTAAAGAAGTGGATATTTTAAATGTTTTGAAAACCCGTGTTACGGAGCAAGATTTGTTGTTAAGATGTTTAATAAAGAAAATGTGACACCTTTCTTGTTGATTTCTACTCTGATAATATGAAATATTTTCTAAAAATCGTATGTGGGTAGAAGGGTGTTACATAGGACTCCTTTGTGTTGGTATGAATCGGGCGAGAGTGTTGTACTCGGACCTGAGATTATGTAAGAGACGACCGAGAAGATTAAGATGATCCAAGCAAGGGTGAGAGCGTCGCAGAGTCGCCAGAAGAGCTATCATGATAAGAGGAGGAAGACACTTGAATTCCAAGAAGGAGATCACGTGTTTTTGAGGGTGACGCCAGCGACTGGTGTGGGTCGAGCTTTGAAGTCTAGTTAGCTCACTCCATGTTTTGTTGGTCCGTATCAAATCTCGCAGAGGATAGGAGAGGTGGCCTATCGAATTCCTTTACCGCCGTCACTTGCAAATTTGCATGATGTGTTCCACCTGTCTCAGTTGAGGAAGTACATTCTGGATCCGTCGCATGTGATTCAGATGGATGATGTACAAGTGAGGGATAATCTGACAGTGGAAGCTTTACCTGTGCGGATTGACGGTCGAGAAATGAAGCAACTGCGCGGTAAAGACATAACCTTGGTGAAGGTGTTGTGGGGCGGACCAGCTGGCGAAAGTTGGACTCGGGAACGCGAAGATCAGATGAGGGAGTTGTATCTGACTCTATTTCTTTGAGGTAATTTTCGAGGGCGAAAATTCTTTAAGTGGGGGAGAGTTGTAACACCCCAAATTTATTAGAATATTTATTTAAATATAGTATTTGTGAATTTTCGGTGAATTTTGGTGGTTTGCGTTGATGTTGGTATTTTGGTGGAGTTTTTGGTTATTTTAATTAAATAATAGTATATAATATGAATATATTATTATTATTATTAATTTAAAATAATATTAGAGGAATTAAGGGAAAGATGGACTTTTGAGGAGGATTAGTGAGGGTAAATTGGGGAAAGCCCATTTTGGAAGCCCAAGGGTTTGACAAAAAGGAATTGGGAGGAACATGATTCATTTTGTTAGTTCGTGAAAATAAGGAGAAAGTGCAGAGCTCTGAGGAAAAAGGAAAAGGCGAGGATTCGTGAAGGTTTCCAAAGGCTCAATAGAGAAAAGCTCCGGATCGACAATCTAAGGTATGGGGAGTATTGCCTTTCATTGTTTTCAATATAGTAAGTGATGTGTTTAAAGTGGATTTTTGAGGTTTTTGGGGTTTTTGAAGGGTTTATGAGTTATTAAGGATTTATGGGTATTTCTGATGATCGATGATGGATTATTAAGGGTTGAATTGATTCGGGTAAAAATAAGCCTTCGAGGCAAAACCTTTTTGACGATATGTGGGATCTTGTATGAGATAGGGATTTATGGGGTTTATGGGAACCTTGAGAGTTTGTGAAGGTTTAGGTGATTTTGAGTTAGGATAGTGGAATTAACCGACCTAATAGTCATAGGTTTTATGCCTTTGATTGCCTTGATATTTCAGGACTGTTTTGGGAGTGTTTTGGGGGTGATTTGAGGTTAGAATCATAAAGGTTTTTGGGGCTGGGATGCTACTGGTGCGTAGCAGCGATTGCAGGAATCGCTAGTTCACAAAGCGAACAAATCATTCACAAGGCGAATGTTCGCCCAGACTCGCAATGCGAGCTGTGCAGCGAATGCGCGATAAATTGTATGATGATACTGGGATGAATTCTGAGATTGATTTTGTGGGCTCGCACAGCGAATAGAGGAGCGAGGAGAGGCAGACTGGGGAAGTCTCTGGTTTTTGTATGGGATTGGGGCTTCGCTTCCAGCTTCGTAAAGCGAAGGTCCCAGCGAGCAGGTTCGCACAGCGAATTCAATAGCGAACTCCTGTTGTTCACGAAATTTTGTTTATGATTTTTGTGATGTTCTGATGTTTGACGCTGTGATCTTTCTGATGGTTTACTCTGATGTTATTGATTATTATGAGATGATGATTTGTGATGTTTTGATGAATATATGATTACATGATTAACATGATGTTTTGGTGAATGATGATGCAAATAATGATATTTTTGATGATGATGATTATTGACGTTGTGTATCATGCATTCATAGCATATTCTGGTGATGATGTTAGAACTTCGGTCCAGTGATGATGATGTTAGACTTTGGTCTATTGTGGCTTCCATCCCATTGTGTGGATGTGAAGTGGTTTATGATGTGCTCCGATTCTTGTGTGGAACCGATCCTATTAACGGGGGATCTTTGGAGGGTGATGGCCTACGTGTCCATCGATTGTGACGATTGGTACTACATGCATGAGTCCTGTTGTGCATTGCATTTATGTGGCATTTGTTGTGATTTATGATGACATGTTTTGATGTTTGCCTTGTGATGACTCTGATGATGTTGTATATGATGATGACGCCATTTTTATGCATATCTTATTTTATATTGATTATAATGAATTGTATTACTCACCCTGCATATTTGAATGTTACCTCCACGTGGGTAACGTGCAGGTGATCAGGATTAGTCGTGGATGCTTCGAGGAACTTTTGAAGTATTATTTGCATTTTGGTCGATGTAGAGGGTCTTGCTCTGATAGTGTAACATTGGGCTGGGTCGTTGAGTCGAACCATGTTGAGTTTTATTTGGCTGTTATTTTATTGAATATTTGATGACTATGGTTTATCTTAATAAACCCTTTTGTGGGATTTTTGTGGTTATGGTGGTTCTGATGCCCTTTGAAGGCATTTTGAGTTATTTTGAGGAAAACCCGTTATTTGCGGAGCAATTTTGTTGATTTGAATTTATTGAGAAATGTGCACCCTTTGAGGGGATTCTGATTTTACTATGATTTTATGTTTATTCTGCTGCGATAATTGTGGCGTATAAAAGAGTGTTACACATGGCCAGCAGAGTTTTGACCCTAGGAGGTCTGCGTCGAACCAGGAACAACCAAAGGCTAGAGTTCCAGGGGCAAGGCCCGCTATGTTTAAACCATTTGCTGAACTTTCTAACGGCAAGTGGGTGAAACCAAATGAGAATAGGGAGAAAGGTCAGCAAAAGTGGAAGGATTTATACGTCAACAGCGGCTCTTCAATTACCTATCGCAAGGAATTTCAATCCTCCAATAAATTGGCTCACATTTCTGAGAATTACAAAGGCAAAAATCCCATGTCTAGGTCGCAGTGGAGGAGGGAGCAGCGAAGGAGGAAATACCAAAGGGAAGCTGAGTCAAAAGATAAGGTGGAATCAAGTACAAATATACTTGTCGAAAGCAACGGAAAGGGGAATACAAAAGTTATCGAAAAGTTTCCCATAGGGAGAAAGTTGTTCAGAACCCAAGAAGAAGAGGCTAGAGAGAAACATGATCGGGCCATAGCAGAAGACGAGATGATGGCGGATAACTTCGATTCTGATTCAGAGGCCTCATTGGACATCATTGTGAATGTGGTATCAGTGTTACCTAGAGAATTGGATCAGATCACGGAGGTTGAAGAGGTTGATGCCTATACAGAAGTTAAAATGGCGGCACACAAACCAGTGAACTACTATATAATGAACAATGGTTGTATCGAAGAGCAGAATACGTTATTTGAACGGCCAGATGAGGCAATGAAGAGCCATCTGAAGTCTCTATTCATTACTGGAAAAGTTGAAAATGTTCCGGTGAATAAGATTTTGGTTGACTGCGGCGCTACAGTGAATTTTATGCCGCACTTTATGCTGAGAAAGATTAGAAAATTCGATACAGACACTAAACCACACAACATGGTTCTGTAGAATTATGAAGGGAAAATTGGCACCACTCTTGGTGTTATACAAGTTGATCTGACTGTTGGGGCGGTTACGAGGCCTACAGTTTTTATGGTGGTCGAAATAAAGGCAAACTACAATTTGCTATTGGGACGAGAGTGGATACATGGAATTGGAGTTGTACCATCTTCTATGCACCAGAGGATTACAATATGGAGGCCAGATGGTATCATTGAGAATATTGAGGTCGATCAAGGATATTTCAAGGCCCCAATCAATCATCTCGACCGACGCCAGTTCGATAAGCATTTAGCCAATATTGCTCCATGCAATCCGGCTGATTTTGCTTTTACCCCAGACGATGAAGTATACTGCTCATTACATCTGCATCCCGTCAATGGTTTTAGATGGGATAGAGAGGTTGTGGGTGAGGATGACTTTGCATACCCTGCCCCTGTACCTGGAATAACCCCGACAGGTTGGGGAAGTGAATTCAATGATGATTGTTAGAACAAGAATTGATTCTACATTCCTAATAGTTTTGATGATAACAAACATTATATTATTTAGAACTTGATGCTCCTTAATTCATTTATTATGATATGTAGGGAAGTTCTAATGTAAAGAAGTTCTGATATAGAAGCATCACAAGATCTAGACCAGCGAAGTTCCAATCAAGCAAAGTTCTGATATGGATGTATCACAAGATCTAATCTAAGCGAAGTTCTAATCTAGCGAAGCTCTGATATGGAAGTATCACAAGATCTAAACTAGCGAAGTTCTGATGAAGAATGTGTCACGCTTCAGCACCAAAGCTGCCTTGAGCCAGAAACTTTGATAATTCAACAAATCAACATGGACTCTGATACGCTATCCTTCACTATTATGAGTATCACAAAGTAACGGATTGTGCCAGACAAAATATGTATTTTTGGAAAGAGCATTCAATGGCATTTTATCAACCTCCAAAAATAGTTCTCACGTCTCCAACGGATCAAATCATTTCATCTATTTAAAGGAGCCCTTGCAGATGACCAAATTACACTTGCGCACATACTCCTTACAACTCAACAAGTTTCATCAGTTTTCCAATTTGATCAAAATATTGTGTAAACATCACAGTTGTGATATAGCTTACTAGAAGCACCTTATACACTCTTGTTCATTTACCTGTGTAATTCCTTGAGATAACCGAGCTGTGGTTAAGACTCAAGAAGACATAGACGGTTGTCTATGTGATTGTGTAATCCTTATTATTTAGTGGATTAAGACCTCAAGAGAGAGAGGCGAAATCACCTTGGCGGGTGGACTGGAGTAGTTTGAGTTCAAACGAACCAGGATAACCAACGTGTTCTTTTCGCTTTAATTTTTTTTTGAAAACCCCAATTCAAACCCCCTTTCTTGTGTTTTTCGTTTCTTCAATTGGTATCAGAACGCCTGGTTCTGGGTGCTAACACTTAACCGTGTCAGATAAAAGATCCTTCAAGAAAAACACTATGGCGGCGAAAACTTTGATTACTGGAAAGACTTAATCGAAAGTTTCTTTCTGGCTCATGACGGCGATCTCTGGGATATGGTAACTGATGGTTACACTCATCCTGTTGGAAAAGACGGTCAGAAGATTGAAAGGAAAAATATGACGGATCAACAGAAGAAAGATTTCAGAAATCATCACAAGGCCAGAACGATTCTCCTTAGTGCGATCTCCCATACAGAATATGAGAAGATCACAAACAGAGAATCAGCCAAACACATATTTGATTCTCTGAGAATGACGCATGAAGGCAACACTCAATTCAAAGAGACTAAAGCTCTGGTACTCATCCAGAAGTATGAAGCCTTCAAAATGGAAGAAGATGAAACAATTGAGAAAATGTTCTCAAGGTTTCAAATTCTGGTTGCTGGACTAAAAGTTCTGAATAAAGGGTACTCAACAGCAGATCATGTCAAGAAGATCATCAGAAGCTTACCAAAGGTGTGGAGACCCATGGTCACAGAACTAAAGCTCTCCAAGAACCTCAACGAAATATCTCTTGAAGAACTGATCAGCTCTCTAAGAAGTCACGAGATAGAACTAGAAGAAGATGAACCCCAGAAGAAAGGTAAGTTTGTTGCTCTTAAATCTAAATATAAATATGAAACTAAAGCTTTTCAAGCAGAAGAAGAGAGCTCTGGTGGCTCCTCAGAAGAAGATGAACTATCACTCATTTCCAGAAGAATCCAACAACTATGGAAAAATAGGCAAAGGAAATTCAGAAACTCTAGAAGATCAAGCAATCATTCTGAACCATCTTCTGGACACAAAAAGTCAAGAAACAAAGAGGTGGTGTGTTACGAATGCAAGGAACCTGGACACTACAAAAGTGATTGTCCTAAGCTGCAGAAAGAAAAGCCAAATTAGAAGTTCAACAAGGAAAGAAAGAAAAGTCTTATGGCTACCTGGGATGACTCGGAATCTTCTGAAGTAGAATCCGAATCAGAAAATGGACACGCCAACATTGCCCTAATGGCCAACGTATCAGATGATTCCAACTCATCAGAATCAGACTCTGACTCAGAAACTAAAGAGGTATTCTCAAAATTTTCTAGATCTCAATTAGAAGATAGTCTATCTGAAATTCTTGAAAATTATCAGAAACTTCAGCTCAAATATAAGAATCTGAAACATGATCTGGTATCTGAGTCTGAAGAGAACAGAAAACTGAAAGCAGAAAATTCTGAGTTAAAAGAAACCATTTCAAAACTCAACTCCTTTGAATCTCAAAAATCTCAGAAAAAATCTGACTCAGTAGTTCCCACTAGTTCTGATAACATTTTAAAACATTACGACTATGATTTTCAAAAATTTCTAGCTAAAAACATAGACAGAAGTAAAGGCTTCAATGATCTATGGAGTTAGTAGAAATGGGAGAAAAGGCATAGGATATGTCAATCCTAAAGGAGAAGCCCCATATAAACCTAAACAAGTTGATGATATGATTATAAAATACGCTCATTTAAACTCTCACTTCACATATGGACACAAACATGATATAAAATATACTAGTGAATCTTACTCTTCAAATTCTATTGAGAAACCAAAACTCAATCAGAATTCTGTGAACACTAACAAACAAGGACCCAAAGAAATATGGGTACCTAAGGATAAAATTCTATATGTTGCAGATGTCTTTAACAGCAAGATTGAAACACCAATCATGGTACCTGGACTCTGGATGCTCGCGACACATGACGGGAAGAAATCATATGTTCCAAAGTCTGGAACTTAAAGCTGAAGGGTATGTAGGTGTCGCTCCCAGGATTTTCATCCAGGTACAAACGCGAGAGTGGCGCGGAAAAACAGAGTCTCCAGCCGTGTAAATTTATCCCAAGAGAGGGAAAAGGAACACCGCATAAACCTGAGGAAGAGGGAAAGGAATGGTCATCGCAACCATAGCCTGGGTTCGGGAGTCGGTTACGCGAGGGGAAGGTGCTAGCACCCCACGCATCCATCGTACTCGATGGGATCCATGCTTGTTGTCTAATCTAAGGGCGAGTTATCCTATCATCTATGGCTGTACTAAGACGGGGGAGGGAAAAACAAAGACAAACTCGGTAGGATGTCGTCGTCCTAGGCCTACGTACCCCCTTTGTGCAATGGGGAATTCAGAGTCAACGTAGTTCGGACCAAGTTCTTTTTGTGTTTTTTATGAGCGACGTTAAGTTCGCGTCCGGCAGTTAGGGTCGATGCCTGCTTGCGAATCAGACGGAAAGTAACGTGCCCTTTTTGAAAATAGCCTTTAGTTTGACGGTCCCGAAGGACAAAAAGGTTTGAAGTTTGTTTGTATTTTTTAGGACAGAAGTGACTTAAGTTAGTTCATAAGTCGCATTGCACCAAAGTCTAGGGCACAGGGGCGAATACTTAACGCATCGTCCCAAGACAAGACGCTCGCTAAGCACTCTAGAAAGATGAGAGGAAGCCCCTCATTTCTCATTCCCCACGCTTAAGGCTCATGCGCAATACAATTTATCCTTATTAAGTGTTTTCAAGAAATTTTGAGATGAGAAGAGATAAGACACAAAGGAAACTCTAAAGGGAAACTAAGAGTCCTAATGTTATCATGCAAGGGTGACCTACGGTTAGTGGGGTTTTACGATAACCTAAGCCTAAAGAAAGGAGAAGATGAGAGAAGGAAAGAGTAAGGGTGAATATGGATAACTATCCACACCCTCAAAGAACTTACCTCAGCCCCTGCATAAGAGGTCAGCACAAAACAGACATAAGTAAAAGTTAAAACAAATGAAACCCAAACAATAATGATTAAATGACCTATACAAAACAAACATGAATTAAGAAGTCAAAGACACAATCCCAAAACAATGGCACAAGTGCCTTCTCAAACAAAAACTCAGGCATGTTCAGAAATATGCATACAAGAAGATCTCAAATGAAAGCAATCAAATAATTAGAGAAACAACTTCTAAAATTTCCCAAATTAAATATCAACATTTCTCAACTAGAGACAAACCAAATACCAAAAACTCCTGCAAAAATTCAAGATGTTAGTCACTCAAACAATTATTCAACTCCAGATGAGAAATATGGTTCAACATGCAAAAGGCAAGGACTAAAATGCAACATGAAATGATTTTAAAAATGAAAGAAAAATATTTTAATGCATTTCAAGGTATTGGTGAAAAAATACAAAAAGAATGAGTTCAAAATATTTTATGGATGCAGAGAAATAAAATAAACAATGCAATGTGTGCAGAATGAAATAAATTCAAAAAGAAATTATCAAAATAATTAATTTAGATGATAAAAATAAAATAAAATTTGTGAAAATTTTATAAAATGATAAATATGATGCATGAATTTTATGGGAATTTTTTAATGCAATTAACTATTTAAAAAAATTAAAATGAAATGTAATGATTAAATAAAAATAAAAAAGAGAAATAAACAAATGGGGGTGCATTCAGTAAATAATCCACGTTAAAAATGATAATTGGGCTAAAGGGGGGTGCGAATAGGAAAGCCCAAATCCAAAAGTCCAGTAGCGCATGGTCAAAAGGCTCATGGAATCAGTCAACAACTCAGGTTCAATGATGACCCTAGGATCAATCCAACACTCAAAAAGCAAGTCAACATATCCATAGGTAATAATGATCTACGGTTTAGATCCACAAGTACACCACAATTATGATACGCACGCACACACATAACACTCAGAGTACCACTACACTCCCACGTGAGCAGCACGTGGTATTTTTAATGTGCTGTCACTATTATGTCCGTTAGATACATCAAACGTCTCACCTTAAATCATCAATTTAAAAAGTAATTAAAACCAAAAGATCAGGGATGATGGCACACGATAGATAGCATGGTCTAGCAAGCACACAAACACTAAATAAAAATTAGAAAAAAAAATAAAAGGGATAAAACGTGGCACGCTATGGACCGTCAGATCCCTAGATCCAACGGCCAAAACACCGTCTTCTCCAAATATCCTCCGGCGGCCTGCAAGCATCTCCGGTGACGGAGCTAGGGTTCCGTTCGCCGTCTTGGATGAACACCAACCTGAAATTTCCCAGAAACTGCAAACAACTATACCAATCCAACCAGATTTTCACAAGGATCTCGAATATCTCATCAAAAATCACAAACAATGCAAGAGTAGTGAGATTCGAATGAAATAAGTTTGGGTTCAAAAACTTTAAACTCAACGTACAACCAATACATACGTCCAAACACCAAACAAATTATATCAGAGTTATCAGTGACAATCACACATCATCATGCGCATCAAAAGGGAGAGTTTTGTGATCATGAAAATCATCACTAACCTGAGATGGTACAACACGTATCTCCACTGTTAGCTTCAAAGGGTGATTGGTTCGTGCTCTAGAGATCCCAAGGGTTCTGATGGTGAAAGAATTTATTGAAAAGACCTAATGGATTGAGAGATATGTAAGATTCAAGTTTTAGGGTTCAAGCTTTCTTCTCCTCCAAATTTACGTGTTTTTTTCTTCAACCCTAACATGAGTAAGTTTAAATAGCTAGGTTTAATCCATTGATCAGATTTGGGCCTTGATAATTCTTTGTTTAATGAGTTTTGGATAATTTTGGAATTTTGAATAAAGTGGAATATACCCTCCTCCATGCACGGATATCCAAGTATTTCATGATGGATCACTTACTCAACAATTGCTAATCACACCTAAATTTGATTTGGGCCTTGAGATGCCTTGGTTCATGGGTTTTCAATAATTTGGCAATTTTGAATAATGGAACAAAAGTGATGAATACACCATGGATTCACTTAATTCAAAGGACCAAAATGACCCTTATGGATTCTCCTTTGATGTTAAAAAGTGCCTTGAAGCAATGGAATTAAATATAGGTCCATATGTCCCTAAATGCAAAAGTTGTGAAAATGGAACCCTAAAAACCACTTTGTCTTCTCTTGCTCATAACTTGAGTTTCACAAATGATATGGAGACCCACTAGTACTTGTTGGAAAGAGGAGAAAAAGATCTTCAACTTTTATGTTGGAGAAAAATTCATTTAAAGCTTTCTTGATGATGAAAAGTCAAGTTGAATGTAGTGTAAGAACTTGCCCAAAAAGGAAACTTTCAAATTATAGGTCATTTCCATATTTAGTAACTTTTGCACCAACCCTTGATTCTTGATAAATGGTATGAAATTTGACTCTTGAAGGCCATATGAGGATGTGAGACCTTGAAAACCTTGAAGAGAACCTCAAAATTCCACAGTTGACTTCACTGTTGACTTCTACCCAATTCACCTGATTCCCAGTCCATTGGCCAATTGAATCTCTCCTGAACCAAACTGATGAACAATATCCCATCCCTTGATACTTAGGGACCCAAGGAATACCATGGAATTAAGTCTTGCCCAAGAAATCAGAAATAAACTGACTTTATAGCAAACCCTAATTTAGGTACCCTCAGTCTAGGAGGAAATAACACAGTCCCCAAATCTAAATTCCTCTGAATATGATGTGTATCCTCTCCAACAAAGATAAGATATGCCATTTGGTGATGATAAAAACCCAAGAGGCTTGCCCATTGGAGCAATAAACCTAAGAATCTCAAAACCCTAATTTCTGCACTGGTTATGAGAGAGTGATCCACTTGAACTCTCTTGCTTGACCCTTTGAAGAACATCTTCTCCTCTTGAACTGCTTCAGGCACCTTGACCCCATGCTAAGAACCAATGATATGCACACATGATAATGCAAAATGAGATGAAACATAAGCCAGTTAGTACTAAAGTAAGGAGAGCAAATTTTGGGGTGCTACAGTAGGTTTCGGAGGCAATCAGAAATGTAAAATCATTGGCTCGGGAACCATAGGTAACGGTACTCTACCCTCTATATCTAATATTTTATTAGTAGAAGGATTAATGCATAACTTGTTATCCATAAGTCAATTAAGTGATAACGGTTATGATATAATCTTCAATCAAAAGTCCTGCAAGGCAGTTAGTCAGAAAGATGGAACAATCCTCTTTAATGGAAAGAGAAAGAACAACATTTATAAAATAAACCTTGACCCCATGCTAAGAACCAATGATATGCACACATGATAATGCAAAATGAGATGAAACATAAGCCAGTTAGTACTAAAGTAAGGAGAGCAAATTTTGGGGTGCTACAGCTGCCCCTATTCAATCAACTTGGTCCTGAAGGTATGATAGCGATGGCTCTCAGACATTCCAGGACACACAGGTATTGAATACCGAAAGAGCCCCGGAAATTTGCTAATGGTGGGAATAACGAGATGGAGCGTGCTGAAAAATAAGGAATATGACCTCAACCATACCCTAAAAAATAAGACGAATACGACCTCATTCGCACCCACAAAGGAAATACAAATACGACCTCAATCGCACCCAAAAAAATGAATACAACCTCAATTGTACCCGCGAAGGAAGACTGACCTCAATCACTCCACCCACAAAGAAAGGACGAATACGACCTCAATCGCATCCACAAAACAAATACAACCTCAATTGTACCCACAAAGGAAGACTGACCTCAATCACTCTACCCACAAAGAAGATACGAATACGACCTCAATCGCATCCACAAAACGAATACAACCTCGATTGTACCCTCAAAGGAAGACTGACCTCAATCACTCTACCCACGAAGAAAAGACGAATACGACCTCAATCGCATCCACAAAACGAATACAACTTCAATTGTACCCACAAAGGAAGACTGACCTCAATCACTCTACCCACAAAGAAAATACGAATATGACCTCAATCGCATCCACAAAACGAATACAACCTCGATTGTACCCACAAAGGAAGACTGACCTCAATCACTCTACCCACAAAGAAAATACGAATATGACCTCAATCGCATCCACAAAACGAATACAACCTCGATTGTACCCACAAAGGAAGACTGACCTCAATCATTCTACCCACGAAGAAAAGACGAATACGACCTCAATCGCATCCACAAAACGAATACAACCTCAATTGTACCCACAAAGGAAGACTGACCTCAATCACTCTACCCACAAAGAAAATACGAATACGACCTCAATCGCATCCACAAAACGAATACAACCTCGATTGTACCCACAAAGGAAGACTGACCTCAATCACTCTACCCACAAAGAAAATACGAATACGACCTAAATCGCATCCACAAAACGAATACAACCTCGATTGTACCCACAAAGGAAGACTGACCTCAATCACTCTACCCACAAAGAAAATACGAATACGACCTCAATCGCATCCACAAAATGAATACAACCTAGATTGTACCCTCAAAGGATAATCTGACATAAAGAGAACATGAATACGACCTCGATCGCACCCACAAAACGAATACAACCTCAATTGTACCCGCAAAGGATAACCAACATAAAGAAAACATGAATACGACCTCGATCGCACCCACAAAATGAATGCAACCTCAATTGTAGCCGCAAAGGATAACCAACATAAAGAAAACATGAATACGACCTCGATCGCACCCACAAAACGAATACAACCTCAATTGTACCCGCAAAGGATAACCAACATAAAGTGGACTTCGCTGGGGATAACGTGAAACAAAACTTCTGGTTTAAACCACCCCTACTGGGAAAAGGAGACTGGCAAACAAAATATGTCAGGCGAGAACTGACTACCAGGTGAGAACTGGATTTCACAAAAGAGAGAGGCCAAACAAAGGTAAACTTCTAACGGACTCACAATCCATAGATAAGATGAATCCGCCGGGGAAAGGAGAAGTCTAAATAAAAGATTCTGCCAGGGAGCACAAGCATGAGGAACGCACCCCTCCAAAATCTCCTGAGTTATGCCATTTCTGCTGGGAAAGAGAACTGGCACGGAAAGCATCAAACCTGGCTTATACTTCGAATGCAAATGTTTGAATTTTGCCGTAATGCTCCACACAAAGTGGAAATGCTACGCGTTTTGAGGATGCAATGAAAATGCTTATGATATGCAAAAGGGGTCCCTCCAGCAAAATAAATGCATGGAGAGAAAAGACCAATTCAGTTGGGGATGACAAAAATAAATTATCCTCTGAATCCAGGAACTCTACTGAGAAGGGTCATACTGATCGATTCTTCGGATCAACAACTTCTGCTGGGGATGAAATCCCGAAAGAACTACCGGGGGCCACACCTGTCTTTCACTACAGGTAACATCCAAAACCTGAGATTTCTCCTCTGCTGGGGGAGTTGAGAATGAACGCCAATAACGGAACCGGAAGTTTGTTACTAAAGATTGCTAATATCCAATTGGGCTTAAGACCTGCTGGGGGAAGCCAGCCCATAATACCATTTTGCTTGGGGAAAACTGCTGAACTTAGCCTGCTGGTGGGGAGAATGACTTTACTCCCATCTTGCTGGGGACTAGAATATGACATCGTCGGCGAAAGCACGCTTCCTGACTGGATGGGGAAGTGAAAACCTTGATTCTGTGGGGAAATAACGTCTTGATCCGGAGAAAATACTTCCCAAGTCTCCTCCTGGGGAAGGTCTGCTCGGCTGAGGAAAGTGCAATCTCAATGCTGGGGAGAGCAAGCTGCTGGGGGAATACAATCCTGTTGCCCTGCAAGCTGACCTGTCCCTACGGTCATAAACGGCACCAGGTCTAATGGAAGAAATCACCTCAAGAGGATTTTATAGAAGATCGGGCGTTCGCACTGCCCTAGGATCTTCAAACTCTTGGAGAGATTTATCATATCTCGACATAACTGCCCCAGTCTTCATAATCCATGAAGTACATTACCTCGAAAGGGATTGTAATGACTTGAAAATACTCTGCTTTAGTACCTTGAACCTTGAGGAGGTGTTTTCAATTAACCATTTTCAGGAGTGGACAATCTCCCACGCTCTAGAGGTGGCCTGCCCCAATCCTTGAAGGAGATTTTCCCCTGGCCGATCTTACCGAGATTTGTCAAATCGACCTGATTGCCCCTGTTTGGCTGGCTTAAGGAGAGTTTTCAGCGTGACTGCTCCAGATTAGCTGCATCTTATCACCATTTAACGGGGACCCCCCCAAGCTGCGCACGGTCTCTTAGCCACATACCCTTGACATGATTATCCTTCGGAGTTCCCACCACCTCAACTTGGCGTGATCGAGCTTCTCGACTGTCGATCATCGTGTAAGCTTCTTTGATACCAAACACATGCGAGCAGAAAATGTTTATTATGAGAATGACAATTCTAATGCAATGCTCATGTTAACCTTGAAGTTTTATTGAAAATGTGTCGCCAAGCTTCGTGAACGAATCACTAGCTGGGATGCGATCTTGATTTTTAAATGGAAAAACAATGCGCACATGCAATACCAACCAATCTTATTAGCACAACTCATAGGAGTCAGGAACACTATCCTGTTGAAGTACGCTTTCGGAATAAACCCTGTTTCAATTAGGACTTTTAAGGGTTGTAACGTGGTCTGGTTTATGGTTTCAGAAAAAGGATTTATGGCTCAAAATTTATCGGTGCCCACCCACTTTTCGTGATGTTCTCCAGTCCTATGTTCAGTTAATCTGACACAACCGCTCATCTCTCAAAAGGTTTACGATCTTTAAGGAACCCATGCAACTAATGGTTTGACACCTAAGGAGTCTTTGGAACGACAGTCATCCATTTTGTGTCTGTAATCACACGAATTTGTTCTTATAGAGGATTTTCTTTTGTAACGCTTTTCGCTTTTTCTTTCTTTTGCTTTTTTTTTTATCCCTAATTTTGCCTGGACTGGCTCTTTTGAGTTTTTTCGATTTTTAAGTCCAGCAGGATGCCCTAACTTTTGCCTAAGTCACTTGTTTTCAAGTTTCGACTTAGCGGGCTTTTCCTTTTTTATTCCCCCTTTTGAACAAAGCGTGTGACACTGGTTGTCTTACTTGCTTGAAAGGGTTGTGACTGCCTCACTCCTTGATTGTTGATGGATAACCATTATGGTTTCACATCTCTTGACCTCTTGATGGTGGGATAGAAGGTAATGGATCCTCAGATGCACACTCTCCTTGAAATTTGAACGCTCGGTCAAACTAACTGACGCCTACCCTGCCCCTGGGTTAAGTATGGGGGTTTTTTTCGTACGAAAGAAACTCCTATTTCAAGGCTCGAAGGGGTTAACGAGGGTCTATCTCCTTATCTCTCCAGTGTTTGTGAATTGGAAACAATGCCTGTACATCCTTAACAGGGTTTTATCCAAAAGCGTACCATTAGAAATCTGCGCTCTTATTTCGTCATCCTCCCTCAAGAGTTCTAAATAAGAAAGTTGGTATTGCAGTGCATATAAACATTTAGGAGTGAACACGAATGGATTACTTCAAGAAAAACATACTCATTGCATTAATATCATCATAAAAAAAACAAACAAGTCTTACATGCATACGATGCTTTAATAAGAAATGAAAAACTACAAATGAAAATGCAGTAAAGAAGCTGAAGATTGCCATTGCTGAGGAAGCTTAATTCTGTCTGGACGTACTTGCAGACTGAGTGTTCATTTGAGAAAGGAGGCCTCCATTGATGTACATATCATCTTCAGTGAATACAATGATCTCTGAGTCTACCAGGTCTTGCACCTTGTGCTTGAATACATTACACTCATCAATTGTGTGCCCAAACGTTCCCGAGTGGAACTCGAACCTAGCAGTCATGTCATAATCCGGAGGAATAGGGTACGGTACCGGCGTGGTACTCCTCTTTTGAATCAGAGAGTTCTTGAGCAGACGAGCAAACAATAGGATCAAATATCCTCTTGGGCCCTCTTGGTCTCGGTTTCCCCTGTTGCTGATAATTCTGCTGTCGGTGCAAATTTGGGCGTCTCACTTGTGCTTGCACTTTCCTTTCCACATTTGGCTGAGGCACAAACAAAGGTTGCTGACGTAGGGCTTCTGCAGCAAAAGGTCGTGGAGAAAGTCCATGACATGAGGTGGATCCTACAAAGAGGGGAGGAGCCTCCACTTCTTTTGCAACAATTGGGGTAAAATCACCTTGTATATTCACGCCGCCCGACGTGAACTCAATTGCCCCTGCATCAATCAAATCCTGGACTTGGTGCTGAAAGGCCCTACATTTCTCCACAGTATGCCCTGGTGCCCCAGAATGGAAATCACAATGGGCTCTTGCATCATAGCCTGGTGGAGGATTACCAGTGAGAGGAGCCAAAGTCCTTTTATGTACCAGTTGCAACTGAAGGAGATGCTGCAATAGTTGAGAATATGGCATAGGGAGCGGATGAAAAACTCTTTCAGACTTCTTCTGTCTCTGTGCACATTTTTTGCCCTTGGGCTTCTCTTGGGAGCCAAGACCTAGCTGTTGTTGGGAAAGTTCTGGAACTTCCGCTTGTAGAAGAGATTCACGAGGTAATCCACGATTTAAATGAGATTCCAAAGAAATGGGAGGAGTAAGGATCTCTGTTGTGGAAGCGGGCACGGGACTGTCTTCCTTCTTCAACACCCTATTCAAAATTTCCATGGCCAAACCCATCTGAGTCTTCATCTGATTGACCTCCACCCTCCGCATCTTCTGGTCTTGCATGAGAGTTTGCATATTCCCCATAAGCTGCCCCATCTGGCCTCGCATTTCCCTCAACTTAACTTGAACTTGCTCCATGATCAACTCTTGAATGGCCTGAGGAGTTAAGTCTGCAATTTTGAAGAAAACCAGATCAAAATAAGAATAACTAGCCTTGAACACCTGTTATGCATAATGATTATGCAAGATGATTATGAAAATGCAAACGCAGATGAACATGTTTGAATATCCGCAGGGCGATCCACCCCTTGATTCCAGTTTAACAACAAGATAGAACGAAACTTCTGCTCATATATTAAGAAAACCAGAGGGAAACCAAATGTCAACAATCACAAATCCAAGATAACAAGTCTGAACGCAATAATCATAGATCCCAACCAACAAGTCTGGCGGTGGTCCGAATAATGAAAGAAAATAGAAAACTACAGCATATCATCAAAGTCCACAAGTGTCAATCCCCCCATCCATTATGTTTTTTGCTCCAGTCCTGAATTTCCTTGAACAACTTTCTGGTGTCGGGATGCTCCGGTCTCTGAATTAGCTCTTGAATGAGAAGGTCTCTCCTATGCATGATCCCTTCCAAGTATCGGCAATGTAACTCCCAAGAATCTTCTCCAGAAACACCATCCATACTAGGACCCTCACTTCTAGGTCTCTTCACTTCAGCTTGGATCTTCAGTTCCTCTATGGAGGCTATGGCTTCATTGAGTCGACCCTCGACTACTTGTCTCTGGAATATCCCTGATAGGATCTCAGCGTCTTTCTTCTTGAGCGTCGACTTCAATTGATCAATCTGAGCTAGATAACCGTCTTCCTTCTGCTTATTCTCAGCCATTGCAGTTTCTCGGTGAGCATTGAACCTATGAATCTTCAACAAAGCCTTGTCTAATTCCTCCTTCTTAGACTCGAGAACCTTACAGTTACCATCCAAAGCTTCTTTCATCCTTTGTCTGGATGTGACCATGTCAGCTAGCTCTTTTTCTGCCTTAGCGAGAAGCTCTGTCTTTAACTTGGCGGTATGAACAGCTTCACCCCACTCATGTTTCAACTGATAAATCTCTCTTTTTAGCTCACTGTTTCCTTCTCGCAGCTTTTCCTTTTCGGCCCATAACTTGTCAAACTTCTCTATCTCAACTATGGTAGGAGGCTCGATCATCAAAGGATACAAAGGTGGTTCCACCGGGAAGGGAAGAAGCTCCTCTTCTGCTCACTTTTTTATCCATTCTTTATAGGAAGGGAAAGCCCGGTTGTTACATTTCCCGAATGAAGTTTTTCCCTTCTTGGTCACCTGTTTCCAAGCATTCACAATCTTCCTTATCATCTCTTGATCCTCAATACCATTGAAGAATAAGGACTCTCTGATATCTCGCTTTTCAGGTGGACCTTTCAAAGGATAACCAAACTGCCTGATAACAAGGGAAGGATTATAGTTAATTCCACCTCTTCTCCCTATCAAGGGTACATTAGGGAATTCTCCACACTTACAAATAATCTCTATTCCTAGCAAATCATGGTTGAACCAAACAATGTTGTCAGCAGTCAAGCCCATTAACCTCTTCGACCACTTCATAGAATCTCTCGTATCAACGACAGCTCCAGCTTCGGGGAGATGACTCAGAAACCAAGTAGATAAGAGTGGTGCACAGCAACTCACAGTTTTTCCACGCCTATTTTCATTCTTGTAGTGAACTGAGTGATACACATCACCTAGCAAGGTAGGTATAGGATTCTTTGAAATAAAGATTCTGACAGCATGCATATCCACCAGATCAGGAACATTGGGAAACATCACAATCCCATAGATGCACATAGCCAGAATAGCTTGGAAAGCAGTCCAATTCTTCTCTTTAACATGTATGCAAGCTTGATTAAACAAGAACTTTAATAAGAAACCCTTAGCTCCTTGTTTTTCCTCAATATTACTGCTCAGAACGGATTCACCAATATGAAGAGCAACAACCATTTCCTTTATACCGGGGTGTTCTTCAGAAAAGAATACTATGTCATGCCTGATGGGGATTCCCAAAATAAATGAGAACTCCTCCAACGTTGGGGCCAAGATGTAGTCTGGGAAAGTGAAGCAACGAAAAGACGGATCGTAAAACTGAAGAAGTGTATGAATGGCGTCCTTCTCATACTTGGAGATATTGTAGACAAACTTCAGAAGTCTCCCATACCCTCCACTGAACTCTGTACGAACTTCGGGGCCAGCCATACTAATCAGCTTATGAATCAACGTCAAGGTTGGATATGGGAACGAATAGGCAACAGTCTTCTTTCTCTGGACATCCATGCCAAGGTAACCTCAGAATATCGGAATCAAGAGTAAGATGCAAGCCCTGAAAAATGTCAAACATGTCAGAATGCAAAAAAAATGATATGCTCATGCAAACATGGGGTCAAGGCAACACTGCTGGATGTGCTGTGCTATTAGCTGAACGAGAACCACAACCCAGAAAACCAGAATTCCAAAGTACCGAACCACTGAGATAAACAAGAACCCAGATAATCAAACATTGATGAGAAATCCAGAAAAATCGGGTAGGTTGAAGGTTTCGGTTACCTGCAAACCTGTAAACGCCCATCCCCTCTCACGTGTGGGTACTAGGATGTTTAGTATCCCGGGCTCTCAGGTCGAGAAATGATGATACGTTCACCATTTCTGGTTTGGCATCATCACCAATCGAGGAGGCCTCAACTAATTCTCCAAACGGAAGGTCCTCAGCTTCTGGCACTGAGGTCGAGAAACAATAGTACATTCATCCCTCGGGGTACAATACTATCGTCAATCGAGGAGTGCCTCCACTGATTCTCTTCAAAAGATAGGGGCCATCCTATGCGAGTTCCAAAGTGGGCCCTCGGGTGCGAATGGGTTTGCCATAGGATGTGGTCTGCCACTGTCACCACTAAAGAGGGATGTTTCCACTAAGGTCCTCGATGATCAGTCACCAGAGTCGATAGCTCTCTAGATCAACACCCTAACATGCACAAGACACACACGTTAGAATGCGTCCCAAGATAGCCTCGTCTGGTTGTGAATTTCGTGAACACGTAAACGTACCAAGCGGGCACGTAGGTCCCACTACTCTCCACTCTAGTCCTAGGGTATACTCAAGCCTGTGTATTGGGCTTATCTCTCAGAACAACCCAACCTGCAAAATAGAAGCAACCAGCACAACACAGCAGTATGACAGTAATAAAAATGAAATGCAATGCAGAAAATGCGGTAAAAATAAAATACAACAAACACAGCAAAGCAAACACAAAGACACCCAAAGAGAACAAAGACAAGCAAGCGCTAGGACTGACTCGCTTAGGGATGGACCAGTATAGGTCAACCAGATCTCCCCAGCAGAGTCGCCAGCTGTCGCTCCCAGGATTTTCATCCAGGTACAAACGCGAGAGTGGCGCGGAAAAACAGAGTCTCCAGCCGTGTAAATTTATCCCAAGAGAGGGAAAGGGAACACCGCATAAACCTGAGGAAGAGGGAAAGGAATGGTCATCGCAACCATAACCTGGGTTCGGGAGTCGGTTACGCGAGGGGAAGGTGCTAGCACCCCACGCGTCCATCGTACTCGATGGGATCCACGCTTGTTGTCTAATCTAAGGGCGAGTTATCCTATCATCTATGGCTGTACTAAGACGGGGGAGGAAAAAAAAAGACAGAATCGGTAGGACGTCGTCGTCCTAGGCCTACGTATCCCCTTTGTGCAATGGGGAATTCAGAGTCAACGTAGTTCGGACCAAGTTCTTTTTGTGTTTTTTATGAGCGACGTTAAGTTCGTGTCCGGCAGTTAGAGTGGATGCCTGTTTGCGACTCAGACGGAAAGTAACGTGCCCTTTTTGAAAATAGCCTTTAGTTTGACGGTCCCGAAGGACAAAAAGGTTTGAAGTTTGTTTGTATTTTTTAGGACAGAATTGACTTAAGTTAGTTCATAAGTCGCATTGCACCAAAGTCTAGGGCACAGGGGCGAATACTTAACGCATCGTCCCAAGACAGGACGCTCGGTAAGCACTCTAGAAAGATGAGAGGAAGCCCCTCATTTCTCATTCCCCACGCTTAAGGCTCGTGCGCAATATAATTTATCCTTATTAAGTGTTTTCAAGAAATTTTGAGATGAGAAGAGAGAAGACACAAAGGAAACTCTAAAGGGAAACTAAGAGTCCTAATGTTATCATGCAAGGGTGACCTACGGTTAGTGAGGTTTGACGACAACCTAAGCCTAAAGAAAGGAGAAGATGAGAGAAGGAAAGAGTAAGGGTGAATATGGATAACTATCCACACCCTCAAAGAACTTACCTCAGCCCCTGCATAAGAGGTTAGCACAAAACAGACATAAGTAAAAGTTAAAACAAATGAAAACCAAACAATAATGATTAAATGACCTATAACAATCCAAACATGAATTAAGAAGTCAAAGACACAATCCCAAAACAATGGCACAAGTGCCTTCTCAAACAAAAACTCAGGCATGTTCAGAAATATGCATACAAGAAGATCTCAAATGAAAGCAATCAAATAATTAGAGAAACAACTTCCAAAATTTCCCAAATTAAATATCAACATTTCTCAACTAGAGACAAACCAAATACCAAAAACTCCTGCAAAAATTCAAGATGTTAGTCACTCAAACAATTATGCAACTCCAGATGAGAAATATGGTTCAACATGCAAAAGGCAAGGACTAAAATGCAACATGAAATGATTTTAAAAATGAAAGAAAAATATTTTAATGCATTTCAAGGTATTGGTGAAAAAATGCAAAAAGAATGAGTTCAAAATATTTTATGGATGCAGAGAAATAAAATAAACAATGCAATGTGTGCAGAATGAAATAAATTCAAAAAGAAATTATCAAAATAATTAATTTAGATGATAAAAATAAAATAAAATAATAAAATAAAATTTTTGAAAATTTTATAAAATGATAAATATGATGCATGAATTTTTTGGGAATTTTTTTAATGCAATTAACTATTTAAAAAAAAATTAAAATGAAATGTAATGATTAAATAAAAATAAAAAAGAGAAATAAACAAATGGGGGTGCATTCAGTAAATAATCCACGTTAAAAATGATAATTGGGCTAAAGGGGGGGGGGGGGTGCGAATAGGAAAGCCCAAATCCAAAAGTCCAGTAGCGCATGGTCAAAAGGCTCATGGAATCAGTCAACAACTCAGGTTCAATGATGACCCTAGGATCAATCCAACACTAAAAAAGCAAGTCAACATATCCAAAGGTAATAATGATCAACGGTTTAGATCCACAAGTACACCACAATTATGATACACACGCACACACATAACACTCAGAGTACCACTACACTCCCACGTGAGCAGCACGTGGTATTTTTAATGTGCTGTCACTATTATGTCCGTTAGATACATCAAACGTCTCACCTTAAATCATCAATTTAAAAAGTAATTAAAACCAAAAGATCAGGGATGATGGCACGCGATAGATAGCATGGTCTAGCAAGCACACATACAATAAATAAAAATTAGAAAAAAAATAAAAGGGATAAAACGTGGCACGCTATGGACCGTCAGATCCCTAGATCCAACGGCCAAAACACTGTCTTCTCCAAATATCCTCCGGCGGCCTGCAAGCATCTCCGGTGACGTAGCTAGGGTTCCGTTCGCCGTCTTGGATGAACACCAACCTGAAATTTCCCAGAAACTGCAAACAACTATACCAATCCAACCAGATTTTCACAAGGATCTCGAATATCTCATCAAAAATCACAAACAATGCAAGAGTAGTGAGATTCGAATGAAATAAGTTTGGGTTCAAAAACTTTAAACTCAACGTACAACCAATACACATGTCCAAACATCAAACAAATTATATCAGAGTTATCAGTGACAATCACACATCATCATGCGCATCAAAAGGGAGAGTTTTGTGATCATGAAAATCATCACTAACCTGAGATGGTACAACACGTATCTCCACTGTTAGCTTCAAAGGGTGATTGGTTCGTGCTCTAGAGATCCCAAGGGTTCTGATGGTGAAAGAATTTCTTGAAAAGACCTAATGGATTGAGAGATATGTAAGATTCAAGTTTTAGGGTTCAAGCTTTCTTCTCCTCCAAATTTACGTGTTTTTTTCTTCAACCCTAGCATGAGTAAGTTTAAATAGCTAGGTTTAATCCATTGATCAGATTTGGGCCTTGATAATTCTTTGTTTAATGAGTTTTGGATAATTTTGGAATTTTGAATAAAGTGGAATATACCCTCCTCCATGCATGGATATCCAAGTATTTCATGATGGATCACTTACTCAACAATTGCTAATCACACCTAAATTTGATTTGGGCCTTGAGATGCCTTGGTTCATGGGTTTTCAATAATTTGGCAATTTTGAATAATGGAACAAAAGTGATGAATACACCATGGATTCACTTGATTCAAAGGCCCAAAATAACCCTTATGGATTGTCCTTTGATGTTAAAAAGTACCTTGAAGCAATGGAATTAAATATAGGTCCATATGTCCCTAAATGCAAAAGTTGTGAAAATGGAACCCTAAAAACCACTTTGTCTTCTCTTGGTCATAACTTGAGTTTCACAAATGATATGGAGACCCACTAGTACTTGTTGGAAAGAGGAGAAAAAGATATTCAACTTTCATGTTGGAGAAAAATTCATTTGAAGCTTTCTTGATGATGAAAAGTCAAGTTGAATGTAGTGTAAGAACTTGCCCAAAAAGGAAACTTTCAAATTATAGGTCATTTCCATATTTAGTAACTTTTGCACCAACCCTTGATTCTTGATAAATGGTATGAAATTTGACTCTTGAAGGCCATATGAGGATGTGAGACCTTGAAAACCTTGAAGAGAACCTCAAAATTCCACAGTTGACTTCACTGTTGACTTCTACCCAATTCACCTGATTCCCAGTCCATTGGCCAATTGAATCTCTCCTGAACCAAACTGATGGACAATCTCCCATCCCTAGATACTTAGGGACCCAAGGAATACCATGGAATTAAGTCTTGCCCAAGAAATCAGAAATAAACTGACTTTATAGCAAACCCTAATTTAGGTACCCTCAGTCTAGGAGGAAATAACACAGTCCCCAAATCCAAATTCCTCTGAATATGATGTGTATCCTCTCCAACAAAGATAAGATATGCCATTTGGTGATGATAAAAACCCAAGAGGCTTGCCCATTGGAGCAATAAACCCAAGAATCTCAAAACCCTAATTTCTGCACTGGTTAGGAGAGAGTGATCCACTTGAACTCTCTTGCTTGACCCTTTGAAGAATATCTTCTCCTCTTGAACTGCTTCAGGCACCTTGACCCCATGCTAAGAACCAATGATATGCACACATGATAATGCAAAATGAGATGAAACATAAGCCAGTTAGTACTAAAGTAAGGGGAGCAAATTTTGGGGTGCTACAGTAGGTTTCGGAGGCAATCAGAAATGTAAAATCATTGGCTCGGGAACCATAGGTAACGGTACTCTACCCTCTATATCTAATATTTTATTAGTAGAAGGATTAATGCATAACTTGTTATCTATAAGTCAATTAAGTGATAACGGTTATGATATAATCTTCAATCAAAAGTCATGCAAGGCAGTTAGTCAGAAAGATGGAACAATCCTCTTTAATGGAAAGAGAAAGAACAACATTTATAAAATAAAACTTTCTGAACTAAAAAGTCAGAATGTAAAATGTCTTTTGTCTGCTGACGACGAGCAATGGGTCTGGCACAGAAGATTGAGGCATGTTAGTATGAGAAGAATATCTCAGATTAACAAACTCAATCTGGTCAGAGGACTTCCTAACCTGAAGTTCAGCTCAGATGTTCTGTGTGAAGCGTGTCAAAAAGGCAAGTTTTCCAAACCCTCTTTTAAACCAAAAAATGTTGTTTCTACCTCCAGACCATTAGAACTTCTACATATAGATCTGTTTGGACCAGTGAAAACTGCATCCATCAGTGGCAAGAAGTATGGATTGGTGATCGTAGATGACTATAGCAGATGGACATGGGTAAAGTTCTTAAAACACAAGGACGAGTCACTCTCTGTATTCTCTACTTTCTGTAACCAAATTCAAAATGAAAAAGAATTTAGAATTGTAAAAGTCAGAAGTGATCATGGTGGGGAATTTGAAAACAAAAGTTTAGAAACATTTTATAATGAAAATGGCATTTCTCATGATTTCTCTTGTCCTAGAACTCCACAACAAAATGGAGTTGTAGAACGCAAGAATAGAACTCTACAAGAAATGGCCAGAACCATGATCAATGAGACTAACATGGCTAAACACTTTTGGGCAGAAGCAGTTAATAAAGTGTGTTACATTCAGAATAGAATCTCTATAAGACCTATTCTGGAAAAGACTCCATATGAATTGTGGAAGAATAGAAAGCCCAACATTTCATACTTTAATCCATTTGGATGTACATGCTTTATCTTAAACACTAATGATCCTCTTAACAAGTTTGATTCTAAGGCACAAAAATGTTTCATGTTAGGATACTCTGAACGTTCAAAAGGATACAGAGTATATAACACAGAAACACGAAATGTGGTAGAATCCATTTGTGTCAGATTTGATGATAAGCTTGGCCTTCAAAAGCCAAAGCATGTTGAATCTCTTGCAGAAATAGAAGTTCAAATTACAGGCACTGAAACCAGATCATCAGAAAAACAATCAAACACAACAGAAGGAAACTCTAATGTCACAACAAATTCTGAAGAACCCATCCAGAAAAGACAATCCAGAAGTTCTCTAACACGTCCCGAAGACAAAATTCTGGGAAAGAAAGATGACCCAATCAGAACAAGATCCTCATTCAAAAAGACTGAAGAATCTCTCGTGGGATTAGTCTCTCTGGTTGAACCCACCTCTATTGACAAAGCACTCTCAGACAATGATTGGATACTCGCAATGCAGGAAGAATTGAATCAGTTCACCAGAAACGACGTATGGGATCTAGTCCCTAAACCCAAAGGCTTCAACATCATTGGAACCAAATGGGTCTTCAGAAACAAACTGAATGAACAAGGAGAAGTTGTCAGAAACTAAGCACGACTGGTTGCACAAGGTTATAGTCAGCAAGAAGGGATAGACTATATAGAAACCTTTGCTCCAGTCGCAAGGTTAGAATCTATCAGACTTTTAATTTCATTTGCTGTAAATAATGACATCACTCTTTATCAGATGGATGTCAAAAGTGCGTTTTTAAATGGTTACATTGATGAAGAAGTTTACGTGCATCAACCCCCTGATTTTGAAAACACAAAACATCCAGAATATGTTTATAAACTTAAGAAATCGTTATATGGTCTAAAACAAGCTCCCAGAGCTTGGTATGAGAGACTAAGTAACTTTCTCTTAGAAAATGATTTTACCAGAGGGAAGGTGGACACAACTCTATTCTGTAAGTCATTTAAAAATCACATTCTGATATGTCAAATATACGTAGATGATATAATTTTTGGATCCACTAAAAGCTCCTTGGGCAAAGAATTTGCTAAGACTATGCAGGCAGAATTTGTAATGAGCTTAATGGGAGAACTCAAGTTTTTCTTGGGAATTCAAATCAATCAAACTCCAGAAGGAACTTACATACATCAAAGCAAGTATGTCAGAGATCTTCTGAAGAAATTTGAAATGTCAGAAAGTAAGCCTTCCAAAACTCCTATGCATCCCACATGCATTCTGGAAAAGGATGAGGTAAGTAAGAAAGTAGAACAGAAGCTCTACAGAGGTATGATTGGTTCTCTCCTTTATTTAACTGCTTCAAGACCTGATATTCTCTATAGCGTCTGTCTTTGTGCTAGATTCCAATCAGATCCTAGAGAATCTCACTTAACAGCAGTTAAGCGAATTTTCAGATATCTGAAAGGTACTACTAATCTTGGTCTTTGCTATAGAAAGTCCAGAGAATACAAATTGGTAGGATACTGTGACGCTGACTTTGCTGGAGATAGAATAGAAAGAAAAAGTACCTCCGGAAGCTGCCAGTTTCTGGGAGACAACTTAATCTCTTGGTCCAGCAAAAGACAATCCACCATTGCACTATCAACAGCTAAAGCTGAATATATAGCTGCAGCTGGATGCAGTACTCAGATGCTCTGGATGAAGAATCAGCTTGAAGATTTTCACATTTACGAGAGTAACATCCCTATCCTCTGTGACAATACTTCTGCCATCTGTCTTTCTAAAAATCCTATTTTGCATTCTAGGGCTAAACATATAGAAATTAAACATCACTTCATTAGGGACTATACTCAGAAGGGAATTCTTTGTTTAAAATTTATAGACACAGACCATCAATGGGCTGATGTTTTCACCAAACCCCTTGCTGAAGATAGATTTAATTTCATTCTGAAAAATCTCTGTATGGAATTATGTCCAGAATGAAAATGTAATTTCTATATTTTTAACTCTCAGAATTTCTTTTTGTGAACATCTGACCAATAATTCTTCAGAAGTGAGAAGAAAGATTGCCTCAGAATCTATTCAGAAGATCTGAACTTTTCATTTCAAGAATAGATCATTAAGTTCACTCTAGCAAACACTCGTCAACCTACGCTCCAGATTTTCTCTGACGATGAACACGTGTCAAACTCTGGAAAACTGAAACGTCTGTGTTGACATATCGAGGCGCCAAGTCACATCGGTAACTGTTCCCAAAATTTCTCACGCTATCTCCCTTGTCAGAAATCATTACAGCTATTAATCATTGTTTATTGTCTTTAATTGCTATTTACTTCTTGGTCACTCTTATATATATGTCACTTCTAACACCCTCACACGCTCACTATCACTCACTTAGCTCTCTATCGCGTTCTTTTATTTGCAATTCTTGTTTTGTTTTCTACATTTCTTGTTCCTCTGTGTTCTACAAAACCCTAAGTCTGTGAACAATGGCCTCCTACTCTCAACAAGCAATGTCTCAAGAATCTGCTGACCAAATCATTGAAGAAAGGTACGTTGAGCCCTCAAGAACTCTTCTCACTCCCATTGCCTCTCTTGAAGTTCTCGGTGAACTCATCGTGGATTTTGAAAGCATGAAAGAAAATGGGTATGACCTTACTCCTGAGGTTGAGTTTCAAGGATGGACCAAATACTTTAATCGCTTAATGGGTCAAGTTTTTCCCAAACTCGTTAAGGAATTCTGGATTTTTGCATCGGCCTCTAATCATCAAGTAACTTCGTACGTAATGGGAAAGAAGATTGTCATCACTGAAGCTCTTATTGGTAAACTGATTGATCATGATGGATCAGGAATTAGATGCAGTGTGATGGAAAAGGGCACTGACCTAAATACTATCTCAAAGGAAATCTTCACCTCTGGACAACACTCCAACAAAATCAAAGACCTAAAGGATCGTCACAGAATTTGGGCCAGAATCATTCTTGGGTGTATCTATCACAGGAAACCTACAAGCTCTTCTGACTACATCAACAACGATCAACAGTACCTTATATACCTCATCTCCACCTTTACCAAAGTGAATCTTCCTCACAGTCTATTCAGTCATCTGAAGAACACTGTCAAGGAAACAAGAGAAGACGAAAGAACCAAGAGAGATTGGATCCCTCTAGGTAGACTTATCTCAGATATTCTAACAGAGAACAAGCTGATAGAACACCTAACTGAAGCTCAAAAAATTTCTGATCTAGAAACTATTACTGGAAGACCACTCAATGCAAAGAACCTCAAGAAGATGAAAATCATTGAGACCATCAAGAAGGATCCAACCCAAATCTCTAAGGAAGTCATCACCACCAGGAAAATACCTCTGAAAGATTTTCCTCTCTTCTCAGCAGATACTCATCCAGAAATTGTTCTCAGATATCTGGATGCGTGTAAAGTTGATGGAACCCTTCCAGAAGTTTCTCTGCAACAGCTCAGGCAAGCACCTCTAGAAGTTGCCACCAGAACATCAAGAAAAAGGAAAGCCTCTGAAGGAACGCCTCAGAAAACCCCCAAAGCTGCTAAAAAGAAAGGTAACTCTTCTTTCATTTCTGTCGTCGAATCCATATTGGTATCAACATCTGAAACCTCATCTTCTCCTAAACCTTCTGAAAATCCATCACCTTCACCACAAACTCTTGACGATTTTGACATTGACATTGACCCCACTCCTTCTGATTTTATTGAACCGCAACCAGAACTTGCACAAGTTCTGTCTGATATTGATCTTGAACCTCTCTTCACTTCTTCCCAACCAGAACATCAAATTCAATACTCTGACACCTCTATTCCTGGTATGAACTGTCCTCTCAACTTCTATCAACCCTCACCTAATTTCACCAGTCCCCCACAAGATGTCATCTCTTCAGAAACTACATCACCTACCTCTCCCATTCTCATTTCTGACTCTCCTCCAACAAATATCTCAGAAGATCCCCTCAGAACTATAATTGACTTAGAAGCTCTAGACAAACTTACCTCAACCTCTCACAAAGTAGCCATTCCCAAACCAAAACCAAAAATCTCCAAATCAGATGTTGGTAACTCTTTATTGGCATTCGAGGTAGAAATGCAGGAATGGATTAACTTTCTGAAGCAGGGTTGTATGGAGAATCTGAATCCAGCTGCTTCTGACTATCTCTGGACCAAATTCAGAAAGTGGTTTAATTCTGAATCTCAGAAGATGAAGGAACTCAGCTTTGACATAGCCCAACAGAACTTATGTGACCATATGAAGATCTTCAATGAGCAAGTTCTAAGATTCTGGGAAAAGAAACCCATTCTTCCTTTAGGCTGGAAAGCTCCTATGGTTTTAGAACCTCAGGAAGAAATCTCTGAGCATCAAACTCTGGTTATTACTGAAGTCGAAGAAACATCACCTGAAGCCTCTCCAAAGAAAGATTCTGCTAAAAGCTCTGAGGATTTGGTACCTTATGTAGAGTCAACTTCATCTGCTCTAGTGCTGAAAACTCTGGATGAGTTGAAGAAAGAGAATGAGGCAGTAAGAAAAAGATTGGACAAACAGGATGAAACAAACGCAGAAATTAAAGGGATGCTTGGAAAGCGAGAAGAATCTGCTAATCAGATCAAAGGCCTTCTGGAAGCATTGTTCACAAGACTTCCACCTGCTCCTCAACCTTAGATTCTTTTATGTTTCTATTGCCTTGCTTACTTTGTGCTTTATCTTGCTCATGTTGCTTACTTGTGTTCTCATGTATCTTTTCGCTTTTTGATTAATGACAAAGGGGGAGAACGTAGAATATTTTGAAATATAACAGTGCACCGGGACTATGTCTCGAACATTTTAACCTCTGTTTCCACATATTGTTAAGAAAGCAGGAAAATGGCAATCAGAACTTCTTGGAAATCTTAAAACAAAACATTTTCAAGGAAATCTTCAACTCAGGGGGAGTCCTCTATACTTCATACTCTTTTAATTAATTATCAAAATATAAGATTTTGTCATCATCAAAAAGGGGGAGATTGTTAGAACAAGAATTGTTTCTACATTCCTAATAGTTTTGATGATAACAAACATTATATTATTTAGAACTTGATGCTCCTTAATTCATTTATTATGATATGTAGGGAAGTTCTAATGTAAAGAAGTTATGATATAGAAGCATCACAAGATCTAGACCAGCGAGTTCCAATCAAGCGAAGTTCTGATATGGATGTATCACAAGATCTAATCTAAGCGAAGTTCTAATCTAGTGAAGCTCTGATATGGAAGTATCACAAGATCTAAACTAGCGAAGTTCTGATGAAGAATGTGTCAGGCTTCAGCACCAAAGCTGCCTTGAGCCAGAAACTCTGATAATTCAACAAATCAACATGGACTCTGATACGCTATCCTTCACTATTATGAGTATCACAAAGTAACGGATTGTGCCAGACAAAATCTGTATTTTTGGAAAGAGCATTCAATGGCATTTTATCAACCTCCAAAAATAGTTCTCACGTCTCCAACAGATCAAATCATTTCATCTATTTAAAGGAGCCCTTGCAGATGACCAAATTACACTTGCGCACATACTCCTTACAATTCAACAAGTTTCATCAGTTTTCCAATTTGATCAAAATATTGTGTAAACATCACAGTTGTGATATAGCTTACTAGAAGCACCTTATATACTCTTGTTCATTTACCTGTGTAATTCCTTGAGATAACCGAGCTGTGGTTAAGACTCAAGAAGACATAGACATTTGTCTATGTGATTGTGTAATCCTTATTATTTAGTGGATTAAGACCTCAAGAGAGAGAGGCGAAATCACCTTGGCGGGTGGACTGGAGTAGTTTGAGTTCAAACGAACCAGGATAACCAACGTGTTCTTTTCGCTTTAATTTTTTTTTTAAAACCCCAATTTAAACCCCCTTTCTTGTGTTTTTCGTTTCTTCAATGATGTCTGAACTCGAAGTACTAAAAAGGATTTCGGCTTATATAGCCGAAAAAAATTGCAAGCGGCCATAGAGGCTGAAGTTAAAAACATGGTTGATAAGGCCAACAGTGATTCACACATAGGAGGTCCCAGTAAGGACTTCGACCCAGAACCACCTGATCAGGTTCGGGATGAAGAACAAAGGCTCGACGCCATCTATGATGATGAGCCTTTGGGTTTTGAGAAGGATCCGTTGGCAACTAACATTAAAATGCTAGCGCAAGATCCACTTGAAGAAATCGACTTGGGAGAGGGGGCAGTGAAAAGGCCTACTTACATCAGCGCCAACATTAGTTCATAACTCAGAGTCAAAGTAATCTAATTCCTGAGGGAGTTCAAAGACTGTTTTGCGTGGGATTACGACGATATGCCTAGTTTAAGCAGAGAGCTGGTCGAACTAAAGTTGCCAATCAAGTATGGAAATAAGTCGATCAAGCAAAATCCCAGGCGTTTTGCACCAGCAATCCTCTCGAAGATCAAAGAGGAAGTCGAAAGGCTTCTTCCTTGCAGATTTATTCGAACGGCCAGGTATGTCAAATGGCTTGCAAACATTGTGCATGTTATAAAAAAGAATGGGGCTTTGAGGGTTTGCATAGACTTCAGAGATTTGGATGATGCGACTCCAAAGGACGAATACTCAATGCCTATGGCGGAAATGTTAGTCGATTTTGCCGCTGGCCATGAATACCTTAGCATGCTCAACGGGTATTCTGGGTATAACCAAATATTTATTGCTGAAGATGATGTCCCTAAGACGGCGTTTCGATGCCCTGAGGCTTTAGGCACTTACGAATGGGTAGTGATGCCTTTTGGCCTGAAAAATGCTGGGGCAACATATCAAAGAGCAATGAATACAATCTTCCATGATTTCATAGAAACTTTTATGCAGATTTACATTGACGATATTGTTGTAAAGTCTATTTCAGGGAAGAATCATATTGACCATCTTCGACAGTCATTCGAAAGAATGCGAAGGCATGGTCTCAAAATGATCCCTCTCAAATGCGCTTTTTATTTGCAGGTGGGAGATTTATTAGGCTTTGTGGTCCACAAAAAGGGAATCGAAATAAATCAAAATAAGACCAGGGCCATCATGGAAGCGAAAGCGCCATCTACAAAGAAGGAACTACAATCACTGTTGGAAAAAATCAATTTATTGAGAAGATTTATCTCAAATCTCAGCGGGAAGGCTCAAGCCTTTTCACCTCTACTCTGACTAAACAAGGAGGGATTCGAATGGGGGCAAGCCCAACAGGAAGCTTTCGACAAAATCAAAGAATATTTTAGTCATCCTCCAATCCTAGCACCACCTTGTAGAAGTAGGAGCATGAGATTGTACATATCTGCGTCAGACAAAACCTTAGGGAGCCTGTTGGCTTAAGAGGATGAAAATGGCGTCGAAAGAGCTATTTATTACCTTAGTATGGTTTTAACGATGCAGAAACTAGGTATAACATGGTTGAGAAATTATGTTTATGCTTGTATTTCTCTTGTACAAAATTAAAGCACTATATAAAGCCAGTTGTTGTTTATGTTTCATCTCATTTCGACATCATTAAGCATATGTTATCTAAACCTATTTTGCATAGTCGAATTGGTAAGTGGGCATTGGCATTAACTGAGTACTCCCTAACGTATAGACCTTTAAAGGCCGTTAAGGGAGAAGTGGTAGCGGACTTTATTGTCGACCACTTTATAAGCGAGAACGTGTCGAATTATCTTGAGCTTGAACCATGGAAATTATATTTCGATGGTTCTAGTCATAAAGATGGCACAGGTGTAGGAGTCCTGATTATTTCTCCTAATAAAATCCCAACAAAATTCAAATACAAAGTCGAAAGTGTCTGTTCGAACAACGAGGCTGAATATGAAGCCTTAATAGCCGGACTTGAAATTTTGTTGGAATTGGGGGCAACTCGAGTCGAAATAATGGGAGACTCAGAGTTAGTCATCAAACATATTACAAGGGAGTACAAATGCGTGAAAGAAAATCTCATCATGTACTTTGTAATAGTCAATAGATTACTGAAAAAATTAGGGATGGTGAGTGTTCGACACATACCTCGACTAGAGAACCATGTAGCCAATGATTTGTCTTAAATTGCTTCTGGGTACAAAATTTTGAAAGAGAAGTTGCAAGACGCAATCAAAGTCAGAGGTAGAATTGTGTCAACTAGATTATCCCCATTAGATTTGGAAGCTACAAAGCTAGGGTACGCTGATAAGGAAAATTTCGAAATCTTAGTCGTAGATAGTTTGATGGACGAAGATTGGAGGAAACCAATAGTAGGATATTTGCAAAATCCAACAGCATCCACAGAACGAAAAATCAGGTATCAAGCTTTGAGTTATGTTCTTTTGGGTAATGAATTATTTAAAAAGGCCCCTGAAGGAGTCTTGCTTAAATGCCTTAGTGAATCAGAGGCATACCTAGCCCTTTTGATTGTCCATGTTGGGGCATGTGGGGCACATCAGGTAAGCCACAAAATGAAATGGCTTCTGTTTCGACAAGGCATGTACTGGCCTACTATGTTGAAATACTGTACCGAGTTTGCTAAAGGATGTCAAGAGTGTCAAGTGCATGCATGTATACAACATGTTCCTGCAAGCGAATTACACTCCATAGTCAAACCATGGCCCTTTAGAGGTTGGGCTTTGGATCTAGTTGGTGAGATTCAACCAGCGTCATCTAAAAGTCACAGGTATATTTTGGTAGGTATTGATTACTTTACAAAGTGGATCAAGGCTATACCTTTACCAAATGTTGACCAAGAGGATATGATCCAATTCAGCAAGAAACACATCATTTATAGGTTTAGAATCCCATAAACTATTACAATAGATCAGGGGTCTGTTTTTACTGGTCGGAAGATGCATGAATTCGCTAAAGAAATGGGTTTCAAACTGTTAACCTCTACACCCTACTATGCTCAGGCTAATGGTCAGGTCGAAGCAGAAAATAAAGTGGTAACTAGCCTAATTAAGAAACATGTGGGAAAGAAGCCTAGAAATTGGCATAAGATAATGGACCAAGTCCTTTGGGCATGTCGAATTTCCCCCAATGAGGCAACGAATTCCACGCCTTTTCGATTGACCTTTGGCCATGATGCAATACTACCAGTTGAAATTTATCTTCAGTCGGTAAGAATTCAGAGGCACCATGAGATCCCATCTAAGTCGTATTGGAATATGATGTTGGACGAATTGGTGGACTTAGATGAGGAAAGGCTCAATGCTTTGGAATTGTTGAAAAGGCAGAAAAAGAAAGTAGAAAAACCTTACAACAAGAAAGTCAAAGTGAAGACTTTCTCTCCTGAAGAGTTGGTATGGAAAGTAATTTTTCCTATGGATCGAAAGGATAGGTCTTTGGGAAAATGGTCTCCTAAGTGGGAGGGTCCTTTTCAAATCATACAAGTTTTTTCGAATGGCGCTTATGAGATCGAAGAATTAGATCAAGATAGGAGAATCTTGAGGGTAAATGGAAAGTACTTAAAAAAGTACAAGCCTTTTCTTCGAGAGGTAAAAATATCTAAAGAGTAATTATGCATGCAAAATAAACAAAGCTAATATGGCAAAATAAAAAATACAGTGCCAAAATGGCTAAATCCGTTACATCAAAAGCGAACAAGTATTACAGAATTCAAGGAATAGTAAAACAAAAGGCAAGAAATAAAAGTCTTTGGAATCTAGAACGGTAAGTTGTTTTTCATGGTGAAGTACTTCGCCCTCAAAAGCTCTAGCCGCTTCTCGCAAAGGAAGTGGTTCAACCTTATGGTCTCCAGTACTGCTTCTAGTTTTTGAGCTTTGTCAGCAGAATCCAGACCGATGTTAAGCTCTTTCTCCATTTGGGAGTTGTCGAATTTTTCAAGCTCGGGGTTCTATTTTTTTAGCATTCGAAATCATCGCTTGCAGCTCTTTTATCCGTGCCTCCCAGGATTTGATGTTTTGGTCATTGGTTTCGATCTGAGCCTTGTTTTGCTCTTGGATTTGTTCCAAATTTGACAGTCTATTGGTGGATTCTGTGGCAGCGTCCCATGCAGCCGCGACCGAGCCTGTTTAATGTTCAATATCTTTCAAAATTTGTTTGATTTTGGCCAGGTCCGTGGCTATTCGATCAACCATCGAGGTCAACTCCAAGATGATATTAGAAATTTCTAGAGAAGCAGTTAGGATATCAACCTCTTTGAAAAGACTCTTCAGAACAATTGGAGAAGTGGGGTCAGACTCAATAAGCCGAATCAAGTCACACTTGAAAACCTTTTCTTTAATCTTTGATAATATCTGGCTTGAAGGATCACCAGTGGTTTGAACACCAGATACAGAGGGCGAACTGAGGGTTTTATCAGACGAACTTCCCCTGGAACCAAGTAAAACTTTTAAGTATTCACGAAGATTGTTCTTTTTCAGGTCCTCTAGTTCTTTTGTAGAAAGCATCATGGAAGTTTTGCTCGAATCCTTTGCAGTTGATAGATTGGGGTTAGGAGTTGTTTCGATAATTATTTCCTCTTGAACGCCATTTTCCCTTTCTGCATCGTGAACATTACCAGCTTCGATGTTTTCATCATTCTCCATAAAGTCTTCGATGGTCATTGATTGGTTTGGGAACATAAAATGTTTACCTCCTTCGTCCATAACATCATCTGGAGCAGCATCCGAGGTTTCGACTCTTGGAGACCTATCATCAGCTTCTTCTTCAATTTGCGCCTCAGGGTTATCCACCTCCATGTCAGCCCCAATTGTTCTGGCTTGGGTGTCTTTGTCTTGGTCGCTTTCGTGGTCAGATTCACTAGTGTGAGAAGTTTGTGTTGTGGTCTTGGGTGGAGAAGTTTCTCGTTGTCTCTCGACCACTTGGTTGATTTCGCTCAGTGAACTCTTCTCAAAATCCTTTGCTGGAGTAGGGTGGCATGGTGGTTCACCTTTGCTAGTGAGGATTGTTGGAACGGTGGTAATAAGTTCCTATCTCCCCATGATCTCCTAGACCCTAGGGAGGGGTAATGATGACTGAGTTTCTGCGTGATTTGAAAAGACATGTCAGATTTATCAATATAGGCTACGGCGTCATAGGTCTGTTGAAGGGAAGGTGAATAGTTGAAGCACTAATAAACGTCGAAACCATACAAGGTCTAGTAAGGCGTCGAATTACATTTTCAAAAAATGTCTTTTTCTGTAAATAATGTCGAAAATGACATTTTGGGGGGGGCAATTTGTTAGCTCCTAATTTCGATGCCTGATGTTGGATTAAGAGTTTTCTAAGAGATAAGATTTCTAAAGTTCTACGAGACTTCGATAGAAATGTTGCTAGCAGGAAAGTCTAGTCGAAAGGTATCTTGCTGCAGAGAAGATAGAGTTTAAAGACTTAGAAATATTTCTAAGAGTTTGAAAGGATTCTTCGACAGAAGGCTAAGGAGCACCGTTCGATTTGGAAATTTAAATTCAAAAATAGGAGGGAACAATTGTTCTTATCCGTTTCTGAAGGAGGAAATCTGGCGTTCATCTAAGAAGCTAAGACATGCACGACGCCATGTGTTTCGCCCTGATTGATAACCCGTTAGTGGATAGTTATTTTTAACCATTATAAATAGTAAGTCTTAGCGATAGATTTGTGTGTTCAATTGTATACAAAAACTCAGTATGCTCAAAGTACCAGCGTAGAGAAAAGAGCGTGTGAGAATGTATGTTGATGTAACACCACTTCTTTCAATTCAATGCAATTTAATAAGTTTCTTTCATTAAAGTCCCTTTTTATTCATGCAAGTTAACTTCTGCATTTACCAGTCTCTTCGATTTAAATCCTTTTTACCTTTTAGTTACTTTACATTTCTTGAAGTAGACCCTTTTAATTTATTTACGCTGTCGAAATGTTCTTGATATTTCTCTAGAGACGTACATGAGAAAACAATTAGCACATGTCCTAGGATTTAGTTTGGTCGATCTTGCAAGTTAATCAGTTTTACACAAAATTGATAGACCAGAGGTTGTTTACTATTTTTCCTAGTAAACAGGTTGTCTATAAAAACTGAAGTAATAAATGATGTGTAGCAAGCTTCGATTCTCAACAACTTCATTTTTTCCATTTTTAGAGTACATTAAGCGTGTGTCACTTAAGTCCTTTATTTAAAAAATAAAATGTAAATGATTTTACAATAGTTAGTTTAAATAACCGTTGTTATACGCTTGTGTCACTTAAGTCGATTATTTAAAAAATAAAATGTAAATGATTTTACAACGGTTAGTTTAAACAACCGTTGTTATACGCTTGTGTGACTTAAGTCCATTATTTAAAAAATAAATTGTAAATGATTTTACAACACTGAAGAAAATCAACCGTTGTTAGAGGACTTACATTTCCACTACAGTTGCATTACACAACCGAGATTTAAGGGTTTACTGATAAATTAAAAAAGTAACTTATTCTGTATTTCTTTCATAAGACGCCCTAGGCGAACAAGCGAGCCAGAGACGACAGCGGTGGCGTAATCTTTACTTTCTTCGTATCCATTCATTTGGAGCTCAAATCTTCATTTTTCTCAGTACGGTACTATTCAACATCTTCATTCCTTTTATCTTGGTTTATGTTATATATGCTCAAATATTCACCCTCTTCCTTCATTTGATTCCTCAGCTTCGAAGTACGATACTCTTCAACATCTTCATTCCTTACGTGCATAAGATTCTCAGTTTCGAAGTACGATATTCTTCAACATCTTCATTCTTTTTTTCTTTTTTTATGTTGTATATGCTCAAGTCAGTATGAGAGTACATGTTTCATATGCTTTAGGTTATGATTGTCTGTTGGGCTGTACTTTGGTATAAGTTACCAATTCGTAATACATACCATGGTAATCTGATTTCATTGGCTATGATATGACATTTGTTGGTTATCATAGACAGAATTTTGATTTCTCTTGTGGAAGTTATAGGCATATAGAACAGGGTTCTGCAAAGTTTTGCAAGAAATCTGGTAGACATGATGTTCAAGTTGGTGTTAGGTAACACTTGTTGTATTGCCAATATCATCAGTAATGTGTTATTTATGTCTCGCTTTCCATATACGCTATGTTTTAATGCCTTCAGTTGTTTCTGTAACAGAAAGAATGTCGAGGAAGCTATTCAGGGATTGAATGGAAGAATGACATCAAAGCAGACCGTGCGTCTTTTTTGGGTAGCAGTCCGGGAAATAAGCATGCTAGTTCTATTTTCTTCTACTTTAATGAATGTTTTTATATCTTCATTATTTAATGTTTTGTGACAGGTTATTTTAGTAATGTTTTATACAAAACAAAAAATTTTAGGAACATCTTGGTGTGACATCTTAGGGCCCATTATTCCTTAAACACACATTACCACTTCTTATGTAAATATAATTAAGGCCAATATTAGTTTATTTAATGTTTTGATTTCCAATGCCCCATCTTAAATAAGAATATAATAAAAAATGAATGAGTAACTTGACTATCAATATTCAATAACCATAAATGGTTTTTGAATTAAAGAAATAATAATGTTTTTCAACTAAAACGATTAGATGTTCAATGTAGAGAGAAGATGAAGAATCAGAGAAATCATTATAAATATGTTATTCCTCTTATTACCATCACACAAGTAGCATCATTGAAGAGGCATAATCAAAATGAGTTCCAACAATACAGTCCAGGTCCAACAAACTGTAGATGTTTAACAACTTGTCCAGGTTAAAATGTTGTAGATGTCCAAGAAGTTGTCCAGGTCGTAGAGGCTGTAGAGGTCCAACAAGTTGTCCAGCCCGAACAAGCTGTACAGACCTAACAGACGATCGCCTTGCAAGGAATACGAACCAGGAGGAGAATAAGGAGATCAAGAAGAAAGAGAAAGAGGACAGCTACGGCCGATTAAGATGATGATGACATAGCACCGTATAGTTGGAGTAACATTATGTCAGCTAGGGAATTTAGATTTGATAATTAAAACTTAAAAATGTCTTTGTTGTCTTCAATATTCAGAAGTTTTAGACGTATTAAATATGAAACTTGCACTTGTGAAATATTTTGTTGTCTTCGATATGGCACACAATTCTTATTAAAAGTACTTGAATGAAAACTTTATCACAAATGTGGGTTGTATTTTCTGCTGTGATATGATGAACAATAATATAGATTAAAAAATGGGATTATATATAAAAGCAGGATGATATTTGTTAATCCTGCAGAATATATAACGAGGGTTATGCATCATAACCGTTATAATATCTCAAGCGCAGAAAAAAAATAAATATCAAAACGGCGCAGCTGGGAATCGAACCAATGACCATTATATTTATCACAACGGTTCTTTTGAAAAATTGTTATGATAGGGTGCGTTGTTTCCAGGTTATTACAACGGTTAATAGGTCGTCATAGTAAGTATCATTTTACAACGACACTCTACATAACAATGCCTGCGCCCGCGTGATTATACATCTTTCCTAGCTGTTGTTAAATGGGTTTTCCGTAGTAGTGAACACAAGAAATGATATCAGATTTCAAAATGGTAACATTGACTTTGATACACTATGCCAAAAAATGCTTTTAATAGCGCTTTTTTAAACCTTTGATAGCGCTTTAAAGCGCTATAAAAGCTCCCGGTATTATAGATCGACTCCCTATAATAGCGCTTTAAAAGCGCTATTAAATTGATATTTTTTAATAGCACTTCATAAAAAAGCGCTATCATAGCCATGTTCTGCGCTACCATACAACTTATTTAGAAAACGATTTAATAGCGTTTTTTCAAGAAATGCTATTATAGCCTAGTATTCAATAGCACTTTTTCTTAAAACGCTATTTTTTTTAATAAGCTAGAAATATATTGCAAAAGAGTACAACGGGTACTCAACCAGAAATAAACAACAGGCCAAGAAAATAAATCTTGCCTAGAAAAGGGAAATTAACAACCAATTGAAAAACCTATGACAAAAATAACAAAGGGTCTTTGTCAAAATTGTACAAGTTGCAATTGGAATTACTAATATCACCCATAAGAGACCACCTCCAAGCCGTGTATTTAACCTTCCAAACCAAATCAACAATGTTCCACGTGGAATTTCTAAATATAATGTCGTTCCTACAAGTCCATATGCTCCAACACACCGCCAACCACACACTTCCTTCTCGACCAATTTTTACTTTCATCTTTCTACACAGTTGAAACCAAGCCATGAAACTCTCTTTAAGGTCTTTGTCTTGGTGAAGTGGAAAGCCCAAGCAACCCGATATTTCCTTCCAGATCAAAACTGCCACCACGCACTCCAATAGGACATGATTCAAAGTTTCCGGAACCGAGTTACAAAACGGACATAAAGTGTTACTATAATAAAAAATAATCCCTTTCCTCCATAGTAAGACCTTAGAAGGCAATCTATCTAATAAACAACGCCATCCAAAAGCACAAATCCGCGACGGCACGACAACTTTCCAAATCAACTCAAAAGCCAAGTCATCATTGTTACAAGGACCTAAAGGACAAAATTGCGTAATAACCGACCGGTAAAAAGAACAAACCGAGAAAATCCCCGACTGTTCCAAATTCCACTCCACCCTATCCTCCACGTCACGGGAAGAGCAGTGAGCCGCTAACACGTTCCGCAGCTCCCTAACTGCAGCTGCCAGCACCGAAACAACCTGCTGTGCCGCAAGGCCATTCTGCAGAGGAAGAGCAGAATGAACATCAGTACCGCCATAGCCAAGGGCTGGAACCACACAGCACCTGGAATTGTTAGAAATCAACGCAGATCTCGGTATACCAAGATCGTTCCAAGTCCAGCATCCCTCCGACCAGCCCCCCATGGCAGCCACTGCTGCATTCTGCAGCTGGGAAACTGCAAATACTTTCGGAAACCGCTGCTCAAAAGATCCATCTCCCGTCCAATTGCACTTCCAAAAAGAAATTCCGAAACTTGTTCCAACATAAAACCTGCTATTACACAACAGCGGATCCTCCAGACCATCATTTCTTAAATGCAGAATGTCCCGCAGCCATGTAGAATAGGAGTTGCCCCTGTTAGATAACTTATCGACATCAGTCATAAGCAATTTTAAATCCCCATATCTTGCTCGCAACACACGGAACCACAATTCATTTGTACTTGCCAGAATTTTCCACCTCCACTTTTGAAGTAAAGCAACATTAAAAACATCTATTCTCCTCAAATTCAGACCTCCTTTGTTATAAGGCAAACACAAGAAGCTCCAATTAATCCAGTGGATCTTCCTCTTAGCTTCCGAACCACCCCATAAGAACCTACTTTGAATCTTATTAATCTCGTCCCGAATTTTCACCGGAGCTTTGTAAAAAGAAAGGTGAAAGATGGAAATTGCAAACACTATCTTCAATAGCACTTATCAAAAAAGCGCTATTAATGCTCTGTATTTATTCTTGTAAGAAAATGAGATTTTGCAACTCAATACTACAATAAAAAATCATATACTCTTTTCAAAATGCAAATATCAACATAATGCAACTTCAAAATAACTATATATCTTTTTGCCTAGTGCATCATCTCCGTCAAAATACTATCATTGTATAACTCATCAAAACTAGCATGGTAATATAATCTCTTCAAAATTATTCTCAATATCTAGTTAAAATCGATTTGATAGTGAAATTGCATATATGATAGGAAGTTAGATATGCATAAGATACATGAAAAATCCATTTCCAATATACAAATCACTAAACAACACATACACTTACTTTAGAAACAAAAGCATGTTAAAATGGATACTTATAGACACATACATACAATCTAAATTCTTACTGAGATCATAAATGTCTTAAAATCCCCTATAGACATTTCCACGTAGCCCTTGATTGTCTGCCTTAAAATGACTATATATCTTAAGCCAATTTGAAACCTGACTTCCTAAAAAGACCAATCATTTGAGCCCTTTATCTTTTTCAATATCCGTAGGATAACTGAAATGAATATTCAAAAAGGAAAAAATTAATTATTGGAATCTAATAAAAATGTTAAAATAAATCAATGAAAATTCATATAAAAATCTAATAACATCATTACTAACAGATGCAAATATATACCTCGGGAGTACTTATCAATACCAATCAAACCAACCTCTTTTATGTGGTTGTTTTCCAAATTTATTGTTCTCTCAAATATCTTAACACGTTCCAAATCATCTACAAGTTACATAAATCAGGGACCATATCTCTGCCAAAAAATTACAAATACTACATGCATATTTAAAATGTGTAAACCCAGAAATATAATAGCAAAAGAAATGTTGATTATAAGCGGATTATAAATACACCATAAATAAATATTTGCGCGCACATGTTGTAGAGACAGTCCATCATCTCATGTGTGACTGACCTATAATAGGGAGCATTTGACTGAATATTGTGAATAAAAATCAACTTATTAGAGCAGTGGGTAAATATCAACTTCTTTGAGAAGTGAATAAATATCACTTAAAATATGTATCATATCCATTAGACTCAACATTTTTTAATTTTATTATTCACCAAAATCAAACTCAACCTTTGACTTTAAACTAAATATTTAAAACCTTTACACATTTATCCACCAAAACTCTGTTAATAACCATTAGTGTCTCTACTACAGTAAGACTAATGTTAGTTTATAAGAAATTTGATAGAGTCCAAGTATAGTAGATTATTAGTTTTTGAGAAGTTATAGAATCCTAGTTCGTTCAATATAGATTCAAGATATAAGTAGTTTTAATTTTGGAATTTATTATAGTTATTGTCTTTCATACTATTTCTCTTGATTATAGTTAATTCAACTTGAATTCATATTCACTTTGAATTATTTGATGACTAGTATCTTATTATCAAGCTTCTGTAATGGCTTATAATTGAGAAAATGACACCCAAATCAACAAGTCTAATGCAAGAGTCAATTGGAAAGACCAAAAGTACTGTGCCAAATTAAATAATTATTGAGCAACTTGGATATGAATGATTATTATTTGAACAAGAAGGGTTATCGAATAATATATAATTGTATGTTGATTGATCTATAGCAAACCACATAACTAGAAATGAGAGAGACCATGCATGAGAATGTAGCCCAATAAAAAAAATAAGAAAAAAGTATGTAACTAAGAGTGAATCTTCGTCTCACTTTTTTAAAAGTTAATTCCAACCGAAAGGATGTTGTAATTTAATCTACCAACACTCTCCTTCTCGCGTATATATAAGATCCACAAGCCATTCCATGCATGCAAACTAGTTTAACTACCGTAAATCAACTATGAACATTAACTTTGATCTTAAAGTAATTCCCATGTATGTAAAATGCTCACCATTCAACCCATCAAAAACAGATTCATGGGACAATAGATATTGTCAATAAGACAACCATTAATATGCCTTCAACTAATAGGTAACCTTTTAAATTGAGGGGTGTTTAGATATGTTATTAAGGCATGATATGTAGTTAGAAATTAAATCATTACCATCATTCCTCATAATTAAACTAAATTTCAGTTTCAGTATGTAGTATAATGAGCAAGTGAATTGTTTACTATTCAAGTCCAATGGTCTTTCATATCAGGACATGCATTAAAGATATAAAGTTACTCATATTCCTTCATCTAACTAAAGTATTTAGGTTGAGTTAGACTATGACCGATATAAATATAGGACTTTATCAGCTGCTTGAAGAAACAAAAAATGTGGGCATTCATAGAAATAATGTAATTCAGTCATACATACCCAAGAGTCCGTCGCCTCGGATATCTATCATCTGCAACTCCCTATATTGAGATGGAAAATAGAAAGTGGGACATAGAGCTGTTACAGAGCTATATATGTAAATTAACAAACAACCAATGTATTATGTACTAATGGTATTAAGATCAATAAAAAACAGACCACGTAGAAATTGAAAAATTACTTCTACATTCAATAAGATGCATGCATGCATACACACATGAAAAAACATGTAATAGTTTACCACATTTTTAAATAATTCATTGTTATTGTTCATGTACAGGAATTTGCTCTCACTAACTTTGTGTTTTTGCTTGAATTTGAATATTTTCTGATACATGTTGAGTATGATGAGTTTGAGAATAAGTTCTTGCGGCTTTGTGTTTTTGTTTAATTAGTCTTTTACTTATACTTTTTTTACATATATGGTAGTCTCCTTGTAATTTTCATAGTAATTTGTCGAGTCGGGCAAAGTGCTTGTTAACGACAATACTAAAAAGGGTTAAATATGTTTTTGGTCCTCCTAAATATCTTATATTTACTTTTAGTCCTTCCAAAAATTTCCTTCAAATAATGGTCCTCCTAAAAATTTTGATTTTAACTTTTGGTCCCTCCAGTCAAAACCGTCGTTAAAACTGTCGCTAATTCAGCCGCTAAGTAAAAATCCGTCGCTAAAACCGTCACTAATTATGTCACTAAGTTGTAAAAACCGTCGCTAAATTGAAGGAGAGACCAAAAATTAAAATTAAATTTTTAGGAGAACCAGTCTTTGAAGGAAATTTTTAGAGGGACTAAAAGTTAAATATGATATATTTAGGAGGACCAAAAACATATTTAACCCTACTAAAAAATTGAAATCTACAGTGGATCATCAAGTTAAATGTTCAATTGAATCATGAGTCTCAAAGAACATTGGTGAGAAAACCAGGTAAGATGGTGACTGACTTCTAATCTGATCCACTTATTTTATCTTCGAATTTCATTATTTTGATAATTCAATTAGTTTTTTCTTTATAAAAGATGAATGCTAATGAGATATATGCAAAGATGAATGCATAACTTTCATGTATTATGATAAGTTTTGTTACATATTACATACATACAAAGTTATAGAAACAGAATCGCATATTCCTACATCATTAGACTTACATATGCATCATTTCATTATAGTTTTGGTTTGTCAATCATATGGAAATTTCCGCTTGTCAGGGCATACAGGATTGTGGTTACTAGTTTCAATGTTTTACTTACTTTTTGACAAAACAGGACTGTGGAATGCAGTTTGTTCTATCCTTTGATGAATAACGTGGAATAAAATTCAATATATCCTTTGATGAATAATGTGGAATACAATTCAATATATGTAGTAATACTAGATCTCTCCTTTGATGAATAATGTGGAATACAATCTGTTCTCCTCCAAGAGGAGCAAATTGTCCAAAATGCTTATACCTTTCATCCTAAACCTGTTTGTACTTTTTATCCTAAATCTCCTCACTGTTCCATTGACTTTTATGCATGTTAAGGTATCTCACAACGTATTGCTTCTTATGTGTGTTTGACACAAATCATTTTTCAGGATATGGCAGGATTGATAAGCAAGATATATCGTTCCTATGTTGATACTTTGCCTCAGTGTTATTCCCCTTCACTGTAAGTATCTATTTACTTTTTGTTACGATCAATACTTTTTCGTTACTACCTCGATCTATTCGCAATCTATTCCCGGAACACCCAGGATCATTGCTGACGCGATTCATAACTCTAACAATGACTCGTTCAAAAATTTCAGCACAACCTCAACATGGATAAGTAAACAACTATGCAGAAAACAACAATGTAGCTAACACAAATTCCAACAGTTACGGTTACGGTTCAACTTCCGGCATCGGCGACGGCGAGTTCAAAAGCTAAGATAAACTTAACAATGACCCTAACCCAGGTTCAACGCCCGGGATCATTTTAAATAATAAACAAGTTGTTTCTACTAGACATTTAAACGAACATCTAACATTCATATCAATTATAAAAACAAAAAATATGAATTCTAATACAATTAATCTTTGAAGAAATACCTGTTCTCTGCTTCCAATCGATGATTCCGGCGCAAATGGAGCTACGAGGAGCTACTTTGTGAATATTGGCGTCATCGTTGTTTAAAGAAGGATTAGGAGGAGGTCGTAGAGCAAATCAATTCAGTTTTAGGGTTCAAAGTAACATAACAAATCAATGAAATTTTAGGGTTCGATAAATATGACACACAACAAATCAAGGTTTGGAAGATAATGAATTTTGAATTGAAAAAAGAAATTTAAAATTTCACTAAGATTTGATTGAATTTGTGCTTATAGAGAATGCGGTTTCGTTGAAAAGGGGACCATAGCACAGGATATTTGAGAATGGACTGAATGTTTTCTTAATTTATTTGTGATTGTAGTAGCGTTATTATTATAGAATAAATAAATGTTATACGATACATTTCATGTTCCTTAAGTAGCCCAGTGGTAAGCTAATATTTTATGTAGGCATACTCTCTCTCTGTTCTATATTATAAGTAAAAGTTATTTTTTAGATACATTGAATAATTAATATATTTGGTCTAATATATAGACCAAATACATTAATTATTCAATGTATCTAAAAAATAATTTTTGCTTATAATATAGAACGGAAGGAGTATGTCTTAAAGTTCAAGTCTGTCTGGCACTCGTTTTTTAATTTATATCAAGTTTTCTTTATGACTACTTATAATAGCGCTTTCGTTTAATTGCTATTATAGATCCTGTGGCGAAATTGACTTTTAGTTACCTAGAGGTCTCGAGTTCAAGTCGTGTTGACATGCAAAAGTTACAATTATGTTCTATTATTTAATCACTATCTATGACAGCGTTTACAGTAAAGCACTATCGTATGTTCAAAATCAGTATTTTATATTTTAAAAATTTAGTATATAATAGCAGTTTTTTAAAAAGTGTTATTATAGGTCAATATAATATTTTAAGTTATTATAACATATAATAGCGTTTTATCTAAAAGTGCTATTATATATTTTGACATTATATATTTAATAGCATTTGACAAATAAGTGCTATTAAATATGAGCTATTATAGATCAAATATGTTAAATAATTGGTTTATATGACATATACTTCTTTCAAGGGGCACATGTACTCTTCAATTCACGAGTTTATAATTATGAAATGGTTTGACATCAAATGTCGACCTCCTCCCGCACCTAGAATTATACAAGTTAATTGGTATTTTCCTAGTCATAATTAGATTAAGTGCAACACGGATGAATCTTTGAGAGAAATCCTATAATATCATATTGTGGTGGCATATTTAAGAATAAATTATGAACATTATTGGGAGCTTTCTTAGATAAGATTGGAGTTTTAACTTCCTTTTAAGTTGAATTGCATGGAACCATACTTATTATCAAATATGCTAACAAGAAGGATTGGAAATTTGTGTGGCTCGAAACATACTCAATGTTGGTCCTTCGTGTATTTTATAATTTAGATATTGTCCATTGACATCTTTTAATTAAATGGAAGAATATTTTACACACTATAAACTCCTTTTGATTCAACATATATCACATTTTTAGATAGCGAAACACATGTGCAAATACATTAACCCCGTTGTCAATTTTTTTGTTGATTATGACACTTGAAGATATTCACTTCCTATAATAGGAAACAAAATATTTTGTACTGATACTAGGAAACATAATATTCTGTACTGATAGCTGTATATTAACTTGTGATTTGCTGAAATAATTAGTGATTTGGTGTACCTTTGACCAAGTTATTTTAGGCATAGTTTAAGGAGATAAAATAGGAAATTGTTTAATGGTCCAGGTATGAAACAAAAGTTGTGCGTGTATATATTGGCAAGCTCTGTTATATGAAAAGACACAGTATTTTTCCATAAAACAGTATTCTTCTATAAATTTATTATGGCATCAGAGCATGATTCTGATGGAAGAAAATCTGTGGAAAAGACTGAGACGGTAAAGAAGATACCATCTCCGTATGATCTGAATTTGAATGATAATCCAGGGAGCATAATCACTCAAGTCCAACTTCGGGGTGAAAATTATGACGAATGGGCAAAAGCTTTGAGGACCTCGTTACGTGCACGACGTAAATGGGGCTTCGTCGAAGGAACCATAAACAAGCCGAATGAAGAATCACCAGAAATGGAGGATTGGTGGACTGTCCAATCGATGGTGGTGTCTTGGATCTTAAACACCATTGAGGCTTCTCTGCGTTCTACTATTTCCTATATGGAGAACGCAAAGGAACTTTGGGACGACATTAAAGAGCGATTCTCAGTTGCGAACGGGCCAAGGATTCAACAACTGAAATCGGAACTTGTTGAATGTAAACAAGAAGGATTGTCCATGGTGAACTATTATGGAAAACTCAAGGCGCTGTGGGATGAATTGGGAAATTACCAACAAATACCAATGTGCACGTGTGAAGGGTGCAAATGTAACATCAAAGCAAAGTTGGAGAAACAAAGGGAAGAGGAGAAAATGCATCAGTTCTTGATGGGATTAGATGAGGTGTTGTATGGAACAACTCGCTCTAGCATTCTTGCAACTGATCCACTGCCGTCATTGAACCGAGTATATGCCACATTGATTCGAGAAGAACGCGTGAAGGCCATATCTAGGACTAAGGAAGAATGAACAGAGATTGTTGGTCTAGCTGTGCAGACCGGTGGCAGAGCGAGAGGACGCGGAGACACAAAAGACAAAGGCATGGTCTGTTTGAACTGTAATCGGACAGGACATGATACCATGAGCTGTTTTCAAATTGTCGGATATCCAGATTGGTGGGGGGATAGGCCACGCCATGAAGCAAAAGCAGTTGCTTGAATGAAAGGGCAACAACAAGGACGCAATACAAATTCTGGACGCGGAAAAGGCATGGCTGTGCGAGCAAATGCTGCCCAAGCAGTCATTGGAAGAACAATGGAGACATCGACAGATGTAGACAAAGGAGAACTAGCTGGATTAAGCACTGAGCAATGGCAAATTCTTGTGAATATGCTAGACAGTCAGAAGGGAAATCCCAGTGAAAGAATGACAGGTAAAGAAGCTTGGATTATTGATACAGGAGCTTCAAATCACATGACAGGAAATCTAAAATCGCTTCAGGAATTGAAGGATGTGTAGGGATGTCCTGTGGGAATGCCAGACGGACAAAAGGTTGTCGCAACAAAGGAGGGAACGACAACTCTTAAAGGAGGGCTGAAATTAAGCAATGTCTTATATGTGCCTAAATTGAATTGTAGCTTGATATCAGTGACCCAATTAATAGATGAGACAAACTGCACAATGCAGTTTACTAACTCTTTGTGTGTGATGCAGGACCACACTTCGAGGACGCTGATTGGACTGGGTAAACGAATAGATGGGCTCTACTACGTCAGAGGTATACGACATGAGAAAGCTTTCAAAGTTGATGGTGGTTTATCATTTGATCTGTGGCATAGGCGAATGGGACATCCGTCTTTGAAAATTACTGAATTAGTTTCGAATATGAGTAGTAGGAATAATGACTATGGAAATAAGGCATGTGATGTTTGCCAAAGGGCAAAGCAAACTAGAGATAGCTTTCCTTTAAGTAATCATAAAGCAACTAGTGCATTTGAGTTAGTTCACTGTGACATGTGGGGGCCTTATAAAACCCCATCTTCATGTGGTGCTTATTATTTTTTAACTATAGTGGACGATTATTCTCGAGCAATTTGGATTTTCTTGTTATTAGATAAAAGAGAAGCACCTCGTGCATTGATGAATTTTATTGCATTAGTAGAAAAACAGTATGAAAGGCAAGTTAAAATGATTCGAAGTGACAATGGAACCGAATTTACATGTTTGCGAACACAATTTCATGAACGTGGAATCATATTTCAGACATCGTGCATCGGAACACCTCAACAAAATGGACGAGTTGAAAGGAAACATAGACACATACTCAATGTGGCTCGAGCGTTGAGATTTCAAGGTAATCTCCCTATTTCTTTTTGGGGTGAATGTATTTTAACAGCTGGATATTTGATAAATAGAACACTGACACCGTTGTTAAATGAAAAATGCCCTTATGAGGTGTTAAATGGGAAACCACCTACCTATGAAAATCTTAGAGTTTTTGGATCTCTTTGTTATGCACATAATCAAGGAAGGAAGGGTGACAAATTTGCTAGCAGAAGTAGGAAGTGTGTGTTTGTAGGCTACCCACATGGAAAGAAAGGATGAAAGCTATTTGACTTGGATACCAACACTTATTTTGTATCAAGAGATGTTGATTTTTTTGAAACTGAATTTCCCTTTGGACAGGAACCTATGATCTCTAATAGTAAGTTAATGACACACATGTTAGATGAAGAGGCTGTCGTTGATGATGAAAATGTTGATATGGAGCAAACTATAAATGTTGGTTTGCAAAGAGAAGAGATTAATGCTGATGTGAGGGGGGGAAGCAACTTAGAAAGTGAACAGGCTGCGACTAATGAAGAAAATGAGGAGCAGCTTGGTCGAGGAAAGCGTGCTAAAATTCCTTCTATACGACTCCGAGATTGTGTGACTAATACAGTGCAAACATCAAAGAGCTCATCTACTAGTTCGCCCATGTCACAACATCAATCGAAGGTACGATATCCTATTGCTCATTACACTAACTGTGAAAAATTTTCACTGCAGCATCGCAAGTTCCTTGGAGTCGTGACAGCCGACAGAGAACCAATGTCATACTCAGAAGCAATGAAAGAGAGCAGATGGCGATTGGCAATGCAACAGGAAATACAAGCTCTTGAAGATAATAAGACATGGAAAGTGTGCACTTTGCCAACGAATAAAAAGGCGTTGGGATGCAAATGGGTATATAAAATCAAGTATCATTCCGATGGAACCATAGAACGATTTAAAGCTCGATTGGTTATACTTGGTAATCATCAAGTTGAAGGCATCGACTACACTGAAACCTTTGCACCAGTGGCAAAAATGGTCACCGTGCGAATTGTTCTAGCAGTCGCTGCAGCGAAAAAATGGGAGCTTCACCAAATGGATGTACACAATGCGTTCCTTCATGGTGATTTACAAGAAAAGATATTTATGAAATTTCCCCCCGGCTTTCACTCCTCTCAACCAGGTATGGTTTGTAAGCTTCAAAAATCATTGTATGGGTTAAAGCAAGCCCCACGTTGTTGGTTTGCAAAGTTGTCCTCGGCTCTCAAAGATTATGGCTTTGTGCGGTCATACTCAGACTATTCTTTATTTACATTGCAATATAAAGAAATTCAGCTGGTGGTACTAGTATACGTTGATGATTTGATTATTTGTGGGAATGATCATGACTCGATACAAGATTTCAAAGACTACTTGAGAAGATCCTTTCATATGAAAGATCTGGGAAAATTGAAATATTTCTTAGGGGTCGAAGTTGCGAGATCCCCAGAAGGTGTGTTTCTTTGTCAAAGAAAATATGCACTAGATATTATTAGTGAAGTTGGGCTACTTGGTGCAAAACCTGCAAGTACTCCACTCGAACAGAACCATCAACTTAGTCTTTCCAATAGCGAACTTCTTGTTGATCCCGATCGCTATCGCAGGTTGGTCGGTCGACTCATTTATCTTTGCTTCACACGACCTGAACTGTCATATTCTGTCCATGTGCTTTCTCAATTCATGCAGCAACCACGAACAGAGCATTGGGATGCCGCATTGCGAGTAGTCAAGTATCTCAAAGGAAATCCCGGACAAGGAGTCCTCTTGGACAGCAATTGTGATCTACAACTGTATGGATGGTGTGACTCTGATTGGGCCACTTGTCCTCTCACTCGTAGGTCACTTACCGGATGGATTGTTTTCTTAGGTAACTCCCCCATCTCTTGGAAAACCAAAAAACAACATACAGTAGCACGTTCATCCGCTGAAGCTGAATATCGTTCGATGGCTAGTACTACTTGTGAACTGAAGTGGATCAAGGGAGTCCTTTCCAGCCTTGGTATTAATCATTACATGCCCATACAACTCTATTGCGACAGTCAAGCTGCGCTGCATATTGCGAAGAACCCCGTCTTTCATGAGCGTACTAAGCATATTGATGTGGATTGTCACTTCATCCGCGATGAGATCGTTTGTCACAACCTGCAACCGTCCTATGTTCCCACTCACGCACAACTTGCAGATACATTTACAAAAGCTTTGGGTCGCGCTCAGTTTCATGCCTTGCTTTGCAAGTTGGGCATTTGGAGTTCGCATGCACTAACTTGAGGGGAGGGGGGGGGGGGGGGGGAGGGGGGGTAATAGGAAACAAGATATTTTGTACTGATACTAGGAAACATAATATTCTGTACTGATAGTTGTATATTAACTTGTGATTTGCTGAAATAATTAGTGATTTGGTGTACCTTTGACCAAGTTATTTTAGGCATAGTTTAAGGAGATAAAATAGGAAATTGTTTAATGGTCCAGGTATGAAACAAAAGTTGTGCGTGTATATATTGGCAAGCTCTGTTATATGAAAGGACACAGTATTTTTCCATAAAACAGTATTCTTCTATAAATTTATTATCCTATTTGTGCTTTTGAAATTTTTTGAGAGATAAGTTGAATATGTCCAACTATTGTTTTTACTAACTTTTTGATGGGTTAGATTTTATGTACCTTTATCCTTTATCCTTTTTTCTTTTTTATTTAATAAATTGTCTTTATTAAAAAAGACTAAATATCTTTTTTTTCATCCTCTATCTTTGATTCGAGATTCAATTTAGTTTTTTAACTTTTAAAAAGACTGTTTTGATCCTTTAATTTTAAAAACTGGACCATGTTAGTCATTTTCCTAAATTATGTTAGTAAAAGTCAGTCAATATGAATATGTGACATTGATGTAGAAAATCATCATTTTTTATCTAGGTCATAAAGATTGTTTCAGTTTCTAGGAAAGGACTTCGTCGTGGGTTGTTGTTCATGTTTCTTCAACTTGGATTTTTGTTTAAGTTGTTGCCTAGTGGTTTGTTCATGCTTTGGTGGGATGAAGACAAAAAGGAAATGCGTAGTTGAAAATGGAAAGAAGATGAGAGGAAAATGTTTAGCATAGATCACAAGAAGAAAAGTGATAAAGTTAATTTCCCATTTTTTGTGTTCATATTATTTAGTTGTTTAAATCTGTTTTGTTTTTCTTCGCCTTTATTATAATAAAATGCATTATTACATTATGTTAACTAAAATAAAACAAGAAGATGAGAGGAAAAGGATAGCAGACAAATTAGTAATATGTTGCATTAAATAAAAAAAAATCATTTAATTACTACAAGATCTAAAATCAAAGATCCAGATCTAAAATCACAAAAGTTTTAATTGTGCATTGTTGAGCAACCAAAAATATTATGTAATTGAAGATTGAAAGAAACAAATTAGTCACATATTTGATGTTTTCGATTTTAAAGAAGATGAAGAATATTTTAAAAAATTCAGAATTTTTTTTTAGTGATTGATTTTTTCGATTGCTAAATTAGTTATAAAAACCGAGTGTTACACGTCATTGGCCACGTAAGCGAAAATCAATATTGTTATGCCATTTGGACAGAAAAGATTAACTTTTTTTATAATCAGAATATATATATATATATATATATATATATATATATATATATATATATATATATATATATATATATATATATATATATTAATAAGAATACTAGAAGTGTTCCACGCCAATAGGCCGATACAAATCGACTACGCCGAAAAAAATTACAGCATTATGACATACACGAGCTCCTTACAAAAAATCAGAAGGGCGTTTAAACTATTCGTAATAATTATACTTAATTCTAGGGCTACAACAAATGGATAACCAACACCAAGATGTACAAATAGTTCTTTGAACTATATCTTCGTGGCACCCGAAACCCTCATTAAAGATTATCTGGTTTCTACACCACCATAAACACCAACTAGTGTAAAACCAGATCAAACAAGCGGTTTTCTTGGATGTAGTTCCAACCATCTTCAAAAACCAATCCAACAAATGCTCACAATAGTTATCCGATTCACACCACGACACCCCGACCTAATAAAAAATCACCTTACTAACTTGATATGTTTTGAAAAGATGAGAGATCAAAATGTTTTATTTTTAAGTTAAGGAATCAAACTGAATCCTAAGTACAAAATAAGGGACGAAAAATATATTTAACCTAAAAAATATATAAACTCAAAATATATATATATATATATATATATATATATATATATATATATATATATATATATATATATATAGCGTCATCTTTGAGGGCGTGCAAAGCGACCTACATCACAGGGCCTCACATTTTTTCATGAATAAACTATGACAAAAAGGGCTTTCATACACATTATTCACGGTTAAATAGGGCATCTTAAAAAAACTTACGACTCAAATGAAGTTAACTTTATATTTTTATACAAGGCCTCTCAAAATTTTGAGACGGCCCTATATATATATATATATATATATATATATATATATATATATATATATATATATATATTTAACCTAAAAAATATATAAACTCAAACTCGTAAAAATAATAATGATCAAAATAATAATTTTTTAAATATATAAATTTATAAACTATGAATCATAAAATATAAATCTAAACATTAACATTACCAAATGGCCTATAAGTAAAATAATTATTTTGTTTACGATCTTTATATATATATATATATATATATATATATATATATATATATATATATATATATATATATATATATATATATATATGTGGTCATCTTTGAGGGCGTGCAAAGCGACCTACATCACAGGGCCGCACCTTTTTTCATGAATAAACTATGACAAAAAGGGCCTTCATACACATTATTCACGGTTAAATAGGGCATCTTAAAAAAACTTACGACTCAAATGAAGTTAACTTTATATTTTTATACAGGGCTTATCAAAATTTTGAGACGGCCCTATATATATATATATATATATATATATATATATATATATATATATATAATCCAACGCTCATAATAATACATAACCATAAACAAAAATTAATTTAGTTGTCCACCCTAAATTAAGTGTAATGTTCTAAATAAATACCTTAACTAAGGGTCGTCTTCATCAACATTTACTTGTTGGATATGGTGTTGTAGTGAGTCAACTGCCGTTGGTATCTGTGTGACTCCTTAGGAGGGGGTATCAAACAAAGATAAGATACCTTATAATACTACCACTGCATATATCTATATCAATATTATATGGAGTGATCACCACAACTGCTCAACCAACTATCTCGCAAAAGTTAGAATTATAAGCAATCCACTCAACATCTACATTAAATGTGCTATAATAAGGAGATGAAGGTGGTGTATACTGTATATAGCAAACGTTTGCATGCACTTGTCAGGAAAGTATAGGAAAATGGTGCCCACCTGTTAAGTGCAAATTTTAACTAAAATTGAACCATCTTTCTTGGCATTTTTCAACTCAATTCTCATGTTTTTATGAATTTAGTTATTGTTCTTGTGTGATTCTTCAATTATATTGCAAATACCTTTAAATGCTTTGATATGTGTGTTATTGTGCAGGATTTAGGCATAAAACATCAAATAGTAAGACACAAGTGAATTGACAAGGAAGCCAAAGAAGAGAAGAGGAATCAGCAATTTTCATTGTGAAAACACCAACGAGCAGCCAACGAATGTTCGTTGTGTGAACTCACAGTAAGGACCAAGCGAGGAGGAAACCTTGGATGATAGTAGAAAAAGGGCCATAAGTTCGCAGTGCGAGGGTGGAGCAAAGAAGCTCGTTGAGCGAAGAAGTGTTCGCACTGTGAACTTAGATATTTTCAAAGGGCGGTTTAACTGTTTCTGAGGAACTTCAAGTGCCAAATAGTGGTATTCGCTGTGCGAAGAAGGTGTTCACTAGGCGAACAAGACAGATTTTTGTTTTACTATATCTGTACTTTTTATTCCTTTTTAGAAAAGAACTTTCATACACTTGTATTTTTGGGATCAGAACTTTATCTCTCTTCATTCCAAGCATATTCTAGGGAGAGAAACACAAATCCTAAGAGGGAGAAAGCAAAAATCAAAGCAACTCGGAGCTTGATCTTCGAGTAAGAGTTTCAATTTCTTGTTGGGTTTGGATGTAATCTTTTGATACCTTATGTATTTCATCTAATATATGTTTGTGAAATAGTTTTAATTCAATATTGGTGTTGTCTTTGATTTCTTATTTGTGGGTCTTGACAAAACTCTTTTCAAATCTTAGATCTTAGATATTCATCTATCAACGAGCAAACTTTTGACATAGTCTTGTAAGTTGATATTCACTAGTATCACTTTTATTTTATTAGGTTGATTACTAGCATGAGTAGGATCAATACGGTAAAGACTACAATAACATTTTTGACGCGAACGGTATTGTGAGGATGCGTGATAATAGAGATGAAGAACTTGTTCACATACATTTGGTAAATTAGTTGAATACATGTAAAAAGGGTTAAACGTATGTACGTATTCTGATAATGGCGTTTGATGTGAATCAATCATGAATTTGATATGAATGTTATCTTTGTTTACCTGTTTATCTTTTATTTGAACCGTTATAGAAATACACTCTTCAGATCTGGATCTGGATGATTACCTGTTAGGTTCTAGACCCTAGACATAAATTATGCTTAACATTTGCATAAGTATCAGTTCTTAATGCCCTGTGTTATTGAGTTGAGTGAGACATCACCAATGAGACAATACGACTGTTCTCTCGACTTTGCGTTAGATATAACCTCGGTTGTGGGTTATACGTGAGGATATTAGACGAATGATTGATTTGTGTTTAACTGATTAGTAGAATGCATGTGTTATCAATTGATGAGATCCAATCCCAATAAGGCTCCGTTTATTTTAAGTCTTTATTTTTTATTTTCCGTCTTTATATTTTATGCCTTTATTTATGGTACCTTTGATCTTTTAACTATAATTATCACCACAAGCTTAGAAATGTGGAGACTGTTGAACGACATTCTTTTCCTCGCACCGATCCCTGAGGAGACGATATAAATCCCGGAGGGAATCCTTCAAAACTAAAATTTTGCTTCTTACCGCTTTTCTGCAGTTTGTACAAAATGACGTCGTTGTCGGGGATTGGTGTTTAGATATTGAATCGCATTGCAATAGTTTCTATATTTTTTTAGCTTTGTACAGTTGTTTACATTGTATATATACTTGTTTCCTTTCACGTTTTCTAAAGTTTTTATTAGGGATGAATGATGATAACTTTTTCAAGATTAGTTTCTATTTGTATAAAAGTATCCAATGAAGATTCTCCCGAGTTTGGATGGTGATGATAGGATTTTGAACATGTGAATGCAAGCAAGGTAAATTGTACCGCTTCATAGAATGTTAGAATGATTTAAGAATTTTGTGCTTTGTGTAAATGTGTATTTTTGTTTCATTTTGTAACTTTGTTTGAATGCTTGTTTCACTTAGGTCGAAAAGCTACAAATTGTGAGAAGCCTCCATTGTTTACTATATGCTAGGATGACTGATAACTTTGTTTAATTCGTTTGATTCATGCTTAATCTTTTGATTATTGTGATTTTTTTTGGAAGCATTAGAAATGATCAAGGTATTTTTTTATATCAAGCACAACCGTATCCAAAAATTAACTTACCTGTGAGTAGTGAGAATTCGTTAACCCCTTTGAGCCTAAGCAGTTTAGATCACATTTTAGTGATGAACTTGATGTTTGTACATAATTTGAAAGTTTAGTTCATCATTAAATTTTGTGAGATTCTAAAAAAATTTCTTGAACCTTTGAACAATGTCTTAAATTGATTTCCTTGCCATAAAAAGCAAGGAGCATTCACTTGAGGTTTGGTTGAATTCAAGTTGGGGAGAATGAAAAGGAAAATGGTAAGTTGCTAAAAAATTTGAAAAATTTTAAGCATGCATTGAAAAAGTGTGAATATGAATGTGAAAAACAAAAGAAAAAGAATGCTTGTTTGAAAAATAAAAATAGAGAATGAAATAATTGTGCAAAAGGAAGTTTGAGAAGGTTTGTAATAGAGGAAAGAAAGTGGTGAATGAAGTTGTGATGTGTAAATAACTTGTATAGTGAATGTCTCTTTTACATTGGCAACTTTGATTCAATGGCCTTTAGAAATGACCCTTTGTTGTGAACCTGACCAAGCTACAACCTTAAAAGCTCTTAGTGATCTTTTTGCTTCCATGTTTTCATTTTTGATTGTTAGATGAATTTATGAATTGAATTGTTATTAGCATTGTTTGTCAAATGAGTGAAATTTCCCCGCGGTTGCAAACGCGTTAATTTCTTCATTCTTATTCGAAGAGGAGTGTTAGAGTGATTTAAGTATGAGGATTTAGCTGTTATTTGAAACATTGCATGATATTTGTTTAAGAACTAAATTCTTTATCATTGTTCGATTCTATTAAGTGGTGAACATTGCTTGTGCGCATTCTCATGTTTGAGCAAATCCTCTTATTTGAGCAAATATCTCTTGTTTGAATTTGAACCGTTAATCCTTTCTTGGTTGAATCTAATGCTTAAGCAAATCCTCTTGTTTTCATGAGGGGCAAACTTTGCTTGAGGACAAGCAAAAATCTAGTTGGGGGAGAGTTTGTTAGGTGCAAATTTTGACTTAAATTGAACCATCTTTGTTGGCATTTTTCAACTCAATTCTCATGTTTTAATGGATTTAGTCCTTATTCTTGTGTAATTCTTCAATTATATTGCAAATACATTTGGATGCTTTGATATATGTGTGTTATTGTGCATGATTTAGGCATAAAACATCAAAGAGTAAGACACAAGTGGGTTGACAAGGAAGCCAAAGAAGAGAAGAGGAATCAACAATGTTCATTGTGCGAACACCAGCGAGTAGCCAGTGAATGTTCGCTGTGCAAACTTACAGCGAGGACCAAGCGAGGAGGAAACCTTGGATGGCAGTAGGAAAATGGTCATAAGTTCGCAATGCGAGGCCGGAGCAAAGAAGCTCCCTGAGCGAAGAAGTGTTCGCACTGCGAACCTAGATATTTTCCAATGGCGGTTTAACTGTTCCTGAGGCACTTCAAGTTCCTAAAAGTGGTATTCGCTGTGCGAAGAAGGTGTTCTCTAGGCGAACAAGACAAATTTTTGTTTTACTATATATGTACTTTTTCTTGCATTTTAGAAAAAAACTTTCCTACACTTGTATTTTTGGGATCAGAACTTTATCTCTCTTCATTCCAAGCATATTCTAGAGAGAGAAACACAAACCCTAAGAGGGAGAAGCACAAATCAAAGCAACTTGGAGCTTGATCTCCGAGTAAGAGTTTCGATTTCTTGTTGGGTTTGGATGTAATCTTTTGATATCTTATGTATTTCATCTAATCTATGTTTATGAACTAGCTTTGATTCAATATTATTGTTGTCTTTGATTTCTTATTTGTGGGTCTTGACAAAACTCTTTTCAAACCTTCGATCTTAGATATTCATCTATCAATGGGCAAACTTTTGACATAGTCTTGTAAGTTGATATTCACTAGTATCACTTTTATTTTATTGTGTTGATTAGTAGCATGAGTAACATGAGTAGGATCAATACGATAAAGATCACAATAACGTTTTTGACGCGAACGGTATTGTGAGGATGCGTGATAATAGAGATGAAGAACTTGTTCACATACATTTGGCAAATTAGTTGAAAACATGTAAAAAGGGTTAAGTGTATGTACGTATTCTGATCATGGCGTTTGATGTGAATCAATCATGAATCTTATATGGATGTTATGTTTACCTGTTTATCTTTGATTTGAACCGTTATAGAAATATACTCTTCATATCTGGATCTAGGATGATTATCTGTTAGGTTCTAGACTCTAGACATAAATTTAGGCTTAACATTTGCATGAGTATCAGTTCTTAATGCTCTGTGTTATTGAGTTGCACGAGACATCACCAATGAGACAATACAGATGTTCTCTCGACTTTACGTTAGACATAACCTCGGTTGTGGGTGATACGTGAGGATATCAGACGAATGATTGATTTGTGTTTAGCTGGTTAGAAGAATGCATGTGTTATCAATTGATGAGATCCAATCCCAATAAGGCTCCGTTTACTTTAAGTCTTTATTTTATATTTTTCGTCTTTATATTTTATGCCTTTATTTATGGTACATTTGATCTTTCAACCATAATTATCACCACAATCTTAGAAATGTAGAGACTGTTGAACGACATTGTTTCTCTCGCACCGATCCTTGAAAAGACGATATAAATCCCAGAGGGAATCCTTCAAAACTAAATTTTTGCTTCTTGCCGCTTTACTGCAGTTTGAACACCACCATTGAAGAGAAAAATGATATGACAGTGGTACTTGGGTGAATTATTACATTATTGTAAATATGTTGGTAGTATTCATTGCTTCAATCCAAAAATGATATGTTAGGTGTTTGATGTGAATCGTAACCCTTGCCATTTATTGTAAGGTAAGGTTCTTCCTCTCAATAATATCGTTCTACTAAGGTGTGATAAGGGAAGAGAACTCGTGAGAAATCTCTTCAACAATGCGATAGGATGAGAAATTTTAGTTCTCAAATTCTCTACCATGGTTACTTCGATTGCAAATGATCTTTCCATTCTATTCTCATTTTTCATGCTATAGACAATGGCAAAGAGTCTCAAAAACAACGAAGGTGTCATACTTCTCACGAATTAACTCAAAACATGTGTATCTCAAGTAGTCATCAACACAGAAAAAACATATCTCTTTAATTCAAAACTCTAAACTTTCATGACACCCATAAGATCCATATGAAGCAATTCAAGAACGTGAGTAGTGGAAAGATGTTCCACAATCTTGGAAGACATCTTGGTTTGCTTTGCAACATGATAGTCTTCACATATCTAGACATGCTTAGAACATGGTTCTTAGAACAAATAGTCTGTTTGATGACATATTAAGTGCAACTTAATTGTGAGGCCTCATTAAACATAATGAAGCTATTTTTAAAGTATTCGTAGTCAAGCTTTACTATCACATATGACAACAGTGATTCATATAGACTATTATGTTAGTAGACTAATGATCGTATCTCACGGGTCATGGATATGAGATATAGAGTTTTAACATATGTATAAATATTAGGAGTAATATTTATACTGGATTGACCCATCATGAGAATACTATATAGTTTATTATGTAAGTGTCATAAGTTATTCTCATAATGATAATGGTGTATACCACCCTTGGATCTGAAATCACTATGGGCCCTAGATGTGGAGTTGGGTACTTTATTGTCAATCAAATGTTGTCTGTAACATGATGATTATAAAGATGGTTGATGGCTACTCCACAAATCATGCTGACATACATGAGTGACCTAGATGACATTCCCCCTCCTACATATACATGAGTAATATCTATGTGCCCTTTGATTGAGTATGAAGATAAAATGCATGATCATGCTCAAATAAGTCAATATGAGACATTGAGCTTATTTGTTCTCGTCACTTGAGTAGCAGTTTTGTGTTGCTAGATATCACTCATTGTTTATAATGTAAAACAAGTGATGTAATATTATTGTCAACGTTACGAGAACCTAAGGGGTCACACGCATAAAGTACTGATAGTGGAATGAATTATTAAATTAAATAAGATTTAATTTAATTATGTCTTAATAGTATTTAAATTAATTTAATATAGTAACACATATATATATAATGTTTTTTATTAAATATGATTTATTTAAATAAATGAGTATTGACAGTTAATTAAATTAAATATGATTTAATTTAATTAATATTTAATTTTATTTTATTAAAATATTTTAATTAAATATAGATAATATTTTATTTAATTAAAATGTTTATTTAAATATGATTGGACTTATTTTTAAAAAGACCAAAATAAGAGCATTAGGGTTTTAGTAGCTCTCTAAAGAGAGAAGCCCATTCCCTTACAATTATAAAAATCATCATTCTTAGAAAATGAAAAGGCTAGCACCTCGTTCAACTTTGTACTAGCGTGAAATTCGTAGAGACGATAATATTTTACACGTTTCTGATCTAAGTTAAAGCACTTTTCAAAAGGCAATTCAGAACCATTATTTTGTATTTGATTTTTGATTAATGGTTTTATTAATATCCGTTCATCGAGATTATTCCGCTAAAATTGTTTTTTTTAAAACCCCTCTTTAATCCCTTCAGTTCTCTTGGAGACAGGAGTAGACCAATGTTCAGCCGAACTTGGATGAATCACGGGTGCAATATTTCTAAACCCTTATCTCTTTATTTCTGCAATTTACTTTATTGTTTTACACTATGCTGCTCATTTTACTCTGATCTTAATGAATACTGAAAAATTTTGTTGTTTAAGTAACAAAACCATAAAATTAATTGCAAATTATAAAAACAACAAATCACCCCCTCTTGTGCTTGAAGTCAATTGTCCAATAATTCATAGGTTTACCAATACTCCTAATAGCATCAAGGTTATCCACTCCAAAATTCAGTATATCCACATATCTGGTAAATCCTTCAAGTTCAAAATTGAGACATCTAACTTCTTGCTTCAAATTAGCAATAGTAATCATTAGTCTGATTTTGTCTTTAAAAAGAGTTTCAATTATTTCCTTCTGCCTCTCATTCACTCGAGATTCTTCAATCCACTTAAAATAAATAGTTTTATATGATTCGACAAGGACATCATTAAACATCTCATCTTCATTACTTATGTTCTCATTATTAATAGATAAATCAATATTAGAAATCTCTTTTATACAAGTAGTAAATGCCTAAATCCTTGTTTGATCGAATTCAATTTCTTCGTTAGACACATCATTAAAAAAAGTGGCATTGTAGCTTTTTCTTTGTTTTCTTATAAAATTAGGACATTAAGCTTGAATTTGCTTAAATCCTTCACATTCACGGCGTTGAATTTCTTTGGATTTGTTAAGATATATATGGTTTCTCTTTCACAATCTATACCTTAACTCTTAAAGTTACCATTTCTAGGAGTTTGTTGTTGATTGTCTTTGACATTGGTGTAGCGTGCGGTTTTTGTCGGTGACGCGACCACCTTACTGCATGATGATTGAATTGGGTGCTACTTTCTGATTTCTATATTTATCCTATGAAGCTGGTTAAGGAAGGGGAATATATCTTAAACTAACCCCGCACACAAATGTTTTCTTTAACAAATGCTAAGAGATCGGGGATCGGGGTCTGGTTATACAAAGGGAAGCTATTAACACCCAGTGTATCTATGGTAATCCATAGGAACCTTCTTTTGCATATATTTCGGTTAACTTGAAATGCTTTCTTGTATTTATCTGCTGTGGATTGGGAAAGTTTCTCCTTTGGGAGTGTTGAGAGAATGTTTTTGCTGTTTTCGGCATGGTTGTCAAGATCTCGATCTAGCTCTTAAAATCTTACGATTTTGCAATCTCACTCACCCCCAACGATCCCGATCCTAAGTAGAATCGGGTGTTATTGTCAAATTATGAAAAAAATTATAAACCCATTGATTTTGAGCGATCTTGGCCAGTTCCGGCCACGATCAGTCGTTTTCCGGCCATACTTGCCATTTTCCGGCCATTGCCATTACAAGCTGAGAAGGTTGACAAGATGCCGAGACGCAACAATTACAGTTCGGCGGTGGCCATTTTCCCACAAATACACTTGCCTACCAAAATATCATGTAAAAAAAATTCAAATATTTAGTTTAATTTTTTCATTTTAGTAATATCTTCCGATTTTTGTTACAATCTTATTACCCCCTCTCTATCTCACAAAAATAATTGAGTAGGATCTTCCGATCTTAGTTACGATCTTATGTTTTACAATTTTACTGTGCCCTCCCGATCTTAAGTAAGATCTCGATCTTGACAACCTTGGTTTTCGGGTTTTTAGTTGTTTATTGGGAAGGTACTAGACCTAAAGTTTTTGATTTTTGTGTGCTCACTAAGATTTCGCAATCTTATGCCTACGTATTCCCGTAAAGAGATTTGGGAAATCAGAGCAATCGTAGTTCCTCCTATTCTATGGGAGGAAAAAGATTTGGTGTCTTGTTCAAATCCCAAGATTGAAGCTATCAGAGTATTTGTGTCTTGTTCAAGCCCAAGATTGAAGCTAAAAGGGTGATTGAGAGAGAATTTGTCATCTCTAAAGGGAGAAAACTCACCTATTCATCACAAATGTTGAGAGATTGATTATAAGGGAAATTACTTTAATTGGGATATGTAGAATCCAACAAAGCCATAATTTCCTTTATAAGAGGGATGTCATGAAAGAATAAGTTTTAACTCAGTGTAGAGCAATGCCACTTTTTCCTTTATGAATATTTCATGCTAAGAGAGGGACATTGGCTTAGATGTATGGAATCCAGCGGCTTGCCACTTACAGCAGTTAGATGAAAGAGAGATTTTAGCCAGGATTAAAGAGGGACTCCAGCTTGGATTTTGAATCAACAAGTGTGCCACTTATAGTAATTATCTTGAAAAAGGTTTTTGATTGTCTGTTTTGATATGTGATGTATAGAGGAAATGTCCTCCTACAGAGAGGACTCATGGTCTCATCTGAGGGGATGTTGATTTTTTGTGTGCCTTGTTTAATGCCCAAGGTTGAAGCTAAAGGAAAATGACTCCACTCGGGAGGATTTTATCTGTCTTGTACAAAGCCCAAGATTGAGGCTAACTGAGGAAATTCTTATATGAAGCCTAAGAGGAGGCTATCTCTTGCTGAGGATTTATTGAAATCCAGGAGCAGGTCCAAATTATATTGGGGAATCCAAAGGGATTTACTCTTGCTAAGAATCAGGGAAGAGTTAAAATACCATATGCCATGAGGCTCTATTTCTGTTGAGGGTTTGTTGATGGTAATTTGACCCTGGTTGGGATGTTTAAGGTGAAAGTTTAAACCTTGTTGGGGGTCAGAGGAGTTTAAAGGTGAGTTTGAAAACCTTAGAGGTTTTAACTCTGTTGGAGACCGGTGCATTGGTAAAATGATCAAGGTTTTGAAGGTGTGAGAAAAACACAAGAAAGGGGGGGTTTGAATTGGGTTTTCCAAAATGAAGGCTTTTCATGAAACTCAAACAAAGATTACAAATAGACTAACAATAGAGAAAGACACACGATATATCCTGGTTCACTTGAAAATTATCAAGTTAATCCAGTCCACCCGCCAAGGTGATTTTGCCTCTCTCAAGCGAGGTCTTAATCCACTATAACCAAACTGATTACAGCTGCACTAGCAACTGCTGGTGACTAACAATACACAGACTAACCGTCTCTTCTTAAGGCTTCTGACCAAATTGGTCCCTTAAGGAATTAACCTCTAAGACACACTAGTCCTAGAATTCTCAAGAATTATGACCTAACTGGTCTCTCAAGGAATTCAAACCACTGTTTGAAAATACAATGCACAAGCCAACTGCAAGTGACTAACAACACTAAAACTCATTGTATTAGTCTTCCTAAAACTTCTGACCTACCCGGTCCTTTAGGGAACACAAACAACTATTTGCCACAAAGGTTTGTTTACAATAATGATGCTTCTACACAAGCAGAGTAAACACATTTTTAGCTCAATCTATCTTAGAGCGAATCTACACAGTAAAAACAATCTTCTTCTTTGTATTGTGGTGCTTTACTGTTCACTCATAAATGTCTTCATTTCTTGAGTTCGTTCTTTATATGAATCAGTGTTTTTAATATTTATCTTTTTCACACTGAGTGTTACATTTTCTCGCGCAACTAATTCGTTGAATGATCAAGTCTATATATATAGCCAGAAAAAGATCCGTTGAAGGGCATATCAGTAATATTAGAAGAGTACTGGCGACTTGAAATAATGTCGTTATGCTGGGGTGAAAATCGTACACTGAAATTGTCCTTTGTATCACCAAATCAGGGTAGTGGAAAAGAACGTGTTTTATTTGTACTATGTACTATTTTCCCTTGCAAACGTTTCATCTTCTTCTATCCATTAGAGGCTTCTGAATTGATATGATTGAAGCATGACCAGAAGAATGAATCATTGGGTCTTCAGAGTCTTGAGTCTTCAGAACTTGTTCAGCAGAACCTTGTCATCAGAGTCTTCGGCACTTCTTCTTCAGAACCCTTGATTATCAGAAACTTAAGTCTCCAGAGTCTTCAGAACTTGTTCAGCAGAACCTTGTCTTCAGAATCTTCAGCACTTAGTCTTCAGAACCCTTAGTCTTCAGAATCCTTAAGTCTTCAGAGTCTTCAGAACTTCGTTTAGCAGAACCTTGTCTTCAGAATCTTTAGCACTTAGTCTTCATAAGTTAACGACCTCAGAAGTTAAACGGGCTTAAGAAGCATAACATCAGAGTCACGCTCAGAATTTAGAATCCAAGAGACGTTATAGTAGCAACATAATGTCTTCTTAGAATCTTTCTGACGCACAGTAGATTAGAAACAATCTTGCTTCTTCACATTGAAGCGACCATAGAGAATATCAGAGTGACGTAGCACATGGTCTTTATCAGAGTCAGAACCTGTTTTTCAAACCATCAGAATAACAAACGTTAGAGTACCCAAATTATTCTCACACAAATACTCAATTGTTATCATCAAAACATAGAGATAAGATGCAGAACCAAATCTTGTTCTTACAATCTCCCCCTTTTTGATGATGACAAAACCATGTATTTTGATAGAACAATTTATACAGGGTAATCACTATAGTCGACAAATTCAGAGTTTAAGCGCTCATCTCCCCCTGAATCTGTTAATCTCAAAATTTCATTTATGCTTGTTCAGAGTCTCCCCCTGATCCCAAGACTCACAAAATAAGATTTGAGTTCTTCAGAACATAACAATAGAGAAGGAATACTTCCCTACAACAACTCATCAGAGTCTGACTAGAACACTAGGTGTTCATCTCAAAACCTGGTTACTATCAGAACTTTGATGAAAAATCAAAACTTGATTTTGAGTCTGATTGAATGATGTCGTGCATCTCGTATCAGAACTTCTTATCAGATCTTGATGAAGAATCATAACTTCTTACGTATCAGAGTTTGATTAGAATTGACTTCTCTTTTGTCAATCTTTTCTTAGATTCACCAATCTTGTCAGATTCAGAGCCTGGTTGATTTTATCAGAATATCATCCATTGCAGAGTGTATCTTCTGAAATAGTATCTTTGAATCAGAGAATTGACTTGACTTGTTTTCAAGGAGATTTTAGCTTCTGACGCTTGAGTCTGAATTTCATACTTTTAGAAAGTTTACAACTTTTGAACACTATGATATCAAACAAGATTTATTGACTTTCAGAAAGTTCACAACTTCTGAACAGTATTGGAACATCTGTTTGAATAAACATATATTCTCAGAGTGTACAACTTCTTAACCATGAATTATCAAAGTTGAAATTATCCATAAGATTTTCAATCTTAAGAGAGTAGGATCTTTATATTCAACCTATCTAGAATGCTAAGTGAACTTTTTCAGAGTTCCTTAATTGAAACATCAAACAAACGGTTAGTTGCAAAAGCATTATGTAATGTTTGAGTTCGAGATTCTGAGAATAGATACTATCAAAATCATTTTAGTACTATCAAAATCATTTTACTTTTTACTTTCTCCCCCTTTTTGTCATAATAAAAAAGACAATGCAATAAACAGTGCAGTATTATGATAAATATGTGAGAAAGAGATTTCTAAACTAGGCCATAGTACTCATAAAACCAGTTTCATTAATAATGGATTGAAATGCATTGGCATGACTCGAACACAAATCAAACACTGAGCATCCTAGAGATGAGACAGAAAACACAAGATACAACATGCTAAAGATTAGCCATCAAAGACTTCACAATTTTTCTTCAACAAACCATTTTCTAGACCATCTGTCTTGACAAATTCAACAATTCCTTCTTTAAAGAATATTTCAGATATAACTCTTCCAAAAGGTATGCAGGGCTTGAGTAAATCGCCATTTCTGAAGTCAGTAATGGAATTTTGCAGAAAATTGAATATAGTCTGAGGTAGATTTATCCGCAGTTAAGCCATCAGGAGAAAGATGAAGATCCGATCATCATGAAATAAGATATTTGTATTTTCTTCCCGAGGACGAAAATTTGTCAACAAAAGCTTAAACCAGGCTTTGGGAATAGAAAGAAGGTTTTCAGGATTGAGAGGTTCATATTTGAACGATGTGTTGTGAAGAGAGGCGAGTTCCTCAGAAATAAGATACCTAGACTTAACATGTTCAACAGTAAAGCCAATGTTCTCACAGCCAATTGCTAGAGCAATGGTGAAGGGAGTGATGTTTATGGGGACATCAAAAACACGAGAGGAAATTGAACGATCTTCATAATTAATGTAGGCATGCTTCCAAAAATCTTTTACAAGATTTAAGTAGACTGGTTTATCCAGAATGATGAAGTATTTTTCCATTCTTGATAGTGCATGATTGAGGTTATACTACTAGCAATTTCTCTGTTTCCAAGATGAAGAGGGTTGATTTGTTCTTCTGATAAAACCTCAAGAAGGTTCTCATCTCCTTGGAAAGTGATTAGAGACATGATGAGAAGATTTAGACAGTAAAGGTAATTTTGAACTAGTAAGATTAAGCACTACAGAACATGGGAGGAGAAATGAAATATATATGTAGGAAATGAGAGACGTGACTTACTGAGAAAATGACATAGGTCAAGATGTGTATCACGTATAAGATATGCCAAGGACACAATGGCAAAGAAGAGACAAAGAATATCAAGGAATAGGAAAGGAGTGTAGCAGTATCTTAAAACAGAATATCCAAAAGTCACAAATAAGGATACGTTATTTAAGTTTTGACAGGAGTCAATAACTATGAATAAATGTATACTTATAAGTGGCAATTGAAAATTGACACATAGTAAAGACAGAAAAGAGTATAACTTATTTTCAAGAAAAACTTAACTCACATACGTCTTATCATTTATGAATGCACAGTCATAGGGGAATGCGTAAAGATTTTATCCTATTCTCAAGAAGTGTACGAAACCCAATGAGTCAAATAGTTGTTACCATTATTGTTCACACGTTATCAAAATTTTAACTAAATCATTTTGATTTGAAAGAATTTAGATAAGTTAAAGTTAGTCATTTTTTTCCTTTTTATGATAATCATTATGGAATGCAGTAAGACAAGATAAAGAAAATAAGAAAAGTACTTCATTGATAGAACAACAAAACGCCGGAGCGCAGTACAGGAACAGAAGCATAAAACAGGAAAACAAACAACAACGAAGACAACAGATAGGAAAAGCAATGATAAACGGAAGAAAGACCAAGCAACCAGCAACCAAAAGTCCAAGAGAAACACCTACCAACCAGCTATCAGAAATCCTCCACCTCATTAACCCTTTCACACCTCACTTTAGTTGTAGCATCTTCTGGTCCAAGTATTCTGGCTAAAGTGATGATTTCGGCCCTGTAGAATAACTCAGACAGAATTCTTCCATAAGGTATGAAGGACTTATGTTGATTTCTGGAGATTCCAACACAGTTCTTCAGATGATTGAAAATGGTTTGCGGAAGATTCACCCGGACGTTGTACATCATGAAATAGATAAACAGTTTATCATCGTGAGTCAAGGTGCTTTTAGCCAATCCTCTGGGGCGAAAGTTGGTGAGCAGGATTTGAAACCACAACTTTCTATCAGGGAGAAGTCCTTCAGGATTATAAGGTTCATAGTTGTTTCGAGACACATCATGAATTTTAATGAGATCCTCAACAAAGGAATAATTCAGATGGAGATCCTCAACAATGACTCCAGATTGAACACAATTGATGGCTTGAGCAATGGAGGTGGGTGTTATGAAGATCGGAACACTGAAAATAGAAGACCAAACAGAGTTGTTATCTTCCCCAATTCGTGCATATTTCCAGAATTCTTTCACCAGTACATGATAAATGGGTCCATGCAAGATTGAATAGTATCCTGACCACCCTTGAATTTGCATGTTGGTGGATAGGTAAACACCTGAGTCTCTTAATCTTGGAAGATTTGTCCTTTTCTCATTAATGACCTCCATAACTTCATCATTGCCAGCAAAAGTTTTGATAGACATAGTGAAATGAGAGGAATAGGAATGAAAAGCAAGTTTGGAAACTGATGAATTGTTATGAGAAGAAGTGTGGTATATAAAGAGAACGATGAGTGATAGCCATAAATAGCAATAAAGACTGGATGACTTGAGATAAGAAATTCATCATTTCCAATACACAGGATACAAACAGGAACAAAGAATGATGAAGGAGTGTATCAGTCTCCAAAAGATTATGGAATAGTATACGTTATTGATATTATGACATCAGTCAATAAATGTGAATAAATGTATACTCGAAAATGAGAAGGCAGATTCTGACAGTGAATAAAGGAAGACAATTGTTAACTTCCAAGAAATTTGTGTCTTACATGCAACTTTATGAATGTCTAATGAGGAGGGAAAACGTAAAAATTTAAACACTTATCAAATAAATTTTTAAATCCATGATATTAAGGAGTAATAGGTAATAATTACTTGAAACCTAGTCTTACAAAATCACAACGCTCGAGGTGTCTTTTCAACAGAAGATATGATTTGATTTTGGACACGTTTGGATATCCTCAGAGTCTAGAAGACCAAAAGGTTTCCATTTGATCAGAGACACTTCTGACAAAGCATCTTCTGATGACTAAGGTTAAAAACAAATGCTTATTGGTTTAAATGAAAATCTGATATCTTCAGACTCTGACTAAACACATCTGGTTCTGATGGAATCTTACTCTGGACAGTAGTCCATTTTTAGATGCTTCAGAATAAATAGAAATCTATCTTCAGCCAAGGGTTTTTTAAAAATATCAGCCCATTGATGGTCTGTATCTATAGATTTTAAACATAAGATTCCCTTCTGAACATAATCTCTAATAAAATGATGTTTAATTTCTATGTGTTTAGCCCTAGAATGTAAGATTTGATTTTTGCTTAAACAGATAGCAGCAGCATTATCACAAAAGATAATAATGTTACTCTCATGTATCTGATAATCTTCTAGCTGGTTCTTCATCCACAACATCTACGTAATGCATAGAGACGCGGATATATACTCTGCTTCTGCTGTTGAGAGAGTAATTGTTGATTGCCTCTTGCTTGACCATGAGATCATATTCTTCCCGAGAAACTGACAGTTTCCAGAGGTGCTTTTTCTTTCCAATCTGTCTCCTGCGCAATCTCCATCACAATAACCAAAAAGAAAGTACTTTGATGTTTTCTCATACATCAAGCCAAGGTTAGTAATTCCTTTCAGATACCTTAGAATTCTTTTAACAGCAGTTAAATGAGATTCTCTATGATCTGATTGAAATCTTGCACACAAATGAACACGGAAATGAATATCAGGTATAGAAGCAGTTAAGTACAGAAGAGAGCCTATCATACCACGATAGAGCTTCTGACAAACCTTTCCACTTACCTCTTCCTTTTCCAGAATACATGTTGGATGCATTGGAGTCTTAGCTGGTGTACACTCCGTCATGTTGAATTTCTTCAGAAGTTCTTTTGCATACTTGTTCTGATGAATGTACGTTCCTTCTGATCTTTGATCAATTTTGAATTTCCAGAAAGAATATGAGTTCTTCTATCAGACTCATTTCGAATTCAACCTTTCTCATCTAGCTTGTTTCTGAACACCCATTTAGTTCCACTGACGTTGACACCTTTGGGTTTCTAAACAAGATCCCAGACATCATTTCTGGTGAATTAATTTAGTTCTTCTTACATGGCCAGAATCCACTCATTTTCTTTTAGAGCTACATCATATGTTGTTGGCTCTATCAGAGACACTAGACCCAGAAGAGTTTCTTCGAAATGTCTGAAGGATGAACAGGTTCTGACTGGATCAGCTTTATCTCCCAGAATCAAATCTTCAGAATGAGAGGTCTTATTCTTCTTCTGTTGAGATGAGTTGTTCTCAGCTTCTGGTAAGGTTGTATTTGGATCTGGAGAATTTGCATCTTTGTCTGCTTCTCTTGAATCTTCTACTTCTTAGATTCTGATGATGTGATCTTTAGATCTGCAACCTTTTCAACTGGCTTTGACTTTTCAGGGTCAAGCTTATCATTGAATCTGACATTAATTGATTCCTCTACAATTCGTGTTTCTGTGTTATAGATTCTGTAGCCTTTAGAGCATTCAGAATATCCTAAAAATAAACACGACTGTTCCAGAGCCAATGATTTTTCCTTTCTGGATTCCTCCGAAATCGACGAAGCCTCCAGGCTTAAGTTCCAGACTTTGAAACATATGCCTTCTTCCCGTCATGTATCGCGAGCAACCACTGTTCAGGTACCATGACTGGTGTTTCAACTGAGTTGCTAAGGATATCTCTGAGTCAGATTCTGAGTCTGAGTATGATTCTGGTTCTGATGATTTTTAGTCTTCTGGTTCTCCAAAAACTTCATCTTCTGTTGTTGCTACTAACGAAACATTTGCTTGTTCTTCATCAGATTCCTCGTCTTCAGAATCAGATTCGTCCAAAGTTGTCATTAGAACTTTCTTCGCTTTGGAGAAGTTCTTCTTAGGCTTTTTGTCTTTTTTTACTTTTAGATACTCGTTCTTGTAATGACCTGGCTCATTACACTCGTAGCAGATAACCTCCTTTCCAGAGTTACGCTTCTTCTGTCCAAATGATGACTCAGAGCGGCCTTTGTTTCTTCTAGATCTTCTGAAGTTTCCTTGCCTATGCTTCCAGAGTTTGTTGATTCTTCTGGAGATTAACGATAGCTCATCTTCTGATTCTTCTTCAGCTTGATAAGCCTTTGCCTTTTCAGATTTAGACTTAAGAGCGATGGATTTTCTTTTCTTCTGAGGTTCATCTTCTTCAAGCTCTATCTCATGACTTCTCAAAGAACTAACAACTCTTCAAGATTTATGCTATTGAGATCTTTGATAGCTTTAAAGCTGTTACCATAGGTCTCCATTTTTTTTAGGAAGACTTCTGATGATCTTTTTCACATGTGCAGCAGTTGAGTAACCTTTGTCCAGAACTTTGAGTCCTGCGACTAGCATTTGAAACCTTAAAAACATGGTCTCAATTCTCTCATCATCCTCCATTCTGAATGCCTCATAGTTTTGGATTAAGGCAAGCGCCTTTGTGTCCTTAACTTGAGCATTTCCTTCATGAGTCATCCTTATGATTGTTCTTATAATCTTTCTTCTGTTGGTTGGTTATATCACTTCTGGATATTTTAGCACATGCAGCATCAACTGGGTGATTGTAGCCATCGACTACTAAATCCCAAAGATCTACATCATAACCAAGAAAGAAACTTTCTGTTTTGTCTTTCCAGTGGTCAAATTTTCACCATCAAGGACTGGTGGTTTGGCATTGTAATGATCTTTCTCTTCAGTGGTGGTACTAGCAGGAGCTGCCATGATATCTCACACAAATACTGGATCGGTACTGAACACTGTTAAGTGCTGATAAAACGTTTATCACAATCAGAACCTAAGCTCTGATACCAATTGAAGGTGTGAGAAAAACACAAGAAGGGGGGTTGAATCGGGTTTTCCAAAATGAAGGCTTTTCATGAAACTCAAACAAAGATCACAAATAAACTAACAATAGAGAAAGACACACGATATATCCTGGTTCACTTGAAAATTATCAAGTTAATCCAGTCCACCCACCAAGGTGATTTTACCTCTCTCAAGCGAGGTCTTAATCCACTATAACCAAACTGATTACAACTGCGCTAGCAACTGCTGGTGACTAACAATACACAGACTAACCATCTCTTCTTAAGGCTTTTGACCAAACTGGTCCCTTAAGGAATTAACCTCTAAGACACAATAGTCCTAGACTTCTCAAGAATTCTGACCTAACTGGTCTCTCAAGGAATTCAAACCACTGTTTGAAAATACAATGCACAAGCCAACTACAAGTGACTAACAACACTAAAACTCATTGTCTTGGTCTTCCTAAAGCTTCTGACCTACCCGATCCTTTAGGGAACACAAACAAATGTTTGTTACAAAGGTTTGTTTACAATAATGATGCTTCTACACAAGCAGAGTAAACACATTTTTAGCTCAATCTATCTTAGAGCGAATCTACACAGTAAAAACAATCTTCTTCTTTGTATTGTGGTGCTTTACTATTCACTCATAAATTTCTTCATTTCTTGAGTTCGTTCTTCATATGAATCAGTGTTTTTAATATTTATCTTTTTCACACTGAGTGTTACATTTTCACGCGCAACTAATTCGTTGAATGATCAAGTCTGGATATATAGCCAGAAAAAGATTCGTTGAAGGGCAGATGTGTAATATCAGAAGAGTACTGGAGACTTGAAATAATGTCATTATGCTGGGGTGAAAATTGTACACTGAAATTGTCCTTTGTATCACCAAATCAGGGTAGTGGAAAAGAACGTGTTTTATCTGTACTATGTACTATTTTCCCTTGCAAATGTTTCATCTTCTTCTATCCATCTGAGGCTTCTGAATTAATATGATTGAAGCATGACCAGAAGAATGAATCATTGGGTCTTTAGAGTCTTGAGTCTTCAGAGTCTTCAGAACTTGTTCAGCAGAACCTTGTCATCAGAGTCTTCAACACTTCTTCTTCAGAACCCTTGATTATCAGAAACTTAAGCCTTCAGAGTCTTCAGAACTTGTTCAGCAGAACCTTGTCTTCAGAATCTTCAGCACTTGGTCTTCATAACCCTTAGTCTTCAGAATCCTTAGTCTTCAGAGTCTTCAGAACTTCGTTCAGTAGAACCTTGTCTTTAGAATCTTCAGCACTTAGTCTTCAGAAGTTAACGACCTCAGAAGTTAAACAAGCTTCAGAAGTATAACATCAGAGTCACGCTAAGAAGTTAGAATCCAAGAGACGTTACAACAGCAACATAATGTCTTCTTAGAATCTTTATGACGCACAGTAGATTAGAAACAATCTTGATTCTTCACACAGAAGCGACCATAGAGAATATCAGAGTGACGTAGCACATGGTCTTTATCAGAGTCAGACCCTGTTTGTCAAACCATCAGAATAACAAACGTTAGAGTACCAAAATTGTTCTCACACAAATACTCCATTGTTATCATCAAAATATAGAGATAAGATGCAGAACCATATCTTGTTCTTACAGGTTTTTCCTATGCTTTTAGGAAACTTAAGGGTCTTTGTGTGAGATCCAAGAGGAGATGAGACTTTCTAAGTCTACTTGAATGAAGCCCAAGAGGAGGCTGAGACTGTCCAAGTCTCATTAAGAAGAGATAGACTTTGGTTAGAATGAGGTCTTTGTATGATGCCCAAGAGGAGGTTGTTGGTTTAAGGGATGAAGATCAAACCTAGAATGGTATGATGTTCTGGGAATTTGACTCTCCTAGGGATTGAACTAGTAGAGATAACTAATTTCTATCCTATGCTTTTAGGAAGCCTTTGGGTCCTTATATTAAGCCCAAGAGGAGGCTGGGGAACTTCTAAGAGGCCTGTGGGTCCTTGTACTAAGCCCAAGAGGAGGCTGAGGATACTTCTAGGAAGCCTGTGGGTCCAAGCCTAAGAAGAGTTCAAGAAAGGTTTCACCGGGAATTAATTTTTTCTTTGTTGAACAGTTCCAAGGTTTGAAAGAAATTCAAGAGAGGTTTCACCGGGAATTAATCCTCTATGGGGAAATGAATTTCTTGTATATATATATATATACATTTCTAAGTTTTGACAGTCTTGAGAAAAGTTTCACCAGGAATAATGCCTTTCTCTGTTCCATATTGAATAAGCCCAAGAGGAGGCAGACTGTATTGAGGGATTTTCCTATGAGGGAACTAGTTTTGACTAAGTTAGAAGTAGCCTCTGGTTTGACCTAAGTGTAGACCTAAATGCTGGGGAAACTCTAACCAATCATGCACAAGAGTATATACAAATAAATGAATTGATAGGTATATAAACAAATACGCATTAAAAAAGATGTTGGGTCTTACACTCTGAAAAAAAAGGCCCAAGTGTGTTGTGATTGGTTGTACTGATTACAACTGTATGATTAGGGTTTTAAGAAATTGAAGAAAGTTTTGAAAAAACTTTGAATTAAAAGAAATTTGTTTGAAGAAAAGAATTTTTGGGGGCTTATAACTCAAAGAGAGGCCCAAGTGGTCTAAAAGCAGTTTCACTGGGAATAATGCTCCTCTTAGTACCAGTTAAAACAGACAGATGATTTTGAAAACAGAGGTATGGGGCTTACAACTCAAGGAGAGGCCCATGAAAGGTGTTAATTGTTCAAAACAAAGTTTATTTACAAAATATTGGGGCTTATACTCAAGGAGAGGCCCAGATGATTTATTTGAAAATGCGACAATCGCGTCGCAGTTTTAAAAACCACAGTGGGAATTATATAATGATTGAGGCCCAAAATTATTTATGTACAAGAAGGAATGGGTCTTACACTCTACAAAGAGGCCCAAAAGGTTATTTTTATACAAGAGTTGAGGCATATAGCTCAAGGAGATGCCCAGATGAAAAACAACGATCACACCGTTTATTTTTGAAAATCGTATCGGGACTTATACAATGACTAATGCCCAAAATTATTTTTGTACAAAGGGATGGGTCTTACACTCTACAAAGAGGCCCAAAAGTGTTTCAAATGAAGTTTGAAAAATTAAAATCAAGGAAAACCCTAATTTTAATTAAAAAACATTTTTTCAAAGAAAATTAAATAAAACATGATATAAAATATCAAACATGTTTAAAAACAAGTTATGAACTTTGAAAAATGTTTTGAAAAATCATTTTATGTTTATATGAAAGTGTAAAATTCATTTGAATTTGAAAAATCAAGAGGAAAATTTCATTAAAAATGTTTAAAAACAATTAAAATGAAATTCTTTACAAAAATTCAAACTATATTAAATAAATAATATAAATTTGATTTTTTTTTTGTAGAATAAAATATTTTAACATTTTTGTGAATTTTTAAAAAAAGAACCAATAAAAAATGATTAAAATTCAGGGAGAAATTAAATTTTGAAATCAATTAAGAAAATAACTTAAAAATTTAAAAATTCAAATAATTTGAAAAAGGCGCCAACGGTCACCTTTTTCTTCCTCGTGCCCGCGCCATGGAAGATTTACAAAACCTCACTTTTCTCTCTGATTACTCAATGATTTTGCACGATTCAAATATCAATCTCACTCGTTTTTGAACAAGGATTCCAATGGTACCAATTAATTGCATTTATATTAAGCGTGGAGGGAGAAATCAAGTGATGAACACATGAACCCTAATTTCTGCAAGAACACTATGAAATCCTATACTGGATAGCTACAAAGCAATTGATTGAGGGGAAACACTCTACATAAGTGCAGGAACATGTTTGTAACTTGAAAACACATTTATGATGCATGGATCATAGAGTTTAAGAGTTCAGGCTCACCTCTTGCAAGAAGAAATTGAATTGTGTGTTGGAGGTGTTACAGATGTTGTTTGATGACCTGGACAACTTCAATGGACCTTATGTAAGGTGTTTGGAAGCTTGCAATGAATTGAAACAACCTGGATCACCTTGTGGCAACTCAACTGCGAATGGGCCTGAGTTTGATTTGGAGCTTTGTGATTTTGAGGTTACAGATGTGTGAGAAGTGTTTGGATAGCTCACATGTGATGTATATGATGTGTCTACAACATTGGTTTTGATAGAATTGCTCTTTATTTGAAAATTCGAATGTTACTTGAAAAAGAAGCAATTTCTGGTTTTTTGAGAGTGAAAGGAAGAAGAGCATGTGTTTTTATGCTTTGGTGTACTCAAACTGATCAGAAAGGATCCCTATTGATAGTAGAGCAAGTTTTTTTGGGAGAAATAGTGATTGGTGGCTGGATCACCCTATTATCCATTGAGTTTTGTCATGTAGCCAAAGTCTCCTCTAGCCATTGACTTGAGTCAATCTTGCAGGCCTATGGTCTTCTGATCCTTAGACTAATCTTGACTCATTTGCAATGTTGCAGACTGATACATGCCAGCTCTATGCATCCATTCAATGCATCATGACAAAGTTGGAGTTTTTGGAAATGAACCTTGAATGCCACATGCCTAAGGGATTGGATTTTTGACTTGGTGGCCTTGTGATCAAATTCTTCATCATTCATGTTGATTTTGGACAGAAATATAATGATGAAAGTGTCCAAAATTGGCTCAAGAAATCGTGGGATACAAGTTATGTACCAATGCTGTTGTGTAGGCAGGGTGAAAAATGCCATTTTTGGAGGCTTATAACTTCTTGCACAAGTTTAACCATGGGAGGCTCTTGTACTTTTTGGAAAACCCCTATATCATACTTCAACTTTGATGTTTAACTTTGGTCCTGAATCATCTTGGATCATAATGAAAAATGGCCTCAAAGTTGGTGAAAATACAAAACAGATTCTGTCCAAAAATTTCACTAAGTGTTTGAAAAATGTCCATTTTCCATTTTTTTATGATTTTGATCAATCCATAACTCAAAATCCATGAGGATTTGGAATATGTTGTAGTTGACAATCTTGAAGTATGTAATGAGAGCTTTCATTTGAGCTTCGTATGGAAGAAAAGGTTACTTGGATAACAAGTTATGGTCTTGCAAAGTTGGGTAAAAATCACTTTTTTCCATGACTTAGTGAAAATTCAAATTTCTTAAGATTGCCCCTTTTGCAAGTAACCCTACTTTTCTTGATTTTTCTTGATGGATGATGATCCAAACCATAAGTTAACATTGTTTTTAACTTAGAGAAGCCATGTTTGTCAAGAAACCCCAAAAGCCAAACTTGGTTTTTTTTGCACAGTTGACTTTTTGTCAGATGAATTTTAAGCTTTGTGATTCTCTATGAAATCAAGTCTTTGACCTAATTCAAACCTAATGGATGGATTCCATAGGTGTTTTAGAGTGTCTTGAATCATGTCCCAAGGTTTGAGATCATGTCTTGGTCAAAAGTCAAAGGTAGAGTTGACTTTTTCTCAAAAACCCTAGTTTGTGGTCCAGATGAATTTGCATCTTCATATTGCTCATGAACCAAGTTCTTTGTGTTTATTCGAACTTTTAAGAGGATCAATATAATATAGTGGAGGTCTTCAAAACATTCCTTGAAGTTTTGGCTCATGCCTTGCTCCAAAAGTCTACTTAGGGGTGAATTAGGTCAAGAAACCCTAATTCCTGATTTTTAATGAATGCATCCGCTGAGGCTATTTTGAACTTATTATTGGATCCAAAAGGTTCCATTGAGATTCTTGGATCATGTTTTGAAGTATTGGCTCATGCCCAGATGAAAAGTTTTCTCTGGAGGCCTTGGTCGACAAAAACCCTAATTTGGTGACACTAATGATCTTAAGGCTTGATTAGCTTGAAGTGTTGCATTCCCAAGCTTAATTCTTGATGTGGGAAACCTATTGGCCCTCTATGAATGTTTGAGAGGCTTGATAAGTTAAAGATCATGTCAGTTTTTGATTGATCCTTTTCCTGGATGCTTTGAGAGGGCTCAATAACCCTAATTCTTGGTTGGAGTGAATGCTCAACAATCTTTGAGAGGATTGATGAGGTATGAAGGTACATCCATATTGTGCTGATGATTTGCACAATGATGGGAAATCTTATGGTCAAAATTTAGGGTATGACAATTGGGAGAAACAATGTTTTCAGATCTTCTGTCATGCCTTCCATAACCCTTCTAAAAGAATATTTCAACCATAGCAATAAATTCAAAAATATTTTCATCAGTACCATTGGAAACTTGAACTTCATGATCACTCATATTTGCTTTAAACATCATTCCTTTAATTTTCTTCTTTGACATGTTATCAATATTCATGTAAAAAATGAGCAAGGATCCAAAAAATTCATTAACTTTCATTGAGGAAACATGTGTTTTCTCAATGACAATGACCTTCACATCAAACCTTTTCGGAAGAGAACTTATAATCATTCTTACAAGCTTCTATTCTGACATCTTTTCACTGAGCGTAAAAGAGTTACTGGCTATCTCACAGACACGAAGATTTTATGGATTTAGGTGCTTCCAAGATTTTGAAGCTTATAGATATCCAAGATGCAAATCAACTATTAATTGATTAGTTTTGATGATGACAACACTTGAAGTCAAACAACTGTTTAAGATAGATCAAACAACATTTGAAGTCAAGAAATGGCTGAAGATAGCTCAAGAGATCAAAGTTGGACACGATGTTTGATCATGTCATCCTCTTGAATAAAGTTAGACATTTGTTTAAAGTCAACATTATATTTCAATGAATTTCAAGAGAAGACTTAGGTTTTAAGGATCACCGATGGTTTAACCTTTCAAACTCGCAGATGATGGTAATCTACATGGAGATATCTCAAGTCTCATCAAGAAGACTCAATGTTCTTGTGTGATGTTAAAGTCAATGATAATGATGTCAATACTTGAAGCTTCAGAGTGTGAAAGAGAGAAGGTGTAAAAGCTTGTCTAGACGTGTACATCTGAGTGACCGGTGTCTTGTAAAGACACAAAGGTATTTCTGGAAACATTCTGGCTAAATCATACACACACACACACACACACAAACTTAAAACTCTTGAGAAACCCATCATTTTATGATTAAATCACCAGCAAAATATTTTTGAGGCCTTGCTAGATGATTAGGATAATGTTTAATTGATTGAGGGAATTTTTCTAACAGTCTAGTTGATTACACTATATGCCTAATCAAATAGATCATGTTTGGCTGAGTCTAAAATCGATTGGTACAATCTCTTAATGATCAGTAATAACTCTATCAAAATCTTCCCTTTGTGGCCTTAGCAATCGATTATTTAGGTTGCCTAATCGATTAGCCTAAACCATTAGGACATTGAATAGGCCCATGGATTGTTTCCAAATTTATACCACACCTTGGCTCGTAAATAGAGAGTTTCTCTATCACTTTTTCATATCCAAAAAACATGAAAAATATTGCTTTTTCATTTCTCTCACCATCTATCTAAATCTCTCATATTTCCTCACATATTTTAATCATAGTGCTTTGAGAGTGTTATTGCATCTATGTGAGGATATTTGTTCTTGGTCAGGGAAAATTTGTAAATTTACTAAAATTGTATTTCTCTTGTGTAAATAATTATTCCATAAGATGTTGATGTTTTTGGTTGTGAGCTAAATCGATTAAAAGCTCTTGTTTGTATTAGAGGATTGTCTTAGGAAGTTTCCATTTGGTTTGTGAACTCCACCATTAAAGAAAAAGTTCTCTTTTGATTCGTGAAGACCAGCGAATGAAAATCTCTACAACGATTCTTGAGTTCAGCTTGATTAAAAGATCTATTAGTTCAATATCATTCCGATTAAAATCTCTCTTGGTTTGAGAGTTTAGCCTAGTGTTAAAGCTCAGTAGGTCCAAGATCAATCCGCTTAAAATATCTGGTGGTTTATGAGTTCAGATTGGTGTAAAAACTAAGTAGGTTCGAGATCACCTAGGTAAAAATCTCAGCTCAGTTTTTGGTCATCGTGTGTAAAACCCAAGTTTGGTTCGGAGGATATTCAACTGAAAAATCGGTCTTGGTTTGAGATCAGCTTGTGTAAAATCTCTTTTTGGTTTGAAGACTAACCACTCTAAGTCATGTACGATTTTTATTGAGAAGTTAACATGAAAACTTCATTTCCTTATATAAGGGGGTTCGTAGGCACAAATTTTTATAACTTCTCAGGTTTAGTGGATACTCTCAATAACAATTTTTGGAGACATGAGTAGGTCTTCTTGGCTGGATATGTATAATTTTTTTAGTGTTATTTCACTTGGTTTTTCATTGCATATTTAATCAAAATGTTTTCAATCTCTATCTTTACAAATGATTTTATTTTAAACCAAAGTTTTTCAAAATATTTAATAAGAATGCTAGTAGTCTCAGTTTTGAAGAGCTTTACATGTTCTTTTTATCATGATATTTTCTTTACTTGTTAAACAAGATGAGCTGTCCACATAAGATGGATTACTTGATGTACAAGTAATAAACTAGTTCCATAGTTTGTTAGAGAGTTTGTTATTAGTTAACTGAAATTAGTTAGAGAATAACTAACTCTAGTATTCTACAAATACCAATGTACATTGTAATGGTTCAGCATTTGTGAAATACAAGACTTGATCTTCTTCTTCTTCCTTTTCTATGCAATGCTAGCTTTATCTTTTGTTCATCAATGGTGTATATGTTGAGATTTTACATGGTATCAGAGCCTGGTTTAAGATCCAGTGGGCCACCTTCTATGGTTTCCGCTATCGGGCCACCCACCATTTATTTCCACGCTCCAGATGTCCAGTCCTGGGTGTGAGGGGGTGTGTTAAGAGTCCCACATTAGACAATATATGACACGAACATGTGTTTATAAGTGGGGGAAATCCTCACTCTACCAACCAGTTTTGTAGGGTTGAGTTAGGCCCAACCACATTTTTGTGCCTAAGCTCACATCTAATTTGGCTTGTCAATTGATTTTTGACAAATCTTCTTGTTTCATACAGAACACTTACTCCAAGAGGATGATTGGTGCAGCTGAATTGAAGGGAGGACTGTACATTCTCAATCAACCATCAGTTACCATTCCTCCCACTATTCCTCCATCCATCAACACCCTAGATAGCTTAGCCAATACCTCTGTAAATTCTGACCACATATCTGATTGTAATATTTGGCATTGGAGGCTTGGTCACCTTTCCAATGCCAAATTGATTGAAATAAAGAAGAGTTTTCCTTTTGTGACTGTTACAACTTCTAATACAACTTGTGATATCTATTTTTATACCAAACAAAAATGACTACCTTTCCCTGATAGCAACCACAAGTCCAAAGATGTCTTTGATTTAGTCCATATGGATATTTGGGGACCCTTATCCATTCCATCAATTAATGGCCATAGATATTTCTTAACTGTTGTTGATGATAAGAGTCGTTTTACATGGAACTTTCTCATGAAACACAAATCAGAAACTAGTATCCTACTCAAAGCCTTTGTGTCTACAGCCTTAACCCAACACAACAAAGCCATTAAGTTTATTAGAACTGATAATGGTAATGAATTCCTATTAGTTGATTATTATAAATCCAAAGGAATTATACATCGTACCTTATGTGTTGGTACTCCTCAACAAAATGGGATAGTTGAGAGGAAGCACCAACACCTCCTTGCCATTACTAGAGCACTCTTGTTTCAAGCCCAACTCCCCAAAAATTTCTGGTCCTATGTTGTTAGTCATGCTACTTGTAACACCCCACTTTCCCATTTTTATAAAATATAGAAATATTACTAAAATAATCATAGTTTACAACCAAAAGTAGGATGCCACATCATCAAAAATCAACATACGAAACTCCTTTCATTAATGAAATAAAACAGCAGAAAAATAATTATTTATTCAATTCACGGCCGCATGCCAACAACGTCAAAAATCCACATAAAACGTGGTCCACCATAAGTTCAATAAAACAAAACGATACGTAACCCAATAAATAACAAATAACGAATAACAAATGATAAAAAAACTCCAAAAATCCCGTGTTACGTATCAGAGCGACTCCTAAGACTCGATCAAGCAACACACACTCCATGCACACTCAAGTACCTGGATTATCTGTACTTCCAAAGAAGAACAGACGCAACAAACAACAAAGGGGTGAGAACTACATTCAATAAATAACAGTGCATAATATATGTTAAGAGTAGTAATCACACCATCACACATAGCAAGCACACTATCATGACACACTTGTCATTTTCATACATAATTCAATAGACATAAAAGGATGCAATGTGACTCAATAACTGACACAATGCATGTGGTACCAAAACACCATGGTTCATTCAATCGAACCCGATTCATAATAGAATCCGAATAGATCACATACACCCCTACTTGGCAACGATCTATCCCACCATACTCCACAGTGGAGTCCAGATAAGCCACATACACTCCTCCTGAGCAATGACTCATCACCACCAGTACACCATGAATGCATGACGATATTTATGCATATGACACATATGTATAATATTAATTACACATCCTCACGATCCTCCTGATCATACATCAGATATCTATTCACCAAGATATGCACCACAACAGAAAACACCTCACACGTCGATAATTAGTTAACTATCTAATTAATTCACCTAAAATTACTAAATCAATTATTTTTATCACCAATTCTACATTCCTCAGGTTCTGACATCTATTCCCAACCTCTCAACCCAAAAGAAACTGTTTCGGACGCAAAAACAGGGAAGAAATCGTGAAAACGGAAAAATTCTGCACTCTCGCTGGTCATACGCGTATTGCCCTGGGCCGTATGCGTATTGCACAACTCGCTCGCCCATCCTGCTGTGTATCATACGCATAATGCCTCTCCTCCCGCCCTGCCATACGCGTATTGCCCTACCTATTACGCGTATGGGCAGAGATGTTCATTCTCTCAGAAATTCAACATTTTAGATCCAAATACGCGTACTCCTTCTCATACGCGTAAGGCCAGATTCCATACGCGTACCATTACGCGTACGGGCAGAGGGTCGTGTCACAAGTGAGCTCCATACGCGTATACCCCTCGTAACGCTTGGCCATATGCGTAACAACCTGCATGTTACGCGTATTTCCCTCTGGCACACAAAGCCATACGCGTAACGCCTTCCATATTACGCGTATGGGCAGAGACTGTGAAAAATCCCCATTTTTCATATCAGTCCGAATTCTACCACCTTGATCTCTGTTCCACACTCCATATCAATCCTAAAATTGTTTCTACAACAATTTTAGGTCCTATTTTTCATCTTACCTCTTTCACCTATCATTACTAATCAATTGGGTAATTTCTAGATCTAAATTCGTTGTCCCAACCTGCAACAAAACCAGATCTGCAACAGATGCACACTAACAACACATCAGAGTTTCAATCACACGAATTTCAGATTCATATCAACATCATATCAAGGATTTTCACACAATCAAGTAGATAATTCGAATTCAAACACAATACGAAAATTCCTAAGAGGGGAAGGAACCCTCACTACCCTTACATGGTATTAGCACCTATATTGAAGGCATTCTCCCCCCTTACCTCGAATTCTTGATTAAAATCCTGCGAAAATTGGTTCTGGAGATTGCCCTAGCAGTTGTTCTTCCCTTGTTCTTCCTTCTCTTACTCCCTCTTGGTGACAATTGTGATTATTACTAAAACTACCCCTAATCCTGATTAAAGTTTATTTTTTTCCTTATTTCTCTCCTACTAACCATATTCTAATTAAATCGAATTTTTATTTTTAATTATCATAATAGTAATAGTGATAATAAATATAATAATAATAATACCACTCATGTTAATAATAATAATAATAATAATCATAATATTGAGCATAATAATGATAATATTACATTATATTCTAATGTTATTGGATATGCCTCATATTATTCATTACCATATTATTACTACCCCTACGCGCTCAAACACCAACACACCCTAAACAAGGCCAAACAATCAAAATACACACGACGATTAAATAAATTAAAATGAGGTGTTACAACTCTCCCCCACTTAAATTATTTTCATCCTCGAAAATGTACCTGGTGGAAATAGCTCCGGATATGACTCTCGCATCCTGCTCTCCAGCTCCCAAGTCACACTCCCTCCAGCAGCTCCTCCCTAAGCTACTCTCACCAAAGGAATCTCCTTCCCTCTGAGTTGTTTCATCTTGCGATCCTCGATCCTTATCGGCATCGTCTCCACAGTAAAATTATCTCTAATCTGCACCTCATCCCTCTGGATAACATGAGATGGATCAGATACATACTTCCGAAGTTGCGACACATGAAACACGTCATGCAAGTTCGAAAGTTCAGGTGGCTACGCTACCCTATAGGCAACTGCACCTACTCTCTGCAAGATCTGATACGGTCAAATAAGCTTAGGATCTAACTTCTTTGATTTCAATGCACACCCAACACCAGTCACTGGGTTGACTCTCAGGAACACGTGGTCACCTTCACTGAATTCCAGGTCTTTCTTCCGATTATCATGATAACTTTTCTGCCTACTCTAAGACGCTTTCATCTTCTCGCGGATCATCTGAATTGTCTCAGCAGTCTGTTGCACAATCTCAGGTACAAGCACCATATTTTCACCAGTCTCATACCAACACAGAGGCGTCCTACACCTCCTACCATACAAAGCTTCGAAAGGTGCCATTCCAATGCTAGAATGGTAACTATTGTTATACATGAACTCGATCAATGGTAAATGAGTATCCCACACACCACCTTTCTCCAACACACAGGCTCTCAACAAATCTTCCAACGACTGAATAGTCCTCTCTGATTGACCATCGGTCTGTGGATGATAAGCCGAGCTCAACCTCAATTTAGAACCCAAAGCTTCCTGCAGACTCTTCCAAATCTCTGAAGTGAACCTCAGATCTCTATCTGATACTATGCTCGACGGAACACCATGAAACTTCACAATTATCCTGATATAAATCTCCGCCAGCTTTGACAACGGAAAACTGATGTTAATTGGTATAAAATGAGCGGATTTCGTAAGTCGATCCACCACTACCCAAATAGCATCAAAGCCTCTCGCCGTATTTGGCAAACCAGTAACAAAATCCATAGTAATACTGTCTCATTTCCATTCCAGAATTTCCAACGGTTGCATTAACCCCGAAGGCTTCTGGTGTTCCACTTTTGACTTCTGACATGTCAAATAAGCATAAACAAACTGAGCTATGTCCCTCTTCATACCGGACCACCAAAATAACTTCTTCAAGTCATGATACATTTTCGTAGCTCCCAGATGGATACTTAAGCTACTCCGGTGACTTTCCTCTAAGATCGCTTTCCTCAATTCATCATTATCCGGTACACAAATTCTGCCCCGAAATCTCAATACACCAACGTTATCCACTTTAAAATCATTATCAGGATCATCTCCTCCTATAGGCATCAAGTCCACTAGCTTCAAATCAAGTCTCTGATTTTCTTTAATTACATCCAAAAAGTCATTATTCACCTTAAGCATACCCAATCTAACACTCTCAGGTGTAGTTTCACAAACCATACTCAAGTCTCTAAACTGTTCAATCAATTCCATTTCTTTTACCATCAATGCCGACATATGAATTGTCTTCTGACCAAGAGCATCTGCTACAACATTAGCTTTCCCTGGATGATAACTCAAATTAAAATCATAGTCTTTCAAGAACTCCAACCATCTCCTCTGCCTCATATTCAATTCCTTCTGATCGAACAAATACTTCAGACATTTATGATCACTGAATACTTCGAATCTCGATCCATACAAATAATACCTCCAAATTTTTAATACAAAAACCACTGCAGCTAATTCAAGATCATGAGTAGGATAGTTCCTCTCATGCACCCTCAATTGCCGCGATGCATACGCCACTACCTTGCCATCTTGCATTAACACTCCGCTTAATCCCATCTTAGACGCATAACAATACACCACAAAAGGTTCACTTGGACTTGGTAGAATTAATGTTGGTGCCGTAGTCAATTTCTTTTTCAACTCTTTGAAACTTTCCTCACAAGCCGCATCCCAAACAAAACTTGATTCTTTCTAGTTAACTGAGTCAATGACAACGCCAAATTAGAAAACCCTTCAATAAATCTTCGGTAATAACCTGTCAAACCCAAGAAACTTCTAATTTCCGTCGCTGTCTTCGGTGGCTCCCACTGAAATACCGCACTTACTTTAGATGGATCCACCGCTATGCCATCACCAGAAATAACATGACCCAAGAAACTCACGGTCTTCAACCAGAATTCACATTTCGAGAACTTTGCAAACAATTTATTATCTTTCAACACCTGTAATGCAATTCTCAAGTGTCCTGCATGATCTTCGTCAGACTTAGAATAAATCAGTATGTCATCAATTAATACCACAATAAACTGATCCAGATAAGAGTGAAAGATACGATTCATATACTCCATAAACATACCCGGCGCATTAGATACTCCGAAAGGCACCACTGCATATTCGTAATGTCCATAGCGAGTTCTGAGCGCAGTCTTATGAATATCATCTTCCTTTACTCTAATCTGATGGTAACCCGACCTCAAATCAATTTTGCTGAAAACACGAGCTCCCACCAGCTGATCCATTAAGTCATCAATCCTCGGAAGTGGATACTTATTTTTAATGGTCACTTTATTCAACTGATGGTAATCAATGCACAGACGCATACTACCATCCTTCTTTTTCACCAACAACACTAGAGCTCCCCACGGCGACAAACTCGGTCTAATAAACTTCTTATCAAGCAATTCCCCAATCTGAGATTTCAACTCTGCCAATTCTGATGCAAACATCCTATACGGTGCCATAGATATAGGTCTGGTACCAGGAACAAGATCAATAGTAAATTCAACTTCTCTCGTCGGAGGCAATTCTGTAATGTCATCTGGAAATACTTCAGGAAATTCACTCACCACCGGTAACTCATTAACTGAAGTCTTACTTTCAACAGATAACGAGGAAAACACTGCAAACATCTTAGCTTCATCCTCCAACAACGTCCTCAACTCTCTACTAGACAAAGAATCTGCTAATGCTTCCTCTTCAGGAGTAAGAAACAATAACGTCTTCCTAAAGCAATCAATGTAAACCCAGTTGAACTCCAACCAGTTCATCCCCAAAATAATATCGAGATTACCGAGTGGCAAACAAATCAAGTCCACTCTGAAATCTCTACCAAACATAGTCAGCGGACACTTCAAACACACCAAGGAAGTAACCACAAAACCAATAGACGGAGTTTCAATCGTCATCCTCTGATCTAGAGTAGACGACACAATTCCTAATCTCTTCACACCGTCAACAGAAATAAACGAGTGGGTTGCACCCGTGTCAATGATAGCAATCAAAGGAATATCATTAATAAAACAAGTACCTTTGACGGAACGCTCCTCATTGGTGGATTGGGCTCCCACCAAGGCAAACACCTTCCCACTGGCCTGAGATTTCTTTGGCTTCTCACAGTGAGTGCTGATATGACCCTTTTCTCCACTGTTATAACAGGTAGGCATAGTGGCCTTACAATCTGCTATAACATGACCTGGTCGCCCACACTTGAAACACTTCTTCACCTCATTCGGACAATTATTAGCACGGTGACCCGCGCCACCGCATCGGAAACACTTGAGAGTATCAGGAACCACTCCTCCCTCTTTTGGTTTCTTTCCTACAGCAGCTTTCTGTTTTCCCTTATCAGCTGGAGCACTGTAAGGAGTACCCCCAAACCTCTGCTTACCCTTCCGGTCACTTACAGCCTTATAGTGAGCAATCCGGGCCCTGTTGTCATTATCATAAATTCGGCTTCTGCTAACCAGTTCTAAATAATTCCTTATCTTCTGACAAGCAATGCCCTGTTTGATCTCGGGACGCATCCCATTCTCAAACTTCAAGTATTTCGAAGTCATAGCTTCTTCCGTATTGTAATGAGCACAATATTGTACCAACTCTTCAAACCAAGCAGCATATTCAGCAACAGTCATGCTACCCTGTTTCAGCTCCAGGAATTCAATCTCTTTTGCACTACGAATATCTTTCGGAAAGTACTTTTCCAGAAACTCAACCTGAAACACTGTCCAAGTAATCTCAGTACCCGCAACTTCCAACCTATGACGGCTATTGTCCCACCAGACCTCTGCCTCTCCTTCCAGCATATGAGTGCCAAACCGTACCTTCTGAGCATCGCTGCATCCCATGGTCCAGAAGATTTTCTCAACAGCCTTCAGCCATTTCTGTGCAGCCTCAGGATCCAAAATACCTCTTTCATAAGTAGGCGGCTTATTGCTCTGGAACTGTGCTAAGTCGCGGAACTGCGCACCCCCTGCCTGATTGGTGTTCTCTACCGCTTGTTCCATAGCTTGCATAGCAGCAGCAAGAGCAACATCATTCCTTCCTGCCATACTGTCCAATAATCAACATACGGTTAGAACACACAATTGACTCCTATTCTAAGGACAAACTCTACTACTGAACCTGGCCGGACGGACCGACCTGCTCTGATACCAATTGTAACACCCCACTTTCCCATTTTTATAAAATATAGAAATATTACTAAAATAATCAGAGTTTACAACCAAAAGTAGGATGCCACATCATCAAAAATCAACATACGAAACTCCTTTCATTAATGAAATAAAACAGCAGAAAAATAATTGTTTATTCAAGTCACGGCCACATGCCAACAACGTCAAAACTCCACATAAAACGTGGTCCATCATAAGTTCAATAAAACAAAACGATACGTAACCCAATAAATAACGAATAACGAATAACAAATGATAAAAAAACTCCCAAAATCCCGTGTTACGTATCAGAGCGACTCCTAAGACTCGATTAAGCAACACACACTCCATGCACACTCAAGTACCTGGATTATCTGTACTTCCGAAGAAGCACAGACGCAACAAACAACAAATGGGTGAGAACTATATTCAATAAATAACAGTGCATAATATATGTTAAGAGTAGTAATCACACCATCACACATAGCAAGCACACCATCATGACACACATGTCATTTTCATACATAATTCAATAGACATAAAAGGATGCAATGTGACTCAACAACTGACACAATGCATTTGGTACCAAAACACCATGGTTCATTTAATCGAACCCGATTCATAATAGAATCCAAATAGATCACATACACCTCTACTTGGCAACGATCTATCCCACCATACTCCACATTGGAGTCCAGATGAGCCACATACACTCCTCCTGAACAATGACTCATCACCACCAGTACACCATGAATGCATGACAATATTTATGCATATGACACACATGTATAATATTAATTACATATCCTCACGATCCTCCTGATCATATATCAGATATCTATTCACCAAGATACGTACCACAACAAAAAATACCTCACACGCCGATAATTAGTTAACTATCTAATTAATTCACCTAAATTTACTAAGTTATTTTTATCACCAATTCCACATTCCTCAGGTTTTGACATCTATTCCCAACCTCTCAAACCAAAAGAAACCATTTCGGACGCGAAAACGGGGAAGAAATCGCGAAAACGGCAAAATTCTGCACTCTCGCTGGTCATACGCGTATTGCCCTGGGCCGTACGCGTATTGCCCAGCTCGCTCGCCCATCCTGCTGCGTATCATACGCGCAATGCCTCTCCTTCCGCCCTGCCATACGCGTATTGCCCTACCTATTACGCGTATGGGCAAAGACGTTCATTCTCTCAGAAATTCAACTTTTCAGATCCAAATACGCGTACTCTCTCTCATACGCGTAAGGCCAGATTCCATACGCGTACCATTACGCGTACGGGCAGAGGGCCGTGTCACAAGTGAGATCCATACGCGTATACCCCTCATTACGCTTGGCCATACGCGTAACAACCTGTATGTTACGCGTATTGCCCTCTGGCACACAAAGCCATACGCGTAACACCTTCCATGTTACGCGTATGGGCAGAGACTGTGAAAAATACCCATTTTTCATATCAGTCTGAATTCTGCCACCTTGATCTCTCTTCCACACTCCATATCAGTCCTAAAATTGTTTCTACAATAGTTTTAGGTCCTATTTTTCATCTTACCTCTTTCACCTATCATTACTAATCAATTGGGTAATTTCTAGATCTAAATTCGTTGTCCCAACCTGCAACAAAACCAGATCTGCAACAGATGCACACTAACAACACAGCAGAGTTTCAATCACACGAATTTCAGATTCATATCAACATCATATCAAGGATTTTCACACAATCAAGTAGATAATTCGAATTCAAACACAATACAAAAATTCCTAAGAGGGGAAGGAACCCTCACTACCCTTACATGGTATTAGCACCTATATTGAACCCATTCTCCCCCTTACCTCAAATTCTTGATTAAAATCCTGCAAAAATTGGATCTGGAGATTGCCCTAGCAGTTGTTCTTCCCTTGTTCTTCCTTCTCTAACTCCCTCTTGGTGACAATTGTGATTATTACTAAAACTACCCCTAATCCTGATTAAAGATTATTTTTTTCCTTATTTCTTTCCTACTAACCATATTCTAATTAAATCAGATTTTTATTTTTAATTATCATAATAGTAATAGTGATAATAAATATAATAATAATAATACCACTCATGTTAATAATAATAATAATAAGGCTTAAATGCACTTTTGGTCCCCCTAGTTTGGCGTTTTTACACTTTTGATCCCCCTATTACAAAACCTGTGTTTTTGGTTCCTTTAATTTAGTGCGCTTTGCATTTTATTGGTCCCCCCTCCACTTTTGCTTACGTGGCAGTGATGATTAGGATAAAAAAATTATTTTTAATTAGTTTGCAAAGATGACTAGGATATTTTATTAATTAATATGTTTTTAACTAATTTAATATTTAATAATGTTTTTAACTACATTAATATTTAATAATCTTAAGTAAGTTTATTTAATTAATTAATTAAAATATTGAAATTATTTCTGGGCCTAAGCCCATTTACTTAGAGCATCAGTCCAATACACATTTGTCAACATATGATGTATATATGAGTTATATAAACAATTGCATATTTTGTAAAACAATCGATGTGGAACTCTCACAGGTGTAGGTTGGTTTATCTTCATGCACAGTATCAATCCATCATCATTTTCACTTGTGTAGGTTGGTTTATTTGCAACCCATCCAATCATATGCCTCTAAACTTCCTCCATCCATGCCAACATGCAACGAAAAACAAAATCCAACATGAAACTTTAGTAGCGCAGTAAAAACCAATGCTCCCTCCATCTTCATTTCATGAAAAAGGAACCTGCAGAAATAAAAGAGGTTTAGAGAGGTGAAAGGTGAGTGATTGTTGTGTTGCAGTGAGGTTGAAAGGTTGATATTGAGAGGTTTAGAGAGTGAGAATGAGAGCAGAGAGGTTCAGCTATGTCAAAGCCTCCTGCAACTGCTTCTCCATTTCCTAAAGACGGAAGCCCTTTTCCATTGTGCATATTTTTCTCAGCTGTCTCCAATAATTTCCATAAGGTGAAAATGCAATACCTGTGCATCCATATGATATTATTTCCATAGCTACAATTTTAGGCCTAGATGCAAATATGATATCATGGGTTTTAAGTACCTCCTTGCCATGTCTCTTAGTTTTCTATGTGGTGTAGAGGTAACTAGATGGTGTATGTGTCTTATAATAGGAAGCTTTCATTATACACGCTGGAGGTGGCTGCAATGATTAATTTACTCATTAATTTCATGATTAATTTAACTAAACTAACTCATTAATCTCATGATTAATTTCGTGCTTGTTGTACTTACTGCCATTTCTTTTACTTTCAACTAAATGTTACCAATGTGAAAACAATAGAAAACAACAGTAGAAAACATTGGAAAATGCAAGCAGAACAATTCAAAGCAGTATTAAAATATTGGGAGCAAAGTATATGAAAGCAATTTCAACTAAATGCAAGCAGAACAATTCAAAGCAGTATTAAAATATAACAACCTTAGAAAATAACAGGAAAATAGAAAACAACCTTAGAAAACAATGAAAACAATATAAGATGTTGGAAAATGCAACAAAAGCTAATCACCAGGACAAGAAAATGCAAGGTTTCCTCCATGTTAATTCATTTGTTAAAGAATTATGTAAATACACAGATATGTAAATGTAATATGAATTATTGTTGTGAGGTGAGTGATTGTTGTGTTGCAGTGAGGTTGAAAGGTTGATATTGAGAGGTTTTGAGAGTGAGATATGAGTTGTGGTGAGGTTTGTGTTGAGTGAAACTTGAAAAATGAAATGGGAAGAATATGGAAATTGAGAGATGTGAGAGAGTTTATGGAAGAGTCTCACATCGTTTTTCTTTAGTATTAAGGAAGAGTTTATAAAGCTTCAACAACATTAGACAATTAAATAAATTGGTTGGATGGAAATGGGCCTTCAACATTAATTATATCTTGTCCATAGTCTCAAAATTTTAATTAATTAAATATCAATTTAAATTAATAACTCTCTTACAGAAATATTAAAATTATTAAATTAATTAAAGACATTATTAAATGTTAAAATATCCTATTCATCCTGCCACGTAATTAAAAATATTTTTTTATTCTAATCATCACTGCCACGTAAGCAAAAGTGGAGGGGGACCAACAAAATGCAAAGCGTACCAAATTAAAGGGACCAAAAACACAGGTTTTGTAATAGGGGGATCAAAAGTGTAAAAACGCCAAACTAGAGGGACCAAAAGTGCATTTAAGCCTAATAATAATCATAATATTGAGCATAATAATGATAATATTACATTATATTCTAATGTTATTGGATATGCCTCATATTATTCATTACCATATTATTACTACCCCTATGCGCTCAAACACCAACACTCCCTAAACAAGGCCAAACAATCAAAATACACACGACGATTAAATAAATTAAAATGGGGTGTTACACTACTCATCTCATAAATAGACTCCCTACACCATTTTTGAATCAGAAATCACCTTTCCAATTACTCCATGATAGTCTTCCTAATATTAACTCTCTTAGAGTGTTTGGTTGTTTGTGTTTTGCTGCTATATTACCAACACATAGGAAGAAAATTTATTCCAGATCCAAGAAATGTCTTTATCTTGGCTTTAAAACTGGAGTCAAGGGTCACATTTTATTTGACTTACAATCCAATGAACTCTTCTTATCCAGAGATGTCATTTTTTTTAAACTAATTTGTCATACAAACATTCTTTGTCCTCATCTGTTAAACACACTTCCTCAACACATCCTTCAAATCTTAACACATTCTTTGACTTCCCATACATTGTTGAATCTGATACACAAAACACTACCCCTCCACACTCTTCTTCACCTGAACCAACACCAATGTGTCTTTCTGATAATACACCTCATCATAATATTTCTGACAGTTCCTCACCATCTTATAATATCCCTACTATTTCACCTAATCCTAACCCTAATCCTCCTTTAAGAAAATCTTCTAGAACTAACAAACCTCCAAACTATCTTCAAGATTACCATTGCAATCTCATTGAGAGTACAGTTCCACTTTCCAATTCAGATGCTACTCAATTGTCTTCTAACAGTAAGTATCCATTATCTGATTTTTTATCATATCATAATCTGTCTCCTGTACACAATCAATATCTTCTTCACTTATCTTCAATTTCTGAGCCTCATACTTATGAAGAAGCTATTGGTAATAAACATTGGCATGATGCTATTCAGTCTGAACTGAAAGCTCTTCAACAGACACATATATGAACATTAGTTCCTTTACCTCAGCATAAAAGAGTCATTGGATGTAGATGGGTTTTCATACTCAAGCAACATGCTGATGGTTCTGTAGAGAGGTATAAAGCTCAGTTAGTGGCCAAGGGTTTTACTCAGACTGAAGGTTTAGACTACATGGATACTTTCAGCCATGTTGTAAAGATGACCACTATAAGAGTCTTCATCGCCATTGCTGCTGCTCATCATTGGCCTTTGTAACACCCCCTTTCTATACCCCCAAATAATCACATAAATCATTTAGGCACATATAAAATAATTCGCCTGAGTACGATTAAAACATAGTATAAAAGAGGCATGTCACATCATACACTCATGCAATACATCCATCACCTGCTCATAATATTGATATGCAACAGTGGGTAACTTGCCACAGAGGAACTTTGTCCTTACACCCACATCTCAATATTTAGAATAAAAGAGAAAACATCTAAAATATTGAATAACAACCACATATATATATATACATCAACATATATATACATCATCCAGTATGAATCACAAGCAACATCATGTTTATATACACAAATTTATCAGCAAGATACATATGCAAATGTATCACAAAAGATCAAACGTCCTAGCTACCCGGTGCTACATATCAGAGCCAACCGACCAACAAGGAAAATGAAGACACGCTTCACAAAAAGACCGCCAGATACCTAATCTGCAATGCCTCATAGAGCATCATAAAACAGCAGAAGGGTGAGAAATATTATCATAATAACAATGCATATAATTATGTACTACAACATAAATATATAACACATATTCTCACCACAACTCATCATATATCACAATATAGATATATCATCAAGCATATTCATTATGCATACATTCGCCATTATCATCATTCCACATGAACACACACATACTTGTTCATTCAACAATGCATCATTATAAGATACAGTTTATATCATTTCCCATAAACATACATATATCAATGTTTATTCATCAATGCACAAATACAAAGATGATCAATGCAACTCATAGAGACCGACTCTCGACTCTATGCAGATGCATGCGGTACCGACTCATCACCCGAGCTCAATTGAAGAACTCAATGGAAATATCCTCCCTGCCGGGCCTACGATATTTCCCCATCGCTCATACCATCATGGCATCCGATGTTTCTGGATTGTTCACGCAGACACAATCCGATTGCTCAAACCCCACAAGGGCACACAATCATTCTGAAGATTCCCACGGAATCAAGTGTAACTCATCGCAACGATTACACCCATTGACTATGCAATGTTCAGAGGATCCTCAATGATCATTTGTGTAATCAATCACTCACACCCAACAGGGACGTGATATTACACCCGATTCTCCACGGAATCGCGACACATGAATGCATGTCATGATGTTTCTCATACAAAATGACCACATACACTCATGCAATGCACACATATTTCACAATATAGTCATGCATATACCATTAAATACACACATTGCAATTTCTTGCCTTTCGGCCATAATTCATCACCACAACATGTATTTCATGCAATTTCACTTCACAACAACACGGAAGTCATACCATATCCATATCATCAACACATTGCATGATATACACTAATTACACACAATTGTAACCGTAAAATTCGACAAAACAACACATTTTCCAATTTTCGACATAATTTAATCGGCCAACAATCTCAAAAACCATTTTTACAAGAAAGAACATTTCATAAGCTTTCCAACGATATAAAGAACGTCCCGATCCGAGTTACGGATCAAGAGTTATGAATTTTCAAAAGTTAAGAATTTATTGAGAAACAGCCAGATTCGCCTGGCAACTTGAAAATTCGCCTGGCGAATCCCATTCGCCAGCACTTCGCCTGGCGAGCCAGTGGCGAATCACCAATATTGAAAAACTCCAAGAGTTACAGAAGCTACCCCCTTTCTGTAATTCCAAATTCGCCTGGCGACTGGCAATTCGCCTGGCGAATCTGCCTTCGCCAGCACTTCGCCTGGCGAGCTAGTGGCCAGACTCAATTCGCCTGGCGAATACCAAATTCGCCTGGCGAATCACACAAGAACCAGAAAAATGCTGTTACGGGTTACACGACCCAAAACCCCCAAAAACCTCATTTTTCATCCCAAATTAATTCCAACAACAAAACAATCATCAGCAATGATTCATAAACACATGGTAATCATACTACACAAATTATATCGATTTTCGACCGTAAAAACATCGATTCCCAATCATTTTATTGTTTTCGACCTAAAACTCAAAGGCTATGGAAACAAGAAAACATCCAAGCAAACCCATACATAATCATACACATTGATAAGATAACAATGTTTCACACCCTTACCCGGATTCCAAGCTCGCTAATTGATCGATCTTGATAATTTCCTAGTTTTCCCAACTTTCTCCTCTTTTCTTTCTCTCCTCTTTTCTTTCTCTTCTTTTTCTTTCTATCTTTCTCTATTTCACTTTTATTTCTCTTTTCTTTCTATTTTCTTTCTATTCTATTTCTTTCTTCTCTCATTTTCCACTAAATCAATTTAATTCATTTTTCTCACATAATTCTAATTCCACAAAATTTCTAACTTATGATTAATTATGAAAAGTCTAAAATACCCTCCATTCTAATTTCCCCGAAAACTCTCGAAAATGGTAAAATAACATTTAACACACCAATTTAACAGATAAAAATAATTATTGCCCAATTAAAATAAAAGACTCAAGAATAATGGAATAATCAAAATCGGGGCGTTACAACTCTCCCCCACTTTAGAAATTTTCGTCCTCGAAAATAATACCTGATTCAAACAACTCCGGATACGACTCTCGCATCCCACTCTCTAGTTCCCAAGTCATATTACCTTCCGCAGCGCCTCCCCACGCTACTTTCACAAGTGCAATATCCTTGCCTCTTAGTTTCTTAACTTCGCGGTCCAAAATCCTAACCGGTAAAGCTTCCACCGTAAGGTTATCTCTCACTTCAACCTCGTCCATAGGAATAACATATGACGGATCCGGAACATATTTCCGAAGTTGCGAAACATGGAATACATCATGCAAATTCGAAAGGTTCGGAGGCAACGCCACACGGTAAGCCACAACTCTAACTCGTGAAGTAATCTGATACAGACCAATAAAACGAGAAGTCAACTTCTTCGATTTCAAAGCACGACCTACACCCGTAACCGGCGTAACTCTCAAAAACACATGGTCGCCTTCTTGAAACTCAAGATCTTTCCTTCTCTTGTCATGATAGCTCTTTTGTCTACTTTGAGAAGCTTTCATCTTCTCACGAATAAACTTCACTTTCTCCGTCGTTTGTTGTACCATCTCCGGTCCAACTAACGTCCTCTCTCCGGTTTCATGCCAACACAAAGGTGTTCGACATCTCCGACCATACAAAGCCTCAAATGGTGCCATACTTATACTCGAATGAAAACTGTTATTGTAAGTGAATTCAATCAACGCCAAATAACCATCCCAAGCACCACCTTGCTCGAGTACACAAGCACGCAATAAATCCTCCAACGATTGAATCGTTCTCTCGGTTTGACCGTCCGTTTGCGGATGGTAAGCCGAACTCAATCTTAGCTTAGAACCCAAATCCTCTTGTAAACTCACCCAAAATCTCGATGTAAATCTCGGATCTCGATCCGATACAATACTCTTAGGAACTCCATGTAACTTCACAACCACAAGAACATAAATCTCGGCTAACTTCTCCAAAGGATAACTAATATCAATTGGAATAAAGTGAGCAAATTTAGTAAGCCTATCTACAATTACCCAAATAGCATTATGACCTCTTTGCGTATTCGGCAATCCTGTAACAAAATCCATCGATATACTATCCCATTTCCATTCCGGAATATCCAACGGTTGCATAAATCCACTCGGTTTTTGATGTTCCACCTTAGACTTTTGACAAGTTAAGCACGCATACACAAATTGAGCCACATCCCTCTTTAATCCGGACCACCAAAAGATTTTCTTCAAATCTTGATACATCTTATTCGCACCCGGATGAATACTTAAATTACTTCGGTGTCCTTCCTCTAGAATCATCTTTTTCAAATCCGCATCATCGGGAATACAAATACGACCACGGAATCTCAAAACTCCAAAATTATCAACCTTAAAATCCTCGTTCTCATTCATCATCAAATCAACGAACTTCAAATCCAACTTCTGCTTTTCACATACGGTTGCAAGAAAATCATTCGTAACATGTAACATACCAAGTCTCACACTTCTCGGCATCATTTCACAAACCAAACTCAAATCTCTGAAATCCTCAAAAAGTTCCCATTCTCTCATCATCAATGCGGACACATGTAACAATTTCCGACTTAAGGCATCGGCCACCCCGTTTGCCTTACCCGGATGGTAATTCAAACCAAAATCATAATCCTTCAAAAGTTCTAGCCACCTCCTTTGTCTCATGTTCAATTCTTTCTGATCAAATAAATATCTTAAGCTTTTGTGATCACTAAAAACTTCAAATCTTGCACCATAAAGATAGTGCCTCCAAATTTTCAAAACAAACACCACGGCCGCCAACTCCAAGTCATGCGTAGGATAATTCTTTTCATGCACTCTCAATTGTCTAGAAGCATAAGCCACAACTTTTCCTTCTTGCATCAAAACACCACCTAAACCCACCAAGGAAGCATCACAATACACAACAAATGGTTCATTAGGATTAGGCAAACTCAAGACCGGAGTCATTGTCAACCTTCTCTTTAGCTCATTGAAACTTTCTTCACAATGAATATCCCAAATGAAAGCCTTTCCTTTACAAGTCAATTGCGTTAAAGGAAGTGCCAACTTCGAAAATCCCTCAATAAACCTCCGATAATAACCCGCCAAGCCTAAAAAGCTTCGAATCTCCGTAACTGATCTAGGAGCCTCCCATTGCATCACCGCATCTATCTTGGATGGATCAACACTAATACCACTACCGGAAATAACATGTCCAAGGAAACTTACTTCCGACAACCAAAATTCACATTTCGACAACCTAGCATACAATTGTTTCTCTTTCAAAATTTGCAACACAATTCTCAAATGCTCTTCATGCTCCTCTTGAGACTTAGAGTAAATCAAAATATCGTCGATGAACACAACCATAAAATGATCCAACTGTTCATGAAAAATACAATTCATGTATTCCATAAACACACCCGGCGCGTTAGAAACCCCGAATGGCATCACGGAATATTCGTAATGACCATACCGTGTCCTAAATGCCGTCTTTTGAATATCCTCTTCTTTCACACGAATCTGGTGGTATCCTAATCTCAAATCAATCTTTCTAAAAACATTCGCCCCAACCAATTGGTCCATCATATCATCGATCCTTGGAAGCGGATACTTGTTCTTAATTGTCACCTTGTTCAACTGTCGATAATCAATGCATAACCGCATACTCCCATCCTTCTTCTTTACCAACAATACCGGAGCACCCCAAGGAGAAACACTTGGTCTTACAAATTTCTTGTCCAACAAGTCATTCAATTGCTTTTTCAATTCTACCAACTCCGATGCCGACATACGATACGGTGCCATCGAAATTAGTCTAGTACCTGGAACTAGATCAATAGAAAATTCAACTTCTCTTTCTGGCGGCACATCCGTAATATCTTCCGGAAACACTTCTGAAAATTCACACACCACTGGGAACACATCAAGTTCAACTTGACTCTCCACCGACAATGATGCAAACAAACCAAACAATTGAGCTTCGTCCGCTAAAAGTTTCTTCAACTCTTTAGTGGATAGGAAACTCTCAAATTCATCATCTTCCAAAGAAGGAAACCTTACTAACTTGTGATAGCAATCTATATGAACTCTATTAAATTGCAACCAGTTCATACCCAAGATCACGTCCAATCCTTCCAACGGCAAACACACTAGACCCATCTCGAAGTCTTTACCATAAATGGTCAAAGGACAACTTAAACAAACCAACGAAGTAGTTACTGACCCCATTGCTGGAGTATCAATAACCATCTTACCATCCATCAGAGACAACACAAGATTTAAACGCTTCGCGCACTCAGACGAAATAAACGAATGAGTCGCTCCCGTATCAATAACAGCAACTAAAGGTGTACTATTAATAAAACATGTACCTTTAATCAAACGGTCTACATTCGTAGTTTGAGTCCCCGCCAATGCAAACACCTTTCCGCCCGCTTGAGATTGTTTCGGCTTAGTACACTTAGTACTAATGTGACCCACTTCTCCACAATTATAGCACTTCACTACATTCCTCCTACACTCAGTAGTAGCATGCCCTACTCCTCCACAGTTAGAACATTTCACCACAGTCTTCCTACAATCAAATGATTTATGACCCATACCTCCACACTTGAAACACTTTACGGAACCAGAACTTCCTCCTCCAGACCTCCTATCAAAGTTTCCCGTATGCTTGCCCTTATCAACGGGTGTCACATAAGGTCCACCTCGAGCTTGTTGCTTTCCCTTCCTCTCATTCAAACTTTTGTAATGTGTAGAACGAGCCTTGCTATCTTCCTCAAAGATTCTACAACATTCCGTCAAATCCGTAAACCTCCTTATCCTTTGATACCCAACATCTTGCTTAATCTCCGGACGCAAACCATTCTCATACTTAATACACTTTGAGAACTCAGCAGTAATTGCAGCATAGTGAGGATGGAATTGAACCAACTCCACATACTTAGAAGTATAGTCCACCACGGACATACTACCTTGTTTCAGTTCAAGGAACTCCATCTCCTTCTTCCCTTTCACACTTTCAGGGTAATACTTCCTCAAGAACTCGGTACGAAATAAATCCCAAGTTACCTCTTCATCATCCACCTCAAGAACTTCACGCATACCGACCCACCAATCGTCGGCTTCTTCCTTCAACATGTGAGACCCAAGCCTCACCTTATTCTCTTCCGCACAACCCATAACTCTGAAGATCCTTTCAATCTCTTTCAACCACAATTGAGCTCCATCGGGATCAAATCTTCCTTTGAAGACCGATGGTTGATTCTTCCTGAACTCGTCATTAGCATTCACGTTAGGCGCACCTTGCACCGCCCTAGCCATTGCTTCCAAAGCAGCAGCCATCGCATTGTCGTTTCTACCAGCCATATTCTGATCATTCCCAAAAATTACAACAAGGTTAAACAACAGTTCAACCAACACAACAACAAGACAGACACAACTGACTCAACTTTGGCTCTGATACCACTTAATGTAACACCCCATTTCTATACCCCCAAATAATCACATAAATCATTAGGCACATATAAAATAATTCGCCAGAGTACGATTAAAACATAGTATAAAAGAGGCATGTCACATCATACACTCATGCAATACATCCATCACCTGCTCATAATATTGATATGCAACAGTGGGGTAACTTGCCACAGAGGAACTTTGTCCTTACACCCACATCTCAATATTTAGAATAAAAGCGGAAACATCTAAAATATTGAATAACAACCACATATATATATACATCAACATATATATACATCATCCAGTATGAATCACAAGCAACATCATGTTTATATACACAAATTTATCAGCAAGATACATATGCAAATGTATCACAAAAGATCAAACGTCCTAGCTACCCGGTGCTACATATCAGAGCCAACCGACCAACAAGGAAAATGATGACACGCTTCACAAAAAGACCGCCAGATACCTAATCTGCAATGCCTCATAGAGCATCATAAAATAGCAGAAGGGTGAGAAATATTATCATAATAACAATGCATATAATTATGTACTACAACATAAAAATATAACACATATTCTCACCACAACTCATCATATATCACAATATAGATATATCATCAAGCATATTCATTATGCATACATTCGCCATTATCATCATTCCACATGAACACACACATACTTGTTCATTCAACAATGCATCATTATAAGATACAGTTTATATCATTTCCCATAAACATACATATATCAATGTTTATTCATCAATGCACAAATACAAAGATGATCAATGCAACTCATAGAGACCGACTCTCGACTCTATGCAGATGCATGCGGTACCGACTCATCACCCGAGCTCAATTGAAGAACTCAATGGAAATATCCTCCCTGCCGGGCCTACGATATTTCCCCATCGCTCATACCATCATGGCATTCGATATTTCTGGATTGTTCACGCAGACACAATCCGATTGCTCAAACCCCACAAGGGCACACAATCATTCTGAAGATTCCCACGGAATCAAGTGTAACTCATCGCAACGATTACACCCATTGACTATGCAATGTTCAGAGGATCCTCAATGATCATTTGTGTAATCAATCACTCACACCCAACAGGGACGTGATATTACACCCGATTCTCCACGGAATCGCGACACATGAATGCATGTCATGATGTTTCTCATACAAAATGACCACATACACTCATGCAATGCACACATATTTCACAATATAGTCATGCATATACCATTAAATACACACATTGCAATTTCTTGCCTTTCGGCCATAATTCATCACCACAACATGTATTTCATGCAATTTCACTTCACAACAACACGGAAGTCATACCATATCCATATCATCAACACATTGCATGATATACACTAATTACACACAATTGTAACCGTAAAATTCGACAAAACAACACATTTTCCAATTTCCGACATAATTTAATCGGCCAACAATCTCAAAAACCATTTTTACAAGAAAGAACATTTCATAAGCTTTCCAACGATATAAAGAACGTCCCGATCCGAGTTACGGATCAAGAGTTATGAATTTTCAAAAGTTAAGAATTTATTGAGAAACAGTCAGATTCGCCTGGCAACTTGAAAATTCACCTGGCGAATCCCATTCGCCAGCACTTCGCCTGGCGAGCCAATGGCGAATCACCAATATTGAAAAACTCCAAGAGTTACAGAAGCTACCCCCTTTCTGTAATTCCAAATTCTCCTGGCGACTGGCAATTCGCCTGGCGAATCTGCCTTCGCCAGCACTTCGCCTGGCGAGCTAGTGGCCAGACTCAATTCGCCTGGCGAATACCAAATTCGCCTGGCGAATCACACAAGAACCAGAAAAATGCTGTTACGGGTTACACGACCCAAAACCCCCAAAAACCTCATTTTTCATCCCAAATTAATTCCAACAACAAAACAATCATCAGCAATGATTCATAAACACATGGTAATCATACTACACAAATTATATCGATTTCTGACCGTAAAAACATCGATTCCCAATCATTTTATCGTTTTCGACCTAAAACTCAAAGGCTATGGAAACAAGAAAACATCCAAGCAAACCCATACATAATCATACACATTGATAAGATAACAATGTTTCACACCCTTACCCGGATTCCAAGCTCGCTAATTGATCGATCTTGATGATTTCCTAGTTTCCCCAACTTTCTCCTCTTTTCTTTCTCTCCTCTTTTCTTTCTCTTCTTTTTCTTTCTATCTTTCTCTATTTCACTTTTATTTCTCTTTTCTTTCTATTTTCTTTCTATTCTATTTCTTTCTTCTCTCATTTTCCACTAAATCAATTTAATTCATTTTTCTCACATAATTCTAATTCCACAAAATTTCTAACTTATGATTAATTATGAAAAGTCTAAAATACCCTCCATTCTAATTTCCCCGAAAACTCTCGAAAATGGTAAAATAACATTTAACACACCAATTTAACAGATAAAAATAATTATTGCCCAATTAAAATAAAAGACTCAAGAATAATGGAATAATCAAAATCGGGGCATTACAACTCTCCCCCACTTTAGAAATTTTCGTCCTCGAAAATAATACCTGATTCAAACAACTCCGGATACGACTCTCGCATCCCACTCTCTAGTTCCCAAGTCATATTGCCTTCCGCAGCGCCTCCCCACGCTACTTTCACAAGTGCAATATCCTTGCCTCTTAGTTTCTTAACTTCGCGGTCCAAAATCCTAACCGGTAAAGCTTCCACCGTAAGGTTATCTCTCACTTCAACCTCGTCCATAGGAATAACATGTGACGGATCCGAAACATATTTCCGAAGTTGCGAAACATGGAATACATCATGCAAATTCGAAAGGTTCGGAGGCAACGCCACACGGTAAGCCACAACTCCAACTCGTGAAGTAATCTGATACGGACCAATAAAACGAGAAGTCAACTTCTTCGACTTCAAAGCACGACCTACACCCGTAACCGGCGTAACTCTCAAAAACACATGGTCGCCTTCTTGAAACTCAAGATCTTTCCTTCTCTTGTCATGATAGCTCTTTTGTCTACTTTGAGAAGCTTTCATCTTCTCACGAATAAACTTCACTTTCTCCGTCGTTTGTTGTACCATCTCCGGTCCAACTAACGTCCTCTCTCCGGTTTCATGCCAACACAAAGGTGTTCGACATCTCCGACCATACAAAGCCTCAAATGGTGCCATACTTATACTCGAATGAAAACTGTTATTGTAAGTGAATTCAATCAACGCCAAATAACCATCCCAAGCACCACCTTGCTCGAGTACACAAGCACGCAATAAATCCTCCAACGATTGAATCGTTCTCTCGGTTTGACCGTCCGTTTGCGGATGGTAAGCCGAACTCAATCTTAGCTTAGAACCCAAAGCCTCTTGTAAACTCACCCAAAATCTCGATGTAAATCTCGGATCTCGATCCGATACAATACTTTTAGGAACTCCATGTAACTTCACAACCACAAGAACATAAATCTCGGCTAACTTCTCCAAAGGATAACTAATATCAATTGGAATAAAGTGAGCAAATTTAGTAAGCCTATCTACAATTACCCAAATAGCATTATGACCTCTTTGCGTATTCGGCAATCCTGTAACAAAATCCATCGATATACTATCCCATTTCCATTCCGGAATATCCAACGGTTGCATAAATCCACTCGGTTTTTGATGTTCCACCTTAGACTTTTGACAAGTTAAGCACGCATACACAAATTGAGCCACATCCCTCTTTAATCCGGACCACCAAAAGATTTTCTTCAAATCTTGATACATCTTATTCGCACCCGGATGAATACTTAAATTACTTCGGTGTCCTTCCTCTAGAATCATCTTTTTCAAATCCGCATCATCGGGAATACAAATACGACCACGGAATCTCAAAACTCCAAAATTATCAACCTTAAAATCCTCGTTCTCATTCATCATCAAATCAACGAACTTCAAATCCAACTTCTGCTTTTCACATATGGTTGCAAGAAAATCATTCGTAACATGTAACATACCAAGTCTCACACTTCTCGGCATCATTTCACAAACCAAACTCAAATCTCTGAAATCCTCAAAAAGTTCCCATTCTCTCATCATCAATGCGGACACATGTAACGATTTCCGACTTAAGGCATCGGCCACCCCGTTTGCCTTACCCGGATGGTAATTCAAACCAAAATCATAATCCTTCAAAAGTTCTAGCCACCTCCTTTGTCTCATGTTCAATTCTTTCTGATCAAATAAATATCTTAAGCTTTTGTGATCACTAAAAACTTCAAATCTTGCACCATAAAGATAGTGCCTCCAAATTTTCAAAACAAACACCACGACCGCCAACTCCAAGTCATGCGTAGGATAATTCTTTTCATGCACTCTCAATTGTCTAGAAGCATAAGCCACAACTTTTCCTTCTTGCATCAAAACACCACCTAAACCCACCAAGGAAGCATCACAATACACAACAAATGGTTCATTAGGATTAGGCAAAATCAAGACCGGAGTCGTTGTCAACCTTCTCTTTAGCTCATTGAAACTTTCTTCACAATGAATATCCCAAATGAAAGCCTTTCCTTTACAAGTCAATTGCGTTAAAGGAAGTGCCAACTTCGAAAATCCCTCAATAAACCTCCGATAATAACCCGCCAAGCCTAAAAAGCTTCGAATCTCCGTAACTGATCTAGGAGCCTCCCATTGCATCACCGCATCTATCTTGGATGGATCAACACTAATACCACTACCGGAAATAACATGTCCAAGGAAACTTACTTCCGACAACCAAAATTCACATTTCGACAACCTAGCATACAATTGTTTCTCTTTCAAAATTTGCAACACAATTCTCAAATGCTCTTCATGCTCCTCTTGAGACTTAGAGTAAATCAAAATATCGTCGATGAACACAACCACAAAACGATCCAACTGTTCATGAAAAATACAATTCATGTATTCCATAAACACACCCGACGCGTTAGAAACCCCGAATGGCATCACGGAATATTCGTAATGACCATACCGTGTCCTAAATGCCGTCTTTTGAATATCCTCTTCTTTCACACGAATCTGGTGGTATCCTGATCTCAAATCAATCTTGCTAAAAACATTCGCCCCAACCAATTGGTCCATCATATCATCGATCCTTGGAAGCGGATACTTGTTCTTAATTGTCACCTTGTTCAACTGTCGATAATCAATGCATAACCGCATACTCCCATCCTTCTTCTTTACCAACAATACCGGAGCACCCCAAGGAGAAACACTTGGTCTTACAAATTTCTTGTCCAACAAGTCATTCAATTGCTTTTTCAATTCTACCAACTCTGATGCCGACATACGATACGGTGCCATCGAAATCGGTCTAGTACCTGGAACTAGATCAATAGAAAATTCAACTTCTCTTTCTGGCGGCACATCCGTAATATCTTCCGGAAACACTTCTGGAAATTCACACACCACTGGGAACACATCAAGCTCAACTTGACTCTCCACCGACAATGATGCAAACAAACCAAACAATTGAGCTTCGTCCGCTAAAAGTTTCTTCAACTCTTTAGTGGATAGGAAACTCTCAAATTCATCATCTTCCAAAGAAGGAAACCTTACTAACTTGTGATAGCAATCTATATGAACTCTATTAAATTGCAACCAGTTCATACCCAAGATCACGTCCAATCCTTCCAATGGCAAACACACTAGATCCATCTCGAAGTCTTTACCATAAATGGTCAAAGGACAACTTAAACAAACCAACAAAGTAGTTACTGACCCCATTGCTGGAGTATCAATAACCATCTTACCATCCATCAGAGACAACACAAGATTTAAACGCTTCGTGCACTTAGACGAAATAAACGAATGAGTCACTCCCGTATCAATAACAGCAACTAAAGGTGTACTATTAATAAAGCATGTACCTTTAATCAAACGGTCTACATTCGTAGTTTGAGTCCCCGCCAATGCAAACACCTTTCCGCCCGCTTGAGCTTGTTTCGGCTTAGTACACTTAGTACTAATGTGACCCACTTCTCCACAATTATAGCACTTCACTACATTTCTCCTACACTCAGTAGTAGCATGCCCTACTCCTCCACAGTTAGAACATTTCACCACAGTCTTCCTACAATCAAATGATTTATGACCCATACCTCCACACTTGAAACACTTTACGGAACCAGAACTTCCTCCTCCAGACCTCCTATCAAAGTTTCCCGTATGCTTGCCCTTATCAACGGGTGTCACATAAGGTCCACCTCGAGCTTGTTGCTTTCCCTTCCTCTCATTCAAACTTTTGTAATGTGTAGAACGAGCCTAGCTATCTTCCTCAAAGATTCTACAACATTCCGTCAAATCCGTAAACCTCCTTATCCTTTGATACCCAACAACTTGCTTAATCTCCGGACGCAAACCATTCTCATACTTAATACACTTTGAAAACTCAGCAGTAATTGCAGCATAGTGAGGATGGAATTGAACCAACTCCACAAACTTAGCAATATAGTCCACCACGGACATACTACCTTGTTTCAGTTCAAGGAACTCCATCTCCTTCTTCCCTTTCACACTTTCAGGATAATACTTCCTCAAGAACTCGGTACGAAATAAATCCCAAGTTACCTCTTCATCATCCACCTCAAGAACTTCACGCATACCGACCCACCAATCGTCGGCTTCTTCCTTCAACATGTGAGACCCAAGCCTCACCTTATTCTCTTCCGCACAACCCATAACTCTGAAGATCCTTTCAATCTCTTTCAACCACAATTGAGCTCCATCGGGATCAAATCTTCCTTTGAAGACCGGTGGTTGATTCTTCCTGAACTCGTCATTAGCATTCACGTTAGGCGCACCTTGCACCACCCTAGCCATTGCTTCCAAAGCAGCAGCCATCGCATTGTCGTTTCTACCAGCCATATTCTGATCATTCCCAAAAATTACAACAAGGTTAAACAACAGTTCAACCAACACAACAACAAGACAGACACAACTGACTCAACTCTGGCTCTGATACCACTTAATGTAACACCCCATTTCTATACCCCCAAATAATCACATAAATCATTTAGGCACATATAACATAATTTGCCAGAGTACGATTAAAACATAGTATAAAAGAGGCATGTCACATCATACACTCATGCAATACATCCATCACCTGCTCATAATATTGATATGCAACAGTGGGGTAACTTGCCACAGAGGAACTTTGTCCTTACACCCACATCTCAATATTTAGAATAAAAGTGGAAACATCTAAAATATTGAATAACAACCACATATATATATACATCAACATATATATACATCATCCAGTATGAATCACAAGCAACATCATGTTTATATACACAAATTTATCAGCAAGATACATATGCAAATGTATCACAAAAGATCAAACGTCCTAGCTACCCGGTGCTACATATCAGAGCCAACCGACCAACAAGGAAAATGAAGACACGCTTCACAAAAAGACCGCCAGATACCTAATCTGCAATGCCTCATAGAGCATCATAAAATAGCAGAAGGGTGAGAAATATTATCATAATAACAATGCATATAATTATGCACTACAACATAAACATATAACACATATTCTCACCACAACTCATCATATATCACAATATAGATATATCATCAAGCATATTCATTATGGATACATTCGCCATTATCATCATTCCACATGAACACACACATACTTGTTCATTCAACAATGCATCATTATAAGATACAGTTTATATCATTTCCCATAAACATACATATATCAATGTTTATTCATCAATGCACAAATACAAAGATGATCAATGCAACTCATAGAGACCGACGCTCGACTCTATGCAGATGCATGCGGTACCGACTCATCACCCGAGCTCAATTGAAGAACTCAATGGAAATATCCTCCCTGCCGGGCCTACGATATTTCCCCATCGCTCATACCATCATGGCATCCGATGTTTCTGGATTGTTCACGCAGACACAATCCGATTGCTCAAACCCCACAAGGGCACACAATCATTCTGAAGATTCCCACGGAATCAAGTGTAACTCATCGCAACGATTACACCCATTGACTATGCAATGTTCAGAGGATCCTCAATGATCATTTGTGTAATCAATCACTCACACCCAACAGGGACGTGATATTACACCCGATTCTCCACGGAATCGCGACACATGAATGCATGTCATGATGTTTCTCATACAAAATGACCACATACACTCATGCAATGCACACATATTTCACAATATAGTCATGCATATACCATTAAATACACACATTGCAATTTCTTGCCTTTCGGCCATAATTCATCACCACAACATGTATTTCATGCAATTTCACTTCACAACAACACGGAAGTCATACCATATCCATATCATCAACACATTGCATGATATACACTAATTACACACAATTGTAACCGTAAAATTCGACAAAACAACACATTTTCCAATTTCCGACATAATTTAATCGGCCAACAATCTCAAAAACCATTTTTACAAGAAAGAACATTTCATAAGCTTTCCAACGATATAAAGAACGTCCCGATCCGAGTTACGGATCAAGAGTTATGAATTTTCAAAAGTTAAGAATTTATTGAGAAACAGCCAGATTTGCCTGGCAACTTGAAAATTCGCCTGGCGAATCCCATTCGCCAGCACTTCGCCTGGCGAGCCAGTGGCGAATCACCAATATTGAAAAACTCCAAGAGTTACAGAAGCTACCCCCTTTCTGTAATTCCAAATTCGCCTGGCGAATCTGCCTTCGCCAGCACTTCGCCTGGCGAGCTAGTGGCCAGACTCAATTCGCCTGGCGAATACCAAATTCGCCTGGCGAATCACACCAGAACCAGAAAAATGCTGTTACGGGTTACACGACCCAAAACCCCCAAAAACCTCATTTTTCATCCCAAATTAATTCCAACAACAAAACAATCATCAGCAATGATTCATAAACACATGGTAATCATACTACACAAATTATATAGATTTCCGACCGTAAAAACATCGATTCCCAATCATTTTATCGTTTTAGACCTAAAACTCAAAGGCTATGGAAACAAGAAAACATCCAAGCAAACCCATACATAATCATACACATTGATAAGATAACAATGTTTCACACCCTTACCCGGATTCCAAGCTCGCTAATTGATCGATCTTGATGATTTCCTAGTTTTCCCAACTTTCTCCTCTTTTCTTTCTCTCCTCTTTTCTTTCTCTTCTTTTTCTTTCTATCTTTCTCTATTTCTCTTTTATTTCTCTTTTCTTTCTATTTTCTTTCTATTCTATTTCTTTCTTCTCTCATTTTCCACTAAAAATCAATTTAATTCATTTTTCTCACATAATTCTAATTCCACAAAATTTCTAACTTATGATTAATTATGAAAAGTCTAAAATACCCTCCATTCTAATTTCCCCGAAAACTCTCGAAAATGGTAAAATAACATTTAACACACCAATTTAACAGATAAAAATAATTATTGCCCAATTAAAATAAAAGACTCAAGAATAATGGAATAATCAAAATCGGGGCGTTACAGCCTTTGTTCCAACTTGATGTCAACACAGCCTTTTTACATGGTGATCTAAATGAAGAAGTGTACATGCAACCTCCACCTGGCCTACATTTACCTCAATTAAATATGGTGTGCAAACTTCAAAAATCCCTCTATGGCTTGAAACAAGCCAGTAGACAATGGAACACTAAACTCACTGAAATACTTCTTCAGTCTGGCTATGTTCAATCCAAGTCAGACTATTCCTTGTATACCAAATCCAATGGTCAACATTTCACAGTGATCCTTGTTTATGTGGATGATCTAGTCTTAAGGGGATTGACATTGATGAGATAAACAATGTTAAGACCCTCTTGCACAACAAATTCACTATCAAGGATCTAGGAGATCTTAAATACTTTCTTGGTTTTGAAGTAAGCAGATCCAAAGATGGTATTACTCTCTGTCAATGAAAATACACATTGGATTTGTTGCAAGATGCAGGTTTAACTAGAGCAAAGCCTTACAACACACCTATGCAGCCTCATCTCCAATTGCACATAGAATCTGGCAAGCCAATTTCAGATCCTACTGAGTACAGGAGATTGATAGGAAGATTGTTGTATCTCACACACTCCAGACCTGAAATTGCATATGCAGTGAGCAAACTTAGTCAGTTCTTAAGCAATCCTACAGATGAACACACGATATCTGGCATTCATGTGCTGAAATACCTCAAAGGCAATCTTAGCAATGGTTTGGTTTTTAGATCATCATTAGGTCTTGTTCTCAAAGGTTTTTCAGATTCTGACTGGGGAGCATGTCCTGGCACTAGTAGATCAACCATTAGTTTTTGCTTTTTCCTTGGTGATTCTTTAATAAGCTGGAAAAGTAAGAAGCAAACAGTTGTGTCAAGGTCTTCATCTGAGGCTGAGTATCGTGCTTTAACACAAGCAACATGGGAAGGACAATGGATTTTGTATCTGTTGAGAGATTTGCAGGTTGAACATACTGCTCCTTTTGTGATCTATTGTGACAACAAATCAGCCCTTCATATAGCAGCAAACCCTGTGTTCCATGAGAGGACAAAGCACATCGAAATCGATTCCCATGTTGTGAGGGATAAAGTGCTGGCAGGGATTGTTCACCTTCTGCCAATTGCATCCAAAGATCAAGTAGCAAATATTTTTACTAAGTCTCTGCATGTTGGACCATTTAGTAATCTTCATAACAAGCTTGGGATGATTGACATATACTCCAGCTTGAGGGGGGATGTTAAACAAGATGAGCTGTCCACATAAGATGGATTACTTGATGTACAAGTAATAAACTAGTTCCATACTTTGTTAGAGAGTTTGTTATTAGTTAACTGAAATTAGTTAGAGAATAACTAACTCTAGTATTCTATAAATACCAATGTACATTGTAATGGTTCAGCAATTGTGAAATACAAGACTTGATCTTCTTCTTCTTCTTCCTTTTCTATGCAATGCTAGCTTTATCTTTTGTTTATCAATGGTGTATATGTTGAGATTTTACATTTCTGTTGTTGATTCTTACAAAACTTTGTTTTATCTATTATTGTTGTTATTATGATGAATTGATGATTGATTTTGATCATAATTATGCAATTATTTAGCCTGGTTTATAAGATATGTAGTTTGTATTGTAGTTGTCATTGGATTTTTTTTAGGGGATTATGAAATGATTGAATTGGTGTATATGAAAGCAAATGCTATCATTCTTAGGGTTTTCCGGAAGAGCTTATTTGTTTATTTTATGGCTTAAGTACCTGCTTAAGTATTTGGACGAACTTACGAAAACAGTTTTGATTAGTTCCTACAAATCACTTATTGTCATAAGCTGCTTTTGGATTGTGCAGAGTTTACCCGAACGTCCTCTTTGATTAAAGAAATAGGTTCACTTTTATTATCATTTTTCTATGAAAAAAAGTATCACTAATATTGCCATAAGCTGCTTTCAGATTATGCTGAGTTTACCATCTTTGATTAAGGAAATAGGTTCACTTATTGTCATTTTTTCATATAAAAAGTTCACTTATTGTCATTACCTGCTCTCTGAGTATGTAGAGTTTGTGCTAGTTTGGTGTTTGATTAAAGAAATAGGTTCTATGTAAACTCTTATATGATAGAATGCTTAATGACTAACTGTTTAATTAAGGTCTATATCCAAAAGCTATGTTTTTCTTTTTTTTCTTTTAAGGGTTGGAATGGGTGAATTATAAGGGGCATTGTTAGTGATATGCTTATTGAGTCTTTGATGGTTAGTGATATAATTGTTTTGGGGATCAGCAATTATGATGTTGCATTTGTTAATTGTTGGACTAGTGCAATACATTTTTGTATCTTATAGCTCATTAGTCATGACCGTCCTCATTTGTTTCTTATTCTTCACTCTGCTGAACTGTGCTAAGCTTAAATTTTGTGTTAGATATGTAGTTGTTATGATATGATGCCGTGCTTGTTTTAAATCTTTTGAAAAGCAGCCATCAAGTGTTAACGATACATATATTATATTAAGGTTAATGTTTGACTATGTAAACACTCATTTTCTTGCTTGGAGTGATTCCTTTTGTAGCAAACCATCCTTGTGCGAAGGCTGTAGGCTTCAAAACAGGAAATAGGGATCTGTTAGATTCATGTAATGTTTTATCATTCTAACATCTTAATAATCTCATCATTTCACGTATTAATTACAAGTGACCTGGTTATAACCTAGGTTTGAGTTCTCAGCAATGGACATTATTTTACGTATTAAATACGTGTATACAGATCTATTAGATTCATGTAATGTTTTATCCTTCTAACATCTGAATAATCTCATAATTTCTTGTATTAATTACAAGTGACTTGGTTATAACCTAGGTTCGAAATAGGGATCTGTTAGATTCATGTAATGTTTTATGCTTCTAGCATCTAAATAACCTCATTATTTAATGTATTAATTACAAGTGACTTGGTTATAACCTAGGTTTGAATTCCCAGCAATGGACTCTTTATCACGTATTAATACGTTGATGCTAAGGACCCAAATTGAAATCTTATTTGGAAAGAGAGCATTTATTTCATTTTGTATTTCTGAAGTAAGGAATGCTTTTTTTCCCCTTATAAACATTTCAATTGTAAATGTAGTCATGTAAACAAATAATGTCTACCTGAAATTACCTAGTGTTGTCAAATAGTGGGGATAGTGGCTCTATAGCATAGAGAATTTCACTAAGAAAACCACAACACTGTCCTAGTTTTGCTATTAGGGTAATACGTCCGTTATTCCAGTTTATGCTAGCTGATGTAGCGGCAATAGCCGAAAAAGGAGAACTTTAGGTTTTTTTAGATAGGCAAGTGTTGGTAATTAGGTGTTGTGTTAGTATTTTTCTCCTTTTCCAGGTTTTAAACCCGTGTCCTTTAACTCTTCCATCTCCTTCTTCAACCCTAAGCTCAAACTAGTTTAGCTAACTAACCAGCTCAAACTTTAGGGTTCTTAAAATGATAAATATGAAAAATAAGCATGTGTGCCAAACATATAGAACAACTGAAAAGCCAATGAGCATTTCTCTTGTAATAACTGTGATACGTAAACCTACCAATATATGACCTGTCCTCTGTCTCCATTTACCTATTTCAATCGCTGTGACTGCAACTCTATCAGCTATTTCACATAGTGGTGTTTTAGGTTTCGCTATACATTCTTAATAATTTTAGTAGGGCCTAATAATGAAAAAAAATAATCTTCTAAAATACATAAATTTTGATTTTCTTTGCATGAATTTTAAATCCAATGCTAATTTTAAACTGATAACTGTATGCTAAGTTACACGGGCTGTGGTTAGACAGTTGTTAGATTTTGTGGCCTACTTTCATTACTGTCCTTTCTTTGAATTAGTAGTTTATAAATCTGAAATAATGAATTTCTTTTGCAAATAAGATGTGCACATCAAATGGATATGGTACTTTATCCTCTTTATTTTGGGTATTTTATCATCTAATATTTTATTGTCTTTATTCTGTGGGTTTAGGAATGCTTACAATAAGGTTCTTCACAAATTTCGTGAGAAGCTGTACGCTGGGTTGGTTGCCACCATGACTTTTCATCTCAAAGAGATAGCCAGATCTGTTGAAGCAAGTCAAGGAACTTCCTTTCTGGAAGAACTAAACAGAAAATGGATTGATCATAATAAGGCGTTAGAAATGGTTAGAGACATTCTGATGTACATGGATAGGAGTTATATCGCATGCACCCGAAAGGCCAGAGTTTATGAACTTGGCCTGAACCTGTGGAGAGAAAATGTTATTTATTCAAACCAGATAAGGACTCGACATTTGAATGTTCTTTTGGATTTAGTATACAGTGAGCGTGTTGGGGTTGTTGTTAATAGAGGACTGATTAGGAATATAACAATGATGCTGATGAATTTGGGTCCTGTTTATAGACAAGAATTTGAAACTCATTTTCTGCAAGCTTCAGCTGAATTCTACAGGGTTGAATCCCAGAAATTTATTGAGTGTTGTGATTGCAGGGATTATCTCAAGAAAGCTGAGAGGGGCCTGGACGAATAAATAGATAGAGTGAGACATTACTTGGACCCTAAGACTGAAAAGAAGATTACTAATGTGGTGGAGAAGGAGATGATTGAAAATCACATGCTTAGATTAATCCACATGGAGAAGTCTGGCTTAGTTAACATGCTCTGTGATGATAAATATGAAGATTTGGGAAGAATGTATAACTTGTTTCATCGTGTTAACGATGGTCTCTCAAATATAATTGAAGTGATGACTTCCCACGTGAAAGAGTCCGGTAAACAGCTTGTTACTGATCCAGAAAGGTTGAAGGATCCTGTTGAATTTGTGCAGAGGCTCTTGGATGTGAAAGATAAATACGACAAGATTATAATTTTGGCGTTTAGTAATGACAAGTTGTTCCAAGATGCTTTGAATTTATCGTTTAAATTTTTCATTAACTTGAACCCTCGTTCTCCAGAGTTCATTTCACTATTTGTAGATGATAAGTTTTGAAAGGGTCTAAAGGGAGTTAGCGAGGGTCATATAGAGGTTACGCTTGACAAAGTGATGATCCTATTCCGCTACTTGGACAAAAAAGATATGTTTGAGAAGTATTACAAACAGCATCTGGCAAAGCGACTTTTGTCTGGAAAAACCGTTTCTAATGATGCCGAGAGGAGTTTCATAGTTAAGCTCAAGACAGAATGTGGATTCCAATTTACTGCAAAATTAGAGGGCATGTTCACTGACATTAAAACGTCTTTAGACACAATGCAGGGCTTTTATGCCTGCCACCCTGAGTTAGGTGATGGTCCTACACTTACTGTGCAGGTTCTAACAACCGGGTCCTGGCCATCTATTTCTAGTGTGACATGTAACCTTCCGGTGGAAATGTTGGAACTTTGCGAGAAATTTCAGTCATATTACCTCAGCATTCGTAATGGCAGGAGATTGACATGGCAAGCTAATATGGGCACAGCAGACATAAAAGCTACTTTTGGGAAAGGACAGAGACATGAGTTAAATGTCTCCACCTATCAAATGTGTGTTCTCATGCTGTTTAATGATGCTGATAGACTAAGCTATAGGGAAATTTAGCAGGCAACTGAGATTCCAGCTTCAGATTTGAAGAGGTGTCTGCAATCTCTGGCTTTGGTCAAGGGAAGAAATGTCCTTAGGAAGGAGCCTATGACTAAAGATGTCAGTGAGGATGATGCTTTCTTTTTTAATGACAACTTCAGTAGCAAACTGTATAAGGTAAAAATAGGAACTGTAGTTGCAACAAAGGAATCGGAACCAGAGAATCTGGAAACTCGACAAAAAGTACAAGAGGACCGGAAGTTGCAAATTGACTCGGCAGTAGTAAGGATTATGAAAGCTAGGAAGCAACTTGATCATAACAATCTTATAGCTGAGGTCACAAAGCTGTTACACTCATTTCTAGTTATGTAGGAAGTTAATGTTTGGAAGTTTTAACATTTTCATGACAAGTGCCAAAGTTGTTGCCAAATGATGGACTGTCTCATTGATATTCTTATTATATTCAAATAAAAGTTGGTTCCTTCTATAATCTTGTTTGTGAAGTGCTGCCAAGCCTCACTCTAATACTCTTCTTTTTATAATGCTCACATTATTGGTTGAAATTCATGGAAGTTTTACTATTTTAAGAATAGATCCCACAATAATAAGATATAAGATATATATAAATTTGAAATGGATTAGAGTGTTATGGGATAAAATAAAATTTCATCTTTTGGATTGATTAAAATCAGATGGAGTAGAATATTGATATCTATTTCATCTTTTCCATTTCGTTTATTTTTACTGGTTTATTATTTTTCTTTTAAGTTAACTTAAGTAGTTATATCTGGTTCATATTTTTTTCTTTCAATTTTACTCTTGCTGTCCTAAACAAATAAATAGTTAAATATATCTTTTTTTTATATCATTATATGTTGATAAGTTAATATAATCACTAATGTTACAAAACACCGGAAACTCAATTTAGTTAGTTTATTTGCTTTTACGCATCAACTAGTTTATAAGATATCAACTAAAATTTAATTGCTATAAGTTAGATTATTATCTACTATCTCTTATACACCACGTGAAATTTCGTTTTTGCCCCCCAGTTCCGGATGTGCACATCCGGACGCACATTTTTTTAAAAAACGTTGTCTTGTTTCGGATGTGCAAATCCGAAATGACAATTTACACGTATTCCGGATGTGCACATCCGGAAAAATGGTATATTTATTTTAAAAAATAATAATAATATGTATTTTAACAGAGTAACGATCATCCAGCAATCGTGACAAACATGACATCTGTAACCATAAGTTATATATCCAAAAAAGACACTGAATATCCGAACTCCCAAATCTATCCTCGAAGATTGTAGGACAAATCAAGATCAACAATAAAACATTACTTCTTTGACGTTATCCAAGATAAATGACACCAGAGTCGACACAAAGTTGGTGGTACTCCTATTACCACTTGCAGAACCAATGGACTGACTTTGGGTCACAAGATACAGAGGAATTATTTCTTCTCAAGTTCATTGCGAGGAGATAATTCAAGATCTCTTTAAAATAACAGTGGATCAAGATCTCTCAGGTTCACTTGCTAGCTTATTATGCACACTTGTTGATGTCTATTGATGTATATGTATATATTATAACTTGTATATTAATGATACAGTTCCTTCTGCTTATTATGCACACATGCTAGCTTTCCGCCCTCGATACTACATAAGTGAAGTCGAAAATTCTGATTCTGGTTCTGCAAGTGGTAATAGGAGTACCACCAACTTTCTTGTATCGTGTAAGTTAGTAAGTACTCTCATTCTTAACCTATCACCTTTCACTCTGTAATGCATGTTTACTTCATTGACATTGACTGAAGATCTTCATCACGCTATCAAGAATCTCTCCGCTGAACTTTATGCTAAAGATGTTCATTTTTTCATGGAGCTTCTTCAAGTACATTTAACCTTTCATGATGCATTCATGATGTTAAATGATAGTTGTTTATATTCATGACCGTAAATCTGTTGTTAACTTTATCAGAATAACGAAGACAACCATTATATTGACGGAGAGACTCCAACCCTAGAGTTTATTATAACTTCTGATGACATTACTGCAACTGGTGCACCAGCCACATTACTTATTTTTAATAACGAAAATGGTTTATCTCCGAAAAATATTGAGTCCATCTGTAGTGTTGGAGGATCAACAAAGAAAGATAACAGGAGCAGTGGTTACACTGGAGAGAAAGGTACATTCTATTGGAAATATACGATGAACAAAGTTTTTTATTGTAGATATATGAAGAATAAAGTTTTCTTTTGAAGAGATACGAAGAACAAAGTTTTCTATTGGAGAGATACGAAGAACAAAGTTTTCTATTGCAGAGATACGGAGAGCAAAGTTTTTTGTTGAAGAGATACGAAGAACAAAGTTTTCTATTGGAGAGATACGAAGAACAAAGCTTTCTATTGGAGAGATACGAAGAACAAAATTTTCTATTTGAGAGATACGAAGACCAAAGTTTTCTAACCCCTTGACTCAAGATCTTCATCATGCTGTAAAGACTTTCTCCCTCATTGACATTGACTGGAGATTAATGGCTACACCGAAACAACACATTGAAGAGATACGAAGAACAAAGTTTTCTATTGATGGGAAACCTAATCCCTTGACTCAAGATCTTCATCATGCTGTCAAGACCTTCTCGTTGCCCTCATTCGAATGTATATTAACTTGCGATGATATATTAACGTATGTGACCAACCGACAAAACCGATTTAAAAAAAATAAAGTTATGCTATTTTTCGGATCTGCAGACCCAGAATTTTAAAAAATAAAGCTATACTATATTTCCGGATGTGCACATCCGGAACACATCAGCTTTTTAAAAAAAAACGGTGCGTCCGGATGTCCACATCCGGAATCTGGGGGTAAAAACGAAATTTCACGTGGTGTATAAGAAACTTGGGTGGTGTATTAAGAAATGGTCTTATATTTTGTCAAACAAAATAATATATCACTGTAGGATTTTTCTCTCTTGAGGAGTGATGTCATCAGGAGATTCTTTATCTTTCTTGTTCTTTTGCATTGTTAAAGCATAGATATTTATCTACATTGGTGGATTAGAGTAATTTGACATGCATATGATATATTAACGTATGCGACCAACCGACAAAACCGATTTTAAAAAAATAAAGTTATGCTATTTTTCGGATCTGCAGACCCAGAATTTTAAAAAATAAAGCTATACTATATTTCCGGATGTGCACATCCGGAACACATCAGCGTTTTTAAAAAGAACGGTGCGTCCGGATGTCCACATCCGGAATCTGGGGGTAAAAACGAAATTTCACGTGGTGTATAAGAAACTTGGGTGGTGTATTAAGAAATGGTCTTATATTTTGTCAAACAAAATAATATATCACTGTAGGATTTTTCTCTCTTGAGGAGTGATGTCATCAGGAGATTCTTTATCTTTCTTGTTCTTTTGCATTGTTAAAGCATAGATATTTATCTACATTGGTGGATTAGAGTAATTTGACATGCATATGAGTTGGTAAGATAATTATTTATAGTTACGTTTTTTTTTTCTTTTCAGATGACCTTATATTATTGTGTAAAACTAGTAGGAAAAATGTTCAAGTCATTAACCATCTCTTTCAAGAATATGGTCAAAATTTTGCTCAACACACCAGTCCAATTAAATGCAAGTTTTATTGTAGATATACTTTTGGATCTAGGTTGAGGCACACTACAGATATACATGAATTTATTGTGGAACAGACACCATTTAATTATCTTGGAGTTCCTATATTCAAAGGCAAACCTATAACTCACCATCTTCAATTCATAATAGATAAAGTATTGACCAAGATAGCTACTTGGAAAGGACGCATTCTTTCAATGGCGGATAGGGTTCAATTGGTTCATTCATGCATACATGACATGCTTCTATATAATCTTAGGATTTATGAATGACCAATCAATCTTCTGAACAAGCTATATTCTTGCATTAGAAATTGTGTAAACAAGTAGCATAGACGGTAGAAAGGTGATTACTACATATTAGAAGGTTAATTGCTCACCTTTGTCTAAAGGAGGTATTGGCCTGAGAGATATTAAGACAATAAACTAAGCTGATTGTTTATCTTTTTGTTAGAAGTTGCTGACTATCAATAATTAACTAGTAACTAACCTGTGCGTTCGCACGGACATGTCTGTTCGAGGATTTTGCGTTATGGACGCGTAATTGTTTATCAAATTGGAAAAAAAATGGTAAAATTATAAAAATAGATTTGGTTGAAATTAAAAATTTGTATTGGTAAGTATAAGAAATTGTTGTGTGTTGTAAAAGAAGGAATTAAATTAATTATTGATATAAATTCAATTAATGCAATGATGATTGAAAATATTAACCAACAAATATTAATTAATAGGTAGACCAAAAACAAATGAAACTAAAGTTAGATTGAAATTAAACAAAATTAAAAATTAATTGTGTTAGATTAAATATTATTTGTTAGAATTGATGTTATACACTTCACACTATAAGTGGTGATATATATATATATATATATATATATATATATATATATATATATGGCTTAAATGCACTTTTGGTCCCCCTGTTTTGGTTTTTTCACAGTTTTAATCCACCTATTACAAAACCTGCGATTTTGGTCCCTAAATTTTGATGGTCTTTGCAATTTTGTGGTCCCCTCCTGTTTTGATCCAACTGTTCATGCACTGTTCATGTACGGTCATGCACTGTTCATGTATGGTTTTGGATCAAAATTGGAGGGGGACCACAAAATTGCAAAGACCATCAAAATTTAGGGACCAAAATCGAAGGTTTTGTAATAGGGGGACCAAAAGTGCAAAAAATCTGAACTAAGAGGACCAAAAGTGCATTTAAGCCTATATATATATATATATATATATATATATATATATATATATATATATATATAAGGAATGGGAAAAAAGAAGTACATACGGTTTTTGGCACGCATTTATTTGCAGACTGTCATAAAATTTGAAAGTTGAAAATAGAAAATAAAACTTAAAAATAATAGTAAATTTAAGTTGAAAATTTTGAATCTAAACTAAAGTTGTGCTTTTTTTTTAACAATAGTATTTTTTTCGTATAAAAATTTTTTTAATCAAAAGTAAAGTTGTGCTTGTTTATAACAATTGTTTTTTTTTATATAAATAAATTTGAATCAAAATTAAAGTGGTGCCCGTTTATCGCAATAGTATTTAAGCAGTGGGATTTTGTCATTGTTGTATAGAGCATTGAATAAGCTTTCTAACGCTTCGAACCGGGCTAAAAAAGGAATTACGGTTCAAAAGTTATGAAGAAAGCAAGCTTTGGATTTTCAAGCATGCTAGCGCTCCTAGCCCAGGAAGCATGCTAGGAGCGCGCTCCTAGCCCACGGAAGGAGCAAATTCCAGCGAAAAGCGCGCTCAGCGCGCTTTTGAGCCCGCTTAACGCGCTTTTAAGGCGGTTTGACAATTTTTTAGGGCGCGCTTCGCGCGGTCTGCGATGATGACAGCAATAAATATGGGTAAAAAACACATTTTTTTAGGGATGGTTTGGGTATTTTTTGCTCTCACTCCATCAAACTTCATTTCTTCATTGGATTTGCTTAGAAAACATCATGGAAGCTTGCATTTGGAAGATCCAGGGTGGATTTCTCATCGATCGGCTCTGACAATCCGTGAAGTGTTTGGTTCATTTCTGATTTTCTTCATGTCTTTCTTCTTTGTTGGGTTTGTATATGTTTTTACTTTGATCTTATGTACATTTGTCGCCCATGGCGTTATATTTAATTTGCTTTACAAATCTCTATTGGTGATTGTTCTTGATTTTTGCTTAAATGCTCGGGGTTTGGGTCGTGTTAGAGATAAACGTCACAAACTTCGATTAAGGATAATTATCTGTTAGTTTCTGGATGCTAGAGATAGATTTAGGGCTAACAATCCGTATGGGTGTCGGAACTTAAATGCCTTCCGTATTTCGAGGCTTCGTGCGCGAGAGTGACGAAGAGAGTGATACGGTTGTTTCTCAGCTCGGTGTGTCAGAGATGAACACTATTGTGAGCGATACCGGGTGATATTGAGGAGTATTGTAAGTTGAGTGCAACTGGTTGATAAGTTTAAGTCTGTGACGAGTGGAATATATACATGCTTGATAAGTCTTTTCTCTCTGATGAATGAATTTTCTTATGTTCTTATTTACTTTTCCGCATTTACGCTTTAAACCATTTAAACCCAAACTTATTAACGATTAAATTGTCGAATGGCAGTTCAGTAGCACCGATCTCTGTGGACACAATAATTCCCAGAAAAATACTTCCAAAACTTTTGTTGCTTGCCTTATACCGCTTCCAACAAAATGGCGTCGTTGCCGGGGATTGGTGTTTTTATTGGATCGCATTGCGATAGTTTCTTTGTTTTTGAGTTTTGTAGATATCGTATATATTGTCTATTTTCACTTATTGATATTGATACTTGTATATGTTTACCATATTTGTGAATTTTACATGTTTTGCATACTTGTAAATTTAGTGTATATGTTTGTTTCTCTTCACGTTTGCTAAGTGTTTGGTTAGGTTGCGTCGTCGGTGAGCACTAACCGTGTAAAGAGGCAACTTGGAGAAGTGTGTATAAATAATAGGCGTCGAGCTTACGACGTAAAACAAGCATGTTTTATTGTTGTTAGTTTCTAATGTTTTTTCTCCCATTCTTTCAGTATGTTTATGGTAGTTCGTGTTAAGGTGTTAAGTTTTGTTTTCCTCAAGCTTGTGTGTTTAACTTGAGGAAGTTTGTATGTGTAAATATTGTATGTTTTGTAATTGAGATTGTGTAGGTGTTAAGTGGAGGCCTACACCAGAACCTTGTTGTTGTACTGGTTTTTCTGGTTCTGGTGTAGCGCGCTTAGCGCGGGTCTGCGCGCTTAGCGCGTCCTGCTGTGCTGAGCCAGTGAATTCTTTTAATTATTCACTTGGCTCCCCCTTCTTCCCACTTCCACCAAGGCCGTATATATTAGTAATTATTAGTAATTTTCTAATTCTTTTGTTGTTGTTTGGACTCAAATTTTGGTTCGATAGCTTGAAGTTGCATTCGGTGATTTTCCGATTTTGAGTGTTTCAACTTGTGAATGCGTGGTAATGATAGTGTTTAGAGTTTTGTACACATTCAAGGTATGTTTTTATCGTTTTCTATACTTTAGCATATTCATGATACTTAGGCTTTTTACAAACTTTCATGCCATTTATTCTTTTGTATACTTGTTCTTGTGTGAATCACTTTAGTTCCCAACCTTTTTGTGAGGAAGCCTTCCATTGTTCATATATGCTCGGAGTACCAATATTCTTGTTTTAAATGGATTTTATTATGCTTAATCTGTTGTTTATGTTGTGTATATGAATGCATGAAAATGATCAAGGCAATTGTTTCATTTTGAGCACAACTACCTTAGCTAAATAGTCATTCACCTTGTGAGCGTGTGATCTTTCGTAACCCCTTTGAGCTTTTTGATCCATGTTTTATTTGAACTTATTTCTTGTCTATGAGTATTTAGTTCACTTATTTTTTATGGATTTTGTTTTTTCTTGGACTTCAACTTTGTGTTGTTGTATGGATTTTTTGCCTTGCCTTAGAAAGTAGGGAGTATTCACATGATGATGTGGTTGAATTCAAGTTGGGGAGAGAATGATTGTGTATTCATTAGTTGGATTCTACGAGGATTGAAAAAGAAAAGAAAAAAGCGAAAAATTTGTGAAAGAGAAAAAAAAAAGAAAAATCCTTGAAAAAGGAAACAAAAAGAGTTTCAATAATTGTGCTAAATAAGTATTGTGTTTTGTGTAACACTTGGGATTTTGGAAGAAGTTTGATTGAAATTTTGTGTTTGAAATTTTGTGAGTTGATCACTCCCTTAGGTTTAGGCAAGTTTTTGTTTCGATTAGCTTTAGGAATTGCCCCTTGTTTGTTTGCCCGACCACATTACAACCTTGAAAAGTCCTTATGATTCTTGCCTTTGTATGTTCAATATGATTTTTGGATGGTTGCATAATTTAGTCTTTTGTTTGCAAGTTTGTTGTGTGAGTGAAAAATCCCTCATTTTGTGTTTTTCATCTATCGATGATTGTTTTTGCTAGGTGTGATTCACATTTGAACTTGTGTTGTTTTAGAATGTTTGGCATGACTTTTGTATTTAGCATTTGTTTCGTGATTATGTTATCGTTGAAGTTTAGTGGTAAGTATTTACTTTGTGTGTACCATTTTCGATTGAACCATTGCATTTGTTTTTGTTTGTAAAAACTTGTTGTTGCGTGATTTCTTGGATTTCACTTTTGTTCCTTTAGTTGTTGGCTTTGTTTGAGGACAAACAATTATGTAAGTTGGGGAGAGTTTGATAAGAGCAAAATGTACCTATTTTTGTATATGATTTTTGTTGCACTTATCGTTGTTTTTTGTTAAATATCATACGAATAAACCCTATTTTGTTTATAAATGCGTATAGTTTACATTTTAGTGTATATATTGCGATTCGTGTAAATATCATTGAGTTTAATTGATTTTATCTCATTTTTTGTAGGTATTTAAGCAGTGGGATTTTGCCATTGTTGTATAGAGCATTGAATAAGCTTTCCAACGCTTCGAACCGGGCGAAAAACGGAATTACGGTTCAAAAGTTATGAAGAAAACAAGCTTTGGATTTTCAAGCATGAGCGCGCTCCTAGCCCAGCGCGCTCCTAGCCCACGGAAGGAGCAAATTCTAGCGAAAAGCACGCTCAGCACGCTCCGAGCCCGCTTAGCGCTCTTTTAAGGCGGTTTAACAATTTTTTAGGGCGCGCTTAGCGCGGTCTGCGATGATGACAGCAATAAATATGGGTAAAAAAACACATTTTTTAGGGATGGTTTGGGTATTTTTTGCTCCCACTCCATCAAACTTCATTTCTTTATTGGATTTGCTTAGAAAACATCATGGAAGCTTGCATTTGGATGGTCCAGGGTGGATTTCTCATCGATCGGCTCTGACAATCCGTGAAGTGTTTAGTTCATTTCTAATTTTCTTCATGTCTTTCTTCTTTGTTGGGTTTGTATATGTTTTTACTTTGATCTTATGTACATTTTTCGCCCATGGCGTTATATTTAATTTGCTTTACAAATCTCTGTTGGTGATTGTTCTTGATTTTTGCTTAAATGCTCGGGGTTTGGGTCGTGTTAGAGATAAACGTCACAAACTTCGATTAAGGATAATTATTTGTTAGTTTCTAGATGCTAGAGATAGATTTAGGGCTAACAATCCGTATGGGTGTCAGAACTTAAATGTCTTCCGTATTTCGAGGCTTTGTGCGCGAGAGCGACGAAGAGAGTGATACGGTTGTTTCTCAGCTCGGTGTATCAGAGATGAACACTATTGTGAGCGATACCGGGTGATATTGAGGAGTATTGTAAGTTGAGTGCAACTGGTCGATAAGTTTAAGTCTGTGACGAGTGGAATATATACATGCTTGATAAGTCTTTTCTCTCTGATGAATGAATTTTCTTATGTTTTTATTTACTTTTCCGCATTTACGCTTTAAACCATTTAAACCCAAACTCATTAACAATTAAATTGTTGAATGGAAAATCAATAGCACCGATCTCTGTGGACACAATAATTTCCGGAAAAATACTTCCAAAACTTTTGTTGCTTGCCCTATACCGCTTCCAACAATGTCATCAGGAGATTCTTTATCTTTCTTGTTCTTTTGCATTGTTAAAGCATAGATATTTATCTACATTGGTGGATTAGAGTAATTTGACATGCATATGAGTTGGTAAGATAATTATTTATAGTTACGTTTTTTTTCTTTTCAGATGACCTTATATTATTGTGTAAAACTATTAGGAAAAATGTTCAAGTCATTAACCATCTCTTTCAAGAATATGGTCAAAATTTTGCTCAACACACCAGTCCAGTTAAATTCAATTTTTATTGTAGATATACTTTTGGATCTAGGTTGAGGCACACTACAGATATACATGAATTTATTGTGGAACAGACACCATTTAATTATCTTGGAGTTCCTATATTCAAAGGCAAACCTATAACTCACCATCTTCAATTCATAATAGATAAAGTATTGACCAAGATAGCTACTTGGAAGGGACGCCTTCTTTCAATGACGGATAGGGTTCAATTAGTTCATTCAGTCATACATGACATGCTTCTATATAATCATAGGATTTATGAATGACCAATCAATCTTCTGAACAAGCTATATTCTTCCATTAGAAATTGTGTAAACAAGTAGCATAGACGGTAGAAAGGTGATTACTACATATTAGAAGGTTAATTGCTCACCTTTGTCTAAAGGAGGTATTGGCCTGAGAGATATTAAGACAATAAACTAAGCTGATTGTTTATCTTTTTGTTAGAAGTTGCTGACTATCAATAATAAACTAGTAAGTAACCTGTGCGTTCGGACGGACATGTCTGTTCGAGGATTTTGCGTTATGGACGCGTAATTGTTTATCAAATTGGAAAAAAAATGGTAAAATTATAAAAATAGATTTGGTTGAAATTAAAAATTTGTATTGATAAGTATAAGAAATTGTTGTGTGTTGTAAAAGAAGGAATTAAATTAATTATTGATATAAATTCAATTAATGCAATGATGATTGAAAATATTAAACAAAAAATATTAATTAATAGGTAGACCAAAAACAAATGAAACTAAAGTTAGATTGAAATTAAACAAAATAAAAAATTAATTGTGTTAGATTAAATATTATTTGTTAGAATTGATGTTATACACTTCACACTATAAGTGGTGAGATATATATATATATATATATATCACCATTTTTATTTGCAGACTGTCATAAAATTTGAAAGTTGAAAATATAAAATAAAACTTAAAAGTAATAGTTATTTTAAGTTGAAAATTTTGAATCTAAACTAAAGTTGTGCTTTTTTTTTAACAATAGTATTTTTTTCGTATAAAAAAAATTTAAATCAAAAGTAAAGTTGTGCCTGTTTATAATAATTGTATTTTTTTATATATAAATAAATTTGAATCAAAATTAAAGTGGTGCACGTTTATCGCAATAGTATTTTTCGCGTATATAAAAAAATTTGAATCACAAGTAAAGTTAAGCTCGTTCATAACAATATTAACTTTTTCGTATATAAAACAATTTGAATCAAAAGTAAAATTATGTTCGTTTATAACAATTGTTTTTTTTTTGTATATACAAAAATTTGAATCAAAAGTTAAGTTGAGCCCGTTTATAACAATATTATTTTTTTTGTATATAAAAAAATTTGAATAAAAAGTAAAGTTGTGTACGTTTATAACAATTGTATTTTTTCTGTATATAAATAAATTTGAATCAAAATTAAAGTTGTGTTCGTTTATCGTAATAGTATTTTTCCCGTATATAAAAAAATTTCATTGACAAGTAAAGTTGAGCCCGTTCAAAACAATATTATTTTTTACGTATATAAAACAATTTGAATCAAAAGTAAAGTTGATTTAAAACAATTGTTTTTTTTATATATACAAAAATTTGAATCAAAAGTTAAGTTGAACCCGTTTGTAACAATATTATTTTTTTCGTATATAAAAAAATTTGAATCAAAAGTAAAGTTGTGTCCGTTTATAACAATTGTATTTTTTCTGTATATAAATAAATTTGATTCAAAATTAAAGTTGTGCCCGTTTATCGCAATAGTATTTTTCCCGTATATAAAAAAAGTTGAATCACAAGTAAAGTTGAGCACGTTCAAAACAATATTATTTTTTTCGTATATAAATCAATTTGAATAAAAAATAAAGTTGTACCCGTTTATAATAATTGTTTTTTTTTTTCGTATATACAAAAATTTGAATCAATATTTAAGTTGAGTCCGTTTATAACAATATTATTTTTTCTGTATATAAAAACATTTGAATCAAAAATAAATTTGTGCCCGTTTATAACAATAGTATTTTTTCTGTATATAACAAAATTTGAATTATCAATAAAGTTGTGCCCGTTTATAACAATAATATTTTTTCCGTATATGAAAAAATTTGAATCAAAAGTAAAGTTGAGTCAGTTCATCACAATATTATTTTTTTCGTATGTAACAAAAATTGAATCAAAATTAAAGTTGTGCCCGTTTATAACAATAGTATTTTATTTTATATCAAAAAGTTTGAATCAAAATTAAAGTTGCGTCCGTTTATAGCAATAGTATTTTTTTTGGTATATACCAAAATGTGATTATCTATCATTCTAATTCTTATTCTATCATCAATGTCATATTAAAAAGTTTTAAAATTTATGTATAAATATTTGAATATATGACAATTTTAATATTTGAAAAGTTTTAAACGTTGACAATTTATCCATAAAAAAGTTTTTAAATTTATGTATGAATATTTGAATATCTAGAAAGTTTTAAAAGTTGATATAATTTGTATAATTTGTATAGTTTTAATAGTTGACAATTTACGTATTTTAAATTTATCTAGTTTTTAAATTGTATAATTTGATGTATAAATATTCTATCATTCTAAAAAGTTTTAAAAGTTGTTTTTGTATATATATATATATATATATATATATATATATATATATATATATATATTTGAATCAATATTTTATTTTTTCGCATATGATTATTATACTTGTTTTGACAATATTTATGAAAATATATAGTTATAGTAAAGTTGTTCTAATTTATATTAATAATTGGATCAATAATTGTAATAATCATCATAAATAAACGAATTAATTTATTTAAAAACATATAAATAAAATGATAAATTAATTAAAACTATTATAAATAAAAAAATTAGAAAATAATTTCTTTAATTTTTCATAAATTTAAATTTAAATATATTATAATATTTATAATTATAAGTAATATATTTTGATTTTTAATTTTAAAAGTGAATCTGAAATATATCATAGATATAATAAACTTATAATTTTTTTGTTTTTAATATTCAAATATAGTTTTTTTAAAGCATATTACAATTATTAAAGAGCATATATAGGATACTTGAAGTAGTCTAAGTCTAGTAGTCACTACTACAAAACGCTAAAACAACAACGCCAGGCTTACAACGCATCCATTTACGCCGTTGTAATAGGTTAAAAATTTCGCGCCCAGGCAAAAGCTGAGTCATTTAATGACGGTTGAATTAAACCACCGTAGTAATAAATAAAATGTAGCAAGCTTCGATTCCCTGCAACTACATTTTTTTTCCATTTTTTAGAGTACATTTAGCGTGTGTCACTTAAGTCCATTATTTAAAAAATAAATTGTAAATGATTTTACAACGGTTAAGATGAACAACCGTAGTAATAAATGAAATGTAACAAGCTTTGATTCTCTGCAACACATTTTTTCCATTTCTTAGGATACATTTAGCGTGTGTCACTTAAGATTCCACTAAGGTTTGTTTCTCCAACCGAGATTAAAAGCTTTACTGATAAATTAAAACAAAACTTATTCTGTATTTCTTTCATAAGACGCCCTAATCGAACAAGTGAGCCAGAGACGCCATAACCTTTACCCTCTTCATATCCATCCATTTGGAGCTCAAATATTGATCGTCTTCATTCATTTTCTTCTTCAGCTTCGAAGTAAGGTACTCTTCAACATCTTCATTCCTTTTTTCTTGGTTTATGCTCAAATATTGACCGTCTTTATTCATTTGCTTCTTCAGCTTCGAAGTAAGGTACTCTTCAACATCTTCATTCCTTTTTTATTGGTTTATGCTCAAATATTAACCGTCTTCATTCATTTGCTTCTTCAGCTTCGAAGTAAGGTACTCTTCAACATCTTCATTATTTTTTTCTTGGTTTATGCTCAAATATTGATCGTCTTCGTTCATTTGATTCTTCAGCTTCGACGTACGGTACTCTTCAACATCTTCATTCCTTACGTTCATTTGATTACAGCTTCGAAGTACGATATTCTTCAATATCTTCATTCCTTTTTTCTTTGTTCATATTGTATATGCTAAAGTCAGAATGAGATGTTTCATATGCTTTACGTTTAGTATGAGAGTACATCTTCTTTGATTTTTTCTTTGTTCATATTGTATATGCATATGCTTGAGTTTTTGGATTAAATTTTGGTGTGTCATTCACATTATTATACATGTATAAATTTCATAAGTTGTAATGGATCGTAGTTGGATGAAAGCCAATAGATTAGATCCGGTTTATGAGAACGAAGTTCGTGAATTCCTTGAATACGCTGATAAACATCTTCCCGGCAATAATGGTATCTTTTATTGTCCTTGTGTTGTTTGCGCGAATATCAAAAAGGTACAAAGAAAGAAATACACAATCACCTTTGTTTTGATGGTATATGTCAAAATTGTATAATATGGACGTGTCATGGTGAGGTGGATAATAAGGAAATTCGGGCGTCACAAAGTCAAAGAGTGGAGGAAGATGAATATATGGAAGATCAACCAGAGGATATGTTCCGTGATATTGGGGAATCTTCTTTTATGAATGCTCATATTTATGATAATTTATATAGTGATAAAGACACCCCTTTATATAAGGGATGCACAGAGTTCACACGATTGTCGGTGGTGTTAAAGTTGTTTAATCTGAAGGCAAAAAATGGATGGTCGGATAAAAGTTTCACGGAATTACTTGAATTGCTACAGGAAATGTTACCAGAAGATAACAAATTGCTGGATCGTTGCTATGAGGCTAAGAAGATATTGTGTCCACTGGGTCTGGAGTATATCAAGATACATGCTTGCCCTAATGATTGCATATTATATCGGAAAGAGTATGAAGACTTGTTTCAATGTCCGAAATGTGGTTTGTCGTGTTACAAGCTGAATGCTAACAATGGTGATGACAATGATCACTATGACAATGTTAGTAGGAAGCATCCTCCTGCTAAAGTGTTATGGTACTTGCCAATAGTTTCACGATTAAAGAGACTTTTTTCTAATTCGAATGGCGCCAAGAATCTTAGATGGCATGCAGATGTAAGGATTCGTGATGGAAACATTCGCCATGTAGCTGATTCGTTGCAATGGAAGAAAATTGATTCGTTGTTTCCGGATTTTGGAGTCGAGCCAAGAAACCTTAGGCTTGGGTTTACCACCGATGGAATGAACCACTTTGGTAATCTAAGCACTAATCATACTTTGTGGACTGTTCTTCTCACTATTTACAACTTATCTCCTTGGTTGTGCATGAAGCACAAGTATATACTGTTAAGTATGATGATTTCTGGACCACGATAACCTGGTAACAACATAGATGTTTATCTAAGTCCATTAATTGATGATTTACGACTCTTGTGGGATGAAGGCGTTGAAATTGACGATGCATATTCTGGGGAAAAGTTTAATATGCGTGCAATGTTATTTTGCACAATTAACGACTTTCTGGCTTACTGTAACTTGGCTGGATACAGTGTCAAAGGACATAAAGCGTGTCCTATATGTGAAGATGATACTTGTTATCACCAACTTGAGTTTGGAAAAAAGACCGTTTACCTTGGGCATCGAAAATTTCTAAAACCGGGTCATCCTTATCGTAGATTACGAAAGGCTTTTAATGGAGAGCAAGAGTTTGGTGAGGCTCCTAAACCTTTAACCGGGGATGAAGTTTATCAACGTCAGGAACACATTAATGTTGTCTTTGGGAAGAGAGAAAAAGAAAAAGGTGGGAAGAGAGAAAAAGAAAAAGCTGGGAAGAGAGGAAAAGAAAAAGGGGTAGTTGCGAAATATATGGAAAAAGAGGTCCATCTTCTTTGATCTTCCATATTGGTCAAGTCTTGATGTTAGAAATTGTCTTGATGTGATGCACGTGGAGAAAAATGTGTGTGATAGTTTGATTGGCACACTTCTAAACATTTCGGGCAAGACTAAAGATAGTAAGACTTCCCGTCTTGATATGGAGAAGATGGGTATACGAAAACAGTTGGCTCCAATAGAGAAAGGAAAAAGAACTTATCTGCCTCCAGCATGTCACACTCTATCTAAAATGGAAAAGAAGATGTTATGTGAGTGTTTGCAAGGTATTAAAGTTCCACAAGGTTACTCATCAAACATCAAGAAACTTGTATCAATGAAAGATCTCAAGTTAATTGGTTTAAAATCTCATGATTGTCATGTATTGATGCAACAACTTCTACTAGTGGCTATCCGTGGGATCCTTCCAAAAAATGTGAGAGTAACTATAACGAGACTGTGTTTATTCTTCAATGCCATATGTAATAAAGTTCTTGATTTCAAAAAATTGGATGAATTAGAAGATTAGGCTGCCATAATCTTGTGTCAATTGGAGATGTATTTTTCGCCATCATTTTTTGACATTATGGTTCACTTACTTGTTCATCTCGTAAGCGAAATCAGAATTTGTGGTCCAGTTTATTTAAGGTGGATGTATCCAATAAAGCGATATATGAAGATATTTAAAGGATATACGAAGAATCATCACCGACCAGAAGCTTCGATTGTTGAAAGGTACATCACAGAAGAAGCTGTTGAGTTTTGTACAAACTATTTGTCGGATGCAGATTCTATAGGAATTCCAAAGTCTCGCCATGCTGACACAGACGGAAGAGGTATTCAAGGTCTAAATGTTAGTTCAATGGCTCGGGATGTAGTTATTCAATCACATTTCTATATATTGAATAATATAGATGAGGTTCAACCTTTCATAGATACTCACAAAAGACTTTTGAAGAAAAAATATCCCCGAATGAGTGACAAGTTGTTGTTGATAGAGCATAACAATAGATTCATGGACTGGTTTAATAAAAGTGTATCTAATGATCGTAGTGCATCCGAGATACTTAAATGGTTGTCGTACGAGCCAAAATTTTGTGTCATTACCTGGAGTGCATACGACATTGGTCATTATACCTTTTATACAAAATCAAAAGATGATCGTAGTATAATGCAAAATAGTGGGGTTATGGTTGAAGCCGAATCAATGTATTTCTCTAGTTCGAAAGATAAGAATCCGGTATTGGCAACTACCGCGTTTTATGGTGTCATTGATGAGATTTGGGAGATTGATTATGTTATTTTCAAAGTGGCTTTATTTAAATGCAAGTGGGTTCCCAATAATAGTAATGGTGTAGACATTGATGACTTAGGATTCACCCGGGTCGACCTTGGCAAGACATCTTTTAATACAGAACCATTCATCATGGCTTCTCAAGCAAAACAAGTTTTCTATGTTATCGATCCATCGGACAAATCGGGGAAATGGTCCATCGTTCTCCACGGAAAATACATTCCTCTTAGTGATAAAAGTCTTGATATTCCGTCCACGCCTTCTTACACAACACAAGTTCCTACCTCATATGATGAAGTTGATGGAGATGTCGTGCATGCTATACGACTCGATCATGAAGAAGGCATATGGGAAAATTAACAAGTACGTAATTTATTATTTATTCATAATGTAAATAGAAGAATCATGTGTAAATAAAATTCCTGGGAATAAAATATGCCTTGGAATAATTTTTTAAAAATTGAATCAAACATGGAAATGTTGCATTCCCATGACAATAATATTCTCGGGAATATTTTTTACAACTATGAAACAAACAAACCCTTGGTCTATATGGCATCTAGTTCTTTCAAGGGCTACATGTACTCTTAAATTCATGAGTTTACAACTATGAAATGCTTTGACATCAAATGTTAACCTTCTTCCACACCTAGAATTATACAAGTTAATTTGTATTTTCCTAATCATAATTGAATTAAGTATAACACGGATGAAGCTTCAAGAGAAAATCCTATAATATCAAATTGTGGTGGCATATTCAAGGATAAATTATGAACATTCTTGGGAGCTTTCTTAAATAATATTGGAGTTTGCATCTCATTTCAAGATAAATTGCATGAAATCATGCTTGCTATCTAATATGCTAACAGGAAGAATTGGAAAAATCTTTGACTTGAAACTAACTCAATGTTGGGTATTCGTGCATTTTATAATTTGAATATTGTCCCTTGGCAACTTTTATTTAAATGGAAGAATATTTTACACACTATACACTCCTTTTGATTCAAGATATCTCATATCTTTAGATAGCGAAATGTATGTGCAAATAAATTAGCCAATGTCAGTTTTTTTTTTGATTATGACACTTGAAGAGATTCACTTTCTATTTGTACTTTTGAAAGTTTTTTGAAAGATAGGTTGAGCGTGTCCAACTATTGTTTTTACTAGCTTTTTGATGGGTTAGGTTTTATGTACCCTCATCCTTTTTATTTTTTCTTTTTCACTCAATAAATTGTCTTTATTAAAAAAAGCTAGATATCTTTTTTCGTCCTTTATCTTTGACTCGGAGTTCAATTTAGTTCTTTAACTTTTTAAAAAAGACCGTTTTGGTCATTTAACTCTGGATCACATTAATCATTTTCTTAAATTATGTTAGTCAAAATCAATCAATAAATATATATGACACTGATACGGAAAATCATCATTTTTTATAAGATTGTTTTAGTTTTTAGGAAAGGACTTTGTCGTGGGTTATTGTTCATGTTTCTTCAACCTGGATTTTTGTTTAAGTTGTTGTCAATTGGTTTGTTCATGCTTTGGTGGAATGAAGATAAAAAGGAAATGCATAGTAAAAAATGGAAAGAAGATGAGAGAAAAAAGTTTAGCATAAATCACAAGAAGAAAAGTGATAAAGTTGTTTCCCATTTTTTGTGTTCATATTATTTAGTCGTCTAAATCTGTTTCTTTTTTTGTCTTCCCCTTTATTATAATAAAATGCATTATTAAATTATGGTAACTAAAATAAAACAAGAAGATGAGAGGAAAAAGATAGCAAAATCATCTAATTACTACAAGTTCTAAAATCAAAGATCTAGATCTAAAATCACAAGATTTAATTATGCATTGTTGAACAACCAAAAATATTATGTAATTGAAGATTAAAAGAAAAAAATTAGTCACATATTTGATGTTCTTGATTTTAAAGAAGATGAAGAATATTTTTAATAAATCCAGAAAATTTTTTTAGCGATTTATTTTTTCAGTTGCTAAATTAGTCATAAAAACCAAGTGTTACGCGTCATTTGCCACGTAGCAAAAATCAATATCGTTACTGTCATTTAGACAGAAAAGATCAACTTGATATGTTTTGAAAAGATGAGATATCAAAATGGTTTTTGTATTTTTAAGTTAAGGGATCAAACTAAATCCTAAGTATAAGATAAGAGACGAAAAATGTATTTAGCCTAAATAATATATAAACTCAAACTCGTGAAAATAATAATGATCAAAATAATAACTTTTAAATATATAAATTTATAAACTATGTGTCATAAACTATAAATTTAAAAATTAACATTGCCAAATAGCCTATAAGTAAAATAATTATTTTGTTTACAATTTTTCTATAAATATATAATCCAACGCTCATAATAATAAATAATAATAAACAAAAATTAATTTAGTGGTCAGTGCTAAATTAATTGTAATGTTCGAAATAAATACCTTAACTAAGGGTCGTCTTCATCAACATTTACTTGTTGGATATGGTGTTGTAGTGAGCCAACTATCGTTGGTATGTGTGCGACTCCTTAGGAGGGGGTATCAAATAAAGATAAGATACCCTATAAAACTACCACTGCATGTATCCATCATCAATATCATATCGAGTGATCACCACAACTGTTGAACCAACCACCTTGTAAACGCTAGAATTATAACCAATCCACTCAACATCTACATTAAATGTGGTATATTAATCAGGAGATGAAGGTGGTGTATATTGTATATAGCAAAACTTTTGCATGCACTTGTCAGGAAAGTATGGGAAAATGGTGCCCACCATTGAAGATAAAAATGATATGATAGTGGTACTCAGGTGAATTATTACTTTATTGTGAATATGCTGGTAGTATTCATTGTTTTAGCCCAAAAATGATATGCTAGATGTTTGACGTGAATCATAACCCCCTCAATTTCTTGTAAGGTAAGGTTCTTCCTCTCACCAATCTCGTTCTACTAAAGTGTGATAAGGGAAGAGAACGCATGCGAAATCTCTTCAAAAATGTGATAGGTTCTCAAATTCTCTACCATGGTTGCTTCGAATGCGAACGATCTTTCCATTCTATTCTCCCTTTTCATGCTATAGACAATGGCAAAGAGTCTCAAAAACAAAGAAGGTGTCATACTTCTCACAAATTAACTCAAAACAAGTGTATCTCAAGTAGTCATCAACACAAACAAAAACATATCTATTTACTTCAAAACTCTAAACTTTCATGATACCCATAAGATCCATATAAAGCAATTCAAAAACGTGAGTAGTGGAAAGATGTTCCACCATTTTGAAAGACATATTAGTTTGCTTCCCAACATAACAACCTTCACATATTTAGACATGCTTACAACATGGTTCTTAGAACAAATAGTCCGTTTGATGACATATTAAGTGCGACTTAATTATGAGGCCTCAATAAACATAATGACACTATTTTTAAAGTATTTGTAATCAAGTTTTACTGTCACATATGACAACAGTGATTCATATAGACTATTATGTTAGTAGACTAATAATTGTATCTCACGGGTCATGGATACGAGATATCACTTTTTCACATATGTATAAATATTAGGAGTAATATTTATACTAGATTGACCCATCATGAGAATACTATACAGTTTATTATGTAAGTGTCATAAGTTATTCTCATAATGATAATGGTGTATACCACTTTTTGATCTGAAATCACTATGGGCCCTAGATGTGGAGTTTGGTACTTTATTGTCAATCAAATTTTGTCTATAACATGATGACTATAAAAATGTTTGATAAGTACTCCACCAATCATGCTGAGATACATGAGTGGCCTAGATGAGATCGCCCTCCTATATATACATGATTAATATCTATGGGGCCCTTGATCGAGTATGATTGTAAAATGCATGGTCATGCTCAAATAAGTCAATATGAGATATTAAGCTTGTTTGTTATCATTACATGGGTAGTAGTTATGTGTCGCTAGATACCGCTTATTGTTTATAATGTTAAACAAGTGATGTAATATTATTGTCAACGTTACGAGAACCTAAGGGGTCAGACGCCAAAAGTACTGATAATTAAATGAATTATTAAATTACATAAGACTTAATTTAAGTATGTGTTAATAGTATTTAAATTAATTTTATATATTAACACATATATAATTTTTTTGATTAAATATGATTTAATTAAATAAATGAATATTGATAGTTAATTAAATTAAATGTTATTTAATTTAATTAATATTTTATTTTATTAAAATATTTTAATTAAATATAGATAATATTTTATTGAATTAAAGTGTTTACTTAAATATGATTGGGGTTATTTATAAAAAAGACCAAAATAAGAGCATTAGTGTTTTAGTAGCTCTCTAAATAGAGAAGCTCTTTCCTTTGCAATGCGAATGGTCGTCATTCTTAGAAAAAGAAAAGGCTAGCACCGTGTTCAACTTTGTACTAGCGTAGACTTCATAGAGACGATAATATTTTACACGTTTCTGATCAAAGTTAAAACACGTTTCAAAAGGTAATTAAGAATCATTATTTTGTATTTGATTTTTGATTAATGGTTTTATCAATATCCATTCATCGAGATTGTTCCGCTAAAATTGAGTTTTTTTTTTTTTAAAACCCCTCTTAAATTCCTTCAGGTCTCTTGGAGACAAGAGTAGGCTAACGTTCAGCCAAACTTGAATGAATCAGGTGCAATATTTCTAAACCCTTATATCTTTATTTTTGCAATTTACTTTATTGTTTTACACTGTACTGGTCATTTTAATATGATCTTAATGAATACTAAAACATTTTGTTGTTTAAGTAACAAAACCATAAAATTATTTTAGAATTATAAATACCACAAATCCATCCCCCCTCCCCCCTGATCGCTTATTTAGTGTGCCTAAATAAATCTAACTGCAAGTATACAGTCGTATCGCGTAGTTTTAAAAGATTATCGATCCCACAGAGACTAAAAATCGAACACACCGTTATCTATCGTTACTATGTTTATCTAAGGCTAATCAGAATTGGTTTTTACGTTCAAACGGGAAATTAAAGAGAAATTAAAATTCGGGAATACTAGTTATGAATAAGATATCGGTATATAATTCAGTAAACCTACGTGGAATTAATTAAACCTAAGCGTATAAAGATTTATCACCCTATGCATCTGTAGGAAAAACCAATTTAAAAGCCCTCACCTCACACTCCCGTGGTTATTGCTTCGGACTATACTCTTAAGTCAATATGTCTACTCTCGCTAGCCCATATAAGGTTAAAAATACTTTTTGAAAACTAATAAGACCTAATTAACTTCAAAACGCTTCCACTGTTTTTAAAACTAATGCCCGATTTCAGCTATCCGGGTAAAGCCTCACACTCCCGTGGTCTTGACCTTAACCTTTGTTACCTTTTTACTCTCGTAATAAAAGTTGGGTTTAAAATTAAGAAATCGAAGCCAGAAGAAGAGTTAATTATTGATTTTAGCTTAAAGTTATTTAATCCATTTGGTTACTTCATTACATACCGATAAGATCGGTTTAGCTTGACATAATTACAAACTTAAACATAAAAGCGGAAAAACAATTAATCAAAGACATAATTAAAAGAAAATAAACGATACTATAAATTGAATAATGGAAACCTGGTAAATGCAGTAGCAGCAATCCCTCCATAGACTGGTAGGTTCTTGCTTGGATAGAATTAAAATAGCAAATGATGAAGGCAATGAAATAATCTAAATCTAAACTGTAATAGTTCCTCAATGTGAGAAATTATTACTTTGTTCGGTAATGGGTGACAAGGAATTATAAAAGAAAACAAAAGCAAAAGAAATTCTGGAAATAATTTGGCAGCAAGACAGTACTTCGGAATGCAAAATTGGTCACCCCCTTTGTTCTTCGAAATCTATCATATTTATAGACTGAGCTGAGGTAGTGGTTGGAGAAAATGTAGGCACTTCTCTTTGACAGTTATGTGACTTTGGAACCTAAATTTCTTCGGAGGAAATGTGAACGTGCAAAAACTGATCCTCTGAAACTTCCTAATCACGTTTCTGCTCAATGTATTAAACTGTTCTGAACGCATGACGATCGTGAAGCATTGTGACTTCGTGATGAAATTTGTATCTGCCACGGTCGTGGTGGAACCGTGACGATCGTCACATCAGCAGAATTTGGATTCTGCTGTTTTTCTTGACTTTCCTGCTCTTTTCTTGCATGTTTTGCTTCTTTTCTACACTTTGCATACTTTTGACTTGGAAATGGAATTACCTGCAAAAACACTTAAATACTCTCGAGAAAATCGGATATTAGACGAAAACGGAATAAGAAAATAACATAAATCAAAGTAAAAACATGATATATTTTTGTGTTATCAAACTCTCCCACACTTGAATCTTTGCTTGTCCTCAAGCAATCAATCTGTTAAATCGGACAAACATCATCAAATGCACATACCTGGTATACCAATGGATTTGAAAAAGAGTTTCTTGTTAGTAAGACAGGTACTAGTATAAAACACTAAGGATACAATAATGACACAAAGCAACAAGCTTGTTATAGACCTCTCTTTTGTACAATCCAGTTCTAATCATTCTATTATAGTTCAACCATAAGTTTTTGTGTCTATTTCACCCGGTTTCATTCTAACGCAATCACATTAAGCCCTTTGCCTTATTCACGCACATAGTGGAGTAACCAGTTAGTGACTTTGATCCCTTTTTCTCACGGGGCCTGATACACAAGTGTGGTAACCCTTTAGGTATCGCGTTCGTAGATTGCGGGGGATCGAACAGTAGTTCGCCCTACCAAGTTCATAATCAGGTACCTCTGAACCAATCGACAACAGATTTTCTTTCTTTTCTTGTAAATTTTCACAACTGTGAGAGTTGTTGCATATTCTATTTTTCTCGGCATATAGATAAGAAATATGTTTTTCTTTTCATGATTGGGCATCAAACACTTATATTCATCTGCTCCCCACGTGGTTTGTGATTTAGACGGTGCTGACTGCTGATATAAACTACTAGGGGTTACTTTAGGACTGAACTCAAGGTATCGTATAATAAGTATCGAAACTGATATCGCATACGCAAGAGGTCTAAGGTGTCAAGACGGTATCGATCTTGTTAGCACTTTCTCAACTTCCTAACAAGGCTTAAAATTTGGTATTCCACGATGTGTATTAATCGTAAAAAAAAAAAATTGTTATGGCAGAATAAAATGGGAAAACCAGAATACTGACCGAAAATACTCATATATTAACTTTGATAAGGAAAAAAAAGGAAAATACAAGAAAGGAAAATAAAACGGAAATAAACTGACTCTCCCACACTATATCGGACATTGTCCTCAATGTTACGATATAAAGGGGACTAACAAGAAAAACTAAAAAGAAAAACAAAATAAAATCAAGGTGGACCACGTCCTCTGCCTCTGGAGCGTCCTCTTCCATGCTGCGCTACGTGATCAGGAATGCCCACGTGATGGATGTAGTCATGTAGGTTCTGCATTCGCAGTGTCAATGCATCCATTCCTTCTATCATACCATCAAGCCTCTGCCCTTGGTTCGCTTGGCCTTCTTGAATTTGGCGCATCAGCGCCATTACTTCATTATGCTGCGTCTGTTGCTGTTGGTTTTGAAGCCAAAAAGCCCTTAAGATTTTTTCATTAGTAACAGGGTCTTGTTCGGGGCGGCGACGACGTCTTGAGGTCAAAGGTGCATCATCAGCAGGTGGTGGTTGGTTTTCTGGGGCGTTATCCATCTCTTGCTCCATTTCATCAACAGGTCCATGATCATGATCATCTGGTGCAGCCGCATTTTGCTCAGGAGCATTCAAATTAAATAACCAGTTGTGCATTTCCCGAGGATTAATGCGGTCTCTGCAAGGCATAATGATACTTCTTACGGTTTTGGCGCGGACCATAGGATGGTATTTCCCATCTCGTCATAACTTGATGAGCTGAGAGTTTCGACAATAGTCTATGTCAAGGAACACCGGAGGCATGGAGGGTAATCTGGCAAGCTCGTTTTCCAAATTCAATTTGAGAGCAATAGAGGTGACAATCCCTCCAAAATAGAAAGGTTTGGAACCTCTAGCATAGTTTGCTTGTATGTGTGCTAGCAAAAATGGTACGGCGTTGATCAGTTCTGGGTGAAACATACAATGGAGGAAAAATAGTTCCTTTGAGTTTACCTTGTGGTTGCTATCCCGTGCAAAAATAGTGCTTCCTAATGCGCGGTGAACATATCTGATGGCTGGGTTGTGGATATAAGTTGCGTTTAGGCTATCCCAGCTATCGACTGTTGTTCCTGTCAACCGATTCCATAATTGAAATGCTGCTTGAAAGAAATTCTCCTGTGGCACCCGGCAATGAACATTCTCGCCATGGTTGAAACCAAGCATATCGGCGAGTTGATTTTGGCCGGTTTTATACTCAGTACCAAACATGCGGAACGTGGCTACGCCAGTGAGTTGGTTCGTTTCGCCAGAAGGTGTTACGTATGTGAACAAACTTAGAAACTTGAGCGTCAGGGCTTCGTAAGTAGGTCGGCTCTGAGTACAGAGATGCCATAGACCGACGGTTTGTAGCAAATCTCTTACTCCTTCAAGCATTCCGAGTTCTTCTAGACATGCAACGTCTACGTAGCGAGTTGGTTGTACGAAACGTCGATAGTAATCGATGTACCTAGCCCTTTGACGCTCTCCTGATTCTCCATCTCTGAAGTTCAATGTTGATAGGTCCGGAATTTCTCGTGCCATTGGTGGGTCACAGAGAAATTAGGAAAGAAAATGGGTTGTGGAGAATGAGGGTTTGTGAAAAGAAATGGTACACGGTATGAATATATAGTGAATGGGGAAAACGAGTGGTAAAGGAAAATGTTGAATTGGGTTAAATGCGTAGTGGTGGGACGGTTATGGAATGGGAAAAGATAGTGGGACGACCGTGTTTTGAATTGAGGGAAAGAAGAGGAAGACGAAGGATACAGTTCTGTTTTAACACAGAACGTGTTCCAAACCCGCGTGACGGTCGTCACGGGGCCTGTCACGATCGTGACAGTCGCAAATTCTGGGGAATTAAACAGTTTTTGTCAGCAAGCATTCCATACATAAAATTTTCATAACAGGCAATGGTTATCACAGAGAAACAACATTATAATGCATATTGAGAGATAAATAACATGACAACATGAATTAAAAACAGAATAAAAAGTATGACAGGAATAAAATTGAAACCATAAAGATCAATATTTAGCAGTAAATTAAATCATCCATTAAAACCAAAGAGGTGCTAGCAAATGCTAGCATTGTATCAATACTGAATGTAAAACAATTTATTCTTGACATAAAATGAAAAACTAAAATAAAGTAAAATGTTTCTGAGGTAAATGCATTAAAACTTGAAAAACAGGTGCTTCGTAAATCTAGTCAAGGCGTTTCTTCAAAGATGCGATGGCTTGATTTATATGATCAAATTGTTCAACGGTCAAATCCATGAGTCCAACAATGTTTTGTCGCATTGTGTTTAGCTCATCCTTTACTGAAGTGATTTCTTTATGATACTCATCCATAGTCTTTAGAATAGAATTCAGATTAGCAGCATAGTTAGTGGCATCAGCTTTAGGAATGTCAATGTCTTCTTGGAATTCCATATAATCAAGATCATGATAATGAGGGGGTGTTTTTGGGTCGATCTCAGGTTCAGGAAAGGTTTCTTCCGGTTCAGGCACGGGTTCATCAAGGTCATATAGCCAATTATGTTGATTGTGCACACTTGTGCGTTCATGATTCGGAAGTGTAAAGTGTGGTACGACAACATTGTTAATCAGAAGCTGAAAATGGTTCGGACCTTGGTTCCTAATCATAGCCCTATTGAAACAAAAAGTGATATTCATGGGTCTATATTCTCCAAAGGGGTTAATCTTAGAAAGTTGGGTTCTGAATCCCATAGCATCAACTATTTTTATAACTAAGCCACCTATCAGAATTGGACTGTTATCATTATTAATGAGTTTGCAAAAGTTGTTCAACATAAAAGTGAGTCCATTGACCTCTCTAGACTGAGAAGCACAAAACATGATGAAAAGCTCATCCCTCGAAACAGTGTTATCATTCTCAGGTTTACCAAATAAAGTATAGGCCAGGATCATATGAAAGTAACGGAAAACGGGGTTATGTATTTCTGTTGAAAGCATAGGGTCCATGTCAAAATCAGGTTTCCCTGAAATTCTGCCCCAAAAATCACTCAGCTCTCCAACCAACATTAAGTCCTCTTGAACCACAGAGAAAACATTAGGTCCTTCAGGAAATCCTAAAAGATCCGACAGTTCCTTTATGGTGAACTGGCAGCTGTATCCAAATAGTCTAAAGGTAATTCTTCCCCTGGTAAAACCTTTTCCACAGTAAGGGTTATAGCTTAAAGAGCTAAGGAATTTTAAGGTCAGTCTACGGTAACATTTATGTTTCTTGTTGGCAAAACCCTCCCAACCTAATTGGTTAAACAGAAAGTCTACGCTCTCACCTACACCTAAGGCGGTCATGGTGGGCCTGTGGGCAAATTTTGTCAAGGCAAATGGTCTTAGAGACAAAGCCTCATAGCGATGCCACTGAGCTGCATCTCTGAATTCTACTAACAAGTTATCCTCGTTTGCCATTAATTAGTACTTTTTGCAAAAAATGTAAGCAGAAGAGGAGAACAGAAAGAGTAGAGAGACTTTATAATCCTGTAGTTTTTCAATTTTAAGACCAGCACAACATTTTCAAATTAAATTTAAAATGATATAAATGAAACTAAAAAATTTCAAAATAAAAATAAAACATAGGAAACGTAAAGAAATAACAAATATAAAGCAAGAAAAACAAAAATCATGGGTTGCCTCCCATTAAGCGCCGTTTTTAACGTCGAAAGCCTGACGAATTCAATTAGATGCTTAGTTAGGGGGTTCGGTGGGCAACTCTAAAAGTATTAGGCAGTTCAAATAATCTCTATTTTCAATGTTGTGATAGTGTTTTAGACGTTGTCCATTAACTAAAAATGGATTACTATTCCTCCCCTTTATTTCTATCGCTCCACTTTGTAGAATTTTTGTAATCTCAAAAGGACCGGACCATCTAGACCTTAATTTCCCAGGAAAGAGTTTTAATCTTGAGTTAAATAGGAGTACAACGTCTCCCACACTAAATTCTTTTCTAGATAAGCGCTTATCGTGCCATTTTTTAGTTCGTTCTTTATATATTTTAGCATTTTTGTAAGCGTCTAATCTTAACTCTTCTAGTTCATGCAGATCTAGGATACGTTTTTCACCTGCGGAATCATACCTTAAGTTCAATGTTTTAATAGCCCAATAGGCTTTATGTTCTAATTCCACTGGTAGATGGCAAGATTTACCATAGACCAGCTTGAAAGGTGTAGTTCCGATTGGTGTTTTGTAGACCGTCCTATATGCCCATAAAGCTTCGTTGAGTTTAGATGACCAATCTTTCCTAGAGGTGGCTACGGTCTTTTCTAGAATTTGTTTTATTTCTCTATTCGAGACCTCAACCTGTCCACTTGTTTGTGGATGATATGGTGTTGCTACGCGGTGTCTTACCCCATACTTTGATAGTAATTTGTCAAATATTTTTGATATGAACTGGGAGCCACCGTCACTTATGACAAGTCTCGGCACACCAAATCTGGGAAAAATTGTGTTTTTGAAAAGCTTTATGACTACTCGTGCGTCATTTGTAGGAGAAGCTATTGCCTCAATCCATTTTGAAACATTATCGACAGCTACGAGTATATATTGGTTTCCAAAGAATGATGCGAAAGGTCCCATAAAATCAATCCCCCATACGTCAAAGACTTCTACTTCTAATATACCTTTTTGAGGCATCTCATCGCGTTTTGATATGTTACCAGTGCGTTGGCACCGGTCGCAGTTTAGTATTGCAATGTGGACATCCTTCCAAAGGTTGGGCCATAATAGGCCGGATTGCAAGATCTTAGCACATGTTTTTGAGGTACTAGCATGTCCTCCGTAAGGAGCAGAATGACATTGAGAGATTATGTTTTCGATTTCTTCTTCAGGGACGCAACGACGGAAGATACCGTCGGCTCCTCTCTTAAACAGCAAAGGTTCATCCCAATAATAATGTTTTAGATCATGAAAGAATTTTTTCTTTTGTTGATAAGATAAGTCTGGTGGAAGTACTCCAGCTGCTAAGTAGTTGACTATGTCAGTATACCATGGCAGGGTTGTGTGTATGTTAATTTCTTCCACGACTTCTTCCATTTTTGGGTCATTCAACTGTAGAGTAGACATATCACTTTCTAGTTGGGCTATGAGTCGTTCATATGGGAAATCCTCATTAATGGGTACTGGCTCTGGTTTAATGCCCTCTAATCGTGATAAGTGGTCTGCTACTACGTTTTCAGTTTCTTTCTTATCTTTGATCTCTAAATCAAATTCTTGTAAAAGTAGGATCCACCTTAGCAGTCTAGGTTTTGCATCCTTTTTGTTAAGTAAATATCTAATAGCTGCATGGTCTGTATAAATGATGATCTTTGCTCCCACTAGGTAGGAACGGAATTTGTCAAGGGCAAAAATCACGGCTAAAAGTTCTTTTTCTGTGGTAGCGTAGTTCATTTGAGCAGAATCTAAGGTTCTACTTGCATAGTAAATGGCATGAAGTTTTCTATCCCTCCTCTGTCCTAAAACTGCACCTACAGCATAATCACTTGCATCACACATGATTTCGAAAGGTAATCTCCAATCTGGTGGTTGCATGATAGGTGCGGTAATAAGAGCTGTTTTCAGCTGTTCAAATGCTTTTAGACATTTCTCATCAAAGATAAATTCAGCGTCTTTCATTAATAGACCGGTAAGAGGTTTAGTAATTTTCGAGAAATCCTTTATGAATCGTCGGTAGAAACCGGCGTGTCCTAAGAAACTTTGTATTTCTCATACGGTTTTCGGAGGTTGAAGATTTTTTATAATTTCTATCTTAGCTTTATCAACTTTAATTCCTCTATCGGACACAACGTGTCCAAGTACGATTCCTTGATTTACCATAAAATGGTATTTCTCCCAGTTTAATACGAGATTGACTTTTACGCATCTTTCCAGTACCATTTCTAGATTCGATAGACATCCTTTAAAGCTCTTCCCACAAACAGAAAAGTCATCCATAAACACTTCCATAATGTCATCTATAAAATCAGCAAAGATTGACATCATGCATCTTTGGAATGTGGCAGGTGTGTTACATAGTCCAAACGACATTCTTCGATAGGCAAATGTACCATAGGGACATGTGAAGGTCGTCTTTTCTTGGTCATCAGGATGAATAGAAATTTGAAAGAATCCTGAATAAGCGTCTAAATAGCAGAAGTATGAGTGTTTAGCCAATCGTTCCAACATTTGGTCAATAAAAGGCAATGGGAAATGGTCTTTACGAGTGGCTTTATTTAACTTTCTATAATCGATGCACATTCTACTTCCAGTTACAACCCTTTTTTTTATAGATTCACCTTTTTCGTTCTTAACAACTGTAATACCTCCCTTCTTTAGAACGACATGTACTGGGCTAACCCATTTACTGTCTGATATCGGGTATATAGTTCCTGCTTCTAAAAGTTTTTTCACTTCGTCTTTGACTACAGTACTCAAAATCGGGTTAATCCTTCTCTGATGTTCCCTAGAGGATTTACAGTCTTCCTCCAGCATAATGCGATGCATACAAATAGAAGGACTTATTCCTTTAAGGTCAACGATGTTATAGCCTAACACAGTTGGGTATTTTCTTAAGACATCTAATAGTTTCTTGGTTTCGGTCTGTCCTAAGTCTGCATTGACTATTACAGGTCGTTCGAGATCTTCGTCTAGGAATTCATACCTTAAATTTTTGGGTAATGTTTTCAGTTCTAGGGCTGGTTTCTTCGAGCAAGGTAGATGATCTGGTGTAAGTGCTAAGCATTCGCTTAGGCTATCGTCTTGATAAAGTTCACGCCAGTTATCATCTTCGAAAATCGGAGGTATTGGAATTTTTAGAATATCTGAGTATGTGGTCGGTTCCATCTCTATTTCTCTTACGCACTCATCTATGACATCTAGTAGATAACATGTGTCGTCTATAGTTGGAGCTTGTAAGAATTGTGTCAAAATAAATTCAACCTTCTCTTCACCAACTTCAAAAGTTAGCTTGCCTCTCTTTACTTCTATAATTGCTCCAGCAGTAGCTAGGAACGGTCTTCATAATATGATAGGAGTAGTGGAGTCTTCTTTAATATCCATGATTATGAAATCGGTAGGGATATAGAATTGTCCTATACGAACTAGAACATTTTCTAGTATACCAACTGGGTATTTAACAGAGTGGTCAGCTAATTGAACAGACATCTTAGTTGGTCTTAAATCTCCCATGTCTAGCTTTTTGCATATAGATAAGGGCATTACACTAATACTGGCTCCTAAGTCGCATAGAGCTTTGTCTATGACGAACTTTCCAATTACACAAGGTATAGAGAAGCTACCTGGGTCTTTCAACTTAGGAGGCATATTGTTTTGAATTATTGCACTACACTCAGCAGTAAGTGTAACTGTTTTGTTATCCTCGATCTTTTTCTTATTGGATAAGATTTCTTTTAGGAACTTAGCATATGAGGGCATCTGAGTGATAGCTTCTGTAAAAGGTATAGTGATGTTCAATTGTTTCAGAAGTTCAACAAATTTCTTAAATTGCCCTGCAGTTTTGGAATTTGTCAATCTTTGAGGATACGGAATAGGTGGATTATAAGGTGGTGGAGGCACATAAGGTTTTTCTTTATTTACGGCCTCTTGGTCATTATCTTCCCTTTCCTTGGGTTCATTCTCCTTCTCAGTTGTTGGGTCGTTAGCAGACTTTTGGTACATGGCTGGATTTTGAAGTCTTGGATCAATGGGTTCATCTAATTCTTTTCCACTTCTCAGTATAGCAGCATTTGCATGTCCTTTAGGATTAGGTTGTGGCTGTCCAGGAAATGTTCCAGCAGGAGCAGCAGTAGGTGCTTGTTGTTGATCCACTTGGGAAATTTGTGTTTCAAGCATTTTGTTGTGAGTGGCCAATGCGTCTACTTTGTTTGCCAACTGCTTAATCTGTTCACTAGTGTGTACGTTTTGATTCAGGAACTCTTTGTTTGTTTGAGTCTGGGTGGTTATAAAGTTTTCTATCATCAGTTCAAGGTTAGACTTCCTAGGAACATTTGGAGCAGCTGTTGCAGCCTTTTGATAACCTGGTGGTGCAGCAGGTGCTTGACCAGGTGCATACAGTGCATTTTTATTTTTATAAGAGAAGTTTAGGTGATTCTTCCAACCAGGATTGTAGGTATTTGCATAAGGGTTTGCTTGAGCATAATTCACTTGTCATTCAGGGGCAGCGTGTCCAGCTGTTCCACATAATTTGCAGTTTGGCGCTACAGCAGCCACGGTGGTTGTGGGTGTTATGGTCAAATTGTGTATCTTTTGCGCTATTTCATCTACCTTAGCACTGACATGATCTAAGCTAGAAACTTCGTACATTCCTCCTTTTGGCTGGGATTTCTCCACTTGAGTTCTTTCACCTCCCCATTGGTAGTAATTCTGAGCCATACTCTCGATGAGTTGGTGGGCTTCATCATAGGGTTTATCCATGAGTGTACCACCAGCGGCGGCATCTATTGTCAACCTTGTATTGTACAAGAGACCATTATAAAACGTGTGGATAATTAACCAATCGTCAAGACCATGATGCGGGCATATCCTCCTCATATCTTTGTATCTTTCCCAAGCATCATATAAAGACTCGTTGTCTTTTTGTCTGAAGCTGTTGATTTGGGCTCTCAGCATAGCTGTTTTGCTTGGTGGAAAATATCGTGCCAGAAAGACCTTCTTTAAATCCTCCTAAGAAGTAATAGAGTTTGATGGCAAGGATTGCAACCAAGCCCAAGCTTTATCTCTTAATGAGAAAGGAAAAAGACGTAGTCTTATGGCGTCTGCGGTTACACCATTTGCTTTCATTGTGTCTGCGTACTGCACAAACTTGGTCAGATGTTCATTCGGATCTTCTGTAGGGTTTCCAGAAAATTGATTTTGTTGCACAGCAGATAACAACGAGGGTTTCAACTCGAAATCATTTCGGTTGATAGCTGGAGCGACAATGCTGTTGTGAGGTTCTTGTTGAGATGCGACAACATAATACTTAAGAGGTCGGTTTTGTGGTAAGTCAGCCATGTCTGTTTCTGATTCGGAATCTGATTCAGATTCAAGTTCAGGATCAGATTGAGATTCAGGTTCTGAAGAAGGAAAAGGGATTTCGTGAGCTAAGAAGTACTCTCGGATACGTCTTTTTACGATAAGAAAACGTCCAGGTTCGTCTGTCGGTCGTATGAGGTCTTCGCCAGAAGAGCGAGTACTTGGCATACAATCGATAGAACGGGAATTTTGGTTTTTACCTTAGTCTATACGACGTAACAAAGGAATTATGATGTCGACTTAATTAATCCCCGGCAACGGCGCCAAAAACTTGATCGCTTATTTAGTGTGCCTAAATAAATCTAACTGCAAGTATACAGTCGTATCGCGTAGTTTTAAAAGATTATCGATCCCACAGAGACTAAAAATCGAACACACCGTTATCTATCGTTACTATGTTTATCTAAGGCTAATCAGAATTGGTTTTTAAGTTCAAACGGGAAATTAAAGAGAAATTAAAATTCGGGAATACTAGTTATGAATAAGATATCGGTATATAATTCAGTAAACCTACGTGAAATTAATTAAACCTAAGCGTATAAAGATTTATCACCCTATGCATCTGTGGGAAAAACCATTTTAAAAGCCCTCACCTCACACTCCCGTGGTTATTGCTTCGGACTATACTCTTAAGTCAATATGTCTTCTCTCGCTAGCCCATATGAGGTTAAAAATACTTTTTGAAAACTAATAAGACCTAATTAACTTCAAAGCACTTCCGCTGTTTTTAAAACTAATGCCCGATTTCAGCTATCCGGGTAAAGCCTCACACTCTCGTGGTCTTGACCTTAACCTTTGTTACCTTTTTACTCTCGTAATAAAAGTTGGGTTTAAAATTAAGAAATCGAAGCCAGAAGAAGAGTTAATTATTGATTTTAGCTTAAAGTTATTTAATCCATTTGGTTACTTCATTACATACCGATAAGATCGGTTTAGCTTGACATAATTACGAACTTAAACATAAAAGCGGAAAAACAATTAATCAAAGACATAATTAAAAGAAAATAAACGATACTATAAATTGAATAATGGAAACCTGGTAAATGCAGTAGCAGCAATCCCTCCACAGACTGGTAGGTTCTTGCTTGGATAGAATTAAAATAGCAAATGATGAAGGCAATGAAACAATCTAAATCTAAAGTGTAATAGTTCTTCAATGTGAGAAACTATTACTTTGTTCGGTAATGGGTGACAAGGAATTATAAAAGAAAACAAAAGCAAAAGAAATTCTGGAAATAATTTGGCAGCAAGACAGTACTTCGGAATGGAAAATTGGTCACCCCCTTTGTTCTTCAAAATCTCTCATATTTATTGACTGAGCTGAGGTAGTGGTTGGAGAAAATGTAGGCACTTCTCTTTGACAGTTATGTGACTTTGGAACCTAAATTTCTTCGGAGGAAATGTGAACGTACAAAAACTGATCCTCTGAAACTTCGTAATCACGTTTCTGCTCAACGTATTAAACTGTTCTGAACGCATAACGATCGTGAAGCATTGTGACGGTCGTGATGAAATTTGTATCTGCCACGATCGTGGTGGAACCGTGACGATCGTCACATCAGCAGAATTTGGATTCTGCTGTTTTTCTTCACTTTCCTGCTCTTTTCTTGCATGTTTTGCTTCTTTTCTACACTTTGCATACTTTTGACTTGGAAATGGAATTACCTGCAAAAACACTTAAATACTCTCGAGAAAATCGGATATTAGACGAAAACGGAATAAGAAAATAACATAAATCAAAGTAAAAACATGATATATTTTCGAGTTATCACCCCTCGCTCTTGTGCTTGAAGTCACTTGTCCAATAATTCATAGGTTTACCAATACTCCTAATAGCATCAAGGTTATCCACTCCAAAATTCAGTATATCCACATATTTGGTAAATCTTTCAAGTTCAAAATTGAGACATCTAACTTCTTGCTTCAACTTAGAAATAGTAAGCATGAGTCTGATTTTGTCTTTAAAATGAGTTTCAATTGTTTCTTTTTGCCTCTCACTCACTTGAGATTCTTCCATCCACTTAAAATGCAGAGTTTTATATGATTCGACAAGGACATCATTAAACATCTCATCTTCATCACTTATATGCTCATTATTAATAAATAAATCAATATTAGAAATCTCTTTTATATGGGTAGTAAATGCCTAAATCCTTGTTTGATCAAATTCACTTTCTTTGTTAGACACATCATTTAAAAAGGTGGCATTGTAGTTTTTTCTTTATTTTCTTATAAAATTAGGACATTAAGCTTGAATATGCTCAAATCCTTCACACTCACGACGTTGAATTTCTTTGGATTTGTTAGGATATCTATGGTTTCTCTTTCACCATCTATACCTTAACTCTTAAAGTTACCACTTCTTGGAGTTTATTTTTTACTGTCTTTGACATTGGGAGAAACAATGTTTCCAGGTCTTCTATCATGCCTTCTATAACCATTCTAAAAAAATATTTCAATCATAGCAATAAATTCAAAAATATTTTCATCAGTATTATTGGAAACTTGATCTTCATGATCAATCATATTTTCTTTAAACACCACTCCTTTATTTTTCTTCTTTGGTGTGTAATCAATATCCATGTAAAAAATTAGCAAGGAGCCAAAAAAATTCATCAACTTTCATCGAGGAAACATGTGTTTTCTCAATGACAATAACCTTCACGTCAAACCTTTTCGAAAGAGATCTTAGAATCTTTCTCACAAGCTTTTGTTCTGACATATTTTCAATGAGCGCAAAAGAGTTATTGGCTATCTCACAGGGACAAACATTGTATGAATCTAGGTGCTTCCAATATTATGAAGCTTATAGATATCCAAAATGCAAATTAAATATTGATTGATTAGTTTTGTTGATGACGACACTTGAAATCAAACAACTAGTGAAGATAGCTCAAACAACATTTGATGTTAAGAAACTGCTGAAGATAGCTCAAGAGATCGAAGTTGCACACGATATTTGATTATGCTATTCTCTTGAATAAAGCTAGATATTTGTTTAAAGTCAACATTGTAGTCCAATGAATTTCAAGTAAGACTTAGGTTTCAAGGATCACCGGTGGTTTAGCCTTTTAAACTCTCTGATGATGGTAATCTACATGGAGATATCTCAAGCCTCATCAAGAAGAATCAATGTTCTTGTGTGATGTTAAAGCCAATGATAACAATGTCAATACTTGAAGCTTCAAAGTGTGAAAGAGAGAAGGTGTGAAAGCTTGCCTAGACGTGTACGTCTGAGTGACTAGTGTCTTGTAAAGACAGAAATATATTTCTGGAAACATTCTGGCTAAATCACACACACACACACGCATACACATACGCACACACACACACACACACACACACACACACACACACACACACACACAGACACACACACACACACACACACACACACACACACGCAGGCGCGCGCGCATACGCACACGCACATGCACACACACACACACACACACGCGCACATGCACATGCACACGCACACACACACACACACACACACACACACACACACACACACACGCGCGCGCGCGAACGCACAGACACACATTTAAAACTCTTGATAAGCCCACCATTTTTTATTAAATCACCAGCAAAATATTTTTGAGGCCTAACTAGATGATTAGGATAATGTTTGATTGATTGAGGGAATTTTTCTAACTATCTAGTTGATTACACTATATGCCTAATCGAATAGATCATGTTTGGTTGAGTCTAAAATTAGTTGGTACAATCTCTTAATGATTGGTAATAACTCTATATCGAAATCTTCCCTTTGTGGCCTTAACAATCGATTATTTAGGTTGCCTAATCGATTAGCCTAAACCATTAGGACATTGAATAGGCCCATGGATTATTTCCAAATTTATACCACACTTTGGCTTGTAAATAGAAAGTTTCTCTATCACTTTTTGATATCCAGAAAACGTGAAACATCTTGCTTTTTCATTTCTCTTGTCATCTATCTAAATCTCTAATATTTCCTCACATATTTTAGTCATAGTGCTTCGAGAGTGTTATTGCGTCTAAGTGAGGATATTTGTTCTTACTAAGAGAAATGTATTTCTCTTGTGTAAATAATTATTCCATAAGACGTTGATGTTTTTGGTTGTGAGCTAAACTAGTTAAAAGCTCTTGTTTGTATTAGGGGATTGTCTTAGGAAGTTTCCATTTGGTTTGTGAACTCCGCCATTGAAATAAAATTTCTCTTTTGATTTGTGAAGACCAGCCAATGAAAATCTCTACAACGATTCTTGAGCTCAGCTCGATTAAAAGCTCTTTCGGTTCAAGATCAGTCCGATTAAAATCTCTTTTGATTTCAGAGTTTGACCTGGTGTAAAAACTCAGTAGGTTCGAGATCAGCCCAGTTAAAATCTCTGTTGGTTTATGAGTTCAGATTGTGTAAAATCTAAGTAGGTTTGAGATCACGTGGGTAAAAATCTCAGCTCGGTTTGTGGTCATCGTGTGTAAAACCCAAGTTTGGTTCGGAGGATAGCCAACTGAAAATTCTGTCTTGGTTTGAGATCAGCCTGTGTAAAATCTCTGTTTGATTTGGAGACTAACCACTCTAAGCCATGTTCGTTGTTTATTTAGAAGTTAACATGAAAACTTCATTTCCTTATATAAGGGGGTTTGTGGGCACAACCTTCTATAAGCTCCCAGGTCTAGTAGATACTCTCAATAACAATTCTTGGAGACATGAGTAGGTCTTCTTGGCCGGATATGTATAATTCTCTAGTGTTATTTCACTTCCTTTAACTCTTTTACTTTCCAGTGTTTTTCTTTCCTTTGGTTTTCCACTGCATATTTAATCAAAATGTTTTTAATCTCTGTTTTTAGAAATGATTTTGTTTTAAACCAAAGTTTTTCAAACCTCTACAATTCACCTCCTCTTGTGTATGAAGTCACATGCCCAACAGATTAAACTCAACAATAGTTTTCTCCTACAACATCTTCATGTTTTTAAATTTGGTAGTGCTGACTTAAAGCCTTGACATCCAAACTTTGGAAGTTCTCTCATAATCCACTTAAAGAATTTCTCATGCCTCTTTAGCACTAATGCAAGTGTAAAGGATCCTAAAATTGTTCTTATAAACTCCATTGTAAATAACATTAAGAGCACAAAAATTTCCATAGAAAACTTCATCTTCAGCAGGGTCACAATCCTTTTCAGGTTTCAAATATTTAGAACCATCGTTAGCTTTGATAGTAGGAGGTGCTCATCCATTGATAACAAACTTACATGTCTTGTTGTTCATGGACTTGTGAAAAGAAATCATGTGAGCCATTAAGTAGTCATAATTTGTTCCATTAAGAATTGGTGGACGGTTAACAAATCGTATTTTCTTGATATTTTCCATCTTAAATAGAAAATGTTAGTCACACTAGAAAACTCCAAAAGAAAATAAGGTGCCCTGCTCTCATGTCAAGTAAAATTTTGTTTAATCATAGACAATATGTCACACATAATGTTGATTTAATGTGTGAGACAATATGGTATAAGATAATAGATGAATGATTGAATAAAGTAATAAATAAAAGACACAATAAATGTTTAACTCGTTAGGTGCAGTTGTCATGTACGATTGGAAAGTAGAGCATAGTAAAAGGAAATTCATTAATAATTAGTCAATACCACACACCAATCTTATCTAAACTATTCATAGTTCATATTATTTTTTTTAATACTATATCTGAATTTCAACTCAGACTCTCTCTAAATCTAAGATCCTCTCACTTCCACTCAAACAGTCTCTCAAGTGTTTGTAATTCTCCATCACTAAGAACGTGATAAACTTTATAAAATAAAAACACAACTTTATCTCTCAAAGAATGATAGAAAATAACATATGACATAGTTTGAACACAATCAAGAAACACTTTGTTTCATAATCAACAAAACATTTAATACAAGTCCATGTGAGGATAATATATTTTCTCTCTTAGCCAATTTGGTAAGCTGGTCCATTAGGTTTTCACAAACAAATCTATAGCATATTCACTCTTGAACAAAATAAATATTTTAAAAATAAATCATGCATATTCTAGAACAAAATAAATCACGCTAATAAAATAAATCATACATATTCTAAAACAAAATAAATCACGCTAATAAAAAAACATATTATCATTTATTCTTAAATGATCTCACATAAATAAAAATCAAACAAAATCTTTTAAAAATATTCAACTAATAGATTGATTTAAAACTTTCTCACTATGGAGCTCAGCACTAAAAACTCACAAACTAGCCCACTATATTTCTACATTCCAATTGGGTCTGTGAAACAATATTCAACTAATAGATTGATTTTAACAGAAAATGAGATTAAAAGTCAGTTAACATTGAAGCAGTTTATGATTTTGAATTTATGAGTTTGAGTTTAAAATAAAAAGATATAGAGAATAATATAACATAAGTGAAGATTCAAAATTGTAGTCAAAATTCAACAATTTAAAAATAAATCATTGTTTACATTTCCTGGAAAATAAGCTTGAGATTCGCAGAAGAAACATGTGTGTGAAAGTCTTTCACCAAAGTCGTCTTTTTCAGTCTACTCTCCATTAAAGTAGTATTTTTCTTGTTATAAATCTTTGTTTCAAGGCCATCTCTTCAGCTTAAGGTGTTCTGTTATAAGGAGAAAGATGAGTAACCAGAAGAGGAATTTTCAGGTAGAAGCTTTCAAATACCGAGACATCAAGTATCAGAAATATGCTGACAAGACTTGGAACATTCTGGAACATGCAATCCATGATATATTCATCCACAACACTAGTCATCTTGATTTCCAAGATCTTTACAGGTTATTATTGTTCAATCACTGTTGAATTGCATATTCATGTTTATTTTCTTGATTTCTAATATATTTTGTGGATTTAGACTTGCTTACAATATGGTTCTTCATAAGTTCGGTGAGAAGCTGTACTCCGGGCTGGTTGCCACTATGACTTCTCATCTTAATGAGATAGCCAGATCTGTTGAAGCAACTCAAGGAACTTCCTTTCTGGAAGAACTAAACAGAAAATGGATTGCTCACAACAAGGCGTTAGAAATGGTTAGAGACATTCTGATGTACATGGATAGGACTTATATCGCATGCACCCGGAAGGCCAGAGTTTATGAGCCGGGCCTAAACCTGTGGAGAGAAAATGTTATTTATTCAAACCAGATAAGGACAAGATTGCCGATTACGCTTTTGGAGTTAGTTCACAGGGAGCGTGTCGGGGAAAATGTTAATATAGAATTGATTAGAAACATGACTAAGATGTTAATGGATTTAGGTCCTTCTGTTTATGAACAAGAATTCGAGACTCCGTTTCTTGACGTTTCATCTGAGTTCTACAAGGCTGAATCCCTTAAATTTATTGAGTGTTGTGAATGCGGAGATTATCTCAAGAAAGTTGAGAGGCTTCTGAATGAAGAAGTGGATAGGGTGAGCCATTACTTGGACCCTAAGACTGAAAAAAAGATTACGGATGTGGTCGAGAAGGAGATGATTGAGAATCACATGGTTAGATTAATCCATATGGAGAACTCTGGGTTACTAATGTTAAATATTTTGTGGTTTTGTGGTTAGTATTATTACTATTACTATTTGTTTCTATTATTAGGAATATGACTTGGTATCAATATTTTAAAAACTGGACCGGAGATCAAACCGGTAAAACTTACGGGTTAAGGTTTAATTGGTTAAACTGGTTAAACCTACGGTCGAACCGTTTATTAAATAAACTAATAATATGAAACTAAATTTCATAGATATGTCACACATTATTATATGTTCTCAACTTAATAAAATAAATATTTCAAAAATACATTACAAATTTAATACAACAATATCAATAATATATAACATTAACGTAATTTTACCCTTCATTTCAACTATCATTTAAGAATATTTTGACCAAACTAAAGAATTACAACAAAATAAATTAAATTAATTCAAAGAAGATTAAAATAATAGAATATAATAACTAAAATAAAATTCATATAATTAAGAATACCTAAATTAATTAAGATATAATATCAAAATATAAATAATACAATATATTTCATTAAACAACAAAAAATCGAATTTGAGTTGAACTATGACAAACAAGTCTTAATAGACAACAACAAATAATATTGACTTGAACGACAATCAATAGAGTTGGACATCGTGACTATGTTTGAAAGAGACGGCATAATAATGATGGAGTATGCTATAATGGAGTGCCAAAACTTAAAAGTTTGTATGGTTGTAAAAAACACACGAAATTCGTTTTTGTGATTGGGGAATGTATGTTAAGTTTTGATATTAACATACTAAAATTAAAAAAAAAAAATTTAATGGTCAATTTGATGAATTTTTTTAACAGAGCGATTTTACAAAACCGGCTCTGGTTCTTTAGTTCGAATGGTTTTGGACGGTTCAATCTGGTTTTTCCGGTTTAACCACAGTTTTGACTCACTGGCGGATTTTAAAAGTTGACCCAACCGGATTCATCTCCGGGTCCCGGTGTAACCGGTTGAACCGGTCGGTTCGGTCCGATTTTTAAAACATTGCTTGGTATATAGTCTCCACATAATAAACGCTTGTAAGGTGAAGGCTTCTATTTTTAAAATTTTCTATTTTTGAGTCAAGTAATGCTATATATATATATATATATATATATATATATATATATATATATATATATATATATATATAGCAATTACTACGCTAAAAAAGTGTTTAGACGGCACTTAAAAGACAGCGCTTCTATAAAAAAGCGCTGCTAAAAAGAATAAAAAAATTTCGCTAAAAAAAAGCGCCTTAAAAGAAAGGCTTTAGAAAGCGCTGTAAAAGACTGCCACCTTAGACCACCTTAGAAAGCGCTTTCCAAAAAGCGCTGCTATAGGTGTCACTTTATAGAGCGCTTCTAAAAAGAGCTGTCTAAAGGCCACCTTAGAAAGCGCTTTTATAAAGCGCTCTTATAGGCCTCTAATTATTTTCACTTTAGATAGCGCTTTCTAAGGAAAAGCGCCCTCTAAAGTCCTTTACTAATTAAAATATAAAACAATTCTAAACATTTTCAGAGACACTTTTATTCATTTTCGCTCTCAACCGTTTGTCTAAACCCTTGCCGTCGTTCTTGCCATTGCCATTGTCATTGCCGTTCGTGAAAACGTTGTTGTTGTTGTTGTTGTTCTTATTCTCTTATCATTCATTTCTCTTTTATTATTCATTTCTCAAATCGTTCTGAAAACGAAAATGAATAAGGTACTCTTTTATTATTCATTTCTCTTTTATTATTCATTTCTCTTTTACTATTCATTTCTCTGAAAACGAAAACGAAAAAGTTTTCACGATGAGGATAAAAGCTTCCTCTTTTATTGTTGCAGAATCTTTTTTCTTTTATTTTTCATGTATATTTTTACGAAAAAGTATTTTTTTTTATAATATGTTCATTGTGTTATGCATTCATGATACAACCTAGTTTTGTGGAAGGTATTTTCATAAGGAAGCTAATATTAAAGTATCGCTAGTTGTGTTGTGTTTGGTCTATCCTTTTTTTCCAAGTTCATTTCTTTTATTTTCTAGAACTTGTGACTTTTTGTTATAAGTTTATTGTCTACTTTATACTTATGTAGGTGTTTACCTCTAATTGTTGCTTGTTTGTGATTACATGTTGCCACTTATCAAGTTATGACTCATAATTGGTCAATTAATGATATTTCATTTTATGATACGTGTATAGGGGTTACTTGTGTTCAAAGTGTGAAAGTCGGATCGTTTCCCTACAGGTATAACATTTTTTCTTTTTGTTTTTGTTTAGTTTAATTAGTATAACTATGGATAAGAAATGGATGTCTTCAAGTCGATTGTCGAAAGAGTACGACAATGGGGTATCGGAATTCGTTAAGTTTGCTGTTGCGCACGCCAAAGACCCCAGTCGAATGATATGTCCTTGCTTGGGTTGCTGTTTTGGGAGTCGGGTTGACGCGGTTCAGTTGGCATTGCATTTATTGAGGAGTGGAATTGATAGAAGTTATACATGTTGGAATTTGCATGGTGAGAAAATTAACGGGAATGTTGAATCGGGGGATAATACGACCTACGCTTCATACGACAATGGAACAGATACATATGATTCTGATCGAGTCGAAGAGATTGCAGAAGCACTTGAAGAAGATCTTAAGGATTGTCCCAAAATGTTTGAGAGGTTGGTAAGCGATGCAGAGAAACCGTTGTATAATGGTTGCACCAAATTTACAAGATTGTCTGCGGTATTAAAGTTGTACAACTTAAAGGCAAGCAATGGATGGTCGGATAAAAGTTTCACAGAATTATTGGCCCTTATGAAAGATATGCTTCCAAAGGATAATGTTCTTCCCAATCGAACATAGGAGGCCAAAAAGATGTTGTGCTCTATTGTCATGAGCTATGATAAGATACATGCCTGTCCAAACGATTGCGTCTTGTTTCGAAATGAGTATGCATCGTTAAATGAGTGTCCTAAATGTGGTGTCTCTCGATATAAGAAAAAGTTGTCTCCAGCAAAAGTCTTATGGTATTTTCCTATAATTCCGAGATTTAGACGCATGTTTCGTAGTGAGACCGATTCAAGACACTTGACTTGGCATGCAGATGAAAGAATTATTGATGGAAAGTTTCGACATCCGACAGATTCACCACAGTGGATAAAAATTGATGATGATTATCCTGAATTTGGAAAAGAAGCAAGAAACCTTCGCTTGGCATTATCTACTGATGGAATGAACCCACATAGTATACTTCTGCATAAACATATACTTGGCGTAAGTACATGATGTTATCTATGTTAATTTCTGGGCCTAGACAACCAGGGAATGACATAGACGTATACTTGGCACCCTTAATCGAAGATTTAAAATTTTTGTGGGAGAACGGTGTGGAGGTTTATGATGGGTATAGGAAAGAAAGTTTCAACTTGAGGGCGATGTTGTTTGGCACAATTAATGATTTTCCAGCATACGGAAATCTATCAGGGTACAGCATAAAAGGTCAATGTGCGTGTCCTATTTGTGAAGATAAAATAGATTGGACGCGATTGGAGTTTGGTCAGAAGAATGTCTTTCTCGGTCATCGTAGATTCTTAAATTCTAATCATCACTATCGTGGGTGGAGAAAAGCATTCAATGGAGAGGCAGAACATGGTAGAGCTCCAACTATATTGACAGGTGATCAAATTTTTGAAAAGGTGAAAGATGTGACAACTCAGTTTGGAAAGCCTTTTGCACATACACTTGTCAAGAGTGGGTGGAAGAAGAGGTCAATTTTTTTTGACCTGCCATATTGGAAGTCGTTGTATGTAAGACATTTTCTCGATGTTATGCATATTGAAAAAATGTATTTGACAGTGTTATTGGTACGTTACTCAATATACCAGGAAAGTCTAAGGATGGCCTTAAAGCAAGAAAGGACTTGGTACATATGGGGATAAGAACTGAATTAGGACCCTTGAAGAAAGGAAAACGAACATATCTACCACCTGCTGCGTATACTCTATCTAGAAAGGAGAAAAAAGTATTGTGTAAGTTTCTAAGTGAAGTTAAAGTTCCAGAAGGATACTCTTCAGATATTAGAAGACTTGTGTCTATGAAAGACCTCAAGTTAAAGAGTTTAAAGACGCATGACTGCCATGTTATAATGGAACATTTTCTACCAATAGGTATACGTTCTATTCTGCCAGAAAAAGTAAGAAGCGCAATAACTAAATTGTGTTTTTTCTTCAAGTCAATATGCAGTAAGGTGATCGATCCTGCGATCTTACCAACATTGCAAAAAGAACTAGTTATTACTTTGTGTGATCTTGAAATGTATTTTCCTCCCTCGTTTTTTGACATAATGGTTCATCTAGTTGTTCATCTAGTGAAAGAGACACAATTGTGTGGACCGGCTTATATGAGATGGATGTACCCTGCTGAACGTTATATGAAAATATTAAAAGGGTATGTGAAAAACCGAAGTCGACCAGAGGGTTGTATTGCCGAACGATACATTGTTGAAGAAGCGGTTGAGTTTTGTACTGAATATCTGTCCAATGTACAATCAATTGGACTCCCCAAATCTCATATTGTCGAAAAAAAAGAAGGAAAAAAGTTAATTGGAAATGAAGTTGTGACAGTATCAAGGGTCGAACGGGATCAAGTACATTTGTATGTTCTGCACAATGAGAATGAGGTTGAGCCATATGTTGAAATGCACAAGGATGTTCTCCGAGGTTTAAATCCGAATAGAAATGAGAATTGGATAGTACGAGAGCACAATCGAAGTTTCATACCTTGGTTTAAGGATCATATTTATTCAAAGTATTATTCAGACCGCGATTCAATAACAGAAAGGTTGAGATGTTTAGCATATGGTCCAAGTACAAAATGGTCTATAGTGCATTTATCTAACAAAGTAATTGATGAAAACGTTGGAGATCAAGGTGATATTGATGTTGATATTGAATCATTTACTAGAAATGATCAAGATGAAAATATTATAGCGAATGAATCATATACTAGAAATGATCATAATGAGGGTATTTGGATCAATCCAACCGTCCGTGTTGTTAAGAGACGGGTAGAACATACTCCAAACAAGAAAAGAAAGAGACGTTAGTGAAAAAGGTACTAGTTGTAAAATTATAGCTTATATCATTAATATAGCTTATATCATTCAATAGATTAGGATTATGGATTTTTATATTTGTCATTTAATTTCTGTTTTTTTTCTTTCTTACAGGTCAAATGTTTAGTAACCAGGAAGATACGCACGAGTAGCACGGGCTATAGCAACCAATATTACATGGGTCAAAGTGGAGATTCCTTCAAATGGGACAATTGGTGATTTCTATCACGGTATGCATGGTTTTATAACTTAGGATTTATTTTAATATTTATCGGATATGTCATATATATAATTTATTACTTTTAACTAAATAATGCGTATTTTGTTTTGTTATGTAGTATTTCGATGATATGGCGTGTCCTTATTACACGAGGAAACAATTGCAAGATACTAAGGAGGAATTGTGCAAATTTTTTATTGCAAGAAGAATTCTTTCTTGATTGTATAGTTTTGTGAATGTAAATTCTAGTTTATTGAAATGTAAATTCTATACTGGTTTTTTGATGGAAATGGTAAATTCTATACTGGTTTCTAGTTAATGTAAATTCTAGTTTTGAAATAGAATTTGTTGATGGAAATGCATATCCATACTGGTTTATTGAAATGTGAATTATACAGATTTATGGAAATGTGAATTATACAGGTTTCTGCATAAAAAAATGGTTAAAATGGGATTTTTAAAAAAAATCTTCAAAATTTTACGTAGACAAAAGACAGCGCTTTTAATAAAAAAGCGCTGTCTAAAGTCCAGCTTTAGAGAGCGCTTTTAATGAAAAAGCGCTCTCTAAAAGTATATAAAAAAATCAATATACATATACATTAGACAACGCTTTCTAAAGCGCTGTCTAAAAGCACTATTAGAGAGCGCTTTTGAAGGAAAAAGCGCTTTCTAAAGTTTATAAAAAAAAAAATTTTAATTTTTTAACGTATACTTTAGACAGCGCTTTTAAAAGCGCTGTCTAACGTCCCCTTTTAGAGAGCGTTTTTTCATAAATAAAAAAACGCTGTCTTTACCTACGACTGCGCTGGCTTAGACAGCGCTTTTAAGCGCTGTCATAGGCCAAAAAAAACGCCCTCTTTTCCCTTGTTTGGCGTAGTGAATTTCTTATTCTTAATAAAAACAAGACATTCTCTCTTGTATTTAATATAATAACTATTAGATTATAACAACTAAGCATGCTTCATGATGATAAATACGAAGATTTGGGTAGAATGCATAACTTGTTCGGCCGTGTTACTAATGGTCTCTCAAAAATATATGAAGTGATGACTTCACACATTCGAGAGTCCCTTAAACAGCTTGGTACTGATCCAGAAAAGTTGAAGGATCCTACTGAATTTGAGCAGAGGCTCTTAGACGAGAAAGATAAAAACGAAAAGATTATAAAATTTTCATTTAGTAATGATGAATTGTTTCAGAATGCTTTGAATTCCTTATTTGAATTTTTCAGTATAGAGGCAGCAATAGAATAGTCCATGAAGCAACTTGAAAATGAATTTTACTCCACGACACTCCTTTATATTTATTTATGAAATCTGTGTTTGTATGTTATAATTAGTAGTCAAACAAAAAATGAGTTGGTTCAATGTGAAAAGCACTCTGGTTGCAGACAAAGTCATTCCTAGAAACTTCCTTATTCGTGAAAGTAATTTGTTTACTATAGTGTTTGTTGAATTGGTTGGATATTTTATTTTATATATAGTTTACTAGGTTGGTATGCAATAAATTAGAAACAACAAGAAATCATTCATTCAATTAATCTAGTTAAAAGACATTTTAACAACATTTCACATTCTTTTCTTCAAAATGTGATTATTATTCAGAGAAATAGAAAGAAGAAAAAAGGGTGACCATTTCCTTCATATGCCATCATTTAGCCTTTGAAGTTTAAGAGACTCAAGCTCCTCAATGATTTGCATCAAATTGGCATGAGAAGACCCGCCAACAAGTATAGATTTCTTTGAATCCTCACTCAAAGCTTTTGCTCTTGATCTCATCTCATTAGCCCTTTCCAATATCCTCCCTTTTCACAACATCATTCCCCAAGTCATCCCATTCTCTCCATTTTCTAACTCCAACTGATACCCCAATCCTCAATACTTCAACCACTAGTTTCTCATGAAAAAAATTGTTCCGCAAACAAAGGCCAAGTCACCATAGGCAACCCAACATTAATGCTTTCAATTGTTGTGTTCCAACCACAATGAGTCACAATGCCTCCAATGGCTTTGTTTTCAAGTATCAACAATTGTGGGGCCCATCCCCATATCAAATACCCTTTATTGCTTTCTTTCACTCTCTTCTCAAACTCTTCCATAAAACCTTCTTCACCTTCACTAGCATCACTATTTTTACCGACCACCCAAATGAAATCATGTGTTGAAGCTTCAAGTGCATGGGCAATTTCAATAAGTTGAGATGTTAGAAACTTATTTATGCTACCAAAACTCACATAGATAACAGAATTCTCTTTCTTGGAGTTGAGCCATTGAAGCAAAACATCTCCTTCTTCTACTTTTTCGTCTCCTCTTTCTGCCTTATCAGATAGATCTTGGTTTGCCCAAAATGAAACCTGTCCTAAGCTCCAACACTTTGTCCCAAACACATTCTTGTAATGCTCCTCATAAGCACCCTCCATATCGTAAAAGCTGTTGAATACTGCGCCATAACTTCTTTTAGTTGAATCATTGATCGCCTTCATAACAAATCATCGGTAAAGTTAATTATCAATTAAAATGTGAATTAATGGGTATAGGGAACAATGAAAATAAAAGTGATTACCTTCATTATTGGTCCAAACCAATGTGGCTCTTTAAACCAATCTTGTAATTGCAATCTAGTTATCTCCAACTTATGGGCAATCCTTCAATCATGAATTTTTCAGAATCAGATTTCACTTCAGTGTGAGTGGTATGTTGCTCAAATGAGAGCTCTGCACAACGAGCAAAAATAGCTGAAGGACTGAATACAATTCTTGGAACACCTAACTTGGCTGCAGTTTCACGGTCCAAGTGCAAAACAGGTCACTAACTATGCAATCAACTTCTAATAACTTGTCAAACAAGTAATTCTCTATTTGTGGTCGTAGGAGATGACACCCCTCAGAGATTTTCTTGGCTGTCTCAAGAGGAGTATTAGCATTGATGGTTTCTAATCCTCTCGGAAGCCCGACTTGTTTGGCCGGGAATTCCAAAATGTGTATTTTTATGTATCGACCGTGACAGATATCACGCTCGATGCATTTTTTAAATATTCCGATGTTGCCTGCTGTGGTGAATATGGTGATGTTTACACCATGCATGGCAAATATCCTTGCCATGTCGATCATTGGAATGGTGTGACTTGTAACTAAAAGGGGAAGGAAAATAACCTTGAGGTTATTGGCTTGTGCAACTCCATGAGACAACATTATATGACAATGAAGGAGTATTGAAAAGAAAATTTAGGGTGGTTAATAATTCATTCTCTTTACAAATTTATAAGCAAGGCTTGAGAAAGTGATTCTCATATCCATATTATATAAAAATCTTAATGATAGAAATAAAATTGAGAAAATCTGTATTTGATAGGGTATTGAATTTATATTTTATTTAATTATATTTAGGATGGTCTATTTTAGCAACATTCACTTTATGATGTATTTAACCATTGTTAAAATGTATTTTTATAAAGGTGAATTCTTATCTACCCACCTCAAAAAGTTAGGTAGAGTTATTCATAGAGTAAATTAAAGTAAATTGTATGAAAAGTTACAAAATTTAAACTATTATATAAATAATTAAATATAATAAAATAATATGACATTGATTGATTAGTTAAAAGTATACTATTCAACTTTTTGTAATGGGTAGAGAAGTTGTCCCCTTTTATAAAAATAAGTGTATCTATTTTAACAAATCACATATGGTTTTGCTAAATAGGCTCACTTATTTTACTAGCGTGTGTTTTAGCAACATGTTTCTTAAGTTTATTTAACAATTTTTTAGTTTAATCGGGTTAAAATAGACTAACATAAAAACAAATGGGTCTATACATATATTACTTTATTTATATTTAATCGGATTATTATTAGTATTTGGATTTTAAAATTTATATAATATAATTTCATTCAAAAATTATGGATCGACAAATCAATCATAAAATATTTTTATTTTACAAGACAGAAAGAAAGAAAATTAATTTGTGTTATTATTTCACGTGAAAAATATGGGAAGTGGATGAGATGTGGGGTAGGTGCATTAATGTTGGGTGGGGGGGGGGGGGGGGGGGGGGGGGGGGGGGGGGGGGAGCATTAATATGTGTAGTTATGTATATTTGAATTTGTAGTTGTGATTGGAAAGGATTTTAGAGCATAAGAGAGAATCTGAAGTAAATATAGGGGCGAAAAATAGATCCCACGTTGTCTTTTAGGTGGGGACTTTGTAACTTGTACTACCTCTTCTTTTTATTATAAGTCATTTTGGAGATAAATTTTGTACTACAATATAAGTCGTTTTATGATATGAACGAATCATTAATATTTTTTTTTTATTATATCCTTAAATATTTATTATTCTCTCTCCTTTTAAGTATGTTGTAATCCCCGTATTATTTAAATGTTCAATTGGATATCAGATGAGATCAGATGAGTATTTATGTGCCCTATCTTTGATTAATTGGATTTATGGAATCCTCTAAGTGTTTTAAGTATTATTAATTGGGATTAATAGAGTAACTAATGAGCTCTGAGGAGATCAATTATTTGAGTAAAGAGACAGATTAATATTTATTAATTCAAGAAAGTAATTTTTGGTAACTCTGATAATTGATCAATTGGGTTGAGACGACAAAATATCAATTGGAGATATTTTACTCTGTTAAATTTATATTTTATATATATATATATATATATATATATATATATATATATATATATATATATATATATATATATATATATATATATATTTGTTAAGAAAAGAAAGAAAAAGAAGAAGTTAGTAAGAAGAAGAAGAAGAAGAGAAGAAAAGAGAGAAAGAGGAAGAAGAGAGAAAAGTCATGGATCATCTTCAAAGTTCATCATCTTTTTCAACCCCCTCTTCGATTATCAGGTGGGTTATAGTTAGACACTCTAAGTTCTAGAAATATAAGTTAAAACTTAGGTTAGATTTGAGAGAAAATGATTAAATGGATAAATCAATGAAATCTAACGGATGATTTGATGAAATGCATGTCTAAATGTGTTATAACATGTTATTTTGGGTCATTGGGTGCAATAATATCATGTGCGTTGAAGGTTTTGATCATTTTTAGGTCCCAAACACGTTTTGGGAGAATTCTGGTTCGTCCAGATGCGCCAGGCGAGCTAGAGGCGAGTCTGCCTCGCCAGGGATTCGCCGGGCGAAATTGACTGGGACAGCAAAACCTTGTTTTCGTATTTTCGGCATAACTTTTGATCCGTAACTCGGATTGACACACGGTCGAAAGCGTTGGAAAGCTATTTTAATGCTCTTTGTGATGGTGAAATAGAAACCTGGTTATATGCCATGGATTGATAGAATAGAGAAGATATTGTGATGATGTGAAAAGTGTGGTTTATGTTTCCACCGGAAATTAATGAATCGGGAGGCCGATTGATATGGGACTTGAAGCCTTGGAAAGAGAATCCAATGTGCTATTAAATGGTGATGTGAGACCATGATTTAACCAAGGATGCTTGGTAGAGGATAATAGTGGCTAGTGTGGCTTAAAAATGTGTGTGAACTACTATGTGATTTATGTTTGATATGTTATGCTATCTTGTGTGTTTTATAGTTGATATGGTAATATGCTTGTCTAATATAAATGTTAACATAATAAGAGAATATGCATGCTTAAAATGAATTAGGGAGAGTGAGGAAACTTTACCCTAAAACAAATGGCATAATCAAGATTGTTATAATTCTAGGTTGTGAATAGAATTGTGATAGAAACTCTGGATGGCGACGCTCGTGCATTTATTGACGAGTTCTGGCCTAGAGATGTAACTAGATCTTGGTAAAGGTTTAAAGGGCAATGCTTATGCATCGATACTAGAAGAGTGTCTTTGATAAGTAGTTGTCAGTGGAGGATTGTAATTCCTCCGGCTTGTGATGTTTCCCTTAATAAATATTAGTGACCCGTGTTTAATCCTCTGGTGTAGGATGGCCGGGGAAAGTATTTATTTAGTATGCTTTCCCTTAATAAATATTAGTGACCCGTGTTTAATCTCGTTGAGTGGGATGGTCGGGGAAATTATTTATTAGGTTTGTGTCCCTTAATAAATATTAGTGACCCGTGTTTAATCCTTTGGTGTGGGATGGCCGGGGAAAGTATTTATTAGGAAGGTAACCGTGACCCGTGTTTAATCTCCTTGTGCGGGATGGCTGGGGAAAGTTACTAAGTGGTTGGTACCGTGACCCGTGTTTAATCTCTTTGAGCGAGATGGCCGGGGAAAGTACCAATTGTAGATAAATACCGTGACCCGTGTTTAATCCCTTTGGTGCGGGATGGCCGGGGAAAGTATTCATTGTAGATAACCGTGACCCGTGTTTAATCTCCTTGTGCGGGATGGCCGGGGAAAGTTATCCACGTTAAGGATCCGTGACCCGTGTTTAATCTCCTTGAGCGGGATGGTCGGGGAAAGATTCCTTAACTAGTTTTCGTTTTGTGTTTTATGTGATTGTTCTCTAATGAGGAATGTTTGAACTCAAAGTCTAGTTCCCTTCCCCCGACTTGAGTTAGGCTAAGGTAGAACCCTGTAGAGCCGAGAGAATCCATAAGATAGGGAACTCACTGAGATTTGATGTATCTCACCCCACTATTGTTAATTATTTTCAGGAAGTATTTGCAGGTTTGATTTACAAGTGGAGCTATGCTTGGATGTTTCAAGAGAAGCTTGGTTTCAGTATTTTTTTTTTCCGTTGTGTATTTTTGGTATACAATTGAGGATATTGTATATTGATCTTAGATTTTATTATTTTGGCTAGTTTCCATATCTTGTACCATAGATTGTATTATGTTTTAGAATGGTCAAGTATGTGAATTACGCCATTAGGCACTTATGATGGTGTCAGTACCAAATTAAATGCTTGTATTGTATTATTCTACGTATATATTTGTTCTGGACTGGACCGATGGCTAGACATGGCCCAATCCGCTTCTGCTCTAGAGCGGCCCAAATTGCCTAAGCCCAATCCACGAAGGGGAAAAAGTTACCTTTCTTCCCTCCAACCGGGCAAGGAACACATCGTTCCTCCCCGGAATTACTGCCCGTCACGTACGGCTTCACTGCTCCCCGAACAGTTAAGGGCAGGTGCCCGAAACCACGCTTATGCCCGACATAACGGCTAGTTTCGGGCACCCCTGCCCGACATAATGACTAGTTTGGGCAGTTACCTATTCTTCGGGGAAAACGGTTATTTCTCTCCGAAAATAGGACCATTGGCCACGCGCTGGGGGCTCTATATAAACCCTCTCGCTTGAGAGGGTCAGGTATCCAATATTCACCCTAAGAACTCATACTTTGTACTTGCTCCTTTTCTCTGACCCTTTCTTACTTGAGCGTCGGAGTACCTTGCAGGTACACCCCCTCCTCTCCATACGACCAGCATCCCTGACGCACTTGGCATCCCAATTCTACAGGATCTGATCCAGCCTTCACGATCAGTGGCGCCGTCTGTGGGAATCTTTGTTCTCCCCATCTTTATTTCCTCGAAAACCGAAGATCAAAATAATTCTCAAAGATCATCATCATCATGGCCTCCCAAGATCGCACCAAGGATGCTCTCCAGACCATCATTCTCCCCGTCAGCAAATCTGACGTTGACGACCATTCGTCTCTCCTCCGAGATATCCGTTTCCTCAGGGACAGAGCCACAGCTTCTCCTTCCCCTACCCCTGCTGATCACAACAACGATCAGCCTTCACTTGACGTCCAGCCTGTTCCTGTTCCGCCCAACGCCGACCCGGCCGTGGCAGCCCTCCTGGAGGCAATAAAAAAAACCAACACCCTGATCCTGCAGCAAAATGAGAGGATCGGGGCGTTAGAAGAGTCCAACCGTCCAAGATCCCCTCCTCCGCGGAGGAACTAGCGACGATCAAGAAATCCGCAGCCCCGGAGAGACATCGACCGAAGACTGCGCCAAGAGCCTGATCCTCGCGCAGCCCAGAAGCGCGGCCAGATCTCCCCGCGTGACCAGCACACTCACGACCACAAGAGGACTCGAAGGAACGAGCAATCTCCGCCGGTCAAGTCTAAAGGACGGGCCCGCTCACCTTCTCCTCGAAGGAACCGCTCACCTTCTCCGTGAAGGAACCGCTCCCCTTCTCCCCGGAGGAACCGCCGCCACGAGCATCCCCTTCGGTCCTCGTCATACACCAGTTCTAGCAGTGACGACGAGCCTCGCGGCCCGTTGTCCCAGGAGATCTTGGCTACCCATCTCCCAAAAGGCTTGGAGAAACCCCCGTCACTTGGCACGTACGACGGAACCACTGACCCCGACGAGCACATCGAGAACATCGATGCGCTGTTAGACTACCGCGGCATACGGGGGGCCATCAAATGCCGACTGTTCCCGACCATGCTCTGAAAGGGAGCGATGACATGGTACAAGCAACTGCCCGAGGAGTCCATTACCTCGTGGAGACAGCTAGGCAGGATGTTCTCACGGCACTTCACAGCATCTCGCTGCCACCCCAAAACTGAGGCCTCCCTTGGGCCCATAATCTAAGGAAAAGACGAACCTCTCCGCACATATATCGAGAGGTTCAACAAGGAAGCAGTACAATTCCTTACAACGGACGAAATGAAGAAGTTTCTGCTCGAGCAAGGGCTCCGCCCAGGCTCCGAGTTTTCTAAAGCTATTGGCCTCGCACCACCGAGGAACTTAGACGCCCTCCTCCTCAAAGCCCAATCACACATTCAGTACGAAGAGAAGGTTGTGGCCAGCAACGTCCGAGCATCACGCCATCAGGAGAATGCTCGAGCATCCAGAGGAGAGGAAGCTTCGACATCTCGTCAGGGCAAATGCACGCGCGAGGACCGTCCTCGTGACTCCCGTGACAGCAAGGGGCCCTCCGAGCGGTTCCATGACTACACCCCCTAACCGTCTCCAGGGAAAAAATTTTGTCCGAATGTGCCAATTCGAAGTTCAAGCAGGCAGGGGTCTGCTTCCCCAAACAACTGTCGAACAGACCAAACGTGGACAAATCAAAATACTGACATTTCCACAAAGGTCACGACCATACTACAGAAGACTGCATCCATCTGAAGGATGCCATTGAGATACTGATCAGGGACGGCCACCTGAAACAGTTCGTGAAGAAGAAGGACACTCCTCGGCAGGACGCCCAGGAGTCCAAGAAGATAGAGGAGGAGGTACCCTTCTCGGAAGACGCCAACATACAGGTCGCTATGTCCATATCGCGACCAGAGGACTTCTACGTCCCGGATGGGCTCAGCACCCCTGCATATTTCGCGGCCCACAGTCCGTGGGAGACATTTCCCTCCTGTCGCTCCCGGGATTTTCATCCTAGTACAAACGCGAAAGTGGCACCGAACAGAGTCGCCAGCAATGTGTATTTATCCCAAGAGAGGGAAAGGAAACACCGCATAAACCTGAGAGAAAGGAAAAGCATGGTCTTACGACCAAGAGAAATGGGTTCGGGAGTCGGTTACGCGAGAGGAAGGTATTAGCACCCCCACGCGTCCATCGTACCCGATGGGATCCACGCTTGCTTGCTTCAATCAAAGGGTGTAGGAAAAGATACTGGAAAAGAACTGAAAGAAAGAAAGGAGAAAGAATGGAAAAGGAACAAGAAACAAATGTAGGGAAAATAAAAGAAGTGCTCGCATGGGCCCTACCCCACTGCCTACGTATCTCATCGGGAGCATGAGAATCAGAGCGACGTAGTTCCCCTCACTAGGGATGGATTGTGTTTTTTAGAGAACGACTTACGTTCTAGCTCAGGTGTTGCAGGCTCGCTGGTCCGAGTGCGTTACCATCTTGCAAGAGAACGAGTAGAAGCGCGTTCGTACGCTAAGAGTGAATGAGGTGAGAAAAGAATTCCCGGAGGAAAGACGTTATTGTTTGTTTTTTGTCTTTTAGAAGGAAGTGTTTTGGATTTGTTTGCATATGACAGTGTATCTGGATCTTAGTCATTGGAATGTGTACATTCTCACATTCCAAGATGGAATGGGTAAGAAAGCACACTAAGGGTGAAGAAGACCCCCACACTTAGTTCCAATTGTCAAGGTTCAAACACACTAGCATACTTGTGTTTATTAAGTGTTTTTGTTGATTAAGAAATGAAGAAGTGCTTTTTATTTGTACCTTCAACAAGTATTGCATTTAAGTCCCTCATACAAGATCAAATGTTTAACACATTGACCCAAGATGGGCTATATGCTATACATTCTAAGATTATAAGAGAAGACCCCTTATAACCTTTTCTTTATATGAAAGGCCTAAATGCAATAAATGCCTACCTTTATTAGATATTTTGAATTTTCTTTGAGATGAGAAAAGAGACTCAAGAGAGGATAAAGGTAAAAATCTATATGGACTAAGACTCAATCCTAATTGATTAGTTAAGGGAGTGATCCTAAGGTTTGTGAGGTTTCAACCTAAAGTCTAAAGAAAGAATGAATTAAACAATTCACTTCTAAAGTAGAAGATGAATTGTAATTCACAAAGGGAAAGTGATGAGTTATTAAAAGAAAGCACATAAGTGCTTAACAAAACATAAAATGGAATTGTAAAAGAGAAAGGATAGAAGTTGAATGTGGATTCCTTATCCACACTCAATTGAAACTTACCAAAGCCCCTACATGGTTAGTAAACATGTATAAGAAGTATAAGAAGTAAAAGAACATGTAATGCATCATAAAACTCAAAAGAATTAAATGAGAAATCAAATCCTAGAACCACAACCAGAATGTACATCATATGGAAAACAAATGGTTATTATCATGCAATTCCAAGTGGATAGGCAACAAACATCATCCATGGCATTAGAACATGCCACCATAAGAAAAGGGAGAATGAAAGATGAAGGGAAAAAGAAGAAATGTGCATAAATGGAACATGTAATCCATGGATCAGAATTGAAATGAAATGAAAAATGATTCACAAACCTCTCACAAGTATTCATGAAGCACATCAAGACATTTAAGAAGTGATAGAAGAAGTAGAATTGAAATGGAAGTTCAAAAGAAAACACAAGTACAAACACCACATGTTAAAGGTGCACAAGGTTTAAATGAAAGTCAACATGCAAGGATGACATATAATATGTACCAATGACCTATAATGTCAAGTGAATGGTTCACCAAATATGCAAATGATCATGCCATTATGTACAAAAGAATTCATGTAAACATGCACCAATATTGAGATGATATGACATGTTATTATGCTTCAAAGGTAATGCATTAAACAAAAATTAGATGGCCTCATGAAAATTATGGAAACCTGGTATTTGAAGTTCACAAATCAGAGATGAATCACATATCAAAGTAGCATGCAAGAAACCAAGGCAAAATGATGTCAAACAATGCACTTAGGTCAAATAGACATATCATACAAAGTAGCACAAAAATGAACACCAAACATGCCATAAACTAACCTAAAAAAATCAAATAAAAACACTTAACATACCTCAAGATGATAATGACTCAATGCAAAAAGAAGAGCATCAAAACAATTTTTAATGATCAAGAACAAAATTAAACAAGATCATGTACCATATTAAGAATGCACATCAAAGAAATTCAAAGAAAAATATAGAACAGGGGCAAAAAGGTCATAAAATCAAGAAACAAAATCATGAAAAATTTTCTAAATGTTTTAAGAAGGCTCATGAATTTTTGTGGAATTTTATGATTCTATTTAGTATTTTTAAAAATTAAAAAGCAAACGTGTAGAAAAATGGAAAAATAAAATGCAATGCAAAAAGGAATGGGGGTGCGTGACTAGTAATTAATCAGTTCAAATTACATTGGGCCTTAAACAAGGGAGGTGCGAATATCAAATTGGTCTAGGTCCAAGTCTGCGCAATCCACACTAATTAACATGTACACTCAGTCAACAAGAGTCAAACAAAAGATCACCATTGGATCAGGTCAAGTCAACCAACAAGTCAAAGTATTTGGATCCAACGCACTCACATGAATGTCCACTCACACTACCATGCACTGCACCACACGTTGATTAATTGAATTCAGAAATAAGGCACGTGAGGTGCATGTGCATTTTAATGTGTTGGCACGCTCCTCACCACACGATTAGAACACATCAACGGCCATGATTTAAACTGCAAACAAAACCCTAACCAAAAACCACCGGCCGGAGAGGGACCTCCGGTCACCTTCTCCGGTCACACGCCACCGTCTGCAACTTCAATTTTCCCAGAATCTTACAAACAGTATACCAAAATGAAGAGGAAGTAATGTAGAGCATGAATCCAGTGACAAAACATACAAAAAGTTCATGAAATGGGAGAATCGAGCATATGAAGATTTGCCCTAACATTTCAACTATGCCTCTAAAGGCCTATCAACTAGCCAGACAAGTTCTTGAGCTTATATGAAGCATCAAGAACCTGATAACATCTTCACATTAGGTCTATAAGGGAAGAAATTCGTACCTGAAGATTTATGATCTTGATGTGTTCTTCAGAAAAACCAGAGATGTTGCTTCTTCTTTGAGTTTCTTTTGGCCAAATAAAGGCTTAGATGAAGAGAATGAATGATGCTTCAGTGGAGGAGAGTTGATATCCAAGCTTTAAAACAGTTGCAATGTGATGAAAATGGAGATAGAATCAGAGAGATTCTGAGATGAAGATGAGGAAGATGAATGAAATGGAGTTTGAAAATCAGTTGCAATGTGGAGGAATTGAGAGAGAATCGAGAGAATTTCTGAGTTGAATGTGAGAAAATGAAGTTAGGAATGAAATTTGAGAGTGAAGTTTTTATTTATAGTGTGAGCTAACCATAGTTAAACTGAGTGAGTCAGCTGAGTCATGGTGGTTTGGGTGAGTCATCCCTAACTAACTGAGTCAAGTTAGTTAGGGAGAGCAATTATATGGTGATGGCAACTCATGATATGCTATGGTGGAGGTGAAAAGAAAATGAAGGCACAGCTGGTTGTAGCAGAAACTTGCTCAGCAAGTTTGTTTCTTTCCATTCTCATGTATGCCAAGGCAAGTGTGCAAGGTGTAAGTCATGTGTGTTTGGTTCAATGTGGAAAGCTGATGTGATGAAGTGTTTGGGGTGTGTGTGAACCAAAATCGTGCACCAGTCTGTCAATGCATCAGTATCAACATGAGGTGGTTTGAGGAAGTTTTTCTCTCTACTCAATGAATGAATTGGTGTGTTTTAGGAGTCATTGGAAAGAGGAGATGTAATGCTACATGTTTGGTACGAAAAATGAAATGAAATGATGCTTGGAAGAGGTTGAAAAATGACCTATAACACATAGGTTTGGAACTGGTATGAGGGCGTGGCCAAGGTTGGTTGACAAGGTAACATGGCCCCTAGGTTTTCAGCGTGATCAAAGCACATTGGACTCAACATAACTTCTTGACCTTTGATCAAATGAAAAAAACATGAACACCAATCTTAAAGATCTCACATAGAGGAACAACTTTCATGTGGAAAGATTTTTCATTTGAGGCCTTTAACCATGAGAAAAATGAGTGGACATTTGGCCCACCACATGTTTGTTAAAATGACTGCGCGCGTGCCCTGAAAATCTTGGTCATGACCTAGTTTTGAACCTACTTTGCTCAAACTTTGATCAATCATATCTCACTCAATTTTTATCCAATGGAGATGTTCTACACATGGATTTGGAGCTTAAAACAAGATCTTTTGTTGTGGCCGAGTGGAATTTTCATTTGGTGTTTCAATTTTAAATGGCCTTGGCTCAAACTCTGATGCAAAATGGCCAAAACTTGCTATTTTTAGTAACCCTTCTTCATCCAAAAATGGCAACTTTCCACATCTTGATTTTTTCATGATTCCTTTGGAGTTTCTTGACCAAATTTTGTACATTGGACATATGTAACATGAATTTTATGAACTTGGCCTCAAAAAGTCAAGAGTTGACTTTTTCCTCTGATTATTTGACTTGGCCCCAATTTTCCTGATTTCTGATCTTTCTTCCAATTGAACCACTTTTAAAACCAATTGAAAGGCAATTTTCCATACACATACACTTAAGAACATGTAGGACACCATGACATCAAGTTTTGTCCAAGAAATCAAAGATTCCCTGATTTAATGGGAAACCCTAGTTTTGGTGCCTACCTCATAGGAGAAAAATGTGCAGTCTTCAATTTCCAATTCCTCAGAGTATGTTATGTATCCTCTTAAAGGATGATGAGATATGCCACTTGAGATTGATTTTGGATCAATGAGCTATCTCTTTTGAGGGTTTTCCTTCAGTTTTTGAACCTCTTGCATAGTGAAAGATGTAGTGCTTCAATCTCCCATTGTATCTCACTTCCTTGAGGTTTTGGATGATCAATTGAGATGGTATGAGACATGAAAGACCTCTTGGCTTGCCTTGAGGAAACTTGATTGACCTTTTTGTGCTTTGAATGATCTCTTGATTGTCCACCTCCCACCTGATCACATGCCCTGATGGTAAGAAGGATGCTATGCTTCATTTTTCTATGTTAAATGCAATGTAATGTTAATGAGGTGGATATGATATGATAAATGATAATGCCATGCTATGATGACAAAGAGGGAGAGCAAATTTTGGGGTATTACAGCTGCCCCTATTCAAGCGCTGTAGACCTGAATGCCTGAAAGCAATTGCTTTCGGACTTTCAAGGTATATAGTGATTGAATACCAAATATAACCAAAAATTTGCTCTGGATGATGAGGAAGAAACTCCCACGACATTGCTGGCTTGAATCTTCAATGAAACATTGTCGGAGAAAACTGTCTTTTGAACGACACCAGACGACTACTGGCTTGCCACACTACTGGTGCACTTTAACAATGTCTTTTATGAAATTCCAGACGACTACTGGCCTGCCACACTACTGGTGGACTTTGATAACGTCTTTTGAACGACGCCAGACGACTACTGGCTTGCCACACTGCTGGTGGACTTTAATAATGTCTTTTATGCAACTCCAGATGACTACTGGCCTGCCACACTACTGGTGGACTTTGATAACGTCTTTTGAACGACGCCAGACGACTACTGGCTTGCCACGCTGCTGGTGGACTTTAATAATGTCTTTTATGCAACTCCAGACGACTACTGGCCTGCCACGCTACTGGTGGACTTTTAGAATTTGCCACCCTTAGATGGACCTTTCGCCAATCCACTGTTGGACTTTTGCCACCCGAAGAAGGACTTTTGCCAATCCACTGTTGGACTTTTAGAATTTGCCACCCTTAGATAGACCTTTCGCCAATCCACTGTTGGACTTTTGCCACCCGAAGACGGACTTTTGCCAATCCACTGTTGGACTTTTGCCACCCGAAGACGGACTTTTGCCAATCCACTGTTGGACTTTTGCCACCCGAAGACGGACTTTTGCCAATCCACTGTTGGACTTTTAGCTGCTTTGCCACCCGAAGATGGACTTTTGCCAATCCACTGTTGGACTTTTGCCACCCGAAGACGGACTTTTGCCAATCCACTGTTGGACTTTTGCAATATTCCAATACCGGATTGCACTCTGCATCCGTGTCAGACATCTCTGCCGACTTTGCTGAGGAACAATGATCAATGCCTTGACTTTAGAGATTCCTGAGAGGATATTATCTCTGTTGGAGAATAAATGAACAATCCGTCTGCTTCGAATTGTCAAGTTTGCCAAAAATAAATTGGACTTGAAGAATAATAAATCTGCCAGGAATCACTTCATCTGCTGGGGGGAATGAATTCTGGTCACAGCGATTCCGCTGGGGATGAGAATTTCTTTGCATGGCGTCTTGCTAGGGAAGAAAAGTCATAAAAACTCTGCTTGGGGATCTATCCAATCCAAGACCCTTTGTAGGGGTTATCCACCTTCTGACCCGGCTGGGGAAAGACTGTACCATCCTTGTGGAGGAATAGATTCTGCCGATCTTATAAACCTCTGCGGGGAGAACAATAAATCAGCTGGGAAGTATTGCTGACAAGATTCGATGCTGACCTCTGTGGGGGATACAATGATCAGAGATACGATCTTGCTGGGGATCAGGGCTACTCTGCCAGGGATATGCAAATCCTGGTTAGAACATTCCACTGCAACTTGCTAGGAAAGAGTCCTTAGAGATCTGTTGGGGAAACCCAAAGCAAATCCACAGTAGTCTGCTGAAGAATATGACTGTCAAGCTTAGGATAAGTACCACAATGCCCCATGTTAGGCGAGCTTCCCTTTAGACAATTCCGTTAGGGATGATGAGTTTATAACAAACTCTGCTGGCGGAAACTGCTTTAAAACGTCTCGTGCTGGGGAATGCCTTTTGAGAGGATTTTACAGAAGACCAACTGTCCTCAAACTCTACTGGGGATGATCAACACTTCATGCTGGGGAAACAAACATGCCCCATGCTTGGACAAACCAACAATTCGTCCCCGAAGAGGATGTCATAAGAGGATTTTACAGAAGATTTAGCCTCTTCAAACTCTTGTGACTTCGCTGGGGATAATGACCATCAGTTTCGGTGTCGACGAGACCACTCTTTTGGGGAACCTGTGACCGTTATCGACATAGAAAAGCTTATAGCTGTTGGAAGTACTGTATGAGAGAATCGACTTAATAAGATACAACGGTACCCAGTCGAACTTAATTCACTGATATCGAACCGTTATGAACAATCGTCGAACGAACGATGAACGCCGATCTCCTTACCCGTAATTGCCCCAGTCTTTTGCGTGGGGTGATTGATTACTGGTCTTGTGCTTAAAATCATCTGCACCTGCTACCTGCAACAAAAGAATATGCCCACATGCCCCGAATATTGCGTGGCTAGAATCCACCATCCAGGAGTATTCAACATTCAAAGTAATTTCAAATGTTTTGTTCTGCGCATGTTATTGCAAGGCCGCCATGTTTTTAAATGCAATGTTTTATAAAAAATTAGGACGTTTTTGCAAACAAAGCAATAAAACAAAAATAGAAAGCTTTTTATTGAAATTCAATTTATTGACTGAGAGCCCAGAATAGGCAATTACATCCGGAAGCAATCCCTGGAAAGAGGTGATCGCTGAAAATTGAGAAAAGAAACTATCCTAATGGCAATGTGAAAACGGACTTCCACTGAGTTTCCATTCTGTTATGACCAGTATGTCTTCAAAACTCCCCGACCTTGCCTTCTGAGGACTGATCAGACCGACTCCTATCTTTCAGAACGTCAGTTGTTCAAACGGTAATGGGTACAGATAACTCAGACCGTAGTCATTCGCTTAAATCCCTCTTTTGTGTGGACCGCCCTTTCAGGTTTTCGATCCACCAGGATACCCTTTTTTGCCTAAGTTGCCCTTTCGGGTTTTCAACTTACCGGGTGTACAAATCTTTTTTTCAATTATATCCCTAATTTTTGCCCGAACCTTATTCTGTTTTTGGTTCGCCGGGATGCCCTTTTTTGCCTGGATTTTTTTATTTTTATTATCCAGCGGGTCTATTCATGCGAAGTATTTTTTGACTACGTCCGAGTTGACAGGGGATGAAAAGTCTTCGCCATCCATGGTTGTAAGCAATAAGGCTCCGCCCGAAGAGACCTTTTTAACCACGAATGGACCTTCATAGTTAGGAGTCCATTTGCCCCTGTGATCTGTATTGGGAGGAAGGATCCTTTTGAGTACCACATCTCCGACTTTGTAAACCCGAGGACGCACCTTTTGGTCAAATGCCTGCTTCATTCTGCGCTGGTATAATTTCCCATGGCATACAGCCGCCAATCGCTTTTCCTCAATAAGGCTCAGTTGATCAAATCTAGCTCGTACCCATTCAGCCTCATCTAGCTTAACATCCATCATGACTCTGAGGGACGGAATCTCTACTTCAACCGGTAGCACTGCCTCCATACCATATACGAGTGAGAATGGGGTTGCCCCAGTGGACGTGCGTACCGACGTTTGATACCCATGCAAAGCAAATGGTAACATCTCATGCCAATCTTTGTACGTGACAACCATCTTCTGTACAATCTTCTTGATATTTTTGTTGGCCGCTTCGACCGCGCCATTCATCTTTGGGCGGTACGGAGAAGAATTGTGATGTTCGATTTTGAAGTCCCGGCATAACTCAGCCATCATCTTATTATTCAAATTAGAACCATTATCAGTAATGATTCTTTCGGGAACTCCATATCGGAAAATGATATCCCGTTTTAAGAAACGAGCTACCACTTATTTTGTAACATTGGCATAGGATGCAGCTTCAACCCATTTGGTGAAATAATCAATTGCCACCAAGATGAAACGATGACCATTAGAAGCTGTAGGCTCAATCTTTCCGATCATATCAATGCCCCACATGGCAAACGGCCAGGGCGATGCCATGATACTCAACGGATTTGGAGGCACATGCACTTTATCTGCATAGATCTGGCATTTATGGAATTTGCGGGCATATTTGCAACAATCTGACTCCATAGTCGACCAATAATATCCCGATCTTAACAACTTTTTAGCCATTGCATGCCCTCCGGCATGGGTACCGAAAGAGCCTTCGTGCACTTTAATCATCAACAGGTCTGCTTCATGTCTATCCACACATCTAAGCAGGACCGTGTCAAAATTTCTTTTATACAGCACGCCATCTTTGTTCAAGAAGAAACTACCAGCTAACCTTCTCAACGTCTTCCTGTCTTTGGACGATGCCCCGGGCGGGTACTCTTGAATTTTCAAGAAACACTTAATGTCATGAAACCATGGCTTGTCATCAGACGTTGCATCGACCGCAAACACAAATGCTGGTCTGTCAAGGCGGGATACCTCAATCTTAGGTACATGGTTCCATCCTTGCACTTTGATCATGGAAGACAAAGTGGCCAAGGCATCAGCGAACCTATTCTCATCTCGAGGAATATGGTACAGTTTCACTGTTGTGAAAAATGTCAGCAATCTCCTTGTATAATCTCTATACGACACTAGATTTGCTTGGTGTGTGTACCAACTCCCTTTCACTTGATTGATTACCAAAGCTGAATCACCGAATATATCAAGGGTTTTAATCCGTAGATTAACCGCCTCCTCGATCCCCATTATACAAGCTTCGTACTCTGCTTCATTGTTGGTGCATCCGAAAGTTATTCGGGCAGTGAAAGGCATATGAACACCTTCCGGCGTGATAAGAACTGCTCTAACTCCGCACCCATTCATATTGACAGCCCCATCGAACATCAGACTCCATTTGGACTCAGGGTCTGGCCCCTCCTCCGGGAGTGGTTCCTTGCAGTCTTTAGCTTTGAGAAACATGATGTCCTCATCAGGGAAGTCAAATTTCATGGGTTGGTAATCATCAATCGGCTGTTGCGCAAGATAGTCGGACAGGATACTTCCTTTGATGGCCTTTTGTGAAGTGTACTGAATGTCATACTCTGTCAAGACCATTTGCCACCGTGCAACTCTGCCTGTCAGTGCTGGTTTCTCGAAAATGTACTTGATAGGATCCATTTTTGAAATCAACAAGGTCGTGTGCCTAACCATATATTGCCTCAATCGCTTAGCGGCCCATGCAAGCGCACAACATGTCTTTTCAAGCATTGAGTATCGGGACTCACAATCATTGAACTTTTTGCTCAGGTAGTAGATAGCATGCACCTTCCTACCTGTCTCGTCATGTTGACCGAGAACACAACCCATGGAACCTTCAAGCACTGTCAGATACATTATCAGCGGTCTCCCTTCAACTGGAGGCATTAGAATCGGAGGTTCCTGCAAGTATTCTTTTATCTTATCGAATGCCAATTGGCAATCATCATTCCACCTGACCGTTTGATCTTTCCTTAACAATTTAAATATTGGCTCACACGTGGCTGTTAGGTGAGATATGAACCTTGCAATGTAGTTCAATCTACCCAAGAAACCACGAACCTCTTTTTCTGTTCTCGGTTCAGGCATTTCTTGTATTGCTTTCACCTTGGCAGGATCAACCTCGATTCCTCTTTCGCTCACGATGAAACCCAGTAACTTTCCAGAACGCACCCCAAACGTGCACTTGTTTGGATTTAATCTCAGACGAAACTTTCTCAACCTTTCAAACAGCTTTTTCAGGTTAACCAGATGTTCCTCTTCTGTTCTCGACTTGGCAATCATATCATCTACATAACATTCGATCTCCTTATAAATCAAGTCATGAAACAATGTCACCATCGCCCGCTGGTACGTTGCCCCTGCGTTTTTCAACCCAAAAGGCATTACTTTATAACAATATGTACCCCACGGAGTAATGAACGTGGTCTTCTCCATATCTTCAGGTGCCATCTTGATCTGGTTGTACCCGGAGAACCCGTCCATAAAGGAGAACACTGAAAATTGAGCTGTATTATCGACCAGCACATCAATATGAGGTAGTGGAAAATCATCTTTCGGGCTAGCTTTATTAAGATCTCGATAATCCACACACATTCTCACTTTTCCATCTTTCTTCGGTACTGGCACGATGTTGGCTACCCACGGAGGATATTTAGTCACAGCAAGAAACCCAGCATCCCACTGCTTTTGGACTTCTTCCTTAATCTTTAAAGCCATGTCGGGGTGAGTCCGACGAAGTTTCTGCTTGACTGGCGGACATTCTTCTCTTAATGGCAGCCTGTGCACAACAATATCCGTATCCAACCCCGGCATGTCTTGATACGACCAGGCGAAGATGTCAACATACTCGCGCAACATTTCAGTCAAAGTTTGCTTCACATCTGCTTGCAAGCTGGCACCAATCCTGATCTCTTTCTTGGCGTCCTTGGTACCAATATTGATGATTTCTACAGTCTCCTGATGAGGCTGGATGACCCTTTCCTCTTGTTTCAACAATCTGGCCAGTTCTTCAGGGAGTTCACAATCTTTCTCATCCCCTTCTTCGGCTTGATAAATCGGATTGTCAAAGTCATACATAGTCATATCAAAATCGTTATCCGTGGTATCCGGAGGATCAAGTCTGCATGAACGGGTTCATGCCTTATTTTAGAATTTATTTTTAAGCAAAACAAAGGAAAATGATACATTGCCATTTTATTATTATTTTTTTGTGCAAAAATAAAAACTGAAAGACAGGGAACAAAATTTGATTGCAAAACGTCCTTTATTAATGATTAAAAATTGCAAATGCAACCAGGGTGGCCCTACAAATGAATCTATACGCCTTGGGCAGAGCGTAAGATTTTGACATGCATTATGGTTAGAAAAAAAACAAAGAAAAATTACTCTGTCTGAAGAGTAACCCGAATGACTTCTTCAACGGACCAGTTCTGCACTTGTTGTCCCGGAGCATGAGGGCGTACCCAGTTGTCCAGGTCACAATCACTGTCAACACTATCCTCTGTGGCCGCACAAGACTGGTCCGTGTAGATAATTCCCCCACTATTGAAAGTAATGGGTCCCCTGCTCCTCGCATCTGAAGTTGTAGAGGGATGATAACCAATACCAAACTTGTCTTCCTTCATTGGGGTCTCTATCAACCTGCCCCAACCTTGGGCGTTGCCTGCCCTGACGACTTCGACAGCTTGTTTGTAAGATGAAATAGAGGTACCGGCCCCAACTGGTACAGAAGAAGACTCCGGTGCACCGTCAATACTGACCGCTTCAAATGATTGGCACAGCATCTCATGAATTTCTCCATCCATTTCAATGTACTTGAACGTGGACAGGTGACTCACAAAGATGTCTTCTTCCCCGCACACCGTCACAACCTGCCCTTCAAACTCATACTTCAGCTTTTGATGTAGAGTAGAAGTAACAGCCCCGGCTCCGTGAATCCAAGGGCGTCCCAATAGGCAGCTATATGCAGGTTGTATGTCCATTACATGGAACGTGGATTTGAATACCTGTGGTCCAATTTGTACGGGCAATTCCACCTCACCAAACACAGATCGTCTGGTCCCATCGAATGCTCTGACCACCAATTCACTAGGCCTTAAGATCAAACCATCAACCTCCAGATTCATTAACGCCTTCTTGGGCAAGACATTGAGTGATGAACCAGTGTCTACCAGTACATGAGATAACACTGCGCCCTTACACTCCATCGTGATATGCAAAGCCTTATTGTGGTTTCTTCCTTCAACAGTCAGATCTCTACTTGTAAATCCCAAGCCATGGCTAACATTAACATTAGAGATTACGTCCTCGAGCTGATTAACAGTAATTTCCTGTGGCACGTATGCACTCTTCAATACTTTCAACAACGCATGCCGATGCGCATCAGAGCACATCAATAGTGACAAGATTGAAATCTTTGAAGGGGTCTGATTCAGTTGGTCCACAATCTTATAATCGCTTTTCTTGATTATCTTCATAAATTCTTCCATTTCCTTATCAAAAGTAATCTTTGTCTCTGCTTCAGGTGTAGGCGCATTTTCAACCACCTGTTTACCTTTAGCCTTTGCTGCAGCTTCTGCCTCTTTATCACTTCTCAAGGTTTGGGGAGCGAACAACCTTCCACTCCTTGTAAAGCCCCCTACACCCCCTACATTATCAATATTTGGGCTAACTGACGACTCAACCTCCTGCTTTTTACCTTCGTAATACACATCTGCCCCATAGTGCCATGGGATAGCCTTCGTAGATGTGAATGGAATTGGTCCTGGCACCGTGATAGTGACAGGACTGGACCTTTCTTGCGTAACATTCGCCACGGGAACTGCATTGACCGACATTTGAATCTCAGCGGGAGTGTAATAGATGGTCACGGTTGATATCTCATCAGTGTCTTTCACGACTCTGTCGAACTGTAGACATCCTTCATCGATCAGATTCTGTAAACCCACCTTCAACTTATTACAGCCATTCTCCTGATTCATACACTCGGAACAATCTTGATTGCAGCCCGGGAACACCTGTCCCTTCAATAAACGATCTTTTACAACCAACAAAGAAGTTTTCACTTGATGGATGTCTGTCACCAGATTCAATCTCCTCCCATCTTTAATAGCGTATACATTTGCTGCACCATGATCAGGCATGGGATGCTGAGTAATATTAGGAGCGGGAGAGAAATTGATGGCTTTAGCATCAATCAAATCTTGTACTTTATGATGGAAAGCCCAGCATTTTTCAATGGAGTGCCCCTGAGCACCTGAGTGGAACTCACAACGAGCATTAGCATCGAAGTTAGGTGGCAGGTTTCCAGCAACAGGAGCTTTCATAGTACGGAGTTCAACCAACTTTAACTCGAGTAGCCGGGGCAACAGCGCGACATAAGTCATAGGGAGAGGATCCATCTTGCGATCCCTCTGCCTAGACCTTTGCTGGAAAAAAGGTTGTTGCTGTTGCTGCTGAACTTGTTGTTGGGGTTGTTGTTTCTGAACAGACGGTGTGGGGATTGTTACAGCATCTACCTGATAATAAGCTTGAGAACGCCCTCTGCCTCGTCCTCTAAACACAGCATTCGTATCACCTTCTCTTATTTTCTGGTTACTAGAAAACGGTTTCTTCGTCCCCGAAGAGCCAGCCCCACTCACATCCTGGATCTTTCCAAGCTTTAACATACTTTCTATTCTTTCTCCCGCAATCACGATATCAGCAAATCCAGTTGACGGACAAGCAACTAATCTATCAAGATAGGCCCCTTGCAAGGTGCCCATAAACATATCTGCCATTTCCCTGTCTGACAAGGGAGGTTGGACCTGGGCAGCCATTTCCCTCCACCTCTGTGCATATTCTTTGAAACTCTCCTTGGCATTCTGGGACAACCCCTGCAATTGGGTGCGGTTGGGCGCCATGTCAATATTGTACTGGTATTGCTTCAAGAACGCTTCTGCCAGATCTTTCCAACTCTTCACAGCAGCTCTATTCAACTTCATATACCAGGTCAAGGACGCCCCAGCCAGACTGTCCTGAAAATAGTGCATCCATAGCTTCTCGTCATCCGTATGGGCTGAAATCTTCCCAAAGTAAGCTTGAAGATGCGTTTGGGGACACGCATTGCCGTGATACTTATCAAAAGTGGGAGGCTTGAATTTAGGGGGAATTCTGACTCCTGAGACCAGCCCCAAGCTGGTAACATCAATACCCATAGAGTTCTTGCATTCTATGGCCCTGATCTTTTCTGCTAACTCATCATACCTTCGATCACCTTGATTACCCACATCAGCATCCAGCAGAGTAAATTGATCTTCCAGGGTATCTTCAAGAGTAACACCAGCATGCCTACCATTTCCATTACCCCGATTGTTACCACCAGGAGGAGGGTTGCCACCGGGAGGAGGAATGCCATGTCCCTGTGAATTGTCATGCTGATCACCTTCAGGCCCATTGTCTGGACGCTCGACCAGAAGCCTCAATCTCTCCTGATTTTGCGCCATGCCAGTCATGAGGGTCATGAACTGGTCCATACGCGCCCTCATTTCAGCCAAATCACTTTGCACTTGATCCATGATTCTTACTTGATTTCTTCGCGTCGAATATCGGTGAATATGATTCTCAGCTATACTGCCTGAAACCAAATAAAGGTTAGAGACCCTGCAACGAGTACCTGAAAAGCAAGTAACAAAAATGAAAAATGATATGCAATGCCATGCAATGCCATGTTTGTCATTTCCGAGGTGCTTTATACCCTGATTCCAATCCAAACCACAGAAATCTGAAGACCAGAAATCGTGATATAAAGAGACGTATCGTGGTCATGTGCTTGTGTGCAGCTATCTGATAAGGAATAATTCTGAATAAAACTACTCATAATCATTCAACGAAGTATTTAAGTACGTTTAAGAAAGGTTCAACCGCAAATGCAATACAAGGAAAAAATGGATCCATCAACAAGCCTGATGGTAACCATTGATAACAAAATATAAGGAAAAGAACATCAGTCTGACAATTCCACATCCTTCAGCTTATTACTTGAGTATTTGATCTCCTCAAAAAGTATACGGGTACGCTGGTGATTCGGCTTTTCAATCATTTCTTTGATCAAGACATCCCTTTTCTCAAGAGCTTCATTTAAAGAACCCATATGCAGCATCAGAGCCTCGTCATCACACACTCCCTTGTGTCTCTTTATGCCAGCTTGCGTCTTGAGTATCTCCCCTTCTATCATGACTTCTTCAAGCTCTTTCTTGGTATTCCTCAGCTCACCTCTAGCTTCTTCTAGCTGTTCTTGACTCTTACCGAGGCTTTCCCGATACTTTCTCCTCTGCTCATGCGCCTTTTCAAGCTCTTCGTCCTTAATCTGCAACTGTTCCTGTAATTCAGCATTCTCTATCCTAACTTCGTCCCAAGCGTGCTGAAACTTTGTTAACTTTTCTTTGGTCTGTGCTAACGCCTGTTTGGTTTGCTTGTGGGCTTGAGTAGCATCATCAGCACCTTTACTAATCTTCCGGAAATGTTGGGCTCTTCCAGCAAAGTCTTTTTCTTTTGCAGTTAGGATTTGTTCAGCATCTTGGGCTTTCCGCTCCAGCTCTTTGTTGGCATGTAGAGCATTCTGAAGACGGCTACTCAACTCGGAATTCTCTCCTTGGAGCTTTTTCACCAAGGCTTGCAACTTGTCAACTTCTTCCACAGTAGCAGTGCTTCTTGCTTTCTCATTCTCCGGATACAAAAGGGGTGCCTTACCAAAAGGCAAGAGAAAATCTTCAACTCTTTTCTTCACCCACTCTTCATATGCTGGATAAACCCGGTTGTTAGGCTTGCCTAGAGTAACTTTCCCCTTTTTCAGTATGCTACCCCAGCTTTCAGAAGCTTTCTGTGCTGCTTCCCAACCATCTGATGTATGAAAATAGAGGGACTCCTCCACATATCTCTTAATAGGCGGACCTGTCAGGGCATACCCAAATTGTCGAATGGCCAAAGAAGGATTGTAGTTAATCCCACCCATTCTTCCTATCAGTGAAACGTTAGGGAACTTACCACAGCTGTGGATAATATTCTTGCCAATCAGCCCATGATCTACCCATACGATGTCCTTGGCCACCAATCCCATTAAACGCTGTTTCCACTCTAGGGAATCTTTGGAGTCCACAAAAGCCCCTGATTGTGGTAAACGGCCTGCAAACCACTTATAGAACAAGGGTGCACAACAACGAATTATCCCTCCTCTTTTCTTTTCGTTTCGGTTGTACAACGAGTAGTGAAGATCTCCCAGTAGCGTTGGCACCGGGTTTTTCATCATGAATATTCGTATAGCGTCCGTATCAATGAAATCCGGCTCGTTGGGAAACAACACTATGCCGTATATACAAAGGGCTAGCAAAGCATTAAAAACAAGCCAATTCTCGCCTTTAGCTGCTTCCTGGGCCTTCTTAATCAGATATTCCAGCTTGTAACCACAAATCTTTCCTTTGTTGGAGACATTGGCGTCTAACTCTGATTTGCTCAAATAAAGAGCACCAGCCACCTTCCCAAAGTCAAGATCCCCCACCGATCCAAAGAAAGGGGGCTCGTCCTTGATAGCAATCCCCAACATGTTGGAATACTCCTCCAAGGTAGGAACCAACACATAGTCTGGAAATACAAAACACCTCAGAGGCGGATCATAGAACTGCATCAACGTATGGAGACCTCTGGCTTCATAATCACTGACATTACGGACCATAGATAAAATCCACCCATATTTCTCTTCAAAAGCTTCTCGTACTGCAGGGCTCGCCATTCCCTTCAGCATAACAATAGGCCTAAAGTAGGCGTAAGGAACTTATAGCTGATGATATTCTTCCTCTCTTTAGTGTTCATCTTTGCAGGGACCTGATGACTGGAATCAAGGGTAATATATGCACCTGGAAATGAATAAACATGTAGGTTAGGATATGATAATGCAATGCAAAGGGCAATGTGATCAGGTAATCAGGTGTCTATGCTGAACTGTGAACGGTGTCAGTGTAGCTCTGAGACTAATATAGAACCATAGATAAGAACCATCTGAATACAATAGGATGAAACTTCCTTTTTGTGCAATGATGATAGAAAAACGGGTATGTTGGAGGTCATGGTTACCTGCAAACCTGTAAACAACCCGCCCTTCTCACATGTGGGTACTAGGATGTTCAGTATCCCGGGCTCTCAGGTCGAGAAATGATGATACTTTCACCATTTCTGGTTTGGCATCATCATCAATCGAGGAGGCCTCAACTGATTCTCCAAAACGAAAGGTCCTCAGCTTCTGGCACTGAGGTCGAGAAGCAATAGTACATTCATCCCTCAGGGTACAGTACTATCGCCAATCGAGGAGTGCCTCCGCTGATTCTCTTTCAAAAAGGGATGTCCTATAGCAAGTTCCCAGCATTGGGTCCTCGGATCGAGAATGTGCAATGGGTTTGCCACGGAATGTGGTCTGCCACTGTCACATCTCGGGAGGAGTGCCGCAACTGAGTCCTCGGGAATGGTCACCAGAGTCGACAGTTCCTCAAGAGAATAACTACTGGCCTGCATAACATGCAGTAGCAGAAAGCTCCTGATAGAACCTCGTCTGGTTGTGGGTCTCATGAACAACAATACGTGGTCACCACCACGCAAGCGTCACGACTATCCACTCTAATACCTATGTGTGTACTCAAGCCTTGGTAGTGGGCTTATCTCTCAGAACATCCCGCCCGCCAAACAGAAAATAACAGCACAGTCCAGCACAATAATGATATGTAATGCAGTAAATGCGATAAATACAGCAATGTACAGTAAAGCAGTAAGTAACTATACAATAAAACAGTAAATATAGCACAACAGTAAACACCCAATGAAAGAAAAATAGACAAGCGCTAGGATTGACTCGCTAAGGAAACCAGAGATTCTGGGTTCATCCCCAGCAGAGTCGCCAGCTGTCGCTCCCGGGATTTTCATCCTAGTACAAACGCGAAAGTGGCACCGAACAGAGTCGCCAGCAATGTGTATTTATCCCAAGAGAGGGAAAGGAAACACCGCATAAACCTGAGAGAAAGGAAAAGCATGGTCTTACGACCAAGAGAAATGGGTTCGGGAGTCGGTTACGCGAGAGGAAGGTATTAGCACCCCCACGCGTCCATCGTACCCGATGGGATCCACGCTTGCTTGCTTCAATCAAAGGGTGTAGGAAAAGATACTGGAAAAGAACTGAAAGAAAGAAAGGAGAAAGAATGGAAAAGGAACAAGAAACAAATGTAGGGAAAATAAAAGAAGTGCTCGCATGGGCCCTACCCCACTACCTACGTATCTCATCGGGAGCATGAGAATCAGAGCGACGTAGTTCCCCTCACTAGGGATGGATTGTGTTTTTTAGAGAACGACTTACGTTCTAGCTCAGGTGTTGCAGGCTCGCTGGTCCGAGTGCGTTACCATCTTGCAAGAGAACGAGTAGAAGCGCGTTCGTACGCTAAGAGTGAATGAGGTGAGAAAAGAATTCCCGGAGGAAAGACGTTATTGTTTGTTTTTTGTCTTTTAGAAGGAAGTGTTTTGGATTTGTTTGCATATGACAGTGTATCTGGATCTTAGTCATTGGAATGTGTACATTCTCACATTCCAAGATGGAATGGGTAAGAAAGCACACTAAGGGTGAAGAAGACCCCCACACTTAGTTCCAATTGTCAAGGTTCAAACACACTAGCATACTTGTGTTTATTAAGTGTTTTTGTTGATTAAGAAATGAAGAAGTGCTTTTTATTTGTACCTTCAACAAGTATTGCATTTAAGTCCCTCATACAAGATCAAATGTTTAACACATTGACCCAAGATGGGCTATATGCTATACATTCTAAGATTATAAGAGAAGACCCCTTATAACCTTTTCTTTATATGAAAGGCCTAAATGCAATAAATGCCTACCTTTATTAGATATTTTGAATTTTCTTTGAGATGAGAAAAGAGACTCAAGAGAGGATAAAGGTAAAAATCTATATGGACTAAGACTCAATCCTAATTGATTAGTTAAGGGAGTGATCCTAAGGTTTGTGAGGTTTCAACCTAAAGTCTAAAGAAAGAATGAATTAAACAATTCACTTCTAAAGTAGAAGATGAATTGTAATTCACAAAGGGAAAGTGATGAGTTATTAAAAGAAAGCACATAAGTGCTTAACAAAACATAAAATGGAATTGTAAAAGAGAAAGGATAGAAGTTGAATGTGGATTCCTTATCCACACTCAATTGAAACTTACCAAAGCCCCTACATGGTTAGTAAACATGTATAAGAAGTATAAGAAGTAAAAGAACATGTAATGCATCATAAAACTCAAAAGAATTAAATGAGAAATCAAATCCTAGAACCACAACCAGAATGTACATCATATGGAAAACAAATGGTTATTATCATGCAAGTCCAAGTGGATAGGCAACAAACATCATCCATGGCATTAGAACATGCCACCATAAGAAAAGGGAGAATGAAAGATGAAGGGAAAAAGAAGAAATGTGCATAAATGGAACATGTAATCCATGGATCAGAATTGAAATGAAATGAAAAATGATTCACAAACCTCTCACAAGTATTCATGAAGCACATCAAGACATTTAAGAAGTGATAGAAGAAGTAGAATTGAAATGGAAGTTCAAAAGAAAACACAAGTACAAACACCACATGTTAAAGGTGCACAAGGTTTAAATGAAAGTCAACATGCAAGGATGACATATAATATGTACCAATGACCTATAATGTCAAGTGAATGGTTCACCAAATATGCAAATGATCATGCCATTATGTATAAAAGAATTCATGTAAACATGCACCAATATTGAGATGATATGACATGTTATTATGCTTCAAAGGTAATGCATTAAACAAAAATTAGATGGCCTCATGAAAATTATGGAAACCTGGTATTTGAAGTTCACAAATCAGAGATGAATCACATATCAAAGTAGCATGCAAGAAACCAAGGCAAAATGATGTCAAACAATGCACTTAGGTCAAATAGACATATCATACAAAGTAGCACAAAAATGAACACCAAACATGCCATAAACTAACCTAAAAAAATCAAATAAAAACACTTAACATACCTCAAGATGATAATGACTCAATGCAAAAAGAAGAGCATCAAAACAATTTTTAATGATCAAGAACAAAATTAAACAAGATCATGTACCATATTAAGAATGCACATCAAAGAAATTCAAAGAAAAATATAGAACAGGGGCAAAAAGGTCATAAAATCAAGAAACAAAATCATGAAAAATTTTCTAAATGTTTTAAGAAGGCTCATGAATTTTTGTGGAATTTTATGATGCTATTTAGTATTTTTAAAAATTAAAAAGCAAACGTGTAGAAAAATGGAAAAATAAAATGCAATGCAAAAAGGAATGGGGGTGCGTGACTAGTAATTAATCAGTTCAAATTACATTGGGCCTTAAACAAGGGAGGTGCGAATATCAAATTGGTCTAGGTCCAAGTCTGCGCAATCCACACTAATTAACATGTACACTCAGTCAACAAGAGTCAAACAAAAGATCACCATTGGATCAGGTCAAGTCAACCAACAAGTCAAAGTATTTGGATCCAACGCACTCACATGAATGTCCACTCACACTACCATGCACTGCACCACACGTTGATTAATTGAATTCAGAAATAAGGCACGTGAGGTGCATGTGCATTTTAATGTGTTGGCACGCTCCTCACCACACGATTAGAACACATCAACGGCCATGATTTAAACTGCAAACAAAACCCTAACCAAAAACCACCGGCCGGAGAGGGACCTCCGGTCACCTTCTCCGGTCACACGCCACCGTCTGCAACTTCAATTTTCCCAGAATCTTACAAACAGTATACCAAAATGAAGAGGAAGTAATGTAGAGCATGAATCCAGTGACAAAACATACAAAAAGTTCATGAAATGGGAGAATCGAGCATATGAAGATTTGCCCTAACATTTCAACTATGCCTCTAAAGGCCTATCAACTAGCCAGACAAGTTCTTGAGCTTATATGAAGCATCAAGAACCTGATAACATCTTCACATTAGGTCTATAAGGGAAGAAATTCGTACCTGAAGATTTATGATCTTGATGTGTTCTTCAGAAAAACCAGAGATGTTGCTTCTTCTTTGAGTTTCTTTTGGCCAAATAAAGGCTTAGATGCAGAGAATGAATGATGCTTCAGTGGAGGAGAGTTGATATCCAAGCTTTAAAACAGTTGCAATGTGATGAAAATGGAGATAGAATCAGAGAGATTCTGAGATGAAGATGAGGAAGATGAATGAAATGGAGTTTGAAAATCAGTTGCAATGTGGAGGAATTGAGAGAGAATCGAGAGAATTTCTGAGTTGAATGTGAGAAAATGAAGTTAGGAATGAAATTTGAGAGTGAAGTTTTTATTTATAGTGTGAGCTAACCATAGTTAAACTGAGTGAGTCAGCTGAGTCATGGTGGTTTGGGTGAGTCATCCCTAACTAACTGAGTCAAGTTAGTTAGGGAGAGCAATGATATGGTGATGGCAACTCATGATATGCTATGGTGGAGGTGAAAAGAAAATGAAGGCACGGCTGGTTGTAGCAGAAACTTGCTCAGCAAGTTTGTTTCTTTCCATTCTCATGTATGCCAAGGCAAGTGTGCAAGGTGTAAGTCATGTGTGTTTGGTTCAATGTGGAAAGCTGATGTGATGAAGTGTTTGGGGTGTGTGTGAACCAAAATCGTGCACCAGTCTGTCAATGCATCAGTATCAACATGAGGTGGTTTGAGGAAGTTTTTCTCTCTACTCAATGAATGAATTGGTGTGTTTTAGGAGTCATTGGAAAGAGGAGATGTAATGCTACATGTTTGGTACGAAAAATGAAATGAAATGATGCTTGGAAGAGGTTGAAAAATGACCTATAACACATAGGTTTGGAACTGGTATGAGGGCGTGGCCAAGGTTGGTTGACAAGGTAACATGGCCCCTAGGTTTTCAGCGTGATCAAAGCACATTGGACTCAACATAACTTCTTGACCTTTGATCAAATGAAAAAAACATGAACACCAATCTTAAAGATCTCACATAGAGGAACAACTTTCATGTGGAAAGATTTTTCATTTGAGGCCTTTAACCATGAGAAAAATGAGTGGACATTTGGCCCACCACATGTTTGTTAAAATGACTGCGCGCGTGCCCTGAAAATCTTGGTCATGACCTAGTTTTGAACCTACTTTGCTCAAACTTTGATCAATCATATCTCACTCAATTTTTATCCAATGGAGATGTTCTACACATGGATTTGGAGCTTAAAACAAGATCTTTTGTTATGGCCGAGTGGAATTTTCATTTGGTGTTTCAATTTTAAATGGCCTTGGCTCAAACTCTGATGCAAAATGGCCAAAACTTGCTATTTTTAGTAACCCTTCTTCATCCAAAAATGGCAACTTTCCACATCTTGATTTTTTCATGATTCCTTTGGAGTTTCTTGACCAAATTTTGTACATTGGACATATGTAACATGAATTTTATGAACTTGGCCTCAAAAAGTCAAGAGTTGACTTTTTCCTCTGATTATTTGACTTGGCCCCAATTTTCCTGATTTCTGATCTTTCTTCCAATTGAACCACTTTTAAAACCAATTGAAAGGCAATTTTCCATACACATACACTTAAGAACATGTAGGACACCATGACATCAAGTTTTGTCCAAGAAATCAAAGATTCCCTGATTTAATGGGAAACCCTAGTTTTGGTGCCTACCTCCTAGGAGAAAAATGTGCAGTCTTCAATTTCCAATTCCTCAGAGTATGTTATGTATCCTCTTAAAGGATGATGAGATATGCCACTTGAGATTGATTTTGGATCAATGAGTTATCTCTTTTGAGGGTTTTCCTTCAGTTTTTGAACCTCTTGCATAGTGAAAGATGTAGTGCTTCAATCTCCCATTGTATCTCACTTCCTTGAGGTTTTGGATGATCAATTGAGATGGTATGAGACATGAAAGACCTCTTGGCTTGCCTTGAGGAAACTTGATTGACCTTTTTGTGCTTTGAATGATCTCTTGATTGTCCACCTCCCACCTGATCACATGCCTTGATGGTAAGAAGGATGCTATGCTTCATTTTTCTATGTTAAATGCAATGTAATGTTAATGAGGTGGATATGATATGATAAATGATAATGCCATGCTATGATGACAAAGAGGGAGAGCAAATTTTGGGGTATTACACCTCCGCCATGGTCATCTCTGGCAGGGGTTTCAACAAAGTCACTGTGGGCTCTGTGAAATGAAAGTTCGAGCACCTGATCAACACAAGCTCCAACAAAGTGACCATGCTTGATCAGGCCTAGAAGGGCTCCATCCCCATCTCCTTCTACCGGGAGAAGCTCCTCGGTGGTTCCCCGAACTCAAGCATACCTTTGCTTGTCAGAGCCCGAATGGCAAACTTCGACATTTGCAGAATACTCGTTGACCAGGGTAGCTCGGTCGACATCATGTACTCCCAGCTATTTTCAACACTTCAGTTGGACGAATCACACCTTACCCCCTATGTAGGGTCCGATTTGCAGGGATTCAACACGTCAGTAACCAAGCCGTGGGGATACGTCGAACTGATCGTGACCTTCGGATCAGCAGAGATGGCCAGATCCATCAAGGTGCAATTCCTGGTAATCGACTGCCCGTCGCTTTACCAGTGCATTTTCGGAAGGCCAACTCTGGCCGAGTTGGTAGCGGTGCCCTCAACAGTCCACCTGAAGATGAAGTATTATACTTCGAAAGGAATGGTCGCCACCCTGCACGGCAACATCGAAGTTGTACGACGGTGTTTCGAGGCAACTACAAAGTGGCTCAACGCCATTACGTCCAAGCCGAAAGCGTCAGGTAAGCCAGCATTGCCAAGCAGCTCCGAGGAAGCCAAGCCTCTGCCCCAGGTCGACTCCATCGACCTCGATAGTCGATTCCCCGAAGAAGACCAACTGGAAGAACGAGCAGCTTCTGCCAACCCCTCCACATATTCCAGCAGCAGCTCTCATCCGATGCGCCCTATCCCGGATGGCAACTTCGAGATCGTTCTGTTCGCCGAAGACCCCCAACGGGGAGTGAAGATCGGAGCAGACCTACCCAACATTGCAAGGAAGCAACTCAAAGCATGCCTCCGGGAGAATGCCGACCTCTTCGCATGGAGTGTCGCCGAAATGCCCGGCTTGGATCCATCCGTCGCCTGCCACCAGCTGACAATCGACCCGGCCGTCAAGGCCGTAGCACAACTAGGAGAAAGCAGTCTCCAGAGAAAACGGAGGCTGCGGAAAAAGCTATAAAGGACCTCCTCGAGGCCAAATTTATTTCGAAGGCCAAGTACACCACTTGGCTATCCAACGTTGTACTAGTTAAAAAATCTAATGGAAAGTGGCGCATGTGCATTGATTACACCGATCTCAATAAGGCATGCCCGAAGGATGCCTACCCCCTCCCCAATATTGATAAACTTGTTGATAATTCTGCTGGTTTTAAACTTTTATCGTTCATGGACGCCTACTCGGGCTATAATCAAATTCCGATGGCAATGTCCGACAAAAAACTATACAGCCTTCATGACCGAATCAGGTAACTATTACTACAACGTAATGCCCTTCGGCCTGAAGAACGCTGGAGCAACGTACCAATGAATGATGAACAAGGTATTCTGGGGAGAAATAAGCGACATGCTCGAAGTCTACATGGACGACACGATCGTAAAATCCCACGAGGAAACCGATCATACTGCCCATTTGAGAAAGGTCTTCGAACAGGCCAGGAAATACAAAATGCGTTTTAATCCAGAGAAGTACACATTCGGTGTCCGGGCAGGCAAATTCCTCGGCTTCTACTTAACGGAACGAGGAATCGAAGCTAATCCCGACAAATGCCAGGCATTCTCCGAGTTTCCTACGCCCAAGTCCAAAAAATCCATCCAGTCCCTCAACGGGATGTTCGCGTCACTATCTCATTTCGTGGCCAAGTCCGCCTAGCACGCCCTACCATTCTTCAAACTCCTCCGCAAGGAGGCAACATTTGAATGAACCGAGGAGTGTGCAAAAGCCCTTCTCCATTTGAAATGAGCACTCTCAGAGCCACCGGTCCTCTCTCGCCCGGACAACGACGAAACGTTGTACCTATACCTCGCCGTGGAAACCGAAGCAGTGAGTGCCACCCTCATTCGCAAGACACCTGACGGCAGAAACCCATATATTTCATGAGCAAGGCGCTACAAGGACCAGAATTAAGATACCAACAGATGGAGAAAGTGGCACTGGCCCTCATCAACGCAGCCAGAAGATTAAGACACTACTTCCTGGCTCACACGATCGTGATTCGAACAGATCAACCCATAAAGCAACTGCTCGGACGACCAGATATGGCCGGCCGAATGCTCAAATGGTCGTTAGAACTGTACGAATTTGACATCCAATACGAAAGCAAGAAAGCCCTCAAGGCCCAAGCTCTGGCCGACTTCGTCGCAGAAATGACGTTCGCAGATTCCCCCACGAGCGAAACGCGCAAATGGACCATTTTCGTTGACGGTGCCTCAAGCTCGGTGGGGAGCGACGCGGGCATCATACTGGAAAGCGACGAAGGAATCATCGTTGAAGTATCACTCACCCTGTCCTTCCCAACCTCAAATAACCAGGTTGAATACGAGGCCTTCCTCGCTGGGCTACGCCTGGCCAAGGACCTGGGTGCAGAAGAAGTCGTCATTTGCACGGATTCACAACTCGTGGCCCTCCAGGTCCGGGGAGAATATCAAGCCAAAAATGACAACCTGACCGAATACTTGGCCCTGGTCAAGAAGGAGATGGCGAAGTTCACAGTAGTGGAAGTAAAACATGTTCCCCGCGAACATAACGTGCGAGCAAACGTGCTATCCAAACTGGCCAGCACAAAGAAGAAAGTCGGAAAAAAATCCGTCATACATGAAGTACTTCCCCAACCCAGCATCGAGAAGGCCTCCCCAACACTCGACGTGCAGGTGATCGGCGACAACAACTGCTGGATGACCCCTGTCTACAACTATCTCGCCAAAGACGAACTTCCGTCCGACCCGAAGGAGGCCATCACAGTCAGGCGAAGGGCCTGCTCTTACGTCTTGGTCGAAGATAAACTCTACAGGTGGGGATTCTCCATTCCGTTGCTCAAATGCGTCGAGGAAGAAATGGTCGCGTACATCCTGTGCGAAATCCACGAAGGAATCAACGCCCAACATCTCGGTGGAAGGTCGCTTGCCCGAAAGGCCCTCCGAGCAGGATACTATTGGTCGACCATGCAGCACGACGCGAAAGAACATGTGAAGAAATGCAATAAATGCCAACGACACGGGGACATGCACCTTGCTCCACCTAACGAGCTCAAGGCTATGTCCTCCCCGTGGCCATTCGCCTGGTGGGGCCTAGACATCCTAGGACCCTTCGTGGTAGGATCAAGTCAGAAAAAATACCTAATAGTGGGCGTAGACTATTTCACAAAATGGATAGAAGCGGAAGCTCTGGCCAAAATAAACGCCCTCAACATCCTGCGTTTCTACAAACGCAACATCCTTGCACGTTTCGGTATCCCCCAAGCGATAGTAACGGACAACATGACGCAATTCACGGACAGGAAGTTCCAAGACTTCGTCGCCCAACTGGGCACGAAGCAGCACTTTGCATCCGTAGAGCACCCTAAAAAAAACGGGCAGCCTGAAGCAGCCAACCGAGTCATCCTTCGAGGCCTCAAGCAAAGGCTGGACGGAACAAAGAAGGCATGGGTCGAGGAACTGCACAGCGTACTATGGGCATACCGCACAACTCCACACTCAACGACCGGGGAAACACCTTTCCGTCTAGCATACAGAACTGAGGCTGTAATTCCCGTCAAAGTTCACGTGCCTTCTAGGCGGACAGAGTCGCCCCTAGATGAGTCATTAAGAGAAGAGCTCGACCTCGTAGAGAAAATCCGAACTGGGGCAGCCCTTCGCGAAGCCTCACTAAAACAAAAAATTACCATCAGGCACAACGCCAAGGTGATACGGCGAGAGTTCGACGTGGGAAGCCTTGTTCTAAGAAGAAACCACAAAGACTCTCGCGAAGGAAAACTAGCAGCCAACTGGGAAGAACCCTATCGCGTCCGAGCAAAAACGGAAAATGGGGCCTACTACCTAGAACATCTCACCGGGGAAGAACTTGCTCGACCATGGAACGCCGAAAAGCTAAAACAATACTATATCTAAGGCCCTGATTCTCGGTTCGACCGTCACAATGATGGGCAATAACTACCGACCACTATGCACGTCTAGGTACAAGCGTCGCATACGAATAAAGGAGAACCCCGCTCAATAACGAGCCGGGTAACTGCTCGACAGCGGTCCTCGATCGAGCATCATCGTCGTCAAAGTACCATGACTGGCAAAACCCCAGCTCGCGATGGGATGTTCACGCCGCGAACTCAGGCCTCAAACGCGACCTGAGCTCCGCACCCCCGCCAGGACATTCCCCGATCGTTCGACCAGTTCCCCTCACTGCCGAACACATCAACAACGAGCAATCCCCCTAAATTATTCGCACAAGTCAAATACCCCCTATCACAGGCAGACATACATTCACAACGAGCATGAGTACAACACTTAGCGAAAAATAAAAGCAAGCAAAATCATGCAGATGGCAGAATCGAACATGTAATAATTTAACATAATATGTGGCCGCAAGGACCACGATTGTATTGAGTTACATAAGACGAGGGCCACGCCCCCCAAAAAATAAATTACAACAGTTACACGGCACGCAGGCCGGATAAATTACAACATCAAAAACACAAACTCCTCACTCTTCCACGTGCCCGGCAGGCTCGGATTGGGGCCCCTGGTCTTTCGCGGGCTGATCCTCGGTATTCCCTTCAAGGAGAGTATCGGGCATAATGATCTGGCCATCCTTAACGTGCGCCAGATAGTGGGTACCCTTGACGGAAAAGTCAAGCTCGGGATTCACCACCCGCAGTTGAGCCACGGCGTTTCTGAAAGACTCCTCCGTGACGGCAATACCATCATCCCCGGTCGTCAGCAAATGGGCAACCAGGTCGGACCTTGTCTTCAATTCCTTCACATCTTCCGGCTCATCGTCACCCGGGGCATTGGCCGCCTTCAACCGCTGGACCAGCTCCTCGGCATACTTCCTCTCCGCCGCCAGCGTGGAGTTCTCCTTCTTCAACCGAGCTACCTCCTCCTCAGCTTTCTTCCGATCATCGTCGACACCCTTAGCTTCTTCCTTGAGGGACGCCATGGTAGCACGGGTAGCAGTAAGTTCAGCCTCAGTTGCCGAGTCCCCTTCGACGTAAACGGCTGCCATCTCGAACATCCTAACCAAGGCAGAAGCATCTTGAGCCACCAACACCCTCTTGCTCGGGCGATCCATACTTTCCAAGCAAAGAGACTCCACCCGAGGCACAATCAGAGAGTTTCCCTCGAAGAACTTCCGATCATGGATGCAAGGAGGAAGCTCGAACTTCCCCTTCTCCGACGCCCGAGTGAGGTCCACAGCGTCATTAAACCTTGGCCACTTGGATCGACCGGTCAAAGGAAGAGGAGACCCCCGGGGAGCAGGAGTAGGAGAATAAGAGGTCCCCGCAGCAGACTGCATGGGAGGAGGAGCACGGGCACTAGCAAACCGAGACTTCGGAGGGACTGGCCCAACCTTGTTCCTCGCAAGAGCATTCCTCATAACCCTGTCGTGGGCCTGAGGCATCTCACTTGCACAAATAAAATACGAGCATGTTAGATACAAGGAAAAGAAATGACGCGAACAAAATCTAAATAACTAAGACTACCAAGCAGCTTCTCGGCATCCTAGGGAGTCTTGCACTCCAGCAGTGCCTTAATGTTGATAAACCGACGCTCAACCCTCTGACTCCCGTCCTCCTCGAAGACCAGATTACCCTTGCTCGTCCAGCACTCAGCAAGCCGGAAGGAGTTGACTCACTTCACCAGCACCTCGTACGCCACAGCGTCCTGCCCGCGTAGCTCGCTCGGTTAGAGAACATAGTCACTGGGCTTCTTGACGAAATGATCGGGCACCCAATGGATGGGGAACTTGTAGATTCTCCGCCCGATGAACCTCCCCTCCTCATCGCAGAGGTCGTTCCCATCTTCACCCACCTCAATCTCCCAGACGTATGTATTGTCCTGGGCAGCTTCGGACAGGGTCTCGACAACATAATAACGCTCCTTGAACGTCCGTATTGACTCCGAGAAGGGCTTAAACAACTTGAGGGGCTGCTTCAGAGAGACCCAACCGTACTTCCTCCCCGACAGCTGCCTTTGAAGATGGAAGACAGTGAAGAACAGAGGGAGAGTTGCCCCTATTGCAAGATGCTTTCAAGCAGCTCGAACGGCCGGATAAAGGCCAACGAGTTAGGGTGCAGTTGCGTAGGGGCCAATTTTAAATGCACGAACACTGACTGCTGAAAATCAGTGAACGACAACCTCAGGCCCAACTTTTTAAAGGCATATTCATACATCGTGAAACGATCCCCGAAGTTCGTGCAGACCCGCTCATCCACGGAAGGGAAGTGCACCTTCCACTCTCCCTCCGGTCCAACCTCCGTAAAAGCGTCCCCCGAATACTTCGCAAAAGAAGACACATGCTCAGTGGGTTCAGCCACCTCCCACTCCTCGACAGAGTCCACGGCGACGTCCTCGTCCATGTCGTCCATCTCCTCTTCTTCCCCAACATCACTGGGAGAACTCGAAGCCGTCGAACTCGTGGCCCTCGAGCTACTATTATCCTCGGAGCTTGTTTCTTCCTCGGACGTATCTATGATAACCTCTCTATCTGGCCCCGTCGCCATAACAATCACCTGAAAAGCAGAGAAGAAAGTGAATTCGACAACAAATCAAATCCACCCTTCCACCGCTGAGTCAAGTGAAAGGGCGCGCAAAGGGCTGAGGACAACGTCCCTGGCCTAAGCCCTAACATCAAAGGAAAATCTGAAACCTCCCCGCGAGGAGACACTCGAAACAGATCATCCCCGAGCGAGGAGCTCCCCCGCACTCATACCTAGTTTCCGTCTAAAGCTTCGCCAGAAATCGTAAAGCTTCACCGAAATCTGGGAGTGTTCTGCCAGAAAACTCATCACCCACTCAGAAGATGAACAAACGCGGCGATCACACTTGCATAACTGTCACAACGACGCCACGAACCGCCGTCCTCACTAAAGCATACTAACACGCCGGCGACATGTCAGAAGTGGAAAAGTGGCACGGCCACCGTCCACCACCAACAATCACCGGAAATCCACCTATTTCGTCCTCTAAACCTATCCCTAACCACATGCAATCTACCATCGACAACAAAAGGGAGTAAAATAAGCAAAGGATCAGAAAACTCACTTGATTTAAGAAGATGAAAGCGGCTGCTCGAAGCTTGGAGCGGTGGTCGGAGTAAGCAGACGGTGGCAACGGGCAGGAATGTTGAAGGAAACGAAAAGAAATCAGAGCAAAAAGTTGCAAATGGAACGAATTTCCCCTTTTTATACAAAGGGGCACGTGCGAACACGCGCTCATAGGCCATGATGGCTATCCACTAGCCATCATTGCCTAGTAACTTCTACACGGAGCTCTAGGCACACGTGGCGTCCCAACGTTTCCAATTCTGTCTGACCATTAGTCTCCCCGAACACCGGGCAATAAGGTCACGACCACGAATCTCACGGACACAGGGGGTCACGAGCACATTGAGAGAATCCTCCTCGTCTTCAAACGACGACTCTATGCTAGCTCCCAGAGCAACGAGTTGTCCTTAAGTCATCACTCATATGCTCGGGAGCAACGACTTGGGGGCTCCTGTTCTGGACTGGACCGATGGCTAGACATGGCCCAATCCGCTTCTGCTCCAGAGCGGCCCATATTGCCTAAGCCCAATCCACGAAGGGGCAAAAGTTTCCTTTCTGCACTCCAACCGGGTAAGGAACACATCGTTCCTCCCCGAAATTACTGCCCATCACGCACCGCTTCACTGCTCCCCGAACAGTTAAGGGCAGGTGCCCGAAACCATGCTTATGCCCGACATAACGGCTAGTTTCGGGCACCCCTGCCCGACATAACGACTAGTTTGGGCAGTTACCTATTCTTCGGGAAAACGGTTATTTCGCCCCGAAAATAGGACCGTTGGCCACGCGCTAGGGGCTCTATATAAACCCTCTCGCTTGAGAGGGTCAGGTATCCAATATTCACCCTAAGAACTCATACTTTGTACTTGCCCCTTTTCTCTGACCCTTTCTTACTTGAGCGTCGGAGTACCTTGCAGGTACACCCCCTCCTCTCCATACGACCAGCATCCCTGACGCACTTGGCGGCCCAATTCTACAGGATCTGATCCAGCCTTCACGATCAATATTATACAGGGCATTACAGTTGGTATCAGAGCAGGTCGTGTCCTCAACCTAGCCTTGAAACATCATAAGTAAATCTATTCCTGCCTCTTAAGTGTGTCTGGCCGTCATGAAACTTAATATCATGCTATGTAGTGTTGGGCCTAATTAACCTAATGCTATGTATGTGATAGGTAGAATCATGGTTGAGCGACCACGAGGAATCCGAAGTGTTGTCGTGACTTGTGCTGTGAGGGTAGGGTCAAGCCAAGAGTTAGTAGTGAAGAGTTTTGGGTCAGCTCAATGAGGTTTTAATAGAAGTTGCGCTTGGGTAGCCTGAAAATTAAAGTGTAGTGTGTTGTTCAAGTAATCCTTAGGAATGGATGGAGTTCGAGAGTTAAGGATCTCTATGGGACGTTTGGATAAGGTATCAAGGAATATGTAAAGTCGCTAGTAGAGCTGGATTGACCACTGATATGGATAAGGATTTCAAGTAATCTCATTCCATGAAAAAGAAAGGTTGTTTTGTGGAAAGCGTGGCGTAAGGTCCGGAAGTGAGATAAGTTTTGGTGTTTTAGTTTCTAAGGTTGTTATGGTATCTTAAATGGATGAGAGTACTTTAAGGAGGGTGTTCGAAACAATATCTTCCGACTGGTTAAAAGTTGAAAGTTAAGGAAGTTCGGCTTTTATAGGAACCTAAAGTAGTAGAGAAGTGTGAGAAGGAACACAAGGATGTGTTTATATACTTCAAGCGAGATAGGTATGTGCCGGATGAAGAGTAGGAGATAAATTTAGTATATTCAGTGATGTAGAGAGAATAAGTTCGAGATATTACATCGGGATTTTCTGTATTCGAGGAGAGACCAAGTTGGGATTTGAAAATGTTTTGGTTTGGAAAAGTTGGATTTTGAGGTGTGGAAACCATGAAAAATGCAGCAGAAAATTTTGCTTCTGGTGCGATTCGCCAGGCGAATCAGGAATCGCCAGGCAAATGGGGTCTCGCCACTGGATCGCCAGGCGAAGTGCTGGAGAAGAGGAATTCGCCAGGAGAAAATGAAGAAACAGAACATGTGTAGCTACTAGAACTTTTGGGTTTTTATGAAATGAGGATTCGCCGCAGGTTCTCCGGGAAAAGTACTGGCGAAGTGGGATTCTCCAGGCGAAATCCTTAATCGCCAGGCGAATCTGGCTGTTTCCAATAATTTTCCTTACTTCAAAAAGTTCATATCTTTTGACTCGGGTGTCTGATTTAAGCGTTCTTTATATCAATATGAAGCTATGAAAGTGTTCTATGCTGTGGAAAGTGAAAATATTGTTTATGAGGTGGATTTTATTCAATTAAGTGGAATAAACAGGTATTAAGAGTATGTTATGAGAAAGTTACACCTTGGTATTAAGAATGAGCGTAGTGGTAGCATCTTGGTCACAAGAGTACGTGATGGATTCTTACCCTTGAAACATACCTTGTGGAACAGCGAGTATTGTATCCTAAGAAGTAGGATTATGGTAAAATAACGAGAAGCGAATTAGGGTTTATTACGGACTAAGTGTAAATCATGGAACGGTTTACACCGAAGAAGTTTTGTAAATAGTTGATGAAAATTGTCGGTTGCGAATTTTCCATTAAGTGAATTTGGTGTAAGTGTGATGTGTAATGGATAGTGAAGGGTAATAAATCCCGGTTAATGTGTGCGAAGTGATGGAAAGGTTCTTCAAGAGGGTGCATTACCCCGATCTATTTTCAAGTATAGAGAAACTTCTGTATTTGTGAATAATCGGAATATTCGGGATCTACCTTTTGTTGGACTAAGAACGTTATTATTTTAATTTTCACCAAGGTGTTCAAGTGAGAGAACAAGGTTGTATGCTTGATGTGAGATGTCCATCAATTTTGTGGTACCGTATAATGGTTGTATGTTGGATTTTGCTTATGGACGAATCAAGTATGAGTGGTGAGGACTTTTGAATTATAAGAAATTTGGGTTTTCAGCTTCTGCAGCAGTGTTAACCGATTAATGTAACGGGGTTAACCGATTAACACATGCAAGGATAGTGCTTTGTACTGAATTTTGAGGAGTTAACCGATTAGCTTAAATGGGTAATCGATTAACGTGTGTGTAAATTGTGAAATCCCTTAGGAACCATCATCTGCGTTTTGTTACCTTATGTTGCTCCGAGTGAAGAGTATTGTGTAAATGGAAAACGGGATTGCAAGTAAATGAAAGACGGATTTGTGTTTTGGAATTGGAATTTGTGGAAAGGTGTTGCGTAGTCGACCATTTGTTCAGATGACAAGAGAGTTGACTTATCGGAAGTAATTTTATGAATTGTGTTGAGTGTGAGAAAGTCTTAAGTGTATTGTTATCATTACCGTTGCGAGTCTTAAGGACGAAGTTGGAAAATACTCACGAAGTATTGATCTTGCAAGGAATATTTCGGTGTGTATTTATGGTATTAGTAACGTATGAATAGTTGGTCAGAGTTAGTAATTGTTATCTTCTGTGAGTTCATGGTTTTAGATTTAGACCCCGTGAAAGTGGTACCTGTTGTGTGCAGTTGTGTGCAGTTGTGTTCTAACCAGAGAAGGAATTTGTAGGTTATCTTTCCAAGTACTAGTAAGAATTGGACGTTCCGAAGTTAAGTATGTAATTGGGAATAGTTTATGAAATGGAACGAATGAGAAGAGTTTATTCAACTGAGAAGTGTAGTATGGACTTCGAAAATGTGTGTGTATGTGGAGTGTTGTACGTAAATTGGTGAGTAATATGGAAACTCACGTTTGCGCTTTGAGTGGTTAAAGTTTTAATAAGTGGTGATTCGTGTATGAATGAAGTTTTGTAATGGTGTTACATTGTCATTAGTTAAGATTTTGTGGCGACAGAAACCTTGAGTAAGTCGGAAAACCATAAGAATAATCAATTTGGAATGTTGTAACCAGAACCGAAAATTGTTAAACTATTTTGGATATATTATATCGAGTTTAGAATGGATTTGGAGTTGGGTATGTTATGGTTGTAACAGTGTAACTCCTGTACCTCTATCGTCTGGAGAGTGTTGGACGGATGTTATAATATTGTGTGTTGGCAAAGAAATTGTTCTACCATCAGACATCAGTAAGTTTCTTGTACCGTTGGTTAGTAAGGACCCCAATCGATAAGTGTGTTTCTCCGCAGATTGTTAACTACTTGGTGGCACTTGAGAATTCGTGGTGTTCCACTATTAGAATTGGATTGTACAGTGAAAGGTGACAGACGGAAGAGTTCAGTCAGAATATTAGGGATTTGAAGGATTGTTGCTTAAAAATTTGGAAGTAAGGAGATCTTGTTTAAGTGTGTTACCGTTTGGTGTGGCACAAAAGAAAGGAAATATCGGGTTGAATGAGTATAGTGTACATCATCAGGCTAGATGGAATTGGTAATTGAGTCGTTTGCCAATTTATGAAGTGGGTTTGAACGTAAAGGAATTATGGTTTTGTGTTGTGACTCAGGAGGAGAGTATAGAATGGTATATTTCTTCCAAAGGCAAGATATGACCAAGTGTTTCAGTATGAAGGAACAGATAAATTCTGGAAAAAGCAAAGTTCGAAGTTAACCCAATATTGGAACAAGAGTATAACTAAGGACACGGAGTTTGGTAATTCGTGAAAATAAAGATTTCGGTTTGTGAAGTCAAGTTCGATTTTAGATTATGTCAAAAATTCTCACGGAAGTAAAGTTGAGTGCGGAACTAAGACAATGATGCAAGTTGTGGTTATTGTCGAATAGAGGAAATTCGGGGGCGAATTTCAATTTAATGGGGGGAGAGTGTAATACCCCATATTATTTAAATGCTCAATTAGATATCAGATGAGATCAGATGAGTATTTATGTGCTCTATCTTTGATTAATTGGATTTATGGAATCCTTTAAGTGTTCTAAGTATTATTAATTGAGATCAATAGAGCAACTAATGAGCTATGAGGAGATCAATTATTTGAGTAAAGAGACGGATTAATATTTATTAATTCAAGAAAGTAATTTTTGGTAACTCTGATAATTGATCAATTGGGTTGAGACGACAAAATATCAATTGGAGATATTTTACCCTGTTGGATATATATATATATATATATATATATATATATATATATATTTGTTAAGAAAAGAAAGAAAAAGAAGAAGTTAGTAAGAAGAAGAAGAAGAGAAAGGAAGAGAAGAGAAGAGAGAAAGAGGAGGAAGAGAGAAAAGCCATGGATCATCTTCAAAGTTCATCATTTTCTTCAATCTCCTCTTCGATTACCAGGTGGGTTCTAGTTAGACACTCTAAGTTCTAGAAATATAAGTTAGGACTTAGGTTAGATTTGAGAGAAAATGATTAAATGGATAAATCAATAAAATCTAACGGATGATTTGATGAAATGCATGTCTAAATGTGTTATAACATGTTGTTTTGAGTCATTGGGTGCAATAATATCATGTGGGTTGAAGGTTTTGATCATTTTCAGGTCCCAAGCACGTTTTGGGAGAATTCTGGTTCGTCCAGATTCGTCAGGCGAGCTAGAGGTGAGTCTGCCTCGCCAGGGATTTGCCGGGCGAAATTGACTGGGACAGCAAAACCTTGTTTTCGTATTTTCGGCATAACGTTTGATCCGTAACTCGGATTGACGCACGGTCAGAAGCGTTGGAAATCTATTTCAATGATATTTGTGATGGTGAAATAGAAACCTGGTTATATGCCATGGATTGATAGAATTGAGGAGATATTGTGATGATGTGAAAAGTGTGGTTTATGTTTCCACCGGAAATTCATGAATCGGGAGGCCGATTGATATGGGACTTGAAGCCTTGGAAAGAGAATACAATGTGCTATTAAATGGTGATGTGAGACCTTGATTTAACCAAGGATGCTTGGTAGAGGATAGTAGTGGCTAGTGTGGCTTAAAAATGTTTGTGAACTACTATGTGATTTATGTTTGATATGTTATGCTATCTTGTGTGTTTTATAGTTGATATGGTAATATGCTTGTCTAATATAAATGTTAAAATGATAAGAGAATATGCATGCTTAAAATGAATTAGGGAGAGTGAGGAAACTTTTCCCCAAAACAAATGGCATAGTCAAGATTGTTATAATTCTAGGTTGTGAATAGAATTGTGATAGAAACTCTGGATGACGCGCTCGTGCATTCATTGACGAGTTCTGGCCTAGAGATGTAACTAGGTCTTGGTAAAGGTTTAAAGGGCAATGCTTATGCATCGATACTAGAAGAGTGTCTTTGATAAGTAGTTGTCAGTGGAGGATTGTAATTCCCCCGGTTTGTGATGTTTCCCTTAATAAATATTAGTGACCCGTGTTTAATCCTCTGGTGTAGGATGGCCGGGGAAAGTATTTATTAAGTATGTTTTCCCTTAATAAATATTAGTGACCCATGTTTAATCTCGTTGAGCGGGATGGCCAGGGAAAGTATTTATTAGGTTTGTGTCCCTTAATAAATATTAGTGACCCGTGTTTAATCCTTTGGTGTGGGATGGCTGGGGAAAGTATTTATTAGGAAGGTAACCGTGACCCGTGTTTAATCTCCTTGTGCGGGATAGCCAGGGAAAGTTACTAAGTGGTTGGTACCGTGACCCGTGTTTAATCTCTTTGAGCGGGATGGTCGGGGAAAGTACTAATTGTAGATAAATACCGTGACCCGTGTTTAATCCCTTTGGTGTGGGATGGCTGGGGAAAGTATTTATTGTAGATAACTGTGACCCGTGTTTAATCTCCTTGTGCGGGATGGTCGGGGAAAGTTATCCACGTTAAGGATCCATGACCCGTGTTTAATCTCCTTGAGCGGGATGGCCGGGGAAAGATTCCTTAACTAGTTGTCGTTTTGTGTTTTATGCGATTGTTCTCTAATGAGGAATGTTTGAACTCAAAGTCTAGTTCCCTTCCCCCGACTTGAGTTAGGCTAAGGTAGAACCCTGTAGAGCCGAGAGAATCCATAAGATATGGAACTCACTGAGATTTGATGTATCTCACCCCACTATTGTTGATTATTTTCAGGAGGTATTTGTAGGTTTGATTTACAAGTGGAGCTATGCTTGGATGTTTCAAGAGAAGCATGGTTTTAGTATTTTTTTTTCCGTTGTGTATTTTTGGTATACAATTGAGGATATTGTATATTGATCTTAGATTTTATTATTTTGGCTAGTTTCCATATCTTGTACCATAGATTGTATTATGTTTTAGAATGGTCAAGTATGTGAATTACGCCATTAGGCACTTATGATGGTGTCAGTACCAAATAAAATGCTTGTATTGTATTATTCTAGGTATATATTATACAGGGCATTATATATGTACATTTGTCTTTCCAATACCATTAATAGAGGATAATTTTGTAAAACCTTTTATATGTGTGAAAAGTAAAAAATGATTTATAATAAAACACGGAGGGCGTATATTTTAAGATGTCAATTTGCATCTATTAACTAAGATTTTCGTGGAGATTATTTGTTTGGAGATTTGAAGTTGGATATTTTTTTCATCTATAGAGATGTTTGTCATGCTTTAATTTTTAACTCTAAAATATCACATTCATTTGCATCATTTGCATAGCATTAATCACCTTTTTGTGTGTCTTTTATGTTTGGCTAACCCCATTGAAAATATAAAAACATGTTTTGTAATTTACTTTGATCTACAAGTTAGGGTTTTGCATCAAGAAGTTCAAGCAGATGATCAATCAAAGATTTGTGTGATCCTCAACTTCTCAAGATCCCAACTCATTCAACATGATCAAGAGCCTCCCTTCATCAACAATCAAGTTTGAATTCACATCAATTCAAGATTCATCAAGCTCCAATTCATCAGGGTCCCCAAATTAGGGTCTTGGCCAAAGTTAACTAGATGTTGACTTTTTTTACCAAAACATAATCTCAAGGCTTGGAATATGATTCAAGGGTTCCGAGTACATCTTTGTGGTCCATTAATATGTTTTCAATTGGCCCAAGAAGTACCATTAATTGATAATTGGAAGATTGGACTCATCAGATGAAAAGTCAATAGATGCTCAAAGTCAAAGTTTGAATTTCAACATTTTTGGTCAAAATGGATCATTTTAATTCAAAAGTTCAATAATTTTCGAGAATCTTCCGTAGGTATGCCTCTTGAGATAAGCATAATTTTGACTGTTTTCTATCTCTTCGGATGTCAATCCCAAGAATTCTGGACGCAGCTCCCAGATCCTTCATGTCGAACTCCTTATTGAGTTCAGCCTTCACCCTCATTACATCTTCGACATTGTTGCTTGCTATTAGAATGTCATTCACATAAAGCAATAAAATAACAAATGAATTACCAGGTCGAAATCTGAAGTAAACATAATGGTCGAACTGACTTCTAATGAAACTTATGTGTGCCATGAACTTGTCGAATCTCCTATTCCACTGTCGAGGAGATTGTTTCAGTCCATATAAAGATCTCTTCAGTTTGCACACATAATCTTCCTTCCCCCTTTCGACATACCCTTCAGGTTGCCTCCTCAGGATTATTTCATCTAGATCACCATAAAAGAACGCAGTCTTCACATCCATCTGTTCTAGTTCAAGGTCGACCTGTGCCACCATTGCAAGCTACATTCGAATGGATATGTGCTTCACAATAGGAGAGAACACATCATTAAAGTCGGCACCTTCTTTCTGAGTGAAACCCCTAGCGACCGATCTTTCCTTGTATCTCTTCGACGTCACTCCTTCGATTCCTTCCTTAACTTTGAAAATCCATTTACAGCTGACTAACCTGGCTCCAACAGGTTTCTTGATCAGTTCCCAGGTGTTGTTATCATGAAGAGATTTCATATCATCATCCATAGCCTTCAGCCATTCAGTCTTCTTTCGACTCCTCATAAACTTCCTTATTGTCTCTAGGTTCTTCGTCGAGAACCTCACTTGCAGAGATTAAGGCATAAGTTATAAGATATGCATACCCAAGTCTCTGAGGTGGCTTGATGAATATCCTCGACCTGTCTCTTGCTAGCAGGTAGTCATGTACAACTTCCTCATCTTCGACAGAAACTTCTGCTTCTTCTTCGACTTCATCTGGAAACGCAATTCAGCATTAACATGCTCGACCTCAACAAGAATCTCTCCCTGTTTTAGCTCTTCATAAGCATCATCAGTTTTCTTGAAGGCCATCTCAGCTTCATTGAAAACTACATCTCGACTGGTGATACACCTCCTGTGATCTGGCTCTAGGCACCATAGTCTATAAGCTTTGACTCCTTCAGGGTATCCCATGAACATGCATTTCAGAGTTCTAGGTTCGACCTTGTCTTGCCTAATGTGAGCATAGGCCACACAACCAAATACTCTCAGTCTGTCGAGACTAGGTGGATGTCCTGACCAAACTTCTTCAGGTGTCTTTATATCTAACGCAGTCGAAGGACATCTGTTTATCAGATATATTGCTGTCGAAACAGCCTCAGCCCAAAACACATTTTTTAACCCAGCACTAGTCAACATGCATCTAACTCTTTCCAAAGTAGTTCGATTAAACCTTTCTGCCAAACCATTTTGTTGTGGAGTACTTACAATAGTTTTGTGCCTTGCAATACCCGAGGTAGCACAAAAGTTGTTGAACGCGTCATTGGAAAATTCAAGGCCACTATCAATTCTCAACCTCTTGACCTTTCTGCCAGTCTGATTTTTGATCAGAGTCTTTCAACCTTTGAAATTCTCAAAATTTCCATCCTTAGTCTTCTGGATGAATACCTATAACTTTCTGGAATAATCATCAACTATGGATAAAAAATGCCTTGCTCCTGAATGTGATGGACACCTTGCAGGCCCCCAAAGATTAACATGGATGTAATCAAGGGATCCATGAGTTATTTGTTTGCCTTTGTTGAACTTCACTCTGCAAGATTTTCCAAGTACACAGGGTTCACAAATTTTAGCTTTTCGACTATGTCTAATCCAAGCAGATTTTGTTTCCCCAATTTGACCAGACCCCTTTCACTGACATGGCCCAATCTCATGTGCCAAATTTCTGTCTTCGAAAAAGGTTTTGTGGATGAAACATTTGTCGAACCACTTACAACTTCAGCCTCAAGGGTATACAAGCCTTGTTTCTTCACGCCTCCCAAGACTTCCTTCGACCCCTTCATAACTCTTAGGATACTTTTCTCTCCTTGAAAAACATATCCCTTATTGGCGAATTCACCAAGAGAAATAAAATTTGTCTTCAAATCAAGTACATACCTAACTTCAGTCAATAACCTTATTGACTCTACATGGAGCTTGAATCTCACAGATCCAATACCTGCAATTTTGCAAGCTTTGTTATTTCCCAGCAGCACCGATCCACCATCTTGATCACATAGCTCCTCGAACAATTCTCTATTTGGGGTCATGTGTCAAGTGCAACCTGAATTCATAATCCACTCTTTTCTTGAGTCGCCGCTTGAAACCACAAGAACATCAGATGATTATAACTCATCTTGAACAATGGTTACGTTGCCATTATCCTTACCTCCATGATCTTTCAAGCATTCAGGGCACACTTTTCTTGTGTGACCCTCCTTCTTATAGTGATAGCATCGAATACCAGATGCCTCGCCACTATAAGACTTCTGCTGACTTTTACCTTTCTTCTTGTCAAACTTGTCATCCTTTCACAAGAATTTTCCCCTAACGGCCAAACCTTCACCAACCGTCGAAGGTTTATGCTCCTTTCATTTGTTCAAGTCCTTAGAATACAAGGCTGATTGAACTTCTTCAAAGCTCAGGGACTCCCTTCCATACAAGAGAGTTTCTTTGAAGTGAGCATGTGTTTTGGGCAAAACGCACAACAGAAATAGTGCTTGATCTTCATCATCGATCTTCACATCAATATTTTCAAGATCAAGAATCTGCTTATTGAACATATCTAACTGTTCAGCCAACACTTTTTCTTCACTAATTTTGAATGAATACAAAGCTTTCTTCAAGTAGAGTCGATTCACTAGGGATTTGGTCATGTACAAAATTTCAAGTTTCAACCATAATCCCGATGTTGTAGTCTCCTTTGATACCTGTCGGAGAACCTTATCACCAAGGCTCAACAATATTGCATTGTGGGCTTTCTCTATCATGGCCGTCTTTTCTTTTTCCCTTAACGCAGCGTCCATTGCCGCCTCTCCCTTCAACGCTTCCAAACACCCCTGTTGAACTAGTAGGGCTTTCATCTTCAAGCGCCACAGACCAAAATCTCATACTTTGTTGAAGGCATCTTCCTCCACGCTCACCGCACCAATTTGTTGTGAAATACGATGCCTTGGAAACAAAGTATAAACTATTTCTTTATGATCAAGAAACACATAAAGGTAGGGTTAAGGGAAAAATAAAAAGAACAACAACAAGGATTGGTTATAAGTTTTATTATTTACTTTCTCTTTAAATCATATTACAAGTACTCAAGAATAACAAATAAACCTTTCACCCTAATTAGGATCACACTTAAGATTAGAGACTAGTATGCTATTTATAATAAACCTAACATACTAAACTAATGGGCTTTTAACAATTACCCATTACAAGCTAACTTAGGGTACGAGCTAACCTAAATAATTGGATCCTTAACACAAGGCCCAATTAGACAACTCCATACTAGAACACATTTCGAATACAACATGTAGGTCATCGACAACACATGTGAGCAGACTTCGAAGGCATGCTACTCTAAAGTTCGATCCAATATCTCACAGTTGCTGAATATTATATTTAAATAAATTAGATGTAGTTTTTACCTCGGTTGATTCCCTCGGTTTTTCTAAAAATCGAGATGTTAGCTCTAATTATTATTTCACTCTTTCATCAAAATGTTAAGTTTCATTCATTCACTTTTTTTACGCCCTAGAACTTTTCTTCGACTGAAACACCATTCTCTCCACCTAACAAACTGAAACACCATCTTCTCCAAGAAGGAGGAGGAAGGAAGCTCGAATCTCAAATCAACATTTGTCTTCACGTTTTCCAAATTAATATGAAACACATGGTATGTAGAACTCTCTCATGTGAATGTTGTTGGTGTTGTTGTTGTTCTTGTCGTTGTTGTTGTTGTTGTTGTTGTCATCGTTGTTGTCATCGTTGTTGTTGTTGTTGTTGTCGCCATCATTGTTATTTTGTTGTTGTTGTTGTTGTTGTTGTTATTGTCATGGTTTTTTAGACTTAGGGTATAATGTACAATGTTGTTTTTTAGATATTTGTAGTAGTTGTAGTTTATTGATATTGTTGTATTATTTGGGAATGTTCATTTTTATTTTACATTCTGAAGTTGTATGTTATTATGGATCGTAGTTGGATGAGAGCTAATAGATTATGTAAAGAGTATGAGAATTGATTAATTTAATTTTTGGAATTCGCGAAAAAAAATCCTTCTTGACGATAATTGGATTTTTTGGTGTCCTTGTCAAGCTTGATGAAATATGCAAAAACATCCAAGTGTTGTTATATTCAATAATTGTGGATGTGATGGAATTATTCAAAATTACACATAATAGGAATGGCATGGTGAAGTGACAAAAAAATACCTGCATCACATAGAGTTGAAGATGATGAACTTATGAATGATACTTTAGAAGACATGATTCGTGATATTGGACTAGATGCTTTTAAGAAAGCCCATGTGGTAGATACTTTGAAAAGTGACATGGAAGAGTCGTTATATCCGAGATGCAATAAATTTACAAGATTTTAAGTTGTGTTAAGACTATTTAATCTTAAGGCAAAAGGTGGGTAGACAGATAAAACTTTCACTTATTGCTTGAATTATTGCAAGAAATGCTTCCATAAGGTAACACCTTTCCAAACCATAGTTATAAGGCTAAGAAGATATTGTGTCCAATAGGTTTGTACTATGTCAAAATACATGCATGTCGTACTGATTGCATATTATATAGGAAAGAGTATGAGAACTTGAAGGAGTGCCTTAGATGCGGGGAGTGACACTACAAGAAGAAAGACCATGGTTTTGAAGATGATGATGGTGTAACTAGAAAAGGAGTTCCTTCCAAGGTGATGTGGTTCCTATCGATAATTCAAAGGTTCAAAAAACCATTTGCTAATGTAAATGATGCAAAGAATACTAGATGGCATGCGGATGAAAGAATATGTGATGGAAAAATTTGCTACGTAGTTGATTCATTGCAATGGAAGAAAATTGATACATTGTTTCTTGATTTTGCCTTTGAGCTAAAGAACATTAGGCTTGGACTTGCCACTGACGGAACGGACTTGTTTGTAATTTGAGTACTAACCATACTTCATGGCTTGTTTTGCTCAAAAATTGCAACTTATCTCTGTTGTTGTGCATGAAGCACAAATATATGATGTTATCAATGATGATTTCGAGTCCAAAACAACCAGGGAATGACATAGATGTTTCTTTAACACCATTGATTGAGGATTTAATAATTTTTTGGGAGTAAGACTTTAATTTTGATGATGCGTATACAAGTGACAACTTTAAGATGTGTGTCATGTTGTTTTACATAATCAATGACTTTCTTGCATACGGTAACTTGTCTGGGTACAGTTTTAAGGGACATAAAACGTGTCCAATATGTGAAGATAATACATGCTTCCACCAGTTAAAATATGCAAAAAAGACTATTTACCTTGGACATCAAAAATTTATAAGACCTAATCATCCATACCATAGATTGTTGAAGGCTTTTAATAAAAATCAAGAGTTTGGTATCACTCTAAAGCCCTTAACCGAGAAAGATATTTATAAAAGACAAAAACACATTAGTTTTATCTTTGGAAAGAAACAAAAAGGTCCCGTGAAGAAAAATATTTGGAAAAAGAGGTTGATGTTCTTTGATCTTCCATATTGGTCTAGCCTCGATGTTACACATTGTCTTGGTGTCATGCATGTGGAGAAAAATGTATGTGATAGTTTGATTGGAACACTTATAAATATTAAAGGCAGGACAAAATATGCTAAGAAATCCCATGAAGATATGGTGTTGATGGGTATACGATAAGAGTTAGCCCCAGAAGATATATGAAATATAACATATTTTCCCCCTACATGTCACACTCTGTCTAAAAAAGAAAAAGACATATGTTTTGCAGTTGTTTGTGAGGTATCAAAGTTCCCCAAGGTTACTCATCAAATGTGAAGAAACTTGTGTCAATGAATGATCTCAGATTATTTGGCTTAAAATCTCATGATTTTCATGTTTTGATATAAAAACTTCTACTAGTGGTTATTCGTGGCATTCTACCCAAAAATGAAAGGGTAACTATAACCAAATTGTGCTTATTCTTCAATGTTATATGTAGTAAAGTCATTAAACCTGGAAATTTAGATGAGTTGTGTAACACCCATATATAATATCATACATCAAAGCATAATTACTATACATGAATCCAAGTATTTGGTACTGAAATATACAAGTTCCTAGTCAACACATTATATACATGCTATGCCCAACACTTAATACAAAAAAAACTAATAAGGCATAATGTATACAAGATGTTCAAAAGATAAATACTAAGAACTATATCGACAATGATCTAAAAAAAACTCCGCAACAGAAGCTAAGCCAACAAACAAGTAAGGATAATCACACGGCTTTATCCTTACCCTTCGCAGAACCTGAAGTACCTGAAATATAATCAACAATAGTGGGGTGAGATACATCAAATCTCAGTGAGTTCCCTATCTTATAGATTCTCTCGGCTTTACAAGGTTCTATCTTAGCCTAACTCAAGTCGGAGGAAAGGACTAGACCTTGAGTTCACACATTTCGGATTAGAGAAACAAACGCACAAATACACAAAAAGACCAACTAGTTAAGGAATCTTCTCCCTGGCTATCCCGCACAAGGAGATTAAACACGGGTCACGGATCCTTAACGTAGATAACTTCTCCCCGGCCATCCCGCACAAGGAGATTAAACACGGGTCACGATTATCTACAAATGGTACTTCTCCCCGGCCATCCTACACCCGAGGATCTCGATACAGGTCACGGTACCAACCACTAAGTAACTTCTCCCCGGCCATCCTGCACAAGGGGCCCTCGACACGGGTCACGGTTACTTACTTAATAAATACTTCTCCCCGGCCATCCCGCACAAGGGGCTCTTCAACATGGGTCACGGTATTTATTAAGGGATAGACTATAAACCGGAGGAAATACGATCCCCCACTAACAACTACTTAACAAAGACACACTTCTAGTATCGATGTAAGCATTTCCGCACAATTCTCTAAGTCACTCTAATGTACTAAGGTTTCCTCACTAACTCACCTCTTGAAGCTTTTAAATTTTCAAAAGTTCCTTTTTGCATAGAACACTTAATTCCATTTAAATAACATAATCGAATAAATTCCATCGCATAAACAATATTTTCACTTTCCACAGCATAGAACTCTTTCATAGCTTCACATCGATATAAAGAACGCTTAAATCGGACACCCGAGTCAAAAGATATGAATTTTTTTGAAAATATTTTTGGAAAACAAACAGTGGTAACTAGTTACTCACCACAGGGTAACCGGTTACTTGAGAAACAGAGCCAAGATGAGAGTTAGAGGCACATTTGGGTAACCGGTTACTTACCATAAGGTAACTGGTTACTCAGTTAATTTTCTGCGCAAAACCCTAAATTTTCAAAGGGTAACCGGTTACTCACCACAGGGTAACCGGTTACTCTGGGCGCAGAGGCAAAAATAATTGTTTTTCTTGGACTCTTTTCCATTCCAATCACAATCAAAACCATTTCAAACACACAACCAAGCATTAACAGATGATTATACATGCATAACGATGGTTCTATACATTTTATATCTCATTTTATCCGTTAGATTTCATTGATTTGCAAAATTACTCATTTTTCTCAAAAACCAACCTAACTCTAGAACCTCAAGAATTCTACAACTAAAGCTTCTATCTAGAACTCACCTGGATTAAAAGATGATAATGAAGAAGATGAGATGAATTGATGAAGAGTAGAGGATGATTCTTGATCTTGAGCTCTTGGATTTTCTCTTCTTTTCCTTTCCTTTCCTTTCCTTCACTCTAAATTCTCTTTTTCCAAATGTTTCTATCTTTGGAAAATGAGTAAAAAGAAAAGATATAGGAAATACTAATTAGTTAGTAACACTACTAAATGTCCAAATTATCTTAAGTACACTAATTAATAAAACCTTAGAGTTAGATGATATTAATCTGATCAGCTCTGAGTTCATCAGTTGCTCTAATTATCTTGACAGATAAATACTCAGAGTACACTAGATCTCAACTGGTCTCAACTAATATTATCCAGAGCGTTTGTAAAATACGGGGTATTACAACCTCCTCTCCTTAAATAGAAATTCGCCCTTGAATTTAAAAGATTACCTGAACAGATGAGGGTAAACATCTCGCATCTCCGATTCTAGTTCCCAAGTAGCATCACCCGGATGCGTCACATTCCATTGTACTTTAACAAGAGGAATGTCTTTGTCCATTAATACCTTTGTTTCTCTTCCCACAATACGGCTCGGTTGAGGTTCAAAAGTCAAGTCTGCTTCTATTTCCACTGACTCTGGTAGAACTGGCTGAAGAGGATCAGGAATAAACTTTCGGAGCTGAGATACATGAAAGACATCATGCATCTCTGATAGAGAGGGTGGTAAGGCTAATCTGTAAGCGACTTCACCAATCCTTTCCAAGATCTGATACGGTCCCACGTATCTCGGACTTAACTTGCATGACTTAAATGGTCCTTTCAACCTCAATCTCGGAGTAACTTTCAAAAACACATGGTCACCTTCCTCAAATTCTAAAGGTCTCCTACGATTGTCCGCATAACTCTTTTGACGATCTCGTGCTTGATTAACTTTCTCACGGATCATTCGAATCTTTTCCGTAGTCTCTTGAATAATTTCGGGTCCCAAAATTCTATCTTCACCAACTTCCGCCCAACACAGAGGTGTTCTACATTTTCTCCCATACAATGCTTCATAAGGAGCCATACCGATGCTCGCATAGTAGTTATTGTTATAAGAAAACTCAATCAACGGTAGAAGTTATTTCCAATTTCCTCTACTTTCTAGTACACAAGCTCTCAACATATCTTCCATCGTTTGTATTGTTCGCTCAGTCTGACCATCCGTCTGAGGATGATTCGACGTGCTCAAATGCAACCTCGTACCCATAGCTTGTTGAAAAGCCTTCTAAAACCTTGAAGTAAACTTTGGATCTCTATCAGACACAATGTTAGAGGGAACATCATGCAATCTCAAAATTTCGAAAATAAACAACTTGGTAAGATGACTTGCCTTGTAAGTAGTCTTCACGGCTAAGAAATGCGCAGATTTCGTTAGTCGATCAACAATCACCCAAATAGAATCATAACCACCTTGCGTACGGGGTAAACCTACTGCAAAGTCCATAGAAATACTATCCCACTTCCAAACTGGAATCTCTAAAGGTTCTAATAGCCCGCCCGGTCTTTGGTGTTCAATCTTCACCTGTTGGCACACTGCGCATTCTGACACATACACCGCAATATCCTTTTTCATTCTGGACCACCAATAATCCTTCTTTAAGTCCTGATACATCTTCGAAGAACCAATATGTATCATAAAAGTACCTTTATGAGCTTCATCTAAAATCTTTCTTTGCAATACTGCGTCATTCGGAACACAAATCCTCTAGTTAAACAGAACAATCCAATCCGCTGCTCGTGTAAAACCCGGTTAAAGTAACATCTCTTGAAACTTCTCCTCTAAAACTTATTCTTGTTGAATCTCGTCTCTTAGAATAGAATTGACATTAAAATTTCCCATAATTACACCATTTGGAGTCCACACAAACTGGAGATTAAGATCTCTAAACTTTTCCAACAAAGCACACTCCAATATCATCAATTCGGCACTATGAACCATTTTCCGACTTAATGCATCTGCTACTTTATTTGCTTTTCCTGGATGATACTTTAATTCTAAGTCATAATCCTTTAAGTACTCCATCCACCTTCTTTGTCGCATATTCAACTCCTTTTGGTCAAATAAATACTTCAAACTTTTGTGGTCACTGAACATTTCCAAACGTACACCATACAAATAATGACGCCATACCTTCAGTGCAAACACAACCGCTGCTAGCTCCAAATCATGAGTTGGATAATTTTTCTCATGAAATTTCAATTGTCGAGAAGCATAAGCTACCACTTGGCCGCCTTGCATCAGAACACCTCCTAATCCCATCTTAGAAGCATCACAAAATACTTCGTAAGAGTTGTTAGGATCAGGAATGATTAACACATGAGCAGTCGTCAATCTTTCCTTCAATTTCATAAAGCTTTGTTCACAACCTGAATCCCACTCATAAGCACACTCTTTTCGAGTAAGTTTGGTCATTGGTAGGGCCAATTGAGAAAACCCTTTGATGAACCTTCTATAGTAACTTGCCAATCCCAAGAAACTTCTAACTTCTGAAGCATTTTTCGGTCTCTCCCAATTAATCACTGCTTCTACCTTTGACGGATCCACCGCCACACCACCTTGAGATATAACATGACCAAGAAAATTAACTTCCGACATCCAAAACTCGCACTTGCTTAACTTAGCAAAAAGCTGCTTCTCTTGCAATACCGATAAGACAATTATCAGGTGTTCTCCGTGCTCTTGTGGAGTACGAGAATAAATAAGAATGCCATCAATAAAGATCACGACGAATTGGTCCAAGTAAGCTTGAAATATACGGTTCATGTAATCCATAAAAACAGCTGGAGCATTAATCACACCGAAAGGCATCATCAAGAATTCGTAATGGCCGTAACGGGTTCTAAATGCAGTCTTAGGCACATCGGAACTCTTCACATGGATCTGATGATAACCCGACCGTAAATCAATCTTCGAGAACACACAGGCTCCTTTCAATTGATCCAACAGGTCGTCTATCCTGGGTAAAGGGTACTTGTTCTTAATGGTGACTTTATTCAACTTACGATAATCAATACACAACCGCATTCCACCATCTTTCTTCTTTACCAATAACACTGGAGCTCCCCATGGTGAAACGCTAGGTTTAACAAAATGCTTAGCCATCAAATCCTCCAATTGGTCCTTTAATTCTCTTAATTCAAGTGGTGCCATCCGAAAAGGAGAAACGGATATAGGAGCCGTTCCCGGTACCAGGTCAATAGAGAACTCAACTTCTCTCTCTGGAGGAAGAGAAGTGACATCCTCGGGAAAAACTTCGGGAAACTCACAGACTATAGGAATACTCAGCACCTGCTGGTCACTACTCCCCTCCTTAGTAAGAACCAGTAAAACAGATTTCTCCTTCTCAAACAAGAAATTTATCTTACCCACCGTACCTTCTAAAATAGTCGTTAACACGTCCTCCGGGGTAGTCTCAACAGATGGAGTGATGATTAGCTTTTCCTCACACCCAATAAACACTCAATTAGCAGAAAGCCAATCCATCCCCAAAACGACATCAACTTTCTTAAGCGGTAAACAAATAAGGTCAATCTGAAAAACTCTACCATCCACAGACAAAACATAGTTTTCACACATCAACGGTGTCTCAACCATTTCATCCATGGCGGTAGTGACCACCATAGGAGGAGACAAAGGAATAGCTTGTAACCCAAGTCGCTTCACACATCGCATTGACACAAAAGAATGTGTTGCCCCACAATCAAATAAAAAAAAACAAGGATGCCTGTTTACGAAACACGTACCCGCAATCAAAGAGTTGTCATTCTTTGTCTTCCTTGCATCCAAAGTATAAACTCTTCCAATATTCCTTCCTTGCACTTGGTTTCTATTCTGCGTACAATCTCTAGCCACATGACCCAATCCATTACAATTATAACACCTCAAACCCCCATCGGCGCACTTCCCATAATGACGTTTGTTGCACACTCTACATAGAGGAATAACATTAGGTCTAGTAACCTGTTTCCCTTAAAAGCTTGTGATATAGGCCCAAACTGCTGACTTGGTCTCCCACGATCACCCTGATTCACCCTACTTGCGACACTTTCAGCTTGGACTTTCTTCAAACTATGCTCGACCACATAGCATTGCCTTAAAACTTCTGCATAAGTAGTGAACTCCCTCTGAGATACACTATGAGAGATTTCAGCTTTTAGTCCAAAAAGAAACTGATATATTTTCCACCTTTCATCCGGAGCATACATAGCCTACCTAGAATAAGTAGCCATGTCCTCAAACTTTTCAGCATAACTGGCCACAGTCAGACTACCTTGTCTTAACTGTTGGAATTCAAACTCTTTCTGAGTCCTCAAGGAGCTAGGAAAATATTTCTCCATGAAATTTGCCTTGAATTGTTCCCAGACCTTGGGCACACCCAGAATAGTCATAAGAGCCGAAGCACTCTCCCACCACCTCATGGCAGGACCCTTCAATGAATGACAAGCGAATACCACCTTATTCTCCTCACTACAATGTACTATCAAGAAAATTCTTTCCATACTAGACACCCATTCGTGAGCCTTTACAGGATCTAAGCCACCATGAAATTTCGGAGGATTCATGCGGAAGAAATCACGTAAACTCCCATCTACAGCTTCTAGAACAACCCTCTGAGGATGAAGACCTCCATTCATTTGTTGTACCATTTGCTGCATGAATTGGTTCTGTTGCTGCTGCATCTGTTTCATAAACTAATACAAAGGAGCATTCTCATCGCCTCCTGGCGGATTCGTCCCAGCTGGAGTAGTTCTGGGTCTACCATAATTGTTTATGCGTTCGTCATCCAGGTTCCTAAAGGTCATATAGATAGGATTAAGTTGATCAGGCTCAATACCATAAATATAACACTTAAGATCAATGGCGACACAACGCATATGAAACAGAAAGAAATACTTATACTATTTCATGGCTAGGTCGAGGATACGACCTGCTCTGATACCAACTGTAACACCCATATATAATATCATACATCAAAGCATAATTACTATACATGAATCCTAGTATTTGGTACTGAAATATACAAGTTCCTAGTCAACACATTATATACATGTTATGCCCAACACTTTATACAAAAGAAACTAATAAGGCGTAATGTATACAAGATGTTCAAAAGATAAATACTAAGAACTAGATCGACAATGATCTCAAAAAAAAAAACTCCGCAACGGAAGCTAAGCCAACAAACAAGTAAGGATAATCACACGACTTTATCCTTACCCTTCCCGGAACTTGAAGTACCTGAAATATAATCAACAATAGTGGGGTGAGATACATCAAATCTCAGTGAGTTCCCTATCTTATAGATTTTCTCGGCTTTACAAGGTTCTATCTTAGCCTAACTCAAGTCGGGGGAAAGGACTAGACCTTGAGTTCACATATTTCGGATTAGAGAAACAAACGCACAAATACACAAAACGACCAACTAGTTAAGGAATCTTCTCCCCGGCCATCCCGCACAAGGAGATTAAACACGGGTCACGGTTATCTACAAATGGTACTTCTCCCCAACCATCCTACACCCGAGGATCTCGATACGGGTCGCGATACTAACCACTAAGTAACTTCTCCCCGACCATCCCGCACAAGGGGTCCTCGACGCGGGTCACGGTTACTTACTTAATAAATACTTCTCCCCGACCATCCCACACAAGGGGCTCTTCAACACGGGTCACGGTATTTATTAAGGGATAGACTACAAACCAGAGGAAATACAATCCCCCACTAACAACTACTTAACAAAGACACACTTCTAGTATCGATGTAAGCATTGCCACACAATTCTCTAAGTCACTCTAATGTACTAAGGTTTCCTCACTAACTCACCTCTTGAAGCTTTTAAATTTTCAAAAGTTACTTTTTGCATAAAACGCTTAATTCCATTTAATTAACATAATCGAATAAATTCAATCTCATAAACAATATTTTCACTTTCCACAGCATAAAACTCTTTCATAGCTTCACATCGATATAAATAATGCTTAAATCGGACACTCGAGTCAAAAGATATGAATTTTTTGAAAATATTTTTGGAAAACAAACAGTGGTAACCGGTTACTCACCACAGGGTAACCGGTTACTTGAGAAACAGAGCCAAAATGAGAGTTAGAGGCACATTTAGGTAATCGGTTACTTACCACAGGGTAACCGGTTACTCAGTTCATTTTCTGCGCAAAACCCCAAATTTTCAAAGGGTAACCGGTTACTCACCACAGGGTAACCGGTTACTCTGGGCGCAGAGGCAAAAATAATTGTTTTTCTTGGACTCTTTTCCATTCCAATCACAATCAAAACCATTTCAAACACACAACCAAGCATTAACAGATGATTATACATGTATAACAATGGTTCTATACAATTTATATCTCATTTTATCCGTTAGATTTCATTGATTTGCAAATTTACTCATTTTTCTCAAAAACCAACCTAACTCTAGAACCTCAAGAATTCTACAACTAAAGCTTCTATCTAGAACCTACCTGGATTAGAAGATGATGATGATGAAGATGAGATGAATTGATGAAGAGTAGAGGATGATTCTTGATCTTGAGCTCTTGGATTTTCTCTTCTTTTCCTTTCCTTTCCTTTCCTTCACTCTAACGTCTCTTTTTCCAAATGTTTCTATCTTTGGAAAATGAGGAAAAAGAAAATATATAGGAAATACTCATTAGTTAGTAACACTACTAAATGTCCAAATTATCTCAAGTACACTAATTAATAAAACCTTAGAGTTAGATGATATTAATCTGATTAGCTCTGAGTTCATCAGTTGCTCTAATTATCTTAACAGATAAATACTCAGAGTACACTGGATCTCAACTGGTCTCAACTAATATTATCCAGAGCGTTTGTAAAATACGAGGTATTTCAAGTTGAAACATGAGGCTACAATTATATTGTGTCAATTAGAGATGTTTTTCCCTCTATCATTTATTGACATTATGGTTCACTTAATTGTTGATCAAGTAAGGAAGATTAGAATTTTTGGTCCAGTTTATTTACGGTTGATGTATCTGGTAGAACAATACATGAAGATCTTTAAAGGATATACAAATAATCATCACCGACCAGAAGCTTCAATTGTTGAATGGTACATCACAGAAGAAGCTATTGAGTTTTGTACAAACTATTTGTCAGTAGCGAACTCTATAGGAATTCCTGAGTCTGGTCATGATTGAAGATATGATGTTAGAGGTATTCAAGGTTTAAATGTTAATACATTTGACCGAGATGTAGTTCCTCAAGAATTTTTGTATATATTGAATAACCTTAGTGAAGTTCAACCTTACTTGACCATTCACAAAAGTCTTATCAAGGAAAAACTCCATCGAATGAGTTAAAAAATGTTATTGATAGAGCATAACAAAATTGTCATAACTTGGTTTAATGAAAGAGTTTCTAAAGAGAGTAGTGCATCAACGACAATTAAATGAATGTCACACATGCCTAAGTTTAATTTAATAACTTGGAGTTCATATGAAATTACTATATATTTATTCTATACAAAATCAAAGGATGATCATAGTATCATGCAAAATAGTGGGGTTATGGTTGAAGCCAAATCCATGTACTTCTCTAGTTTAAAAGATAAGAATCACGTACTGGCATCTAGAGCGGCTTTAGGGTCATTGAGGAGATTATGAAGATTGATTATGTTACTTTTGAAGTGCATTTATTTAAGTGCAAGTGGATTGAAAGTAACACTGGTGTAGAAACTGATGAATTGGGATTCACACTGGTTGATATTTGAAAGACGACTTATATGAACGAATCATTCATCATGTCATCCCAAACAAAACAAGTTTTTTATGTCACTGATTCTTATAACACAAGATGGTCAATTGTTCTTCAAGGATGATATGTTCCTGATAGTGATGAAAATCAAGATTTTAATTTTGACACCCCCTCTTTAGCTACACTTGTATGTCTCTCATCAGAAGAAAATGAATCTAATGATGATATGCATGTTATTCGTCGTGATCATCAAGAGGGGATATGAGAAAACTAGTAAGTGAATGTTTTATATCACTTATATTATATTTACTAAAGATTTAATTTTGTTTTTGTTGTTATTGTTATTGATGATCTTAATTGGCTTCAAATGTGGTTCAAATTATAGGTGCTTAACAACCGGTGACAAATCACAGAAGAGAACATTTGGACGACCTGAAAGACTTTGCATTTTAGTTATTGTTTTTGTTGGTTTATTATTTTCAAATGGTTATTGCATTTTAGTTTTAGTTTTTTGTAAAATTATAATATATACATTTGTCATTTTGCCTTTGCAAATGGTGTAAACAACAAATATTTATGGCACAACGATTTTGTTTGAGAAATGGAAAAAATGTACAAAGTATATGTTTCTAAAATGACCAAAATATGGTTATGTAATATAGGTTAAAACCAAAATATAAAAAAAAAAAAAATATCAATGTTTTCCATTCGCTTGTTATTTTAAACCGAGGTAATAATACAAATCTATTACCTCGCTTTCTCAAATAACAGAGAGGTAATGGGGGCATGACATCTAGTTCTAAAAATAATAAAAATGCAGAAGCTGGGGATCAAACCCATTTGAATAACACTTTACCCCTCAGTTATTCCAAAATCGATGGATAAAGTGTCAAGTTTTCATGAGGTCGTTCGTTACCTCATCTATGTAACCGAGGTTGAAGCCCTTTCGCGTCTGATGTCAAATCCCTTTTTTGTAGTAGTGAAGCATGCATATTTAAGCATAAAGATAATTATAAAATAATGATTTTTGTGAATTTGATTTCTCTTAACCTGTTATGTTTTGTAAGATTTGTTTTATAATATTGTACTGTATGTTTTGTTTGATTTGATATGGCTGATGGAAGATTGACCTCATACAAACCAACATTTTAGATACTAACGAGTTCAAGTTGAGAAGCTACACGGATAAAAGATTGAGCGTAATTGGGGGATTCAATAAAAGGTTATGATCTTTGTAATTTATTTTAAAGAAAAATTATTTTATCATTAAAACATTCGAGATGAGCATTTGTAACACCTTAAATAGTTATTTTAATAATTTTAATTTAATTGTGATTGTTTTAGAATTTATCATGAATAATTATTTTGTATAAATAAAATAAAAAATGGTCACATACTATTAACTTGATATTTTAAAGAAATGTCTTGATTAAAAGTTCAAGATGTTACAAACACTAAACAAAGCAATAAAGTAGATATAATATCGGTTGCACCCATTTTTTAAAAATTGATATCAATCTCTAATCTATGATGTTTTTTTCTTTTTCTATGGAGATTGTAATTGGACGTCCTAACAACAACAAATCAATTTATCAATTAAAAATCAAAATACTATTTCTGGTGCCCCAACATCTTCCACTGTACTATATGAGTATCATTCAAATCACTTATTTTAAAAGCAACAAAAAGAAACCATTCATTCAATTAATCCAGGTAAAAGAAATTTTAACAACATTTCACATTCTTTTCTTCAAAAAGTGATTACTATTTGGACAAATAGAATGAAGGGAAAAGGGTGATCATTTCATTCATATGCCACCATTAAACCTTTCAAGTGTAAGTGACTCTAGCTCCTCAACGATTTGTATCAAATTGGCATGAGAAGACCCACCAACAAGTATAACTTTGTTTGAATCCTCACTCAAAGCTTTGGTTCTTGATCTCATCTCGTTAGCTTATTTCCATTTTCAATCACCAAACCAATAGCCTTTCCAATATCCTCCATTTTCACAACCTCACTCCGAAAGTCATTCCCTTCTCTCCATTTTCTCACTCCAATTGATACCTCAATCCTCAACACTATAACCACTAGTTTCTCATGAAAAAATTATTCTTAAAACAAATGCCAAGTCACTATAGGAGAACCAATATTAATGCTTTCAATTGTTGTGTTCCAACCACAATGAGTCATAATGCATCCAGTGGCTTTATTTTCAAGTATCGACAATTGTGGGGCTAACCCCATATCAAATACCCTTTATTGCTAGATGTACCATGTTTTTTTTCTTCAAAAAATATCATTTATTCTCTCGGTTGTAATAGATACCCGATGAGTAAACTAATTTAGGGTACATACTTCAAATTCTAGAAACTATAGTTTATGTTTTTATTTCTAATAATCGAGGGGTATGATAGACGGATTTAACTATAAAATAATTCATTCACTTAGTTGTATCCTAACATAACTCATATACAACCGTTGTATACTCATAAATATCATTCTTTGGGATGAACTTATTAACAGGAAAATGTTTGGTTATGTGTTATTATTCTTTTAACACCAACCTTGAACAAAACATTTTTTTGTTCTTGTAATTTATCTCACACAATGGTGTTGATTTTGTTGTTGTTGTTGTTATTGTTGTTTCCACCTCTTGCCAATGTTTAATAGTAAAAGGAAACATTGTTATTGATCGTGAAGGCTGGATCAGATCCTGTAGAAGTGGGCCACCAAGTACGTCTGAGATGTTGGTCGTGTGGAGAGGAGGAGGGGGTGTACCTACAAGGCACTCCGACGCTCAAGTAAGAAAGGGTCAGAGAAAAGGGGCAAGTACAAAGTATTAGTTCATAGGGTGAATATTGGATACCTGATCCTCTCAAGCGAGAGGGTTTACATAGAGCCTCCACCGCGTGGCCAACGGTCCTATTTTCGGGGCGAAATAACCATTTTCCCGAAGAATAGGTAACTACCCAAACTAGCCGTTATGTCGGGCAGGGTGCCCGAAACTAGCCGTTGTGTCGGGCACAATCGTAGTTTCGGGCACATGCCCTCAACTGTTCAGGGAGTGGATAAGCCGTGCGTAACGGGCATTGTTTCCGGGGAGGAGCGATGCAGCCCCTGCCTGGTTGGAGGGGCAGAAAGGTAACTTTTGCCCCTTTGTGGACTGGACTTAGGCAATTTGGGCTGTTTTGGAGCAGAAGTGGATTGGGACATGTCTAGCCATTGGTCCAGTGCAGAACAGGAGCCCCCCAAGTCGTTGCTCCGGGGAGCTAGCGTGAAGTTGTCGTTTGGTGACGAGGAAGGCCACATCGGGACGCCGTGACTGGTGGTGTTCGTGACCCCTGGTGTCCGTGGCATTCATGACCGTGACCGTGTTGCCCGACGTCCGGGGAGACTAACGGTTAGTCAGAATTGGAAACTTTAGGGCGCCACGTGTGCCTAGAGCTCCGTGTAGCAGTTACTAGGCAATGATGGCTAGTTAATAGCCATCATGACCTACGAGCGCATGCCACTGCACGTGCCCCTCTGTATAAAAGGGGGAAGTCTATCTCATTTTGGACTTTTCACTCTCGCTTTTCTTCGTCCTCTTCAGAGCATTTGCCCGTCACCATCGTCCGTTATTCCGACCGCCACACCAAGCTTTGAGCAACTGCTTTTTGTCTTCCTAAATCAAGTAAGTTTCCGATTTTGTGCCTGTTTTAACATTTTTTGGGTGGTCAATGGTAGATTGCATGCGGTTAAGGCTAGGTTTAGAGGATGATTAGCTTCGTTTCCGGCGGTTGTTGGTGGTGGACGGTGGTTATGCCACTCTCCACTTCTGATGTATCGCCGGGCTATTTTTAGTGAGGAGGGTGGTTCATGGCGTTGTTGTGATGGCGATGCATGTGTAACCGTCGTGGTCTTTCATTTTCTAGTTTGGTGATGAATCATCTGGTGGAATATTCCCAGATTCCGGTGAAGCTTTGTGGTTTTCGATGAAGCTTCAAACGGAACCTGGGTAGGAGTCCGGGGAAGCTCCTCGCCTGGGGATAATTTGTCTCGAGCGTCTCCTCGCGTGGAGGTTCCAATTTTTCTTTTGATGTTAGGGCTTAGGCCAGGGACGTTGTCCTCAGCCCTTTGCGCGCCCTTTCACTTAACTAGTGGTGGAAGGGTGGATTTAATTTATTGTCGAATTCACTTTTTTCTCTGCTTTTTAGGTGATATGGCGACGGGGCCAGATGGAGAGATTATCTTGGATTCGTCTGAGGAAGAAATAAGTTCCTCGGACTGTAGTAGTTTGATGGCTTCGAGTACTCCCAGTGAGGTCAGGGAGGAAGAGGAGTTGGAAGATATGGACGAGGATGTCGTCGATGGTTCCGTGGAGGAGTGGGAGGTGGCCAAACCTGCCGAACATGTGTCTACTTTTGCGAAGTACTTAGGGGACGTCTTTACGGAAGTCGGGCCAGAGGGGGAGTGAAAGGTGCACTTTCCCTCTGAGTATGACAGGGTCTGCACGAATTACGGGGACCGCTTTGCTATGTATGAGTATGCCTTCAAGGAGCTGGGTCTGAGGTTTCCGCTCACCGATTTTCAGCAGTCAGTGTTCGTGTACTTGAAGTTGGCCCCTACGTAGCTGCACCCTAATTCGTTGGCCTTCATCCAGGCGTTCGAGCTGGTGTGCGAGTATCTCACCATAGGGGCTACTCTCCCTTTATTTTTCACCGTCTTCCATCTTCAAAGGCAACTGTCGGGGAGGCAGTATGGTTGGGTCTCTTTGAAGCAGCCTCACAAATTGTTTAAACCTTTTTTAGAGTCGATACAGACGTTTAAGGAGCGGTACTATGTTATCGAGCCCGTGTCTGAAGCTGCCCAGGATAGCACATATATCTGGGAGATCGAGGTTGATGAGGAGGGAAATGACCTGCGCGATGAGACGGGGAAATTTATTGGCCAGAGAATTTACAAGTTCCCTATCCATTGGGGACCTGACCATTTCGCCAAGAAGCCCGGTGACTATGTTCTCCAATCGCACGAGCTACACTGGAAGGATGCCATGGCGTACGAGGCATTGGTGAAGTACGTTAACTCCTTCCGGCTTGTGGAATGCTAGACGAATAAGGGTAATCCGATCTTCTAGGAGGACGATAGTTAGAGGGTTGAATACCGGTTTATTAACACCAAGGCACTCCTGGAGTGCAAGACTCCTGCGGAAGTCGAGAAGCTGCTTAGTAGTCTTAGTTATTTAGATTTGTTCGCACTATTTCTTTTCCTCGTATCTAACGTGCTCGACTTTTGTTTGTGCAGGTGAGATACCTCAGGTCCATGAGAGGGTTGTGAAGAATGCTCTTGCGAGGAACAAGGCCAGAGCGGCCCCCCTCAAGTTTTGATTCGCTGGTGCGCGTGCTCCCACTCCGGTTCAGTCTGCTGCGGGGACCTCTTCTCCGACTCCCGCTCCCCAGGGATCTCCCCTGCCTTTGACCGGACGATCCAAGCAGCCAAGGGTTACTGACGCTGTGGATCTCAGCTGGGCCCCAGAGAAAGGGAAGTTCGAGCTTCCTCCTTGCATATTTGATAGGAGATTCTTTGAGGGGAACTCCTTGGTCTTGCCTCAGGAGGAATCTCTTCGTTTAGAAAGCATGGACCGCCCGAGCAAGAGGGCGTTGGTGGCTCAAGATGCTTCAGCTTTGGTCAGGATGTTGGATATGGCAGCCGTTTATGCTGAAGGGGACTCTGCAACTGAGTCCGAACTTAATGCTTCCCGGGCTACCATGGCGTCCCTTAAAGAAGAGGTCAAGAGTGTAGACGATGCTCGGAAGAAGGCTGAAGAGGAGGTGGCCAGGCTGAAGAAAGAGAATTCTACGCTGGCTGCGGAGAAGAAGGCGGCTGAGGAGCTGGTCCAGCAGCTGAGGGTGGTCAATGCTCCGGGCGAAGATGAACCTGAAGATATGAAGGAATTAAAGACAAGGTCCGAGCTGGTCGCCCGTATGCTAATGGCCGAGGATGACAGTATTGCCATCGTGGATGAATCCTTCAGAAATGTCGTGTCTCAACTGCGGGTGATGAACCCCGAGCTTGACTTCTCTGTCGAGGGTACCCATTATCTGTCCCATGTCGAGGATGGCCGAATCGTTATGTTTGCCGCCCTCCTTAAAGAGAATGCCGAGGACCAGCCCGCAGAGAACCAGGATCCTCAGCTCGATCCCGCCGCCCAGATGGACGAGTGAGGGGTTTTCTTTATGTATTTGTAATTTGTCCGGCCTGCGTGTCGCATAATTGTTGTAGCTTATTTTGGGGGCATGACCCCCGGTTTATGTAATCTAGCACAATCACGGTCCTAGTGGCCACTCATTATGTTTAAATTATATGCCCGGTCTTGGTGGCCGGTTCTGTTATTTGCATGCTTTTACTTGCTTTTATTTTCTGCTAAGTGTTGTACTCATGCTTGTTGTGAACGTATGTATGCCCGTGATAGGGAGTATTTGACTTATGTGAAGTTTCAGGGGATTGCTCGTTATAGATGTGTTCGGCAGTGAGGGGTACAGGTCGAACGGCCGGGGAATATCCTGGCGGAGGTGCGGAGCTCAGGTCGCATTTGAGGCCTGAGTTCGCAGCGTGAACGTCCCATCGCAAGCTGGGGTTCTGCCAGTCATGGTACTTTGACGACGGCGATGCTCGATTGAGGACCGTTGTCGAGCAGATATTTGGCTCGTTACTGAGAGGGGTTCTGCTTTATTGGTATGCGACGCTTGTACCTAGGCGTGCATAGTGGTCGGCAGCTGACGTTCGTCGTCGTGACGAGTCGAACCGAGAATTAGGGCCTTAGCTAAAGTATTGTTTTAGCTTTTCGGCGTTCCATGGTCGAGCAAGTTCTTCCCCGTTGAGATGTTATAGGTAATAGGCCCCATTCTCCGTTTTTGCTCGGACACGATAGGGTCCTTCCTAGTTGACGGCTAGTTTGCCTTCCCAAGAGTCTTTGTGGTTTCTCCTTAGAACAAGGCTTCCCACGTCGAACTCTCGTCGTATCACCTTGGCGTTGTGCCTGATGGTAATTTTTTGTTTTAGTGAGGCTTCGCGGAGGGCCGCCCCAGTTCGGATTTCCTCGACGAGGTCGAGTTCTTCTCTTAATGATTCGTCGTTCATTTCCTCATCTAGGGGCGACTCTGTCTGCCTGGAGGGTACGTGAACTTCGACGGGGATTATAGCCTCGGTCCCGTACGCTAGATGGAAAGGTGTTTCCCCGGTTGTAGAGTGTGGAGTTGTGCGGTATGCCCATAGCACACTATGCAGCTCCTCGACCCAAGCCTTCTTCATTTCGTCTAGCCTTTGTTTGAGGCCTCGAAGGATGACCCGGTTCGCCACTTCGGCTTGCCCGTTTGTCTGGGGATGTTTGGCAGATGCGAAGTATTGCTTCATACCTAGCTGGGCGACGAAGTCCTGGAACTTCCTGTCTGTGAATTGTGTCCCATTTTCTGTGACTATCGCCTGGGGGATGCCAAAACGTGCAAGGATGTTTTGTTTGTAGAAACGCAGTATGTTGAGGGCATTTATTTTGGCTAGAGCCTCTGCTTCTATCCATTTTGTGAAGTAGTCTACACCCACTATTAGGTATTTGTTCTGATTTGATCCTACTACGAAGGGTCCTAGGATGTCTAGGCCCCACCAGGAAAATGGCCACGGGGAGGACATTGCATTGAGCTCGTTAGGTGGAGCCAGGTGCATCTCCCCGTGCCGTTGGAATTTATCGCATTTTTTCACGTGTTCTTCAGCGTCGTGCTGCATGGTCGGCCAGTAATACCCTGCTCGGAGGGCCTTTCGGGCGAGGGACCTTCCACCGAGATGTTGGGCATTGATTCCCTCATGGATTTCGCGCAAGATGTGTGAGACCATTTCTTCCTCGACACACTTGAGCAGCGGAATGGAGAATCCTCGCCTGTAGATTTTATCCTCGACCAGGACGTAGGAGCAAGCTCTTTGCCTAACTACGCTGGCCTCTTTTGGGTCGGACGGAAGTTTATCTTTAGCGAGATAGTTGTAAACAGGGGTCATCCAGCAGTTGTTGTCGCCGATCACCTGTACGTCGAGGGTCAGGGAGGCCTTCTCGATACTGGGTCGAGGAAGTACCTCCTGTATGACGTATTTGTTTCCATCTTTCTTCTTTGTGCTGGCTAGTTTGGATAAAACGTCTGCTCGCACGTTATGTTCGCGGGGAACATGTTTCACCTCTACTGTTGCGAACTTCGCCATTTCCCTTTTGACCAGGGCTAAGTAGTCAGTCAGGTTGTCGTTTTTCGCTTGATATTCTCCTTGGACCTGAAGGGCCACGTGTTGTGAATCTGTGCAAATGACGATTTCTTCTACGCCCAGGTCCTCGGCTAGACGTAACCCAGCGAGGAAGGCTTCGTACTCAGCCTGGTTGTTAGAGGTTGGGAAGGACAGGGTGAATGACACTTCAACGATGATTCCTTCGATGCTTTCCATTATGATGCCCGCGCCGCTCCCTGCCGAGCTGGAGGCACCATCCACAAAAATGGTCCATTTGTGCGCTTCGCTCGCAGGGGAATCTGCGAATGTCATTTCTGCGACGAAGTCGGCCAGAGCTTGGGCTTTGAGGGCTTTCCTGCCTTCGTACTGGATGTCAAATTTGGATAGTTCAAGCGACCATTTGAGCATTCGATCGACCATGTCAGGTCGTCCCAGCAGCTGCTTTATGGGTTGATCTGTTCGAACCACGATCGTGTGGGCCAGGAAGTAGTGCCTTAATCTTCTGGCTGCGTTGATGAGGGCCAAAGCCACTTTCTCTATCTGTTGGTATCTTAACTTTGGTCCTTGTATTGCTTTGCTCATGAAATATATAGGCTTCTGTCCATCAGGAGTCTCCCGGATGAGAGCGGTACTCACTGCTTCGGTTGCTATGGCGAGGTACAGGTACAAAGTTTCGCCGTTGTCCGGGAGAGAGAGGACTGGTGGCTCTGAGAGCGCCCGTTTTAGATGGATAAGAGCCTTGTCACATTCCTCGGTCCATTCGAACGCTGCCTCCTTGCAGAGGAGTTTGAAGAATGGCAGGGTGTGCTGGGCAGATTTGGGCACGAAACGAGATAATGACGCGAGCATCCCGTTGAGGAACTGGATGGATTTCTTTGACTTGGGCATTGGAAATTCGGAGAATGCTCGGCATTTATCGGGATTGGCCTCGATTCCCCGCTCTGTTAAATAGAAGCCGAGGAACTTCCCTGCCCGGACACTGAATGTGCACTTCTCTGGGTTGAAACGCATTTTGTATTTTCTGGCCTGTACGAAGACCTTCCTTAAATGGGTAGTGTGATCGGTTTCCTCATGGGATTTTACGATCATGTCGTCCATGTAGACTTTGAGCGTGTCACCTATCTCTCCCCGGAAGACTTTATTCATCATTCTTTGATAGGTCGCTCCGGCGTTCTTCAGGCCGAAGGGCATTACGTTGTAGTAATAATTGCCCTATTCGGTCATGAAGGCCGTGTATTTTTTGTCGGCCATCGCCATTGGAATTTGATTATAGCCTGAGTAGGCATCCATGAACGATAAAAGTTTAAAACCGAAAGAATTATCAACAAGTTTATCAATGTTGGGGAGGGGATAGGCATCCTTCGGGCATGCCTTGTTAAGATCGGTGTAATCAATGCACATTCGCCATTTTCCATTAGATTTTTTCACAAGTGCAACGTTGGACAGCCAAGTGGTGTACTTGGCTTCCGAAATAAATTTGGCCTCGAGGAGGTCCTTTACAACTTTTTCTGCAGCCTCCGTTTTCTCCGGCGACTGCTTTCTCTTACGTTGTGCTACGACCTTGACGGCCGGGTCAATTGTCAGTTGGTGACAGGTGACGGTCGGGTCCAAGTCGGGCATCTCGGCGACGCTCCAGGCGAAGAGGTTGGTGTTATCACGGAGGCATGCTTTAAGCTGCTTCCTCGCGATGTCAGGCATGTCTGCTCCAATCTTCACTCCCCGCTGAGGGTCGTCGCGGAACAGAACGAGCTTGAAGTTGCCATCCAGGATTGGGCGCATCGGATGGGAGCTACTGTTGGATGAGCCGGTTGAAACTACCCGATCCTTCTGTTAGTCCTCCTCGGTGAAGCGACTGTCGAGGTCGATGGAGACAACCTGAGGCAGAGGCTTGGCTTCCTCGGAGCTGCTGGGCAAGGCTGGCTTGCTTGATACCTTTGGCTTGGATGCAATGGCGTTGAGCCCCTTTGTGGCTGCTTCGAAACACCGCTGTGCAGCTTCGATGTCGCCGTGGAGGGTGGCGACCATCCCTTTAGAAGTGTAATACTTCATCTTGAGGTAGACCGTTGAAGGCACAACTACCAACTCGGCCAGGGTTGGTCTTCCGAATATGCACTGGTAAAGCGACGGGCAGTCGATTACCAGAAATTATACCTTGATGGATCTGACCGTCTCAGCTGATCTGAAGGTTACGATCAGTTCAACGTATCCCCACTGCTTGGTCACTGATTCATTGAATCCCTACAAATTAGACCGCACATAGGGGTAAGGTGTGATTCGTCCAGCTGAAGTGTTGAAAACAGCTGGGAGTACATGATGTTGACCGAGCTGCCCTGGTCGACGAGGATTCTGCGAACGTCGAAGTTCGCCATTCGGGCTCTAACGAGCAAAGGTATGCTCAAGTTTGGAGACCCCCCGAGGAGCTCTTCCCGGTAGAAGGATATGGGGATAGAGCCCTTCTGGGCCTGATCGAGCGTGGTTACCTTATTAGAGCTTGTGTTGATCAGATGCTCGAATTTTCGTTTCATGGAGCCCACCGTGACTTTGTTGAAGCCCCCACCGGAGATAACCATGGCGGAGGGAAACATCTCCCAAAGGCTATGGGCCACGAAATAAGCAGGGGCGCTGAGCCCGTCCGGGACGTAGAAGTCCTCTGGTCGCGATATGGACATAGCGACCTGGATGTTGGCTTCTTCCGAGGAGGGTACTTCTTCCTCTATCTTCTTGGACTCCTGGGCATCTTGCCGAGGAGTGTCCTTCTTCTTTGTGAACTGTTTCAAGTGGCCGTCCCTGATTAGTATCTCAATAGCATCCTTCAGATAGACGCAGTCTTCAGTAGTGTGGCCATGACTCTTGTGGAAACGGTAGTACTTCGATTTGTCCGCATTGGGTTTGGCCGGCAGTTGTTTGGGGAAACGGACCCCTGCCTGCTTGAATTCTGAATTTGCACACTCAGACAATATCTTCTCCCTGGAGACGATCAGGGGGTATAGTCGTGGAATCGCCCGGAGGGCCCCTTGTTGTCGCGGGAGTCCCGAGGATGGTCCTCGCGCCTCTGTTTGCCTCGACGAGATGTTGAGGCTTCCTCGCCTCTGGAGGCATGAGCTTTCTCCTGATGGCGTGATGCTCAGACGTTGCTGGCCGCAACCTTCTTTTCGTACTAAATGTGCAATTGGGCTTTGAGGAGGAGGGCGTCTAGGTTCCTCGGCGGGGCGAGACTGACGGCTTTAGAGAACTCGGAGCCCGGGCGGAGTCCTTGCTCGAGCAAAAACTTTTTCATCTCGTCCGTTGTAGGGACCTGTACTGCTTCTTTGTTGAACCTCTCGATATATACGCGGAGAGGTTCGTCCTTCCCTTGGATTATGGCTCCAAGGGAGGCCTCAGTCTTGGGGTGACGGCGAGAAGCTGTGAAATGCCGCGAGAACATTCTGCCCAGTTGCCTCCATGAGGTAATAGACTCTTCGGGCAGCTGCTTGTACCATGTCATTGCCTCTTTTTGGAGCGTGGTTGGAAATAGTCGGCACTTGATGGCGCCCTGTACGCCACCGTAGTCCAATACCGCATCGATGTTCTCAATGTGTTCGTCGGGGTCAGTAGTCCCGTCGTATGTGCCCAGTGACGGGGGCTTCTCCGGGCCCTTAGAGAGACGGGTAGCCAAGATTTCCTGGGACAATGGGCCGCGAGGCTCATCGTCACTACTGGAACTGGTGAATGACGGGGACCAAAGGGTACGCTCATGGTGCCGGTTCCTTCGGGGAGAAGGTGAGCAGTTCCTTCTGGGAGAAGGTGAACGGTTTCTTCGGGGAGAAGGTGATCGGGCCCGACCTTTAGACTTGCCCGGGGGTGACTGCTCGTTCCTTCGAGTCCTCTTGTGGCTGAGAGAGTGCTGGTTATGCGGGGAAACCTGGTCACGCTTTCGGACGGCGCGAGGGTCAGGTTCTTGGCCCAGTCTTCGGTCGACATCTCTCCGGGGCTGCGGGCTCCTTGATCGTCGCTGGTTCCTCTGCGGAGGAGGGGATCTTGGACGGTTCGACTCTTCTAATGCCCCGATCCTTTTGTTCTACTGCAGGATCAGGGTGTTGGTTTTGTTGATCACCTCCAGGAGGGCCGCCACGGCTGGGTCGACGTTGGGCGGAATAGGAATGGGCTGGACGTCCAGCGAGGGCTGATCGTTGTTGCGGTCAGCAGAGGTAGGGGAAGGAGAAGTTGTGGCCCCGTCCCTCAAAAAGCGGGCATCTCGGAGAAGAGATGATGGGCCGTCAATGTCAGTATTGTTGACGGGGAGGACATTGTTTGGAGAACACCTTTGGCGTGATCTTGAGAGGCCATGATGATGATCTTGAAATTTGCTTTGATCTTCGATTTCCGGGGAAAGAAAGATGGGGAAAAAATGATTCCCACAGACGGCGCCATTAATCGTGAAGGCTGGATCAGATCCTGTAGAAGTGGGCCACCAAGTACGTCTGAGATGCTGGTCGTGTGGAGAGGAGGAGGAGGGTGTACCTGCAAGGCACTCCGACGCTCAAGTAAGAAAGGGTCAGAGAAAAGGGGTAAGTACAAAGTATTAGTTCGTAGGGTGAATATTGGATACCTAACCCTCCCAAGCGAGAGGGTTTATATAGAGCCCCCAGTGCGTGGCCAATGGTCCTATTTTCGGGGTGAAATAACCATTTTCCCGAAGAATAGGTAACTACCCAAACTAGCCGTTATGTCGGGCAGGGTGCCCAAAACTAGCCGTTGTGTCGGGCACAAGCGTAGTTTCGGGCACATGCCCTCAACTGTTCGGGGAGTGGATAAGCCGTACGTAACGGGCATTGTTTCTAGGGAGGAGCGATGCAGTCCCTACCCAGTTGGAGGGGAAGAAAGGTAACTTTTTCCCTTTTGTGGATTGGACTTAGGCAATTTGGGTCGTTCTGGAGCAGAAGTGGATTGGGCCATGTCTAGCCATTGGTCCAGTCCAGAACAGTTATATTTTGGAACAACTTTCCAGTGTTTTCAATCAAAAAACATTCTATAATATATTTCTTTCTTCGTTTGACAACATTGAGAAATTTAATTTTAATCATACTACAATTTGTTTTGAATATAACCCTTTGTTTGATTATAGCAACACACAAAAATGGATAAATGATAAAAAAATTGAAAAAGGAAACAATACATGTTACTTTCAATTTTTTTATGTTCACTATTTTTTGCAATAGAAGTAATATATCACCTCGGTGGATTTAGAAACCGGGTGGAAAAGTCCATATTTTGTTTAGAAAATAAATAAAATTTTACCTTAGTTTTTTGTCTCAGCCGAAGGAAAAGTAAGCCAATCAAATCTCAATATATTTTTGTCATCCATAAACAAATCTTTGTCGTCCATTTATTGAGTATCGACGCTCAAGACACTGTTAACACATTAATGCACAAGAAACATTAGTGATCCGCATGAAATTGTCATGACAGCCATCGAGAATGCAAATGCCACACTATATATCTGAATCACAAACACTTTAAATCACAAATATTCTAAATCACAAATATTTCAAGATTTTTCTTCAAAATTGTACTTTTATTTTAAACAAAAATAATGTAAGATAATGAAAAGTTGTGTGGTTTCAGTAAAATACTAAATTGTGATTATCAGGATTCAAACTCATTAGCAGTACAATTCATTCCTCGATGCATCCAAATCCAAGAGTAAAAGTGCCAACTTTTTATGACATTCTTTGTTACCTCACCTATGAAATCAAGGTAAAATTCTTTTTTCAATCAAAATAAAAGGGTTTTTTCATAATATTGAATGCATAAAACAATACTTCAAAATTTTCTTTAATTATAATAAGGCAGTATCATAACACTTAAATATTTAGGTTTTTCTAGACATAAATGGTTCTAGACCACTTTTAAAAAATATCACTAATATATATAATTTCGATTGCACCCCCTTTAAAATTGATAGCAATCTCTAGTTTATGATGGTTTTTTCTTTTGCTTTTGAATTTGAAATTGAACCTCCTAACAAAAACAACTCAATTTATTGATCAAAAATTAAAATACACTATCCAAAGCTTAAACATACTTCCATTGTACCATGGAAGTTGCACTCAAATCACTTAATTTTAAAAGCAACAAAAAGAAACTGTTACGGACTGGCCCAATGGTTAGGAATGACCTAATCCAATTCTGCTCCCATAACGACCCAATTACCTAAGTCCTGCCAATTAAGGGCAGAGGGAAGCATTTTTCCTTTCTTCCCCTCTGCTAGGGAAGGCTGGTCGGTTGACCTCCAGGATCAGTTGCCCCTCCTTAGCATTTCTGCCTGTCACGCACGGTTCCACCATCCAGAAATAGTCACGACGCTTGTGGCCACGACCACGCCCTTGCCCGCGACAATGGCTAGTTTCGAGCATCTCTTCCCGTCCCAACGGCTAGTTTCTGGCAGTTATCTATTCTTTGGGAATGAATATCTCCCCCCGAAAATAGGGACCAATGGCAAGCACTGAGGGCATTATAAAACCCTCTCATTTGAGAGATTCAGGTATTCTAAACCACCGTAAGACACATATACTTTGTACTTGCCTTTTTTTCTCTCGATCCTTACTTTAGCATCGGAGTGCCTTGCAGGCACACCCCTCCTCATCTTTGAAACCCAGCATCACAGACAAAGACTCTGGCCCACTTCAGGTTCTGATTAGCCAGTAAGATCATTGGCGTCGTCTGTGGGAAACTCGGTTATCCCCGTCTTTCTTTCCTCGTAGATTCAAGACCAAATCAGTTCTTTCAAGATTTCGATCATGGCCAGCCATAACAATATCCACGATGCTCGCAACACTGCCATCCTCCCCGTCAGCAAGACTGGCACTGACGGAGCATCCCCCTTTCTCGGGAGCGATGTTCATCAACAGAAAGATGGAGCCACTACATCTCCCTCACCCGTTCGCGCTGACTATGTTAGGGTCCAGCCTTCAGAGGACCATCAGCCCGTCCCAGTTCTGCCCAACGCCGATCCGGCCTTGGCGGCCCTACTCGAGGCCCTCGACAAGACAAACCTGCTGATCATTTAGCAGAACGCCATAATTGGAGCCTTAGAAGAGTCCAGCCAACCAAGATCTCCTCCGGCGAGGAGAGAGCGGCGGAGATCTCGGAGTCCTCCTCCACGATGAGAAAGAGATCACCGAGCACCACCAGAGCCAGAATCTCTAGCAGTCAGAAAGCACGACCATATCTCTCCCTGAAGCCAGAACTACCCAGGGGCCAAAAGGACCAGAAGGGACCTACGGACAGAGCACCAGCGTTCGCCTCCGCCCAGATCCAAAGGTCGAGCATGGACTCTATCTCCCCGTCGAGATCACCGTCCTCCCCTTGGACGAGGTACTCGCTCTTTGTCACGGTCCAGCAACAGCAGCGACGAAGAGCCTCGCGGCCCGTTTGTAGCGTGCGATTTTAGTCGGTGACGCGACCACCTTATCGCCGTTGGGTTCCTCCTCACTACAAGGGTAGGAGTGGGGTGCTACTTTTTGATTTATTATTTATCCCGTGAAGCTGGAAGGGAAAGGGAAGCTATCTAAAACTAACCTTGCACGCGAATGTTTAACTGAACAAACGCTTAAGAGATTCGGGGAGTTCGAGGTCAGGTTATACAATGGGGAGTTGTCAATTAACCTTCCTATATGTGGTTATCCACAGGTTGTTAGCAATAGGTTCTGCTTCGTACTTGATGGTGTTTATCTTTTGTGGGTTGGGAAAGTTTCTTCTTTGGGAGATTGGAGAGAGATAGTTAGTTTTTGACGATTTTTGGTGAGGTACTAGACCTCAATTTTTGATTGGTATGAAGGTACTGGACCTAAAGTTTTTGATTGGTATGAAGGTACTGGACCTAAAGTTTTTTATTAGTATGCTCGCTAAGATTTCGAAATCTTATGCCTACGTATTCCCGTATAAAGAAACAGGGAAATCAGAGCAATCGTAGTTCCTCCTATTCTATGGGAGGAAAAAGATGTGTTTTGGTGTCTTGTTCAAAGCCCAAGATTGAAGCTAAATGAGTATTTATGTCTTGTTCAAAGGCCAAGATTGAAGCTAAAAGGTTTGACTGAGAGAGAATTTGTCATCTCTAATGGAGATATCTCGTCTGTTTATCACTTATAGTAGTTATCTGGGATTGGGTTTTGTTTTGATTTTCTGTTTTGAAGAGTGATAAACAGAGAAATGTCTCCCTACAAAGAGATTTTTGATTTCCTCTGAGGAGATATCTCAATCTGTCTTGTACAAAGCCCAAGATTCTGGCTAAAAGAAGATTGACTCTGCTGGAGAGATTTATACAATGTCTTGTACTAAAATTCTGGTATCAGACGTGTGATGTTAAGGTGTGATGTCACAACAACACACTCTGCACAATGGACAGCAATAACAGTAAAATAACACCAAGAATTGTTGACCCAGTTCGGTTACAACCAACCTACTCTGGCGGCTACCAAGCCAGGGATGGAATTCACTACTTGTAGATATAATTTACAGACTCAACGACCCGTTGACAATCTCCTAAACTTATACTCTACTAATGACTTCCTACCTAAGAAACCACTTAGGTATGAGAACACCACTCAATCCCTTACAAACACTCAAAGAAACCACTTTGAGTACCCTTGATCTTACTTCACAGCTTCGATCAAATCACACAACTCTCTTTGCTTCACAGCTTTAGAGAGGACAGAAAAACAACACCTATTCTAACCCTAGAATAGTGTAAATACAAGCACTTTAAACAAACTCTAGACACTAAGCCTTCTGCTCTTGATCTTCTGAATGTTTTCTGTACTTTTTCCTTTGGTCTTGTGCACTTTATATAGCTCCTGAATTGGGCTTGGACTTGTCACAATATTTGATCAGATTTGTTAATTAAAACTGAATCTTTAAAACAGATTTTATCCCCAAAATCTTTTTAAATCTTCAACCTTTTAATTCTCCAACAGACCTGCAATCAAATCTCCCATGTAACAGAAAATATCTATCCCAAGATATTCTCATCCAATGAGTCAACCACTCTCCACAATTCCAGCTAATACGCGTACCCTAATAACCTGCTGTTGTTATTAATTCTGCAGGTCTGATGTTACAACATCACCTGTGTGACATCAGACATCCAACTTCAGCACTTAACTACTTAACACAGCCCAGTGTTAAGACTTCAATGTTACAACATCAGCACCTTGACATCAACATTGAATATCCTTTGTTTTACCGAAATTTCAGCCAATCCAGGAACTATCAATCTCCCCCTTTGGCTAATTTTGGCTAAAACAATCTCTGCACTCTGCAATCAACTTCTGCACTCTGCAATCAACTTCTGCACTCTGTACCTTCAGAGATTTCAGCAGCGGAATAATCTTCAATCATTTGAAACTCATTAGCAATAGTTTGACAATCTTCATTGTCTTCATTACTTGATCTGCTGCAGCACCATCTTCATTATTGACAACAACCAATTGGTGCTCCCCCTCTAAAACATGAACCAGCATCACAGCTGTTCAGTAGCTCACAATGTGCATCAATTTACTCCCCCTTGATACCTGCTTGGCTACACTCTTCAAATGTCAAAATATCTTCAGTCAAAACTCCCCCTTAATGCAGCAACAATTTATCAACTAAACTCCTTTTAGCAGCATCAACATCAATTTATCTCCCTCTTAATATCTGCATCACATTAGCAGCATATGGCAATAATCCTCTTGACTATCTTGGCTATGCTCTCCCCCTTTTTAGCCATAATTAGGCAAACTTCAGTTAGAAGCCCTATTAACTATAGTCAGTATACCCTAGCTCTCATTGTTAGCCTCTCAATTAGTAAACAGGCAAAACAAATCATAGAAGGAAACTAAAACCATAACCAGTGCATAAAACAGCACAATATTCAAATTACAAACCAAGCAAAGCAAAAACTGAACTAATACAAAACTAATATCTAAGGACAGCAGATAGAGATTAGTCTTCATTCGAGCTGGTACCATCAGCATCTTCTTCACCCTCTTCTGACCTGGAGTCCCCAGTGTCACCATTCCCATTGTCTTCCCCCTGTTCCAAGTCTTTAATCATCTGCTCAATCTTCATTTTCCTGTCAGTGCTGGTCTTGATAACCATATCAAGATCCTTGCAGGTTGCCCTTAATTCTTTAATCAGCTCAGATTTTGTACTGACCTTCTTAATCCCAGAGCTTGATGTTGTAACAATGTCTGGAACATGACTCCCAGCAAACAGTTTGGGATGCAAAGATAAAGCTGATTCCCTCCTACATGCTACCTCTGAGCTAGTTAAGATACCAGGATGTTGATCCAAGATCATTCCACATATAAGGGAAGGGAATGATATAGGCATTTTGATGGCATTGGTGGCACCATGCTTTACTACTTGATCAAATATATAACTTCCATAGTTGAGCTTGATCTTTTTCCCTACAACATAGATGAACCTTCCTAATCCCACAGTTATAGTGGTTTTGTGATTAGTAGGTACCCAGTTGGCCGCACCAATTCTGTGCAATATAGCATACTTGATACTGAGTTTGCTGGCTGTTAATTTATTTTTCAGTGGCCACACCTTAACTTGAGTAGCAGTAATCTCTCTACACACTTCATTATCAGTCACCTCCAGCTCACACTCCTCTTGGTCATCTCGTCCCAGATATTTATTGACAGTACCGGGAGAGAAGTCAATACACTGTCCCCTAACAAACACCTTCATGTAGTTCACACTTCTATTGTCAGAAATGTCTATGGGAATGTTCACGACAAATTCCTTAACAAGTCCACTATAGCACTTGGAGAATCTGGTCACAATCTTTAGAAGTCCAGCTCCATGAATGAGGTCCATAATTTCTTTCATCTCTAAGACATATTTTCCAAGCTCCCTTTCCAGAGCTAACCTTCTTTGGCACACAAACTTCCACAAAGATGCACTGCTCGCATAATGGAAGGATATGTTGTCCACTGGCATTTCAGGCACCTTATCTGAAATTCTCTTTAGAATAGTCTTTCTGACTGGTGTGATGTCATGGACATCTTCCTCAACTTCATCCTCAGACTCAGATTCTTCTCTAACCTTTCTCTTTTTGGAAGGTGTAACAACCTTACTCCAAGGTTTTGTGGGACCAACAGCAGTTCTCTTCTTTCCTTTAGTAGGCTTCTTGGGAGAGGATTCATTGGTCTTCCCTTTCCTTATCTGTAATCTCTTGGCAATACTTGGAACATCATTTCCAATGACTTCATTGTCAGATAAGTCATCCACATTGATCACCTCCTCACTCTTTTCTTTTTCAGGAGTAGTTCTATCATTAATTTCCTCATGCACATCTTCTTCTTCTCCTCCTCTTTCAGAATCCTCAATGACAGACACGGTAAGTCTATGAAGATCAGATTCTTCTCCTTGCATGTCTACCTTTTCTGCTGGCATCTGATTCAACGGTATAGAAATTCCTTTCACAGGTATTCCTTTGTCCAGTATTTTGGTTGCCAGATTACCCATACTCTTATCAACATCAAACTTTTCCACCACAGTTTGAGACGCGGATGACCTAGGTGATGATTTATCACTAAATAGGACACTGGTAACTAGCTTCTTTGTTTCACTATTTTTAAAAGTAGTTGCAGCCCTTTTTGAAGCAAGTTTAGAAGGTCTAGGTTTACCTGATTCTGGTAACATTACGGAGATGGGTTGAATATTCAGAGCTTCGTCTTCAGAGTACTCATTTGTAGAAACCCTAGCGTTATTCCGCGAAGAACTTTTAGAAGGAGAAGCTGTTTGCTTTGACATGGTTCCTTTGAGGGAGTACAGAGTAAGATGATTCTTCTTGTTGAGGGGGACGAACAGAAGAGAGATATGAGTTTTGATGAACCGTGATTTTGCTATATTATGAAATGAGGGTATGAGGTAAGGCGCCAGATGTTGTGTACTCTTTAAAGACCAATTACTAATTTTCTCCCTCCATACAGATTTTCCTTTTAAACAACTCACATCAGAACTTGTTAACTTTGAGTGACCTTTCAGCATCCTGATGTCATAGTCTGATGTTATAACATCAACTAGAACATTACTAGTTGAATCTCCTTCAAGAGTGGTCCACTGATAACAGTTGTCATTAGTTCTGGCACCCTTCATAACAATCTGATTACGCTCATCAGAAACCACACACTCATACTTAGTGTAGTTTACCTTGTAACCTTCATCACACAATTGGCTTATGCTGATCAAATTTGCACTTAAGCCATTGACAAACATAACATTGTCAAGTTCAGGTCTACCATCACCTTGCACTTTTCCAACTCCTGCAACAACACCTTTTCCTCCATTGCCAAATATGACCTCATGAGAGGGACAAGGTCTAAGATCATCAAACATGGATCTACATCCAGACATGTGCTTGGAACACCCACTGTCAAAATACCATGTTCCTTCTTTATCACCCATGTGAGCCAATAAACACTTCACCTTCTCCTTAGGTACCCATTGTTTAACAACTTTGGGCCTGTGTTCTCTCCATCTATTTTGAGGCTGAGGGTATCCATGCAGCTTGTAGCAAGAGTACTGCATATGTCCAAATCTTCCACAATAATAGCATCTCACCCTTTCATCTTTGAATCTTCTGCCATGATGAGATTGCCTATGCTGCCATCCATGATGTGGTCTCCTCCTACCATAACTGCCCTGCCATTTATTATGTTGATGTGTTCTCCCATAAGACGGCTGATAATGCTGTTTCCTGGATTGTCTCCCATGATGGTGTAGCTTTCTTCTTCCATATACATAAGGAACAACATTGGTGTATCCATACCCATAACCATACCAGTTGTCCTGATGTTGAGACATCTGATGAGACATATGCTGTTTGAATTGAGCAGCTTGCATGCTCTCATGGTATTGTGGGGGCATATACTGACTAGCTCCCTGTGGCTGCTTTCTCTTCTGATAGGGACCAGTCTTCTTCTTAGGTTGTGAAACATCAGCTTTCTTAGGGGTAGGACCCTGCTTCTTTGGCTGATGTTGAGATGAAGGTTGTGACACTTCCTTCTTTGAACCTGAAGTGCTTCCTTCTGAAGTTCCCTTGTCCTCAGCCACATAACCTATCCCAGCTTTATCTCCAGCAGCTTTTTCTGACTGAAGTATCTTGTCAAGGGTGTCTGTTCCACAGCTCAGCATCCTAACAGACTTGGTCATTTGATTAAGATGAGCTCTAACTAGCACCACTTCATTTTCAAGATTAGTCTTTTCATTCTCTAGCTGAGCAATCTGTTGCTTGTGGCACTTGTTTTCTTGACAAATCTCAGCACTCTTTAAACACAGCTCTTGATAGGTGGATGCCAACTCCTCATAAGTAACTTCTCCATCACTAGAATCATCATCAGAAACAACAGCTCCTGTTAAAGCTCTCACATGCTTTGCTGACTCGCCTTCACTTTCACTATCAGAGTCAGACCAGGAAACTGTCATGCCCTTCTTCTGCTTTTTCAAGAAGGTGGGACATTCTTTCTTGACATGTCCATACCCTTCGTACTCAAAGCACTGCACTCCTTTGTCTTGGGCAGTTTTCTCTTCATCCTTCTTGCTGGTGTCAGAAGTCATGTTCTTGACATTAGGCCTGGAGTTATTATTCATTCTCTTGAATACTTTGGTGAACTGTCTTCCCAACATCACTATGGCCTGAGATAAATCCTCCTGGGATTCAGAACTCTTTCCTTTATCTTCTTCATTATTTGACATCAGGGCTATACTCTTTGGCATCTTTTCTGGTTCTTCCTCATTCAACCCAAGCTCAAAGGTTTGAAGAGATCCAATGAGCTCATCTACTCTCATCTTGCTGATGTCTTGTGATTCTTCAATGGCAGTAACCTTCATCTTATACTTCTTAGGCAGGGACCTAAGTATCTTCCTCACAAGCTTTTCATCTGACATCTTATCTCCAAGAGCACTAGATGCATTGGCCAGCTCAAGAACACTCATGTGGAAATCATGAATAGTCTCATCTTCCTTCATCTTCAGGCTTTCAAATTTTGATGTTAAAATCTGAAGTCTTGACATCTTGACTCTAGATGTTCCTTCATGAGTAGCCTGCAAGATATCCCAAGCTTGCTTAGCAACTTCACAGATATTAATTAACTTTAAGATGTTCTTATCCACTCCATTGAAGATAACATTCAGAGCTTTGGAATTTCCAAGGGCAAGCTCATCTTCCTCCTTGGTCCACTCTTCTTCAGGCTTTAGCTTAGAGGTGCCTTCTTTATCTTTACCAGCATCATCCTTCTCAGACATGACAGGTGCTTTCCACTCTTTAATAACAACCTTCCAAGCCCTACTGTCCAAGGATTTTAAGAAGGTGGTCATCCTTGGCTTCCAATAGTCATAATTGGATCCATCCAAAATAGGGGGTCTGTTGACGAATCCTCCAACTTCTTTGTCCATCTTTTCACCAGAAAGTAACTTCCCTAGATCTCACCTAGAGACAGACAGGATGCCTGCTCTGATACCAATTGAAATTCTGGTATCAGACGTGTGATGTTAAGGTGTGATGTCACAACAACACACTCTGCACAATGGATAGCAATAACAGTAAAATAACACCAAGAATTGTTGATCCAGTTCAGTTACAACCAACCTACTCTAGGGGCTACCAAGCCAGGGATGGAATTCACTACTTGTAGATATAATTTACAGACTCAACGACCCGTTGACAATCTCCTAAACTTATACTCTACTAATGACTTCCTACCTAAGAAACCACTTAGGTATGAGAACACCACTCAATCCCTTACAAACACTCAAAGAAACCACTTTGAGTACCCTTGATCTTACTTCACAGCTTCGATCAAATCACACAACTCTCTTTGCTTCACAGCTTTAGAGAGGACAGAAACATAACACCTATTCAAACCCTAGAATAGTGTAAATACAAGCACTTTAAACAAACTCTAGACACTAAGCCTTCTGCTCTTGATCTTCTGAATGTTTTCTGTACTTTTTCCTTTGGTCTTGTGCGCTTTATATAGCTCCTGAATTGGGCTTGGACTTGTCATAATATTTGATCAGATTTGTTAATTAAAACTGAATCTTCAAAACAGATTTTATCCCCAAAATCTTTTTAAATCTTCAACCTTTTAATTCTCCAACAGACCTGCAATCAAATCTCCCATGTAACAGAAAATATCTATCCCAAGATATTCTCATCCAATGAGTCAACCACTCTCCACAATTCCAGCTAATACGCGTACCCTAATAACCTGCTGTTGTTATTAATTCTGCAGGTCTGATGTTACAACATCACCTGTGTGACATCAGACATCCAACTTCAGCACTTAACTACTTAACACAGCCCAGTGTTAAGACTTCAATGTTACAACATCAGCACCTTGACATCAACATTGAATATCCTTTGTTTTACCAAAATTCCAGCCAATCCAGGAACTATCATGTACAAAGCCCAAGATTGAGGCTGAAAAGAGGATTGACTCTGTTGAGGATATTTTAGGTGTCTTGTACAAAGCCCAAGATTGAGGCTGACCTTACTGGGGAAAATCATTATACAAAGCCTAAGAGGATGCTGAAAAGAAGATTGATTCTGCTTAGGGATATTAATTCTCAAAGCCTAAAAGAAGGCTGGGAGGAATTGACTTTGCTGAGGAAGATATTTATCCAGAGCTTAAGAGAAGGGTATGAATATTTTGACTTTGTTGGAGAAAGTTTATATATGTCTTGTACAAAGCCCAAGAGCGAGGCTGAAAAGATGACCGACTCAACAAGAGAGTGCTTATTTATGTCTTGTACCAATCCCAAGATTGAGGCTAAAAAAAGGGGTAACTCAACAAGAGAGTGTTTTAAGAAAGAAGATTGACTTAATAAAAGAGTGCTTTTGAGGTTAACTCTGTTGAGCAAAATAATTATACAAAGCCTAAGAGGAGGATGGCTTCTGCTGAGGATTATTGAGATCCAGAGGCAGGTCCAAGTCGGGGGATCAACTCTTGCTGAGGTTTACAGAAGAGTTGAGGTATCAGATGCCTTGAGGTTATGATTTGGGATAGTGTCATGACCCTAGCTGGGGAAATTTGGAAGAAAGTTTGAATTTTTGAACCTACAGAGGTTTTAACTCTATTGGAGATTAATCAAATGACCAGGTTTTTTTCTATGTTTGTAGGGAACTTGAGAATGTCTTTGAGGTCCAAGAGGAGACTAGACTGTCCAAGTCTACTGGTATGGAAGAGTTTATCTTTGTATGATGCCCAAGAGGAGGCTGGTGTTTTAAGGGATAAGAATCAACCCTAAATTGGTCTGAGATTCGACTCTGGAAAGACTGCTCTAGGAAAGGATGACTAAGTTCTGTCCTATACCTTTAAGAGGTCTTCAAGGTCCTTGTATTAAGCCCAAGAGAAGGCATGAGAACTTCTAAGATGCCGGTGGGTCCTTGTACAAAGCCCAAGAAAAGGCTGGGATGCTTTTAGGAAGCATGTGGTCCAAACTTAAGAAAACTTCAAGAAAAGTTTCACCAGGAATAATCTTTTCTTTAGTGAACAGTTCTAGGGGTTGCAGAAATTCAAGAGAGGTTTCACCGGGAATTAGTCCTCTCTGGGGGAAATGAACTTCTTTGACAATTTCTAATAGTGCCAGTCTGAGAAAAGTTTCACCGGGAATAATGCTGTTCTCTTTGTTCCATATTGTTTAAGCCCAAGAGAAGGCAAGACTGTATCTAGAAATTCCTATAGGGGACTAGTTTTGACTGTATTTAAGAGTGACCAACTGGCTTTACCTAATTCTAAACTTAGTTGTCGGGGAAAACTCTAAGCAGGTGTACAAGTATATATACAGTTGATATATGACAAGTATTTAAAAGGATATGAAAGAAGGACTTACAGGTGAGCAAGCTTCCAGCAATACAGACAAATATATATATATATGAAAGCATGTAAAGGAAGCTGATAAAACTTACAGGCGAGCAAGCTTCCCTTGTAACAGCTGTATGGTTAGTTGTTCAAGAAATTAAAGAAAATTTTGATAACAACTATGGATTTTAACCTAAATCAAAAGGGAAGTTGTTTTTGAAAAGATTGTTGGGGCTTATACTCAAGGAGAGGCCCAGGTGAAAACAGTAATCGTACCGTTGATCTGAAAAATTGTATCGGGACTTATATAATGACTGAGGCCCAAATTATTGTATTTACAAAGAGGTTGGGTCTTACACTCTGTCAGAGGCCCAAAAGTTTATTTTGTACAAGAGATGGGGCTTACAACTCAAGGAGACGCCCAAATATAACAGTGATCGCACCGTTGTTCTGAAAATTGTACTGTGAATTATACAATGACTGAGGCCCAAAATTATTTATGTACAAAAAGGGGGGTTGGGTCTTACACTCTATTAGAGGCCCAAAGTGTATTTTTAAAAAGAAAGATGGGACTTACAACACAAGAGGAGGCCCAAATGGTTTTTGTTTAAAAGGCGACGACCGCGCCGAGATTTTAAAATCGCAGTGGGACTTATACAATGACTGAGGCCCAAAAAGGTTTATATTTACAAAGGGGTTGGGTCTTACACTCTATCAAGAGGCCCAAAGTGTTTGAAAATTTAAAATCGAGAGGAAACCCTAATTTTAAATAAAAATGTCATTTTTCAAAGGAAATTAAATGAAAAAAATGATATAAAATACCAAATATATTCAAAAACAAGTTGTACACTTTGAAAAATATCTTGAAAAATCATGTTTTATTACATGAAAGTTTGAAATTCAATTGGTTTTGAAAGATCAAAGTGGGAATTTCATTTAAAAATGTTTAAAACAAATAAAAATGAAATAAATCACAAAATTTCTAATTATATTAAAAAGTAATATAAATTGGATTTTTTTTGTAAAATAAAATATTTAAACATTTTTGTGAATTTTGAGAAAAAAAATCAATTTAAAAACACAAATATTCAGAGAGAAATTAATTTTTGAATCAATTAAACAAAATAACCAAAATTCAAAAAATTCAAATAATTTGAATTATGGCGCCAACGGTCACCTTCTTCTTCCTCGTGACCGCACCATGGATGATTTGCGTTTTCTCACTTTTCTCTCTGATTACTCAATGGTTTTGCACGATTCAAACACCAATCTTGTTCGTTTTTGAACAAGGATCACAACCATATAGATTAATTGCATTTATATTAAGCATGGAGTGAGAAATCAGAAGATAACCTCAAGAACCCTAATTTCAGCATGAACATAATGAAATTCCATACACGATTGATTCATGGCAATTGATTGAGGGTTATTACTCTATATACATGTAGGAACAAGATGGTAACTCGCAAATTCATTTATGATGCATGGAAAATAGAGTTTGAAGGTGCCAGGCTTACCTCTTGCAGCTGGTGATTGAGTTTGGTGATGGAGGTGTTGCAGCTAGGTTCCAATGATCTAGACAGCTTCCTTAGGTGCCATGGAGTGTGTTTGAATGCTTGGAGTGGATTGAAATGAGCTGGAACTGGTTGTGGTACCTCAACTGCAACTCTGTCAAGAACTTGAGCAATTGGTCGGTGATTTTGTGAATCTGATGTTCCAGATGTGATTTTGTGTTATGGATCACTCATACATGATGTTTATGAGGTATGTGTGTGTGTGTGTGTGATTGGTTTGGTTGGAATCGTTCTGAATCTCAAAACCCGATAGTGACTTGAGTTAGAAGGAAAAAATGGAGTGAAAGGGAGATTTTGAGGAAAGCATCAGTTTGGGTGCTTTGGTGTACTCAAACTGATCACAATAGAGGTCTATTTATAGTGTGCCAAGTTTGTTTTAGCAGCAATAGTATGTGGCAGCTTGTCATACCCCAAATTTTGACCACTAAGATTTCCCATCATTGTGAAAATCATCATCACAATATGGAGGAACCATCATACTTCATCAGTCTCCCCAAAGATGGGTGATCATCCACTACAATCAAAATTAGGGTTTCAAGCCCTCTCAGAGCCTTAGACAAAGGATCAATCAAGGAATGACATGATCTTCAACTTGTCTAACCTCTCAAACATCCACAATGGATCAAAAGGACTCCCACTTCAAGGATCAAGCACAAGGATGTTCCCTTCAAGGTGGATCAAGTCTCAAGATCGACAGTGTCACCAAATTAGGGTTTTGGTCAACCAGGGCCTCCAGATGGAAATTTTTCATCTGGGCACAAGCCAATGATCCAAAACATAACCTAATATACTTCATGGGCCCTCATGGACCCAATCATCAAGTCAATTTTGCCTCAGGGGATGCATTCATCAAAAATCAGGAATTAGGGTTTCTTGACCTAATTCACTCCTAAGTTGACTTTTAGGGAAAATCATGAGCCAAGACCTTAAGAGAGGGTTTGAGGGTCTCTAATATACCATATTGATCCATTTGGAACAATGGATTAATCCAAGAAGCTTGAGCAACAAGTCTCAATTTCATCTGCACCACAATTAGGGTTTCGCGAGGAAAGTCAACTGTAACTTTGACTTTTGACCAGGACATGCTCCCAAGCCCTAAGACATGATTCAATATACCCTATGACACCCATGGAACATGTCCATCAAGTTTGATTTAGGTCAAGGACATGATTTCATGAAGAATTGCACATTTTAGAATTCATCTGATAAAAAGTCAACTGTGCACAAAAGTCAACTTTGACTTTTTGAGATTTTTCACCAAATTGGATTTTTTAACCCTAAAATGATGTTAATGTATGATTTGAATCATCATTCATCAAGAAAAATCAAATAAAGTGGGATAACTTGTAAAAGGGGTAACCATAAAAACTTAGAAAAATTTCTAAGTTATGGAAAAAGTGACACTAATGTGCCAACTTTGGAGGACCATAACTCCTAAACCACAAGGCCATTGTTCCCCATTCAAAGCTTGATTTGTATATCACATTGCCCTCTACAAAAGCTTCATACTGACCTATGTCCAAATTCCTCATGGATTTTGAGTTATGGAGTGATCAAAATCAAGAAAAGTCACTTTGTTCCAACACTTGGTGAAAATTTCACTAAGTCAGATTTTACCTTACTTTTTGCCAAATGTAGGGGGATTTTTCACTTGGATTCAAAAGATATCAAAACCAAACATGTTCAAACAGTTGTTGTATCATGTAAGGGCTTTCCAAAATGGCTAAGAACATTACCAAAATTAATTTGAGTCATGAGATATGACATTGGCAAGTTGCCTTGCTGAAATCTGCCAAGGCAAGGCAGATTTTTACACTTTTGGTCGATTTTCCAAAATCAGCCAAATCCAAATGCTCCTACCCACTTGGACACCTCTGAGGATTGAATCTAAAAGGGATAATCACTGAGCCAAGCCTCCAAAGTCTTTGGAACAAGAAATAGCATGTTGAACCTAGAATTGCCAAAATAGGGACAAGACTCCAATTTTGGATTGGAGCATTCAATGGAAGCATCAAGGTGGCATGGACTGAGCCATTCTCAACTGAATTCAATCAAGACTTATCCAAGACCAAGGGAACCAGCAGCCTGTGCCCTAACCTCTAGTCAATGACTAGAGGAGACTTGGATTTTCATTTGCCAACATTGGCCAAACCTACTCAGCAGTTTCCATTCACTATTCCTTGCAAAACAAACTTGCTCTACTATAAATAAAACTCAATTGTGATCAGTTTGAGTACACCAAAGCCATCAAATAGATGCTTTCCTCAAAATCTCTTCTTTCACTCCAATTTTGCCTTCTAAGGCAAGTCACTATCGGGTTTTGAGTTTGAGAGCTTTTCCAATCAAACCAATCACACACACACCTCATATACATCATATAGAAGTGATCCAAACACTCACATAACATCTGGAACCCAGATTTCACAAAATCACCAGCCAATTGCTCAAGTTCTTGACAGATTAGCAGTTGGGGTACCATCTCAAGTTACAGATCATTTCAATCCATTCCAAGCATTCATACATACTCCATGGCACCTAGGGAAGCTATCCAGATCATTGGAACCTAGCTGTAACACCTCCAACACAAATCACGATCACCAGATGCAAGTGGTAAGCATGAGCTCTTCTAACTCTATGATCCATGCAATTTTTGCTGCACAATAATTTGGCCATATGTTCATAATCATGCATGGAATGTTTCCCCTCAATTAATTGCATTGTTTGAATCGTGTATCAAAAATCCTAGCCTTCATGCAGAAATTAGGGTTCTTGAGGATTTTTCGTGATTTCTTGTTTTATGCTTAATTTAAATGAAATTAATTGTCATAGACATGATCGTGAGGTTGAAACGAGTTGATTGGTATGTGGATTACATGATATAATCAAGTATTCAGTGAGATTGGAGAGAAAATGCAAATCTGGGTAAACCCAGAACACGCGCGTGTTCTTGGTGTGTTCTTGGCGCCATTTTCATAAATTCAAATATTTGAATTTTCTGATTTTATTTAATTGATTCAAAAATTAATTTCTCTATGAGTTTTAATGATTTTGAGTTGATTCTTTTTTTAATAATTCGCAAAAATGTTAAAATATTTTATTTTCCCAAAAAATCCCCAAAATATTATTTATTTTGTATAATTGATATTTTTGCAAAGAATTAATTTTTTAATTGTTTTTAACATTTAAAATATTTTTTCCACCTTGATTTTGCAACTTTTAATGCCTTCTAATTATTTTGTAGGTCAATACTTAATTTTTGAAGCATTAATCCAAGATCACAATTTGTTTTCCATATGTTAAACAATTTTGATCATTTTAATTGAATTTTTATTCAATTAAATACATTTTTGAAAACAAATTAGGGTTTTTGGATTAATTCAACCCTCATAAATCATTTTCAAAACACTTTGGGCCTCTAATAGAGTGTAAGACCCAATCCTTTTTTTGACCAAATCATTTTTGGGCCTCAGTATATTGTATAAGTCCCGATACCGTCAAAAACAAACGGCGCGATCGTCGCCTTTTCAAAACAAAAAACCTTGGGCCTACCCTCGAGTGGTAAGACCCATTTATTTTCTTAAAACTCCTTTGGGCCTCTATTAGAGTGTAAGACCCAACCCCCTTGTACAGAAAACTTTTTGGGCCTCATTCGTTGTATAAGTCCCTCTGTACATTTTCAAATAAACGACGCGATCGTCGCCAGTTTAAAATTAAACATCTGGGTCTCTCCTTGAGCTATAAGACCCATTCAAAACTTTTGGGCCTCTAATAGAGTGTAAGACCCAATCCCCTTTTAACCAAAAACAACTTTGGGCCTCAGATATTGTATAAGCCCCTTTGCGTTAAAAGAAAATCTCGGCGCGATCGCCATATTAAACGAAAAACAAACCTTGGGCCTACCCTCGAGTAGTAAGACCCATTTCTTTTCTTTTAAACTTTTTGGGCCTCTTGAGAGAGTGTAAGACCCATCCCTTTGTACAGAAAACATTCTTGGGCCTCAGTCACTTGTATAAGTCCCTCTGTACAAATTCAACAGTGCACTCACTGATAAAACCCTGGGCCTCTCCTTGAGCTGTAAGCCCCAAAATCTTTCTTTTTCAAAGCACTTTCTCCTTTGATTTTGAAATATACTGTTAATTTCAATCTTTCTTTGTTGAACAACTAACCAAACAGCATGGAAGCTCTACAACGGAGTAAGTGTTTATCCACTTTCCTTTACCGCTTTCATATACATATAACTGTATTGTGGGGCTGTTTCACTGTAAGTCTTCTTTCATAAACTCATATCAACTGTGTAATAATATTATAGATATTTAGAGTTTCCCCGGCAACTACGTCTAGCATTAAGCCTGTTGATCACTCTTAAATAGTCAAAACTAGATCCCCATAGGATTACCAGACACAGTCTTCCCTCCTCTTGGGGTTAAACAATATGGAGACATGAAAGGCAGCATTCTCGGTGAACCCTTTCATAGACTGTCACTCGTAGAAGTTGTCAAAGAAACTCTATTCCCCAGAGATGATCTTTTCTCCGTGAATGGCATCTCTTGAGTTTCTTCCAAATTCTCAAACTTTCCTGGCTTGATCTATTCTCGGTGAATGGCATGTCTTGAATTTCTCGGGGTTTGGGGACCCACAGGCTTCTTAAAAGCACTTGTCAAGAAACTCTATTCTCCAGAGATGATCTTTTCTCTTTGAATGGCATCTCTTGAGTTTCTTCCAAATTCTCGAACTTTCCTGGCTTGATCTATTCCTCGTGAATAGCCTGTCTTGAACTTCTCGGGGTTTGGGGACCCATCGGCTTCATAAAAGCATCGGCCTCCTCTTGGGCATCGTACAAGGACCCACAGGCTTCCTAAAAGCAACCCCGCCTCCTCTTGGGCTTAGTACAAGGACCCTACGGCTTCTTAGAAGTATTCACAACCTCCTCTTAGGCTTCATATAATGATCTCTTCCTCCGAGAATGATAGCCTCCTCTTGGGCTTCGTACAAGGACCTCTCGGCTTCTTAAAAGCTTCCAGCCTCCTCTTGGGCTTCGTACAAATTGTCCCGACGACCTCCTCGAGGTATAGGAACAAAACTTAATCATCTGCATAGAACAGTCCTTTCAAAGTGTCTACTACTGTTTCTCAAAGCATAGTACAAAAGATGAAACTCTAGACTTGGACAGTATAATCTCCTTGAGTCTCAAAGACATTCTCAAGTGACCCCTTTGTTAAATGGGAAGAAAACCCGTAGACTCGGACAGTCTCAATACCCTTCGGATTTCCCACTTCCTTAAAGAACTAGAATATCCCTGGTCCTTGACTCAAATCCTTGAGTACAATGTTGCTCATATAAGAACTGATTTTCTCTTTCAAAATCAGTATACTGGACCTGTCACTCAACTGAAACAGTCACCATAGCCTCCTCTTGGGCTTTGTACAATGATTCTCCCTAGCGGAGTAAAACAACGTTTAGCCTCTCTCTCGGGCTTTGTACGAGACACATAAGAGACTCCCTCGTTGAGTCAATCACCCCTTTCGCCTCCATCTCAGGCTTTATATGAGATACAACAAGGTTCTTATTGAGCCAAACAAATTTCAGCCTCCATCTCGGGCTTTGTACGAGATACAAAAACTCTCTTGTTAAATCAAATAGCCTTCATCTCGAGCTTTATACGAGATACCAAAAGATTTCCTCGTTGAGTCAAAACCTTTTAGCCTCTCTCTCAGGCTTTGTACGAGACACATATTAGCCTCCTCTTAGGCTTTGTATAAGAAAACCACTGGTTGATCCAATCAACCTTTTAGCATCAAAGATGTGCCTCGTTCACAGTACAAAAACATCAACAACTCCTTCCCCTTCATCTAATTGCTGTAAGCGGCAAGCCTTTGGATCATCTACATCCATGCCACTGTCCCTCTTTTAGCATGAGAAATTCCTAAGAAAAGATAGCATTGCTCAACACTGAGTTAAAGTCTTCTCCTTCAGGTTAAAATCCCCTTTAAAGGAAATTATGGCATTGCCGGATTCACAAATCCCGGTTAAAGTAATTCTCCTTTATAAACAGTTGTGACATACAGACCCTCTTTAGAGATGACAAATTCTCTCTAAAGGCACCATCTTTAGCTTCACATCTTGGGCTTCGAACAAGATACAAATAAACTCTCCAGCTTCATATCTTGGGCTTTGAACAAGATACAAACCACCTTTCGCTTCACGTCTTGGGCTTTGAACAAGACACCAAAACAACCATTTCCTCCCATAGAATAGGAGGAACTACGAACGCTCCGATTTCCCTATTTCGGTAAACGGGAATACATAGGCATAAGATTGAAATAAAAGATCTTAGCGAGCACACTATACAAAAACCCAAAATCCCATACTCTCACATATCTATCAAGAAGCATCCGTCCTAACATCTAAACCTCCCGCCACTTTTAAAAAAATAAACCCGATAGAGACCCTGAATCTTTGTAGCATCTGTAACCTAACAGACCGCTGTTTAACCTCAGTTTGCAAGCAGGGTTAATTTGAGACATCTATTTCCCTTCCTTCATCAGCTTTAATAGGATAAAAAATGAATCGAGCTGTAGACACCAAAGGGCGATAGCGCTTCGCAACCGCGTCCAAAATCACTCGCTACAGAAAAATGGCGACTCTGCTGGGGAATGCGTCATTAGGATCTATCTCACCTTTGTAGCAAGATCTTGTTCTCTTCCCATCTATCAGGTGGAAACTTTAAAAGTAGTGCCCACCGTGGGGCCCCTCTAACCTTTTTTCTCTTCTCTTGTGTGAAAACCACAGATTGGGGCTTCCGCCGGGGAACCCATTTTCTGTCAGGAACTTAGGATTCATAGCTTTAAAGATCTAGGATGATTAGGACAAATATATATACTGCTTTTCCTAATTGCTATACGTGTTTATTTTTCTGCTAATGGGAATGCGTGTGATGCCGCATGTGGAAAGATTGAGTATACACTTAAGATAAGTGATGGCGACGAGGTCGACCATCAACCTCAATGGAGGCTGACCAATGCAACCCATTCCCTCTCCTAGGCAATGGGTCGATTGTGATGTCTGAGAAGCTGAGGAGCCAAACCCTTTTGTAGTGCGGAAACTATCAGAAATAGTTGTCACGCGATACTACCCTCATTTGAGGCTGGTGATCTATTCTCGGTGAATGGCACTTACTCTAAGATTGCTTTACAACTCATTGGCGATCCGCTTGTTTTTCTGCTTTCCTGGGAGGAGCTGATGATAATGAGTACAGGTACAAAAATCACCGTAGTATAAACCTTTGGGGATGGGTAGAGCCTTGACTTCATGACAACGACCCTTTGACCCCATGTTTTTCTATGTTTTTGTGTGCTGCATTCATGCATTCATCTAAAAAACATTAAAACAGCAAAAAATTTCTCTTCTAGTCTCTCTGTTTTTCAAATTAAACTAAGACTGTGATTGCAAATATCAGAGAAAAGGATTGCGCTAATGGATTTCGGTAGAAGGAGAACTCATACGTACACCTTCAGGATTCCAAGGTTAGAGGATTTGAGAGGTTTGGCGAGGATGATCACAAACCAAGAGGCCTTCAGAGCCAAGCACGGAGGTTTGCTATCGCTGCTAAGAGTCCATGTGATTGAGGGAATCATGGATGCACTCATTCAGTTTTACGATCCGGTTTATCACTGTTTCACATTCCCGGATTACCAGGTCGCACCAACGCTGGAGGAGTATTCTCATTTGATTGATTTACATATCACTGATCAAGCTCCATTTTCTGTACTAGAAGAAATTCCAAAGAATCAGACCATTGGAAGATCAATTCATTTGGATGAGTCAGAGGTCAGGACTCACATGACTACCAGGGGTGGCATATTAGGTTTTCCAGCCCAGTTTTTGACAAAGAAGGCTCTGTACTTCGCTAGTATCGGAAACGTGACTGCTTTTGAAAGCATCTTTGTTTTACTCACCTACGGGTTATTTTTGTTTCCCAACATTAATAACTTCGTCGACATCAATTCCATTAAGGTTTTTCTCATTGGAAACCCTGTACCAACTTTGCTCGCAGATGCGTATCATTCTGTACACTTGGGAAATTTGTACAGCGGAGGGGAGATCCCATGCTGTGTACCTTTGCTTTACAAATGGTTTATCTCTCACTTGCCTAAGTCTGATGCTTTTTGGGATTGTAAGAGTGCCTTGCGCTGGTCGCAGAAGATCATGTCTCTCACCAACTCTGACATAGATTGGTGTAATAGGATCTATGATGGAATCAGAATCATTGATTGTTGTGGAAACTTCCCCAACGTACCCCTTATAGGAACTAAGGGAGGAATCAACTATCATCCGATATTGGTTCACCGTCAGTTTGGATACCCGATGAGGCATATTCCGCTGAATGCTCATCTGGAAGGTCTTTTCTTCAAAGAAGGAGAAAACGACAGAGCACTAAAGATGGAAATAGTGCACGCTTGGAAACACGTTCATAAGAAAGGACGAGAGTCTCTGGGAAAACCAGATTGTGTCTCGGTGGAGCCTTATCTCCATTGGGTACAAACTAGAGCTCTCAAGCTAAAAATGCCTTATCCTCGTTACGGAATTCTTTGGCTGAGGGAATCTGTCATGTACTTCATGACGGAAACTGAAAAGCTTCAGGTTGCTCTCAACAAAGCTTAAAAGGAGAGAAGGTCTTGGAAGAACAAGTACCGCACCATCGACGTAGAGTGCATCAAAATACAGTAACTACTGAAAGAGAAAGATGCTCTGATTGAAATTTTGGAGCAACATGCTGTAGAGAATCAAGATGACCAAAGGAATTTGCTCGCTCCTTTCACTTGGCAAAGGAATGACAACCCGAAAACGGCCCAAGAGCCCCGGTCAAAGAAAAGGAAGATACTAGAATCAGCACCCGAGTTCTCTCGGGACCCATTAGCTTAGGTTTCTGTTTCTGCACTTTGTAATCTACTGTATTTCCATTTCTGTAATCCTTTGAATTCAATAAAAAGGGGTACCGTTTGATGTTTGCAATCTAATTGTCAAAGTTTATTTTGATTAAACCAAAAAAACAATTAATATAATCATTGCATTCATCATTCTCACATCGCGTATTCTTCTTACTTACGAATCTCACGTTTGTGTCTCGGTTCTAGAGTCAAACTGTCTCATTCATACAATACTCGGGCCAATCGTCAGAAAAAGATGGATGATCTTGAGGAAGAAAACAGAGAGTTGAAGGAAGAGATCGAAGCTCTGAGAGAGGATATGAGAAAGCTTCGTAACGACATGTAAGCCATGGCAGAAGCTCAGCTACAAAGGACTGTGATCTCAGAGATCACCTCAACGCCCATAGTGGAGAAGTATGATCCTAGGTAAAAAATGCCAAAAGATCGTCCTTGGGGCAGGCCTGTTAACTATATCCCGGAAGGATATGTTCCGCCGATCACTGAAGATCAGGGAATCACAACAGAAGCCGCTGGGCCTGAAGGTTACAAACTTCGGGAAAGTGAAGATGCTAGGGGCATACTGAAGACTCCTGAAGGTTACAAACTTCGGGAAACGCCAAGATTTACTGCCGTAGTCACGGTCCCACCCCCTGTGGTGCACACTGTCCCGGAAGGACAGATTCCACCGATACTTTCTGGTAAAAAGGAAACTATGTTTGACCGAATGGATGAATTCCAGGAACAGTTCTTGGAAATGCAGAAGGAACTGCAAGCCATTCGCGGTCAGGATCTATTTGGAAAGGACGCCGCAGACCTCTGCTTGGTCCCCAATGTGAAAGTCCCGCACAAGTTTCAAGTGCCCGACTTTGAAAAATACAAGGGTAACTCTTGCCCTCAGAGCCATCTGGTGATGTACGCTCGGTGAGTGTCAGCTCAGACGGAGAATCAGGACCTACTGATTCATTACTTTCAGGATAGTTTAACCGGTACCCGCCTTAAAATTGTACATGGGTTTAAACCGCGCCACGATCAGCACCTTCAGAGATCTTGGCACTGGCTTCGTCCAACAATACAAATACAATTTGGACATGGCACCGGACAGAGATCAACTCAGATCAATGTCACAAAAGGACAAGGAAACCTTTAAGGAGTATGCTCAAAGGTGGCGTGAAATTGCCGCTCAAATTTTTCCACCTCTTGAGGAAAAAGAGATGACAAAGATCTTCTTAAAAACCTTAAGCTCATTTTACTATGACCGAATGGTTGCCAGTGTACCCAGTGATTTCACCGAGATGGTGGGCATGGGCGTACGTCTTGAGGAAGCCGTCTGAGAAGGACGTTTGGTAAAAGACACTGGATCGACGAGCGGTACTAAAAAATATGGTAGTGCTCTCCCTAAGAAAAAAGAGCAAGATATTGGGAATATCTCTCTCGGAAAGCAAAGGTGGCGTTATCAGCCAGTAGCAGCTGTAACTCCTGCTATCAGCCCTGTGCCTATTCCTACGTATCAACCTCAGGTTACGCAGAGCCAACCTGATCAGCAAAGGACACAACAGCCTCTTCAGCAGGCTCGTCCTCCATATAACAACAATCGTACAACATGACCATCAGGGTTTGATCTTATACCTATATCGTACGCAGAACTATTTCCGTTACTACTGGCTAAGGGGCACATTCAGACTAAGTCTCCTCTTACAGTGCCAGAAAATCCGCCTTTTTGGTTTAAGGTGGATCAGACATGCCCTTATCATCAAGGAGGATCAGGGTATAACATTGAGAATTGTCTCAATTTTAAATCCGACGTGCAAAAGCTTGTTAGGAGCGGGGTCTTATCCTTCAAGGATATAAATCCAAATGTTCTCACGAACCCGCTGCCTCAACACGAGAAGGCTGCAGTCAATTTGATAGAAGGAGAGACTAACAATGGCTATCAAATTCATGACGTACTCTTGTTGAAAACCAATCTAGTCAAGATGCATTGTAGACAGAGTGGATATGGCCATGTGCCACCTCATAACTATCATCAATGTGATATCTGCTCTAAAGACAACCAGGGATGTTCTGTGGTGCAAACAGCTCTACAGGAACAAATGGATCTCGGATGGATCCAAGAGCACCGAGTTCATGGGGTTAACATGGTCTACGCGAATTCTAACGTCATTCAAACCCACGACATCCGTGCGATGAATGTCAACTTGGTGGCAATGCACTCAAGGCAAAGCCAGTATCATAATCTGCTGCGGCACGATTACAGTTCCTGTCTGACTTGCTCGGTAAACAAACAGGGATGCTCTTTCATACAGGAGGCCCTCCAGCGTCAGATGGATCTTGGATGGATCCAAGACTACCATGATAGGAACCCTTATCAGATCAACATGGTTTAGATCTTTGATATTCGCGTGATGAATACCAACTTGGTAGGGTTAAATGCTGAGCAGGTCTGACTCGGATTCTTGATATCACATAATTATCACAACTGTAAAGCGGGTTGCGAAAACGATCGAGGTTGTACCCTTGTCCAGGAGGCACTTCAGCACTTGTTAAATCACTGGTGGATGCCAATCTATATGGATGAAGATACTCAGCAGATTAGTATCAGTAACAGGAATCCTACTCGGCGTCAGAGTCAGGATGTCCGACTCGTGGAAGCTAACCTAGTGAGGTTACATTGTATTCAAAGTGGGTGTGGCCAGGTGCCACCACAGAACTATGACAGTTGTAGCGTCTGTTCGGAAAGTAACCAAGGGTGTTACCTTGTGAGAGCAGCTCTTCAGGGTCAGGTGGATCGTGGAGAGATTCGTCCATATCCGGGTTCTGGACCCATCAACTGGAAGCCAAACTACCTTGCCAATCAAGTCGAGGATGTTGTCACAATCTCTGGTCGCCACAGGACCAGGGATGTTTTTGCCATCATCCCTCTACTTGACGAATCCAGAACTCCCAACTGGGAACAGATCGAGATTACTTACGATGGTCAGAAAAACCAGAAGGCTCCCGTAGTCATCTATCTACCAGGACCACTATCGTATGAATCAACTAAGGCTATCCCTTACAAGTATGGTGCAACAACAATTGAAAATGGAAAGGAAATTCCATTACCCTCCGTCGTGAATATTACAGACATCAGTCGTGTAACACGGAGTGGTAGAATCTTCAACCGAGGGGTTGGGGAACCTAACAAAGAAAAGGAACTTCAGACGGAAGCTCCTGATCTACCAGTCGGTCAATCCAGTAATCCCGACCTTTCGAAAAACAACGATGAGATGCTGAAGCTCATCCAAAGGAGTGAATATAACATTGTTGATCAACTGTTACAAACTCCTTCAAAGATCTCGGTATTATCACTATTACTCAGTTCAGAAGCCCACAGGGAGGCGCTACAGAAAGTCTTGGAGCAAGCCTTTGTGGAACAGGATGTAACAATCAGACAGTTCAATAGCATTGTCTCTAACATCACTTCCTGCAATAATTTGGGATTTAGTGATGAGGAATTACCCGAAGAGGGTCGCCGCCATAACATGGCGCTCAATATCACAGTTAACTGCCAGGACGATGCGTTGGCCAGCGTACTGGTAGACACAGGGTCAGCCCTGAATGTTATGCCGAAGTCCACTTTGATGCAATTATCATTCAAAGGCCCTCCGATGAGAATCAGCGAGGTTGTCATCAAAGCATTCGATGGATCCAGAAAAACAGTTATCGGCGAAGTTGATCTTCCCATAACTATGGGTCCTCACACTTTCCAAGTCACTTTCCAGGTCATGGACATCCGGGCAACATACAGTTGTTTATTAGGAAGACCTTGGATACATCAGGCTGGAGCGGTCACTTCGCCCCTCCACCAAAAGCTAAAGTTCGTTCAGAACGATCAACTTGTCACAATCTGTGGAGAACAGGCCTTTCTTATGAGTAACTTATCATCATCTACTTGTGTAGAACCCGAGGAGGTTATTGGGACGCAGTTCCAAGCACTGTCGGTGAGCAAGGACAATCAATCCCAAGGAGGAACCTCGATTTCCTCATACAAAGATGCTATCAAAGCGGTTGAGAGTATCGATACAATCGGATGGGGACAACTTGTCATTCCTAGTGACAATAAAATAAAGAAGGGTCTTGGTTTTTTTGCAACCTGTACCCAGACAGCTGCCAGCGATGGAAGTCTTCATCCCATTCAGAACTTCTTCCACAGTGGAGGTTTTCTTCACCCAGTCCCTCAAGCAGTCCATGCTATCAATGAGGAAGATCCCTCTGACACAGAGGAAGAGTGGAAGCCTTATCTTAACAAGGACGGTTATATGTCTCAGGACGAAATGCAGACTCCCTTCTGCTTTCCTGCACAGAGCCCGAGATTTATACCCCGGTCAGACGTCGAAATGATATACGGAGATTGTGATCCGGAAGGATGCCGTGCTCCGCCAAATTCATTAGAGTAGGACATTCTGATGAAAGACCAATTTGACTACAACTACTATGGCCCAATGGATGCTCTGCCAATGTGGCAACCTTATCCAGGAAACTTGGGGCTAGAAAGTCAGCCGAACAATGAAAATCAACTGAGTCTCATTAAACAGAATACCTGTGTCCCCACCATGTCATGGGATCAACACTCAGGTCATTCAGAGACTACTCAACATGAGGATGAATTTGCAACATTTGCAGGACTTGAATTCATCAACTATGCTTTTCCCGAGGTCAACGTCATCGAGAGATATGACTCCTCCAGTTCCAAAGAAGTTTGGGACACCTTGGGACAACCGAGTGGAAAATACGACTATATGGTCAAGTACACTGCTCTCGAAAGCTCTCATATCAGGCTCGAAGATATCCAGCCAATTGGATGGGGAGATACAGCTGAGAGCACAACTACTCTGCATAATGCAACAGAGGAATCCTCCTACGACAATTCTGCCTGGGAGACAGATTCCAATGATCCTGCTCCACCAAAAATCAGCTTCATTTCTGAAGATAAATCAAGGATGGTGCCAGACTTTGTGATTCACCGAGGAGTTCACCGCCAATGGGTTGCTGTCGATGTTCCGAAGGCCGTTCACCAGTCAAAGTAATTGCCATCTTTTAGCCTTTCACCCTGCCCAGGTGGAATGGATGTTTTGATAGGGCTCACTTTCTGTAAATTTCCCTCTTCTCTTTGTCCAAAGCGACAGAGTTTTGTTTTATAGGGTTGTAGTTTCAAGAATCGACTTATTCATTAATAAAATAACGTTGTTCTGTAATTTCTGCATTAATCACTGTTTTCTCTTTTAGCTTTTTTAGAAAATGGTAATCCTAAAAAACAATTTAAAAATAAAAATAAGCAGTAAAATAAAACACTGCACACACTTACATTTTCTCTATCTCTTCTAAACACGAATCATCACGTCATGCAGATTGCTTGTTTTAAACCCCGTTGAAACATACGATCCAATGCCTTCTCCCGACTTTGAGTTCCCGGTATTTGGGGCTGAAGAAGAAAATGGCGACAAAATTCCAGAAGAGATATCTCGATTACTCAGACAAGAGGAAAGGTCCATTGAACCTCACAAAGAACCGTTGGAAACGGTAAACTTGGGTTCGGAAAAAGAGAGAAAAGAAATCAGGATTGGGGCACTGCTCAGTCCAACTACCAAAGAGAGTTTGATAAAGCTTCTCAAAGAATTCCCCGATGTATTCGCTTGGTCCTATCAGGATATGCCAGGGTTGGATACCAGCATCGTGGAATATCATTTACCGTTAAGATCGGAATGTCCGCCAGTAAAGCAAAGGTTGAGACGGACTCATCCGGACATGGCCATCAAAATCAAAGAGGAGGTACAGAAACAGATTGACGCGGGTTTCCTCGCCACGTCAGAATATCTTCAATGGTTAGCCAACATTGTACCCGTTCCCAAAAAGGACGGAAAGGTCAGAATGTGTGTTGATTACAGGGATCTAAACAAGGCTAGTCCAAAGGACGATTTTCCTTTGCCACACATTGACATGCTGGTAGGCAGTACAACAAAGTTCAAAGTCTTCTCCTTCATGGATGGATTCTCAGGCTATAACCAAATCAAAATGGCGCCAAAAGACATGGAGAAAACTTCGTTCATCACCCCATGGGGCACCTTTTGTTACAAGGTAATGCCGTTCGGTTTGAAGAACGCCGGGGCAACCTATCAAAGGGCCATGACTACTCTGTTTCATGACATGATACACAAAGAAATTGAGGTATATGCCGATGATATGATTGCAAAATCAAAAACAGAGAGTGAGCACGTTGAACATCTGTCAAAGTTGTTCGAACGTCTAAGAAAATTCAAACTCCGCTTGAATCCCAACAAGTGCACCTTCGGTGTCCGTTCAGGGAAACTACTAGGGTTCATCGTCAGCCAGAAAGGAATTGAGGTTGATCCTGACAAGGTCAAGGCCATTCAAGAAATGCCTTCTCCGAAAATTGAAAAACAAGTCAGAGGATTCCTGGGACGTTTGAACTACATCTCCAAATTCATATTCCTTATGACCGCGACCTGTGCGCCGATTTTCAAATTACTCAAAAAGAACCAGGATTGCGTTTGGTCAGAAGATTGCCAAACCGCCTTCGACAGTATCAAGGAATATCTGTTGAATCCTCTGATTCTATCACCTCTAGTGGAAGGAAGACCGCTGATCATTTACCTCACAGTTCTAGAGGACTCAATGGTATGTGTACTTGGCCAACAAGACGAAACTAAACGGAAAGAGTCTGCCATTTACTATTTGAGAAAGAAATTCACCGACTGCGAAACTCGGTACACGATGCTTGAGAAAACTTGTTGCGCTTTGGCTTGGGCAGCCAAACGTCTTCGCCAATACATGATTTGCCATACTACTTGGTTAATCTCAGAAATGGATCCAATCAAGTATGTCTTCGAAAAGCCTGCTCTCACGGGAAGAATTGCCCGTTGGCAGATGCTGTTATCAGAATATGACATAGAGTACCACGCTCAGAAAACCGTTAAGGGAAGTATTTTAGCCGATCATTTGGCTCATCAACCGATTGCCAATCAAGAATCAATCGGGTTTGACTTCCCAGACGAAGATGTCATGTATCTAAAAATGAAAGATTGCGATGAACCGTTACCCAGTGAAGGGCCAGAACTAGGTTCCCAATGGGGACTTATCTTTGATGGAGCAGTTAATTATTATGGAAACAGAATTGGGGAAATCATTGTTACCCCTCAGGGTACCCACATTCCTTTCACCGCTCGACTTACGTTCAAATGTACGAACAACGAGGCCGAATACGAAGCATGTATCATGGGTCTCGAGGAAGCAATTGATTTAAGGATCAAAAACTTGGACGTATATGGCGATTCAGCCCTGGTTATCAATCAGATAAAAGGAGATTGGAACACATACCAATCAGGATTGATTCCTTACAAAGACTACGCAAGAAGGTTGCTACCTTTCTTCAACAGAGTCGAGTTTCATCACATCCCTCGTAAGGAGAACCACATGGCTGACGCTTTAGCCACTCTCTCTTACATGATTAGTGTAGGTCAATGGAATGACATACCTAAGATCGACATAACACGCCTTGAAAGGCCCGCTTACATCTTCACGATTGAAGCAGTCATAGAGGACAAACCTTGGTATCACGATATCAAATGCTTCCTTCAGAAACAAGAGTACCCATCAGAAAAGACAGGAAAACCCTCAGAAGATTGGCTGGAAACTTCTTCCTGAGCGGTGACATACTCTATAAGAGAAACTTCGACATGGTTTTGCTTCGATGTGTCGAAAGACCAAAAGCAGACATGCTTATGAAAGAAATTCACGAAGGATCCTTTGGCACTCATGCCAACGGACACACAATGGCGAGAAAAATCCTAAAATCAGGGTACTATTGGTTGACAATGGAATCCGACTGCTACAAGTACATGAGGAGGTGTCATAAGTATCAGATATACTTTGATAAAATTCATGTACCGCCATCACATCTCAAAGTTCTCTCTTCCCCATGGCCATTCTCGATATGGGGAATCGACATGATTGGCTTGATCGAACCTAAGGCTTCAAACGGACATTGGTTCATCCTAGTAGCCATCGACTACTTCACCAAGTGGGTCGAAGCAGCGTCATTCGCCAATGTAGCCCGACAAGTGGTGGTCCGATTTATCAAAAACAATATCATCTGTCGTTATGGTGTTCCAAGCGAGATCATTACTGATAATGGATCTAAATTGAACAACAAGATGATGAAAGAGTTGTGTGCAGAGTTCAAGATTGAACACCATAACTCATCTCCCTACCGACCCAAGATGAACGGAGCGGTAGAAGAGGCTAACAAGAACATCAAGAAGATCGTTCAAAAGAAGGTTGTAACCTACAAAGACTGGCACGAGATGCTACCCTTTGCGCTTCATGGTTATCGCACGTCTGTCCGCACTTCAACATGGGCTACCCCTTTCTCTCTAGTATATGGCATGGAAGCAGTGCTCCCCATAGAAGTAGAGATCCCATCAATCAAGGTATTGATGGAAGCTAAGCTCACCGAAGCTGAGTGGTGTCAAAGTCGACACGACGAACTGAATCTGATAGAAGAAAAGAGAATAACAACACTATGCCATGGTCAGTTGTATCAACAGAGAATGAAGAGGGCGTTTGACAAAAAGGTCCGACCTCGCATCTTCAGAAAAGGAGACCTCGTGCTCAAGAAGATACAATATTTTATCACTGATTCTCGGGGCAAGTGGACTCCGAATTATGACGGCCCCTATGTGGTCACGAAAGCTTTCTCAGCCGGCGCCTTGAGACTTGCAACCATGGATGGAGAGGAATTTGCCTACCCCACAAATGTTGATGTAGTCAAGAAATACTTCGCCTAAACTAAAAAAAAAACGTCTCGGTGGATTGAAAACCCGAAAGGGCGGTCCAGGCAAAAGTTAGAGACATAAAAAAAAATCATCCCGATGGATTGGAAGCATCATAGTACAATCCAGGCAAAAATTAGGGATAATGGCAAGTAACTATGTTCAACGGAGGCGAGTCCCTCAGCAGCAGCAGTTACATCATCCATCAGAAAAACTCCAGTCAAGGTCATCTTCGACAGAAGCTCAGAATGCCCCGAATTCCAAGTTGGTAGGAGGATAGCGGTCGTTATGTTTCAATGTAGCCCTTTTCCCTGTAAATTACCATTTTCTAACTTTGTAAATACTCTTTGGAATCACGCCTTTGGCTGATCTCCATCTTATCAATAAAATTTGAGCCCTTGTGCTTTTGTTTGTAATTCTTATTTGTTTTAGCTTTACAGAACGACATTTTAACATGATTAACGATTCTTGAAATAAAACAAAAATGAATTTACTTGTTAAAATTTTTTCTGCTTTTTAATAAAGACGACAATTTCTTTTGACTGTTGAACATCAGAAGAACATCGGTCGCTTCTCCAGAAGTAATCGAACCTCAAAGTGCAGAATCAAAGTACTCCTTCTAACCCAGTACGCCTGAATGAAGGGATCAACTGTGTCAGAGACCTTGTTTCGTCTGACACGCCTCGGCCGAGTTCTTATCTCCTAAGCCCGACCAACATAGCTCCCAACAGGGACTATCTTTCCTAAGCAAGGTGGAATTGCTATCTTGAACCAGCGATACTTTTTCGCCCCGCAATGGCCGCGTATCTAGTCATGTTCATCTTTTAGTTTGTGTGTCGCGTCAGTTTTGTCAGCATATACATACATACATCATGCATTATTGATTTGCATTCACATTTCATGTTGCATCACTATCACTCTAGTCGGTCTTGTCCCCTAGTGATAGAAGTTCTCTCAATCAAGTTATTAGTTCTTGCCTCGTCAGGAAACGCTGCGTTTGAACAACCTCTCCTCCAGTTTATTTCTGGAAGGAAGTTGGCCCTTGACCACTTTGATAACTTGAACCTCTGAAAAACCAGAGGAACTTTCAATCAGCATCACACTTCGCCATTGAAGATGATATCCTTGCTTTCCAGGATTAAGGAAAATCCACAGAGAAAGCCTCGTAATCAGAGATTAGGCAGCATGCCAGTTTTGCTCCGAAAAGACCGCTGATAAAAAGGTCCTCGACACCTCAAAATTGGACCCCATCATATGGAATTTCTCCGGGAAGATCCCAAGAAAAGTATGATGTAAGATCCCACGTAGAAGCAGCCTCTCAAGAGACTCGCTTTCCCCAGATAGAGTCGGTAAATGGCGTATCCAACAGAGAAGTTTGTGCAACTCTACAACTCAGACGACTGGGTTCCCCAGCAAGTATGACGTCAACTTTTTCCGTCAAATGGCATCTCCCCAGGAAAATTCGGCGAGAAGTTTGAGGAGAACCGCTACAAATAGCGTCCCTTGTCAATAAATTTTATTGACAAAAGAAACTTAGACCAGTTCCTTGGTAGGAAACCAGGATCGAGGGGAAGTTTAAATCAGAAACTAAGACCAGTTCCTTGGTAGGAAACCAGGATCGAGGGGAAGTTTAAATCAGAAACTAAGACCAGTTCCTTGGTAGGAAACCAGGATCGAGGGGAAGTTAACAAGAGAAACTAATACCAGTTCCTTGGTAGGAAACCAGGATCGAGGGGAGGTTTATCCCAAAAGGAAACTAAGACCAGCTCCTTGGCTGAAGACCAGGATCGAGGGGAAGTTTACCTTTTCTAAGCATCATCATTTAGCTAAAGAATATGAATACATAAGCTACCATTCATAACCACCATCAAAATTTTGGGTATTCCGATATTTAATCCTCTTGCACCCCGAATGCCCGAATACCTTCGTCATTCACACCTTCGTGTCCAAGAAGATTAAATAGGGGCATCTGTCATACCCTAAATTTTGACCACTAAGATTTCCCATCATTGTGAAAATCATCATCATAATATGGAGGAACCATCATACTTCATCAGTTTCCCCAAAGATGGGTGAGCATCCACTACAATCAAAATTAGGGTTTCAAGCCCTCTCAGAGCCTTAGACAAAGGATCAATCAAGGAATGACATGATCTTCAACTTGTCTAACCTCTCAAACATCCACAATGGATCAAAAGGACTCCCACTTCAAGGATCAAGCACAAGACTGCTCCCTTCTAGGTGGATCAAGTCTCAAGATCGACAGTGTCACCAAATTAGGGTTTTGGTCAACCAGGGCCTCCAGATGGAAATTTTTCATCTGGGCACAAGCCAATGATCCAAAACATAACCTAATATACTTCATGGGACCTCATGGACCCAATCTTCAAGTCAATTTTTCCTCAGGGGATGCATTCATCAAAAATCAGGAATTAGGGTTTCTTGACCTAATTCACCCCTAAGTTGACTTTTAGGGCAAATCATGAGCCAAGACCTCAAGAGAGGGTTTGAGGGTCTCTAATATACCATATTGATCCATTTGGAACAATGGATTAATCCAAGAAGCTTGAGCAACAAGTCTCAATTTCATCTGCACCACAATTAGGGTTTCGCGAGGAAAGTCAACTGTAACTTTGACTTTTGACCAGGACATGCTCCCCAGCCCTAAGACATGATTCAATATACCCTATGACACCCATGGAACATGTCCATCAAGTTTGATTTAGGTCAAGGACATGATTTCATGAAGAATTGCACATTTTAGAATTCATCTGATAAAAAGTCAACTGTGCACAAAAGTCAACTTTGACTTTTTGAGATTTTTCACCAAATTGGATTTTTTAACCCTAAAATGATGTTAATGTATGATTTGAATCATCATTCATCAAGAAAAATCAAAGAAAGTGGGATAACTTGTAAAAGGGGTAACCATAAAAACTTAGAAAAATTTCTAAGTTATGGAAAAAGTGACACTAATGTGCCAACTTTGGAGGACCATAACTCCTAAACCACAAGGCCATTGTTCCCCATTCAAAGCTTGATTTGTAGATCACATTGCCCTCTACAAAAGCTTCATACTGACCTATGTCCAAATTCCTCATGGATTTTGAGTTATGGAGTGATCAAAATCAAGAAAAGTCACTTTGTTCCAACACTTAGTGAAAATTTCACTAAGTCAGATTTTACCTTACTTTTTGCCAAATGTAGGGGGATTTTTCACTTGGATTCAAAAGATATCAAAACCAAACATGTTCAAACAGTTGTTGTATCATGTAAGGGCTTTCCAAAATGGCTAAGAACATTACCAAAATTAATTTGAGTCATGAGATATGACATTGGCAAGTTGCCTTGCTGAAATCTGCCAAGGCAAGGCAGATTTTTACACTTTTGGCCGATTTACCAAAATCAGCCAAATCCAAATGCTCTTATCCACTTGGACACCTCTGAGGATTGAATCTAAAAGGGAACCGGCAGCCTGTGCCCTAACCTTTAGAGGAGACTTAGATTTTCATTTGCCAACATTGGCCAAACCTACTCAGCAGTTGCCATTCACTATTCCTTGCAAAACAAACTTGCTCTATTATAAATAGAACTCAATTGTGATCAGTTTGAGTACACCAAAGCCATCAAACAGATGCTTTCCTCAAAATCTCTTCTTTCACTCCAATTTTGCCTTCTAAGGCAAGTCACTATCGGGTTTTGAGTTTGAGAGCTTTTCCAATCAAACCAATCACACACACACCTCATATACATCATATAGAAGTGATCCAAACACTCACATAACATCTGGAACACAGATTTCACAAAATCACCAGCCAATTGCTCAAGTTCTTGACAGATTTGCAGTTGGGGTACCATCTCAAGTTCTAGATCATTTCAATCCATTCCAAGCATTCATACACACTCCATGGCACCTAGGGAAGCTATCCAAATCATTAGAACCTAGCTGTAACACCTCCAACACAAATCACGATCACCAGCTGCAAGTGGTAAGCATGAGCTCTTCTAACTCTATGATCCATGCAATTTTTGCTGCACAATAATTTGGCCATATGTTCATAATCATGCATGGAATGTTTCCCCTCAATTAATTGCATTGTTTGAATCGTGTATCAAAATTCCTAGTCTTCATGCAGAAATTAGGGTTCTTGAGGATTTTTCGTGATTTCTTGTTTTATGCTTAATTTAAATGAAATTAATTGTCATAGACATGATCGTGAGGTTGAAACGAGTTGATTGGTATGTGGATTACATGATATAATCAAGTATTCAGTGAGATTGGAGAGAAAATGCAAATCTGGGCAAACCCAGAACACGCGCGTGTTCTTGGTGTGTTCTTGGCGCCATTTTCATAAATTCAAATATTTGAATTTTGTGATTTTATTTAATTGATTCAAAAATTAATTTCTCTCTGAGTTTTAATGATTTTGAGTTGATTCTTTTTTTAATAATTCGCAAAAATGATAAAATATTTTATTTTCCCAAAAAATCCCCAAAATATTATATATTTTGTATAATTGATATTTTTGTAAAGAATTAATTTTTTAATTGTTTTTAACATTTAAAATATTTTTTCCACCTTGATTTTGCAACTTTTAATGCCTTCTAATTATTTTGTAGGTCAATACTTAATTTTTGAAGCATTAATCCAAGATCACAATTTGTTTTCCATATGTTAAACAATTTTGATCATTTTAATTGAATTTTTATCCAATTAAATACATTTTTGAAAACAAATTAGGGTTTATGGATTAATTCAACCCTCATAAATCATTTTCAAAACACTTTGGGCCTCTAATAGAGTGTAAGACCCAATCCTTTTTTTGAGCAAATCATTTTTGGGCCTCAGTATATTGTATAAGTCCCGATACCGTAAAAAACAAACGGCGCGATCGTCGCCTTTTCAAAACAAAAAACCTTGGGCCTACCCTCGAGTGGTAAGACCCATTTCTTTTCTTAAAACTCCTTTGGGCCTCTATTAGAGTGTAAGACCCAACCCCCTTGTACAGAAAACTTTTTGGGCCTCATTCGTTGTATAAGTCCCTCTGTATATTTTCAAATAAACTACGCGATCGTCGCCAGTTTAAAATTAAACATCTGGGCCTCTCCTTGAGCTATAAGACCCATTCAAAACTTTTGGGCCTCTAATAGAGTGTAAGACCCAATCCCCTTTTAACCAAAAAAAACTTTGGGCCTCAGATATTGTATAAGCCCCTTTGTGTTAAAAGAAAATCTCGGCGCGATCGCCATTTTAAACGAAAAATAAACCTCGGGCCTACCCTCGAGTAGTAAGACCCATTTCTTTTCTTTTAAACTTTTTGGGCCTCTTGAGAGAGTGTAAGACCCATCCCTTTGTACAGAAAACATTCTTGGGCCTCAGTCACTTGTATAAGTCCCTCTGTATAAATTCAACAGTGCGCTCACTGATAAAACCCTGGGCCTCTCCTTGAGTTGTAAGCCCCAAAATCTTTCTTTTTCAAAGCACTTTCTCCTTTGATTTTGAAATATACTGTTGTTTTCAATCTTTCTTTGTTGAACAACTAACCAAACAGCATGGAAGCTCTACAACAGAGTAAGTGTTTATCCGCTTTCCTTTACCGCTTTCATATACATATAACTGTATTGTGGGGCTGTTTCGCTGTAAGTCTTCTTTCATAAACTCATATCAACTGTGTAATAATAGTATAGATATTTAGAGTTTCCCCGGCAACTACGTCTAGCATTAAGCCCGTTGATCACTCTTAAATAGTCAAAACTAGATCCCCATAGGATTACCAGACACAGTCTTCCCTCCTCTTGGGGTTAAACAATATGGAGACATGAAAGGCAGCATTCTCGGTGAACCCTTTCATAGACTGTCACTCGTAGAAGTTGTCAAAGAAACTCTATTCCTCAGAGATGATCTTTTCTCCGTGAATGGCATCTCTTGAGTTTCTTCCAAATTCTTAAACTTTCCTGGCTTAATCTATTCTCGGTGAATGGCATCTCTTGAGTTTCTTCCAAATTCTCAAACTTTCCTGGCTTGATCTATTCTCGGTGAATGGCATATCTTGAATTTCTCGGGGTTTGGGGACCCACAGGCTTCTTAAAAGCACTTGTCAAGAAACTCTATTCCCCAGAGATGATCTTTTCTCCATGAATGGCATCTCTTGAGTTTCTTCCAAATTCTTGAACTTTCCTGGCTTGATCTATTCCTCGTGAATAGCCTGTCTTGAACTTCTCGGGGTTTGGGGACCCATCGGCTTCTTAAAAGCATCGACCTCCTCTTAAGCATCGTACAAGGACCCACAGGCTTCCTAAAAGCAACCCCGCCTCCTCTTGGGCTTAGTACAAGGACCCTACGGCTTCTTAGAAGTATTCACAGCCTCCTCTTAGGCTTCGTATAATGATCTCTTCCTTCGGGAATGATAGCCTCCTCTTGGGCTTCGTACAAGGACCTCTCGGCTTCTTAAAAGCTTCCAGCCTCCTCTTGGGCTTCGTACAAATTGTCCCGACGACCTCCTCGAGGTATAGGAATAGAACTTAATCATCTGCATAGAACAGTCCTTTCAAAGAGTCTACTACTATTTCTCAAAGCATAGTACAAAAGATGAAACTCTAGACTTGAACAGTCTAATCTCCTTGAGTCTCAAAGACATTCTCAAGTGACCCCTTCGTTAAATAGGAAGAAAACCCGTAGACTCGGACAATCTCAATACCCTTCGGATTTCCCACTTCCTTAAAGAACAGGAATATCCCTGGTCCTTGAATCAAATCCTTGAGTACAGTGTTGCTCATATAAGAACTGATTTTCTCTTTCAAAATCAGTATACTGGACCTGTCACTCAACTGAAACAGTCACCATAGCCTCCTCTTGGGCTTTGTACAATGATTCTCCCCAGCGAAGTCAAACAACGTTTAGCCTCTCTCTCGGGCTTTGTACGAGACACATAAGAGACTCCCTCGTTGAGTCAATCACCCCTTTCGCCTCCATCTCGGGCTTTATACGAGATACAAAAAGGTTCTTATTGAGCCAAAAAAATTTCATCCTCCATCTCGAGCTTTGTACGAGATACAAAAACTCTCTTGTTGAGTCAAATAGCCTCCATCTCGGGCTTTATACGAGATACCAAAAGATTCCCTCGTTGAGTCAAAACCTTTTAGCCTCTCTCTCGGGCTTTGTACGAGACACATATTAGCCTCCTCTTAGGCTTTGTATAAGAAAACCATTGGTTGATCCAATCAACCTTTTAGCATCAAAGCTGTGCCTCATTCACAGTACAAAAACATCAACAACTCCTTCCACTTCATCTAATTGCTGTAAGCGGCAAGCCTCTGGATCATCTACATCCATGCCACTGTCCCTCTTTTAGCATGAGAAATTCCTAAGAAAAGATAGCATTTCTCTACACTGAGTTAAAGTCTTCTCCTTCAGGTTAAAATCCCCTTTATAGGAAATTATGGCATTGTCGGATTCACAAATCCCGGTTAAAGTAATTCTCCTTTATAAACAGTTGTGACATACAGACCCTCTTTAGAGATGAAAAATTCTCTCTAAAGGCACCATCTTTAGCTTCACATCTTGGGCTTCGAACAAGATACAAATAAACTCTCCAGCTTCATATCTTGGGCTTTGAACAAGATACAAACCACCTTTCGCTTCACGTCTTGGGCTTTGAACAAGACACCAAAACAACCATTTCCTCCCATAGAATAGGAGGAACTACGAACACTCTGATTTCCCTGTTTCGGTAAACGGGAATACGTAGGCATAAGATTGAAAGAAAAGATCTTAGCGAGCACACTAAACAAACACCCAAAATCCCATACTCTCACATATCTATCAAGAAGCATCCGTCCTAACATCTAAACCTCCCGCCACTTTTAAAAAAATAAACCCGATAGAGACCCCGAATCTTTGTAGCATCTGTAACCTAACAGACCGCTGTTTAACCTCAGTTTGCAAGCAGGGTTAATTTGAGACATCTATTTCCCTTCCTTGATCAGCTTTAATAGGATAAAAAATGAATCGAGCTGTAGACACCAAAGAGCGATAGCGCTTCGCAACCGCGTCCAAAATCGCTCGCTACACAACTGCAGCAGGTCTGTGGCCAATGTGAATCAAATGGAATCTCAAGTCTCCTCTAGCCATTGACTTGAGGTTAGATCACATGCCTATGGTCTTTTGGTTTAGAGATAAGGCTTGACTCATTCAGTTAAACTTACCTCAGTTCATGCCACCTTGATGCATCCATTGAATGCATTGAAACAAAATTGGAGTATTGGCACTTTTTAGCCTTTTTAGGTTTGTTATGTCAATGTGTAGATTCTTGGACTTGGGAGGCTTGGGGATCAAATCATTCCCTTTTGATCTCATCCTCTGATGTGTCCAAATGGATGACAAGGCTTGGAGTTGTCCAAATTTGCCAAATCGAGCAAAACACCAAATTCTGCCTTGTACAAGACAGTTGGAAATGGTGATTTTGAGGGGATCATATCTCCCTGCTCAGGTTGAGTTATGGGAGGCTCTTGTGCTTTTTATAAAGCCCTCATATGATACAAAACATGTGTGATCATAGTTTGTTTTGAAACTATTTGGATCCCATTGAAAAATCCTCATGAACATTGATGTTCAAGGCTGGTAACTTAGGCAGATTTTCACTAAGTGTTGGAAAAGTGCCATTTTCTTCATTTTTGTCATTTTGATCACTCCATAACATAAAATCTATGAAGAATATCATTCACATAAAGCAATAAAATAACAAATGAATTACCAGGTCAAAATCTGAAGTAAACATAATGGTCGAACTGACTTCTAATGAAACTTATGCGTGCCATGAACTTGTCGAATCTCCTATTCCACTGTCGAGGAGATTGTTTCAGTCCATATAAAGATCTCTTCAGTTTGCACACATAATCTTCCTTCCCCCTTTCAACATACCTTTCAGGTTTCCTCATCAGGATTATTTCATCTAGATCACCATACAAGAACGCAGTCTTCACATCCATCTGTTCTAGTTCAAGGTCGAAATGTGCCACCATGGCAAGCTACATTCGAATGGATATGTGCTTCACAACAGGAGAGAACACATCATTGAAGTCGACACCTTCTTTCTGAGTAAAACCCCTAGCGACCAATCTTTCCTTGTATCTCTTCGACGTCACTCCTTCAATTCCTTCCTTAACTTTGAAAATCCATTTACAGCTGACTAACCTGGCTCCAACAGGTTTCTTGATCAGTTCCTAGGTGTTTTTATCATGAAGAGATTTCATATCATCATCCATGGCCTTCAGCCATTCAGTCTTCTTTCGACTCCTCATAAACTTCCTTATTGTCTCTAGGTTCTTCGTCGAGAACCTCACTTGAAGAGATTAAGGCATAAGTTATAAGATATGCATACCCAAGTCTCTGAGGTGGCTTGATGACTCTCCTCGACCTGTCTCTTGCTAGCAGGTAGGCATGTACAGCTTCCTCATCTTCGGCAGAAACTTCTACTTCTTCTTCGACTTCATCTGGGATACTCAATTCAACATTAACATGCTCTAGCTCAACAGGAATCTCTCTTTGTTTCAGCTCTTTATAAGCATCATCAATTTTCTTGAAGGCCATCTCAGCTTCATTGAAAACTACATCTCGACTGGTGATACACCTCTTGTGACCTGGCTCTAGGCACCATAGTCTATAAGCTTTGACTCCTTCAGGGTATCCCATGTACATGCATTTTAGAGTTCTAGGTTCGACCTTGTCTTACCTAATGTGAGCATAGGCCACGCAGCCAAATACTCTCAGTCTGTCGAGACTAGGTGGATGTCCCGACCAAACTTCTTCAGGTGTCTTCATATCTAACACAGTCGAAGGACATCTGTTTATCAGATATATTATTGTCGAAACAACCTCAACCTAAAACACCTTCTTTAACCCAGCACTAGTCAACATGCATCTAACTCTTTCCAAAATAGTTCGATTAAACCTTTCTGCCAAACCATTTTGTTATGGAGTACCTACAATAGTTTTGTGCCTTGCAATACCTGAGGTAGCACAAAAGTTGCTGAATGCCTCATTGCAAAATTCAAGGCCACTATCGATTCTCAACCTCTTGACCTTTCTGCCAGTCTGATTTTTGATCAGAGTCTTCCAACCTTTGAAATTCTCAAAAGTTCCATCCTTAGTCTTCTGGATGAATACCTATAACTTTCTGGAATAATCATCAACTATGGATAAAAAATATCTTGCTACTGAATGTGATGGATACCTTGCAGGCCCCCAAAGATTAGCATGGATGTAATAAAGGGATCCATGAGTTATTTGTTTGCCTTTGTTGAACTTCACTCTGCAAGATTTTCCAAGTACACAGGGTTCACAAATTTCAGCTTTTCGACTTTGTCTAATACAAGCAGATTTTGTTTCCCCAATTCGACCAGACCCCTTTCACTGACATGGCCCAATCTCATGTGCTAAATTTCTGTCTTCGACAAAGGTTTTATGGATGAAACATTTGTCGAACCACTTACAACTTCAGTCTCAAGGGTATACAAGCCTTGTTTCTTTACGCCTCTCAAGACTTCCTTCGACCCCTTCATGACTCTTAGGATACTTTTCTCTCCTTGAAAAACATATCCCTTATTGGCGAATTCACCAAGAGAAATCAAATTTCTCTTCAAATCAAGTACATACCTAACTTCAGTCAATAACCTTATTGACTCATCATGGAGCTTGAATCTCACAGATCCAATACCTGTAATTTTGCAAGCTTTGTTATTTCCCAGCAGCACCGATCCACCATCTTGATCACATAGCTCCTCGAACAATTCTCTATTTGGGGTCATGTGTCAAGTGCAACCTGAATTCATAATCCACTCTTTTCTTGAGTCGCCGCTTGAAACCACAAGAACATCAGATGATTATAAGTCATCTTGAACAATGGTTGCATTGCCATTATCCTTACCTCCATGATCTTTCAAGCGTTTAGGGAACTCGTGTCTTGTGTGACCCTCCTTCTTATAGTGATAGCATCGAATACCAGATGTCTCGCCACTATAAGACTTCTGCTGACTTTTACTTTTCTTCTTGTCAAACTTGTCATCCTTTCACAAGAATTTTCCCCTAACGGCCAAACCTTCACCAGCCGTCGAAGGTTTATGCTCCTTTCGTTTGTTCAAGTCCTTAGAATACAAGGCTGATTGAACTTCTTCAAAGCTCAGAGACTCCCTTCCATACAAGAGTTTTTTTTTTTGAAGTGAGCACGTGTTTTGGGCAAAACGCACAACATGAATAGTGCTTGATCTTCATCATTGATCTTCACATCAATATTTTCAAGATCAAGAATCTGCTTGTTGAACATATCCAACTTTTCAGCCAACACTTTTTCTTCACTAATTTTGAATGAATACAAAGCTTGCTTTAAGTAGAGTCGATTCACCAGGGATTTGGTCATGTACAAAATTTCAAGTTTCAACCATAACCCCGATGCTGTAGTCTCCTTTGATACCTGTCGGAGAACCTTATCACCAAGGCTCAACAATATTGCATTGTGGGCTTTCTCTATCATGGTCGTCTTTTCTTTTTCCATTAACGCAGCGTCCATTGCTGCCTCTCCCTTCAACGCTTCCAAACACCCCTATTGAACTAGTAGGGCTTTCATCTTCAAGCGCCACATACCAAAATCTCATACTTTGTTGAAGGCATCTTCCTCCACGCTCACCGCACCAATTTGTTGTGAAATACAATGCCTTGGAAACAAAGTATAAACTATTTCTTTATGATCAAGAAACACATAAGGGTAGGGTTAAGGGAAAAATAAGAAGAACAACAACAAGGATTGGTTATAAGTGTTATTCATTACTTTATCTTTAAATCATATTACAAGTACTCAAGAATAACAAATAAACCTTTCACCCAAATTAGGATCACACTTAAGATTAGAGACTAGTATGCTATTTATAATAAACCTAACATACTAAACTAATGGGCTTTTAAAAATTACCCATTACAAGCTAACTTAGGGTACAAGCTAACTTAAATAATTGGATCCTTAACACAAGGCCCAATTAGACAACTCCATACTAGAACACATTTTGACTACATCATGTAGGTCATCGACAACGCATGTGAGCAGACTTCGAAGGCATGCTACACTAGAGTTCGATCCAATATCTCACAGTTGCTGAATATTATATTTAAATAAATTAGATGTAGTTTTTACCTCGGTTGATTCCCTCGGTTTTTCTAAAAACTGAGATGTTAGCTCTAATTATTATTTCACTCTTTCATCATAATGTTAAGTTTTATTCATTCACTTTTTTTACACCCTATAACTTTTCTTCGATTGAAACGCCATTCTCTCCACCTAACAAACTGAAACACCATCTTCTCCAAGGAGGAGGAGGAAGGAAGCTCGAATCCCAAATCAACATTTGTCTTCATGTTTTCCAAATTAATATGAAACACATGGTATGTAGAACTCTCTCATGTGAATGTTGTTGGTGTTGCTGTTGTTCTTGTCGTTGTTGTTGTTGTCATCGTTGTTGTTGTTGTTGTTGTTGTTGTTGTTGCCATCATTGTTATTTTGTTGTTGTTGTTGTTGTTGTTATTGTCATAGTTTTTTAGACTTAGGGTATAATGTACAGTGTTGTTTTTTAGATATTTGTAGTAGTTGTAGTTTATTGTTATTGTTGTATTATTTGGGAATGTTCATTTTTATTTTACATTCTGAAGTTGTATGTTATTATGGATCGTAGTTTGATGAGAGCTAATAGATTATGTAAAGAGTATGAGAATGGATTAATTTAATTTTTTGAATTCGCGGAAAAAAATCCTTCTTGACGATAATTGGATTTTTTGGTGTCCTTGTAAAGTTTGATGAAATATGCAAAAACATCCAAGTGTTGTTATATTCAATAATTGTGGATGTGATGGAATTATTCAAAATTACACATAATGGGTATGGCATGGTGAAGTGACAAAAAAAAATACCTGCATCACATAGAGTTGAAGATGATGAACTTATGAATGATACTTTAGAAGATATGATTCGTGATATTGGACTAGATGCTTTTAAGAAAGCCCATGTGGTAGATACTTTGAAAAGTGACATGGAAGAGTCGTTATATCCGAGATGCAATAAATTTAGAAGATTTTAAGTTGTGTTAAGACTATTTAATCTTAAGGCAAAAGGTGGGTGGACAGATAAAAGTTTCACTGATTGCTTGAATTGTTGCAAGAAATGCTTCCATAAGGTAACACCTGGCCAAACCATAGTTATAAGGCTAAGAAGATATTGTGTCCAATAGGTTTGGACTATGTCAAAATACATGCATGTCGTACTGATTTCATATTATATAGGAAAGAGTATGAGAACTTGAAGGAGTTCCTTAGATGTGGGGAGTGACGCTACAAGAAGAAAGACCATGGTTTTGAAAATGATGATGGTGTAACTAGAAAGGGAGTTCCTTCCAAGGTGATGTGGTTCCTATCGATAATTCAAAGGTTCAAAAAACTGTTTGCTAATGTAAATGACGCAAAGAATACTAGATGGCATGCAGATGAAAGAATATGTGATGGAAAAATTCGCCACGTAGTTGATTCATTGCAATGGAAGAAAATTGATACATTGTTTCTTGATTTTGCCTTTGAGCCAAAGAACATTAGGCTTGGACTTGCCACTGACAGAATGAACTTGTTTGTAATTTGAGTACTAACCATACTTCATGGCTTGTTTTTCTCAAAAATTGCAACTTATCTCTGTTGTTGTGCATGAAGCATAAATATATGATGTTATCAATGATGATTTCGAGCCCAAAACAACCAGGGAACAACATAGATGTTTCTTTAACACCATTGATTGAAGATTTAATAATTTTGTGGGAGTAAGGCTTTAATGTTGATGATGCGTATACAGGTGACAACTTTAAGATGTGTGTCATGTTGTTTTACACAATCAATGACTTTCTTGCATACGGTAACTTGTCTGGGTACAGTTTTAAGGGACATAAAACGTGTCCAATATGTGAAGATAATACATGCTTCCACCAGTTAAAATATGCAAAAAAGACTATTTACCTTGGACATCAAAAATTTATAAGACCTAATCATCCATACCATAGATTGTTGAAGGCTTTTAATAGAAATCAAGAGTTTGGTATCGCTCTAAAGCCCTTAACCGAGAAAGATATTTATAAAAGACAAAAACACATTAGTTTTGTCTTTGGAAAGAAACGAAAAGGTCCTGTGAAGAAAAATATTTAGAAAAAGAGGTTGATGTTCTTTGATCTTCCATATTGGTCTAGCCTCGATGTTACACATTGTCTTGGTGTCATGCATGTGGAGAAAAATGTATGTGATAGTTTGATTGGAACACTTCTAAATATTAAAGGCAGGACAAAATATGCTAAGAAATCCCGTGAAGATATGGTGTTGATGGGTATACGATAAGAGTTAGCCCCAGAAGATATATGAAATATAACATATTTTCCCCCCTACATGTCACACTCTGTCTAAAAAAGAAAAAGACAAATGTTTTGCAGTTGTTTGTGAGGTATCAAAGTTCCCCAAGGTTACTCATCAAATGTGAAGAAACTTGTGTCAATGAATGATCTCAGATTAGTTGGGTTAAAATCTCATGATTTTCATGTCTTGATACAAAAACTTCTACTAGTGGTTATTCGTGGCATTCTACCAAAAAATGCAAGGGTAACTATAACCAAATTATGCTTATTCTTCAATGTTATATGTAGTAAAGTCATTAAACCTGGAAATTTAGATGAGTTGAAACATGAGGCTATAATTATATTGTGTCAATTAGAGATGTTTTTTCCTCTATCATTTTTTGACATTATGGTTCACTTAATTGTTGATCAAGTAAGGAAGATTAGAATTTTTGGTCCTGTTTATTTACGGTTGATGTATCTGGTAGAATGATACATGAAGATCTTTAAAGGATATACAAATAATCATCACCGACCAGAAGCTTCAATTATTGAATGGTACATCACAGAAGAAGATATTGATTTTGGTACAAACTATTTGTCAGTAGCAAACTCTATAGGAATTCCCGAGTCTGGTCATGATTGAAGATATGATGTTAGAGGTATTCAAGGTTTAAATGTTAAGACATTTTACCGAGATGTAGTTCCTCAAGCATTTTTGTATATATTGAATAACCTTAGTGAAGTTCAACCTTACTTGACCATTCACAAAAGTCTTATCAAGGAAAAACTCCATCGGATGAGTTAAAAAATGTTATTGATAGAGCATAACAAAATTGTCATAACTTGGTTTAATGAAAGAGTTTCTAAAGAGAGTAGTGCATCAACGACAATTAAATGAATGTCACACATGCCTAAGTTTAATTTAATAACTTGGAGTTCATATGAAATTACTATATATTTATTCTATACAAAATCAAAGGATGATCATAGTATCATGCAAAATAGTGGGGTTATGGTTGAAGCCAAATCCATGTACTTCTCTAGTTTAAAAGATAAGAATCACGTACTGGCATCTAGAGCGTACTTTAGGGTCATTGAGGAGATTATGAAGATTGATTATGTTACTTTTGAAGTGCATTTATTTAAGTGCAAGTGGATTGAAAGTAACACTGGTGTAGAAACTGATGAATTGGGATTCACATGGGTTGATATTTGAAAGACGACTTATATGAACGAATCATTCATCATGTCATCCCAAACAAAAAAAGTTTTTTATGTCACTGATTCTTATAACACAAGATGGTCAATTGTTCTTCAAGGAAGATATGTTCCTGATAGTGATGAAAATCAAGATTTTAATTTTGACACCCCCTCTTTAGCTACACTTGTATGTCTCTCATCAGAAGAAAATGAATCTAATGATGATATGCATGTTATTCATCGTGATCATCAAGAGGGGATATGGGAAAACTAGTAAGTGAATGTTTTATATCACTTATATTATTTTTACTAAAGATTTAATTTTGTTTTTGTTGTTATTGTTATTGATGATCTTAATTGGCTTCAAATGTGGTTCAAATTATAGGTGCTTAACAACCGGTGACAAATCACAGAAGATAACTTTTGGACGACCTGAAAGACTTTGCATTTTAGTTATTGCTTTTGTTGGTTTATTATTTGCAAATGGTTATTGCATTTTAGTTTTAATTTGTTGTAAAATTATAATATATACATTTGTCGTTTTGCCTTTGCAAATGGTGTAAACAACAAATATTTATGGCACAACGATTTTGTTTGAGAAATGGAAAAAATGTACAAAGTATATGTTTCTGAAATGACCAAAATATGGTTATGTAATATAGGTTAAAACCAAAATATAAAAGAATTAAAACTAAAAAAAATAAATATCAATGTTTTCCATTCGCTTGTTATTTTAAACCGACGTAATAATACAAATCTATTACCTCGATTTCTCAAATAACAGAGAGGTAATAGGGGCAAGACATCTAGTTCTAAAAATAATAAAAATGCAGAAGCTGGGGATCGAACCCATTTGAATAGCACTTTACCCCTCAGTTATTCCAAAATCGATGGGTAAAGTGGCAAGTTTTCATGAGGTCGTTCGTTACCTCATCTGTGCAACCGAGGTTGAAGCCCTTTCGCGTCTGATGTCAAATCCTTTTTTTTGTAGTAGTGAAGCATGCATATTTAAGCATAAAGATAATTATAAAATAATGATTTTTGTGAATTTGATTTCTCTTAACCTGTTATGTTTTGTAAGATTTGTTTTATAATATTGTACTGTATGTTTTGTTTGATTTGATATGGTTGATGGAAGATTGACCTCATACAAACCAACATTTTAAGTACTAACGAGTTCAAGATGAGAAGTTACACTAATAAAAGATTGAGCGCAATTGGGGGATTCAATAAAGGGTTCTGATATTTGTAATTTATTTTAAAGAAAAATTATTTTATCATTAAAACATTCGAGATGAGGATTTGTAACACCTTAAATAGTTATTTTAATAATTTTAATTTAATTATGATTGTTTTGGAATTTTTCATGAATAATTATTTTGTATAAATAAATTAAAAAATGGTCACATACTATTAACTTTATATTTTAAAGAAATGTCTTGATTAAAAGTTCAGGATGTTACAAACACTAAACAAAGCAATAAAGTAGATATAATATCGGTTGCACCCATTTTTAAAAAATTGATATCAATCTCTAATCTATGATGTTTTTTTTTCTTTTTCTATGGAGATTGTAATTGGACGTATTAAAAATCAAAATACTATTTCTGGTGCCCCAACATCTTCCACTGTACCATATGAGTATCATTCAAATCACTTATTTTAAAAGCAACAAAAAGAAACCATTCATTCAATTAATCCAGCTAAAAGAAATTTTAACAACATTTCACATTCTTTTCTTCAAAATGTGATTACTATTTGGACAAATAGAAAAAAGGGAAAAGGGTGATCATTTCATTCATATGCCACCATTAAACCTTTCAAGTTTAAGTGACTCTAGCTCCTCAATGATTTGCATCAAATTGGCATGAGAAGACCCGCCACCAAGTATAACTTTCTTTGAATCCTCACTCAAAGCTTTGGCTCTTGATCTCATCTCCTTAGCTTATTTCCATTTTCAATCACCAAACCAATAGCCTTTCCAATATCCTCCATTTTCACAACCTCACTCCGAAAGTCATTCCCTTCTCTCCATTTTCTCACTCCAATTGATACCTCAATCCTCAACACTTTAACCACTAGTTTCTCATGAAAAAATTATTCTTAAAACAAATTCCAAGTCACTATAGGAAAACCAATATTAATGCTTACAATTGTTGTGTTCCAACCACAATGAGTCATAATGCATCCAATGGCTTCATTTTCAAGTATCGCCAATTATGGGGCCAACCCCATATCAAATACCCTTTATTGCTAGACGTACCATGTTTTTTTTCTTCAAATAATACCATTTATTCTCTCGGTTGTAATAGATACCCGATGAGTATACTAATTTAGGGTACATACTTTAAATTCTAGAAACTATAGTTTATGTTTTAATTTCTAATAATCGAGGGGTATGATAGACGGATTTAACTATAAAATAATTCATTCACTTAGTTGTATCCTAACATAACTCATATACAGCCGTTGTATACTCGTAAACATCATTCTTTGGGATGAACTTATTGACAGGAAAATCTTTGGTTATGTGTTGTTATTATTTTAACACCAATGTTGTACCCCAAATTTTACCCCCTTAGATGTCATAACATTTTGCACTTGACATTTAGATTCAATCATCAATGCATTGTTAACTAACCATTTCATTTTGCAAGTTTATTTCTTTTGTGAAAGCCAGGGCTTATACAAAGAGGAGGGCAAAGTCTCCTAAGCCAAGCTCGCACATGGATCAAGGAAGTTACCTGTTCAAAAGGACAATTAAGGCTCCAAATGCAACCATGTGAGCTCACCTACATCCTAGAGGTCTTTCTCAACAAGAATTCAAGTGTGACTGGCTCTCTTCACAAGTAGCTTGAGCCACAAGTTCACCCCGCCTCCAATTAGGGTTTTGTTACGACAAGACAATCATGACCTTTGACATTGATCAAGAGTTGTTCTCAAGCCCGGGGACATGACTCCATGTGATAGTAGACATCCCTAGAGACTACCTATGAGCCTTATATGTGATTGAAGAAGCAAGATCATCAGAGATCATTCAAGTGCATTCACAAGTGGAATTACGGTTTTAACTGAGGCTCCAACCTTTGAGATTTTGATCCAAGACGAAACATCCAAGTCCTCAATCCATCATGACATGTCTCATTGATGAGTTAAGACATGAGAGATCAAGTTTTAAGAAGTTTCTTGCAAAGGAATCAAGGTTTGCTTCATGAAACTTTTCAAATGTGGAGATTTCACTACTTGTGCAAATATTGAAACAGTCATAACTTTCAAACCACACATCCAAATTGAGTGACTCAAAGCTCAAATGGAAGCTCTTTTCATGATCTACAAAACATATTAGAGGGCCCTCTTTCAAAAAGTGCATGGTTTTTAAGTTACAGGACTTGGAAGACAAATCACCCTTGAGGACTTAGTGAAATTTCAGCTTTTTCACCCTTATTTGCACACAACTTTAACCCGATTTTACATATGGTTCCAAGCCTCAAATAAAAAATATTTGAACATGAAACTTGTAGAGGGTATTGAGGGCTTTCCAAAAAGTACAAGAACTCCTCAATCCATGGAGTGAGCTGAGAGATTCGATTACATGAAGTTTGAGGTCCATTTCTTGATTTCTAAGTAACCAACTTATGCATAATGATGCATTAACACTTCTAATCACCAAATGCTTCACTCTTTTGATGTTTAGAGACCAAATTAGCATGTTTAGGACCTCTGCCACAATTTTGGCAAGTTGAAGCATTAAAGTATCATAGTTTATGCAAGTTGTGCAAGTCGTTTTCAAGTGAGAGAAACTTTTCAACACAAGGTATGGCAGCTTCTATTTCTCATTGAAACTTGGAGAATGAACCAATCCAATCAGCCCACATTGCCACAGAGCCTATGACCTTAGCCTTGAGGACTTTTGGTTCAGCAAACACAACATCCCACACGATGGAAAAGGGCAGATTTGGCATAATGTGCAACTTTGGCCATGCCTTGAGTTCTTGACTTTTCCCTATAAATAGCAAGCTATTTTCCTTCATTGGACACCAACAATTTTCACATACTTACTCTAAAAACATCTATGAATTCAAGCTTGGCAAGTGAGGGAAGAAGGAGGAGTATTTGCTAAGCTTGTTGTCTTTTTTTCTTGAAAGAGTGAACACTTCTTCTTCATATTCCATATTCATGCTCATGTACATATTTATCATCATTATATCCCTGATATTAAGTGCTCCTATAATGTGTTCTTGTGTTTCTCTCCATTCATCCATCATGTATAAATAATGTGTATTTGAGTTTTGCTTAACTTTCTGTCCATGGCCTGCTATCATGAGGTAAGATAGGTTTGGTTACTCTGCTGATGTATTAAGGTAGATTTTTGTACTGCCTTTTGTTCTTGTTACTATGCCTGAAATATCATGTAATGATAATGCATTTGTATTGCTCGCTAACTGGTTGTTGAGTCCATGTGACTTCATTATAGTGTGACTCTGCCAACACTTGGAGGTAAGAAGTGTTAACAGGCCTATAACTGTTTTTTGATGTTTGGATGTTATTATGAGAATAGGTGAGATCCTTGAGTTTATTTCACTCCTAGATACTTGTGTGTTTTATGATGTATGAACTTGTCTTGAACTGATTGTCTTTAGGTTGATATGTGTGATGCTTAGTTGGAATGTTGCTAGCAAGAAGACCTATTTGTTTTTCACTAAGTGCAATTTGTGTTATTGCTGATGTGTAGTCAGTTTCTGTGTGTATAAACTCATGCTATGCTTTGAATCCAAGAGGTATGTGTAAACTGGTAGCATACTACCTATGTTAGGTCCAAGTTATGTGAAATAGATCGTTGTTGCTGCTTGTTTACATGTTTTTAATAGGTCACTTCTGTGTTGGTAATTGTTGAGTTTATCTTTGAGGATGGAAGTTTGTTATCGATTCATTTTGTCATGGTGCTATTTTTGACATCTATTCATTTGCTTACAGGCCATGTCATAATCATACCACTGTCATATAGCTATGTAACCTAGTTATCTTCCTAAGTTTACTTTGCAATACCATGATTCAAGATTGTTTCTACATGTCTAAACTATTGTTTGTTATGAATGATGATAATATATGATCACTACTCTGATGCATCCATACTTCAGGATAAACTTGTGTGCCTGAGATGTCAATGGTATGAGTAGAATGTTTGGATTGGCATGTTTGTTTAACAAGTTTTAATGATGTCTTGATCATTCTGTTACCATGTCAACTGGTTTGTTTCCCGCCTCTTGATCAATGTAATCACATGTGCCAGGATCATTAAACTCGTGAAAGTTGTAGACACTGTGAGTCTTTAAGTTTGGCTCTTCATATCAGCCTGCTAAGTTGAATCCTTATGTGTGGCATGATAGACTTGAACTGATATTACCTTGATATAATTAAACATGGCACTGTGTTTGTTTTGTTGTTATAAATCACATAAGAATGCCATGAATGTGTAAGAACATGTTGCCATGATAAGCCATCCACATCAAACCATATCATTTTGAGTTGGAAACCATATTGCCACCATTCAAATGTTTACATTGTCATGCTAAAAATGCTTTATGTTGTTCATATCATGTTCAGTTTTTGGGGTTGGGATATCATGAGGTCAGATTTAGGGCTATGTTGATACCAAATTTCTGTTTTTGACCATCTTGCTGCTAGCACATAACACTATGTTTATCATGTCATAATCAAGTTTCCATAGTCCAAAGTTGTTCTTATTAAGGTTTGCATACTTTGAGGCTGCTCATGTAGTGTATTTTGTTTGATAAGTGGCATGATAGTTCCTGCTAGATGTGCATTTGCTCCCAAAACAGGTTGGAGATGTGTCCTGATGTTGTTCATGTTTTTGTCTCAGCTTGCTCTACTTTCTTTGGCTGCCATTTATTTTGAGATGACCTGAATTGTTGTTAATTTCTTAGCATCTGCTCCTAAAGCTGTTTGATTGGTGAGCATGAGTAAAGTTTGAGTTTGTTATAGTAACCTTATTGATATAATTTGACAGGACTTGTACAGAACCTGCCAACCTTCACCTTTTATTCATATCAAAAGTATAAAAGAGTATAGAGGCAGTCTTAGTTTCTTGTTTACATGAAAAACAATGTTTGCTCTGTAATACAGATTTTAAGAACTCTTCATATTTTGATTGCAATAATTCTTGTTGGGTATTGATGGTTGTCTTGGTCAATTCATATGCTTATTCCAACTTCATTTTTCTATTGTGATATCTAACTTTCTTTTGTGTATATATCTTGACATATGAGTTGATAACATTGGCATAAATTGATAACTGAAAACTTGAAGTTTGAGTCCTGCTTTGATCTAATAAGACTGAGAGCACTCCCATTTTAATGTGTATAGCATGATTATTATGTCATATCACTATTTGAATATATTTTCCCTTCATTTTTGAGTTTGCTCTCTTTGACAAGCCACCAAGAACCCATTGGCATTTCGTGTGCTAAGGCAAGAAGAGGGGGATTTGCATCTTTTGTTTTGGTTAGATTTTATTCAAGTTAATGTTGTAAATGATTTGACTGGTACTTGTCATCCTCACTGATTGTTTTATTACACCAATGGCAAGAAAGGATTTATGCAGCAGTTGGGATCAGGTTCCCTCAGCATAAAAAGCCATGGTTGTGTTTTGGCAAGGACTAGTTTCCTTAAGTTTCGCGCATAAGGGTTTATAAGTTTATGGAGTGGGCACATACACTGGATGTATGGCCACCCCAGTGGTAAGAACACGCACGCATTTACTTTAAGGATTGGGGTTCGAATCCCCCTCGCCCCAGTCCTTTTGTTTTAATTTTCTAAACGCCCTTGTTTCAAATATTTTGTTTTGTTGCCATATAATGTTAAGACGCGCACAATGGCAAGGTTGGTGAGTGTTTTGGGCTGCATCCCCACACGGGTTCAACACCCATGGGGAGCATTTCCCCTAATTTTTATCACATGTTCACTTTGTATCTTAAGGTTTATGCTTTATTTTCCAAAATTCATAACTTGATCATTGTTTATTCTTTTTTGCTCATTCCTTCTGCAAATCACCCCTTAATGTGTCTACTTTTTGAATATAAATTTTTTTTGGTGAAAACAAACATTTGTGAAGCATCTATTAAGGTTGGAAGTAAAGGACCTTTTTTAGGGTTCTTTCATGAACATCTTGTCTTCTCTTGATTCTTTCATCATATTATCTTGTTCATCTTGATTTAATACGTGTGTTTCTAACCTTGTATGGTGTGGTGAGCTTGGTTTCACTTTGATATCTTGTTGTTTGAATGTTTTGTTCCCTAAAAATATCTTTACAAACTTTCAGTCCATGAGAACTGTTATTCTCCCCTCATTCCAAAGGAAAGTCTCTCTATTGACCGCAAGGTCATAGATAGCTCATTACCCTTTTGACCTAGCCTTCCCAAGAGATAGCCATTAATCTCTAAACCTTTCTTTAACCTTCACGAGAGATAGCCATTAATCTCTTCTCCTTCACGACGGTCTTACCCTTCACAATCCTTTCCCAAGAGATAGCCATTAATCTCTTCTTCTAAACAATCATTCCTCATAAGCTTTGCTTTCAAGCTTTTTCACCCTACTTCCCCTTGGAACCTTGACCACAGTCAAGAGTTCCTCACCCCCATTGAGGGGAACTACAAATGCTCTGATTCCACTCCCGTCAGGACACGTAGGCACGAGATATGATGTCTTGGCGAGGATACTTAGTGTATATACCTTTAGGTCTTTACCTTTACCCTTAGCAGATCACTTTAGTAAGCAAACATAACATAACACAAATACAAACAAGAGGTTCCTGTAGAGTACTACAGATACTTAGGGTGCTAATACCTTCCCTTAGTATAACCAACCCCGAACCTAAATTCTCTTATTAGGGTTTTCGTTTTTTACCCTTTCCTTTGGATAAATCAAATCTCGGTGGTGAATTCAAAGTTTTGTGATGCAAGTTAATTAATAGCTTGTTATCCGATTCTCACCATAACAGAAAATGGCGACTTCACTGGGGAGAGGCCTAAGAGGGTTAAACCCACCTTGGTTGCATTTGTGTTATTTATATGTTTGCTTGCTTGTATACTTGTATATTTTATATATATGTATATATACCTGTCTGTGCTTGGTTTTTCTGTATGCAGGGTTGTTACTTTGAGTGGTGAGATAAGTCCTAACTCGGACTTGAGAGCACTTATGATAGGATTGTGGTGTAATAAATAGTCGGTTGTTGGGAGTAGTCCTAACAATTTATGGCATATGATGACCACGCTCAGTTGAGGCTCTTTGGGATTGTTGATGTCTGATGTGAGCAGTCGCATTGATGTCACTCTTCCCGATTTGAGCCAGTGATTCTGAGGACCGTAGTTACCTTCACCCCACTTGGCCTTTTAGGACATACTGCGATGGCTATGAGGGAGTAGTCCCAAATAGTTGTTACACGATACTACACTCAGACGAGTTTATCTTGAGAATATCATTAGGCCGCGTGAGTAGTCACGTAGGCCGATAATATCTGAAGGATTTACGTAGACTCTGGGAACTTTTAGAACCCTGTTATACAGTTGATAAACCCTAGTACACACCCTGTGGTTGGTTCTTTACCTAAAATCCATGTTGTGATCTCAAACCCTTGATCCTCTTGTATGTGTTTTGCATCCTGTTTGCATTGCATTGCATATCATTTGCATCTTTGCATGTTTCATTGCATATGTCTGTTTGTCCAGTGGCTCATTTCCAGCTGTCTCTATCTTCCAGTGTCACCTGTGAGTCATCAAGATGATTCCTCGAAACCAATACCAGACTAGAGCTAACTACAGACGCAAGATGTCAGAGCAAGAGGCACACAATGCTGAGGTCCGAATGGAAATCGATGACCTTAAGTCGAGTATGACTAAAATAACTGAGATGCTTCAAGTTTTGATTGCTAGAGGAGAGCCTCCCCAAAGAACTGTCATCCAGGAAGTTTCAAATGCTGATCCTCAGCCTATTCAGATGCCACCTTCAACTTGGCCAGAGTTTGGTTTGCCACACAACTATTCTCCACCGATTGTATCTACTGCTATGCAAGTTATCATACCCCAAATTTTGACCACCTAGATTCCCATCATTGTGCAAATCATCATCACAATATGGATGTACCTTCATGCCGCATCAAGCTCCTCAAGGAATTGTTGAGCATTCACTACAATCAAAATTAGGGTTTCAGGCCCTCTTAGAGTTCTTAGACAAAGGATCAATCAAGGAATGACATGATCTTCGACTTGTCTAACTTCTCAAACATCCACAATGGATCAAAAGGACTCCCACTTCAAGGATTAAGCATAAGGCTGCTCCCTTCTAGGTGGATCAAGCCTCAAGATCGCCAGTGTCACCAAATTAGGGTTTTGGTTTACCAGGGCTTCCAGATGGAAATTTTCCTCTGGGCATGAGCCAATGCCTCAAATCATATCCTAATATGCTCCATGGAACCTCATGGACCCAATCATCAAGTCAATTTGACCTCAGGGGATGCATACATCAAAAATCAGGAATTAGGGTTTCTTGACCTAATTCACCCCTAAGTTGACTTTTGGGACCAATCATGAACCAACACCTCAAGAAAGGATTTGAGGGTCTCTAATATACCACATTGATCCATTTGCAACAATGGATTGATCCAAGAAGCTTGAGCAACAAGAATCAATTTCATCTGAACCACAATTAGGGTTTTGCGGGAAAGGTCAACTGTAGCTTTGACTTTTGACCAGGACATGCTCCCAAACCCTAGGACATGATTCAATACACCCTATAACACCCATGGAACATGTCCATCAAGTTTGATTTAGGTCAAGGACATAATTTCCTAAAGGATTGCACAGTTTGGAATTCATCTGCTAAAAAGTCAACTGTGCACAAAAGTCAACTTTAACTTTTTGAGATTTTTCACAAAAATAGATTTTTAACCCTAAAATGATGTTAATGTATGATTTGAATCATCATTCATCAAGAAAAATCAAAGAAAGTGGGATAACGTGTAAAAGGGGTAACCATAAAAAACTTAGAAAATTTTCTAAGTTATGAACAAAGTGGCAAGGGTACCAACTTTGGAGGATCATAACTCCTAAACCACAAAACCATTTTTCCTCATCCAAAGCTTGATTTGTAGATCTCATGGCCCTCTACAAAAGCTAAAAACTGACCCCCCCCCTCTAAATTCCTCATGGATTTTGAGTTATGGGATGATCAAAATCACAAAAAGTGAAAATGTCACTTTTTTCCAACACTTAGTGAAATTTTCACTAAGTCAGAATCTGCCTTCACTTTTTTCCAAATGTAGGGACATTTTTCACTTGGATCCAAAAAGTATCAAAACCAAATATGATCAAACATTTGTTGTATCATATGAGGGCTTTCCAAAATGGCCAAGAACATCACCAAATTCAACTTGAGCCATGAGATATGACAATGGCAACATGCCTTGCTGAAAACTACCAAGGCTAGGCAGAATTTTGTATTTTTGCTCGATTAGGCAAAATCAGATAATTCCAAGCCTTGTCTTCACTTTGGACACCTCTGAGGATCAAATCTAAAGGGGACAATCACTGAGCCAAGCCTCCAAAGTCTTTGGAACAAGAAGTAGCATGCCAAACCTAGAAATCCCTAAAAGAGGGACAAGACTCCAATTTTGGATTAGAGCATTTAATGGATGCACCAAGGTGGCATGTACTGAGCCATTTCTAACTAAATTCAGTCAAGACTTATCCAAGACCAAGGAAACCAGCAGCCTGTGCCCTAACCTCTAGTCAATGGCTAGAGGAGACTTGGATTCTCATTTGCCAATATTGGCCAAACCTATGCAGCAGTTGCCATTCACTATTCCTTCCAAAACAAATTTGCTCTACTATAAATAGAGCTCATTTGTGATCAGTTTGAGTACACCAAAGCCATCAAACAGATTCTTTCCTCAAAATCTCTTCTTTCACTCCAATTTTGGCTTCTAAGGAAAGTCACTATCGGGTTTTGAGTTTGAGAGCTTTTCCAATCAAACCAATCACACACACACCTCATAAACATCATATAGAAGTGATCCAAACACTTAAACAACATCTGGAACACTGATTTCTCAGAATCACTAGCCAGTTGCTCAAGGTTTTAACCAAGTTGCAGCTGAGATGCCATGAAGTGATCCAGCCATTTCTAATCAAGTCCAAGCATTCAAACATACTCCATAGGGTGTAGGGAAGCTGTTCAGATCATCACAACTCATCTGTAACACCTCCAACTCAAAAATCACATTGCTCTTGCTGTCACGACCTTCAATTAAGCCTAAACTTGGTCATCTCTTAATCTATGCATATTTCCTGGCACAATACTTTTGCCAAATGTTCATAATCATGCATAGAATGTTTCCCCTAAATTAATTGGTTTGTTTGAATCATGTATCAAAATTCTCAGCCTTCATGCAAATTTTAGGGTTCTTGAGGTTTTGTCTTAATTTCTTATTCCATGTTAAAAATAAATGAAATTAAAGACCATAGACATGATCGTGAGGTTGAAACGAGCAGATTGATATGTGGTTTGCATGATTCCATCAAGTATTCAGTTAGATTGGAGAGAAAATGCAAATCTGGGCAAAACTCAGAACACGCGCGTGTTCTTGGGTGTTCTTGGCGCCCTTTTTTGAAAATTCAAATATTTGAATTTTGTGATTTTATTTAATTGATTCATAAATTAATTTCTCTATGAGTTTTAATGATTTTGAGTTGATTCTTTTTTTAATAATTCACAAAAATGTTAAAATATTTTATTTTCCCAAAAAATCCTAAAAATATTATTTATTTTAGATAATTGATATTTTTGCAAAGAATTAATATTTTAATTGTTTTTGACATTTAAAATATTTTTTCCTTCTTGATTTTGCAAATTTTAATGATTTCTAATCATTTTGTAGGTCAAAACTTGATTTTTGAAACATTAATCCAAGATCACAATTTGTTTTCCACATGTTAAACAATTTTGGTCATTTTAATTAAATTTTTATTCAATTAAAATAAATTTTGAAAACAAATTAGGGTTTTTGATTAATTCAACCCTCATCAAACTTTTTCAAAACTCTTTTGGGCCTCTAATAGAATGTAAGACCCAATCCCCCTTTTAACCAAAAAAATTTTGGGCTTCAGATGTTGTATAAGTCCCTCTGCGCTAAAAGAAAACCTCGACGCGATCGCCAGTTGAAAAAACTCTTTTGGGCCTCTATTAGAGTGTAAGACCCAATCCTTTGTAAATACAACCTATTTTTGGGCCTCACTTATTGTATAAGTCCCGTTGTATTTCAAAAGTTCGGCGCGATCATCACCCGTTTAAAACAAACCATTTGGGCCTCTCCTCGAGCTATAAGACCCACTCAAAACTCTTTTGGGCCTCTATTAGAGTGTAAGACCCAACCCCTTTGAAAACCAAACCATTTTGGGCCTTAGTCATTGTATAAGACCCACTGCATTTTCAAAATCTCGGCGCGATCGCCATTTCAAACGAAAAATCATCTGGGCCTACTCTCGAGTTATAAGCCCCATTTCTTTTCTTTAAACACTTTTGGGCCTCTTGAGAGAGTGTAAGACCCATCCCTTTGTACATAAAACCTTTCTTGGACCTCCGTCACTTGTATAAATCTCTGTACAAAAACAACAGTACAAACACTGACGAAAACCTGGGCCTCTCCTTGAGCTGTAAGCCCCAATATTTCTTTTCAAAGCACTTTCTCCTTTGATTTTGAATATAATATTGTTATCAAAGCTTTCTTGAACAAACTAACAAAACAGCATGGAAGCTCTACAACCGAGTAAGTGTTTACCCACTTTCATTTACCGCTTTCATATGTATATAATTGTACTGTGGGGCTGTTTCGCTGTAAGTCTTCTTTCATAAACTCATATCAACTGTGTAATAATAGTATAGATATTTAGAGTTTCCCCGGCAACTACGTCTAGAACTAGGTAAAGCCCATTGATCACTCTTAAAGATAGACAAAACTAGATCCCCAATAGGAGCACCAGATACAGTCTTCTCTTCGGCTGTCCCTCATAGGAATTGTCAAGAGACTCAACTCCCCAGAGTTGATCTATTCTCCGTGAATAGCATCTCTTGAGTTTCTTCCAAATTCTCAAACTTTCCTGGCTTGATCTATTCTCTATGAATAGCCTGTCTTGAATTTCTCGGGGTTTGGGGACCCACAGGCTTCTTAAAAGCATCCCCGCCTCCTCTTGGGCATTGTACAAGGACCTGTCGACTTCTTAGAAGTATTCACAGCCTCCTCTTAGGCTTCGTATAAATGATTGCTTCCTCGGGAATGATAGCCTCCTCTTGGGCTTCATACAAATTGTCCCTCGGCTTCTTAAAAGTTTCCAGCCTCCTCTTGGGCTTCGTACAAATTATCCCGACGACCTCCTAGAGGTATAGGAACAGAAATTAGTCATCTTAATAGAACAGTCTTTCAAAGAGTCTAGATCCTACTACTGTTTCTTAAAGCATAGTACAAAAGATAAAACTCTAGACTTGGACAGTCTAATTTCCTTGAGTCTCAAAGACATTCTCAAGCTCGCTTCAAAAATAGGAAGAAACCCCGTAGACTCAGACAGTCACAATACCCTTTGGGTTTCATATTTCCTTAAAGAATAGGAGATAACCCTGATCCTCTGATCAAATCCATGAGTACAACATTACTCATATAAGAACTGATTTTCTCTTTGAACCCACATACTGGACCTGTCACTCAACTGAAAAAGTTAAAATAGCCTCCTCTTGGGCTTTGTACAAATGATTCTCCCCAGCAGAGTTAACCTTTTTAGACTCTCTTATTGAGTCAAACTCTTTAGCCTCCATCCCGGGCTTTGTACGAGATACTAAAAGACTCTTGGTGGGTCGATCACTTTTAGCCTCTATCTCGGGCTTCATACTAGACACCAAAAGACTCTCTTGTTGAGTCAAACATCCTCTATCTTGGGCTTTATACGAGATACCAAAGCACTCTCTTGTTGAGTCAAATGTCTTTAGCCTCCATCTCGGGCTTTATACGAGATACAAAAAGACTCTCTTGTTGAGTCAACCCTTTTAGCCCTTTTCTCGGGCTTCGTACGAGACACATAAAAACACCCTCTTGTTGGGCCAATAGCCTCCTCTTAGGCTTTGTATAGGGAAAACCCCGGCTGAGCCAATCAACCTTTTAGCATTAAAGTTGTGCCTCGTTCACAGTATACAAACATCAATAACTCCTTTCCCTTCATCTAATTGCTGTAAGCGGCAAGCCTCTGGATCATTTACATCCATGCCACTATCCCTCTTTTAGCATGAGAAATTCCTAAGGAAAGATGGCATTGCTCTACACTGAGTTAAAGTCTTCTCCTCTAGGTTGGAAAACCCCTATGAAGGAAATTATGGCATTTCTGGATTCACATATCCCGGTTAAAGTAATTCCCCTTTATAACCAGTCACCCAACAGTTGTGACAGGCAGACCCCTCTTTAGAGATGACAAATTCTCTCTAAAGTCGAGACCTTTCAGCTTCACATCTTGGGCTTCGAACAAGATACAAATAGACCCTTCAGCTTCACATCTTGGGCTTTGAACAAGATACCAAACAACCTTTCGCTTCACGTCTTGGGCTTTGAACAAGACACCAAAACACCATTTCCTCCCATAGAATAGGAGGAACTACGATCGCTCTGATTTCCCTGTTTCGGAAAACGGGAATACGTAGGCATAAGATTGAAAGAAAAATCTTAGCGAGTACACTAATAAAAAAACTCAAAATCCCCTACCTTTACCCAATCTGGCACAGTATCCTAACAAAATTCCCCATGAACCGTCCTATCATTTCCACCTTAAATGAGTAAGAAAAAAAAGAAAGGCCCCATTACCATATAACATCTGTAACCTAACAGACCGCTATTTAAACTCAGTATGCAAGCAGGGTTAATTGGAGACATCTATTTTTCTTCCTTAGTCAGCTCACAATAGGATAAAAATGAATCGACCTGTAGTAACCCCAAAAGAGCGACAGCGCCTAAGAAACGCGTCCCAGTTTTGTTCGCTACAGAAAAGTGGCGCCCACCGTGGGGCCCTGCTTTTGACTTTCTTATGAAAACCTTGGATAAATCCTTCACTGGGGACTTCGCGAGGGATAGGACTTTTTGTTGACTTCACTAGGATCTTAGGTCAAAACCATTAAATTGGGAAGGAACCACAGAGTGGCGCCTCCGCCGGGGAGCCATTTTCTGTCAGAAACATAGGATTCATAGCTTTTAAAAGTCTAGGACATTAGGACAAATATATATACTGCTTTTCCTAATTGATATATGTGTTTATTTTTCTGCTAATGGGAATACGTGTGATGCCGCATGTGGAAAGATTGAGTATACACCTAGGAAAAACCCCTTTTAGTGGTGCGAAAGCTATTGGAAATAGTTGTCACGCGATACCACCCTCTTCTGAGGATTCTTCGAAAAACACCACCTAGCACGGTTCCCGGCCCGCTGGTGTTTTCTCGACAAGAATTGATGATGATGAGAGACAGGTACAAAAATCACTAGTAAACCTTTGGGATAGGTAGAGCCTTGACTCCATGACACCGACCCTTTGACCCCATGTTTTTTTTATGTTTTTGTATGTTGCATTCATGCATTCATTTAAAAACATTAAAACAAAGAAAAATCTTCTCTTCTAGTCTCTCTTTTTCAAATTAAACTAAGACAATGATTGCAAATGTCAGAGAAAAAGATTGCGCTCATGGATTTCGGTAGAAGGAGAACTCATAAGATACCTTCAAGGTTCCAAAACTAGAGGATTTGAGAGGTTTGGCGAGAATGATCATAAACCAAGAGGCTTTCAGAGCCAAGCACGGAGGGCTGCTATCTCTATTAAGGGTCCATGTGATTGAGGGAATCATGGAGGCACTCATTCAGTTTTACGATCCGGTTTATCACTATTTTACATTCCCGGATTATCAACTAGCACCAACGCTAGAGGATTATTCTCATCTGATCGATTTACACATCACTGATCGAGCTTCATTTTCTGGACTAGAAGAAATTCCAAAAGATCACACCATTGCAAGAGCAATTTATTTGGACGAGTCTGAGGTCAGGACTCACATGACCACTAAGGGTGGCATCCAGGGTTTGCCAGCCCAGTTCCTGACAAAGAAGGCCATGTACTTCGCTAGTATAGGGAATGTGACTGCTTTTGAAAGCATCTTTGTTTTACTCACCTAAGGGTTATTTATGTTGCCCAACATTAATAACTTCGTTGATATAAGCTCCATTAAGGTTTTTCTCATTGGAAACCCTGTACCAACCTTGCTCGCAGACGCGTATCATTCTGTATGTAACACTCCAATTCCCTCCGTGAATAAATAATACATAATTTAATCAGAGTAAATAAAAATTTATTTTTCCGACAGAAACAAGGATGCCACAATTAAGGAAAGAAAACACAATCCCTGCTCAAATATTTGATACATAACACAAAATGGAATAAACGTAAAAGGGAAACTTTTTCCATATAAAAGGAAAGGTCAATTATGGAATAAAGCGGAAAGATCCATAACGGACTTGTTTTACAAAATAAATTGTTTTATAACTTCAAAATACACATACAAAAGTAATACAAAATATATTCAACAAATGTATACATATATAACAAAAGCGTTCCCTGACTCCCGTGTTACGTATCAGAGCAGACAGATCGACAAAGAATGGAGAACTAATCTTCACAAAAGCCTCCAAGACTACTAATCTGCAATTGCCTCATAGAGCAACAAACCACAGCAGAAGGATGAGAAATAACAACTAAATCAAGATTGCATAATAATATGCAAACACATATAAATTCACAAGCATAAATATTCTCACCACGAGCATCACATATTAATACACATAGCATATATCAATTACACCAACACAATCACTTATTCACACATAAGGCACACCAAAGTCATAACATATGGAAACACCCCACCACATCACATAACATATGTCTATGCATAAAACATATTATCCACAACCAATGCATTTATCACATATGCACATCAGTTCACCAAGTCAAACATAAATCTCAATACACACTCAATCAATTCATGATTTTCCACACATAATCAATCCATTCATGATTTTCCACACATAATCAATCCATTCATGATTTATGCAAATGCAAACAGACCGACACAACGACTCTATGCAAATGCGGTACCATCCATCCATCATTCTCATCACTAATTCACTCAGGAACTATTGGAACCATCGCTTGTTACTTAGTGTAACTCCCCGTCGGGCAAACGATGTTCCCCGTCGCTCACACCTCTTTGTATAAGGCACACGATGGTTATGGATCGCTCACATATCTTTCTACAAGGCACACGACCCGATCGCCTACACCTCTTTGTATAAGGCACACGATCGTCTATAATCATCGCTCACACCTCTTTGTATAAGGCACACGATGTTATAGCGGATTCCCTCTGGAACCATTTCGTCGCTCACACCCACTAGGGCACACGACATCACAAGATGCATATCATGATGCTTGACATACAAGGACTCATGACAATCAAATGCATCTTCACAAACCAACAATATGAATCATCTCAATCAACAATAATCATGTTGTGCAATCAAGCCCAAAACAATGCATTTATTTGCCATAAGGCCACCAACCATCATCACAACATTTCATCACATGCATTCACATCATATAACAGCACACAAGCTAAACGATATATATCAAAGGCATGTTGCATAATAACACATCCATTACACACAATTATAACAGTAAAAGTCAACAAAACGACACATTTCCAAATTCCCAACATAATTAAATCGGCCACAAATCTCAAAACCATTATAATAAGAAAGAACATTTCAATAGCTTTCCAACGATACTAAGAATGTCTCAATCCGAGTTACGGATCAAAAGTTACGGCATCAGACGCGAAATCGGGAAAGAAATCGCGAAATGACAAAATTCTGCAATCATGCTGGCCATACGCGTAATGCCCTGAGCCATACGCGTATTGCCTTGCTCACTCGCCCATCCATACACGTATTGCCCAAAGTGATAGGCGTATGGGCAGAGACTGATTTTTCCCCAAAAGTTCCACTAAAAATCCAATACGCGTATTGCCTCGCTCCATACGCGTATTGCCCACTCCCATACGCGTAATGCCTACATTCCTTCCTTGCCATACGCGTATTACCCAACCCAATACGCGTATTGCCTTGCCTGATACGCGTATGGGCAGCAAAAACCCAGAATTTTTCCTGCATAATTTTTCCTGCGAAAATCATCCAATTTCCTCTCCAAATCTCATCTAAACACTTTAAATTCACAATATATCAACCCAAACATGTTCCAACATAATCAACAAGTATTCTACGCAGTTTATATCGAGTTTCAACCGCGAAAACATCGATTTCTATCAATTATTCATCAATTTATCAATTAGAGAAAAAGTCGTGAAATAACCAAAACAATTACAACAAACAACACATATACATACACAAGCAAGATATAATTGAAACGTCTCACCCTTACCCGATTAATCGCGCTTGAAACAGATGAATTCTCAATTTTCCTCTTTCTCCTCTTCTCTCTTTATTTCTTCTCCTTTTCTTTCTTTTCTCTCTTTTTCTCTCCACTTTCTATTTTATGAAAAATAACCCAGGAAAAAGATCAAAATACCCCTACTCTCAAATATCTCGCAAACGCTCTCAAAACGCGATAAAACATAATAACGATGAAATATATTTCGGGAAATAAAAGTTGAAAAGAAATTATAATTTATTGCAAATATTTTACCTATCAAGGAAATTAACCAATTAACTCAATTAGCAGGTAAAATACAATAATTTCACACATTTCACAAAATTCACATAAATGAAATAAATAAATATAATTAAACAAATCGGGGCGTTACAACTCTCCCCCACTTAGACATTTTCGTCCTCGAAAATATAACCGATACGAACAACTCGGGATACGACTCTCGCATCCTACTAACAAACTATCATGCCAACAAAAGGCACACCACGAATAACACAAACTGACAAACCACCTTGCTAACAGCAACTACAACACGACACGACAACGGAGACCACTACAACGACAAAATGCAAAGCCCATACAATGCACTTGACGACCAACTCACGACTCAAGAAAACCATGATACCAACACACAGGTTCACTCTTGAACCGAAACACAACAAGATCGTTACCCTCACCCTAGGTAACATTCCCCTAACTCCCCACACAGGAATTAGCTTCTCGCACTCGAACCAATACGATGGAAATGAGGCAACACCACAAACAAGAACACAAAGTTCCACGACACAACAATGTTCAACAACCTCCACATAACCATAATACCTACATCCTTGTCACACAACCATATTACAACAATGCTACGATGCACCAATCGAACATGTAACCAAAACATCCATCTACATAGTAGTCCATGTATAATATTTAAACCTTTCACCTAACACTTCCATTCTGAAACGTCCAATGGTCTCATCATTCCTACATGTTTCCAATGTTCAACCTATGAACTCTTACAAGTCACACATGCAAATACAAAATGTGCCACATCACGCTTCCGCTGCGCACTCTGATTACTCGAAACCATCAAGTCTACCAATCTCACGTCCACCGTCTAACTCTTTCTCATATTCGCCAAAAACCACTGTTCACTTTTAATATACCCAACCTCACGCTCTACTGTTTTATCTCACACACCACACACAAGTCTCTGAATTGCTCAACTAATTTTGAATTCTCTGACCATCAAAGAAACCACATGCCAAAACTATCGACTTAACTCTTCAGGCACAACATTAGCTTTCCCCGAAGGATAATCCAAGCCACATTCATAACTTGTCACGAATTCTAACCATCCTCGTGGTCTCATACTCTATTCCTTCAGACCAAACAAGTACTCTAAACTCTTGTGATTACCAAACACTTCGAACCTAGAACCATAAAGATAATACCTCCAAATATTCCAACACAATACAACCGCAACCAATTCCAAATCCAAAATAGTATAGATCCTTTTATGAATCCTCAATTGTCGTAAAGCATAAGCCACGACTTTACTTTCTTGCATTAACACACTGTCTAAACTCATCAAAGACGCATCCAAATACCTCACAAACGGTTTATCAGGATCACGTAATATCAAAACTGGAGCCGTAGACAACTTCTACTTCAGCTCACTAAAACTTACTCACAATGAACATCCAAAACAAACGACTCACCCTTTGCAAGTCAACTGAGATAACAGGAGTACGAACTTAGCAAAGTCTTCCCTAGCCTGCAGTAACAACCAACTAAGCCCAAAAATTTCTAATCTCCTTAACCAACTTCAGAGCCTCTCATTATAGAACTGCATTTATTCCCGATGGATCCATAACCATATTCTCACCTGAAATAACATATCCAAGAAAACTAACCTTTTTCAACCCAAATTGTCACTTGAATAACTTAGCATAAAACTTCGTCTCTCTTCAATGCTTGTAATTCAATTCTCAAACACTCTACCTGTTTTCCCTCGGATTTTATAACAGATCCGAACATCCTCAATCAAAGCTATTACAAACTTATCCAAATAAATATGGAAGATACGATTCAACTATTCCACAAACCTTACAGACGCATTACTAACACCAAGCAACATCACTGTACGTTGTAATGCCCAACCAAATTCCAAAAGATATAAATTCTTAAAGCTTTTGCAAAACTTTTCACTAGGTAACCGGTTACTCACACAATTCACCACTCTTATCAAACATTCCAAACAATTGCAATTTCACTCAAACTCACCCAAACCATTCCAGTTATCTATTCATGAAAGTGGACACTTATTCTCAATCGTTACCTTATTCAAATGTCAGTAATCCATACACAATTTCTTCTCGTGACAGTCCAGATTCCATAAATCCCAACATGTAGCAACAACCAACCCAAAAGAACTCTCAAATAGTTCGCGATTCGTCACAATTCAAAACTCAAGCTATCCAGAACATAACCGCAAGTTTCCATACTACTCACTGATTAACACGCAAACTCATGCTATCATCCTTTCCCTTACCAGCCATGCTGGACCTCGTCAAATCAACAAACTAATGTTCCATCCAAAAACACATACGAAAACCATACACCACTGACGGACCATCACTGTGACTTTTCTGCCAATTTCTCGAACAATATCCTCACAAACATAACAAACATCTTAGTCTCATCCCCTGAGAGTTTTCTACTGACTCAGCAGATATAAACCTCAACTATTCACCTTCATCCAATTTAAGTTCACTCTCTACTCTTTGAGAAGCAGCCAGTAATAACAACCAATCACTCTCTCTCAATGATTCCCCAACTTGACCAACATACCAAAACCTTTAATCTGCCTCATCTTCCAATATTAGAATCTTCATCGACTCAACAAAATAATCCATAATCATTTTCTTAATTCCAAATAATTCATTACCCACACTATCAAGGCCGAAAAGACACGTCTATTCCATCCAACATAATTCCCGTCTGCTATCAAAAAGAGATTAAGGGTGATCAGTTCCTCAATTTGCCAATAAACAACTGACAATTATGATGGGGCATAAACCGCCTTTACCAAACTATAATAGCATTTCTTACATCTTGTGCACAAAACTACCTAAGGCACAAATCCTTGGTTGACATAAACCTTACCTCCGCATTCCCTCCGGAATCGGGAACAACACTGTCCAAACAACACTTACAATCTTGCAATTTACAACATACTGAGCCAACGCTCCACACCTGAAGCAACATGGAGAAGCACAAGCTTCTCCCCCACTTATCTCATTCTCACACCTGAAGATAAAGATTAGAAAACCAAAAAGTACTGACAGTGTTTCACACACATATCACGTACTAAGGGACAAACAACACCGACAGTATTCAACTGTCACACCAACTGACTCAGCAACTTGGCCGGACGGACCGACCTGCTCTGATACCAATATTGTAACACCCCAATTCCCTCCGTGAATAAATAATACATAATTTAATCAGAGTAAATAAAAATTTATTTTTCCGACAGAAACAAGGATGCCACAATTAAGGAAAGAAAACACAATCCCTGCTCAAATATTTGATACATAACACAAAATGGAATAAACGTAAAAGGGAAACTTTTTCCATATAAAAGGAAAGGTCAATTATGGAATAAAGCGGAAAGATCCATAACGGACTTGTTTTACAAAATAAATTGTTTTATAACTTCAAAATACACATACAAAAGTAATACAAAATATATTCAACAAATGTATACATATATAACAAAAGCGTTCCCCGACTCCCGTGTTACGTATTAGAGCAGACAGACCGACAAAGAATGAAGAACTAATCTTCACAAAAGCCTCCAAGACTACTAATCTGCAATTGCCTCATAGAGCAACAAACCACAGCAGAAGGATGAGAAATAACAACTAAATCAAGATTGCATAATAATATGCAAACACATATAAATTCACAAGCATAAATATTCTCACCACGAGCATCACATATTAATACACATAGCATATATCAATTACACCAACACAATCACTTATTCACACATAAGGCACACCAAAGTCATAACATATGGAAACACCCCACCACATCACATAACATATGTCTATGCATAAAACATATTATCCACAACCAATGCATTTATCACATATGCACATCAGTTCACCAAGTCAAACATAAATCTCAATACACACTCAATCAATTCATGATTTTCCACACATAATCAATCCATTCATGATTTTCCACACATAATCAATCCATTCATGATTTATGCAAATGCAAAGAGACCGACACAACGGCTCTATGCAAATGCGGTACCATCCATCCGTCATTCTCATCACTAGTTCACTCAGGAACTATTGGAGCCATCGCTTGTTACTTAGTGTAACTACCTGTCGGGCAAACGATGTTCCCCTTCGCTCACACCTCTTTGTATAAGGCACACGATGTTTATGGATCGCTCACACCTCTTTCTATAAGGCACACGACCCGATCGCTCACACCTCTTTGTATAAGGTACACGATCGTCTATAATCATCGTTCACACCTCTTTGTATAAGGCACACGATGTTATAACGGATTCCCTCTGGAACCGTTTCGTCGCTCACACCCACTATGGCACACGACATCACAAGATGCATATCATCATGCTTGGCATACAAGGACTTATGACAATCAAATGCATCTTCACAAACCAACAATATAATCATCTCAATCAACAATAATCATGATGTGCAATCAAGCCCAAAACAATGCATTTATTTGCCATAAGGCCACCAACCATCATCACAACATTTCATCACATGCATTTACATCATATAACAACACACATGCTAAACATTATATATCAAAGGCATGTTTCATAATAACACATCAATTACACACAATTATAACAGTAAAAGTCGACAAAACGACGCATTTCCAAATTCCCGACATAATTAAATCGGCCACAAATATCAAAACCATTATAATAAGAAAGAACATTTCAATAGCTTTCCAACGATACTAAGAATGTCTCAATCTGAGTTACGGATCAAAAGTTACGGCATCAGACGCGAAATCGGGAAAGAAATCGCGAAATGACAAAATTCTGCAATCATGCTGGCCATACGCGTAATGCCCTGAGCCATACGCGTATTGCCTTGCTCACTCGCCCATCCATACGCGTATTTCCCAAAGTGATACGCGTATGGGCAGAGACTGATTTTTCCCCAAAAGTTCTACTAAAAATCCAATACGCGTATTGCCTCGCTCCATACGCGTATTGCCCACTCCCATACGCGTAATGCCTACATTCCTTCCTTGCCATACGCGTATTACCCAACCCAATACGCGTATTGCCTTGCCTGATATGCGTATGGGGAGCCAAAACCCATAATTTTTCCTGCGAAAATCATCCAATTTCCTCTCTAAATCTCATCTAAACACTTCCAATTCACAATATATCAACCCAAACATGTTCCAACATAATCAACAAGTATTCTACACAGTTTATATCGATTTTCAATTGCGAAAACATTGATTTCTATCAATTATTCATCAATTTATCAATTAGAGAAAAAGTCGTGAAACAACCAAAACAATTACAACAAACAACACATATACATACACAAGCAAGATATAATTGAAACTTCTCACCCTTACCCAATTAATCGCGCTTGAAACGGATGAATTCTCGATTTTCCTCTTTCTCCTCTTCTCTCTTTCTTTCTTCTCCTTTTCTTTCTTTTCTCTCTTTTTCTCTCCACTTTCTATTTTATGAAAAATAACCCAGGAAAAAGACCAAAATACCCCTAGTCTCAAATATCTCGCAAACGCTCCCAAAACGCGATAAAACATAATAACGTTGAAATATATTTTGGGAAATAAAAGTTGAAAAGAAATTATAATTTATTGCAAATATTTTACCTATCAGGGAAATTAACCAATTAACTCAATTAGCAGGTAAAATACAATAATTTCACACATTTCACAAAATTCACATAAATGAAATAAATAAATACAATTAAACAAATCGGGGCGTTACACTGTACACTTAGGAAATTTGTACAGCAGAGGGGAGATCACGTGTTGTGTGCCCCTGCTATACAAATGGTTTATCTCCCATTTGCCTAAGTCTGCCACTTTTTGGGATCACAAGAGTGCCTTACGTTGGTCGCAGAAAATCACGTCTCTCACCAACTCTGACATAGATTGGTGTAATAGGAGTTATGAGGGAATCAGGATCATTGAATGTTGTGGAAACTTCCCCAACGTACCCCTCATAGGAACTAAGGGAGGAGTCAATTACCATCCAGTTCTTGTTCGTTGTCAATTTGGATACCCGATGAGGCATGTCCCGCGCAACGCTCATCTGGAAGGTCTTTTCTTCAAAGAGGGAGAAAATGATAGAGCACTAAAGATGGGAATAATGAATGCTTGGAAACATGTTCATAAGAAAGGACGGGAATCTCTAGGAAAACTAGACTGTGTCTCGGTGGAGCCTTATCTCCACTGGGTACAGACTAGAGCTCTCAAGCTAAAGATGCCTTATCCTCGTCACAGAGTTCTTCCGCCGAGGGAATCTGTCATGTACTTCATGACTGAGACGGAAAAACTCCAGGTTATTCTCAACAAAGTTCAACGGGAGAGGAGGTCTTGGAAGAACAAATACCACATTCTCAATGTGGAATGTATCAAAATACAGCAACTATTGAAAGATAAGGATGCTCTGATTGAGATTTTGGAGCAACATGCTGTAGAGAATCAGGATGACCAAAGGAATTTGCTCACTCCTTTCACCTGGAAAAGGAATGACAACCCGACAACGGCCCAAGAGCCCCGGTCCAAGAAAAGGAAAGTGCCAGAATCAGCACCTGAGTTCTCCTCAGAGAGGACTCGGGACCCATTAGCTTAGATTTCTGTTTCCGCACCTTGTAATCTACTGTATTTCCATGGTCCTTTGAATTTAATAAAATGGGGTTTCCCCGCTGTTTGATATTTGCAATCTAATTGTCAAAGTTTATTTTGATTAAACCAAAAAAACAATTAATATGATCATTGCATTCATCATTCCCGCGTAACGTTTTCCTCTTACCTACGAATCTCACGTTTGTGTCTCGGTTCTAGAGTCAAATTGTCTAATTCTTACAATACTCGGGCCAATCGTCAGAAAAAGATGGATGATCTTGAGGAAGAGAACAGAGAGTTAAAAGAAGAGATCGACGCTCTGAGAGAGGATATGAGAAAGCTTCGTAATGACATGCAAGCCATGGCAAAAGCTCAGCTACAAAGAACTGTGATCTCAGAGATCACCTCAACGTCCATAGTGGAGAAGTATGATCCTAGGTATCAAATGCCGAAAGATCGTCCCTGGGGCATTCCTATTAACTATATCCTGGAAGGATATGTTCCGCCGATCACTGAAGATCAGGGAATCATAGCAGAAGCCGCTGGGCCTGAAGGTTACAAACTTTGGGAAAGCGAGGATGCCAGAGGCATATTGAGGACTCCTAAAGGTTACAAACTTCAGGAAGCGCCAAGATTCACTGCCGTAGTCACGGTACCACCCCCTGTGGTGCACACTGTCCCAGAAGGACAGATTCCACAGATAACTTCTGGTAGAAAGGAAACTATGTTTGACAGAATGGATGAATTCCAAGAGCAGTTCCTGGAAATGCAGAAGGAACTGTAAGCCATTCGCGGTCAGGATTTATTTCGAAAGGATGCCGCAGACCTTTGTCTGGTCCCTAATGTGAAATTTTCGCACAAGTTCCTAGTGCCCGACTTTGAAAAATACAAGGGTAACTCTTGCCCTCATAGTCACTTGGTGATGTACGCTCGGCGAATGTCAGCTCAGACAGAGAATCAGGACCTACTGATTCACTACTTTCAAGATAGTTTAACTGGTGCCGCCTTAAAATGGTACATGGGTTTAAACCGTGCTACGATTAGCACATTCAGAGATCTTGGCACTGCCTTCATCCAACAATACAAGTATAATTTGGACATGGCACCAGACAGAGATCAACTCAGATCAATGTCACAAAAGGACAAGGAAACCTTTAAGGAGTACGCTCAGAGATGGCGTGAAATCGCCGCCCAAATTTGTCCACCTTTTGAGGAAAAATAGATGACAAAGATCTTCTTAAAGACCTTAAGCTCATTTTACTACGACAGAATGGTCGCCAGTGCGCCCAGTGACTTCACCGAGATGGTGGGCATGGGAGTTCGTCTTGAGGAAGCCGTCCGAGAAGGACGTTTAGTAAAAGACGCTGGATCATCAAGTAGTACAAAATGATACGGTAGTGCTCTCCTTAAGAAAAATGAGCAAGATATTGGGAATATCTCTCTCGGAAAGCAAAGGCGACGTTATCAACCAATAGCAGCTGTGACTCCTGCTATTAACCCCGCGCCTATTCCTACGTATCAGCCTCAAGTTGCACAAAGCCAACCTAATCAGCAGCAAAGGACACAACAGCCTCTTCAGCAGGCTCGTCCTCAATACAACAACAATCGTACAACGCGGCCACAAGGATTTGATCCTATACCCGTATCGTACGCAGAAATATTCCCGTTACTACTAGCCAAGGGGCACATCCAGACTAAGTCCCCTCTTACAGTACCGGAAAATCTGCCTTTCTGGTTCAAAACAGATCAGACTTGTCCTTATCATCAAGGAGGATCAGGGCATAACATAGAGAATTTTCTTAATTTCAAATCCGACGTGCAAAAGCTTGTTCGGAGCGGGCTCTTATCTTTCAAAGATATGAATCCCAATGTTCTCACGAACCCGCTGCCTCAACACGAGAAAGCTGCAGTCAACCTAATAGAGGGAGAGTCTAACAATGTCTATCAAATTCACGATGTACTCTTGTTGAGGACCAATATGGTCAAGATGCATTGTAGACAGAGTGGATATGGCCATGTGCCACCTCATAATTATCATCAATGCGATGTCTGCTCTAAAAGCAATAGAGGATGTTATGTGGTGCAATCAGCTCTACAGGAACAGATGGATCTCGGATGGATCCAAGAGCACCGAGTTTGTGGAGTTAACATGGTTTATACGAATTCCAACATCATTCAGAACCACGACATCCGTGCGATGAATGTCAACTTGGCGGCGATGCACTCAAGGCAAAGCCAGTATCATAATCTGCCGTGGCACGATTACAGTTCTTGTCTGACTTACTCGGTAAACAAACAGGGATGTTCTTTTGTACAAGAGGCCCTCCAGCGTCAGATGGATCTTGGATGGATCCAGGACTACCATGATAGGAATCCCTATCAGATCAACATGGTTCAAATCTTCGATATTCGCTTGATGAATACCAACCTGGTAGAGTTACATGCCGAACAGGTCCGCCTCGGATTCCTGATATCACATGAGTACCAAAGCTGTAAAGCGGGTTGCAAAAATGATCAAGGTTGTGCTCTTGTCCACGAAGCACTTCAGCACTTGTTAAACCACTGGTGGCTTCCAATCTATATGGACGAAGACACTCAGCAAATCAGTATCACTGACGGGAACCCTACTCGGCGTCAAAGTCTGGATGTCCGATCTGTGGAGACTAACCTAGTGAGGTTACATTGCATTCAAAGCGGGCATGGCCAGGTGCCACCACACAATTATGAACGTTGTAGAGTCTATTCGGAAAGTAACCAAGGGTGCTACCTTGTACGGGCAGCTCTTCAGGGTCAGGTAGATCGTAGAGAGATTCGCCCATATCCAGGTTCCAGACCAATCAACTGGTCGTCGAACTACCTTGCCGATCAAATTGAGGACGTTGTCGTAATCTCTGATCATCAGAGGACCAGAGATGTTTTTGCCATCATCCCTCTACTTGAAGAATCAAAAGTTCCTAACCAGGAACGGATTGAGATTACTTACGATGGTCAGAAAAACTAAAAGGTTCCCATAGTCATCTATCTACCGGGACCACTACCGTTTGAATCAGCTAAGGCGATCCCTTACAAATACGGTGCAACGATAATTGAAAATGGAAAGGAAATTCCATTACCCTCCGTCGTAAATATTGCAGACATCAGTCGTGTAACCCGGAGTGGTAAAATCTTCAACAGAGGAGTTGGAGAGTCCAACAAAGAAAAGGAACTTCAGACAGAATTTCCCTATCCACCAGTCGGTCAATCCAGTATTCCCGACCTTTCAAAAAATGATGATGAGATGCTGAAACTCATCCAGAGGAGTGAATACAACATTGTCGATCAACTGTTGTAAACTCCTTCAAAGATCTCGGTATTATCACTGTTACTCAGTTCAGAAGCGCACAGGGAGGCTCTACAGAAAGTCTTGGAGCAAGCCTTTGTGGAACAGGATGTAACAATCAGACAGTTCGATAGTATCGTCTCTAACATCACTTCCTGCAATAGCTTGGGATTTAGTGATGAGGAATTACCTGAAGAGGGTCGCCATCATAACATGGCGCTCAATATTACAGTTAACTGCTAGGACGATGCTTTGGCCAGCGTACTGGTAGACACAGGGTCAACCCTGAATGTTATGCCGAAGTCCACTTTGACGCAATTATCATTCAAAGGCCCTCCGATGAGAATCAGCGAGGTTGTCGTCAAAGCATTTGACGGATCCAGAAAAACAGTTATTGGCGAAGTCGACCTTCCCATAACTATCGGTCCTCACACTTTCCAGGTCATGGACATCCGGGCAACGTACAGTTGTTTATTAGGAAGACCTTGGATACATCATGTAACGCCCCGAATTTAATTAATTAGTTAATTAAATTATCGAAGGATTTTATTATTGGATTTAGACGAAGTTTGAGAATTAATCGAGTAATTGGGTGTTATCGGTATTATTTTAAGAGGCTAATTGGATTTGGTTGTTGGGTGATATATAGCAATTTGGAGGTGTATGAAGGGAAGCCCAAATAGATTAAATAATGCTATTATTATTATTATTATTATTATTATGGTTATTATTATTATTATTATTATTGGATTATTTTGGAAAATAAAAAGAAACGTGGATGAGGCAGTAAAGGGAGTTAGAGAAAAATAAGGAGAAGAAGTTGGGGGTATCAGTAAAGGGAAAGAGGAAAACGTGAGAAGTTGAGAACGAGGAAAAGTTGGAGAAAAAGGGATACGAGAAGTTTCCGTCGGAAAGCCAAGTCGGAAAAGTCGATCGGAGATTCGAGCGGCCATCAATTAAGGTAAGGGTGGGGTTCGAATTTTATAACCGGGTATATGATAATTGATACGTGGGATTGGGAATTATATAATTTTCTACTGAATGTGTTGAAATGTATTGATGAATTGGTTTTGTTTTTGTGGAATTTGATGTTTGCTAGATTGTTTGGTTGTTGTTCTATAGTGTTAAACTTAGGTTGGAATTTGGTTAAATCGATAGAAACCGATGTTTTCGCGGACGAAAGTCGGAATAGATTGCGTAGTTGTGTCGAAAAGTGTTAGGCCGTGATCGAGTATGCTTGTTTTATCGAATTTGGTTGATTTTGTAAGTTTTTGCATTTTTGGAGATTTGGGGATTTAAGATTCGGATTGAAATCGAAAGTCGTAGAATTCACGTTTGATGGTTCCAAATCACTACTATATGTTTGGTATGAATGAGTATGTGTTTGTTTCGAAGAAAATAATTGAATCGGTCGAATTTTCAGACGAAAATGCAAAATCCCGTAGGGCTGTTATGCAGAAAAATTCTGGTTTCGGAAAGTTTGGAAAATTCATATCTTTTGATCCGTAAGTCGGTTTTGACCCCCGTTCGAAGCGTTGGAAAGCTAACGAGATGTTCTTTCTAGGAAAAATGGTTTTGAGGTCTGTATCTGGTTCAATTATAGCAGAAAATTGAAACCGTATCGTTGTGTTGATTTTTTTTTACCGTCGTAAATATGTGCGATTGAGGTGTTATCGTGCAATATGCCTCAACAATGTTAACCGATTAATAATGCAGAGGAATAGCAAAAATGTGGGGAATTAGAAAGGTTAGTAGTAGGTTTTATCTTAGTACAGGAATCAATTAGCGAACGACCGACCAAAGGAGTTAGCGGAGTATTAAAATAGTACCGAATAGTAATATTAGTAGTTTTAACCGGTATAATTGTTTAACCGAAACAAGTTGAAATTTTGCAGAATAATTCGTAAGTGGTTGTAGTTATTTTTGGTTGGTTGATGTAGGGAATTAGTCGAATAAGTGTAATTAAGCGGTAAGGTTAGTTGTCTGGTATTCGTTGAAAATTGTCGGAGTAAGTCGTGTATACGAGTAGGTATTCTTGGTTGGTTTGTTTTGTGGTAATTATGTCGATTAAGTTGATTTGCAGGTACAGTTGAATATGTTGAATTGTCCCAGTTTATGGGCACTGTTAAGTTGTAGGTCTTATGACCAATGTTTTATGTTGATGTTGAATACGTTGTTGATGTGGTGATGTTGGTGATGTGATGTTGAATATGTTGTTGATTAAGTTGTAGGTCGAACGACCAATGTTGGATTAAGTTGATTCAAGTGGTGCATGTTTAAGTTGTTGTTCTCGTTGTTGTTATTGCGTTGTTGTTATTGTGACGTTGTGGTTATTGTTGCATGCATACATTTACATTGATTAAGGTGGCCTTGATGGCACCTGTTTAAGTTGGCCTTGATGGCATCCGATTAAGTTGAAAATGCCTCGATAACCTGACATATGTTTAAGTTGGGAGTTTAATCCAAATGGTATCACATGCATTTGCATTGTTTGAGTCACATTCGGTTTGTATGTTTACGACGTTGTTGTCGTTGTTGTTGTTATTGCTGAAGTTATAAGTTGTTGCTGTGGGGCTATAAGTTGTTATTGTTATAAGTGATGTTGTTATAAGTTGCTTTTGTGATTAAGTTGGTGTTGGTTATTATGTTGTTAGTTGGTTTAATATTTGTTGTTGTTAACAGGTTGTGCTGATTTGAGTTGCTGTTGGTTATAAGTTATGGTTGCTATTAAGTTGTTTATTAATAGTTGTCGTATGATAGTTGTACGAAGCGGTGAAATTTATATGATTCTAATCTAGTATATTAATTATCATACTTTTGTTTATATTATTTGATATCTCACCCCTTCTGCTGATGTTTCCCCTACCATGGGAAATGGGCAGGTACTCAAGAATAGCTGTGGAAGTTGAAGTGATTATTATGAAGTCTTTAGTGGCTGTTAGTTCGGGTTGGTGTCATGCTCTGATACGTAGCACTCGGGGGGATGTTTAGTTTATGTTGTTGTTATTATAAGTTGATGAATAGTTGTTATTTCATGTTGTGGAAATTATTTCTAAGTTGTTGCCATTACGATAATGGTTGAACAATCATGGTTTAAAAAGTTGTAATGACTGAATAAAGTTGCGAATGAATTATAAGTTGTATTCCGAATGCTATGTATCAATTGCTAAATGAAATCCAGATTTTGTGGTTTAAGTTGAAAATGTGACATCTCATTTGTTTTATGTTTGAAAATTTTAGCACTCTGATTTTAATATAAATGTTGGGTAGAAAATGGGGTGTTAAAAGTGGTATCAGAGCAGGTCGGTCTGTCCGGCCAATGTTGTCTAATGTCGTTCATTCCTTAGTACTCGACATGTGTGGGAAACACTGTCGGTGCTTGTTTGTTAGTTTCTGGTCGTTGTCTGCAGGTGTTGGTTTGGATTAAGTGGGGGAAAAGCTTGTCTCCCGGACGTGTTGTTGGTATGTAGAGGTTGGTTCAAGGCGATGTTGATTGCAAGAGTGCAAAGGTTGTTGAAGCGATGTTGTTGCGGGCCGGCGAGAGTTTAGACTCATGAATTCGTATCGGTCGAGTTTGAGAAGTGTGTGGAATATGGATAAGGAATTGGTTGAGAATAAGGAAGTATTCCAATGGATATGATAAGTTGATGGATCAAGTCGGTAGATTAATATGCCTTGAGTATAGTCGGATTAAAGTCGAGTAATTTTAGAGTTGGATGAAAAGAAAGAATTGTTGGTAGATTTTGGAGCAAGCGGGAGAGAGATGGAACTTATGTTCATCAATCTCAAATTCTAATTTTTTTGCAATTTTGGAGCAGCTGTCGGTAAAAGAGGCATAACGTTTTACTCGTGATTCCGATTGAAGCGGTTCTGGACTTTTTGGAAAGCTTACGAAATTCCCTACAGTTTGCATATAAGATTTGTCTTCAGGAAGTTTGTGAAGGGGGAGAAAAGTGTGTTTTAATATATGGGTCTGATGCTGATTTTTGGAAAATTCTGCATATGGAAATTCTGAACCAGTCCCGTTGTAAGGATGATAACTTTTTACTCGTAACTCGGATTCAAGCGATTCTTGAAGTTCTGGAATCTTCGCAAAATTCTCTTCATTTTGGAATATGATTTTGTGATTGAGAGGTCTGTGTCGAAAGAGATATCTGTGGTTGAAGTTGAGCGACTACTGCTGAAAAATTTGGAAAGATGAAGCCGAGTGTGAAATTTTGATAAGAATAATATGTTGGTAATTATAAGGATGTGACAGTATCTGAGAAAGCATCGAGATGCAATTTATGTTGATTAAGGAGAAATAAGTGATGATGTCATGTGATAGTAATGTTGAGAAAGAGACGGATGGTTGATTTGCAACGTTAAAAATTTTAACTTGGATAAGAGTTGTAATTGGAGCGAGCCGAGTTAGATAGTACTTGAAGTAGTAGAGATTCCAGTGTTGGAAAGATATTTAATAATTGGGTTGTGCTACGAGCATGTATAAGAGATTATGTATTGGATTTTGGACGTTTTGGTATAATTGACGAAGTTGAAATTAAGGAAACTAAGAAGACGTTGATAAGCCTCGGAGAGTTGGTGGAGCATTGTGCTTACGGACTTTGGGCACAAGTTGTGGTACACTATTGTGTTGGGTAATGATGATTTATGCCACTATTATGGTTGTCGGCTGTCTATTGACAAATTGAGGAACTGATCACCCTTAATCTCTTGTTGATAGTAGACGGAATCATAATTGATGGATAGATGTGTCGTGCCAACTAGTATAGTACGTACGTTGAATTGGTTGAAGTCAAGCCAGGTGCTTGTGGATAGTTTATTTTGTCGATGTAGATTCATATATGAGCATATTAGTTGAATTTAAGGATGATGGCATGAGGTTGCGATTTAATTGATGAGTAGTATGGAAATTCGCAGTTGAGTTCTGGGTAATTTGAGAATTGAGTTGCAAGTAGAAAAAGAAGTGAAGTTATAAGTTGAATTGTAAAAGTGGAACTTTTGGTTGGTAAAGATGAGTTACTTGGTTGTGTTAATTCGGATAAGAATTTATGAAGAATTATGTCAGTATGAGTAAAAGTTGGTTTGTTGGATTAGTTGGAAAGGAAAAGATGATTTATCGGGCTGAAGTCAATTGTACACAGGTACCCTATGTTGTTGTAATGATGTTGCGTGTTTAAGATAATTTTCGAGGAACGTGTAAATAGGAGATGGTAAAGTTGTAGTTTATGTTTGATGATAATCGGGAAATTCGTGGAAGTACAGGTATATATTATCCAAGATTTGGGAGTAGTCGTCGTTGTAATGGTGTTGAATGTTAGAGGTGTTGTCTTACGGATCTAAGTTGAAGTAATCGGTAACTACGAGAGTGTAGAATACCTGTCGGAATGAAATTCCGAAGAATTGAGTCGAAAGTCGTTGTTATGTCAGTTTGGTGGTTAGAAGTTGGAGTTAAACTGAGTAGTCTTGATACTTTGCAAGTAATTAGAGTGCGCAGCGAACGCGTGGCATGGTGTCGTTGTTCATGTGTGAGTGACAACGATGTTGGTAGTTGGTTGTATTGATGTCGTGGTTAAGTGGTGCGTTCTTAAGTTGTTGCGCTCTAGTTCTTAAACTGGCGAATTCTTAAGTTGGTCCTTCTTTATGTCGTGATGTTAAGTTGTCTGGTGTGTCGCATGAGTAGTATTCAGGTTGTTTTCTCCGTTGACGTTATGAATTGTTTGTATTATACGTAGGTTGCCTCCGGAGTTGAGAGTTGATTAGTCGGATGGAATCACATAGTTGGAGTAGTTGTATCGGATGAATTTTCGAGGACGAAAATGTTCTAAGTGGGGGAGAGTTGTAACGCCCCGAATTTAATTAATTAGTTAATTAAATTATCGAAGGATTTTATTATTGGATTTAGACGAAGTTTGAGAATTAATCGAGTAATTGGGTGTTATCGGTATTATTTTAAGAGGCTAATTGGATTTGGTTGTTGGGTGATATATAGCAATTTGGAGGTGTATGAAGGGAAGCCTAAATAGATTAAATAATACCATTATTATTATTATTATTATTATTATTATTATTATTGTTATTATTATTATTATTATTATTATTGGATTATTTTGGAAAATAAAAAGAAAAGTGGAGGAGGCAGTAAAGGGAGTTAGAGAAAAATAAGGAGAAGAAGTTGGGGGTATCAGTAAAGGGAAAGAGGAAAACGTGAGAAGTTGAGAACGAGGAAAAGTTGGAGAAAAAGGGATACGAGAAGTTTCCGTCGGAAAGCCAAGTCGGAAAAGTCGGTCGGAGATTCGAGCGACCATCAATTAAGGTAAGGGTGGGGTTCGAATTTTATAACCGGGTATATGATAATTGATACGTGGGATTGGGATTTATATAATTTTCTACTGAATGTGTTGAAGTGTATTGATGAATTGGTTTTGTTTTTGTGAAATTTGATGTTTGCTAAATTGTTTGGTTGTTGTTCTATAATGTTAAACTTAGGTTGGAATTTGGTTAAATCGATAGAGACCGATGTTTTCACGGACGAAAGTCGGAATAGATTGCGTAGTTGTGTCGAGAAATGTTAGGTCGTGATCGAGTATGTTTGTTTTATCGAATTTGGTTGATTTTGTAAGTTTTTGCATTTTTGGAGATTTGAGGGTTTAAGATTCGGATTAAAATCGAAAGTCGTAGAATTCACGTTTGATGGTTCCAAATCACTACTATATGTTTAGTATGAATGAGTATGTGTTTGTTTCGAAGAAAATAATTGAATCGGTCGAATTTTCGGACGAAAATGCAAAATCCCGTAGGGCTGTTATGCAGAAAAATTTTGGTTTCGGAAAGTTTGGAAAATTCATATCTTTTGATCCGTAAGTCGGTTTTGACCCCCGTTCGAAGCGTTGGAAAGCTAACGAGATGTTCTTTCTAGGAAAAATGGTTTTGAGGTCTGTATCTGGTTCAATTATAGCAGAAAATTGAAACCCTATCGTTGTGTTGATTTTTTTTACCGTCGTGAATATGTGCGATTGAGGTGTTATCGTGCAATATGCCTCAACAATGTTAACCGATTAATAATGCAGAGGAATAGCAAAAATGTGGGGAATTAGAAAGGTTAGTAGTAGGTTTTATCTTAGTACAGAAATCAATTAGCGAACGACAGACCAAAGGAGTTAGCAGAGTATTAAAATAGTACCGAATAGTAATATTAGTAGTTTTAACCGGTATAATTGTTTAACCGAAACAAGTTGAAATTTTGCAGAATAATTCGTAAGTGGTTGTAGTTATTTTTGGTTGGTTGATGTAGGGAATTAGTCGAATAAGTGTAATTAAGCGGTAAGGTTAGTTGTCTGGTATTCGTTGAAACTTGTCGGAGTACGTCGTGTATACGAGTAGGCATTCTTGGTTGGTTTGTTTTGTGGTAATTATGTCGATTAATTTGATTTACAGGTACAGTTGAATAGGTTGAATTGTCCCGGTTTATGGGCACTGTTAAGTTGTAGGTCTTATGACCAATGTTTTATGTTGATGTTGAATACGTTGTTGATGTGGTGATGTTGGTGATGTGATGTTGAATATGTTGTTGATTAAGTTGTAGGTCTAACGACCAATGTTGGATTAATTTGATGCAAGTGGTGCATGTTTAAGTTGTTGTTCTCGTTGTTGTTATTGCGTTGTTGTTATTGTGACGTTGTGGTTATTGTTGCATGCATACATTTGCATTGATTAAGTTGGCCTTGATGACACCTGTTTAAGTTGGCCTTGATGGCATCCGATTAAGTTGAAAATGCCTCGATAACCTGGCATATGTTTAAGTTGGGAGTTTACTCCAAATGGTACCACATGCATTTGCATAGTTTGAGTCACATTCGGTTTGTATGTTTACGACGTTGTTGTCGTTGTTGTTGTTATTGCTGAAGTTATAAGTTGTTGCTGTGGTGCTATAAGTTGTTATTGTTATAAGTGATGTTGTTATAAGTTGCTTTTGTGATTAAGTTGGTGTTGGTTATTATGTTGTTAGTTGGTTTAATATTTGTTGTTGTTAACAGGTTGTGCTGATTTGAGTTGCTGTTGGGTATAAGTTATGGTTGCTATTAAGTTGTTTATTAATAGTTGTCGTATGATAGTTGTACGAAGCGGTGAAATTTATATGATTCTAATCTAGTATATTAATTATCATACTTTTGTTTATATTATTTGATATCTCACCCCTTCTGCTGATGTTTCCCCTACCATGGGAAATGGGCAGGTACTCAAGGATAGATGTGGAAGTTGAAGTGATTATTATGAAGTCTTTAGTGGCTGTTAGTTCGGGTTGGTGTCATGCTCTGATACGTAGCACTCGGGGGGATGTTTAGTTTATGTTGTTGTTATTATAAGTTGATGAATAGTTGTTATTTCATGTTGTGGAAATTATTTCTAAGTTGTTGCCATTACGATAATGGTTGAACAATCATGGTTTAAAAAGTTGTAATGACTGAATAAAGTTGCGAATGAATTATAAGTTGTATTCCGAATGCTATGTATCAATTGCTAAATGAAATCCAGATTTTGTGGTTTAAGTTGAAAATGTGACATCTCATTTGTTTTATGTTTGAAAATTTTAGCTCTCTGATTTTAATATAAATGTTGGGTAGAAAATGGGGTGTTACACATCAGGCTGGGGCGGTCACCTCGACCCTCCACCAAAAGCTAAAGTTCATCCAGAATGGCCAACTCGTCACAGTTTGTGGGGAACAGGCTTTGCTCGTAAGGAATTTATCGTCATCCACTTATGTGGAACCGAAAGGGATAATTGGAACCCAGTTCCAAACGTTTTCGCTACACAGTGGCGATCAGTCCAAAGGGGGAACTTCCATTTCCTCATACAAAGATGCTATCAAAGCGGTCGAAGGTGCCCATACAACAGGATGGGGACAACTTGTCATTCCTACTGACAATAAAACAAAGAAGGGTCTTGGTTTTTCATCAACTTGTACCCAGACAGCTGTCAACGATGAAAGTCTTCATCCCATTCAAAACTTCTTCCACACTGGAGGCTTCCTTCAACCAGTGACCCAAGAAGTACACACTATCAATGAGGAGGATCCCTCTGACACAGATGAGGAATGGAAGTCCTACCTCAACAAGGACGGTTATATGTCTCAGGACAAAACGCAGACTGCATTTTGCTTTCCTACACAGAGTCCGAGATTTATACCCAGGTCAGATGTCGAAATGATATACGGAGATTGTGATCCGGAAGGATGCCGTGCTCCACCAAATTCATTAGAGGAAGACACTCTATGAAGGACAATTTTGACTACAACTACTCTGGCCCGATGGATGGTCTGCCGATGTGGCAACCTTACCTAGGAAACTTAGGGCAAGAAAGTCAGCCGAACAATGAAAATCAGCTGAGCCTCATTGAACAGAATACCTATGTTCCCACCATGTCATGGGATCAACACTCAGGTTATTCAGAGCCTACTCACCATGACGATGAATTTGCAACGTTTGCAGGACTAGAATTCATCAACTACGCTTTTCCTGAGGTCAACGTCATCGAGAGAGATGACTCCTCCAGTTCCAAAGAAGTGTGGGACACCTTGGGACAACCGAGTGGAAAATTTGACTATATGGTCAAGTACACCGCTCCTAAGAGCTCTCGTATCAGGTTCGAAGACATCCAGCCAACTGGATGGGGAGATACAACTGAGAGCACCAATATTTTGCAAAATGCAACAGAGGAATCCTCCTACAACAACTCTGCTTGGGAGACAGATTCCAATGATCCTGTTCCGCCAGAAATCAGCGTTATTTCTAAAGAAAAATCAAGGAAGGTACCAGACTTTGTGATTCACTGAGGAGTTCGCGCCAATGGGTTGTTGTCGATGTTCCGAAGATTGTTCATAAGTCAAAGTAATTGTCGTCTTTAACCTTTCACCCTGCCCAGGTGAAACGGATGTTTTGATAGGGCTCGCTTTCTGTAAATTTTCCCTTTTCGCTTCGCCCAAAGCGATAGAGCTTTGTTTTATAGGGCTGTAGTTTCAAGAATCGACTTATTCATTAATAAAATAACGTTGTTCTGTAATTTCCGCATTAATTGCTGTTTTCTCTTTTCGTTTTTCAAAAAATGGTAATCCTAAAAAACAACAATAATAAAAAACAAGTAGTAATAAAAAATACATTGCACACACTTTTGCATTCTCAATCTCTTCTAAACACGAATCATACCGTCATGCAGATTGCTTGTTTTAAACCCAATTAAAACATACGATCCGATGCCTTCTCCCGACTTTGAATTCCTGATATTTAGGGCTGAAGAAGAAGATGACGACGAAATTCTAGAGGAGATCTCCCGACTACTCAGACAAGAGGAAAGGTCCATTAAACCTCACAAAGAGCCGTTGGAAACGGTAAACTTGGGTTCAGAAAAAGAGAGGAAAGAAATCAGGATTGGGGCACTGCTCAGTCCAACTGCTAAAGAGAGTTTAACAAAGCTTCTCAGAGAGTTTCCCGATGTATTTGCTTGGTCCTATCAGGACATGCCAGGGTTGGATACCAGCATCGTGGAACATCACTTACCGTTGAAATTGGAATATCCGCCAATAAAACAAAGGTTGAGACGGACTCACCCGGACATGGCCATCAAAATCAAAGAGAAGGTACAGAAACAGATCGACGCAGGTTTCCTCGCTACGTCAGAATATCCTCAATGGCTAGCTAACATTGTACTCGTTCCCAAAAATGACGGAAAGGTCAGAATGTGTGTCGACTACAGGGATCTGAACAAGGCTAGTCCAAAGGACGACTTTCCTTTACCAAACATCGACATGCTGGTAGACAGTACAACAAAGTTCAAAGTTATCTCCTTCATGGATGGATTCTCGGGCTATAACCAAATCAAAATGGCGCTGAAAGACATGGAGAAAACTTCGTTCATTACCCCACGGGGTACCTTTTGTTACAAGGTAATGTCATTCTGTTTGAAGAACGCCGGGGAAACCTATCAAAGGCCCATGACTGCTCTATTTCATGACATGATACACAAGGAAATCGAGGTATATGTCGATGATATGATTGCAAAATCTAAGACAGAAGAGGAGCATGTGACCCATCTGTCAAAACTATTCGAGCGTTTGAGAAAGTACAAACTCCTCTTGAATCCCAACAAGTGCACCTTCGGTGTCTGTTCAGGGAAACTATTAGGGTTCATCGTCAGCCAGAAAGGGATTGAGGTTGATCCTGACAAGGTCAAGGCCATTCAAGAAATGCCTTCTCCAAAAACTGAAAAACAAGTCAGAGGATTTTTGGGACGTTTGAACTACATCTCCAGATTCATATTCCTCATGACCGCGACGTGTGCGCCGATCTTAAAATTACTCAAAAAGAACCAGGACTGCATTTGGACAAAGGATTGCCAAACTGCCTTCGACAGTATTAAGGAATACCTGTTGAATCCGCCGATTCTATCGCCTCCAGTGGAAGGAAGACCACTGATAATCTACCTCACAGTCCTAGAGGACTCAATGGGATGTGTACTTGGCCAACAAAACGAAACCAAAAGGAAAGAGTCTGCCATTTACTATCTGAGCAAGAAGTTCACCGACTACGAGACTCGGTACACTATGCTTGAGAAAACTTACTGCGCTTTGGCTTAGGCAGCCAAACGTCTTTGCCAGTACATGATTCATCACACTACTTGGTTGGTCTCCGAGATGGATACAATCAAGTATGTCTTTGAAAACCTGCTCTCACGGGAAGAATTGCCCGTTGCCAGATGTTGCTATCAGAATATGACATAGAATACCACGCTCAGAAAGCCGTTAAGGGAAGTATTTTAGCCGATCATTTGGTTCATCAACCGATTGACGATCAGGAATCAATCGGGTTTGACTTCTAAGACGAAGAAGTCATGTATTTAAAAATGAAAGACTGCGATGAACCACTACCCAGTGAAGGGCCAGAACTGGGTTCCTAATGGGGACTAATCTTTGACGGAGCAGTCAATCATTACAGAAATGGAATTGGGGCAATCATTGTTACCCCTCAGGGTACCCACATTCCTTTCACCGCCAGACTTACGTTCAAGTGTACAAACAACGAGGCCGAATACGAAGCTTGTATCATGGGTCTCGAAGAAGCAATTGATTTAAGGATCAAGAACTTAAACGTATATGGCGACTCAGCCCTGGTTATCAATCAGATCAAAGGAGATTGGAACACATACCAATCAGGATTGATTCCTTACAAAGATTACGCGAGAAGGTTGCTACCCTTCTTCGACAGAATCGAGTTTCATCACATCCCTCGTGAGGAGAATCACATGGTTGATGCATTGGCCACTCTCTCTTCCATGATTAACGTAGGTCAATGGAACGACCTACCTAAGATCGACATCATGCGCCTTGAATGGCCCGCTTACATCTTCATGATTGAAGCAGTCATAGACGACAAACCTTGGTATCACGATATCAAATGCTTCCTTTAGAAACAAGAATACCCACCTAGGGCATTCAGGAAAGACAGAAAGACCCTCAGAAGACTAGCTGGAAACTTCTTCCTGAGCGGTGATACACTATATAAGAGGAATTTCGACGTGGTCTTGCTCCGATGTGTAGACAGACCAGAAGCAAACATGCTGATAAAGGAAATTCACGAAGGATCCTTTGGCACTCATGCCAATGGACACACAATGGCGAGAAAAATTCTGAGAGCAGGGTACTACTAGTTGACAATGGAATCCGACTGCTACAAGTACATGAGGAGGTGTCACAAGTGTCAGATATACTCCGACAAAATCCATGTACCGCCATCGCATCTCAAAGTTCTTTCTTCCCCATGGCCTTTTTCCATATGGGGATTCGACATGATTGGCATGATTGAGCCCAAGGCTTCGAACGGACATCGGTTCATCCTAGTAGCCATTGACTACTTCACCAAGTGGGTTGAAGCAGCGCCATTCGCCAATGTAACCCGACAAGTGGTGGTCAGATTCATCAAAAACAATATCATCTGCCGTTATGGTGTTCCGAGCCAAATCATTACTGATAATGGATCTAACTTGAACAATAAGATGATGAAAGAGTTGTGCGCAGAGTTCAAGATCGAACACCATAACTCATCTCCCTACCGACCCAAGATGAACGGAGCGGTAGAAGCGGCAAATAAGAACATCAAGAAGATCGTTCAAAAGACGGTTGTAACCTACAAAGACTGGCACGAGATGCTACCCTTTGCTCTTCATGGTTATCGTACATCTGTCCGCACTTCAACAGGGGCAAGCCCTTTCTCTCTAGTACATGGCATGGAAGCAGTGCTCCCCGTAGAAGTAGAGATCCCATCGATCTGGGTATTGATGGAAGCTAAGCTGACAGAAGTCGAATGGTGTCAAAGTCGACACGACGAACTGAATCTGATAGAAGAAAAGCGAATCACGACTCTATGCCATAGTCAGTTGTATCAGCAAAGAATGAAGAGGGCGTTTGACAAAAAGGTCTGACCTCGCGTCTTCAGGAAAGGAGACCTTGTGCTCAAAAAGATATAATCTTTCCTCACCGGTTCTCGGGGCAAGTGGACTCCGAATTATGATGGCCCCTATGTGGTTACGAAAGCTTTCTCAGGCGGCGCCTTGAGACTTGCAACCATGGACGGAGAAGAATTTGCCTACCCCACAAATGTTGATGTAGTCAAGAAATACTTCGCCTAAACTAGAGAAAAAAAACGTCTCGGTGGATTGAAAACCCGAAAGGGCGGTCCAGGAAAAAATTAGAGACATGATCAAAAATCATCCCGGTGGATTGGAAATCTCAAAGTACAATCCAGGAAAAAATTAGGGATAATGGCAAGTAACTATGTTCAACAGAGGCGAGTCCCTCAACAGCAGTTACACCATCAATCGGAGGAAAACTCCAGTCCAGGTCATCTTCGACAGAAGCTCAGGATGTCCCGAATTCAAAGTTGGTAGAAGGATAGTGGTCGTTATGTTTCAACGTAGCCCTTTTCCTTGTAAATTACCATTTTCTAACTTTGTACATACTCTTTGGAATCACGTGCTTGGTTGATTTCCATCCTATCAATAAAATTTGGCCCTTGTGCTTTTGTTTGCAATTCTCATTTGTTTTAGCTTTACAGAATGACGTTGTTAACATGATCAGCGATTCTTGTAATAAAACAAAAATGAATTTACTTGTTAAACCTTTTTCTGCTTTTAAAATAAAGACGACAATTTCTTTTGACTGTTGAACATCGAAAGAACGTCGCTCGCTTCGCCAAAGGTGTTCGAACTTCAAAGTGCAGAATCAAAGTACTCCTTCTAAATCAGAGCACCTAAACGAAGGATCAACTGTGTCGGAGACCTTGTTCCATCTGACACCCTCGGCCGAGTTCTTATCTCCTAAGCCTGATCAACGGTATTCCCCACAGGGACTATCTCTCCTAAGCAAGGCAGAATTGCTACTTTTGGACCAACGGTACTTCTTCGCCCCGCGATGGCCGAGTATCCAGTCGTGTTCATCCATCATTCTGTATGTTGTGTCAGTTTGGTCAGCATATACATACATACATCATGCAGTATTGATTTACATTCATATTGCATCACTGTCACTCTAGTTGGTCTTATCCCCTAGTGATAATAGTCCTCTCAATCGTGTCGTCGATTCTTTCCTCGTCAGGAAGTGTCGCGTCTGAACAATCTCTCCTCCAGTTTATTTCTGGATTGAAGTTGGGTCCTCGACCACTTTGATAACTTAAACCTCTAAAAGACCAGAAAACGTTCAACAAACATCACTCTTCGCCATTGAAGATGATATTCTTGCTTTCCCGGATTAAGGAAAATCCCCAGAGAAAGCCTCTTAAGCAGAGATTCGGTAGTACGGCCGTTTTTCTCTGAAAAAATCACTGATGAAAAGGTTATCAGCACCTCAAAATTGGATCCCATCATATGGCATTTCTCCGGGAAGATCCCGAGAAAAATATGATGTAAGACCTTAAACGGAAGCAGTCTCTCAAGAGATCTGCTTTTCCCCCAGTAGAAACAAATGACGTCTCCAAAATAGAGAAGTTTATGCAACTCTACAACTCAGACGACTGGGTTCCCCAGCAAGTCTGACATCAAAACTTTTTCTGTCAAATGGCATCTCCCCAGGAAAATTCGGCGAGAAGTTTGAGGAAAAATCGCTACGAATAGCGTCCATTGTCAGAAAGTTTATTGACAAAAGAAACTGATACCAGTTCCTTGGTAGGAAACCAAGATCGAGGGGAAGTTTATATCAGAAACTGAGACCAGTTTCTTGATAGGAAACCAGGATCGAGGGGAAGTTTATATCAGAAACTGAGACCAGTTCCTTGGTAGGAAACCAGGATCGAGGGGAAGTTTATATCAGAAACTGAGACCAGTTCCTTGGTAGGAAACCAAGATCGAGGGGAAGTTTATATCAGAAACTTAGACCAGTTCCTTGGTAGGAAACCAGGATCGAGGGGAAGTTTACATCAGAAACTGAGACCAGTTCCATGGCTGAGGTCCAGGATCGAGGGGAAGTTTATATTTAGAAACTAAGACCAGTTCCTTGGTAGGAAACTAGGATCGAGGGGAAGTTTAAAAAAAAGACCAGTTCCTTGGTAGGAAACCAGGATCGAGGGGAAGTTTACAGCAAAAACTTAGACCAGTTCCTTGGTTGGAAGCCAGGATCGAGGGGAAGTTCATTTCAGAAACTGAGACCAGTTCCTTGGTAGGAAACTAGGATCGAGGGGAAGTTTACCTTTTCTAAGCATCATTGCTTAGCAAAAGAAGATGAATGTGCAAGCTGCCATTCATAAAACACCATCAAAATTTAGGATATTCCGATATTTAATCCCCTTGCACCCCGAATGCCCGAATACCTTCGTCATTCACACCTTCGGGTCCAAGAAGATTAAATAGGGGCATCTGTCATACCCCAAATTTTGACCACCTAGATTCCCATCATTGTGGAAATCATCATCACAATATGGATGTACCTTCATGCCTCATCAAGCTCCTCAAGGAATTGTTGAGCATTCACTACAATCAAAATTAGGGTTTCAGGCCATCTCAGAGTTCTTAGACAAAGGATCAATCAAGGAATGACATGATCTTCAACTTGTCTAACTTCTCAAACATCCACAATGGATCAAAAGGACTCCCACTTCAAGGATTAAGCACAAGGCTGCTCCCTTCTAGGTGGATCAAGCCTCAAGATCGCCAATGTCACCAAATTAGGGTTTTGGTTTACCAGGGCCTCCAGATGGAAATTTTCCTCTGGGCATGAGACAATGCCTCAAAGCATATCCTAATATGCTCCATGGAACCTCATGGACCCAATCATCAAGTCAATTTGACCACAGGGGATGCATACATCAAAAATCAGGAATTAGGGTTTCTTGACCTAATTCACCCCTAAGTTGACTTTTGGGACCAATCATGAACCAAGACCTCAAGAAAGGATTTGAGGGTCTCTAATATACCACATTGATCCATTTGCAACAATGGATTGATCCAAGAAGCTTGAGCAACAAGTCTCAATTTCATCTGAACCACAATTAGGGTTTTGCGGGAAAAGTCAACTGTAGCTTTGACTTTTGACCAGGACATGCTCCCAAACCCTAGGACATGATTCAATACACCCTATAACACCCATGGAACATTTCCATCAAGTTTCATTTAGGTCAAGGACATGATTTCCTAAAGGATTGCATAGTTTGGAATTCATCTGCTAAAAAGTCAACTGTGCACAAAAGTCAATTTTGACTTTTTGAGATTTTTCACAAAAATGGATTTTTAACCCTAAAATGATGTTAATGTATGATTTGAATCATCATTCATCAAGAAAAATCAAAGAAAGTGGGATAACTTGTAAAACGGATAACCATAAAAACTTAGAAAATTTTCTAAGTTATGAACAAAGTGGCAAAGGTACCAACTTTGGAGGATCATAACTCCTAAACCACAAAACCATTTTTCCTCATCCAAAGCTTGATTTGTAGATCTCATGGCCCTCTACAAAATCTAAAAACTGACCCCCCCTCCAAATTCCTCATGGATTTTGAGTTATGGGATGATCAAAATCACAAAAAGTGAAAATGTCACTTTTTTCCAACACTTAGTGAAATTTTCACTAAGTCAGAATCTGCCTTCACTTTTTTCCAAATGTAGGGACATTTTTCACTTGGATCCAAAAAGTATCAAAACCAAATATGATCAAACAGTTATTGTATCATATGAGGGCTTTCCAAAATGGCCAAGGACATCACCAAATTCAACTTGAGCCATGAGATATGACAATGGCAACATGCCTTGCTGAAAACTGCCAAGGCTAGGCAGAATTTTGCATTTTTGCTCGATTTGGCAAAATCAGATAATTCCAAGCCTTGTCATCACTTTGGACACCTCTGAGGATCAAATCTAAAGGGGGCAATCACTTAGCCAAGCCTCCAAAGTCTTTGGAACAAGAAGTAGCATGCCAAACCTAGAAATCCCTAAAAGAGGGACAAGAGTCTAATTTTGGATTGGAGCATTTAATGGATGCACCAAGGTGGCATGGACTGAGCCATTTCTAACTGAATTCAGTCAAGACTTATCCAAGACCACGGGAACCAGCAGCCTGTGCCCTAACCTCTAGTCAATGGCTAGAGGAGACTTGGATTCTCATTTGCCAACATTGGCCAAACCTATGCAGCAGTTGCCATTCACTATTCCTTGCAAAGCAAACTTGCTCTACTATAAATAGAGCTCATTTGTGATCAGTTTGAGTACACCAAAGTCATCAAATAGATGCTTTCCTCAAATTCTCTTCTTTCACTCCAATTTTTCCTTCTAAGGCAAGTCACTATCGGGTTTTGAGTTTGAGAGATTTTCCAATCAAACCAATCACACACACACCTCATAAACATCATATAGAAGTGATCCAAACACTTAAACAACATCTGGGACACTGATTTCTCAGAATCACCAGCCAGTTACTCAAGGTTTTAACCAAGTTGCAGCTGAGATGCCATGAAGTGATCCATCCATTTCCAATCAAGTCTAAGCATTCAAACACCCTCCATAGGGTGTAGGGAAGCTGTTCAGATCATCACAACTCATCTGTAACACCTCCAACTCAAAAATCACATTGCTCTTGCTGTCATGACCTTCAAGTAAGCCTAAACTTGGTCATCTCTTAATCTATGCATATTTCCTCGCACAATACTTTTGCCAAATGTTCATAATCATGCATAGAATGTTTCCCCTTAATTAATTGCTTTGTTTGAATCGTGTATCAAAATTCTCAGCCTTCATGCAAATTTTAGGGTTCTTGAAGTTTTGTCTTGATTTCTTATTCCATGTTAAAAATAAATGAAATTAAAGACCATAAACATGATCGCGAGGTTGAAACGAGCAGATTGATATGTGGTTTGCATGATTCCATCAAGTATTTAGTGAGATTGGAGAGAAAATACAGATCTGGGCAAAACCCAGAACACGCGCGTGTTCTTGGGTGTTCTTGGCGCCCTTTTTTGAAAATTCAAATATTTGAATTTTGTGATTTTATTTAATTGATTCAAAAATTAATTTCTCTCTGAGTTTTAATGATTTTGAGTTGATTCTTTTTTTAATAATTCACAAAAATGTTAAAATATTTTATTTTTCCAAAAAATCCCAAAAATATTATTTATTTTATATAACTGATATTTTTGCAAAGAATTAATATTTTAATTGTTTTTGACATTTAAAATATTTTTTCCTTCTTGATTTTGCAAATTTTAATGATTTCTAATCATTTTGTAGGTCAAAACTTGATTTTTGAAACATTAATCCAAGATCACAATTTGTTTTCCACATGTTAAACAATTTTGGTCATTTTAATTGAATTTTTATTCAATTAAAATACATTTTGAAAACAAATTAGGGTTTTTGATTAATTCAACCCTCATCAAACTTTTTCAAAACTCTTTTGGGCCTCTAATAGATGTAAGACTCAATCCCCCTTTTAAACAAAACAATTTTGGGCCTCAGATATTGTATAAGTCCCTCTGCGTTAAAAGAAAACCTCGGCGCGATCGCCAGTTGAAAAAACTCTTTTGGGCCTCTATTAGTGTGTAAGACCCAATCCTTTGTAAATACAACCTATTGTATAAGTCCCGTTGTATTTCAAAAGTTCGACGCGATCATCGCCCATTTAAAACAAACCATCTGGGCTTCTCCTCGAGCTATAAGACCCACTCAAAACTCTTTTGGGCCTCTATTAGAGTGTAAGACCCAACCCCTTTGAAAACCAAACCATTTTGGGCCTCAGTCATTGTATAAGACCCACTGCGTTTTCAAAATCTCGGCGCGATCGCCATTTTAAACGAAAAATCATCTGGGCCTACCCTCGAGTTATAAGCCCTATTTCTTTTCTTTAAACACTTTTGGGCCTCTTGAGAGAGTGTAAGATCCATCCCTTTGTACAGAAAACCTTTCTTGGACCTCCGTCACTTGTATAAATCTCTGTACAAAAACAACAGCGCAAACAATGACGAAAACCTGGGCCTCTTCTTGAGCTGTAAGCCCCAATCTTTCTTTTCAAAGCACTTTCTCCTTTGATTTTTAATATAATATTGTTATCAAAGCTTTCTTTGTTGAACAAACTAACAAAACAGCATGGAAGCTCTACAACCGAGTAAGTGTTTACCCACTTTCATTTACCGCTTTCATATGTATATAACTGTATTGTGGGGCTGTTTCGCTGTAAGTCTTCTTTCATAAACTCATATCAACTGTGTAATAATAGTATAGATATTTAGAGTTTCCCCGGCAACTACGTCTAGAACTAGGTAAAGCCCGTTGATCACTCTTAAAGATAGACAAAACTAGATTCCCAATAGGGGCACCAGATACAGTCTTCTCTTCGGCTGTCCCTCCTAGGAATTGTCAAGAGACTCTACTCCGCAGAGTTGATCTATTCTCCCTGAATAACATCTCTTGAGTTTCTTCCAAATTCTCGAACTTTCCTGGCTTGATCTATTCTTTGTGAATAGTCTGTCTTGAATTTCTCGGGGTTTGGGGACCCACAGGCTTCTTAAAAGCATCCCCGCCTCCTCTTGGGCGTTGTACAAGGACCCGTCGGCTTCTTAGAAGTATTCACAACCTCCTCTTAGGCTTCGTATAAATGATTTCTTCCTCCGGGAATGATAGCCTCCTCTTGGGCTTCGTACAAATTTTCCCTCGGCTTCTTAAAAGTTTCCAGCCTCCTTTTGGGCTTCGTACAAATTGTCCCGACGACCTCCTAGAGGTATAGGAACAGAAATTAGTCATCTTAATATAACAACCTTTCAAAGAGTCTAGATCTTACTACTGTTTCTTAAAGCATAGTACAAAAGATAAAACTCTAGACTTGGACAGTATAATTTTCTTGAGTCTCAAAGACATTCTCAAGCTCCCTTCAAAAATAGGAAGAAACCCCGTAGACTCAGACAGTCACAATACCCATTGGGTTTCCTATTTCCTTAAAGAACAGGAGATAACCCTGATCCTCTGATCAAATCCATGAGTACAACATTACTCATATAAGAACTGATTTTCTCTTTGAACCCACATACTGGACCTGTCACTCAACTGAAATAGTTACAGTAGCCTCCTCTTGGGCTTTGTACAAATGATTCTCCCCAGCAGAGTTAACCCTTTTAGACTCTCTTGTTGAGTCAAACTCTTTAGCATCCATCTCGGGCTTTGTACGAGATACTAAAAGACTCTTGGTGGGTCGATCACTTTTAGCCTCTACCTCGGGCTTCATACGATACACCAAAAGACTCTCTTGTTGAGTCAAACAGCCTCTATCTCGGGCTTTATACTAGATACCAAAGCACTCTCTTGTTGAGTCAAACATCTTTAGCCTCCATCTCGTGCTTTATACGAGATACAAAAAGACTCTCTTGTTGATTCAACCCTTTTAGCCTTTTTCTCGGGCTTCGTACGAGACACATAAAAACACCCTCTTATTAGGCTAATAGTCCCCACTTAGGCTTTGTATAAGGAAAACCCCGGTTGAGCCAATCAACCTTTTAGCATCAAAGTTGTGCCTCGTTCACAGTATACAAACATCAATAACTCCTTTCCCTTCATCTAATTGCTGTAAGCGGCAAGCCTCTGGATCATTTACATCCATGCCACTGTCCCTCTTTTAGCATGAGAAATTCCTAAGGAAAGATGGCATTGCTCTACACTGAGTTAAAGTCTTATCCTCTAGGTTGGAAACCCCCTATGAAGGAAATTATGGCATTGCCGAATTCACATATCCCGGTTAAAGTAATTCTCCTTTATAACTAGTCACCCAACAGTTGTGACAGGCAGACCCCTCTTTAGAGATGACAAATTCTCTCTAAAGTTGAGACCTTTCAGCTTCACATCTTGGGCTTCGAACAAGATACAAATAGACCCTTCAGCTTCACATCTTGGGCTTTGAACAAGATACCAAACAACCTTTCACTTCACGTCTTGGGCTTTGAACAAGACACCAAAACACAATTTCCTCCCATAGAATAGGAGGAACTACGATCGCTCTGATTTCCCTGTTTCGGAAAACGGGAATACGTAGGCATAAGATTGAAAGAAAAATCTTAGCGAGCACACTAATCAAAAAACTCAAAATCCCCTACCTTTACCCAATCTGGCGCAGTATCCTAACAAAATTCCCCATGAACCGTCCTGTCATTTCCACCTTAAATGAGTAAGAAAAAAAAGAAAGGCCCCATTACCATATAGCATCGGTAACCTAACAGACTGCTGTTTAAACTCAGTATGCAAGCAGGGTTAATTGAAGACATCTATTTCCCTTCCTTAGTCAGCTCACAATAGGATAAAAAATGAATCGACCTGTAGTAACCCCAAAAGAGCGACAGCGCCTAAGAAACGCGTCCCAGTTTTGCTCGCTACACCAGTATTTCAAGCTCCTGTTTTCGCCGAGCCCAGGCCTGCAGCCGATGCCGTTTCACAGACTGTTCGAGCTCCCTTTGAGAATCCCCTCTTTGAGTACAATGCTGCCACTTCTCAGGGTGAGGACTGTGAAGACTTTGTTGAACCTGAAGTTGTCCGTGAGCAGTTTCAGACCTTAGACAAAAGACTTAAAGCCGTTGAAGGTAATGACTTCTTTAATGTGGACGCAGATAACATGTGCTTACTGTCTGACTTGTTATGCCTGCTAAGTTCAAAACTCCATAATTTGTGAAGTATAAGGGCCATTCTTGTCCGAGGGCTCATTTGGTCATGTATCTTCGCAAGATGGTTTCTTATACCAGAAATCAGAAGCTGCTTATCCACTATTTTCTAGATAGTTTGAGTGAAGCATCACTCCAATGGTATATGGGTCTCGAGCAAAACTTCATTCACTGCTTCCAAGATCTTGTAAATGCCTTCATGAAGCAGTATAAGTATAACCTTGACATGGCTCCTGATCGCCGCCAACTGCAAAACATAACTCAGCATGAGAAGGAATCTTTTAAGGAGTATGCTCAGCGCTGGAGAGAGTTGGCTTCCCAAGTTGAACCTCCTTTGGCTCGAGGAATGACTTAAGAAGGGAAAAGTATCCAAGGCTGCTGAATCTTCCAATGTTGTGAAGAAATCCTATGGGAACTTTCAGAAGAAAAGGGAAGATCAAACTAACGCTATAATGGTTGAAGTGAGAAGGCCTCGTCCCCAACCTCAGTATGATATTCACCCCACTGTTGCTGCTGTCACTCCCGTGGTTACTTCTCCACGACCAGCTCAAGCTTCCCAACGTCCAACTGCAGGACAAAACCAGTACCATAATAGGAATCATTTTGATCCTATTCCAATGAAGTACACTGAACAGTTTCCTGGTCTGGTTGAGCAAGGTTTGATTACCACATGACTTTACCTCTTCCAAATCCTCTTCTAGCTGGATTCAGATCTGATCTCCATTGTGCATTTCATGCAGGTGCCGCAGGCCACGACTTGGAAAATTGCTACGTACTAAAGGCTAGAGTGCGTGATTTGATTAATACTGGAATTCTTAACTTTCGCGACAATCCCAATGTCCAGAACAACCCTCTTCCAGGGCACACCAATTGAAGCTTCAGTCGACTTCAGCTTAGCTACTTCTTAAATATAGGACAACTCATCCTTGTGTATGATTAGTCACTAGACCTTATTTCTGGTTGTTTGCATATTCCTTATTTTTTAATGGTTGTTTGCCTTCAAATTATGTTTGTACTTTCATGATTAATGAAATGAGCATTGCAACTTTTGATTCAATTCATTTTGTCCACTATTTGCACCTTTATGCTTTCTTTTGCAAAATGTTTTATCACTTTTCCACTTTATTTTTTATTGTGCAAAGATTGGAGGGAGGATGATGAAAACATTATACCCATAATTGTCGTGGTATGCTTTCAAATAAACTTTGCTGACGATGTAAGGCATTGTTTCAATCCCTAAACACTGGAGAAATAAGGAAGATAATCCCTCGTTAACCCCTTCGAGCCTAGGGGTAGGAGTTTTTCTTTCCTTACAAAAAAACCCTTAAATCTCAACCTTGGGGTAGGGTATTTCTCATTTTAACTTGGTTATGCATTATAACACAAGTGCTTCATGCAAGACGCCAGTCAGTTCTCTCTCTAAAAAAAAAAGGGAAGAGGTCTCATAACCTCAAACAAAGACAAGAAGAAGTCTTATAACCTCAGCAAATGACAAAGAAAAGGTCTCAAAACCTCAAACAAATGACAAATAAGAGGTCTTAAAACCTCAAACAAAGACAAGAAGAAGTCTCGAAACCTCAACAATAAAGGACAACAAATGTTGTAAGGGAGTAATGACAACCCAAAGTGTCTGAATCATTGACAACTATCATCAAATCATTCCCTAGCCTATGGGAATCTGAATGTATATCATGTTTTAAATGGGCTTAGGATTGGAGTTTATCACGAAGTTTAGGAGGGGACAAATAAACTTTGAGCCTTTATCCTTTGTTTCATAAGCCGTGAACCAGGACACGTTACAACCCTTAAAAGACCTAATTTAAGCAAGGATATTTTGAAAGCATACTACAACAAGGTTGCGTAAACTGACTCTAAAAGATCTTTGTGGATCATCTATTTTGGCATCACACCTTTTGCTTTAACTTTTCACTTTAATGTCTTGAACCACCGTGTTCTGACTAATGACTCGTATACATTGCCTCTTTAAAAAATGATTGATTTCAAAAGTTGCATGAACTTTGCATTTACCACGTTTGTATGAACATTTTTTGCTTGCAAACTAGCTTTCCTCTCAAGGAATTTTCAAACAATTAAGAAACTTGGTCGGTGATCCTATCAGGGGCAAGTTCTTTCCAAATCCTGTTGAAGAATCAGTTCAAGGGTTGTTGTTCAGGGGCAAGTCCTTCTCAGAATTGGTTTATCCAGAAGATTTTTCAAGACTCAGACCGGGGCAAGCTTTCCTAGTGTACAGCAAAACAGTCAGTTACAGAATCAGACAAGTTGAAGCAATGATCAGTTCATCTACAACAGTCAGCTAATCTGGGGCAGTTTATTTGAAGAATCCCTGTGCAACTTTCCATCCTTCCTACAAGGATCATTACTTGATACAATTTACCAGTGTGGCAATGATGTGTTCAGCAGTAGCATCTCTAGTCCCCAAGCAGAATGACAGTGATCTTCGTGTTGAGGAATCAGTCTTCCAGTCTTGTCTTCTCACCAAAAGAGTCGAGCTGTGTTGTCAGCATCTACATCTGCATTTAATCATATATCATCTGCATAATTTATACCATATGCATGTCATGAGTGTTTCATCCTCATTTGTATTTCTCCCGAGGTCGTATCATTATCCACGTTTTACCTTGTGGTCAAAATCCAACTCACTTGGCACCTACCAAACAGATATTGTAGTGTCTATCTGACGTTCTTCCAGATATGAGCTTTCTTATCCGATCGTTTTTCCGAATATGTTTGTTCCTCTTTTGTATCCAATGCCATTCTTGGATGTCATTTATTTCTCTCTTTCTGATGTTTTTTTAGATTGAGTCTTTTGTTCTGATTTTCTTCCAGAAACTATCTGATGTTTTTCCAGATAGTCCTTTGTCATTCTGATGCTTTTTCGGAGCGACATTTCTTTTACCATCTGATGCCCTTCCGGATGTGTCTCTCTTTCTGATGTTTTTCCAGATTGAGTCTTTTGTTCTGATGTTCTTCCAGAACTTATCTGATGTTTTCCCAGATATTTTGCTTCGTTATTCTGATGCTTTTCCGGAACAACATTGCTTTTACCATCTGATGTTTTCCCGGATGTGACTCTCTCTCTCTGATGTTTTTCCAGATTGAGTCTTTGTTCTGATGTTCTTCTAGAACTTATCTGATGCTTTTCCAGATAATCACTTTGTTTATTCTGATGCTTTTCCGGAATGACATTACTTTCATTATCTGATGCTTTTTTGGATGTGCCTTTCTCTTTCTAATGTTCTTCTAGATTGAGTCTTTTGCTCCTGATGTTTTTCCATAGCACTTTTTGTGTCTATCTGATGCTCTTCCGGATATGTCTTCAAAACCCTTTTCCCGTACATTTAATGCTCTTCTAAATGTTTCGGATGTATCTTCAGAATTCTTGTCTTCATTTAATGCTCTTCTAGATGTCTTCAAATCGCTTCTGACTTTGGTTAACGACTGTTGAATGTTTTCAAGTCTGTTTCCTTTCTCCATCCAATGCTTTTCTGGATATGTGCCGGAGTTTATTCGATGCTTTTCCGAATATTTCTGATATACTTCCCGGAGTTCATTCAATGCTCTTCTGAATGTCTCTGTTATCAGTTTGTTTCCCAGAGTTTATTCGATGCTTTTCTGAATACCTCTGATGTTTGCTTGTCTCATGTATCTCCCAGTTTTTCCCCGCCTCATTCAATGATCTTCTGAATATCGTGACTGGTTTCTTTTCACCCAATGCCTTCTTAGATTACCCTTGTTTGCTCACTTTCATCTGATGCCATTCTCAGATATTGAGATTGTACCTTTCATTCAAAGCCATTATTGGATGACTAGTTTCTTTGCATCTGATGCTTTCTTGGATCCCTGCTTTGTTCACTTTTATCTAAAGCCATTATTAGATATTGTGATTATACCTTTCATTCAAAGCCATTATTGGATGTCTGGTTTCTTTTGCCATCTGATGTTTTTCCGGATGTGCCTTTCTCTGTCTTTTCTGGCTTTTCTTGAAGACCCAGTTTGAACTCTTGAGTATAAGAAAATCCCAGAAAATCTTTTGTTGATGTCTATCCTTTTATTTCAAATTGATCCCCAGTGGAGATCATGTCTTCTTTCTGGTTCCTTGCCCAGTAAAGAGTGTGCTTTTATCTTCCCCAGTGAGTTTTCCTCATGGATACCAACCTTCATCCTTTCCCAGTAAGCTCTTTGTGGTGGTTTGCTCTTTATCTCTAGTGTCTGGTATGTCTGCACCCTTTGCATCTATCATGACATCATATCATTATACTAGAAGTTCATGGCATGTCAGCATTTGCATGTCTGCTGCTTGTCCTTGGCATCTTCATTCCATCTAAGGGCAAAATTTTCGGTTTGTTATATTTAAACACCTTTCACCTTGATGCCCCGAGGATTTCCATTCCTCGTGCTATCCGGTAAAGCCATTTAAATAGGGGCAACTGTTGTACCCCAAATTTTACCCCCTTAGATGTCATAACATTTTGCACTTGACATTTAGATTCAATCATCAATGCATTGTTAACTAACCATTTCATTTTTCAAGTTTATTTCTTTTGTGAAAGCCAGGGCTTATACAAAGAGGAGGGCAAAGTCTCCTAAGACAAGCTCGCACATGGATCAAGGAAGTTACCTGTTCAAAAGGATAATTAAGGCTCCAAATGCAACCATGTGAGCTCACCTACATCCTAGAGGTCTTACTCAACAAGAATTCAAGTGTGACTGGCTCTCTTCACAAGTAGCTTGAGCCACAAGTTGACCCTGCCTCCAATTAGGGTTTTGTTACGACAAGACAATCATGACCTTTGACATTGATCAAGAGTTGTTCTCAAGCCCTGGTACATGACTCCATGTGATAGTAGACATCCCTAGAGACTACCTATGAGCCTTATATGTGATTGAAGAAGCAAGATCATCAGAGATCATTCAAGTGCATTCACAAGTGGAATTAGGGTTTTGACTGAGGCTCCAACCTTTGAGATTTTGATCCAAGATGAAACATCCAAGTCCTCAATCTATCATGACATGTCCCATTGATGAGTTAAGACATGAGAGATCAAGTTTTAAGAAGTTTCTTGCAAAGGAAGCAAGGTTTGGTTCATGAAACTTTTCAAATGTGGAGATTTCACTACTTGTGTAAATATTGAAACAGTCATAACTTTCAAACCACACATCCAAATTGAGTGACTCAAAGCTCAAATGGAAGATCTTTTCATGATCTACAAAACATATTAGAGGACCCTCTTTCAAAAAGTGCATGGTTTTTAAGTTACAAGACTTGGAAGACAAATCACCCTTGAGGACGTAATGAAATTTAAGCTTTTTCACCCTTATTTGCACACAACTTTAACCCGATTTTACATATGGTTCCAAGCCTCAAACCAAAAATCTTTGAACTTGAAAGTTGTAGAGGGTATTGAGGGATTTCCAAAAAGTACAAAAACTCCTCAATCCATGGAGTGAGCTGAGAGATTCGATTACATGAAGTTTGAGGTCTATTTCTTGATTTCTAAGTAACCAACTTATGCATAATGATGTATCAACACTTCTAATCACCAAATGCTTCACTCTTTTGATGTTTAGAGACCAGATTAGCATGTTTAGGACCTCTGCCACGATTTTGACAAGTTGAAGCATTAAAATATCATAGTTTATGCAAGTTGTGCAAGTGGTTTTCAAGTGAGAGAAACTTTTCAACACAAGGTATGGCAGCTTCTATTTCTCATTGAAACTTGGAGCCTGAACCAATCCAATCAGCCCACATTGCCACAGAGCCTATGACCTTAGCCTTGAGGACTTTTGGTTCAGCAAACACAACATCCCACGCGATGGAAAAGGGCAGATTTGGCATAATGTGCAACTTTGGCCATGCCTTGAGTTCTTGACCTTTCCCTATAAATAACAAGCTATTTTCCTTCATTGGACACCAACAATATTCACATACTTACTCTAAAAACATCTTTGAATTCAAGCTTGGCAAGTGAGGGAAGAAGGAGGAGTATTTGCTGAGCTTTTTGTCTTTTTTTCTTGAAAGAGTGAACACTTCATTGTTGAGGGTGCAGTGGACATATTCCACTGGGTAACATTTCTTCTTCATATTCCATATTCATGCTCATGTACATGTTTATCATCATCATATCCCTGATATAAAGTGCTCCTATAATGTGTTCTTGTGTTTCTCTCCATTCATCCATCATGTATAAATAATGTGTATTTGAGTTTTGCTTAACTTTCTGTCCATGGCCTGCTATCATGAGGTAAGATAGGTTTGGTTACTCTGCTAAAGTATTAAGGTAGATTTTTGTACTTCCTTTTGTTCTTGTTACTATGCCTGAAATATCATGTAATGATAATGCATTTGTATTGCTCACTAACTGGTTGTTGAGTCCATGTGACTTCATTATGGTGTGACTCTGCCAACACTTGGAGGTAAGAAGTGTTAACAGGCCTATAACAGTTTTTTTATGTTTAGATGTTATTATGAGAATAGGTGAGATCCTTGAGTTTATTTCACTCCTAGATACTTGTGTGTTTTATGATGTATGAACTTGTCTTGAACTGATTGTCTTTAGGTTGATATATGTGATGCTTGGTTGGAATATTGCAAGCAAGAAGACCTATTTGTTTTTCACTAAGTGCAATTTGTGTTATTGCTGATGTGTAGTCAGTTTCTGTGTGTATAAACTCATGTTATGCTTTGAATCCAAGAGGTATGTGTAAACTGGTAGCATACTACCTGTGTCAGGTCCAAGTTATGTGAAATAGATCTTTGTTGCTGCTTGTTTACATGTTTTTAGTAGGTCACTTCTGTGTTGGTAATTGTTGAGTTTATCTTTGAAGATGGAAGTTTGTTATTTATTCGTTTTGTCATGGTGCTATTTTTGACATTTATTCATTTGCTTACAGGCCATGTCATAATCATACCACTGTCATATAGCCATGTAACCTAGTTATCTTCCTAAGTTTACTTTGCAATACCATGATTCAATATTGTTTTTACATGTCTAAACTATTGTTTGTTATGAATGATGATAATATATGATCATAACTCTGATGCATCCATACTTCAGGATAAACTTGTACGCCTGAGATGTCAATGGTATGAGTAGAATGTTTGGATTGGCATGTTTGTTTAACAAGTTTTAATGATGGCTTGATCATTCTGTTACCATGTCAATTGGTTTGTTTCCTGCCTCTTGATCAATGTAATCACATGTGCCAGGATCATTAAACTCATGAAAGTTGTTGACACTGTGAGTCTTTGAGTTTGGCTCTTCATATCAGCCCGCTAAGTTGAATCCTTATGTGTGGCATGATAGACTTGAACTGATATTACCTTGATATAATTAAACATGGCACTGTTTTTGTTTTGTTGTTATAAATCACATAAGAATGCCATGAATGTGTAAGAGCATGTTGCCATGATAAGCCATCCACATCAAACCATATCATTTTGAGTTGGAAACCATATTGCCACCATTCAAATGTTTACATTGTCATGTTGAAAATGCTTTATGTTGTTCATATCATGTTCAGTTTTTGGGGTTGGGATATCATGAGGTCAGGTTTAGGGCTATGTTGATACCAAATTTCTGTTTTTGACCATCTTGATGCTAGCACATAACACTATGTTTATCATGTCATAATCAAGTTGCCATAGTCCAAAGTTGTTCTTATTAAGGTTTGCATACTTTGAGGCTGCTCATGTAGTGTATTTTGTTTGATAAGTGGCATGATAGTTCCTGCTAGATGTGCATTTGCTCCCAAAACAGGTTGGAGATGTGTCCTGATGTTGTTCATATTTTTGTCTCAGCTTGCTCTAATTTCTTTGGCTTCCATTTATTTTGAGATGATCTGAATTGTTGTTAATTTCTTAGCATCTGCTCCTAAAGCTGTTTGATTGGTGAGCATGAGTAAAGTTTGAGTTTGTTATAGTAACCTTATTGATATAATTTGACAGGACTTGTACAGAACCTACCAACCTTCACCTTTTATTCATATCCAAAGTATAAAAGAGTATAAAGGCAATCTTAGTTTCTTGTTTACATGAAAAACAATGTTTGCTCTCTAATACAGATTTTAAGAACTCTTCATGTTTTGATTGCAAGAATTCTTGTTAGGTATTGATGGTTGTATTGGTCAATTCATATGCTTATTCCAACTTCATTTTTCTGTTGTGATTTATAACTGTCTGTTGTGTATATATCTTGACATATGAGTTGATACCATTGGCATAAATTGATAACTGAAAACTTGAAGTTTGAGTCCTGCTTTGATCTAATAAGATTGAGAGCACTCCCATTTTAATGTGTATAGCATGATCATTATGTCAAATCACTGTTTGAATATATTTTCCCTTCATTTTTGAGTTTTCTCTCTTTGACAAGCCACCAAGAACTCATTGGCATTTCGTGTGCTAAGGCAAGAAGAGGGGGATTTGCATCTTTTTTTTTTTGTTAGATTTTATTCAAGTTAATGTTGAAAATGATTTGACTGGTACTTGTCATCCTCACTGATTGTTTTATTACACCGATGGCAAGAAAGGATTTATGCAGCATCTGGGATCAGGTTCCCTCAGCATAAAAAACCATGGTTGTGTTTTGGCAAGGACTAGTTTCCTTAAGTTTTGCGCATAAGGATTTATAAGTTTATGGGGTGGGCACGTACACTGGATGCATGGACACCCCAGTGGTAAGAACACGTGCGCAATTACTATAAGGACCGGGGTTCGAATCCCGCTCGCCCCAGTCCTTTTGTTTTAATTTTCTAAACGCCCTTGTTTCAAATATTTTGTTTTGTTGCCATACAATGTTAACACGCGCACAATGGCAAGGTTGGTGAGTGTTTTGGGTTGCATCCCCAAAGACACGGGTTCATCACCCATGGGGAGCATTTCCCCTAATTTTTATCACATGTTCACTTTGTATCTTATGGTTTATGATTTATTTTCCAAAATTCATAACTTGATCATTGTTTATTCTTTTTTGCTCATTCCTTCTGTAAATCACCCCTTAATGTGTCTACTTTTTGAATATAAAAAAGATTGGTGAAAACAAACATTTTTGAAGCATCTATTAAGGTTGAAAGTAAAGGACCCTTTTTAGGGTTCTTTCATGAACATCTTGTCTTCTCTTGATTCTTTCATCATATTATCTTGTTCATCTTGATTTAATACACGTGTTTCTAACCTTGTATGGTGTGGTGAGCTTGGTTTCACTTTGATATCTTGTTGTTTGAATGTTTTCTTCCCTATAAATATCTTTACAAACTTTCAGTCCATGAGAACTGTTATTCTCCCCTCATTCCAAAGGAAAGTCTCTCTATTGACCGAAAGGTCATAGATAACTCACTACCCTTTTGACATAGCCTTCCCAAGAGATAGCCATTAATCTCTAAACCTTTCTTTAACCTTCACGAGAGATAGCCATTAATCTCTTCTCCTTCACGACGATCTAACCCTTCACAATCCTTTCCCAAGAGATAGCCATTAATCTCTTCTTCTAAACAATCAATCCTCATAAGCTTTGCTTTCAAGCTTTTTTACCCTACTTTCCTTTGGAACCTTGACCACAGTCAAGAGTTCCTCACCCCCATTAAGGGGAACTACGAATGCTCTGATTCCACTCCCGTCAGGATACGTAGACACGAGATGCGATGTCTTGGCGAGCATACTTAGTGTATATACCCTTAGGTCTTTACCTTTACCCTTAGCAGATCACTTTAGTAAGCAAATATAACATAACACAAATACAAACAAGAGGTTCTTGTAGAGTACTACAGATACTTAGGGTGCTAATACCTTCCCTTAGTATAACCAACCCCCGAACCTAGATTCTCTTATTAGGGTTTTCGTTCTTTACCCTTTCCTTTGGATAAATCAAAGCTCGGTGGTGAATTCAAATTTTTGTGATGCAAGTTAATTAATAGCTTGTTATCCGATTCTCACTGCAACAACCAACCTTGAACAAAACATTTTTTTTGTTCTTGTAATTTATCTCACACAATGGTGTTGTTTTTGTTGTTGTTGTTGTTGTTGTTGTTATTGTTGTTTCCACCTCTTGCCAATGTTTAATGGTAAAAGGAAACATTGTTATATTTTGGAACAACTTTCCAATGTTTTCAATAAAAAAAACATTCTATAATATATTTCTTTCTTCGTTTGACAACATTGAGAAATTTAATTTTAATCATACTACAATTTGTTTTGAATATAACCCTTTGTTTGATTATTGCAACACACAAAAAATGGATAAATAATAAAAAAAAATTGAAAAAGGAAACAATACATGTTACTTTCAATTTTTTTATGTTCACCATTTTTTGCAATAGAAGTAATATATTACCTCGGTGGATTTAGAAACCGGGTGGAAAAGTCCATATTTTGTTTAGAAAATAAATAAAATTTTACCTTAGTTTTTTGTCTCAGCCGAAGGAAAAAGTAATCCAATTTAATCTCTATATTTTTGTCATCCATAAACAAATCTTTGTCGTCCATTTATTGAGTATCAACGCTCAAGACACTGCTAACACATTAATGCACAAGAAACATTAGTGATCCGCATGAAATTGTCATGACAACCATCGAGAATGCAAATGCCACACTATATATCAGAATCACAAACACTTTAAATAACAAATATTCTAAATAACAAACATTGGTAATGAAAACATTAGAATTGAAAAAAGTGAAACTTAGAGGAGCATGGAAACAGTTTTTGTGATGGATTACAAGAGAAGAAAATAGTATTGGTTCAAATTTTGTGTTCTTTAGATAATATCTTGTCTTTATACAAGATAAATTAGTTTTCTTATCTAACATTTGTTAATTTTATATATCTGAAACAAATAAATTAGAAGACCTTGAGAACATATTACAATATACAGATATTCAAGAAATTCTAGCATTTAATTTTCACCAAGATTCACAAGGATGATGATGAAGATATTTCAAGATTTTTCTTCAAAATTGTACTTTTATTTTAAACAAAAATAATGTAAGATAATGAAAAGTTGTGTGGTTTCCGTAAAATACTAAATTGTGATTATCGGGATTCGAACTCATTAGCAGTACAATTCATTCCTCGATGCATCCAAATCCAAGAGTAAAAGTGCCAACTTTTTATGACATCCTTTGTTACCTCACCTATGAATCAAGGTAAAATTCTTTTTTCAATCAAAATAAAAGGGTTATTTCATAATAGTGAATGCATAAAACAATACTTCAGAATTTTCTTTAATTATAATAAGGCAGCATCTTTACACTTAAATAATTAGGTTTTTCTAGACATAAATGGTTCTATACCACTTTTAAAAAATATCACTAATATATATATATATATATATATATATATATATATATATATATATATATATAATTTCGATTGCACCCCCTTTAAAATTGATAGCAATCTCTAGTTTATGATGGTTTTTTCTTTTGCTTTTGAATTTGAAATTGAACCTCCTAACAAAAACAACTCAATTTATTGATCAAAAATTAAAATACACTATCCAAAGCTTAAACATACTTCCATTGTACCATGGAAGTTGCACTCAAATCACTTAATTTTAAAATCAACAAAACGAAACTGTTACGGACTGGCCCAATGGCTAGGAATGACCCAATCCACTTCTGCTCCCATAACGACCCAATTGCCTAAGTCCTGCCAATTAAGGGCAGAGCAAAGCATTTTACCTTTCTGCCCCTCTGCTGAGGAAGGCTGGTCGGTTGACCTCCAGGATCAGTTGCCCCTCATTAGCATTCCTGCCTGTCACGCACGGTTCCACCATCCAGAAACAGTCACGATGCTTGTGGCCGCGACCACGCCCTTGCCCGCGACAATAGCTAGTTTCGAGCATCTCTTCTCGTCCCAACGGCTAGTTTCTGACAGTTATCTATTCTTTGGGAACGAATATTTCACCTTGAGAATAGGGACCAATGGCAAGCACTGGGGGCATTATAAAACCCTCTCATTTGAGAGAGTCAGGTATTCTAAACTACCCTAAGACACATATACTTTGTACTTGCCTTTTTTTCTTTCGATCCTTACTTTAGCATCGGAGTGCCTTGTAGGCACACCCCTTCCTCATCTTTGAAACCCAGTATCACAGACAAAGTCTCTGGCCCACTTCAGGTTCTGATTATCCAGTAAGATCAGTGGCGTCGTCTGTGAGAAACTCAGTTATCCCCGTCTTTCTTTCCTCATAGATTCAAGACCAGATCAATTCTCTCAAGATTCGGATCATGGCCAGCCATAACAATATCCACGATGCTCGCAACACTGCCATCCTCCCCGTCAGCAAGACTGGCACTGACGGAGCATCCCCCTTTCTCGGGAGCGACGTTCATCAGCAGAAAGATGGAGCCACTGCATCTCCCTCACCCGTTCCCGCTGACTATGTTAGGGTCCAGCCTTCAGAGGACCATCAGCCCGTCCCAGTTCCGCCCAACGCCGATTCGGCCTTGGCGGCCCTACTCGAGGCCCTCGACAAGACAAACCTGATGATCCTTTAGCAGAACGCCATAATTGAAACCTTAGAAGAGTCCAGCCGACCAAGATCTCCTCCGTCGAGGAGAGAGCGGCGGAGATCTCGGAGTCCTCCTCCCTGACGAGACAGAGACCAACGAGCACCACCAGAGCCAGAATCTCTGGCAGTCAGAAAGCACGACCATATCTCTCTCCGAAGCCAGCACTACCCAGGGGCTAAAAGGACCAGAAGGGACCTACAGACAGAGCACCAGCGTTCGCCTCTGCCCAGATCCAAAGGTTGAGCATGGACTCCATCTCCCAGTCGAGATCATCGTCCTCCCCTTGGACGACGTACTCGCTCTCTGTCACGGTCCAGCAACAGCAGCGACGACGAGCCTCGTGGCCCGTTTGTAGCGTGCGATTTTTGTCGGTGATGCGGCCACCTTATCTCCGTTGGGTTCCTCCTCACCGCAAGGGTAGAAGTGGGGTGCTACTTTCTGATTTCTTATTTATCCTGTGAAGCTGGAAGGGAAAGGGAAGCTATCTAAAACTAACCTTGCACGCGAATGTTTAACTGAACAAACGCTTAAGAGATTCGGGGAGTTCGGGGTCAGGTTATACAATGGGGAGTTGTCAATTACTCATCCTATATATGGTTATCCACAGGTTGTTAGCAATAGGTTCTGCTTAGTACTTGATGGTGTTTATCTGTTGTGGGTTGGGAAAGTTTCTTCTTTGGGAGATAGGAGAGAGAGAGTGAGTTTTTTATTATTTTTGGTGAGGTACTGGACCTCAGTTTTTGATTGGTATGAAGATACTGGACCTAAAGTTTTTGATTGGTATGAAGGTACTAGACCTAAAGTTTTTTATTAGTATGCTCGCTAAGATTTCGCAATCTTATGCCTACGTATTCCCGTTTAAAGAAACAGGGAAATCAGAGCAATCGTAGTTCCTCCTACTCCATGGGAGGAAAAAAATGATGTTTTGGTGTCTTGTTCAAAGCCCAAGATTGAAGCTAAATGAGTATTTGTGTCTTGTTCAAAGCCCAAGATTAAAGCTAAAAGGTTTGACTGAGAGAGAATTTATCATCTCTAATGGAGATATATCGTCTGTTTATCACAACTATTGGGTGACTGATTATAAAGGAAAATTACTTTAACTGGGATATGTGAATCCAGCAATGCCATAATTTTCTTTATAGGGGATTTGTCCTGTAGGAGAAAACTTTAACTCAATGTAGAGCAATGCCATTTTTCCTTAGGAATCTTTCATGCTAAGAGAGGGGCAGTGGCGTGGATGTAAGTAATCCAGAGGCTTGCCACTTACAGCAATTAGATGAAAGAGAAAGTTTTCCAGGATAAGAGATGGACAACAGCTTGGGTTTTTGAATCGACTAGTGTGCCACTTATAGCAGTTATCTGGGATTAGGTTTTGTTTTGATTTTCTGTTTTGAAGAGTGATAAACAGAGAAATGTCTTCCTATAGAGAGATTTTTCCTCTGAGGGGATGTTGATTTTTGTATGCCTTGATCAAAGCCTAAGGTTAAAGCTAAGAGATTGATTGAATCCACTTGGGAAGTCCTTATACAAAGCCTAAAAGGAGGCTGGAAAAGACTGACTCAACAAGAGAGTGTTTATCTGTCTTGTACAAGGCCCAAGATTGAGGCTAAAAAGAGACTGACTCTTTGGGGAATATCATTATACAAAGCCTAAGAGGAGGCTAAAAGTTGACTTTTCTGGGGAAATATTTTATTTGTCTTGTACAAAGTCCAAGATTGAGGCTAAAAGGGGAAACTGACTCTACGGGTGAGAGGTTTAATCTATCTTGTACAAGCCCCAAGATTGTGGCTAAAAGAATATTGACTCTGCTGGAGAGATTTATACGATGTTGTCATACCCCAAATTTTGACCACTAAGATTTCCCATCATTGTGAAAATCATCATCACAATATGAGGGAACCATCATACTTCATCAATCTCCCCAAAGATGGGTGAGCATTCACTACAATCAAAATTAGGGTTTCAAGCCCTCTCTGAGTGCTTAGACAAAGGACCAATCAAGGAACGACATGATCTTCAACTTGTCTAACCTCTCAAACATATACAATGGACCAAAAGGGACTCCCACTTCAAGGATTAAGCACAAGGCTGCTCCCTTCTAGGTGGATTAAGTCTCAAGATCGACAGTGTCACCAAATTAGGATTTTGGTCGACCAGGGCCTCCAGATGGAAATTTTTCATCTGGGAACAAGCCAATGATCCAAAACCTAATCTAATATACTCCATGGAACCTCATGGACCCAATCATCCAGTCAATTTTGCCTCAGGGGATGCATACATCAAAGATCAGGAATTAGGGTTTCTTGACCTAATTCACCCCTAAGTTGACTTTTGGGACAAATCATGAGCCAAGACCTCAAGAGATGATTTGAGGGTCCCTAACACATCACATTGATTCATTTTCAACAATGGATTGATCCAAGAAGCTTGAGCAACAAGTCTCAATTTCATCTGCACCACAATTAGGGTTTTAAGGGAAAAGTCAACTGTAACTTTGACTTTTGACCAGGACATGCTCCCAAACCCTATGACATGCACCAATATACCCTATAACACCCATGGAACATGTCCATCAAGTTTGATTTAGGTCAAGGACATGATTTCCTGAAGAATTGCACAGTTTGGAATTCATCTGATAAAAAGTCAACTGTGCACAAAAGTCAACTTTGACTTTTTGAGATTTTTCACCAAAATGGATTTTTAACCCTAAAGTGATGTTAATGTATGATTTGAATCATCATTCATCAAGAAAAATCAAGAAAATTTGGATAACTTGTAAAAGGGGTAACCATAAAAACTTAGAAAATTTTCTAAGTTAAAAATAAAGTGACAAGGGTACCAACTTTGGAGGATCATAACTCCTAAACCACAAAGCCGTTTTTCCTCATCCAAATATGGATTTGTAGCCCTCATTACCCTCTACAAAAACTTCAACTAGACCTAAGTCCAATTCATTATGGATTTTGAGTTATGGAGTGATCAAAATCAAGAGAAAACACTTTGTTCCAACACTTAGTGAAAATTTCACTAAGTCAGATTTTGCCTTACTTTTTGCCAAATGTAGGGGGATTTTTCACTTGGATTCAAAAGGGATCAAAACCAAACATGTTCAAACAGTTGTTGTATCATGTAAGGGCTTTCCAAAATGGTCAAGAACATTACCAAATTCAACTTACACCATGAGATATGACATTGGCAAGTTGCCTTGCTGAAATCTGTCAAAGGTTAGGCAGAATTTGCAATTTTGCTCGATTTGCCAAAATCAGCCAAATTCAAATGCTCCTATCCACTTGGACACACCTGAGGATTAAATCTAAAGGAGACAATCACTGAGCCAAGCCTCCAAAGTCCATGGAACAAGAAATAGCATGTTGAACCTAGAATGGCCAAAATAGGGACAAGACTCCAAATTTGGATTGAAGCATTCAATGGAAGCATCAAGGTGGCATGGACTGAGCCATTCTTATCTGAAATCAGTCAAGACTTATCCAAGACCAAGGGAACCAAAGCACTGTGCCCTAACCTCTAGTCAATGGCTAGAGGAGACTTGCATTTCCATTGACCAACATTGGCCAAACCTACTTAGTAGTTGCCATTCACTATTCCTTGCAAAACAAACTTGCTCTACTATAAATAGAGCTCAATTGTGTTCAGTTTAAGTACACCAAAGGCCTACAACACTTGCCTTTCTCAAAATCTCTTTCTCTTGGCAAAAATGCCTTTCTTAGCAAGGTAACTATCGGGTTTTGAGCTGGAGGGCAATTCCACTCAAACCAATCACTCACACACCTCATATACATCACATATGAGCTGATCAAACACTTAAACAACAACTGGAACATTGATTTCTCAGAATCACCAGTCAATTGCTCAAGGTTTTAACCAAAGTGCAGTTGAGATGCCATGAAGTGATCCAGCCAATTTCCATCAAGTCCAAGCATTCAAACACACTCCATAGCACCTAGGGAAGCTGTTCAGATCATCACAACACAACTGTAACACCTCCTACACAAATCACGATCACCAGCTGCAAGTGGTAAGCATGAGCTCTTCTAACTCTATGATCCATGCAATTTTTGCTGCACAATAATTTGGTCATATGTTCATAATCATGCATGGAATGTTTTCCCTCAATTAATTGCTTTGTTTGAATCGTGTATCAAAAATCCTAGCCTTCATGCAGAAATTAGGGTTCTTGAGGTCTCTTCGTGATTTCTTGTTGTATGTTTAATTTAAATGAAATTAATGGACATAGACATGATCGTGAGGTTGAGACGAGCATAATGATATGTGGATTACATGATATGATTAAGTATTCAATGAGATTAGAGAGAAAATGCAAATATGGGAATTTCAGAACACGCGCGTGTTCTTCAGCTTGTTCTTGGCGCCATTTCTTTCAAATTCAAATATTTGAATTTTGTGGTTTTATTTAATTGATTCAAAAATTAATTTCTCTTTGAGTTTTAATGATTTTGAGTTGATTCTTTTTTTAATAATTCACAAAAATGTTAAAATATCTTATTTTAGCAAAAAATCCCAAAAATATTATTTATTTCATATAATTGATATTTTTGCAAGGAATTAATGTTTTAATTGTTTTTAACATTTTAAATATTTTTTCCACCTTGATTTTGCAACTTTTAATGCTTTCTAATTATTTTGTAGGTCAATACTTAATTTTTGAAGAACTAATCCAAGATCACAATTTGTTTTTCATATGTTAAACAATTTTGATCATTTTAATTGAATTTTTATTCAATTAAATACATTTTTGAAAACAAATTAGGGTTTATGGAATAATTCAACCCTCATAAATCATTTTCAAAACACTTTGGGCCTCTAATAGAGTGTAAGACCCAATCCTTTTTTTGACCAAACCATTTTTGGGCCTCAGTGCATTGTATAAGTCCCGATACCGTCAAAAACAAACGGTGCGATCGTCGCCTATTCAAAAATTAACTGGGCCTCTCCTTGAGCTATAAGACCCATTCAAAACTTTTGGGCCTCTAATAGAGTGTAAGACCCAACCCCCTTTTAACCAAAAACTTTGGGCCTCACTTATTATATAAGTCCCTTCGCGTTAAAAGAAAATCTCGGCGCGATCGCCATTTCAAACGGAAAAACAAACTGGGCCTACCCTCGTGTTATAAGCCCCACTCTTTTTCTTTAAAACTTTTTGGGCCTCTTGAGAGAGTGTAAGACCCATCCCTTTGTACAGAAAACCTTTTTGGGCCTCATTCACTTGTATAAGTCCCTCTGTACAAATTCAACAGTGCGCTCACTGATAAAACCCTGGGCATCTCCTTGAGCTGTAAGCCCCAAATCTTTCTTTTTCAAAGCACTTTCTCCTTTGATTTTGAATATACTGTTGTTTTCAATCTTTCTTTGTTGAACAATTAACCAAACAGCATGGAAGCTCTACAACCGAGTAAGTGGTTATCGCTTTCATTTACCGCTTTCATATACATATAACTGTATTGTGGGGCTGTTTCACTGTAAGTCTTCTTTCATAAACTCATATCAACTGTGTAATAATAGTATAGATATTTCGAGTTTCCCCGACAACTAGATTCTCCCCAGCGGGGTCAAACAATGTTTTGCCTCTTTCTCGGGCTTTGTACGAGACACATAAGAGACTCCCTCGTTGAGTCAATCACCCTTTGGCCTCCATCTCGGGCTTTATACGAGATACAAAAAGGTTCTTATTGAGCCAAATAAACAACAGCCTCCATCTCGGGCTTCGTACGAGATACAATAAAAAACTCTCTTGTTAAGTCAAATAGCCTCCATCTCGGGCTTTATACGAGATACCAAAAAGATTCCCTCGTTGAGTCAAAAACCTTTTAGCCTCTCTCTCGGGCTTTGTACGAGACATATACTAGCCTCCTCTTAGGCTTTATATAAGAAAACCACTGGTTAATCCAATTAACCTTTTAGCATCAAAGTTGTGCCTCGCTCACAGTACACAAACATCAACAACTCTTTCCCCTTCATCTAATCACTGTAAGGGGCAAGCCTCTGGTCATCTACATCCATGCCACTGTCCCTCTTTTAGCATGAGAAATTCCTAAGGAAAGATGGCATTGCTCTACACTGAGTTAAAGTCTTCTCCTTCAGGTTAAAATCCCTATAAAGGAAATTATGGCATTGTCGGATTCACAAATCCCGGTTAAAGTAATCCTCCTTTACAGTCAGTCACCCAACAGTTGTGACATACAACCCCCTCTTTAGAGATGACAAATTCTCTCTAAAGTCAAACCTTTTTAGCTTCACATCTTGGGATTTGAACAAGATACAAATCACCTTTCGCTTCACGTCTTGGGCTTTGAACAAGACACCAAAAACATCCATTTCCTCCCATAGAATAGGAGGAACTACGAACGCTCTGATTTCCCTGTTTCGGTAAACGGGAATACGTAGGCATTAGATTGAAAGAAAAAATCTTAGCGAGCACACTAAACAAAAACCCAAAATCCCATACTCTCATGTATCTATCAAAAGCATCAGTCCTAACATCCTAATCCTTGTTCCCCGCCAGAAAGTCCTAGAAAGAAAGAAAACCGTATTGGCGAAAATACAAATAACCAGTACAAAGGCCCCCCACATTGATAGCATTCGTAACCTAACAGACCGCTGTTTAAACTCAGTATGCAAAGCAGGGTTAATTGGAGACATCTATTTCCCTTCCTTCATCAGCTTTAATAGGATAAAAAATGAATCGACCTGTAGTAAGCTCAACCGCAGAGAGTGACCAGCGCTTAAGAACCGCGTCCAAAATCGCTCGCTACAGATGTCTTGTACAAAGCCCAAGATTGAGGCTGAAAAGAGGATTGACTCTATTGAGGATATTTTAGGTGTCTTGTACAAAACCCAAGATTGAGGCTGACCTTTCTAGGGAAAACATTATACAAATCCTAAGAGGAGGCTGAAAAGAAGATTGATTCTGCTTAGGGATATTAATTCTCAAAGCCCAAAAGAAGGCTGGGAGGAATTGACTTTACTGAGGAAGATATTTATCCATAGCTTAAGAGAAGGTTATGAATATTTTGACTTTGTTGGAGAAAGTTTATATATGTCTTGTACAAAGCCCAAGAGTGAGGCTGAAAAGATAACCGACTCAACAAGAGAGTGCTTATTTATGTCTTGTACCAAGCCCAAGATTGAGGCTAAAAAAAGGGGTAACTCAACAAGAGAGTGTTTTAAGAAAGAAGATTGACTCAACAAAAGAGTGCTTTTGAGGTTAACTCTGCTGAGGAAAATAATTATACAAAGCCTAAGAGGAGGCTGACTTCTGCTGAGGATTATTGAGATCCAGAGGCAGGTCCAAGTCGGGGGATCAACTCTTGCTGAGGTTTACAGAAGAGTTGAGGTATCAGATGCCTTGAGGTTCTGATTTGGGATAGTGTTATGACCCTAGCTGGGGAAATTTGGAAGAAAGTTTGAATTTTTGAACCTACAGAGGTTTTAACTCTACTAGAGATTGATCAAATGACCAGGTTTTTTTCTATTTTTGTAGGGAACTTGAGAATGTCTTTGAGGTCCAAAAGGAGATTAGACTGTCCAAGTCTACTGGTATGGAAGAGTTTATCTTTGTATGACGCCCAAGAGGAGGATGGTGTTTTAAGGGATGAGAATCAACCCTAAAAATGTCTGAGATTTGACTCTGGAAAGACTGCTCTAGCAAAGGATGACTAAGTTCTGTCCTATACCTTTAAGAGGTCTTCAAGGTCCTTGTATTAAGCCCAAGAGAAGGCATGAGAACTTCTAAGATGCCGGTGGGTCCTTGTACAAAGCCCAAGAGGATGCTGGGATGCTTTTAGGAAGCATGTGGGTCGAAACTTAAGAAAAGTTCAAGAATAGTTTCACCGGGAATAAATATTTTCTTTAGTGAACAGTTCTAGGGTTTGAAGAAATTCAAGAAAGGTTTCACCGGGAATTAGTCCTCTCTGGGGGAAATGAACTTCTTTGACAATTTCTAATAATACCAGTCTGAGAAAAGTTTCACCGGGAATAATGCCTTTCTCTTTGTTCCATATTGTTTAAGCCCAAGAGAAGGCAAGATTGTATCTAGAAATTCCTATGGGGGACTAGTATTGACTGTATTTAAGAGTGACCAACTGGCTTTACCTAATTCTAGACTTAGTTGCCGGGGAAAACTCTAAGCAGGTATACAAGTATATATACAGTTGATATATGACAAATATTTAAAAGGATATGAAAGAAGGACTTACAGGTGAGCAAGCTTCCAGCAATACAGACAAATATATATATATATATATGAAAGCATGTAAAGGAAGCTGATAAAACTTACAGGCGAGCAAGCTTCCCTTGTAACAGCTGTATAGTTAGTTGTTCAAGAAATTAAAGAAAGTTTTGATAACAACTATGGATTTGAACCTAAATCAAAAGGGAAGTTGTTTTTGAAAAGATTGTTGGGGCTTATACTCAAGGAGAGGCCCATGTGAAAACAGTAATCGTACCGTTGATTTGAAAATTGTATCGAGACTTATACAATGACTGAGGCCCAAATTATTGTATTTACAAAGAGGTTGGGTCTTACACTCTGTTAGAGGCCCAAAAGTTTATTTTGTACAAGAGATGGGGCTTACAACTCAAGGAGAGGCTCAAATATAACAGTGATTGCACCGTTGTTCTGAAAATTGTACTGGGACTTATACAATGATTGAGGCCCAAAATTATTTATGTACAAAAAGGGGGTTGGGTCTTACACTCTATTAGAGGTCCAAAGTGTATTTTTAAAAAGAAAGATGGGACTTACAACATAAGGGGAGGCCCAAATGGTTTTTGTTTAAAAGACGACGACCGCGCCGAGATTTTAAAATCGCAGTGGGACTTATACAATGACTGAGGCCCAAAAAGGTTTATATTTACTAAGGGGTTGGGTCTTACACTCTATCAAGAGGCCCAAAGTGTTTAAAAATTTAAAATCAAGAGGAAACCCTAATTTTAAATAAAAATGTCATTTTTCAAAGGAAATTAAATGAAAAAATGATATAAAATACCAAATATATTCAAAAACAAGTTATACACTTTGAAAAATATCTTGAAAAATCATGTTTTATTACATGAAAGTTTGAAATTCAATTGGTTTTGAAAGATCAAAGTGGAAATTTCATTTAAAAATGTTTAAAACAAATAAAAAAGAAATAAATCACAAAAATTCTAATTATATTTAAAAAATAATATAAAATGGATTTTTTTGTAAAATAAAATATTTAAATGTTTTTGTGAAATTTTGAGAAAAAGAGTCAATTTAAAAACACAAATATTCATAGAGAAATTAATTTTTGAATCAATTAAACAAAATAACCAAAATTCAAAAAAATCAAAAAATTTGAATTATGGCGCCAACGGTCACCTTCTTCTTCCTCGTGACCGCACCAAGGATGATTTGCGTTTTCTCACTTTTCTCTCTGATTACTCAATGGTTTTGCACGATTCAAACACCAATCTTGTTCGTTTTTTAACAAGGATCACAACCATATAGATTAATTGCATTTATATTAAGCATGGAGTGAGAAATCAGAAGATAACCTCAAGAACCCTAATTTCAGCATGAACACAATGAAATTCTATACACGATTGATTCATGGCAATTGATTGAGGGTTATTACTCTATATACATGTAGGAACAAGATGGTAACTCACAAATTCATTCATGATGCATGGAACATAGAGTTTGAAGGTGTCAAGCTTACCTCTTGCAGTTGGTGATCGAGTTTGGTGATGGAGGTGTTGCAGCTAGGTTCCAATGACCTGGACAGCTTCCTTAGGTGCCATGGAGTGTGTTTGAATGCTTGGAGTGGATTGAAATGAGCCGGAACTGGTTGTGGTACCTCAACTGCTACTCTGTCAAGAACTTGAGCAATTGGCTGGTGATTTTGTGAATCTGATGTTCCAGATGTGATTTTTTGTCATGGATCACTCATACATGATGTTTACTAGGTGTGTGTGTGTGATTGGTTTGGTTGGAATTGCTCTCAATCTCAAAACCCGATAGTGACTTGAGTTAGAAGGCAAAAATGGAGTGAAAGGGAGATTTTGAGGAAAACATAAGTTTGGGTGCTTTGGTGTACTCAAACTGATCACAATCGAGGTCTATTTATAGTGTGTCAAGTTTGTTTTGGCAGCAATAGTGTGTGGCAGCTGCAGCAGGTTTGTGGCCAATGTGGATCAAATGGAATCTCAAGTCTCCTCTAGCCATTGACTTGAGGTTAGAGCACAGGCCTATGGTCTTTTGGTTCAGAGATAAGGCTTGACTCATTCAGTTAAATTTGCCTCAGTTCATGCCACCTTGATGCATCCATTGAATGCATTGAAACAAAATTGGAGTCTTGGCACTTTTTAGCCTTTTTAGGTTTGTTATGGCTATGTGTAGATTCTTGGACTTGGGGGGCTTGGGGATCAAATCATTCCCTTTTGATCTCATCCTTTGATGTGTCCAAATGGATGACAAGGCTTGGAGTTGTCCAAATTTTCCAAATCGAGCAAAACACCAAATTCTGCCTCGTACAAGACAGTTAGAAATGGTGATTTTGAGGGGATCATATCTCCCTGCTCAGGTTGAGTTATGGGAGGCTCTTGTGCTTTTTAGAAAGCCCTCATATGATACAAAACATGTGTGATCATAGTTTTTTTTTAAACTATTTGGATCCCATTGAAAAATCCTCATGAACATTGATGTTCAAGGCTGATAATTTAGGCAGATTTTCACTAAGTGTTGGAAAGTGCCATTTTCTTCATTTTTGTCATTTTGATCACTCCATAACATAAAATCCATGAAGAATTGGAGTTTCTTGTAGTTGAAGCTTTTTTATAATGTAGGAAGACCTACAAATCAGGCTTTGGATCACCCAAAATGGCTGCTTGGATCTCATGTTATGATCCTTGGAAGTTGGTACCAAAATCACTTTTGTTCCATAACTTAGAAAAGTTTTGGTTTCTTATGGTTGCCCCTTTTGCAAGAAACCTCACTTTTCTTGATTTTTCTTAATTAATGATGATTAATGCCATACATTAACATTATTTTTGACTTAGGGGAACCATATTTATGAAAAATTCTAAGAAGTCAAACTTGATTTTGTGCACAGTTGACTTTTTATCGGATGAAATCCAAACTGTACGATCCTTTGTGAAATCAAGTCCTTGACCTAAATCAAACCTAATGGATAGATTCCATAGGTGTTATAGGGTGTATTGAATCATGTCCCAAGGTTTGGGAACATGTCTTGGTCAAAAGTCAAAGATACAATTGACTTTTTCCTCGAAATCCTAATTGTGGTCCTTGTGAAATTGAAAGTTGTTAGTCAAGCTTCTTGGGTCAACCCATGGTTGCAAATGGATCAATGTAGTGTATTGTAGGCCCTTAAATCATGTCTTGATGTCTTGGCTCAGGCTTTGTCCCAAAAGTCAACTTAGGGGTGAATAAGGTCAAGAAACCTTAATTCCTGATTTTTTATGAATGCATCCCCTGAGGCTAAATTGACTTGATGATTGGGTCCATGAGGTCCCTTAGAGTATCTTTGGTTGTTCTTTGAAGAATTGGCTCATGCCCAGATGATAATTTTCATCTGGAGGCCTCAGTCGACCAAAAACCCTAATTTGGTGACACTGGTGATCTCGAGGCTTGATCCACTTGGAATGTTGCAACCTTGTGCTTGATTCTTGATGTGGGAGTCCTCTTTATCCTTTATAGGTGTTTGATAGGTTAGACAAATTGAAGATCATGTCATTCCTTGATTGATCTTTTGTCTAAGTGCTCTGAGAGGGCTCAAAACCCTAATTCTTGATTGTGGTGAATGCTCAACCATCTTTGAGGAGATTGATGAGGCATGAAGGTACATCCATATTATGGTGATGATCTTCACAATGATAGGAAATCTTGGTGGTCAAAATTTGGGGTATGACAGATGCCCTTATTTAATCTTCTTGGACCCGAAGGTGTGAATGGCGAAGGTATTCGGGCATTCGGGGTGCAAGAGGATTAAATATCGGAATACCCGAAATTTTGACAGTGGTTATGAATGGCAGTTTGCCCGTCCATCTTCTTTTTCTAAGCAATGATTCTTAGAAAAGGGTAAAACTTCCCCTCGATCCTGGTTTTTAGCCACGGAACTGGTCTTAGTTTTTGAAATAAACTTCCCCTCGATCCTGGTCTTCAGCCACGGAACTGGTCTCAGTTTTCTGCTTGATAAACTTCCCCTTGATCCTGGTCTTCAACCAAGGAACTAATCTCAGTTTCTTTTGTCAATAAACTTCCCCTCGATCTTGGTCTTCAGCCAAGGAACTGGTCTTAGTTTTTGAAATAAACTTCCCCTCGATCCTGGTTTTCAGCCACAGAACTGGTCTCAGATTTTTTTTTAAGTTTCTTCCTTGACAAGGGATGCTATGTGTAGTGGTTTTCATCAAACTTCTCTCCAAGTTTACTAGGGGAGACGCCATTTGATTGAAAAATTTGATGTCAGACTTGCTAGGGGGACCCATTTGTCTGAGTTGTAGAGGTGTGCAAACTTCTCTGTTGGAGATGCCATTTATTGACTCTACTGGGGGGAAAACGAGTCTCTTGAGACTATTTTTCGCTCGGGGATATTACATCATGCTTCTCTTCGAGATCTTCTCATAGAAATGCCATGTGATGTAATCCACTTTTGAGGTGCTGATAGCTTCATTAACATCGACTTTCTGAAGAGAAAAACCAATGTGTTGCTGAGAGTCTTTAGTTGCGAGGCTTTCTCTGGGAATTTTCCTTAATCCGGGAAAGCGAAGATATCATCTTCAATGGTGAAGAGTGACGTTTTTCGAATGCCTTCTTGCCTTTCAGAGGTTCAAGTTATCAAAGTGGTCGAGGACCGTCTCCAATCCAGAAATAAACTGGGGGAGAGAGATTGTTCAGACAAAACATTTCCTGACGAGGAAAGAACTGACAACTCGATTGATAAGAGGACTTTTATCACTTGGGGATAAGACTGACCAAAGTGATAGTGATGCAATATTAATATGAGTATGAATCAATAATGCATGATGTATGTATGTTTATGCTGACAAAACAGACGTGACATACAGACTAATAGATGAACACGACTGGATACTCGGCCACTGCGGGGGGATGAAAAGTATCACTATTCCAAGATAGCAATCCTGCCTTGCTTAGGAGAGGTAGTCCCTGTGGGGAGAAAGAATTGTTCAATCGGTCTTAAGAGATACGTACTCTGCCGGGGATGTCAGATGAAACATGGTCTCTGACGCAGTTGATCCTTCATTCAGGCGTACTGGTTTAGAAGGAGTACTTTGATTCTGCACTTTGAGGTTCAACCACCTTCGGAGAAGCAATCGATGTTCTTTCGATGTTCAACAGTCAAAAGAATTGTCATCTTTATTTTAAAAGCAAAAAAGTTTTGACAAGTAAATTCATTTTTGTTTTATTTCAAGAATCGTTGATTATGTTAAAAATATCATTCTGTAAAGCTAAAACAAATGAGAATTGCAAACAAAAGCACTAGGGCTCAAATTTTATTGATAGGATGGAAATCAGCCAAGCGCGTGATCCCATAGAGTATTTACAAAGTTTAGAAAATGGTAATTTAAGGGAAAAGGGCTACATTGAAACATAACGACTGTTATCCTTCTACCAACTTTGAATTCTGGACATCCTGAGCTTCTGTCGAAGATGACCTTGACTGGAATTTTCCTGATGGATGGCATTACTGCTGGGGATTTTAACCTCGTCAGACGTAGTTACTTGCCATTAATCCCTAATTTTTGCCTGGATTGTACTTTGAGATTTCTAATCCATCGGGATGATTTTTGCTTATGTCTCTAATTTTTGCCTGGACCGCCCTTTCAGGTTTTCAATCCACCGAGACGTGTTTTTTTATTTCGGCGAAGTATTTCTTGACTACATCAACATTTTTGGGGTAGGCAAATTCTTCTCCATCCATGGTTGCGAGTCTCAAGGAGCCACCTAAGAAGGCTTTCTTGACCACGTAGGGGCCATCGTAATTCAGAGTCCATTTGCCCCAAGAATCAGTGAGGAATGATAGTATCTTTTTTAGCACAAGGTCTCCTTTCCTGAAGACACGGGGTTGAACCTTTTTGTCAAACACTTTCTTCATCCTTTGCTGATACAACTGACCATGGCACAAAGTCGTTATTCGATTTTCTTCGATTAGGTTCAGTTCATCGTGTCGACTTTGACACCATTCAGCTTCTGTTAGCTTAGCTTCCATCAATACCCGGATCGATGGGATCTCTACTTCTATGGGAAGCACTGCCTCCATGCTATATACTAGAGAGAAAGGGGTTGCCCCTGTTGAAGTGTGGACAGATGTGTGATAACCATGAAGAGAAAAGGGTAGCATTTCATGCCAGTCTTTGTAGGTTACAACCATCTTTTGAACAATCTTTTTGATGTTCTTTTTAGCAGCTTCTACCGCTCCGTTCATCTTAGGTTGGTAGGGAGATGAGTTATGGTGTTCAATCTTGAACTCAGCACACAACTCTTTCATCATCTTGTTGTTCAATTAGATCCATTATCAGTAATGATCTGGCTTAGAATACTGTAACGGCAGATGAGGTTGTTTTTGATAAATCAGACCACTACTTGTCTGGTCACATTGGTGTATGACACTGCTTCGACCCACTTGGTGGAATAGTCAATGGCTACCAAGATGAACCGATGTCCGTTTGAGGCTTTGGGTTCGATCATGCCAATCATGTTGATTCCCCATATAGAAAAAGGCCATGGGGAAGAAAGAACTTTGAGATGTGTTGGCGGTACATGTATTTTGTCTGAGTATATCTGACACTTGTGACATCTCTTCATGTACTTGTAGCAATCGGATTCCAGGGTTAACGAATAGTGCCCTGCTCTTAGAATTTTTCTCGCCATGTGTGTCCGTTGGCATGAGTGCCAAAGGATCCTTCGTGAATTTCTTTCATCAGCATGTTTGCTTCTGGCCTGTCTACGCATCAGAGCAAGACCATGTCAAAGTTTCTCTTATAGAGGGTATCACCGTTTAGGAAGAAGTTTCCTGCCAGCCTTCTGAGGGTCTTCCTGTCTTTTCTGGATGCCCCAGGCGGGTACTCTTGTTTCTGAAGGAAGCATTTGATATCGTGATACCAAGGTTTGTCGTCTATGACTGCTTCGATCGTGAAGATGTAAGCGGGCCTTTCAAGGCTCATTATGTCGATCTTAGGTACGTTGTTCCATTGACCTACACTAATCATGGAAGAGAGAGTGGCTAGTGCATCAGCCATGTGATTCTCTTCACGAGGGATGTGATGAAACTCGATTCTGTTGAAGAATGGTAACAACCTTCTCGCGTAATCTTTGTAAGGAATCAGTCCTGATTGGTATGTGTTATAATCTCCTTTGATCTGATTGATAACCAGGGCTGAGTCTCCATACACATCCAAGTTCTTTATCCTTCGAGACCCATGATACAAGCTTCGTATTCGGCCTCGTTGTTTGTGCACTTGAATGTCAATCTAGCAGTGAAAGGAATATGGGTGCCCTGAGGTGTTACAATGATTGCCCCAATTCTGTTTCCATAGATGTTGACAGCTCCGTCAAAGATTAGTCCCCATTGGGAACCTGGTTCTGGTGCTTCACTGGGTAGCGGTTCATCGCAATCTTTCATTTTTAAGTACATGACATCTTCGTCTGGGAAGTCAAATCCGACTGATTCCTGATCGTCAATCGGTTGATGAGCTAAATGATTGGCTAAAATACTTCCTTAGACGGCTTTTTGAGCATGGTACTCGATGTCGTATTTTGATAACAACGTCTGCCAACGGGCAATCCTTCCCGTGACAACAGACTTTTCAAAGACGTACTTGATTGGATCCATTTCTGAGATTAACCAAGTAGTGTGACAAATCATGTATTGGCAAAGACGTTTGGCTGCCCAAGCCAAAGCATGGCAAGTTTTCTCAAGCATAGTGTACCGAGTTTCACAGTCGGTAAATTTCTTGCTCAAATAGTAGATGACATACTCTTTTCTTTTTGTTTCGTCTTGTTGGCCAAGTACATAGCCCATTGAGTCTTCCAAGACTATTAGGTAGATGATCAGTGGTCTTCCTTCCACTGGAGGTGACATGATTGGTGGGTTTAACAGGTATTCCTTGATACTGTCGAAGGTTGTTTGGCTATCTTCTGTCCATACGCAGTCTTGATTCTTTTTTAGTAATTTGAAGATTGGCACGCATGTCGCAGTCATGAGGAATATAAATCTGGAAATGTAATTCAAACGTCCCAGGAATACTCTGACTTGTTTTTCAGTCTTTGGAGAAGGTATTTCTTGAATGGGTTTGACCATGTCATGATCAACCTCAATTCCTATGGCTGACGATAAACCCTAAAAGTTTCCCTAAGCGGACACCGAACGTGCATTTGTTAGGATTCAAGCGGAGTTTGTACTTCCTCAGATGCTCGAATAACTTTGACAAGTGGGTCACATGCTCCTCTTCTGTCTTAGATTTGGCAATCATATCATCGACGTACACTTTGATTTCTTTGTGTATCATGTCATGAAACAGATTAGTCATGTCCCTTTGATAGGTTGCCCCAGCATTCTTCAAACCGAATGGCATTACCTTGTAACAAAACGTGCCCCATGGGGTGATGAATGAAGTTTTCTCCATATCTTTCGGCGCCATTTTGATTTGATTATAGCCCTAGAATCCATCCATAAAGGAGAAGACTTTGAACTTTGTTGTACTGTCTACCAGCATGTCTATGTACGGTAAGGGAAAGTCATCCTTTGGACTGGCTTTGTTCAGATCCCTGTAATCTACACACACTCTGACTTTTCCTCTTTGATTTTGATGGCCATGTCTGGATGAGTCCGTCTCAGCCTTTGTTTCACCGGCATACATTCTAATCTTAACGGTAGATGATGTTCCATGATGCTGGTATCCAACCCTGGCATGTCTTGATAGGACCAAGCAAAAACATCGGGAAACTCTTTGAGAAGTTTTATCTAGTCTTCTCTGACAGTCGAACTGAGTAGTGCCCCAATCTTGACTTCTTTTCTCTCTTCTTCTGAACCCAAGTTGACCGTTTTCAACAGCTCTTTGGAGGTTCAATGGACCTTTTCTCTTGTCTGAGTAATCGGGAGATCTCTTTTGGAATTTCTTCATCTTCTTCTTCTTCATCTTTAAATATCGGGAATTCAAAGTTAGGAGAAGGCATTGGATCATATGTTTCAATGGGGTTTAAAACAAGCAATCTGCATGACGTGATGATTGTTTTTTAGAAGAGATAGAGAGAAATGCAAGAGTGTGTGCAGTGTATTTTCTGAAAAATGCTTGTTTTCATTTTTGGGCTATTTTAGGATTACCATTTTCTGAAAAAACGAAAAGTGAAAACAACAATAAAATGCAGAAATTACATAATGACGTTATTTATTTATTTATGATTTTGTCGATTCTTGAAACTAAAACCCTATAAAACAAAATTATGTTGCTTTGGACGAAGCGAAGAGGGACATTTACAGAAAGTGAGCCCTATAAAAACATCTGTTTCACCTGGGCAGGGTGAAATGTTAAAACAAATATGGCAATTACTTAGACTTATGGACGACTTTCGGGACATCGACAGCAACCCATTGGCGGCAAAATCCTCGGTGAATCACAAAGTCTGGTACCTTCTTTCTTGGTTTGTCCTCAGACATAACGCTGATTTCTGGCGGAGCAGGATCATTGGAGTCTTCCTCCCATGCAGAGTTGTCGTAGACGAACTCTTCTGTTGTATCTTGTACAGTGTTTTCATTCTTAGGCTTATCTCCCCATCCAGTTGGTTGGATGTCTTCGAGCCTGATACGAGAGCTTTCAGGAGCGGTGTACTTGACCAAGAAATTGTACTTGCCACTCGGCTGTCCTAAGGTATCCCATACTTCTGCGGGACTAGAGGAGTCATCCTTCTCAATGACATTAACCTTAGGAAAAGCATAGTTGATGAACTCTTGTCCTGCAATCTTTGCAGATTCATCGTTGTGCTGGATATTTTCTGAATGCCCTGAGTAATGATCCCATGATTTGGTAGGGACGCATGTATTCTTTTCAATGATGCTCAGCTGATATGAATTGTTTGGCTGACTCTTTTGCCCCAAGTCTTCTAGGCACGGCTGCCAGATAGGCAAGTCATCCATTGGGTCATAATAGTAATATTTGAAGTTGTCTTTCATCAGAGTGTCCTCCTCTAATGAGTTAGGTGAAGCACGACATCCTTCCGGATCGTAATCTCTATACATCATCTTAACGTCTGATCTTGGTATATATCTCGGACTTTGTGTGGATAGCAAAATGACATATGTGTTTCTTCCTGAGATATATAACCGTCCTCGTTGAGATAGGACTTCCACTCTTCATTTGTATCAGAGGAATCACCCTCATTTATGGTATGTACTTCTTGAGACACTGGGTGAAGGAAGCCTCCACTGTGGAAGAAGTCTTAAATAGGATGAAAACTTTCATCTTTAGTAGCAGTCTGGGTATAGGTTGAAGAGAAACCAAGATCTTTCTTTGTCTTGTTATTCGTAGGAATTACAAGTTGTCCACATCTTTTTATGGTGTTACTTTTGATTACTTCGAGAGCGTCTTTGTATGAGGAAATCGATGTCCCTCCTTCTGATTGATTCTCATTGCTCACTGAGAGTGCTTGGAATTGAGTCCCAATAACCTCTTATGGTTCTACACAGGATGATGATAAGTTGCTTACGATTAATGCCTGTTCTTCGCAGACTGTGACTAGCTTGTCATTCTTGACGAACTTCAGCTTCTGGTGAAGTGTTGAAGTGACTGCCCCAATCTCGTGTATCCAAGGTCTTCCTAATAAATAGTTGTATGCTGCTCGGATGTCCATGATCTGGAAAGTGACTTGGAAAGTGTGAGGACCGATAGTTATGGGAAGATTGACTTCGTCGATAACTGTTTTTCTAGATCCGTAAAAGACTTTGACGATGACCTCACTGCCTCTCACCAGAGATCCTTGAAATGATAGTCGCATCAGAGTAGATTTTGGCATAATGTTTAGAGCTGATTCGATATCTACCAGTACGCTGGCTAAAGCATCGTCCTGGCAATTTACTGTAATGTTAAGCGCCATGTTGTGATTTTTTCCTTCTTCTGGCAGTACTTCATCACTGAATCCTAAGTTGTTGCAGGAAGTGATGTTGGAGATGATGCTTTCGAATTGTCTTATCGTCACATCTTGTTCCACAAAGGCTTGCTCTAATACTTTTTGTAGAGCTTCCCTGTGAGCTTCGGGACTAAGTAAAAGAGATAGCACAGAGATTCTTGATGGAGTTTGCAACAGTTGGTCTACAATATTGTACTCGCTTTTCTGGATGAGCTTCAGCATCTCATCGTTGTTCTTAGAAAGGTCGGGATTACTGGATTGCCCGGCTGGTTGATTGGGAACTTCTGTTTGAGGTTCCTTTTCTTTGGTGGGTTCTCCAACTCCTCTGTTGAAGATTCAGCCGCTCCGTTTTACTCGACTGATGTCGGTAATATTTATGACGGAGGATAATGGAGTTTCCTTTCCATTCTCGATTGTTGTTGCACCGTACTTGTAAGGGATAGCCTTATCTGATTTGTACGGTATTGGTCCCGGCAGATAGATGGCCACATGGGCCTTTTGATTTTTCTGACCATCATAGCCGGCCTCAATTGGTTCGAGGTTGAGAATGTTTCTACTATCAAGAGGAACTTTTGATTTATGTAGTAGAGGGATTATAGTGCAAACGTCTTTGGCCATTTCATGATTAGAGATTAAGACAACGTCTTTGCTTTGATCAGGGAGGTAGTCGGGTATCCCGTGAGTTGACCCAGAACTCGAACATGGTCGGATCTCTTTCCGTCCAACTGATTTTGAAGGGCTGATCGCATGAGGTAGCATCCTTGGTTGTTCTCTGATCAAACTCTACATCGCTCATAATTGTGTGGTGGCACTCGACAGCGTCCGCTTTGTATGCAGTGCAACTTCACTAGATCTGTTTCCATCGAGCGGACATCCTGACTTTGATACCTTTCAGGATTCTCGTCAGTTATGATAACTTGTTGTGTGTCTTCATCAAAGTAGATCAGAAGCCACCAGTGGTCCAACAAGTGTTGGAGTGTTCTTTGGACAAGTGCACATCCTTGGTCGTCTTCACGACACACTTTACAGTCCTGATAATCATGTGAAGCCAGAAAGTCGAGTCTGACTTGCTTAGCGTGTAATTCTACTAGAATACTATTCATAAATCGAATATCAAAGATTTGAATCATATTAACTTGATGGCTACTTCTATCACGGTAATCATGGATCCATCCGAGATCCATCTGACGCTAGAGTGCCTCTTGTACAAAAGAGCATCTCTGATTGTTTATTGAGCATATCGGACAGGAATTGTAATCGTGCAATGGCAGATCATGATGTTGGCTTTGCCTAGAGTGCATTGCCACCAAGTTGATATTCATTTCCAGAATGTTGTGGTTCTGGACAATGTTGGGATTTGCGTGAGCAATATTGACCTCACGGATTTGGTGATCTTATATCCATCCGAGATCCATCTGTACTTGTAGAGCTGATTGCACTACGGAACATCCTTGATTATTCTTTGAGCAGATATCACACTGGTGATAATTGTGAGACGATACATGACCGTACCCGCTCTGTTTGCAATGCATCCTGACCAGATTGGTTCCCAATAGGAGTACATCGTGAATTTGATAACTGTGGTTAAATTCTTTCTCTATCAAATTTACTGCAGTTTTCTCATGTTGAGGCAATGGGTTCGTCTGAACATTTGGATTAGTATCTTTGAAAGATAAGACCTCATTCCTGACAAGCTTCTGTACATCAGATTTGAAGCTGAGACAGTTTTCAATGTTGTGCCCTGACCCTCCTTGATGATAAGGGCATGTTTGATCCGCTTTGAACCAAAAAGGCAGATTTTCCAGTACTGTAAGAGGAGACCTGGTCTGGACGTGCCCCTTGACCAATAGTAGCGGAAACAGTTCTGCGTATAACATCGGTATAGGGTCAAACCCTGGTGGTCGTGTCGTACGATTGTTATTGTTGTACTGTGGACGAGCCTGCTTGAAAGGTTGTTGTGTCCTTTGTTGATACTGTTGTTGATTTGGTTGGCTCTGAGCAACCTGAGGTTGATACGTTGGAGCCGGCGTAGGGTTAATAGCAGGAGTTACTACTGCTACTGGTTGATACCTTTGCTTTTTCTTTCCGAGGGAGATATTACCAATATCTTGCTCTTTTTTCTTAGGGAAAGTGCTACCGTATCTTTTGGTACTGCTTGATGGTCTCGTATCTTTGACCAGACGTCCTTCTCGGACTGCTTCTTCAAGGCGTACTCCCATGTTCACCATTTTAGTGAAGTCACTGGGCGCACTGGCGACCATTCAGTCGTAATAGAATGAGCTTAAGGTTTTCAAAAAGATCTTGGTCATCTCTTTTTCCTCAAGAGGGGGACAGATTTGGGCAGCAATCTCACACCATCTCTGAGCATATTCCTTAAAGGTCTCTTTGTCCTTCTGCGATATTGCTCTGAGTTTATCTCTGTCTGGTACCATGTCCAGGTTATATTTGTATTGCTGAACGAAGGCAGCGCCAAGATCTCTGAAAGTGACGATCTTGGTGCGGTTTAAACCCATGTACCATTTGAGTGCGGCACCGGTTAAACTATCTTGGAAGTAATGGATCAGTAGCTGTTGATTCTTTCTCTGAGTTGACATCTTTCGAGCGTACATCACCAAATGACTTTGAGGGCAAGAGTTGCCCTTGTATTTTTCAAAGTCGGGCACCTTGAATTTGTGCGGGATTTTCACATTGGGGACCAGACAAAGGTCTGCAGCATCCTTTCCGAATAAATCTTGACCACGAATGGCATACAGTTCCTTCTGCATCTCCAAGAATTGTTCCTGGAACTCATTCATTCTACCATACATGTCTTCATTTCCACCAGAGATTACTTGTGGAATCTGTCCTTCCGGGACAGTGTGTACCACGGGTTGTGGTATAGTCATTACGGCGGTGACTCTTGGTGCTTCCCTGTCCCGAAGTTTGTAACCTTCAGGAGTTGCTGTCACAACTCTTGCATCTTCTCCTTCCCGAAGTTTGTAACCTTCAGGCCCAACGGTTCCTGCTGTAGTTTCTGGGTCTTCAGTGACCGGCGGGATGTATCTTTCAGGTATAAAGTTAATAGGCATGCCCCAGGGACGATCTTTAAGCATGTTGTACCGAGGATCATACGTCTCCACTATGGGCGTAGATGTGATCTCTGAGATCACAGTCCTTTGTTGTTGTCTCTGAGCTGCTGCCAGAGATTGCATGTCACTGTGAAGTTTCCTCAGATCTTCTTTCAGAGCGTCGATTTCTTCTCTCAGCTCTCTGTTCTCTTCCTCGAGATTATCCATTTTCTTTTGTCGATTGGCCCGAGTATTGTATGAATGAGACAGTTTGACTCTAGAATCATGACACATACGTGAGATTCGAAGATAAGAAGAACGTGTTATGTGAGAATGATGAATGATATGCAATGATATATATACTAATAATTTTTTTTTTTGCTTTAATCAAAAAGAAACTTCAACAAATAGATTTCAAATATCATACAGTGGGGAGACCCCGTTTTATTGAATTTGAGAGATTGCAGAAAGGGAAATACGGTATTTTACAAAGTGCTGTAAAAGAAATGTCTGAACTTATGGATCTTGAGTCCTCTCTGAGGAAAGCTCAGGTGCTGGTTCTGGTATTTTCCTTTTCTTTGACCGGGGTTCTTTAGCCATTGTTGGGTTGTCATTCCTTTGCCAAGTGAAAGGAGCGAGCAGATTTCTTCGGTCATCTTGATTTTCTACAACATGCTGCTCTAATATCCTAATCAGAGCATCCTTTTCTTTTAATAGTTTCAGAATCTTGGTACATTCTACATTGAGGATACGGTATTTGTTCTTCCAAGATTTCTTTTCCCGTTGAACTTTGTTGAGAGTGACCTAGAGTTTTTCCGCATCAGACATAAAATAAAGGACCGATTCCTTTAACAGAAGAACTTCTTGACGAGGGTAAGGCATCCTCAACTTGAGGGCTCTAGTCTGTACCCAGTGGAGATAAGGTTCCACAGAGATACAGTCCGGTTTTCCTAGAGACTCTCTTCCTTTCCTGTGAACATGTTTCTAGGCATGCACTATTTTTGTCTTTAGTGTCTTGTCATTTTCTCCTTCCTTGAAGAAAAGACCTTCCAGATGAACATTACGCGGGATATGCCTCATCGGGTATCCGAGTTGACGGCGAACTAAAATTGGATGATAGTTGATTCCTCCTTTAGTTCCTATGAGGGGTACATTAGGGAAGTTCCCACATTTGTCAATGATCCTTATCCCGTCATAGATTCGATTGTACCAATCTATGTCAGAGTTGGTAAGAGACATAATTCTCTGTAACCAGTGTAGAGTACTCTTATGATCCCAAAACGCAGCAGACTTAGGTAAATGGGAAGTGAACCATTTGTATAGCAGGGGTACACAGCATGTGATCATTCCTCCACTGTACAAATTTATTAAGTGTGCAGAATGATAGGCATCTGCGAGCAAGGTTGGTACGGGGTTTCCAATCAGAAATTTCTTAATGGCGTTGGTATCGACGAAGTTATCGATGTTGGGAAAAAGGAATAACCCGTATGTGAGTAGAACAAAGATATCTTCGAAAGCAGTAATGTTTCCTATACTGGCAAAGTATAGGGCTTTCTCTACCAAAAACATGGCCGGTAAACCTTGGATTCCTTCCTTAGTGGTCATGTGAGTCCTGACTTCTGACTCGTCCAAATAGATTGCTCTTGCAATGGTTTGATCCTTTGGAATTTCTTCCAGGCCAGAAAACGGAGCTTGGTCAGTGATGAGTAAATCAGTCAGGTGAGAATACTCTTCTAGCGTCGGTGCTAATTGATAATCCGAGAATGTGAAATAGTGATAAACTGGATCATAGAACTGAATCAGCGTAGACAGGATTCCTTCAATCACATAGACCCTTAATAGAGATAGCAGCCCTCCGTACTTAGCTCTAAAAGCATCAGGGTTGGTGATCATCCTTGCCAACCCCCTCAAATCCTCTAGTTTTGGAGCCTTGAAGGTGTGCTTGTGCGTCTTCCTTCTACCGAAATCCATAACGTAATCTTTCTCTCTGATGTTTGCAATCATTGTTTTAGTTTAATTTGAAAAAAAAGAGAGAAGAGAAAAGACATTTTTTTCTTTGTTTAAGAGTTTTTTTAGATGAATGCAGCACACAAAAACATTGAATAAACATGGGTTCAAGGGTTCAACGTCACGAGCATGAAGTCATGGCTCTACCCATCCCCAAAGGTTGTATTCTGGTGAATTTTTGAACCTGTAGAATGGGTTAAAAGTTCCCATAATCATTGACCCCCCTAGGGATAACAACAACAAGCTGGTTCACCCGAGCGAGCTGTAGCATCCTAGGGTAATCTCAATTGAGTGTAGTATCGCGTGTCAACTATTTCCGATAGCTACCGCACTACCAAATGGCCACATGGTTAATGTCTACTAAATCCTCAGTTTCACGGATACCACATTGGGACAATCTGCCTTCATGACGGAGTCGTTAAGCATTGAATCCGCAAAGGGTATCTCCACTGATTTGATGGTCTACCTGGATCGCTTATTCGGGAATTACTCCCTGTAAGACCACCCGTCTATGCCATCACATATCCTAGGGTTCTCTCATACTTTCCACATGCGACATCACTCGCATTCCCATTAACAGAAAAATAAACACGGATATCAAGTAGGAAAAGCAGTATATATATAATTCCTAAAACTAACATCCTAGACCTCTTAGGAATTCTAGTCTTAATTTGGCTCCCCAGTAGAGTCGCCATTTCACTGTAGCGTGCTATTTTTGTCGGTGACGCGACCACCTTATCGCCGTTGGGTTCCTCCTCACCACAAGGGTAGGAGTGGGATGCTACTTTCTAATTTCTTATTTATTCTGTGAAGCTGGAAGGGAAAGGGAAGCTATCTAAAACTAACCTTGCACATGAATGTTTAACTGAACAAAAGCTTAAGAGATTCGGGGAGTTCGGGGTCAGGTTATACAATGGGGAGTTATCAATTACCCATCCTATATGTGGTTATCCACAGGTTGTTAGCAATAGGTTATGCTTTGTACTTAATGGTTTTTATCCGTTGTGGGTTGGGAAAGTTTCTTCTTTGGGAGATAGGAGAGACAGAGTGAATTTTTGATGATTTTTGGTGAGGCACTGGACCTCAGTTTTTGATTGGTATGAAGGTACTGGACCTAAAGTTTTTGATTGGTATGAAGGAACTGGACCTAAAGTTTTTTATTAGTATGCTCGCTAAGATTTCGCAATCTTATGCCTACGTATTCCTGTTTAAATAAACAGGGAAATCAGAGCAATCGTAGTTCCTCCTATTCTATGGGAGGAAAAAGATGATGTTTTGGTGTCTTGTTCAAAGCCCAAGATTGAAGCTAAATGAGTATTTGTGTCTTGTTGAAAGCCCAAGATTGAAGCTAAAAGGTTTGACTGAGAGAGAATTTGTCATCTCTAAGGGAGATATCTCGTCAATTTATCACAACTGTTGGGTGACTGATTATAAAGGAAAATTATTTTAACTGGGATATGTGAATCCAACAATGCCATAATTTTCTTTATAGGGGATTTGTCCTGTAGGAGAAAACTTTAACTCAGTGTAGAGCAATGCCATTTTTCATTAGGAATCTTTCATGCTAAGAGAATGGCAGTGGTGTGGATGTAAATAATCCAGAGGCTTGCCACTTACAGCAATTAGATGAAAGAGAAAGTTTGCCATGATAAGAGATGGACGACATATTGGGTTTTTGAATCGACTAGTGTGACACTTATAGCAGTTATCTGGGATTGGGTTTTGTTTTGATTTTCTGTTTTGAAGAGTGATAAACAGAGAAATGTCTTCCTATAGAGAGATTTTTCCTCTGAGGGGATGTTGATTTTTGTATGCCTTGATCAAAGCCCAAGGTTGAAGCTAAGAGATTGATTGACTCCACTGGGGAAGTCCTTATACAAAGCCTAAAAGGAGGCTGGAAAAGACTGACTCAACAAGAGAGTGTTTATCTGTCTTGTACAAGGCCCAAGATTGAGGCTAAAAAGAGACTGACTCTTTGGGGGATATCATTATACAAAGCCTAAGAGGAGGCTAAAAGTTGACTTTTCCGGGGAAATATTTTGTTTGTCTTGTACAAAGCCCAAGATTGAGGCTAAAAGGGGAAACTAACTCTATGGGTGAGAGGTTTTATATGTCTTGTACAAAGCCCAAGATTGTGGCTAAAAGAAGATTCACTCTGCTGGAGAGATTTATACGGTGTCTTGTACAAAGCCCAAGATTGAGGCTAACCTTACTGGGGAAAATCATTATACAAAGTCTAAGAGGAGGCAGAAAAAAAGATTGATTCTGCTTAGGGATATTATTTCTCAAAGCCCAAAAGAAGGCTGGGAGGAATTGACTTTGCTGAGGAAGATATTTATCCAGAGCTTAAGAGAAGGTTATGAATATTTTGACTTTGTTGGAGAAAGTTTATATATGTCTTGTACAAAGCCCAAGAGTGAGGCTAAACAGATGACCGACTCAACAAGAGAGTGCTTATTTATGTCTTGTACCAAGCCCAAGATTGAGGCTAAAAAAGGGGTAACTCAACAAGAGAGTGTTTTAAGAAAGAATATTGACTCAACAAAAGAGTGCTTTTGAGGTTAACTCTGATGAGGAAAACCATTATATAAATCCTAAGAGGAGGCTGGCTTCTGCTGAGGATTATTGAGATCCAGAGGCAGGTGCGAGTCGGGGGATCAACTCTTATTGAGGTTTACAGAAGAGTTGAGGTATCAGATGCCTTGAGGTTCTGATTTGGGATAGTGTTATGACCCTAGCTGGGGAAATTTACAAGAAAGTTTGAATTTTTGAACCTATAGAGGTTTTAACTCTACTGGAGATTGATCAAATGACCAGGTTTTTTTTCTATGTTTGTTGGGAACTTGAGAATGTCTTTGAGGTCCAAGAGGAGATTAGACTGTCCAAGTCTACTGGTATGGAAGAGTTTATCTTTGTATGATGCCCAAGAGGAGGCTGGTGTTTTAAGGGATGAGAATCAACCCTAAATTGGTCTGAGATTTGACTCTGGAAAGACTGCTCTAGCAAAGGATGACTAAGTTCTATCCTATACCTTTAAGAGGTCTTCAAGGTCCTTATATTAAGACCAAGAGAAGGCATGAGAACTTCAAGAAGCCGGTGGGTCCTTGTACAAAGGCCAAAAGGATGCTGGGATGCTTTTAGGAATCCTGTGGGTTCAAACTGAAGAAAAGTTCAAGAAATGTTTCACCGGGAATAATCTTTTTTTAGTGAACAGTTCTAGGGTTTGAAGAAATTCAAGAGAGGTTTCACCGGGAATTAGTCCTCTCTGGGGGAAATGAACTTCTTTGACAATTTCTAATAGTGACAGTCTGAGAAAAGTTTCACCGGGAATAATGCCTTTCTCTTTGTTCCATATTGTTTAAGCTCAAGAGAAGGCAAAACTGTATCTGGAAATTCCTATGGGGGACTAGTTTTGACTGTATTTAAGAGTCACCAACTGACTTTACCTAATTCTAGACTTAGTTGTCGGGGAAAACTCTAAGCAGGTATACAAGTATATATATAGTTGATATATGACAAGTATTTAAAAGGATATGAAAGAAGGACTTACAAGTGAGCAAGCTTCCAGGAATACAGACAAATATATATATATATATATATATATATATATAGGCAAAATACCCTTTTTGGTCCTTTAACTTTACCTCGGGGTTCATTTTGGTCCCTTAACTTTAAAAAGTGTCATTTTGGTCCCTTAACTCTTCAAAACGTTCCATATTAGTCCTTTCGTCTAATTAGCGACGAATTTAGCGACTGGTTTTTGAATTTTTCCGTCGCTAATAAGACGAAAAGGACTAATATGGAACGTTTTGAAGAGTTAAGGGACCAATATGACACTTTTTAAAGTTAAGGGACCAAAATGAACCCCGAGGTAAAGTTAAAGGACCAAAAAGAGTATTTTGCCTATATATATATATATATATATATATATATATATATATATATATATATATATGTGTATGTGTGTGTGTGTGTGTGTGTGAAAGCATGTAAAGGAAGTTGATAAAACTTACAGGCGAGCAAGCTTCCCTTGTAACAGCTGTATGGTTAGTTGTTCAAGAAATTAAAGAAAGTTTTGATAACAACTATGGATTTGAACCTAAATCAAAAGGAAGTTGTTTTTGAAAAGATTGTTGAGGCTTATACTCAAGGAGAGGCCTAGGTGAAAACAGTAATCGTACCGTTGATCTGAAAATTGTATCGGGACTTATATAATGACTGGGGCCTAAATTATTGTATTTACAAATAGGTTTGGTCTTACACTCTGTTAGAGGCCCAAAAGTTTATTTTGTACAAGAGATGGGGCTTACAACTCAAGGAGAGGCCCAAATATAACAGTGATCGCACCGTTGTTCTGAAAATTGTACTGGGACTTATACAATGACTGAGGCCCAAAATTATTTATGTACAAAAAGAGGGGTTGGGTCTTACACTCTATTAGAGGCCCAAAGTGTATTTTTAAAAAGAAATATGGGACTTACAACACAAGGGGAGGCCTAAACGGTTTTTGTTTAAAAGACGACGACTGCGCCGAGATTTTAAAATCGCAGTGGGACTTATACAATGACTGAGGCCCAAAAAGGTTTATATTTACAAAGGGGTTAGGTCTTACACTCTTTCAAGAGGCCCAAAGTGTTTGAAAATTTAAAATCGAGAGGAAACCCTAATTTGAAAAAAAAATGTCATTTTTCAAAGGAAATTAAATGAAAAAAAAATGATATAAAATACCAAATATATTCAAAAACAAGTTGTACACTTTGAAAAATATCTTGAAAAATCATGTTTTATTACATGAAAGTTTGAAATTCAATTGATTTTGAAAGATCAAAGTGGGAATTTCATTTAAAAATGTTTAAAATAAATAAAAATGAAATAAATCACAAAAATTCTAACTATATTAAAAAATAATATAAATTGGATTTTTTTGTAAAATAAAATATTTCAACATTTTTGTGAATTTTGAGAAAAAGAATCAATTTAAAAACACAAATATTCAGAGAGAAATTAATTTTTGAATCAATTAAACAAAATAACCAAAATTCAAAAATTCAAATAATTTGAATTATGGCGCCAACGGTCACCTTCTTCTTCCTCATGACCGCGCCATGGATGATTTGCGTTTTCTCACTTTTCTCTCTGATTACTCAATGGTTTTGCACGATTCAAACACCAATCTTGTTCGTTTTTGAACATGGATCACAATCATATAGATTAATTACATTTATATTAAGCATGGAGTGAGAAATCAGAAGATAACCTCAATGTCGCTCCCGAGAGATTCGCATCCAACGGTACAAACGCGAGAGTGGCGCAGAAAACACAGAGTCGCCAGTAATGTGTATTTATCCCGGGAGAGGGAAAGGAAACACTGCATAAACCTGAAGAGAAAGGGGGAAAGACATGGTCATCGCAACCATAGTCCGGGTTCGGGAGTCGGTTATGCGAGGGGAAGGTGTTAGTACTCCACGCATCCATCGTACTCGATGGGATCCACGCTTGTTGTCTAAACGGAGGGTGAGCTGTCCTACTATTTATGGCTGAACAAAAGAAAACGGGGATAGGGGTGACTAAGACGGACTCGGTAGGACATATTCGATGCCCTAGGCCTACGTACTCCCTCAGTGCAATGGGAAAGTCAGAGCCAACGTAGTTCGGACGGGAACTGTGGGGGAAGGTTGCTCGCCAAGACAATTGCTGTCTTGGGCCTACATATCCTCTGTCTGACGAGAGAGAGGAATCAGAGCTAATGTAGTTCGTGGGTACGACCACGAATAGGTAAGTGTTTTTTACGTGAGCGACAAGATCCTTTCTGAAAATAAAGTTTAAAACCCAACAATCCCGAAGGATAAAAAGATTTGAATTTGTTTTGTGTTTTTTAGACAGAAGTGTTTTCTTTTTAAGTTAGTTCATAACTTGCATTGCACCAAAGTCTAGGGCACAGGGATGAATACTTAACGAATCGTCCCAAGACAGGACACCCACTAAGCACTCTAGAAAGATGAGAGGAAGCCCCTCATTTCTCATTCCCCACGCTTAAGGCTCGTGCGCAATACACTTTATCTTTATTAAGTGTTTTCAATAAGTTTTGAGATGAGAAGAGAGAAGACCCAAAGGAAACTCTAAAGGTAAACTAAGAGTCCTAATATTATCATGCATGGGTGACCTAAGGTTAGTGAGGCTTAGGAGGGACAACTACCTAAAACCTAATGCTAATCCTAATCCAAGCTTAATCAAAAATTAAGTTGGACTAGGTAGCTCTAAAGGGAGAGAATCCAAGACTTAAACAAGTCTTGAGATTCATGGGAAGAAGAGAGTGAAAGAGAAGAATGAGAAAGAGAAGGATGAGGTAAGAAACAAGATAGGGTAGCAAGCACATCATATCAAGTATATCCAACTTACATCAATAAACAAGTCTCAAAGATCATGCAAAACATCTCAAGTAAGCATGCAAAGGTAATCATGAAAGAATGCAAGCATACTTATATGAAATGCACAATTAAACACCAATGAACTTCATATCAATATGAAATGAGAAAAATAAGATGAAGATGAAATCAAGTCATAACCAAGATCATACCATCATCAACAATTCTCATGTGCAAGAGAAGTTCAAAACATGAAACATTATGCACCAAAGAAAGTCCACAAAAGGAAGTCAAAGTACAAGCACTTAAAGCATACCCAAACATGATCCACAAATTGCAAAATTTGGTCACAAAGGACCTCAACCAGGGGTAAACATCATATCAAATACTCATGCAAAGAATCACAAAGAAACTCAATCAAACAAACATGGCAAAGCAATTAGGGTTAAGAGATGTCAAGAGACGATCATGCATAATTCACTTAAGCACAAATAATCAAACATATATCAAATTACATTCAAAAATTGTGGAATTAAAACCCAAGTGATATAAGTCAGAAGCTAGCAACATGCCAAAAGATCACACAAAAATTCACAAGTTAAGTAGCTCAAACAATGTTTCAAAGTTGCAAAAGAACAAAGAAGAATAATGCACAAATAGAGGGACTAAAATGCAATATGAAATGATTTTAAAAATATTAGAAAAATATTTTTAAGGACCTCAAGATGTCTTCTGATATATGCAAAAATAATGGGATGCAAATCATACACCAATGATGAGAACAAAAATCAACAAGGCAGGGTGTGCACAATTGAGACAATTCCAAAGGAAATTAATCAAACAATTAATTCAGATGCACAAAATAAAATAAAATGGAAAAATAAAATTTGAAAAAATTTTATAAAATTCCAAAGATGCTTCATGATTTTTTTGGTGATTTTTAGATGCATAAAACTAATTAAAAAATTAAAAATGCAAAATGAAGCAAATAAATAAAAGAAAATAAAATAAAGAAGCCAGGGGTGCAACACAAGCAATTTCCACGTTGAAAATTAAATGGGCTCAGATAAAGGGGGGTGGGAAAAGCAATGAAAGGCCCAACCCAAACCCAGCGCAAGTCAACACATCCACACAAGACCCAGTCAACAATCTTGACTCACACACACCCTCAGATTAATCCAACGTATAACATTCAATCAATCACACACAAAGTACACAAGATATGTGGTCAGGATTAAAGGTACATGGTAACAAGCATACTCACGCGCACACATAACACATCTGACTTTAAAACAAATCACGTTAGAGGCATGTGGTATTTTAATGTGCTGGCAACAAGACAACCATCAGATTCATCTAACGTGCAAGAATCAGTCAACAGATCAAAAGGTCATACATGATGAGTGGTCCAGATCTCACATACTGTTCGCTGTTGATCTTGGCGAACAACCTCTGGTTTACCAGAATGGTGAAATCTGGGTTACTTGCAGGATTAACCAAACAAATCCTAGGACGACGTGCGAAAACTTAGATCAACGTGATAAATTTTAAATTAAGGGTGATATCTTGGTTTTATGTATTTAAGTCTTTTGGAACAAAAGATTTCAACTAACTCTAAATGAAAGTCTGAGATAAAAGAAAATGAGTTTGAAAAGAACTTTTAAAGTAAAATGGCGAAGAAAGAACTTTAAAGTAAAATGACGAAGAAACATAAAGATGCTGGTAAATGTAAAGGAATTGGTAAAAAAGACTTTGATTGATAAAGAAATTAAAAGATGGTGTTTACACGTACATTTTTCCAAATAACTCTTTTCTCTCACACGGGTACTTTGAGTAATTTCAGGAAGTTTTGTACAAGTTTTTTTCACACCTTTTTCTAATAACAACTATCCTATTTATAGATAAACAAAATAACTGCTATTAACGACTAAATCCTAAAACTTCGACATCTGGCATTCTGCATGTCTTCCTTTCGCCAGGTGCTTCCACGCGTCTTCTGCCAAACGTTATAATTCTCCTGAATTTGAATCTTCAAGTTATGTCGAACAAACGCGTCCTTTCAGACTTGTCGAATTGTCGAACTATTGCAACCTTCTTCATACTTATCCAATCTTTTTCATTTTGCAGAAATCTTTACTTGACGAAATGTCGAAACGTTGTCTTGTCCAAATGTCGAAGGGTGTTGAGGAATATCTCCCAAGCAGATATACTCTTTCAGTTGTACTTCTTCTGGCATGTTCCTCTATTTGTCGAAAACAACTTTTTACGTGTTGAACTCATGGCGTCGAAAATACGCATATACAAATTGCCCCCCAGCAAAGGTATTTCGACTATCCTGGAGAAATAACCCTTTGGTGTTCAACCAATATTTTGACGCCATGTGATCCTAATTTTAAATTACACAATTTCAAATTCCAACATAATTCATCATTTTACTTTCTCAAAACGTCAACTCTAGCCCACGTTCTAGCTTCTAGCCCATTATTACTTAACCTAACGTCATGGCCATCTCTTTTTTAACTTCCACTTTTCTTCATCACCGTCAAGATGATGCCACGTGCCCTCCATGATCACCACTAAACTCAAAAATCATTTTCTCTTATAAATACATAAACCCCTATTTCTCTTTCTTTTTTACACTTTTGAACCTTTCTTCTTCACCATCATTCCAAATCTTCATCTTCTTTTTGAAACTTTCTGATTCAACAATGGCTTTTCAAAAATCATCAAGCAGCAAACCTTCCAAAAATGAGCAACCTTCCATCATCCCTCCTGCGCATAGGTTGTATGAACCAACACTGATTGGGGATCAACAATACATTCCTGAGCCTCCAAATGCGAGGGAAAAAGACTGCATTTTTAAATCCCAGGTAATCATCCCTGTTATTATTTCTGGTAATCACTATGCTATGTTAGGACCACTCCCTAACCCAGACATTAAACCTGAGCGTTTACAAGAGTTCTTTCCCACTTATTCTCACACAAAACCCATAGGTGCTGGGGTGAAACCCCCCACTCTAGAGAAACCAGTAGAACAAACTGAACCTCAAGGTTCAAGTGAAAAAGATGAGGAAGTAATAAATTTAACTTATCTAAATTATACTAGGATTTTTAGAACTTGCCCTTGGTCGAAAGACCTTTCAGACTACTTGTCTTGGTTAAACAGAGTTGAAAACGTTAAAGAAAAATTTTGGAAAGAAATAGGAATTTTTGACTTGATACAATTATCAAGAGTAGGACCCAATGTTTGCCCTAACATGCTGCTAGCCTCCCTTTACTTTTGGGATAGTACGTATAACACCTTCCACCTCCCCTGCGGGATGGTTACCCCTACGCTATTCGACATAGCTGCCATAGTTGGCCTTAGTCCAGTTGGCATTGACTTCGACCCCACTCACCTGAACGAGGACTCCATCGATTTCGACACTAGTTTCGCCCCATACTCCCTTTTTATGTCTCACTACCATGGCGAAGATGACCACGAAGTTTCTGACAAAGAGCACATAGCTTTTCTAACCTTGTGGCTGACCAAATTCGTCTTTTGCTCCCGCTCACTTCAAGTGGCTAAGAGGTTCATCACTATGGCGAACCAACTCCATGCTGGGATCAAATTATGCTTGAGTGAGGTAATCTTGGCGAACCTATATGAGTCCTTGAGTGAAAGCGTGCGTTCTTTGAAGACATTGAAGGACAAAGGGAAGCTTAATTTGGCAGGCCCCTTTTGGCTCTTGCAACTATGGCTGAATGCCACTTTTGAAGCCTTTATTCCTGCGAAGCATGACATAAATGAAGAGGAATTCAAAAACAGGAGTGTCGAATGGCCTAGGTTGGTGCAATTGACACCAACTGATGAAGCAATTAGCCTTCGACGGGCCTTCACTAGCTACATAATGATGTTTGCTGAGAGACATCATTTTACTTCGACTATGGCTCCGTTTGCTGACAGAACAATTGGGCCTGAATGGTTTACACGACAATTCCCCCTGCAAACCAAAAAAGATGAAAACATCTTCCTAAATGTCTGGGAATCCTTTTTGACCCCTAGGCTCCTGTCCTCCCACCGCAATACTACGAAACCCCAGATTGCCTTAATAGTTTATCAACCTAACTTGGTTGCCAGGCAGTTTGGGCTAATACAAATCATGCCTCGACCTCTTTTCCCTAAAAAAGGGGCCATCATTTTCTACAACTCCTTCCACGACGAAGCCACCAGCAGGGAATTGTCGAACAAGCTGACTGACGAATCTTTGGATATTCGACCGGTGGTTTTTCAACCATCATTCCTTTGCACTCCTGAGTTCGACACATGGTGGAGGGAATACTATGCTACCAAGTTTTTCGACGTAAAAGCTTTCACAACCCATCTGAAGAATGCTTTTGCTCTTGTGCAGGAACGGACCAAAAAAGGTACACAAAGACTCATCCAAGAAATACAAAAATTTCAAAAATATTTTGAAACCGTTTACAGACCTGATGATCTTAGTCGAACCATACGCGAAGCAGCGGTTACTTTAAAAGAAAAATTCACGGAGAAGTTGGAGAAGTTGACACTGCCTCCACACATTCGACCAGAAGTGCGTTACAACTTGGCTTTCAGCTATTACCCTCCTAAATTTCCACCTTTACCATCTGCTGAATTTGGTGTGGCTTTAAGTCCTCCATTTCCAGATTGGTTCACATGTGGGAATCATATGAAAATTCTTCGTGAAAGTTATAAAAAACCTGCTAAACGCGTGGTTGCGACTAAGTATCATCTGGATAACTACCCAGGGCACCTTCATATTGGAATAGAACACGTTCGCGTGGAAGATCCCATTCTTGAAGGTGTTAACAACAACACGAATTTTGTCATTTTATTATCACATATTTCTCACTGCCTAACTTTCCCCTTTTTCTTTTTTTCTTTTTTAGCTGTGAAAGTGCCTGTCAAGAAAGCTTCCGTCGAAACTCCACAAAGTGCCGCCCAGACACCTTCGACTAAGGTATAAATCTCTTCCTCTTTTGATCTATTCTTTTATTTCTTTAAGACACTCACTATTTTTTATTTATATGATCAGGTAAGTCAAAAAACCTCTACATTCCAAAAAAGAAAGAAAATACCAGAGATAATCCCTGTCGAAGAGTCCAGTGATGAGTCTCCATCTCCAAATCCCCCTCCTCCAAAGAAGAAAAGACTGCAGAAAATTGCCTCACAAAAATCCATTGTCAAATCCTCTAAAAGGGAATCTTCTAGCAGTCCTGCTACAAAACGCCAGATGAAGGATACGGGGAGTGGAAAGTCTAGCTCCAAAACTGAGACTTCTAAGGTAAATTTCAATCTCGACCCTTCTTGTTTATTTTATTTCATTTTTAACTTAGAAATTTTTCTTTTGATAGAAGCCAAAGGTCGTCGAAAAATAGCCTGAGACAATCCAGGAGGAGGCAGCTCGAGAGGAGGACACTCCCATCAAAGAACTTGAGAGACAAACGGTCGAAGCATTCGACACTACGGCGGGAGCTGATTCTGATAACAACTCTCCTTCTCATCCTGGATTACACGCTGAGCAACAAAAAGATGATGATGTTGAAGCAGACACTGCTGTCAAAGGAGATCCTGAAGAGAAGACTGCTGACGAAAAAGATCTGTCGAAGCAACAGGAAGCTAGGCGAACTTCAGAGCATAGCAACCAGCCTACTCCTGACCAAACTCAAAGGAGTTCCCAAACAACTGGTTCGACTAGTCTTTCTCATGAAGAGCTTGAAATTCTCAAAGTGCAGAAACCCCTGGACTACCTGAAAGCCATACTTAGCACCAGATTCAACTTTAAAGACTCTTCCTACAGCAGTTCGACTACTTCTGGAGCCACTTCTGAAGTGCAGTCTCTACCCAATATCATGACTCAGATCAAGGCGAAGATCCTTGATGTTGACTTGTTCCAAGTTCTAGAGGAGAATGCCACTGCTCCAATGGAGTTGAAGAAACTGTTGAAGCAAGTTAACGTCTTGGATGCTTCTGTCGAAGTCTGGAATTTTGTGATAGAGCTGACAACTGTGATTGACTTATCCAGCGCAGATCTTCACCGTCGAAGAGACTTATGTCAACAAATCTCTAAAAAAATGGACCAACAAGCTGCTGAATGGAACTCTGTTTCTGTTTCGACAGATAAGGTTTCAAAACTACAAGAGCTTTCTGAAGCCTCTGTCAAGAAGATTGCTACCTGCCATAACCACATTCAAACATGGAAGAAACAAATAGCAGTTCTCCAAGAGAAAATTTCCAAAGAGGAGGAACTCATAGCTTCTATCCAGCAACCTAGGCAAAGCGAGATTGATGAAGAGTTGAAGGTTGGTATTCAACACGCAGAGACCGCTCAAAAGATCAACCAAGAGATTGAAGTTGCCCATATTCACAGGAACCTCTGTGATCGTCGACTGCAATTTCAGAAAGACAAATTTACCGCTTTGAAGGCACAGTTTGCAAACCTTCAGCTTTAGTCAAATTTTTCTGTCAATTTCTAGCCCTTTGAGGCTTTATTTGTAATGATTTTAACGCCATCTATTTGGCAGCACGATATTTACTTTCAATTTCCATTTTATTCGACTGCTATCTTTATTTCCTGCAATATTGGTTTATACCTTTTCAAATATTTGCCATTTATTTTTAATATCCTTTTGTCTTTCCCTATTTCTTCGAACTCATATGCGCCATTAGAAAATATTTTCAAAACTTTGAAAGGTCCTTCCCATTTGGGAGACCATTTTCCCATAACTCTGTCTTTTCGATCCATAGGAAGAATTACCTTCCACACATAATCACCAATTGAAAAAGTCTTAAATTTTACTTTTCTATTGTAGAACTTTTCGACTCTCTCTTTTTGTCTCTTTATGAGATCTAAGGCACGAAGCCTTTCTTCGTCTAAATCAACCAATTCATCCATCATCATACTCCAGTATGTCTCTGATGGGATCTGATGATGCCTTTGAACCCTAACCGATTGCAAATACAATTCGACTGGCAAAACTGCATCATGCCCATAAGTTAATTTAAATGGAGTCGAATTGGTTGCTTCTTTAGGAGATGTTCGACAAGCCCATAAAATTTGATCTAAGGTATTATGCCAATTTTTTGGCTTTCCACCTACATGCTTTTTGATCAAATTTATCACTACCTTGTTAGCTGCTTCGACTTGTCCATTAGCCTGAGCATAATAAGGTGTCGAAGTAAGGAGCTTAAAACCTGTATCTTGTGCAAACCTTTGCATCTTTCGACCAGTAAATACAGATCCTTGATCCGTAGTTATTGTTTCCGGTATCCCAAATCTGTAGATTATATGCTTTTGGATAAAATCCATAACTGCTTCTTGATCTACATTCACCAATGGTATGGCTTCAATCCACTTAGTGAAATAATCTACTCTAACTAAAATGTACCTTTGCCCTTTTGAAGAAGCTGGTCGAATTTCACCAATTAAATCTAACGCCCAACCTCTGAACGGCCAAGGCTTTACAATCGAATGTAACTCACTTGCAGGAACATGTGGTATACCTGCATGTACTTGGCATTCTTGACACCCTTTTGAAAATTCGACACAATCCTTTAGCATTGTTGGCCAATACATTCCTTGTCGAAACAATAACCACTTCATTTTGTGGCCTGCTTGGTGCGCGCCACACGCTCCACTATGCACATTTGACAATGCTATGTATGCTTCGTTTTCGCCTAAGCATTTCAACAAGACTCCTTCCGTAGTCTTCTTGAACAATTCATTGCCAAAAAGTACATAACTCAAAGCTCTATATTTTACCTTTCGTTCGACTTTTTGATTTGGATCTTGCAAATATTCTTTGATGGGTTTCCTCCAGTCTTCGACTCCTGCATCATCTATGTTGCAGATCTCATAATTCTCCTCGTCACCATATCCCAATTTTATTGTTTCTAAATCTGACGGGGACAAACCTACAGATATGATTCTTCCTCTGACTTCAATGGCTTTTTCTAACTTCTCCTCCGACACTTTGTATCCTGATGCCAGTTGAGCAAGATCGTTCGCCTCTTGATTCTCCATCCTGGGAATGTGCCTAAAAACCACATTGTCGAACTTCTTGAGAAGTCTATTTGCTATCACGAAGTACATTATTAGATTCTCTTTCACACATTTGTACTCCTTAGTCAACTGCTTTATTACCAACTCAGAGTCACCCATTATTTCGACTCTTGTTGCCCCCAATTCCAACAAGATTTCAAGTCCAGCAATCAAAGCTTCATATTCGACTTCATTGTTCGAACATAGCCCTTTGACTTTGTACTTGAACTTTGTTGGAATTTTGTCAGGAGAAATAATCACCATCCTAATACCAAGTCCATTCTTATGCCTGGAACCATCGAAATACAGTTTCCATGGTGCTAATTCGACGTACTCCATAGTTTCGACTATAGAGTGGTCAGCTATAAAATCAGCCACCACCTGTCCTTTCATAGCCTTTAAAGGCAAATATTTTAAGGAGTATTCTGTTAGAGCCAAAGCCCACTTTCCAATTCGACTATGCAATATAGACTTAGACAACATATGTTTTATTACGTCAAAATGAGAAGATACATACACATCAACAGGCTTTATATAATGCTTCAATTTCATACAAGAGAAATATACACATAAACATAGTTTTTCTATAGCACTATATCTAGTTTCAGCATCATTTAAGACTCTGCTGAGATATTAGATGGCCCTTTCGACGCCATTCTCATCCTCTTGACACAACATACTTCCTAATGTCTTGTCTGATGCAGAGATATACAACCTCATGCTTCTTTTCCTACAAGGGGACATCAAGATTGGAGGACTAGCCAAGTACTCTTTGATTTTGTCGAAAGCCACTTGTTGCTCTTGCCCCCATGTGAATTCTTCTTTCTTTAGTCGAAGTAGAGGAGAAAAGGGTTGCGTCTTTCCACTGAGGTTGGAGATGAATCTCCTTAGAAACATGATCTTCCCTAGTAGATATTGCAATCCCTTTTTCGTTGATGGCGCTTTCGCTTCCATTATAGCTTTGGCTTTGTTTTCATTTATTTCGATCCCTTTCTTGTGGACCACAAAACCTAAAAAATCACCCGCCTGCACACCAAAAGCACATTTAAGGGGATTCATCTTTAGACCAAACTTTCTCATCCTCTCAAAGGATTGTCGAAGATGGTCAATATGATCTTTTCCTGAAATAGACTTGATTACAATATCATCAATGTAAATCTGCATAAATGTCTCAATAAAATCATGGAAAATTGAATTCATAGCCCTTTGGTAAGTGGCTCCAGCATTCTTTAAACCAAAAGGCATCACTACCCATTCATAAGTTCCAATTGCTCCAGGACAACGAAAAGCTGTCTTAGAAACATCCTCTTCAGCAATAAAAATTTGGTTATAGCCAGAGTATCCATCCAACATACTTAGATACTCGTGACCTGCTGCAGAATCTATTAGCATTTCTGCTACTGGCATAGGATATTCATCCTTTGGGGTAGCAGAATTTAAGTCTCTAAAATCAATGCATACCCTAAGTTTGCCATTTTTCTTAATAACCGGAACTATATTTGCAATCCAATCAACATACCTGGTAGTGCGGATGAAGTTGCATTTTAGAAGTCTTTCAACCTCTTCTTTTATTTTCGACAGAACTTCTGGTGCAAAGCGCCTTGGAGTTTGCTTGACTGGCTTCTTCCCTTCTATGATTGGCGGCTTCAATTCGACCAAACTTCTGTCCAAACCAGGCATTTCGTCATAATCCCATGCAAAGCAGTCTTTGAACTCCTTCAACAACTGGATTATTTCGACTCTGAACTGAGGATCCATCCTTGCACTTATGTAGGTTGGTCTTTTTTCTGCCCCCAGTCCCAAGTTGATTTCTTCTAAAGGATCCTGCGCCACCATCTTCAAATTGTTCGACACTGGATCTTTTTCGAACCCCAAAGGTTCGTCGTCATAAATGGCGTCAAGTTTCTGGTGTTTCCATTCGTCTATTTGGTTGTTATCACTATTTTCCTCAACGTCTTTTTTGAGACATTGTTCATTTGAATCTTCATGATTGGCTTCAACAGCCATGTATTTTACTTCGGCCTCAAGAGCCGCTTTGAATTTGTTTTCGGCTATGTAAGCCGTAATTTTGTCGAGCACTGCTTGTTTACTCATCATCATGGTCGAACTCATTCCCCCATCCTGTTGGTGCTACGTTGGTAGTCCCCCACATGTAGTTGGAGTCACCAATGACTTCCTTATCCCACTGAAAACCATGTGTAGGATGGAGATACATGGAACAGTACGCGTTGTCCGTTGCCTTCAAGTCGAATTTCGCCGGACTGCAAGGAGGTATGTGGGCTAAGTTTTTGTCGAAACTTCGATCACTTACATTGTTTACTTCGGACATGAAGTAACTTTGGTCTGCTTCTATGTTCTCGACGATTCCATCTGGCCTCCAAATAACTATTCTCTGGTGCATCGACGAAGGAACAGCACCTATACCATGGATCCATTCTCTTCCCAACAGCAAGTTGTAGTTCGCCCTAGAAGCAATGACTATAAACATTGTTGGCCTCGTTATAGTACCAACTGTTAGATCCACTTGAATAACTCCCATGGTTGTTCCTACCTTTCCTTCGTAATTCGACAGAACCATGTTGTGGGGCTTTGCATCCGAGTCATCTTTGCCAATCTTTTTCAGCATGAAATGGGGCATTAAATTCACAGCGGCACCACCATCCACTAGGATTTTGTTCACACCAACACTCTCAATCTTTCCTTTGATAAACAAAGGCTTCAAGTGCGCCTTCATGGAATCGTCTGGTCTTTCGAAGAAAGCATTTTGCTCTTCGACACAACCATTATTCATTACGTAGTAGCACACGGGCTTGTGCACCATTGTTTCCTCTTCCATCCCATCCTCTTCATCTTCGACTTCCATGACCCTATCATAGTCTCTGGGAAGGACCGAGACCACGTTACAGACAACGTCGAAGGATGCCTCCGAATCCGACTTGAAATCATCTGTCATCTCGTCATCCTCCAACTTCTTCTCTTTGGGCACATTTTGCGCTGTCACGCTGTTTGGTTTGATTTGCTGGAGAGGCTTGTTATTGTTTTCCATCTAAGTGTTGCTGCTTCGTCCTTGTCTCCAGCCACTTTTCTCATCATACCTTTTTCAGCAACTTCTTTCTCAAACCTCTTTTGCCTTTGGAACCTCCTCCACTGGGATCTCGACATGGGGTTCTTCCCTTTGTAATTCTCTGAAGGATACGGCCTAGGTTTATATTTTTCCAACTCCTTCTTATTTTCCATTGAAGTGCCTCTCTGCACATCGAAATTCTTCCACTTCTTCTGGCCTTGGGCATCTCTGATGGGTTGAACCCATTTGTCATCTATCACTTTGTTTGATGGCTTGTAAGTGCCATAGTGTCTGTCTCCGCGCCTCCATTGGTGGTGCTCACTCCTTCTTGGATCATATCTTGTCGCTCCCCCATTCGCCTTCCTTCTTGCTTGATCTGTTGCCTCCAAGTTGGTGGCAGCCTTTCTGTCGAAAATGGAACTGCAACGAGGGCATAACATCACGTCACTCTTCCTTCTCTGGCACCTTTTGATGAATTCGACCAAACTCTCATCTTCTTTGGGGTACGCCAGCTTTTGGTACTCCTCTCGACGTTGATCTTCATCTACTGCTGCCTGAGTTTTCTGCGAAACTTCTACCATATTGATCCCCACATTTTGCTTGTCAGCAATGGTTAGTCTGTTCATCTTTTCAATGAGCCTTTCCTCTTCGACTCTGTCCTTCTTTTTCGTCAGGTCGAACTTCCCTTCTGGGCAGCAACACCAGGATATGATCCTAGGAGCATGCTTGCAGCAACAATTGTTTGACCTTTCTTTAGGGTCCTCCTCCATTCTTCGTAGGATCCCATAGGTCCCAGATTTCCCACGGCCATGTACAGCTTTTTCTTTCATTTCTGTGACTTCCTTGTCGAAAGGTCCCATGATGTTGATGCAGTAATTTGCAACATCGGCCTCCTTCGTGTTGTCAAGATCAAGGCCTTCAGTAGCCTTGTTTTCAGCAACGAAGTCCTCAGTAACTTCTTCCTTGGTGATAGGGGAATCACCATCGTCATCAAAATCACTTCCCCAACCAGTTGATTGGATTTCACTGATGTCGGTGTGATATGTTGCCGGAATAGTGTACTTCACCAGGTAGTCAAATTTTCCACTTGGCTGTCCCAAGCAATCCCAGATTTCTCCTGGTCGAACCACCACGTCTTCAGCAACACTGTCATCGTTCTTTTCGTCGGAACCCTCTGTAGTTTTCTTCAATTTCTGATTGTCAAAGCTTTCAGTAACCTTGACCTTACCTTCATCGTCGAAGTCCTCAGCGACTTCAACTGTGTTTTTGTTGTCAAGATCTTCAGTGACTTTGACCACATTATTGTTGTTGAACGCTTCAGTACCTTCGACTTCGTTCTGGCCTGCAAGATCTTCAGTAATCTCGACCATGTTGACACTGGTGTCGAAACCTTCCATAGCCTCCACCATCTCGAAACTGCCATCAGAAGCAACTTCAATCTCTACCATATTCACAGTGGATGGTTCAGCATAGTGTGCTTCGACAACCTGCATAGGATTTGAATCGATCCCCATTTGTTGTTTTGGCTTCTCGCCAAACTTCAGCCTTCCATCACGGATAGCATTCTGAACTAGATCCCTAAAAAGAAAACATTGAGATGTTTTATGACCCAAAAAGTTAAGGTACTTACAAAAACCCCTCTTTTTCTGCTGTTCGACAGGCGGTTCTTTAGCGCCTGGTGGCTTTATTAACTGGCCATCTTTGACCAATAAATCAAAAATTTTGTCACACTTGGCGACGTCGAACGTATAAGTTCGTTTAGGAAACTTATCATTCTTTTCATGTTCGACTGGATTTTTTCCATTCGACGGAGCTAGTACTTTACAGGCGTATGGTGGGCCTGACTTTAGTTCTGCCAGATCAATTTCTTGTTCGTCGAACAAAATTAGTTCATTTTCGTCACCATCATCATCCTGGCATACTCCTACATAGGCAACTCTTTCCTTTTTATTTTTATTTGATCTGAATTTCTCAGCTTTTAGCCTTTCAATCTGTCTTACCCTATCTGCTAATTGTGCCATATCTCTTAAATACTGAGTGTCTAATTTCTTCCTTATAGAATAATCTAGACCCCCTGCAGCCATTTCGACTAACTCTCGTTCTGGCACTTGTGTGAAACATCTTGCCTTAAGCAACCTGAACCTATTTAGGTAATCATCTATAGGCTCTGAAAATTTCCTCTTAACACTGGCTAATTCCTTCAAACTTATCTTAGTCTGACCCATATAGAATTGTTCATGGAACAATCTTTCTAATTGGGTCCATGTGAATATAGAGTTCGCAGGCAAGGATGTAAACCAGGTGAATGCATTTTTTGTCAAGGAACTTGGGAAGTACTTCATTTTCAAATTTTCATTATTGACTATTTCTCCTGCTTCTATTAGATAACGCGCTACGTGCTCTATAGTAGACTCACTAGTATCTCCTGAAAACTTAGTAAACTTAGGAACTTTCCATCTTGGGGGTAGTTCCTCTTACAGAATGTGTTCTGACAATGGGGAAGTATAAGTAGGCCTTTGCAAACCTATATTTACACCATTTTGGGCCATTATCCTTTCGACCATGGCTGTTATGTTATTTTCGACAGGAAAGTTATTATATCGTATTCGCTGTTGCAACACATCATCAGCATCTTGGCCTCTCTGGACTATTACCCTCCTAGGTTCTTGTTGAACGGGGATTTCGACACGAGGCTGTTCGACCACTGCCTCTTGGTTTCTAGGGTTTGCCTGAGGATTCTCTAAAGGCCTTTGATTTATCGTGGGTTCCTCTTCGACATTTACTACTTGGTTTTGAATCACTTGTTCTCTTTGTCGTGCTTGAGGAACACCAAAAAAATCAGCAATGCGCGTCATTTGCGCAGCCAACAATTGGTTGGTTTGGGTAGTGTTTTGTATTAAAGGGTTAAATACTGCTCCCATTTGTTGAGTCAACATTTGGACCATATCATGATTACTTTCGTCCATTTGTTGTCGAATTACTTGCGCAGAATTATTGGTAATCGCTGGCATTTGGAAATTTGGTAGGGATTGGTTCAATCTACTCATATTTCCACCATATCCTGATCCTTGCAATGGTGAAGACATGTGGACCATGGCGTCAGAATACAAGGGTGGTGCACTTTGCAAGTTTGCCATTACTGGCGTTGGCATTCCATATGGTTGTTCTCTTCCGAACATAGGCATGGAAAAATTTGTCTGGAATGGCCTAAAATTTTGTCCTCCCGGAGGAGGCGTCCCCAAGGGCCTTGAATGTCCCATTGTGGAGGAACTAGGCATACTTTGGGAGAGCGAAACCGCTGGTATAGATCCTGTTGACAAAGGCATAACCTCCTCCAGAACAGGGTTTGAATCTACATTTCCCCCTGTCGAAGGTATAGGGTTGGAAACTGGAATATTTTCATTTGAATTTGGATTGAGATTAGGATTATTTGACTGATTCGCCATTTTCCTTACTCTAGTTCTTTTGGGTCTCTCTACGTCAGATACGGCTAATTTACCGCTTAGTCTCATACAACGAAGACAAAACCTTAATAAAATTTTTTTTTTTTTTAAGTTTTATATTGCACCAGTCCCACTGGGCGTGCCAATTTGTTCGCTGTTGATCTTGGCGAACAACCTCTGGTTTACCAGAATGGTGAAATCTGGGTTACTTGCAGGATTAACCAAACAAATCCTAGGACGACGTGCGAAAACTTAGATCAACGTGATAAATTTTAAATTAAGGGTGATATCTTGGTTTTATGTATTTAAGTCTTTTGGAACAAAAGATTTCAACTAACTCTAAATGAAAGTCTGAGATAAAAGAAAATGAGTTTGAAAAGAACTTTTAAAGTAAAATGGCGAAGAAAGAACTTTAAAGTAAAATGACGAAGAAACATAAAGATGCTGGTAAATGTAAAGGAATTGGTAAAAAAGACTTTGATTGATAAAGAAATTAAAAGATGGTGTTTACACGTACATTTTTCCAAATAACTCTTTTCTCTCACACGGGTACTTTGAGTAATTTCAGGAAGTTTTGTACAAGTTTTTTTCACACCTTTTTCTAATAACAACTATCTTATTTATAGATAAACAAAATAACTGCTATTAACGACTAAATCCTAAAACTTCGACATCTGGCATTCTGCATGTCTTCCTTTCGCCAGGTGCTTCCACGCATCTTCTGCCAAACGTTATAATTCTCCTGAATTTGAATCTTCAAGTTATGTCGAACAAACGCGTCCTTTCAGACTTGTCGAATTGTCGAACTATTGCAACCTTCTTCATACTTATCCAATCTTTTTCATTTTGCAGAAATCTTTACTTGACGAAATGTCGAAATGTTGTCTTGTCGAAATGTCGAAGGGTGTTGAGGAATATCTCCCAAGCAGATATACTCTTTCAGTTGTACTTCTTCTGGCATGTTCCTCTATTTGTCGAAAACAACTTTTTACGTGTTGAACTCATGGCGTCGAAAATACGCATATACACATACATGGTAACAATCATGGAATATCACACGCATGCATTAAAATGAAAATGTGAAAATTAAATGACCTGGCACAATGAGGGCCATCAGATCTGGACAACCAACGGTCCAGATTTCGTCTTCTTCCTCCAAACCCTCACTGGCCTGAAACATAACCAGACGCCGGAGCCCTAGCTCCGGTCGTCTTCTCCGGCGACCTGCACTTCAAAATTCTCCAGAAATACACTATCTTACTCGGATTTTCATCAGGATTTCAAATATGCAAACCATTTCAACAGATCATCAACACATAATGCAAATCGAAGGAAAACAATTTGGATCTAAAAACTTCAAATCCACATTACAGCCATGATACACGTTCAAATTCAAATCTAAACACATCAGGATGATCAGCAACTCACGGGAACATTAAGCACACAAGAAAACTGAGTTCTATGATCAAGAATATCACACTAACCTGAAACTTGTAGAGCTCAAAATACACCAAGAAATCCTTCAGAAAGCTGCAGATCTACTCCTTAGGACCTCTGATTGCAAAATAAATGCAACTAGAGACTTGAATCAAGCTGGATCTTGAAGTTTGAAAGTGAGCAACTCAAATTCGAATCTGATGAAAACCTTACTTAGAGCTTCAAACAATGGTTGATTCTTGTTCTATGGAGTGTGTAGATCAAGAATATGAAAAAAAATCTTCAGAAACCCTTGTGAGGAGAGAGTTTCGAAGGAGAGAAAGTTTGAGTGAAAATGGAATTCTGAGCAAATGAGAGTGCATGAGGTGTGAATGAACGTGTGAGTCTCCTTATATACACTTAGTTAGAGATCTGAGCATGATTAGGGTTTAGTTAATCCCTTGATTAAGGCTATCCAAAGTGATTTGCAAAAATGCAAGTTATGATGCACACCCTTAATCACACGTGCATTGTCATGCTATTCATCATGAGCCATTCACATTTCTCTTGCTGCTCATCATGGAATTGGGTTTGGGCTTTGTGGATGCTTAATTCATGAGATTTGATCCATCTTGCAAAAATGCTTTTTGAAAAATACATGAGGTACATGGCACGGATTCACTTGATTCAACGGTCAAAAATGGTCCTCATGGAGTGTACTTGGATGTTGCAACGTGACTTGAGTCATTAGAAACAATTACAAGTCATTTTGAACCAAAATGCAAAAGGTGGAAAAATGGATACATGTGAAAACCCTAAAAAACACCTTTCCTTCTTTTGATCATAACTTGAGTTTCACAAATGGTATGGAGACAATCTAGTACTTTTTGGAAAGGGGAGAGAGAGATCTTCAACTTTCATGTTTGAGGAAAATTCATTTGAAGCTTTTCTGACGATGAAAAGTAATGTTGAAGATGGTTTGAAAAGTTGCCAAAAATGGAAGTTTCACATTATAGGTCATTTTCCAAAAATAGTAACTTTTGCACAAACTCTTGATTCTTGATGAATGATGCCATCCATGCCATTCCTTGACCAAATAAAGGTACATTGACTTGGGAAACATGATTGAAACCTTTGAAAACCCATGATTGACTTTCCTCCTTACAGTTGACCTTTCTTGGTTCACAAGCAACTGATCCACTGAACATCTTCCACAATGAACCACTAGCCAAGCCTTCCTCTATGAGTGTTTGTGAGCATATGGAACCCATGAGAGAATGCTTGAATCCAAAAAGTTCTCAAGAAGCTCTTTGAACCCAAGAACCCTAATTTGGTCCCTCTGATTAGGAGGGAAAGATTCACTGGAAATCCTTTGCCATTCTTGATCTTATGAAGATATGATGACCTCCACAAAACACCTTGAGGCTTGAGACTCCTTTGAGATGAACCAAGTACCTTGATCTCATGCTAAGAACCAATGTTATGCACAAATGCGAATGCAAGAAATGCAAAGAAACATAAGTCAGTTAGCCTCAAAACAAAAGAGCAAATTTTGGGGTGTTACACTCAAGAACCCTAATTTCAGCATGAACACAATAAAATTCCATACATGATTGATTCATGGCAATTGATTGAGGGTTATTACTCTATATACATGTAGGAACAAGATGGTAACTCACAAATTCATTTATGATGCATAGAACATAGAGTTTGAATGTGTCAGACTTACCTCTTGCATCTGGTGATCGAGTTTGGTGATGGAGGTGTTGCAGCTAGGTTCCAATGATCTGGACAACTTCCTTAGGTGCCATGGAATGTGTTTGAATGCTTGGAGTGGATTGAAATAAGCTGGAACTGGTTGTGGTACCTCAACTACAACTCTGTCAAGAACTTGAGCAATTGGCTGGTGATTTTGTGAATCTGATGTTCCTTATGTGATTTTTTGTTATGGATCACTCATACATGATGTTTATAAGGTGTGTGTGTGTGTGTGTGTATGTGATTGGTTTGGTTGGAATTGCTCTCAATCTCAAAACCTGATAGTGACTTGAATTAGAAGGCAAAAATGGAGTGAAAGGGGTATTTTGAGGAAAACATAAGTTTGGGTGCTTTGGTGTACTCAAATTGATCACAATCGAGGTCTATTTATAGTGTGTCAAGTTTGTTTTGGCAGCAATAGTGTGTGGCAGCTGTAGCAGGTTTGTGGCCAATGTGGATCAAATGGAATCTTAAGTCTCCTCTAGCCATTGACTTGAGGTTAGAGCACAGGCCTATGGTCTTTTGGTTTAGAGATAAGGCTTGACTCATTCAGTTAAACTTGCCTCAGTTCATGCCACCTTGATGCATCCATTGAATGCATTGAAACAAAATTGGAGTCTTGGCACTTTTTAGCCTTTTTAGGTTTGTTATGGCTATGTGTAGATTCTTGGACTTGGGGGGCTTGGAGATCAGATCATTCCCTTTTGATCTCATCCTTTGATGTGTCCAAATGGATGACAAGGCTTGGAGTTGTCCAAATTTGCCAAATCGAGCAAAACACCAAATTCTGCCTTGTACAAGACAGTTAGAAATGGTGATTTTGAGGGGATCATATCTCCCTGCTCAGGTTGAGTTATGGGAGGCTCTTGTGCTTTTTAGAAAGCCCTCATATGATACAAAACATGTGTGATCATATTTTTTTTTAAAACTATTTGGATCCCATTGAAAAATCCTCATGAACATTGATGTTCAAGGCTGATAACTTAGGCAGATTTTCACCAAGTGTTGGAAAGTGCCATTTTCTTCATTTTTGTCATTTTGATCACTCCATAACATAAAATCCATGAAGAATTGGAGTTTCTTATAGTTGAATCTTTTTTATAATGTAGGAAGACCTACAAATCAGGCTTTGGATCACCCAAAATGGCTGCTTGGATCTCATGTTATGATCCTTGGAAGTTGGTACCAAAATCACTTTTGTTCCATAACTTAGAAAATTTTTGGTTTCTTATGGTTGCCCCTTTTGCAAGAAACCTCACTTTTCTTGATTTTTCTTAATGAATGATGATCAATACCATACATTAACATTATTTTTTACTTAGGGGAACCATATTTATGAAAAATTCCAAGAAGTCAAACATGATTTTGTGCACAGTTGACTTTTTATCGGATGAAATCCAAACTGTACGATCCTTTGTGAAATCAAGTCCTTGACCTAAATCAAACCTAATGGATAGATTCCATAGGTGTTATAGGGTGTATTGAATCATGTCCCAAGGTTTGGGAACATGTCTTGGTCAAAAGTCAAAGATACAGTTGACTTTTTCCTCGAAATCCTAATTGTGGTCCTTGTGAAATTGAAAGTTGTGAGTCAAGCTTCTTGGGTCAACCCATGGTTTCAAATGGATCAATGTAGTGTATTGTAGGCCCTCAAATCATGTCTTGATGTCTTGGCTCAGGCTTTGTCCCAAAAGTCAACTTAGGGGTGAATTAGGTCAAGAAACCTTAATTCCTGATTTTTTATGATTGCATCCCCTGAGGCTAAATTGACTTGATGATTGGGTCCATGATGTCCCTTAGAGTATATTTGGTTGTGCTTTGAAGAATTGGCTCATGCCCAGATGAAAATTTTCATCTGGAGGCCTCAGTCGACCAAAAACCCTAATTTGGTGACACTGGTGATCTCGAGGCTTGATCCACTTGGAATGTTGCAACCTTGTGCTTGATTCTTGATGTGGGAGTCCTCTTGATCCTTTATAGGTGTTTGAGAGGTTAGAAAAATTAAAGATCATGTCATTCCTTGATTGATCCTTTGTCTAAGTGCTCTGAGAGGGCTCAAAACCCTAGTTCTTGATTGTGGTGAATGCTCAACCATCTTTGAGGAGATTGATGAGGCATGAAGGTACATCCATATTATGGTGATGATCTTCACAATGATAGGAAATCTTGGTGGTCAAAATTTGGGGTATGACAGATGCCCTTATTTAATCTTCTTGGACCCGAAGGTGTGAATGGCGAAGGTATTCGGGCATTCGGGGTGCAAGAGGATTAAATATCGGAATACCCGAAATTTTGGCAGTGGTTATGAATGGCAGTTTGCCCGTCCATCTTCTTTTTCTAAGCAATGATTCTTAGAAAAGGGTAAAACTTCCCCTCGATCCTGGTTTTTAGCCACGGAACTGGTCTTAGTTTTTGAAATAAACTTCCCCTCGATCCTGGTCTTCAGCCACGGAACTGGTCTCAGTTTTCCGCTTGATAAATTTCCCCTTGATCCTGGTCTTCAGCCAAGGAACTGATCTCAGTTTCTTTTGTCAATAAAGTTCCCCTCGATCCTGGTCTTCAGCCAAGGAACTGGTCTTAGTTTTTGAAATAAACTTCCCCTCGATCCTGGTTTTCAGCCACAGAACTGGTCTCAGATTTTTTTTTTAAATTCTTCCTTGACAAGGGACGCTATGTGTAGCGGTTTTCATCAAACTTCTCTCCAAGTTTACTGGGGGAGACGCCATTTGATTGAAAAATTTGATGTCAGACTTGCTAGGGGGACCCATTTGTCTGAGTTGTAGAAGTGTGCAAACTTCTCTGTTGGAGATGTCATTTATTGACTCTACTGGGGGAAAACGAGTCTCTTGAGACTATTTTTCGCTCGGGGATATTACATCATGCTTCTCTTCGAGATCTTCTCAGAGAAATGCCATGTGATGTAATCCACTTTTGAGGTGCTGATGACTTCATTAACATCGACTTTCTAAAGAGAAAAACCAATGTGTTGCTGAGAGTCTTTAGTTGCGAGGCTTTCTCTAGGAATTTTCCTTAATCCGGGAAAGCGAAGATATCATCTTCAATGGTGAAGAGTGACGTTTGTCGAATGCCTTCTTGCCTTTCAGAGGTTCAAGTTATCAAAGTTGTCGAGGACCGTCTCCAATCCAGAAATAAACTGGGGGAGAGAGATTGTTCAGACAAAACATTTCCTGATGAGGAAATAACTGATAAATCGATTGATAAGAGGACTTTTATCACTTGGGGATAAGACTGGCCAAAGTGATAGTGATGCAATATGAATATGAGTATGAATCAATAATGCATGATGTATGTATGTTTATGCTGACAAAACTGACGTGACATATAGACTAATAGATGAACACGACTGGATACTCGGCCACTGCGGGGGGATGAAAAGTATCACTATTCCAAGATAGCAATCCTGCCTTGCTTAGGAGAGGTAGTCCCTGTGGGGAGAAAGAATTGTTTAATCGGTCTTAAGAGATACGTACTCTACCAGGGATGTCAGATGAAACATGGTCTCTGACACAGTTTATCCTTCATTCAGGCGTACTGGTTTAGAAGGAGTACTTTGATTCTGCACTTTGAGGTTCAACCACCTTCGGAGAAGCGATCGATGTTCTTTCGATGTTCAACAGTCAAAAGAATTGCCATCTTTATTTTAAAAGCAGAAAAGTTTTGACAAGTAAATTCATTTTTGTTTTATTTCAAGAATCGTTGATCATGTTAAAAATATCATTCTGTAAAGCTAAAACAAATGAGAATTGCAAACAAAAGCACTAGGGCTCAAATTTTATTGATAGGATGGAAATCAGCCAAGCGCATGATCCCATAGAGTATTTACAAAGTTTAGAAAATGGTAATTTAAGGGAAAAGGGCTACATTGAAACATAACGACTGTTATCCTTCTACCAACTTTGAATTCTGGACATCCTGAGCTTCTGTCGAAGATGACCTTGACTGGAGTTTTCCTGATGGATGGCATTACTGCTGGGGATTTTAACCTCGTCAGACGTAGTTACTTGCCATTAATCCCTAATTTTTTCCTGGATTGTACTTTGATATTTCTAATCCATCGGGATGATTTTTGCTTATGTCTCTAATTTTTTCCTGGACCGCCCTTTCGGGTTTTCAATCCACCAAGCATGTTTTTTTATTTAGGCGAAGTATTTCTTGACTACATCAACATTTGTGGGGTAGGCAAATTCTTCTCCATCCATGGTTGCGAGTCTCAAGGAGCCACCTAAGAAGGCTTTCTTGACCACATAGGGGCCATCGTAATTCGGAGTCCATTTGCCCCAGGAATCAGTGAGGAATGATTGTATCTTTTTGAGCACAAGGTCTCCTTTCTTGAAGACATGGGGTTGAACCTTTTTGTCAAACACTTTCTTCATCCTTTGCTGATAAAACTGACCATGGCACAAAGCCGTTATTCGATTTTCTTCGATTAGGTTCAGTTCATCGTGTTGACTTTGACACCATTCAGCTTCTGTTAGCTTAGCTTCCATCAATACCCGGATCGATGGGATCTCTACTTCTATGGGAAGCACTACCTCCATGCTATATACTAGAGAGAAAGGGGTTGCCCCTGTTGAAGTGCGGACAGATGTGTGATAACCATGAAGAGAAAAGGGTAGCATTTCATGCCAGTCTTTGTAGGTTACAACCATCTTTTGAACAATCTTCTTGATGTTCTTTTTAGCAGCTTCTACCGCTCCGTTCATCTTAGGTTGGTAGCGATATGAGTTATGGTGTTCAATCTTGAACTCAGCACACAACTCTTTCATCATCTTGTTGTTCAAGTTAGATCCATTATCAGTAATGATCTGGCTTGGAATACCGTAACGGCAAATGAGGTTGTTTTTGATAAATCAGAACACTACTTGTCTGGTCACATTGGTGTATGACACTGCTTCGACCCACTTGGTGAAATAGTCAATGGCTACCAAGATGAACCGATGTCCGTTTGAGGCTTTGGGTTCGATCATGCCAATCATGTCGATTCCCCATATAGAAAAAGGCCATGGGGAATAAAGAACTTTGAGATGTGTTGGCGGTACATGTATTTTGTCTGAGTATATCTGACACTTGTGACATCTCCTCATGTACTTGTAGCAATCGGATTCCAGGGTTAACGAATACTGCCCTGCTCTTAGAATTTTTCTCGCCATTGTGTGTCCGTTGGCATGAGTGCCAAAGGATCCTTCGTGAATTTCTTTCATCAGCATGTTTGCTTCTGGCCTGTCTACGCATCAGAGCAAGACCATGTCAAAGTTTCTCTTATAGAGGGTATCACCATTTAGGAAGAAGTTTCCTGCCAGCCTTTTGAGGGTCTTTCTGTCTTTTCTGGATGCCCCAGGCGGGTACTCTTGTTTCTGAAGGAAGCATTTGATATCGTGATACCAAGGTTTGTCGTCTATGACTGCTTCGATCGTGAAGATGTAAGCGGGCCTTTCAAGGCTCATTATGTCGATCTTAGGTACGTTGTTCCATTAACCTACACTAATCATGGAAGAGAGAGTGGCTAGTGCATCAGCCATGTGATTCTCTTCACGAGGGATGTGATGAAACTCGATTCTGTTGAAGAATGGTAACAACCTTCTTGCGTAATCTTTGTAAGGAATCAGTCCCGATTGGTATGTGTTCCAATCTCCTTTGATCTGATTGATAACCAGGGCTAAGTCTCCATACACATCCAAGTTCTTTATCCTTCGAGACCCATGATACAAGCTTCGTATTCGACCTCGTTGTTTGTGCACTTGAATGTCAATCTAGCAGTTAAAGGAATATGGGTGCCCTGAGGTGTTACAATGATTGCCCCAATTCTGTTTCCATAGATGTTGACAGCTCCGTCAAAGATTAGTCCCCATTGGGAACCTGGTTCTGGCGCTTCACTAGGTAGCGGTTCATCGCAATCTTTCATTTTTAAGTGCATGACATCTTCGTCTGGGAAGTCAAATCCAACTGATTCCTAATCGTCAATTGATTGATGAGCTAAATGATTGGCTAAAATACTTCCTTAGACGGATTTTTGAGCATGGTACTCGATGTCGTATTTTGATAACAACATCTGCCAACGGGCAATCCTTCCCGTGACAACAGACTTTTCAAAGACGTACTTGATTGGATCCATTTCTGAGATTAACCAAGTAGTGTGACAAATCATGTATTGGCAAAGACGTTTGGCTGCCCAAGCCAGAGCACGGCAAGTTTTCTCAAGCATAGTGTACCGAGTTTCACAGTCGGTAAATTTCTTGCTAAAATAGTAGATGACATACTCTTTTCTTTTTGTTTCGTCTTGTTGGCCAAGTACACAGCCCATTGAGTCTTCCAAGACTGTTAGGTAGATGATCAGTGGTCTTCCTTCCACTGGAGGTGACAGGATTGGTGGGTTTAATAGGTATTCCTTGATACTGTCGAAGGCTGTTTGGCAATCTTCTGTCCATACACAGTCTTGATTCTTTTTGAGTAATTTGAAGATTGGCACGCATGTCGCAGTCATGAGGAATATAAATCTGGAAATGTAATTCAAACGTCCCAGGAATCCTCTGACTTGTTTTTCAGTCTTTGGAGAAGGTATTTCTTGAATGGCTTTGACCATGTCATGATCAACCTCAATTCCTATGGCTGACGATGAACCCTAAAAGTTTCCCTGAGCGGACACCGAACGTGCATTTGTTAGGATTCAAGCGAAGTTTGTACTTCCTCAGATGCTCGAATAACTTTAACAAGTGGGTCACATGCTCCTCTTCTGTCTTAGATTTGGCAATCATATCATCGACGTACACTTTGATTTCTTTGTGTATCATGTCATGAAATAGAGTAGTCATGTCCCTTTGATAGGTTGCCCCAGCATTCTTCAAACCGAACGGCATTACCTTGTAACAAAAGGTGCCCCATGGGGTGATGAATGAAGTTTTCTCCATATCTTTCGGCGCCATTTTGATTTGATTATAGCCTGAGAATCCATCAATAAATGAGAATACTTTGAACTTTGTTGTACTGTCTACCAGCATGTCTATGTGCGGTAAGGGAAAGTCATCCTTTGGACTGGCTTTGTTCAGATCCCTGTAATCTACACACACTCTGACTTTTCCTCTTTGATTTTGATGGACATGTCTGGATGAGTCCATCTCAGCCTTTGTTTCACTGGCAGACATTCTAATCTTAACGGTAGATGATGTTCCATGATGCTGGTATCCAACCCTGGCATGTCTTGATAGGACCAAGCAAAAACATCGGGAAACTCTTTGAGAAGTTTTATCTAGTCTTCTCTGACAGTCGAACTGAGCAGTGCCCCAATCTTGACTTCTTTTCTCTCTTCTTCTGAACCCAAGTTGACCGTTTTCAACAGCTCTTTGGAGGTTCAATGGACCTTTTCTCTTTTCTGAGTAATCGGGAGATCTCTTCTGGAATTTCTTCATCTTCTTCTTCTTCGGCTTTAAATATCGGGAATTCAAAGTTAGGAGAATGCATTGGATCATATGTTTCAATGGGGTTTAAAACAAGCAATCTGCATGACGTGATGATTGTTTTTTAGAAGAGATAGAGAGAAATGCAAGAGTGTGTGCAATGTATTTTCTGAAAAATGCTTGTTTTCATTTTTGGGCTGTTTTAGGATTACCATTTTATGAAAAAACGAAAAGTGAAAACAACAATAAAATGCGGAAATTACATAATGGCGTTATTTATTTATTTATGATTTTGTCGATTCTTAAAACTACAACCCTATAAAACAAAACTATGCTGCTTTGGACGAAGCGAAGAGGGACATTTACAGAAAGTGAGCCCTATAAAAATATCCGTTTCACCTGGGCAGGGTGAAATGTTAAAACAAATATGGCAATTACTTAGACTTATGGACGACTTTCGGGACATCGACAGCAACCCATTGGCGGCAAAATCCTCGGTGAATCACAAAGTCTGGTACCTTCTTTCTTGGTTTGTCCTCAGACATAACGCTGATTTTTGGCGGAGCTGGATCGTTGGAGTCTTCCTCCCATACAGAGTTGTCGTAGACGAACTCTTCTGTTGTATCTTGTACAGTGTTTTCATTCTCAGGCGGATCTCCCCATCCAGTTGGTTGGATGTCTTCGAGCCTGATACGAGAGCTTTCAGGAGCGGTGTACTTGACCAAGAAATTGTACTTGCCACTCGGCTGTCCTAAGGTGTCCCATACTTCTGCGGGACTGGAGGAGTCATCCTTCTCAATAACATTAACCTTAGGAAAAGCATAGTTGATGAACTCTTGTCCTGCAATCTTTGCAGATTCATCGTTGTGCTGGATATTTTCTGAATGCCCTGAGTAATGATCCCATGATTTAGTAGGGACGCATGTATTCTTTTCAATGATGCTCAGCTGATATGAATTGTTTGGCTAACTCTTTTGCCCCAAGTTTTCTAGGCACGGCTGCCAGATAGGCAAGTCATCCATTGGGTCATAATAGTAATATTTGAAGTTGTCTTTCATCAGAGTGTCATCCTCTAATGAGTTAGGTGAAGCACGGCATCCTTCCGGATCGTAATCTCTATACATCATCTTGACGTCTGATCTTGGTATATATCTCGGACTTTGTGTGGATAGCAAAATGGCATATGTGTTTCTTCCTGAGATATATAACCGTCCTCGTTGAGATAGGACTTCCACTCTTCATTTGTATCAGAGGAATCACCCTCATTGGTGGTATGTACTTCTTGAGACACTGGGTGAAGGAAGCCTCCACTGTGGAAGAAGTCCTGAATAGGATGAAAACTTTCATCGTTAGTAGCAGTCTGGGTATAGGTTGAAGAGAAACCAAGATCTTTCTTTGTCTTGTTATTCGTAGGAATTACAAGTTGTCCACATCTTTTTACGACGTTACTTTTGATTACTTTGAGAGCGTCTTTGTATGAGGAAATCGATGTCCCTCCTTCTGATTGATTCTCATTGCTCACTGAGAGTACTTGGAATTGAGTCCCAATAACCACTTCTGGTTCTACACAGGATGATGATAAGTTGCTTACGATTAATGCCTGTTCTTCGCAGACTGTGACTAGCTTGTCATTCTTGACGAACTTCAGCTTCTGGTGAAGTGTTGAAGTGACTGCCCCAGTCTCATGTATCCAAGGTCTTCCTAATAAACAGTTGTATGCTGCTCGGATGTCCATGACCTGGAAAGTGACGGAAAGTGTGAGGACCGATAGTTATGGGAAGATTGACTTCGTCAATAACTGTTTTTCTAGATCCGTAAAAGACTTTGACGATGACCTCACTGCCTCTCACCGGAGATCCTTGAAATGATATTCGCATCAGAGTAGATTTTTCCATAACGTTTAGAGCTGATTCGATATCTACCTGTACGCTGGCTAAAGCATCGTCCTGGCAATTGACTGTAATGTTAAGCGCCATGTTGTGATTTTTTCCTTCTTCTGGTAATTCTTCATCACTAAATCCTAAGTTGTTGCAGGAAGTGATGTTGGAGATGATGCTTTCGAATTGTCTTATCGTCGCATCTTGTTCCACAAAGGCTTGCTCTAAGACTTTTTGTAGAGCTTCCCTGTGAGCTTCGGAACTGAGTAAAAGAGATAGCACAGAGATTCTTGATATAGTTTGCAACAGTTGATCTACAATATTGTACTTGCTTTTATGGATGAGCTTCAGCATCTTATCGTTGTTCTTAGAAAGGTCGGGATTACTGGATTGCCCGACTGGTTGATTGGGAACTTCTGTTTGAGGTTCCTTTTCTTTGGTGGGTTCTCCAACTCCTCTGTTGAAGATCCAGCCGCTCCGTTTTACTCGACTGATGTCGACAATATTTATGATGGAGGGTAATGGAGTTTCCTTTCCATTCTAGATTGTTGTTGCACCGTACTTGTAAGGGATAGCCTTATCTGATTTGTACGGTATTGGCCCCGGCAGATAGATGGCCACATGAGCCTTTTGATTTTTCTGACCATCATAGCCGGCCTCAATTGGTTCTAGGTTGAGAATGTTTCTACTATCAAGAGGAACTTTTGATTTATGTAGTAGAGGGATTATAGTGCAAACGTCTTTGGCCATTTCATGATTAGAGATTAAGACAACGTCTTTGCTTTGATCAGGGAGGTAGTCGGGTATCCCGTGAGTTGACCCAGAACTCGAACATGGTCGAATCTCTTTCCGATCCAACAGATTTTGAAGGGCTGCTCGCATGAGGTACCATCCTTGGTTGTTCTCTGAGCAAACTCTACATCGTTCATAATTGTGTGGTGGCACCCGACCGCATCCGCTTTGTATGCAGTGCAACTTCACTAGATCTGTTTCCATCAAGCGGACATCCTGACTTTGATACCTATCAGGATTCTCGTCAGTTATGATAACTTGTTGTGTGTCTTCATCTAAGTAGATCGGAAGCCACCAGTGGTCCAACAAGTGTTGGAGTGTTCTTTGGACAAGTGCACATCCTTGGTCGTCTTCACGACACACTTTACAGTCCTGATAATCATGTGAAGCCAAAAAGTCGAGTCTGACTTGCTTAGCGTGTAATTCTACTAGAATGGTATTCATAAAGCGAATATCAAAGATTTGAATCATATTAACTTGATGGCTACTTCTATCACGGTAATCATGGAGCCATCCGAGATCCATCTGACGCTGGAGTGCCTCTTGTACAAAAGAGCATCCCTGATTGTTTATTGAGCATATCGGACAGGAATTGTAATCGTGCCATGGCAGATCATGATGTTGGCTTTGCCTAGAGTTCATTGCCACCAAGTTTATATTCATTTCCAGAATGTTGTGGTTCTGGACAATGTTGGGATTTGCGTGAGCAATATTGACCTCACAGATTTGGTGATCTTAGATCCATCCGAGATCCATCTGTACTTGTAGAGCTGATTGCACTACGGAACATCCTTGATTATTCTTTGAGCAGATATCACACTGGTGATAATTGTGAGACGATACATGACCGTACCCGCTCTGTTTGCAATGCATCCTGACCAGATTGGTTCCCAATAGGAGTACATCGTGAATTTGATAACTGTGGTTAAATTCTTCCTCTATCAAATTTACTGCAGTTTTCTCATGTTGAGGCAACGGGTTCGTATGAACATTTGGATTAGTATCTTTGAAAGATAAGACCCCATTCTTGACAAGCTTCTGTACATCAGATTTGAAGCTGAGACAGTTTTCAATGTTGTACCCCGGCCCTCCTTGAAGATAAGGGCATGTTTGATCCGCTTTGAACCAAAAAGGCGGATTTTCCAGTACTCTAAGAGGAGACCTGGTCTGGACGTACCCCTTGACCAATAGTAGCGGAAACAGTTCTGCGTACAACATCGGTATAGGGTCAAACCCTGGTGGTCGTGTCGTACGATTGTTATTGTTGTACTGTGGACGAGCCTGCTTGAAAGGTTGTTGTGTCCTTTGTTGATACTGTTGTTGATTCGGTTGGCTCTGAGCAGCCTGAGGTTGATACGTTGGAGCCGGTGTAGGGTTAATAGCAGGAGTTACTGCTGCTACTGGTTGATACCTTTGCTTTTTATTTCCGAGGGAGATATTACCAATATCTTGCTCTTTTTTCTTAGGGAAAGTGCTACCGTATCTTTTGGTACTGCTTGATGGTCTCGTATCTTTGACCAGACGTCCTTCTCGGACTGTTTCTTCAAGGCGTACTCCCATGTTCACCATTTTAGTGAAGTCACTAGGCGCACTGGCGACCATTCGGTCGTAATAGAATGAGCTTAAGGTTTTCAAAAAGATCTTGGTCATCTCTTTTTCCTCAAGAGGGGGACAGATTTGGGCGGCAATCTCACGCCATCTCTGAGCATATTCCTTAAAGGTCTCTTTGTCCTTCTGCGACATTGCTCTGAGTTGATCTCTGTCTGGTGCCATGGCCAGGTTATATTTGTATTGCTGAACAAAGGCAGCGCCAAGATCTCTGAAAGTGACGATCTTGGTGCGGTTTAAACGCATGTACCATTTGAGTGCGGCACCGGTTAAACTATCTTTGAAGTAATGGATTAGTAGCTGTTGATTCTCTATCTAAGTTGACATCTTTCGAGCGTACATCACCAAATGACTTTGAGGGCAAGAGTTGCCCTTGTATTTTTCAAAGTCGGGCACCTTGAATTTGTGCGGGATTTTCACATTGGGGACCAGACAATTTTCTGCGGCGTCCTTTCCGAATAAATCTTGACCGCGAATGGCATACAGTTCCTTCTGCATCTCCAAGAATTGTTCCTGGAACTCATTCATTCTACCGTACATGTCTTTATTTCCACCAGAGATTACTTGTGGAATCTGTCCTTCCGGGACAGTGTGTACCACGGGTTATGGTATAGTCATTACGGCGGTGACTCTTGGTGCTTCCCTGTCCCGAAGTTTGTAACCTTCAGGAGTTGCTGTCATAACTCTTGCATCTTCTCCTTCCCGAAGTTTGTAACCTTCAGGCCCAGCGGTTCACGCTGTAGTTTCTGGGTCTTCAGTGACCGGCGGGATGTATCTTTCAGGTATAAAGTTGATAGGCATGCCCCAGGGACGATCTTTAGGCATGTTGTACCGAGGATCATACGTCTCCATTATGGGCGTAGATGTGATCTCTGAGATCACAGTCCTTTGTTATTGTCTCTGAGCTGCTGCCAGAGATTGCATGTCACTGTGAAGTTTCCTCATATCTTCTTTCAGAGCGTCGATTTCTTCTCTCAGCTCTCTGTTCTCTTCCTCGAGATTATCCATTTTCTTTTGTCGATTGGCCCGAGTATTGTATGAATGAGACAGTTTGACTCTAGAATCGTGACACATACGTGAGATTCGAAGATAAGAAGAATGCGTTATGTGAGAATGATGAATGATATGCAATGATATATATACTAATAATTTTTTTTTTGTTTTTGCTTTAATCAAAAAGAAACTTCAACAAATAGATTTCAAATATCATACAGTGGGGAGACCCCGTTTTATTGAATTTGAGAGATTGCAGAAAGGGAAATACGGTATTTTACAAAGTGCTGTAAAAGAAATGTATGAACTTATGGATCTTAAGTCCTCTCTGAGGAAAGCTCAAGTGCTGGTTCTGGTATTTTCCTTTTCTTTGACCGGGGTTCTTTAGCCATTGTTGGGTTATCATTCCTTTGCCAAGTGAAATGAGCGAGCAGATTTCTTCGGTCATCTTGATTTTCTACAACATGCTGCTCTAATATCCTAATCAGAGCATCCTTTTCTTTTAATAGTTGCAGAATTTTGGTACATTCTACATTGAGGATACGATATTTGTTCTTCCAAGATTTCTTTTCCCGTTGAACTTTGTTGAGAGTGACCTCGAGTTTTTCCGCATCAGACATAAAATAAAGGACCGATTTCTTTAACAGAAGAACTTCTTGACGAGGGTAAGGCATCCTCAGCTTGAGGGCTCTAGTCTGCACCCAGTGGAGATAAGGTTCCACAGAGATACAGTCCAGTTTTCCTAGAGACTCTCTTCCTTTCCTGTGAACATGTTTCTAGGCATGCACTATTTCCGTCTTTAGTGTCCTGTCATTTTCTCCTTCCTTGAAGAAAAGACCTTCCAGATGAACATTACGCGGGATATGCCTCATCGGGTATCCGAGTTGACGGCGAACTAAAATTGGATGATAGTTGATTCCTCCTTTAGTTCCTATGAAGGGTACATTAGGGAAGTTCCCACATTTGTCAATGATCCTTATCCCGTCATAGATTCGATTGTACCAATCTATGTCAGAGTTGGTAAGAGACATGATTCTCTGTAACCAGTGTAGAGTACTCTTATGATCCCAAAACGCAGCAGACTTAGGTAAATGGGAAGTGAACCATTTGTATAGCAGGGGTACACAGCATGTGATCATTCCTCCGCTGTACAAATTTCTTAAGTGTGCAGAATGATAGGCATCTGCGAGCAAGGTTGGTACGGGGTTTCCAATCTGAAATATCTTAATGGCGTTGGTATCGACGAAGTTATCGATGTTGGGAAAAAGGAATAACCCGTATGTGAGTAGAACAAAGATATCTTCGAAAGCAGTAATGTTTCCTATACTGGCAAAGTATAGGGCTTTCTCTACCAAAAACATGGCCGGTAAACTTGGATTCCTTCCTTAGTGGTCATGTGAGTCCTGACTTCTGACTCGTCCAAATAGATTGCTCTTGCAATGGTTTGATCCTTTGGAATTTGTTCCAGGCCAGAAAACGGAGCTTGGTCAGTGATGAGTAAATCAGTCAGGTGAGAGTACTCTTCTAGCGTCGGTGCTAATTGATAATCCAAGAATGTGAAACAGTGATAAAATGGATCATAGAACTGAATCAGCGTAGACAGGATTCCTTCAATCACATAGACCCTTAATAGAGACAGCAGCCCTCCGTACTTAGCTCTAAAAGCATCAGGGTTGGTGATCATCCTTGCCAACCCCCTCAAATCCTCTAGTTTTGGAGCCTTGAAGGTGTGCTTGTGCGTCTTCCTTCTACCGAAATCCATAACGTAATTTTCTCTCTGATATTTGCAATCATTATTTTAGTTTAAATTGAAGAAAAAAAAAGAGAAGAGAAAAGACATTTTTTTCTTTGTTTAAGAGTTTTTTAGATGAATGCAGCACACAAAAACATTGAAAAAACATGGGTTCAAGGGTTCAACGTCACGAGCATGGAGTCATGGCTCTACCCATCCCCAAAGGTTGTATTCTGGTGAATTTTTATACCTGTAGAATGGGTTAAAAGTTCCCATAATCATTGACCCCCCTAGGGATAACAACAACAAGCTGGTTCACCCGAGCGAGCTGTAGCATCCTATGGTAATCTCAATTGAGTGTAGTATCGCGTGTCAACTATTTCCGATAGCTACCGCACTACCAAATGGCCACATGGTTAATGTCTACTAAATCCTCAGTTTCACGGATACCACATTGGGACAATCTGCCTTCATGACGGAGTCGTTAATCATTGAATCCGCAAAGGGTATGTCCATTGATTTGATGGTCTACCTGGATCGCTTATTCGGGAATCACTCCCTGTAAGACCACCCGTCTATGCCATCACATATCCTAGGGTTCTCTCATACTTTCCACATGCGACATCACTCGCATTCCCATTAACAGAAAAATAAACACGGATATCAAGTAGGAAAAGCAGTATATATATAATTCCTAAAACTAACATCCTAGACCTCTTAGGAATTCTAGTCTTAATTTGGCTCCCCAGTAGAGTCGCCATTTCACTGTAGCGTGCTATTTTTGTTGGTGACACGACCACCTTATCGTCGTTGGGTTCCTCCTCACCGCAAGGGTAGGAGTGGGGTGCTACTTTCTGATTTCTTATTTATTCTGTGAAGCTGGAAGGGAAAGGGAAGCTATCTAAAACTAACCTTGCACGTGAATGTTTAACTGAACAAAAGCTTAAGAGATTCGGGGAGTTCGGGGTCAGGTTATACAATGGGGAGTTATCAATTACCCATCCTATATGTGGTTATCCACAGGTTGTTAGCAATAGGTTATGCTTTGTACTTAATGGTTTTTATCCGTTGTGGGTTGGGAATGTTTCTTCTTTGGGAGATAGAAGAGACAGAGTGAATTTTTGATGATTTTTGGTGAGGCACTGGACCTCAGTTTTTGATTGGTATGAAGGTACTGGACCTAAAGTTTTTTATTGGTATGAAGGAACTGGACCTAAAGTTTTTTATTAGTATGCTCGCTAAGATTTCGCAATCTTATGCCTATGTATTCCTGTTTAAATAAACAGGGAAATCAGAGCAATCGTAGTTCCTCCTATTCTATGGGAGGAAAAAGATGATATTTTGGTGTCTTGTTCAAAGCCCAAGATTTAAGCTAAATGAGTATTTGTGTCTTGTTGAAAGCCCAAGATTGAAGCTAAAAGGTTTGACTGAGAGAGAATTTGTCATCTCTAAGGGAGATATCTCGTCAATTTATCACAACTGTTGGGTGACTGATTATAAAGGAAAATTATTTTAACTGGGATATGTGAATCCAACAATGCCATAATTTCCTTTATAGGGGATTTGTCCTGTATGAGAAAACTTTAACTCAGTGTAGAGCAATGCCATTTTTCCTTAGGAATCTTTCATGCTAAGAGAATGGCAGTGGCGTGGATGTATATAATCCAGAGGCTTGCCACTTACAGCAATTAGATGAAAGAGAAAGTTTGCCAGGATAAGAGATGGACGGCAGCTTGGGTTTTTGAATCGACTAGTGTGACACTTATAGCAGTTATCTGGGATTGGGTTTTGTTTTGATTTTCTGTTTTGAAGAGTGATAAATAGAGAAATGTCTTCCTATAGAGAGATTTTTCCTCTGAGGGGATGTTGATTTTTGTATGCCTTGATCAAAGCCCAAGGTTGAACCTAAGAGATTGATTGACTCCACTGGGGAAGTCCTTATACAAGGCCTAAAAGGAGGCTGGAAAAGACTGACTCAACAAGAGAGTGTTTATCTGTCTTGTACAAGGCCCAAGATTGAGGCTAAAAAGAGACTGACTCTTTGGGGAATATCATTATACAAAGCCTAAGAGGAGGCTAAAAGATGACTTTTCCGGGGAAATATTTTGTTTGTCTTGTACAAAGCCTAAGATTGAGGCTAAAAGGGGAAACTAACTCTACGGGTGAGAGGTTTTATCTGTCTTGTACAAAGCCCAAGATTGTGGCTAAAAGAAGATTGACTATGCTGGAGAGATTTATACGGTGTCTTATACAAAGCCCAAGATTGAGGCTGACCTTACTGGGGAAAATCATTATACAAAGCCTAAGAGGAGGCAGAAAAGAAGATTAATTCTTCTTAGGGATATTATTTCTCAAAGCCCAAAAGAAGGATGGGAGGAATTGACTTTGCTGAGGAAGATATTTATCCAGAGCTTAAGAGAAGGTTATGAATATTTTGACTTTGTTGGAGAAAGTTTATATATGTCTTGTACAAAGCCCAAGAGTGAGGCTAAACAGATGACCGACTCAACAAGAGAGTGCTTATTTATGTCTTGTACCAAGCCCAAGATTGAGGCTAAAAAAGGGGTAACTCAACAAGAGAGTGTTTTAAGAAAGAAGATTGACTCAACAAAAGAGTGCTTTTGAGGTTAACTCTGATGAGGAAAACCATTATACAAATCCTAAGAGGAGGTTGGCTTCTGCTGAGGATTATTGAGATCCAGAGGCAGGTACGAGTCGGGGGATCAACTCTTGTTGAGGTTTACAGAAGAGTTGAGGTATCAGATGCCTTGAGGTTCTGATTTGGGATAGTGTTATGACCCTAGCTGGGGAAATTTGCAAGAAAGTTTGAACTTTTGAACCTATAGAGGTTTTAACTCTACTGGAGATTGATCAAATGACCAGGTTTTTTTTCTATGTTTGTTGGGAACTTGAGAATGTCTTTGAGGTCCAAGAGGAGATTAGACTGTCCAAGTCTACTGGTATGGAAGAGTTTATCTTTGTATGATGCCCAAGAGGAGGCTGGTGTTTTAAGGGATGAGAATCAACCCTAAATTGGTCTGAGATTTGACTCTGGAAAAACTACTCTAGCAAAGGATGACTAAGTTCTATCCTATACCTTTAAGAGGTCTTCAAGGTCCTTATATTAAGCCCAAGAGAAGGCATGAGAACTTCTAAGAAGCCAGTGGGTCCTTGTACAAAGCCCAAGAGGAGGTTGGGATGCTTTTAGGAAGCCTGTGGGTCCAAACTTAAGAAAAGTTCAAGAAATGTTTCACTGGGAATAATCTTTTCTTTAGTGAACAGTTCTAGGGTTTGAAGAAATTCAAGAGAGGTTTCACCGGGAATTAGTCCTCTCTGGGGGAAATGAACTTCTTTGACAATTTCTAATAGTGACAGTCTGAGAAAAGTTTCACCGGGAATAATGCCTTTCTCTTTGTTCCATATTGTTTAAGCTCAAGAGAAGGAAAAACTGTATCTGGAAATTCCTATGGGGGACTAGTTTTGACTGTATTTAACAGTGACCAACTGACTTTACCTAATTCTAGACTTAGTTGCCGGGGAAAACTCTAAGCAGGTATACAAGTATATATACAGTTGATATATGACAAGTATTTAAAAGGATATGAAAGAAGGACTTACAGGTGAGCAAGCTTCCAGAAATACAGACAAATATATATATATATATATATATATATATATATATATATAGGCAAAATACCCTTTTTGGTCCTTTAACTTTACCTCGGGGTTCATTTTGGTCCCTTAACTCTTCAAAACGTTCCATATTAGTCCTTTCGTCTAATTAGCGACGAATTTAGTGACTGATTTTTGAATTTTTCCGTCGCTAATAATACGAAAATGACTAATATGGAACGTTTTGAAGAGTTAAGGGACCAATATGACACTTTTTAAAGTTAAGGGACCAAAATGAACCCTGAGGTAAAGTTAAAGGACCAAAAAGAGTATTTTGCCTATATATATATATATGTGTGTGTGTGTGTGTGTGTGTGAAAGCATGTAAAGGAAGCTGATAAAACTTACAGACGAGCAAGCTTCCCTTGTAACAGCTGTATGGTTAGTTGTTCAAGAAATTAAAGAAAGTTTTGATAACAACTATGGATTTGAACCTAAATCAAAAGGAAGTTGTTTTTGAAAAGATTGTTGGGGCTTATACTCAAGGAGAGGCCTAGGTGAAAACAGTAATCGTACCGTTGATCTGAAAATTGTATCGGGACTTATATAATGACTGAGGCCCAAATTATTGTATTTACAAATAGGTTGGGTCTTACACTCTGTTAGAGGCCCAAAAGTTTATTTTGTACAAGAGATGGGGCTTACAACTCAAGGAGAGGCTCAAATATAACAGTGATCGCACCGTTGTTCTAAAAATTATACTGGGACTTATACAATGATTGAGGCCCAAAATTATTTATGTACAAAAAGAGGGGTTGGGTCTTACACTCTATTAGAGGCCCAAAGTGTATTTTTAAAAAGAAATATGGGACTTACAACACAAGGGGAGGCCTAAATGGTTTTTGTTTAAAAGACGACGACTGCGCCGAGATTTTAAAATCGCAGTGGGACTTATACAATGACTGAGGCCCAAAAAGGTTTATATTTACAAAGGGGTTAGGTCTTACACTCTTTCAAGAGGCCCAAAGTGTTTGAAAATTTAAAATCGAGAGGAAACCCTAATTTGAAATAAAAATGTCATTTTTCAAAGGAAATTAAATGAAAAAAAATGATATAAAATACCAAATATATTCAAAAACAAGTTGTACACTTTGAAAAATATCTTGAAAAATCATGTTTTATTACATGAAAGTTTGAAATTCAATTGATTTTGAAAGATCAAAGTGGGAATTTCATTTAAAAATGTTTAAAATAAATAAAAATGAAATAAATCACAAAAATTCTAACTATATTAAAAAATAATATAAATTGGATTTTTTTGTAAAATAAAATATTTAAACATTTTTGTGAATTTTGAGAAAAAGAATCAATTTAAAAACACAAATATTCAGAGAGAAATTAATTTTTGAATCAATTAAACAAAATAACCAAAATTCAAAAATTCAAATAATTTGAATTATGGCGCCAACGGTCACCTTCTTCTTCCTCGTGACCGCGCCATGGATGATTTGCGTTTCCTCACTTTTCTCTCTGATTACTCAATGGTTTTGCACGATTCAAACACCAATCTTGTTCGTTTTTGAACAAGGATCACAAACATATAGATTAATTACATTTATATTAAGCATGGAGTGAGAAATCAAAAGATAACCTCAATGTCGCTCCCGAGAGATTCGCATCCAACGGTACAAACGCGAGAGTGGTGCAGAAAACACAGAGTCGCCAGTAATGTGTATTTATCCCGGGAGAGGGAAAGGAAACACTGCATAAACCTGAAGAGAAAGGGGGAAAGACATGGTCATCGTAACCATAGTCCGGGTTCGGGAGTCGGTTATGCGAGGGGAAGGTGTTAGCACCCCACGCATCCATCGTACTCGATGGGATCCACGCTTGTTGTCTAAACAGAGGGTGAGCTGTCCTACTATTTATGGCTGAACAAAAGAAAACGGGGATGGGGGTGACTAAGACTGACTCGGTAGGACATATTCGATTCCCTAGGCCTACGTACTCCCTCAGTGCAATGGGAAAGTCAGAGTCAACGTAGTTCGGACGGGAACTGTGGGGGAAGGTTGCTCGCCAAGATAATTGTTGTCTTGTGCCTACATATCCTCAATCGGACGAGAGAGAGGAATCAGAGCTAATGTAGTTCGTGGGTACGACCACGAATGGGTAAGTGTTTTTTACGTGAGCGACAAGATCCTTTCTGAAAATGAAGTTTGAAACCCAACAATTCCGAAGGATAAAAAGATTTGAATTTGTTTTGTGTTTTTTAGACAGAAGTGTTTTCTTTTTAAGTTAGTTCATAACTTGCATTGCACCAAAGTCTAGGGCACAGGGACGAATACTTAACGAATCGTCCCAAGACAGGAAGCCCCTCATTTCTCATTCCCCACGCTTAAGGCTCGTGCGCAATACACTTTATCTTTATTAAGTGTTTTCAAGAAGTTTTGAGATGAGAAGAGAGAAGACCCAAAGGAAACTCTAAAGGGAAACTAAGAGTCCTAATATTATCATGCATGGGTGACCTAAGGTTAGTGAGGCTTAGGAGGGACAACTACCTAAAACCTAATGCTAATCCTACTCCAAGCTTAATCAAAAATTAAGTTGGACTAGGTAGCTCTAAAGGGAGAGAATCCAAGACTTAAACAAGTCTTGAGATTCATGGGAAGAAGAGAGTGAAAGAGAAGAATGAGAAAGAGAAGGATGAGGTAAGAAACAAGATAGGGTAGCAAGCACATCATATCAAGTATATCCAACTTACATCAATAAACAAGTCTCAAAGATCATGCAAAACATCTCAAGTAAGCATGCAAAGGTAATCATGAAAGAATGCAAGCATACTTATATGAAATGCACAATTAAACACCAATGAACTTCATATCAAGATGAAATGAGAAAAATAAGATGAATATGAAAGCAAGTCAGAACCAAGATCATACCATCATCAACAATTCTCATGTGCAAGAGAAGATCAAAACATGAAACATTATGCACCAAAGAAAGTCCACAAAAGGAAGTCAAAGTACAAGCACTTAAAGCATACCCAAACATGATCCACAAATTGCAAAATTTGGTCACAAAGGACCTCAACCAGGGGTAAACATCATATCAAATACTCATGCAAAGAATCACAAAGAAACTCAATCAAACAAGCATGGAAAAGCAATTAGGGTTAAGAGATGTCAAGAGACGATCATGCATAATTCACTTAAGCACAAATAATCAAACATATATCAAATTACATTCAAAAATTGTGGAATTAAAACCCAAGTGATATAAGTCAGAAGCTAGCAACATGCCAAAAGATCACACATAAATTCACAAGTTAAGTACCTCAAACAATGTTTCAAAGTTGCAAAAGAACAAAGAAGAACAATGCACAAATAGAGGGACTAAAATGCAATATGAAATGATTTTAAAAATATTAGAAAAATATTTTTAAGGACCTCAAGATGTCTTCTGAAATATTCAAAAAGAATGGGATGCAAATCATACACCAATGATGAGAACAAAAATCAACAAGGCAGGGTGTGCACAATTGAGACAATTCCAAAGGAAATTAATCAAACAATTAATTCAGATGCACAAAATAAAATAAAATGGAAAAATAAAATTTGAAAAAATTTTATAAAATTCCAAAGATGCTTCATGATTTTTTTGGTGATTTTTAGATTCATAAAACTAATTAAAAAATTAAAAATGCAAAATGAAGCAAATAAATAAAATAAAAGAAAATAAAGAAGCCAAGGGTGCAACACAAGCAATTTCCACGTTGAAAATTAAATGGGCTCAGATAAAGGGGGTGGGAAAAGCAATGAAAGGCCCAACCCAAACCCAGCGCAAGTCAACACATCCACACAAGACCCAGTCAACAATCTTGACTCACACACACCCTCAGATTAATCCAACGTATAACATTCAATCAATCACACACAAAGTACACAAGATCTGTGGCAGGATTAAAGGTACATGGTAACAAGCATACTCACGTGCACACATAACACATCTGACTTTAAAACAAATCACGTGAGAGGCATGTGGTAATTTTAATGTGCTGGCAACAAGACAACCATCAGATTCATCTAACGTGCAAGAATCAGTCAACAGATCAAAAGGTCATACATGATGAGTGGTCCAGATCTCACATACATGGTAACAATCATGGAATATCACACACATGCATTAAAATGAAAACGTGAAAATTAAATGACCTGGCACAATGAGGACCATCAGATCTAGACAACCAACGGTCCAGATTTCGTCTTCTTCATCCAAACCCTCACTGGCCTGAAACATAACCAGACGCCGGAGCCCTAGCTCCGGTCGTCTTCTCCGGCAACCTGCACTTCAAAATTTTCCAGATATTGCAAGCAAATACACTATCTTACTCAGATTTTCACCAGGATTTCAAATATGCAAACCATTTCAACAGATCATCAACACATAATGCAAATCGAAGGAAAACAATTTGGATCTAAAAACTTCAAATCCACATTACAGCCATGATACACGTTCAAATTCAAATCTAAACACATCAGGATGACTAGCAACTCACGAGGAACATTAAGCACACAAGAAAACTGAGTTCTATGATCAAGAAAATCACACTAACCTGAAACTTGTAGAGCTCAAAATACACCAAGAAATCCTTCAGAAAGCTGCAGATCTACTCCTTAGCACCTCTGATTGCAATATAAATGCAACTAGAGACTTGAATCAAGCTGGATCTTGAAGTTTGAAAGTGAGCAACTCAAATTCGAATATGATGAAAACCTTGCTTAGAGCTTCGAACAATGGTTGATTCTTGTTCTATGGAGTGTGTAGATCAAGAATATGAAAAAAAATCTTCAGAAACCCTTGTGAGGAGAGAGACTCGAAGGAGAGAGAGTTTGAGTGAAAAATGGAATTCTGAGCAAATGAGAGTGCATGAGGTGTGAATGAACGTGTGAGTCTCCTTATATACACTTGGTTAGAGCTCTGAGCATGATTAGTGTTTAGTTAATCCCTTTATTAAGGCTATCCAAAGTGATTTGTAAAAATGCAAGTTATGATGCACACCCTTAATCACACGTGCATTGTCATGCTTTTCATCATGAGCCATTCACATTTCTCTTGCTAATCATCATGGAATTGGGTTTGGGCTTTGTGGATGCTTAATTCATGAGATTTGATCCATCTTGCAAAAATGCATTTTGAAAAATACATGAGGTACATGGCACGGATTCACTTGATTCAAGGGTCAAAAATGGTCCTCATGGAGTGTACTTGGACGTTGCAATGTGACTTGAGTCATTAGAAACAATTACAAGTCATTTTGAACCAAAATGCAAAAGGTGGAAAAATGGATACATGTGAAAACCCTAAAAAACACCTTGCCTTCTTTTGATCATAACTTGAGTTTCACAAATGGTATGGAGACAATCTAGTACTTTTTGGAAAGGGGAGAGAGAGATATTCAACTTTCATGTTTGAGAAAAATTCATTTGAAGCTTTTCTGATGATGAAAAGTCAAGTTGAAGATGGTTTGAAAAGTTGTCAGAAATGGAAGTTTCACATTATAGGTCATTTTCCAAAAATAGTAACTTTTGCACAAACTCTTGATTCTTGATGAATGATGCCATCCATGCCATTCCTTGACCAAATAAAGGTACATGGACTTGGGAAACATGATTGAAACCTTTGAAAACCCATGATTGACTTTCCTCCTTACAGTTGACTTTTCTTGGTTCACAAGCAACTGATCCACTGAACATCTTCCACAATGAACCACTAGCCAAGCCTTCCTCTATGAGTGTTTGTGAGCATATGGAACCCATGAGAGCATGCTTGAATACAAAAAGTTCTCAAGAAGCTCTTTGAACCCAAGAACCCTAATTTGGTCCCTCTGATTAGGAGGGAAAGATTCACTGGAAATCCTTTGCCATTCTTGATCTTATGAAGATATGATGACCTCCACAAAACACCTTGAGGCTTAAGACTCCTTTGAGATGAACCAAGTACCTTGATCCCATGCTAAGAACCAATGCTATGCACAAATGCTAATGCAAGAAATGCAAAGAAACATAAGCCAGTTAGCCTCAAAACAAAAGAGCAAATTTTGGGGTGTTACAGTTGCCCCTATTCAATCAACTTGGTCCTGAAGGTATGATAGCAACGACTGTCATGCGTTCAAAGGATTCACGGAGATTGAATACCAAAAGAAACCTGAAATTTGCAATCCTCAAAGGAGGGACGACTCCACTGGGGAACAAGCAATAAATGTTGCACTGTCACAACACGGACGAGTGTTAGCTATGCTGGGGATAAACACGAACGGGTGTCAAGGAATCAAAGATATCAGATATGGACGGGTATCGAAAAGATACACGGACGGGTGTAAAAGGGGTCAATACGGACGGGTATCGAAAAGGTACATGGACGGGTGTAAAAAGCTTCAATACGGACGGGTATCGAAAAAATATACGGACGGATGTAACGAGGTTCATTACGGACGGGTACTGAAAAGATAAATGGACGGGTGTAAAGAAGGTTCACTCTACAGGGGATTGGTCTTATTGGGGGTTAAAATGATGAACTGAACACGGACGGGTGTTATCAACAGGTTAATACGGACGAGTATTGAAATCAAAGGTTCAAACACGGACGGGTGTTATCAACAGGTCAATACGGACGGGTATTGAAATCATAGGTTCAAACACGGACGGGTGTTAAAGGAAACACGGACGGGTGTCAAAGTAAAAACCTTGAAGGGATGAATCAAAAGACCTCCTGGACGAAAGGGGTGAAAAGAGATCATGGGTTCATAATCCTGGCAAAACACTCTGCCGTGGGACTGTCAAATATTGCTTTGAATGACTAAACCCAACACTTGTGGAGTAAAGTCGAATGATATCTTCCTGAAATCCGGTTTCCCTGACGAAGGAAAACTCAAACCTGGCTTATGCTTCGGATGCATATATTTGAATTTTGCCGTAATGCTCCACACGAAGTGGATATGCTACGCATTTAGGAGGATGCCATGTAAAAAATGCTTATGCAATGCAAAAAGACCGTCCCAGCGAAATAAAGGCTGAGAACAGAAACAGCTCCACCAAGGACAACAAAATACATTGTCATCAAGCCAAAGAACATGTTGAGGAAAACTGCACCCTGCTGGGGAAGATCATAATCACCAATTCTGCTGGAGATGGACGAATCTCCGAGAGAAAACCCACTCTATCGGGGAGGAACTGAAAACTGAAGATGGAAACTCCTCCGCCGGGGATGACCAAATGTTTCAGAACCTGGATTCAAAACCTGTTGGGGATACTAATCGCCAACAAACTCTGCTTGGGGATGGAAACCAAATATTGAAAATGGAAACTCCTCCGCTGGGGATCACCAAATACTTCAGAACTTGGATTTGACGCCTGCCAAAAACGATTAGACTTAAGACCTGCTGGGGATACCAATCACCACCAGACTCTGCTTGGGGACATGAGCACCTTTATCCTGCTGAAGAGTACTGATCATCATCGGCACATCTGCTTGGAAAATAGTAGTTGTCAACATCCACTCTGCTAGGGGATAAACAAATGTTTCCTGACTAGCTGAGGAAAAAACGGCTGCCCCATATTCTGTGGGGAAACACCATCTTTGATCAAAGAAGATGCTCCATCAATCTCTTGCTGGAGAGGCTGCAGAAATGACAATTTCTAGCTACCTGCTGAGGAAAGATGAGCCAAATCACAACTCTGGTTGGGGGTAAACCTCTTATATCCTGCTGAGGGGGACGATCCTCAATGACTCCGCTTGGGGAATTACTTCTTTATACTCTGTTGAGGAAGACGATCCTCGATACTCTGACTGGGGAGAGTAATAAACTGCTGAGGATAATCAGACTTCAAAGTTGAAGAGAGCAGCTCTACTGGGGAGGTACCAATGAAAATTGGACTTTGAATTACTTGAGATGACTAGATCTGACCGTTGAGGAAGAGAACACTCTGACTCCTCATCGTCTTCTTGACGATATTCTATCATCTTACCTTGCTGAGAGTGAGGATTCCATCTGTACTGCTAGAGATAAGAAACCTTCATAAAAGCCCTTTTCGAACATAGGAAAATTCTCTGCTTAAGGAAGAAAAACAATTCCCACACCTTGCTGGAAAAAGATACCCTCTGGCTCTTTGCTGGAGGGAAAAGACTCCAAAAGTCCCCCATTGGGAACAACTCAGTGCTTCAAGTTTCTGCATATTAATTGTCAAGAGCGAAACACAGTTCCTTTAACTCTCCACCTTGCCCCAGACCATAGGGTCTACTTGAAGCAATCATCTTAAGAGGATTTTACAGAAAACCTGGCGTTCAACAATGCCCCAGGGTCTTCAAACTCTTAGAGATGTATCCGGTCTGGACATAACTATCCCATACTTCATGATTCATGAAGTAAACCACCTCGAGAGGGTTCGTAATGACCTAAAATGTTCTGCCACAGTATTCTGAACCTTGCAGAGACGCTATTGATTGACTGTGTTCTGAAGGGAAAAACTTCTCGCGCCCTTGAAGTGACCTGCCCCAGTACAAGCCTTGCAGTACATTTGTCTCTGACCGACTAGTCTTCGAGAGATTTACCGAATCTCGACGTGATTGCCCCAGTTCGAAGAAATTTTCTCAGCATGAATGCCCCATGGTTGATTGTACTCTGAAAAGACCTTCTCAACTTGAATGCCCCAGCTTGGCTACATTTTGAAGAGATTTCCCGGTGTGATTGTCCCAGATTGGTTACATCTCAACACAAATGGCTGGGAACGCCTTTTTCCCACATAATCTTTCAGCAACATGTCCTCTGGAGTCTCAGGCACCTCAACTTAGCCAGTTTAAGCTTCTCGACTGATGTTCATCGTGTAAGCTTCTTTGATGTCAAACAAATGTATGCAAGCAGAAAATGTTTATTCTGAGAATGATTATTCAAATGCAACACATATGTTAATCTTAAAGTCCTTATTGAAAATATGTCACACAACCGAGTTACGACACTTATTTTTGAAAGGAAAGCAATACGCACATGCAACACCAACAAAAATCTTATTAGCACAACTCATGGGAGTCAGGAACGCTATCTCGTTGAAGTACGCCTTCAGACTAAACCCTGTTTCAATTAGGACTTTTAAGGGTTGTAGCGTGGCCTGGTTCGCGGTTTGAGAAAAAAGGATTTATGGCTCAAAGTTTATTGGTACACACCCACTCTTCATGATATTCTCCAGTCCTATGTTCAGCTAATTTGACACAAGCACTCGTCTCTCAAAAGGTTTCCCGATTTTTAGGGAATCCATGCAACTGGTGATTCGACACCTGACGCGGTTTTGGACTAACAGTCACCCCTTTTGTCTTTTGTGTCTATAGTCACACGACTTTGTTCTTATCGAGGATTTTCTTTGTAATCCTTTTGGCTTTTCGCTTTCTCATTCTTTTGCTTTTTGTTCCCTAATTTTTGCCTGGACTGACTCTTTTGAGTTTTCAATTTTGAAGTCCAGCGGGATGCCTTAACTTTTGCCTAAGTCACTTGCTTTCAAATTTTTTGACTTATCAGGCTTTTTCTTTTTCTCTTTTTTCTCTTTTTTTTTTTTTAACAAGTCGTGTGACACCGTTTTTCTTGACTTGTTTGAAAGGGCTGTGACTGTTTCACTCTTCGGTCGGTGAGGAGTAACCATTGTGGTTCTACACCTCTTAACCTCTTGATAGTGGAATGGAAGGTAATGGATCCTCAGATGTACACTCCTTCTAAAATTTGAACACTTGGTCAAACTAACTGACGCCTACCCTGTCCCTGGGTTAAAATTGAAGGTTTTTCATTTTCAGAAAGAACTCCTACTACTAGGCTCAAAGGGGTTGACAAAGGTCTATCTCCTTATCTCTCCAGTGTTTGTGAATTGGAAACAATGCCTGTACATCCATAACAGGGTTTTATCCAAAAGCGTACCATTATAAATCTGCGTTCTTATTTCGTCATCCTCCCTCCAAGAGTCTAGGCAAGAAAGATAGTATTGCATTGCATACAAGCATTTAAAATGAGTGAACACGAATGGAATTCTTCAAGAAAAACATACTCATTGCATTATGATTGTCATTCAGAAACAAACGAGTTCTTACATGCAAGCAATGTTTAAACAAACAAATGAAAGCTACATATGAAAATGCAATAAAGAAACTAATGATTGCCACATAGAGGAAGGCTTGACTCCGTCTGGACTTATTGCTTCTGATGACGCTCTTACAATATGGTGCTTACTCTGACAAAGAAGCTTCAATCCAAAGGGGTACCATCTGGCGTGATGACCTTTGAGTCGATCAAATCTTGCACCTTGTGCTGGAATGCATTACAATTATCAATTGTATGCCCAAACGTTCCCGAGTGGAACTCGCACATAGCATTCATGTCATAATCCGGAGGAATAGGGTACGGTACCAGCGTGGTACTCCTCGTTTGAATCAGAGAGTTCTTAAGCAGACGAGCAAACAACTCACTATAAGGGATAGGAATAGGATCAAATATCCTCTTGGGCCTTCTTGGTCTCAGTTGCCCCTGCTGCTGATAATTCTGTTGTCGATGCTGATTTGGGCGCCTCACCTGCGCTTGCACTTTCCTTTCCACATTTGGCTGAGGCACAAACAAAGGTTGCTGACGTAGAGCTTCTGCAGCAAAAGGTTGTGGAGAAAATCCATGACATGAGGTGGATCCTGCAAAGAGGGGAGGAGTCTCCACTTCTGATGAGAACTTGATTGCCCCTGAATCAATGAGTTCTTGGACCTTATGCTTGAACCTTGTACAATTCTCAACATTGTGACCAGGTGCCCCAGAATGGAACTCACATCTAGCATTAGCATTGGGTCCCAGAGGAATCTTTGTGGAAAGAGGTCCTAAACTAACACGTTCGACTAGTTTAAGCTCGAGCAAATAAGAAAGCAATTGCACATACGGCATTGGAATGGGATCAAACTTCCTCTTAAGCCTCTCTGACTTAGGATCCTCTTGGGGAGCAGGAAGTGATTGCTGATGAGAAAGCTCTGAAACTTCAGATTGTGGAGGGGATTCACGAGACACTCCATGATCTAGAAAAGGCCCCAAAGAGATAAGAGGAGTAAGGATTTCTGTTGCGGATGCGAGCACAGGATTGTTTTCCTTCTTTAGCGCCGCATTCAAGATTTCCATGACCAAGCCCATCTGAGTCTTCATCCGGTTGACCTCCTCCCTCAGCATCTTCTGGTCTTGCATGAGAGTCTGCATATTCCCCATAAATTTCCCCATCTGGCCTCGCATTTCCCTCAACTCAGCTTGAATTTTCTCCATGATCAACTCTTGAATGGCCTAAGGAGTTAAGTCTACAATTCTGAAGAAAACCATATCAGAACAAGAATAACCAGCCTTGAACACTTGTTATGCACATGAGTATGGAACTGCAATGCAAATTCCATGTTCAAATATTTCCAAGGAATCATTCTGTTTTAATTCAAGACTTTTCAGAAGAACCACAAGGAATAAATGGAAATGCTTAACAGTGAGCCTCAACAATGATATCCTTGGAAATACAAGAACATGTATGCAAGAATGATGATGCATATGCAACGGACATGGGATCAAGGTATCCATAAGTTCTGAACAACTGCTGTGCTGATGACTGGATAAGAACCACAACCCAGAAAACCAGAATTCTAGAATACCGAACCACTGAGATAACCAGAAACCCAGATAATTAAACACTAATGAGAAATCCAGAAAACCGGGTAGGTTGAAGGTTGAAGGTTTCCTGCAAGCCTATAAACACCCATCCCTTCTCACATGTGGGTTCTAGAAAGGCGAGGATCCTCAATATCACGGGCTCTCAGGTCGAGAAATAATGATACGTTCACCATTTCTAGTTTGGCATCATCATCAATCGAGGAGGCCTCAACTGGTTCCCCTAAAAAATAAGGTCATCCTATGCGAGTCCCTCAGCATTAGGTCCTCGGATCGACAAGTGTAATGGGTTTGCCATTTTTGGTCTGCCATTATCACATGTCGGGAGGAGAGGCGCAACTGAGGTATCGGAGAAACGGTCACCAGAGTCAAAAGCTCTCTAGATCGACACCCTGACATGCGCAAGACACACACGTCAGAATGCGTCCCAAGATAGCCTCGTCTGGTTGTGAATTTCGTGAACACACAAACGCACCAAGATGGCACGTAGGTCCCACTACTCTCCACTCTAGTCCTAAGGTGTACTCAAGCCTGGGTATTGGGCTTATCTCTCAGAACAACCCAACCTGCCAAACAGAAACCAGCCAGCACAACACAGCAATATCCAGTATGACAGTAATAAAATGAAATGCAATGTAATAAAAGCTAAAAAACAATAATATACAACATAATAAAGCACAACAAATAAACACCCAACGAAAAAACAAACAAGCGCTAGGATCGACTCGCTAAAGGGGATGGACCAGCAAGAGGTCAACCAGAGGTCCCCAGCAGAGTCGCCAGATGTCGCTCCCGAGAGATTCGCATCCAACGGTACAAACGTGAGAGTGGCGCAGAAAACACAGAGTCACCAGCAATGTGTATTTATCCCGGGAGAGGGAAAGGAAACACTGCATAAACCTGAAGAGAAAGGGGGAAAGACATGGTCATCGCAACCATAGTCCGGGTTCAGGAGTCGGTTATGCGAGTGGAAGGTGTTAGCACCCTACGCATACATCGTACTCGATGGGATCCATGCTTGTTGTCTAAACGGAGGGTGAGCTATCCTACTATCTATGGCTGAACAAAAGAAAATGGGGATGGGGTGACTAAGAAGGACTCGGTAGGACATATTCGATGCCCTAGGCCTACGTACTCCCTCAGTGCAATGGAAAAGTCAGAGTTAACATAGTTCGGATGGGAACTGTGGGGTAAGGTTGCTCACAAAGACAATCGTTGTCTTGTGCCTACATATCCTCAATCGGACGAGAGAGAGGAATCAGAGCTAATGTAGTTCGTGGGTATGACCACGAATGGGTAAGTGTTTTTTACGTGAGCGACGAGCTCCTTTCTGAAAATGAAGTTTGAAACCCAACAATCCCGAAGGATAAAAAGATTTGAATTTGTTTTGTGTTTTTTAGACAGAAGTGTTTTCTTTTTAAGTTAGTTCATAACTTGCATTGCACCAAAGTCTAGGGCACAGGGACGAATACTTAACGAATCGTCCCAAGACAGGACGCCCGCTAAGCACTCTAGAAAGATGAGAGGAAGCCCCTCATTTCTCATTCCCCACGCTTAAGGCTCGTGCGCAATACACTTTATCTTTATTAAGTGTTTTCAAGAAGTTTTGAGATGAGAAGAGAGAAGACCCAAAGGAAACTCTAAAGGGAAACTAAGAGTCCTAATATTATCATGCATGGGTGACCTAAGGTTAGTGAGGCTTAGGAGGGACAACTACCTAAAACCTAATGCTAATCCTACTCCAAGCTTAATCAAAAATTAAGTTGGACTAGGTAGCTCTAAAGGGAGAGAATCCAAGACTTAAACAAGTCTTGAGATTCATGGGAAGAAGAGAGTGAAAGAGAAGAATGAGAAAGAGAAGGATGAGGTAAGAAACAAGATAGGGTAGCAAGCACATCATATCAAGTATATCCAACTTACATCAATAAACAAGTCTCAAAGATCATGCAAAACATCTCAAGTAAGCATACAAAGGTAATCATGAAAGAATGCAAGCATACTTATATGAAATGCACAATTAAACACCAATGAACTTCATATCAAGATGAAATGAGAAAAATAAGATGAAGATGAAATCAATTCAGAACCAAGATCATACCATCATCAAAAATTCTCATGTGCAAGAGAAGATCAAAACATGAAACATTATGCACCAAAGAAAGTCCACAAAAGGAAGTCAAAGTACAAGCACTTAAAGCATACCCAAACATGATCCACAAATTGCAAAATTTGGTCACAAGGGACCTCAACCAGGGGTAAACATCATATCAAATACTCATGAAACAATCACAAAGAAACTCAATCAAACAAGTATGGCAAAGCAATTAGGGTTAGAGATGATCATGCATAATTCACTTAAGCACAAATAATCAAACATATATCAAATGACATTCAAAAATTGTGTAATTAAAACCCAAGTGATATAAGTCAGAAGCTAGCAACATACCAAAAGATCACAGAAAAATTCACAAGTTTAGTACCTCAAACAATGTTTCAAAGTTGCAAAAGAACAAAGAAGAACAATGCACAAATAGAGGGACTAAAATGCAATATTAAATGAGTTTAAAAATATGAGAAAACTATTTTTAAGGACCTCAAGATGTCTTCTGAAATATACAAAAAGAATGGGATGCAAATCATACACCAATGGTGAGAACAAAAATCAACAAGGCAGGGTGTGCACAATTGAGACAATTCTAATGGAAATTAATCAAACAATTAATTCAGATGCACAAAATAAAATAAAATGGAAAAATAAAATTTGAAAAAATTTTATAAAATTCCAAAGATGCTTCATGATTTTTTTGGTGATTTTTAGATGCATAAAACTAATTAAAAAATTAAAAATGCAAAATGAAGCAAATAAATAAAAGAAAATAAAATAAAGAAGCCAGGGGTGCAACACAAGCAATTTCCACGTTGAAAATTAAATGGGCTCAGATAAAGGGGGGTGGGAAAAGCAATGAAAGGCCCAACCCAAACCCAGCGCAAGTCAACACATCCACACAAGACCCAGTCAACAATCTTGACTCACACACACCCTCAGATTAATCCAACGTATAACATTCAATCAATCACACACAAAGTACACAAGATCTGTGGCCAGGATTAAAGGTACATGGTAACAAGCATACTCATGCGCACACATAACACATCTGACTGTAAAACAAATCACGTGAGAGGCATGTGGTAATTTTAATGTGCTGGCAACAAGACAACCATCAGATTCATCTAACGTGCAAGAACCAGTCAATAGATCAAAAGGTCATACATGATGAGTGGTCCAGATCTCACATACATGGTAACAATCATGGAATATCACACACATACATTAAAATGAAAATTTGAAAATTAAATGACCTGGCACAATGAGGACCATCAGATTTGGACAACCAACGGTCCTGATTTCGTCTTCTTCCTCCAAACCCTCACTGGCCTGAAACATAACCAGACGTCGGAGCCCTAGCTCCGGTCGTCTTCTCCGGCGACCTGCACTTCAAAATTTTCCAGAAATTGCAAGCAAGTACACTATCTTACTCAGATTTTCATCAGGATTTCAAATATGCAAACCATTTCAACAGATCGTCAACACATAATGCAAATCGAAGGAAAACAATTTGAATCTAAAAACTTCAAATCCACATTACAGCCATGATACACATTCAAATTCAAATCTAAACACATCAGGATGATCAGCAACTCATGGGAACATTAAGCACACAAGAAAACTGAGTTCTATGATCAAGAAAATCACACTAACCTGAAACTTGTAGAGCTCAAAATACACCAAGAAATCCTTCAGAAAGCTGCAGATCTACTCCTTAGGACCTCTGATTGCAAAATAAATGCAACTAAAGACTTGAATCAAGCTGGATCTTGAAGTTTGAAAGTGAGCAACTCAAATTCGAATCTGATGAAAACCTTACTTAGAGCTTCAAACAATGGTTGATTCTTGTTCTATGGAGTGTGTAGATCAAGAATATGAAAAAAAAATCTTCAGAAACCCTTGTGAGGAGAGAGTTTCGAAGGAGAGAAAGTTTGAGTGAAAAATGGAATTCTGAGCAAATGAGAGTGCATGAGGTGTGAATGAACGTGTGAGTCTCCTTATATACACTTGGTTAGAGCTCTGAGCATGATTAGGGTTTAGTTAATCCCTTGATTAAGGCTATCCAAAGTGATTTGCAAAAATGCAAGTTGTGATGCACACCCTTAATCACACGTGCATTGTCATGCTATTCATCATGAGCCATTCACATTTCTCTTGCTGATCATCATGGAATTGGGTTTGGGCTTTGTGGATGCTTAATTCATGAGATTTGATCCATCTTGCAAAAATGCATTTTGAAAAATACATGAGGTACATGGCATGAATTCACTTGATTCAAGGGTTAAAAATGGTCCTCATGGAGTGTACTTGGATGTTGCAATGTGACTTGAGTCATTAGAAACAATTACAAGTCATTTTGAACCAAAATGCAAAAGGTGGAAAAATGGATACATGTGAAAACCCTAAAAAACACCTTTCCTTCTTTTGATCATAACTTGAGTTTCACAAATGGTATGGAGACAATCTAGTACTTTTTGGAAAGGGGAGAGAGAGATCTTCAACTTTCATGTTTGAGGAAATTCATTTGAAGCTTTTCTGATGATGAAAATTCAAGTTGAAGATGGTTTCAAAAGTTGCCAAAAATGGAAGTTTCACATTATAGGTCATTTTCCAAAAATAGTAACTTTTGCACAAACTCTTGATTCTTGATGAATGATGCCATCCATACCATTCCTTGACCAAATAAAGGTACATGGACTTGGGAAACATGATTGAAACCTTTGAAAACCCATGATTGACTTTCCTCCTTACAGTTGACTTTTCTTGGTTCACAAGCAACTGATCCACTGAACACCTTCCACAATGAACCACTAGCCAAGCCTTCCTCTATGAGTGTTTGTGAGCATATGGAACCCATGAGAGCATGCTTGAATCCACAAAGTTCTCAAGAAGCTCTTTGAACCCAAGAACCCTAATTTGGTCCTTCTGATTAGGAGGGAAAGATTCACTGGAAATCCTTTGTCATTCTTGATCTTATGAAGATATGATGACCTCCACAAAACACCTTGAGGCTTGAGACTCCTTTGAGATGAACCAAGTACCTTGATCTCATGCTAAGAACCAATGTTATGCACAAATGCTAATGCAAGAAATGCAAAGAAACATAAGTCAGTTAGCCTCAAAACAAAAGAGCAAATTTTGGGGTGTTACACTCAAGAACCCTAATTTCAGCATGAACACAATAAAATTCCATTCACGATTAATTCATGGCAATTGATTGAGGGTTATTACTCTATATACATGTAGGAACAAGATGGTAACTCACAAATTCATTTATGATGCATGGAACATAGAGTTTGAAGGTGTCAGACTTACCTCTTGCAGCTGGTGATCGAGTTTGGTGATGGAGGTGTTGCAGCTAGGTTCCAATGATCTGGACAGCTTCCTTAGGTGCCATGGAGTGTGTTTGAATGCTTGGAGTGGATTGAAATAAGCTGGAACTGGTTGTGGTACCTCAACTACAACTCTGTCAAGAATTTGAGCAATTGGCTGGTGATTTTCTGAATCTGATGTTCCTTATGTGATTTTATGTTATGGATCACTCATACATGATGTTTATGAGGTGTGTGTGTGTGTATGTGTGTGTGTGATTGGTTTGGTTGGAATCACTCTCAATCTCAAAACCCGATAATGACTGGAGTTAGAAGGCAAAAATGGAGTGAAAGGGATATTTTGAGGAAAGCATCAGTTTGGGTGCTTTGGTGTACTCAAACTGATCACAATTGAGGTATATTTATAGTGTGTCAAGGTTGTTTTGGCAGCAATAGTGTGTGGCAACTGCAGCAGGTCTGTGGCCAATGTGGATCAAATGGAATCTCAAGTCTCCTCTAGTCATTGACTTGAGGTTAGAGCACAGGCCTATGGTCTTTTGGTTCAGAGATAAGGCTTGACTCATTCAGTTAAACTTGCCTCAGTTCATGCCACCTTGATGCATCCATTGAATGCATTGAAACAAAATTGGAGTCTTGGCACTTTTTAGCCTATTTAGGTTTGATATGGCTATGTGTAGATTCTTGGACTTGGGAGGCTTGGGGATCAGATCATTCCCTTTTGATATCATCCTCTTATGTGTCCAAATGGATGACAAGGCTTGGAGTTGTTCAAATTTTCCAAATCGAGCAAAACACCAAATTCTGCCTTGTACAAGACAGTTGGAAATGGTGATTTTGAGGGGATCATATCTCCCTGCTCAAGTTGAGTTATGGGAGGCTCTTGTACTTTTTAGAAATCCCTCATATGATACAAAACATGTGTGATCATAGTTTGTTTTGAAACTATTTGGATCCCATTGAAAAATCCTCATGAACATCGATGTTCAAGGCTGGTAACTTAGGCAGATTTTCACTAAGTGTTGGAAAAGTGTCATTTTCTTCATTTTTGTCATTTTGATCACTCCATAACTTAAAATCCATGAAGAATTGGAGTTTCTTGTAGTTGAAGCTTTTGTAGAATGTAGGAAGACCTACAAATCAGGCTTTGGATCACCCAAAATGGCCGCTTGGATCTCAAGTTATGATCCTTGGAAGTTGGTACCAAAATCACTTTTGTTCCATAACTTAGAAAAATTTTGGTTTCTTATGGTTGCCGCTTTTGCCAGAAACCTCAATTTTCTTGATTTTTCTTAATGAATGATGATCAATACCATAAATTAACATTATTTTTGACTTAGGGGAACCATATTTGTGAAAAATTCCAAGAAGTCAAACTTGATTTTGTGCACTGTTGACTTTTTATCGGATGAAATCCAAACTGTGCGATCCTTTGTGAAATCAAGCCCTTGACCTAAATCAAACCTAATGGATGAATTCCATAGGTGTTATAGGGTGTATTGAATCATGTCCCAAGGTTTGGGAACATGTCTTGGTCAAAATTCAAAGATATAGTTGACTTTTTCCTCGAAACCCTAATTGTGGTCCTGGTGAAATTGAAAGTTGTGAGTCAAGCTTCTTGGGTCAACCCATGGTTTAAAATGGATAAATGTATTGTATTGGAGGCCCTCAAATCATGTCTTGAGGTCTTGGCTTATGCTTTGCCTCAAAAGTCAACTTAGGGGTGAATTAGGTCAAGAAACCCTAATTCCTGATTTTTTATGAATGCATCCCCTGAGGCTAAATTGACTTAATGATTCGGTCCATGAGGTCCCTTAGAGTATCTTGGGTTGTTCTTTGAAGCATTGGCTCATGCCCAGATGAAAATTTTCATCTGGATGCCTCAGTCGACCAAAAACCCTAATTTGGTGACACTGGTGATCTTGAGGCTTGATCCACTTGGAATGTTGCAACCTTGTGCTTGATTCTTGATGTGGGAGTCCTCTTGAACCTTTATAGGTGTTTGAGAGGTTATAAAAATTGAAGATCATGTCATTCCTTGATTGATCCTTTGTCTAAGTGCTCTGAGAGGGCTCAAAACCCTAATTCTTGATTGTGGTGAATGCTCAACATCTTTGAGGAGATTGATGAGGCATGAAGGTACATCCATATTATGGTGATGATCTTCACAATGATAGGAAATCTTGGTGGTCAAAATTTGGGGTATGACACCGTTGTCCCAAGAAATCATGGCCATGCGCCTACCAAAAGGGATGGAGAAACCCTCATCCCTGGGCACGTACGATGGCACTACAGATCCTGACGAGCACATCGAGAATATCGATGCATTGCTCGATTACCGTGGCATCAGAGTCGCCATCAAATGTAGATTGTTCCCAACCACTCTAAGGAAGGGAGCAATGACTTGGTACAAGAAACTCCCCGACGAATCCATCACTTCTTAGAGGCAGTTGGGGAGGATGTTCTCTAGGAATTTCATGGCCTCTCGTCGTCACCCAAAGATAGAAGCCTCCCTTGAGGCCATCATTTAATGGAAAGATGAACCTCTTCGAGCCTACAATGAAAGGTTCAACAAAGAAGTCGTCCAGGTCTCCACGACCGACGCTATGAAGAAGTTCTTGCTCGAGCGAGGGCTCTGTCCCCGAACTGAATTTTCCAAGGCGGCTGGCATTGAGACTCCAGTGACCCTGGACGCCCTCCTCCTCAAGGCACAAGCGTACATCCAGTACGAAGAGAAGGAGGCTGCGAACTCTGCCTGGGACTCGAGGCACCAAGAGAGTGCCAGGTCCTCCAAGCATGACGACCCATCGACATCTCATTGGGGAGAGAGAATATGGGATGACCTTCCACGGGAGTCCCGAGACAGCAAAGGGCCTTCTGGACGTTTTCACAAATACACTCCTATGAACGTCTCTCGAGAGAAGATTCTCTCCATGTGCGCCAACTCGGACTTCCGGCAAGCAGGGGTCTGATTCCCAAAATAGACACCAGCCAAGCTGAATACTGATAAGTCGAAGTATTACCGCTTCCACAAGAGCCATGCCCATATGACCGACGACTGCATCCATCTGAAGGATGCAATTGATATATTAATCAAGGACGAGCACTTGAAACAATTTTCCAAGAAGAAGAACGCTCCTCGGCAGGACGCTCAGGAGTCAAAGAAGGTCGAAGAAGAGGTGTCATCCTCGAAAGAGGCCAGTCTTCTGGTCTCCATGAGCATCTCACGGTCTGAATACTTCTACGTCCCCGAGGGGCTCAACATCCCTCCTTACTTCGCTGCGCACAGCCCATGGGAAACCTTCCCCTCCGCCTTGGTCATCTCTGGTGGGGGCTTCAACAAGGTTACTGTGGGATCCGTCAAGAGGAAGTTCGAGCATCTAATCAACACATGCTCAAACCAGAGTTCCACACTTGATAAGGTCCAAGGAGATTCGGTCCCCATCACCTACTACCGCGAGGAACTCCTCGGCGAAGCTCCGAACTCCAGCATCCCACTGCTCGTGAGAGTACAAATGGCCAACTTTGACGTTCGCCAAATCCTGGTCGATCAGGGCAGCTCGGTCGACATCATGTATTCCCAGCTATTATCCACCCTCCAGCTGGACGAGACACACCTGACGGTCTACGTAGGCTTTGACCTACAAGGCTTTAACGGATCAGTCATAAAATCGTGGGGGTATGTGGAGCTGATCATGACTTTCGGGTTTGCAGAAACGGCCAGGTCCATCAAAGTCCAGTTCCTGGTCATTGACTGTCAATCCCTCTACTAATGCATCTTCGCTCGGCCAACTCTGGCCGAATTGGTAGTCGTGCCCTCAACCGTGCACCTGAAGATGAAGTACTACACTTCCAAGGGGCTCGTTGCCACCTGGCATACCCTAAATTTTGACCACAAGACTTCACATCATTGTGCAAATCATCACCACAATATGGATTTATTTTCATACCTCACTAATCCTTTCAAAGATTGTTGAGTATTTACCTCAACCAAGGATTGGGGTTTTTGAGCCCTCTCAGAGCATTCAGGCAAATGATCAATCTAGAATTGACATGATCTTCAACTTTTCAAGCCTCTCAAACATCCATGAAGGATCAAGAGGTCTCCTACATCATGAATCTAACACAAGAATGCAACATTTTAAGTTCATCAAGCCTCAAGATCATTAGTGTCACCAAATTAGGGTTTTGGTCGACCAAGGCCTCCAGAGAGAAATTTTCATCTGGGCATGAGCCAATACTTCAATATATGATTCAAGAAGCTCAAAATAACCTTATGAGTCCATTCATAAGTTCAAAATAGCCTCAGGAGATGCATCTATAAAAAATCAGGAATTAGGGTTTTGACCTAATTCAGTCCCTAAGTTGGCTTTTGGAGCAAGGCATGAGCAAAGACCTCAAGATATACTTTAAGGACCTCAAATACATCATATTGATCCATTCGTGAGATTTAATTGATTCAAAGAACTTGGTTCATAAACAGTATAAGGATTCAAATTCATCTGGACCACAAACTAGGGTTTTTGAGAAAATGTCAACCATACCTTTGACTTTTGAGCAAAGAATGATCTCAAACCTTGGGACATGATTCAAGACACTCAAAAACACCTTTGGAATCCATCCATTAGGTTCAATTTAGCCCAAGGACTTGATTTCATAAAGGATCACAAAGTTCAAGTTTCATCTGATACAAAAAGTCAATTGTGATTAAAACCAAGTTTGACTTTTGGGATTTTTTGGCAAACATGGCCTCTTTAAGTCAAGAACAATGTTAACTTGTGATTTGGATCATGACCAATCAAGAAAAATCAAGATAAGTGAGGTTACTTGCAAAAAGGGCAACCTTGAGAAACTTGAAATTTCACTAAGTTATGGAAAATAATGGTTTTTACCCAACTTTGCAAGACCATAACTTGTGATCCAAGCAACCATTTTTTCCATCCAAAGCTCAAATGATAGCTCTTCTTACATACAACAAGATTGCAAAGAAGAGTTACCCCCAAAAAAATGCATAGATTTTGAGATATGAATCCTTAAAGTTATGATTTCATGGGATTTTGGACTTTGACACTTAGAATTTTTTAGGCAGAATCTGCCTCATGTTTTGTCCAACTTTGGAGGCATTTTCCATTATGATCCAAGATGAATCAAGACCAATTGTAAACATCAAATTTGAAGTATGATATATAAGCTTTCCAAAGAGTACAAGAACTCCCATTAATTCAACTTGACCAAGGAGTTATGAACCTCACACTACGCCAAAATTGACTTTTTGCATCGCCACAAAGACAGCGCTTTTTGCAAAAAGCGCTGCTATAAGTCTTTAAAAAATTTCGCTAAAAAAAAGTGCTGCAAAAGAAAGCCTTTAGAAAGCGCTTTTTAAAAGCGCTGCTAAATGCCCTAAATTGAAGCCACCTTAGAAAGCGCTTTTTGAAAAGCGCTGCTATAGGTATTACCTTAGAAAGCGCTTTAAAAAAGCGCTGCTATAGGTTAACCTTAGAAAGCGTTTTCAGAAAGCGCTGCTATAGTTCTTAAATTCTCCCCACTTAAGAAAGCGCTTTCTAAGGAAAGCGCTCTTAGAGGTAGCACTTAAGAAAGCGCTTTTTGAAAAGCGCTCTCTAAGGTCAATTATGAATTAAAATATAAAACACATTTCTAATCATTTTCATAAACTTCTTTTCATTTTCTTCTCTCGGCCGTTTCTTTCTGAAACCCTTACTTTCATTCATTCTTGCTTTCATTCTGAAACCCTTGCTTTCATTCATTCTTGCTTTCATTCTGAAACCCTTGCCATTTCCATTGCCGTCGTTCTGAAACCCTTGCCATTGCCATTGCCTTCGTTCTAAAACCCTTTCCATTTCCATTGTTGTCGTCCATTGCCGTCGTGAAGAAGAAGACGAAAATGAAGAAGAGGTACGTTGTTGTTGTTGTTCTTGATTCTTACATTGTTCTTGTTTCTTACATTGTTCTTGTTTCTTACATTCTTGTCGTCGTTCTATTGTTGTTGTTGTTGTCGTCGTTCTGTTATAGTTAGTTGTTATGCTTCTAAACTTGTGTTATGCTTCTGTTACATTGTTATTGTTTCTTGTTGTTAGTTGTTAGTTGTTATGCTTCTTACATTGTTCTTCTTACATTATTCATGCTTCTTGTTGTTAGTTGTTAGTTGTTAGGTGTTTTGTTATGTTTAATTCTAAATTTTCGTTGTGTTAATGCTTAGCTTGTTTCTATTTGAATTTCCCTTTGAACTTATAAGGGTGGTGGTTTATTCTTTGGTATTTGAAATGTTCAAAGTTGCATCGAGTTGTTCTTAATTCATCCTACCAGGATTGTTTGCTCTGAACTTCTATGTGTTTGACTGCAAATTATTGATTTAGTTCTTCTTATGCAAATCTGTTAGGATGTGCTTCATGTATTATTGATTCGTTTGAAATATTGTAATGAATTTGCAAACCATGCGAGTATCAGATTTTATTTCTATGGTTAGTTGGATTGACATTGTATTTTTTGAATGGTGTTGTTGCTTTTGGGTAAATTTGTGTAGCTGATTGTTGGTGCCATCAATCGATTTTCTATTGTATTAATATTATGTGGTTACTACTCTACTTTGTTATGCTAGTGAGTTTCAATGGTGGTCTTTCGCTTTTCCTTGTTAAAAAAATTAGTTGTGTATAAAATGTTGTTGTTAGTCTGCAGGCTATTTTTTTCATATATTTCAAGTTGGTTTTGGTGTAGTAATTAGTTGTTCTCTCTCGCCACTGTAATTAGTAGTGCTTTGAATGAACTGATATGATGGGGTTACTAACTTATTGAATTTGCTATATATAGGGGTTACTTGTGATCAAAGTGTGAAAGTCGGATCGTTTCCCTACAGGTAAATATTTTTTATTTTTGTTTTTGTTTAGTTTAATTAGTATAACTATGGATAAGAAATGGATGTCTTCAAGTCGATTGTCGAAAGAGTACGAGAATGGGGTATCGGAATTCGTTAAGTTTGCTGTTGCGCACGCCAAAGACCCCAGTCGAATGATATGTCCTTGCTTGGGTTGCTGTTTTGGGAGTCGGGTTGACGCGGTTCAGTTGGGATTGCATTTAATGAGGCGTGGAATTGATAGAAGTTATACATGTTGGAATTTGCATGGTGAGAAGATTAACGGGAATGTTGAACCGGGGGATAATACGACCTATGCTTCAAACGACAATGGCACAGATACATACGATTCTGATCGAGTCGAAGAGATTGCAGAAGCACTTGAAGAATATCTTAAGGATTGTCCCAAAATGTTTGAGAGGTTGGTAAGCGATGCAGAGAAACCGTTGTATAATGGTTGCACTAAATTCACAAGATTGTCTGTGGTATTAAAGTTGTACAACTTAAAGGCGGGCAATGGATGGTCGGATAAAAGTTTCACAGAGTTATTGGCCCTTATGAAAGATATGCTTCCAGAGGATAATGTTCTTCCCAATCGAACATATGAGGCCAAAAAGATGTTGTGCTCTATTGGCATGAGCTATGATAAGATACATGCCTGTCCAAACGATTACGTTTTGTTTCGAAATGAGTATGCATCGTTAAATGAGTGTCCTAAATGTAGTGTCTCTCGATATAAGAAAAAGTTGTCTCCAGCAAAAGTCTTATGGTATTTTCCTATAATTCCGAGATTTAGACGCATGTTTCGTAGTGAGACCGATTCAAGACACTTGACTTGGCATGCAGATGAAAGAATTATTGATGGAAAGTTTCGACATCCGGCAGATTCACCACAGTGGATGAAAATTGATGATGATTATCCTGAATTTGGAAAAGAAGCAAGAAACCTTTGCTTGGCATTATCTACTGATGGAATGAACTCACACGGTCTTCAAAGTATCTCACATAGCACTTGGCCTGTGATCATAATGATTTATAACATACCTCCATGGCTATGTATGAAGTGTAAGTACATGATGTTATCTATGTTAATTTCTGGGCCTAGACAACCAGGGAATGACATAGACGTATACTTGGCACCCTTAATCGAAGATTTAAAGTTTTTGTGGGAGAACGGTGTGGAGGTTTATGATGGGTATAGGAAAGAAAGTTTCAACTTGAGGGCGATGTTGTTTGGCACAATTAATGATTTTCCAGCATACGTAAATCTATCAGGGTACAGCATAAAAGGTCAATGTGTGTGTCCTATTTGTGAAGATAAAACAGATTGGACGCGATTGGAGTTTGGTCAGAAGAATGTCTTTCTCGGTCATCATAGATTCTTAAATTATAATCATCACTATCATGGGTGGAGAAAAGCATTCAATGGAGAGCCAGAACAAGGTAGAGCTCCAACTATATTGACAGGTGATCAAATTTTTGAAAAGGTGAAAGATGTGAGTACTCAGTTTGGAAAGCCTTTTGCACATACACTTGTCAAGAGTGAGTGGAAGAAGAGGTCAATTTTTTTTGAACTGCCATATTGGAAGTCGTTGTATGTAAGACATTTTCTCGATGTTATGCATATTGAAAAAAATGTATTTGAAAGTGTTATTGGTACGTTACTCAATATACAAGGAAAGTCCAAGGATGGCCTTAAAGCAAGAAAGGACTTGATAGCGATGGGGATAAGAACTGAATTAGGACCATTGAAGAAAGGAAAACGAACATATCTACCACCTGCTGCGTATACTCTATCTAGAAAGGAGAAAAAAGTATTGTGTAATTTTCTAAGTGAAGTTAAAGTTCCAGAAGGATACTCTTCAGATATTAGAAGACTTGTGTCTATGAAAGACCTCAAGTTAAAGAGTTTAAAGACGCATGACTGCCATGTTATAATGGAACATTTTCTACCAATAGGTATACGTTCTATTCTGCCAGAAAAAGTAAGAAGCGCAATAACTAAATTTTGTTTTTTATTCAAGTCAATTTGCAGTAAGGTGATCGATCCTGCGATCTTACCAACATTGAAAAAAGAAATAGTTATTACTTTGTGTGATCTTGATATGTATTTTCCTCCCTCATTTTTTGACATAATGGTTCATCTAGTTGTTCATCTGGTGAAAGAGACACAATTATGTGGACGGGCTTATATGAGATGGATGTACCCTGCTGAACGTTATATGAAAATATTAAAAGGGTATGTGAAAAATCGAAGTCGACCAGAGGGTTGTATTGCCGAACGATACATTGTTGAAGAAGCGATTGAGTTTTGTACTGAATATCTGTCCAATGTACAATCAATTGGACTCCCCAAATCTCATATTGTCGAAAAAAAAGAAGGAAAGAAGTTAATTGGAAATGAAGTTGTGACAATATCAAGGGTCGAACGGGATCAAGTGCATTTGTATGTTCTGCACAATGAGAATGAGGTTGAGTCGTATGTTGAAATGCACAAGGATGTTCTCCGAGGTTTAAATCCGAATAGAAATGAGAATTGGATAGTACGAGAGCACAATCGAAGTTTCATACATTGGTTTAAGGATCATATTTATTCAAAGTATTATTCAGATCCCGCTTCAATAACAGAAAGGTTGATATGTTTAGCATATGGTCCAAGTTTGGTTGTGTTTTCTTATAGCGCATACGCAATTAATGGATACACATTTTATACCAAAGAACAAGATGATAAAAGTACTATGCAAAATAGTGGTGTCACCGTGGTAGCTGAAGCAATGCACATTTCAAGTGTGAAAGACTTAAACCCCAAATTTGAAAATCTGTCATATTTTGGGGTTATCGAGCGCATTTGGGTGTTTGATTATGAGAAGTTTCAGATTCTTATATTTCGTTGCAAGTGGGTTGAAAATAATAATGGCGTACGAATGGATAAGTCAGGATTTTTGCAAGTGGATCTTAATAGGGTGGGTACAAAGATGAGCCTTTTATTCTAGCCTCTCAAGCTAAACAAGTGTTCTGTGTCACTGATCCGACAAGTACAAAATGGTCTATAGTGCTTTTATCTAACAAAGTAATTGATGAAAACATTGGAGATCAAGGTGATATTGATGTTGATATTGAATCATTTACTAGAAATGATCAAGATGAAAATATTATAGCGAATGAATCATATACTAGAAATGATCATAAATAGGGTATTTGGATCAATCCAACCGTCCGTGTTGTTAAGAGACGGGTAGAACATATTCCAACCAAGAAAAGAAAGAGACGTTAGTGAAAAAGGTACTAGTTATAAAATTATAGCTTATGTCATTCAATAATATTAATTAATTGTCATGTTATATATAGCTTATATCATTCAATGGATTATGGATTATGGATTTTTATATTTGTCATTTAATTTTTGTTTTTTTCTTTCTTACAGGTCAAATGGCTAGTAACCAGGAAGACACACACGAGACACATGATACAAATGAAGCTCAGAATGAAGCTTCAAATGTACAAAGTGAAATAAAACGAGGAATAACTATTATGAAGCCAATCATCTGTGCTAGAGATAAAGGGATCAAATTTGATGTACATTAGAGTGATGAGAACCAACTAATTGAGCCTAACGGTTCAATGTTGTCTTCATACATTGGTTCACTTGTCCGTCAGCACATTCCAATTACCAGTGATAATTGGAGGAATCCATTGTTGTAAGCTGGTAAAGATAAGATATGGACTGAGATACAGGTACTTACCAAATATGATTGATGTTATTAGATTTTTGTTGACAATTAAGTCTTTAATTTACTTATACTAACACACTTTATGTTTATATGTGTATGTTTTTTTGTAGAGGTCCATTAATATTGATGAAAGCCGGAAAAAGTATTGTCTTCAATTGGCCGGAAAGAGACACAGAGGGTTTCGAGCCTTATTATCAAACAAATATCTTAAGGATGAGGAAAAAAAAATTTGTAGAAGCAGAACTTCCATAGTTGTATGCGGACTTGATTACACCGGAAGAATGGGGCACTTTTGTAGCCAAACGAAAAAACGAAAAATTCAATGTAATGTTATCTTGTCATGTCTATTAATTGTATTATATACTTGTTGCATTAGTTTGTTCTGATATGACTTAAAATTGTTTATCCAGGTTTGAGTGCCATTAATCGCCAAAGAGCATCAAAACCCGTGTATCCGTACAGAAAAGGTCGAACGGGATATGCACGCTTACAACAAAAATTGGTAAGTATTTATAAATTCTAGGATTTTATTAATTGTCTTATTGTGTTATAATTGATGATCTTATTATTTATCTCAATGCGTAGTTAGAAGAGACAAAAAGTGAAGAAACATCACTTCTAGACCATGTTTTGTGGAAGGAAGCTCATGTGGGCAAGGATGGAGTTGTTAGGGAAGATGTTCAGTATGTTTATGACGAATGTGTAAGTATAACATTATGTCTTTAAGTTAATCAAAATTTTATTAAAATATAATTAATTTTTAATCCCCACTAATAATTTTCGATATGTCAATGAATTTCAGGAGACTCTATCTAAATCCTTAACCACGGATGAGGAGGATTGCAGGAGCATTCTTAGTCGAGTACTAAATGTTCCTGAGTATTCCGGTCGGGTGAGAGGTAAAGGATTTGGTGTGACTCCATCTTCCTTGTATAAGCAACCAAAGAGAAAAAATCCCAGCAACCAAGAAGTCATGCAATCATTGGAGGAACTAAAAGCGCAAGTTCGAGAATTGCAAAAGGATAAAGAGAGATATGAGGCGGAAAAGCGCGGTTCCGGGTTGAAATATGTAACACCCCAATTCCCATCGCGAATAAATAATACATAAACTAATCAGAGTGAATAAACATTTATTTTTCCGACAGAAACAAGGATGCCACAATTAAGGAAAGAAAATACAATCCCTGCTCATAATTTTTTTTGATACATAACACAAACAATTGAATGGCCTCAAGGGGAAACTTTTTCCATATGAAAGGAAAGGTCAATTATGGAATAAAGCGGAAAGATCCATAACCGACTTGTTTTACAAATAACTGGTTTTAAAACGTCAAAATATACCTACCAAAAGTCATACAAAATATATTCAACAATTGTATACATATATATATATATAATCGTTCCCCGACTCCCGTGCTACGTATCAGAGCAGACACCAAGACCGACAAAAGAATGGAGAACTAATCTTCACAAAAGCCTCCAAGACATAAATCTGCAATTGCCTCATAGAGCAACAAACCACAGCAGAAGGGTGAGAAATAACAAATAAATCAAGATTGCATAATAATATGCAAATACATAACAAATCACATGCATAGTTATTCTCACCACAATTATCACACACCAATACATATAGCATGTCACAAATACATAACCTATATCAATTATCCAACATAATCACGTATTTGCACATAAGGCATACTAAGTCATCACATATAGAAACACATCACACATCGCATAGCTTATGTCTATCCATAAAACATATTATCCACAACCAATGCATTTATCACATATGCACATCAAATTACCAATGCTATCACAATCTCAACACATAATTACTCCATTCACAAAGGTATATCAAACATGCACAATACATTTATCACAAATGCATATCACAATTTCTCACAATAATCAATCCATTCATGATTTATGCAAATGCACAGAGACCGACACAACGACTCTATGCAAATGCAATACGGTACCATCCATTCATCATTTTTCGTCACCAGTTCACTCAGGAACTCTGCTGGAACCATCGCTCGTTACATCACTGCAACTCCCCGTTAGGCATACGATGTTCCCCGTCGCGCACACCCCACACAGGCACACGATGTTTATGGATCGCTCACACCCCACACGGGCACACGACCCGATCGCTCACACCCCACATGGGCACACGACGTTATAGCGGATTCCCTCTAGAACCAATCCGTCGCTCACACCCCACATGGGCACACGACGTTTATGGATCGCTCACACCCCACATGGGCACACAATCCGATCGCTCACACCCCACATGGGCACACGATCGCACAAGATGCATATCATGATGCTTGACACACAAGAACTCATGACAATCAAATGCATCTTCACACATATATGTAACCATAATCATGCATATATTTCAACTCATCAATTCCATACATTCACAGTTCAGCCATATGAATTAATCAACATCATCACACTCATGCATTGCAAATCAATTCAAACAATGCATTTCAAACCATAAAGGCCACCACACAACATACATTGAATTTCACATAAACAATGCATTTCACCACAAACCACAAACCACAACAATCATGCCATCACAATTACTTCCACAAGGGATTCACACCACAAAGGCTATCCACAGCACATCATAACAACATACATTGATATTCAATCAAACAATGTATTTTACCACACAACAACATCATTAATCACGCATCGAAGTCTAATCCAAAACAATGCACATATTTGCCATAAGGCCACAAACCATCATCATAACCTTCCATCATGTATATTCACATCATATAACAGCACACAAGATACACGTTACATAACAAAAGCATATAGCATGATAACACATCAATCGCATACAATTAACGCGATAAAAACCCGACAACCCGACTATTTTTCAAAAACAAAAATTAATTAAATCATCTTTTACCCTCCAAACCATTTTTAATAGAAAGAATATTTCATTAGCTTTCCAACGCTTCAAACGGGGGTCAAAACGGACTTACGGTTCAAAAGTTATGAAGAAAACAAAATCGGACATTTTGGAAAGTTTGTGTCACGCGCAGGTATGCTCAGGTCGAGTCTTTAGGTCGACGCAAGGGCACTATGAGTCGACCTAAAACCCTATGAGTCGACGCATACTGCGCAGAATTTGATAAAAACTCAGTTTTCGATCGTTAAATGACTTCCGGACCTCCGATTTCGATTCCGTAAAAAGCTGCGATCTCAGAATTCAACATACTACAATATTTCCACCATTAAAAAGCAATCTAACACATTTTCCATTTTTGAAATATTTTGAAACATAATTTTATCAGTTTATCCCAACTCCAAACTCGCTCAAAACCACTCGAAAACACACAAATAACCATTCCCGATTAATTTCTATCCTTACACGATTAAATATCAACCTATACCAATGTTACCAGACATATCCAAACACTTTTACTCGATCACAACATCAATTTGCACAAAAACATCGATATATATCAAAAACGCAAAAGTTACAAATTCAACTCGATTCAATCAAACGATCACGCTAAATCACGACCCAACATCACTCGACTCTACTACGCAATTTATTCCGACTTTCGTCCGTAAAAACATCGATTTCTACTCATTTCTACCATTTCGACCTAAAATGATAACTATAAGAAAATATCCAAAACAATCCAAGAAAACATACACATATACATACACAAGCAAGATATAATTGAAACTTCTCACCCTTACCCGATTAATCGCGATTGAAACGGAGTTATGTCGATTTTTCCCACTTTTCCTCTTCTCCCTTTTCTTTCCTCCCTTTTCTCTTCTCTTCTCTTTCTCTTCTTTCTTTTTCTTTTCCTTACTATCTTTTCTCTCTTTTCTTTCTATTTATATAAAAACATAAAACTTACCCAAGCAAAAGACCAAAATACCCCTCAGCTCAAATATCTCCCAAACGCTCTCAAAATGCGCAAAACATAAACAACGATGAAAAATAATATATTGTCAAATAAAAGTCAATAATAAAATAATATAAAACAAAAATAATTAAATCGGCTCAATTAAATAAATAAGACAAAATGGGGCGTTACAACTCTCCCCCACTTAGACATTTTCGTCCTCGAAAATATAACTGAGACGAACAACTCGGAATACGACTCTCGCATCCGACTAACCAACTAACATGCCAACACTAGGCACACCACAAATAGCACCAACTGACAAACCACCTTGCTAACAACAACTACAACCACGATACGACAACGACGCCAACTACAACAACAAGATGCAAAGCCCATACAATGCACTTGACGACCAACTCACAACTCAAAGAATACACAAGTTACGAACACACAGGTTCACTCTAGAACCAAAACACAACAAGATCGTTACCCTCACCACCGGTAACACTCCCCTAATTCCCCACACAGGAATTCCCTACTCGCACTCGAACCATCACCATAGAAACGAGGCAACAACAGAAACAAGAACATAAGGTCCCATGACACCACATCGTTTCAACAACCTCGACCAAACCAGGATACGAAACATCCTTGTCACACAACAATATTACAACAATGCTACGACTCACCAATCGAACATACGACCAAAACACCCAACTACATATTAGTACCTGAATAATATTTAAACCTTTCACCTAACACTTCCATTCCGGAACTTCCAATGGTCTCATCATTCCTACATGTTCCCAATGTTCAACCTAAGAATTCTTACAAGTCCCACACGCATATACGAAATGTGCCACATCACGCTTTCGATGCGCACTCTTATTACTCGTAGCCATCAAAACTACCAATTTCACGTCCAAAGTCTAACTCTTTCTCATATTCACCAAAAATCACTGTTAACTGTTATTATTCCCAACCTCACACTCTTCTGTGTTATCTCACACACCAGACACAAGTCTCTGAACTGCTTAAATAATTCTAACTCCCTGACCATCAAAACTGACATGCATAAAATCTTTCGACTTAACTTATCACGCACGACATCAACTTTTCCCGAAGGATAATCCAAGCCAAATTCATAACTCGTCACTAATTCTAACCATCCTCGCTGTCTCATACTATATTCCTTCCAACCAACCAGGTACTCACTATTCTTGGGAATACTAAACACTTCGAACCTAGAACCATAAAGATAATATCCCCAAATTGTCCAACACAATACAACCGTAACCAATTCCAAATTCAGAATAGTATAGATCCTTTTATGAATCCTCAATTGTCGTAAAGCATAAGCTACGACTTTACCCTCTCGCATTAACACACTGACTAAACTCATCAAAGACACATCCCAAAACCTCACAAACGGTTGAACAGGATCACACAGAATCAAAACTGGAGCCGTAGACAACTTCTACATCAGTTCTCTGAAACTTTCCTCACAATGAACATCCAAAACAAACGACTTACCCTTTGCGCGTCAACTGAGATAACAGAAGTACTAACTTAGCAAAGTCTTCCATAACCTGCAGTAACAACCAACTAAGCCCAAAAGTTTCTAATCTTCTTAACCAACTTTGGAGTCTCTCAATGTAGAACGGCATCTACTTCCGAGGGATCCATAATCATACTCTCATCTGAAATAACGTATCCAAGAAAACTAACCTTTTTAACCAAGATTCTCACTTGAATAACTTAGCATAAAACTTCGTCTCTTTTCAACACTTGTAATTCAAATCTCAAACACTCTACCTGTTCTTCCTCTGGGTTTATAACAGATTCGAACATTCTCAATCAAAGCCCTTACGAACTTATCCAAATAAATATGGAAGATACGATTCCTCTACTCCACAAACATTACAGACACATTACTAACACCAAACAACATCACCGAGCATTGTAATGCCCAACCAAACCAACCCTAATCCAAACTTGTCCAGACTTACATACAAGCTTAATCGAGTAAATAACAGCCTATCCCGATGCTAACAACCATAACCAGTCACCTTAAATCGATCAAAGCCTCAACTTACACAATTCACTATCCTTATCAAACGTGCTCCAACTCAACCAAACCATTCCAGTTATCTAACCATGAAAGTGGACACTTATTCTCAATCGTTACCTTACTCCACTGTTAGTAATCCATACACAAGTCCTTCTCTTAACCGTCCAAATTCCATAAATCCCAACATGTAGCAACAACCAACTAAAAAGAACTCTTAAATATTACATCCATACCTAAAGGTTCTCTCAAAATTTCCATTGATGCTCTACAATTCCAAAGACTCCAAACCTCACAAGAACTCTAAGTTTTGCTTTCCATAGTCTCAATACCTTTATACACATCATGCTTTTTATTCCATTCAATCATCAGTTCCTTGTATTACTATCAATACTGGAGCTCTCTAAGACAACACACTTGGTCTCACAAATCCCTTTTTCCAGTAAATCTTCCAACCGCTCTTTCAATCTGAGTTTCACTTCCTAAAAGTTCTTCTACTTACTTAGCAGATCCAAACCCCAAATCCTTACCTTCGTCCAATTTGAGTTCACACTCTTCTCTCTGAGAACAACCATTAACGATGCCCAATCATTCTCTCTCAAAACTTCCCAACTGGACCAACATACCAAAGCCTCTAATCCGTCTCATCTTCCAGTATAAGAATCTTCATCAACTCATCGAAACAATCCGTAATCACCTGCTTAATTCCAAACAATTCATTGCACACATTATCAAATCCAGAAAGACACGCCTATTCCATCCAACATAATTTCCGTCTGCTATCAACAAGAGATTAAGGGTGATCAGTTCCTCAATTTGTCGATAGACAGCCGACAATCATGATGGGGCATAAACAGTCTTCACCAAACTATAATAGCGTTTCTTGCATCCTGTGCACAAAACTACCTAAGGCAAAAATCCTTAGTTGACATAAACCTTACCTCCGTATTCCCTCTGGAACTGGGAACAACACTGCCCAAACAACAATTACACTCTTGCAATCTACAACACACTGAGCCAACGCTCCACACCTGAAGCAACTTGGAGAAGTACAAGCTTCTCCCCCCACTTATCTCATTTTCAATCCTGAAGACAAAGGATTAGAAACCCAGAAAGCACTGACAGTGTTCCACACACATATCACGTACTAAGAGACAAACAACAACGACAGTATTCAACTGTCACAACAACTGACTCAACAACCTGGCCGGACGGACCGACCTCCTCTGATACCACTAATGTAACACCCCAATTCCCATCGTGAATAAATAATACATAAACTAATCAGAGTGAATAAAAATTTATTTTTTCGACAGAAACAAGGATGCCACAATTAAGGAAAGAAAATACAATCCCTGCTCATAATTTTTTTTGATACATAACACAAACAATTGAATGCCCTCAAGGGGAAACATTTTCCATATGAAAGGAAAGGTCAATTATGGAATAAAGTGGAAAGATCCATAACCGACTTGTTTTACAAATAAATGGTTTTAAAACGTCAAAATATACCTACCAAAAGTCATACAAAATATATTCAACAATTGTATACATATATATATATATATAATCGTTCCCCGACTCCCGTGCTATGTATCAGAGCAGACACCAAGACCGACAAAATAATGGAGAACTAATCTTCACAAAAGCCTCCAAGACACAAATCTGCAATTGCCTCATAGAGCAACAAACCACAGCAGAAGGGTGAGAAATAACAACTAAATCAAGATTGCATAATAATATGCAAATACATAACAAATCACATGCATAGTTATTCTCGCCACAATTATCACACACCAATACATATAGCATGTCACAAATACATAACCTATATCAATTATCCAACATAATCACGTATTTGCACATAAGGCATACTAAGTCATCACATATAGAAACACATCACACATCGCATAGCTTATGTCTATGCATAAAACATATTATCCACAACCAATGCATTTATCACATATGCACATCAAATTACCATTGCTATCACAATCTCAACACACAATTACTCCATTCACAAAGGCATATCAAACATGCACAATACATTTATCACAAATGCATATCACAATTTCTCACAATAATCAATCCATTCATGATTCATGCAAATGCACAGAGACCGACACAACGACTCTATGCAAATGCAATGCGGTACCATCCATCCATCATTTTTCGTCACCAGTTCACTCAGGAACTCTGCTGGAACCATCGCTCGTTACATCACTGCAACTCCCCGTCGGGCATACGATGTTCCCCGTCGCTCACACCCCACATGGGCACACGACCCGATCGCTCACACCCCACATGGGCACACGATCGTCTATAATCATCGCTCACACCCCACATGGGCACACGACGTTATAGCGGATTCCCTCTGGAACTAATCCATCGCTCACACCCCACATGGGTACACGACTTTTATGGATCGCTCACACCCCACATGGGCACACGATCCGATCGCTCACACCCCACATGGGCACACGATCGTACAAGATGCATATCATGATGCTTGACACACAAGAACTCATGACAATCAAATGTATCTTCACACATATATGCAACCGTAATCATGCATATATTTCAACTCATCAATTCCATACATTCACAGTTCAGCCATATGAATTAATCAACATCATCACACTCATGCATTGCAAATCAATTCAAACAATGCATTTCAAACCATAAAGGCCACCACACAACATACATTGAATTTCACATAAACAATGCATTTCACCACAAACCACAAACCACAACAATCATGCCATCACAATTACTTCCACAAGGGATTCACACCACAAAGGCTACCAACAACACATCATAACAACATACATTGATATTCAATCAAACAATGTATTTTACCACACAACAACATCATTAATCACGCATCGAAGTCTAATCCAAAACAATGCACATATTTGCCATAAGGCCACAAACCATCATCACAACCTTCCATCATGTATATTCACATCATATAACAACACACAAGCTACACGTTACATAACAAAAGCATATAGGATGATAACACATCAATCGCATACAATTAACGCGATAAAAACCCGACAACCCGACTATTTTTCAAAAACAAAAATTAATTAAATCATATTTTACCTTCCAAACCATTTTTAATAGAAAGAATATTTCATTAGCTTTCCAATGCTTCAAACAGGGGTCAAAACGGACTTACGGTTCAAAAGTGATGAAGAAAACAAAATCGGACATTTTGGAAAATTTGTGTCACGCGCAGGTATGCTCAGGTCGAGTCTTTAGGTCGACGCAAGGGCACTATGAGTCGACCTAAAACCCTATGAGTCGAGGCATACTGCGCAGAATTTGATAAAAACTCAGTTTTCGATCGTTAAATGACTTTCGGACCTCCGATTTCGATTCCGTAAAAAGCTGGGATCTCAGAATTCAACATACTACAATATTTCCACCATTAAAAAGCCATCTAACACATTTTCCATTTTTGAAATATTTTGAAACATAATTTTATCAGTTTATCCCAACTCCAAACTCGCTCAAAACCACTCGAAAACACACAAATAACCATTCCCGATTAATTCCTATCCTTACCCGATTAAATATCAACCTATACCAATGTTACCAGACATATCCAAACACTTTTACTCGATCACAACATCAATTTGCACAAAAACATCGATATATATAAAAAATGCAAAAGTTACAAATTCAACTCGATTCAATCAAACGATCACGCTAAATCACGACCCAACATCGTTCGACTCTACTACGCGATTTATTCCGACTTTCGTCCGTAAAAACATCGATTTCTACTCATTTCTACCATTTCGACCTAAAATGATAACTATAAGAAAATATCCAAAACAATCCAAGAAAACATACACATATACATACACAAGCAAGATATAATTGAAACTTCTCACCCTTACCCGATTAATCGCGATTGAAACGGAGTTATGTCGATTTTTCCCACTTTTCCTCTTCTCCCTTTTCTTTTCTCCCTTTTCTCTTCTCTTCTCTTTCTCTTCTTTATTTTTCTTTTCCTTACTATCTTTTCTCTCTTTTCTTTCTATTTATATAAAAACATAAAACTTATCCAAGCAAAAGACCAAAATACCCCTCAGCTCAAATATCTCCCAAACGCTCTCAAAATGCGATAAAACATAAACAACGATGAAAAATAATATATTGTCAAATAAAAGTCAATAATAAAATAATATAAAACGAAAATAATTAAATCGACTCAATTAAATAAATAAGACAAAATGGGGCGTTACAAAAGATACTAGTGACAAAGCTAGTATCAATTGTCAAAATAAAATTCCCGAGGTAATTAGCACATATTTATTTTAATTAAATTAACACATTTATTTTAATTGACCTTTATACACATTAACAGTTACATATTTATTATTGCTTCAGGGCATTTCATCTTGTCAGTTGTATTTGTCGTTACCGACTTATCGCATGGTTGGCAAGGGAAAAGTGCATAACAAAGTGGGAGAGTTACTTCACCATAAACCGCTCCCTCATGGATATCTGAAAGTGTCGGTTGATATCGCTTTAGATACGGATGCGGTACTACCTATGCCTGACTCGGTTTCAGAGGTTACATTGCTTCGAGATGCAATAGGTTCGTTTGTTGCATGGCCGTTAGACCTCATTTCCATAGATGATGAGGTATGTTGAAAACCATTACGAATCTCTTAGTATTCAAATGTCAATTCTGAACCATTATGAAAATCATTCTGAACCATTACGTACATTTTTTTTACATGGTAATGTTAGACTCCTACAAAACCCGCAACTAAGGATAAAGGGGTTTTGCGGCAAAACGAGTATGTTTCATCACAAAGAGAGGTACATTTTAAGTGTTATTCTATTATCCGAATTCAAAAGTTTCATGATTTTCTACTTTACCTAACTAATATGATTGTTAGGTTCCTGCTCAAGCTTCACAACAGGCCAGCAAGAAAAAAGCTCCTAATAGGACCGTGCAGGAAAAAAGAGCTCCTCATCGCTTTCAGTCGTGTCTTGAAACACTTGTGACAACATTAGATGTGATGGATGGTGTTATTCGTCAAATAGACATGGACGAAGGTGTTTTTGGTTTTCCTCATTCCGAGATAATCGAAAGAGAGGACATGGAGCAGATTTTCAAGCATCTTGAATTAGGCATCGGTGTTATGCATTCATACATCTGGTACTCCGATCAATCTATTATTTATTTAGTTGAACATTTTATTTACACATTTCAATGAAAATAGTCTAATGTTTATTATGTTTTTATTTAAAGTGCTTGTATGAAAAATTGATGCGCGGGACGCAATTGTCAAACAGATTCCGTTTCTTGTCTTGCACCTGTGTCAATGCACCGGCAATTGGTATGAATCCACTTTCAGTAAGAGACCACTTAATTGAGAGATTTATGGCCAGCAAGATAGAAAGTTTGTTTCTTTTACCGTATAATACTGGTAACGGGTAAGAATTTCATTCTAATCTTTGTATCTTTTGCGTAGAAATTATCCATCTAAACTTTTGTTATATTTTACAGTGGACACTGGTTGTTGGTTGCCATTAATCCTACAAGAGAAGTGGTCTATTATCTGAATTCATTAGATCATGATTGGTCAACATATGAGAGTATGAAGGATGTGGTTGATACGTAAGTGAGATTGTTCAAAATATTCATGTGTATTTGTATATTTAATTATTTCTGTGAGATTGTTCTAAATTTACGTTTTTCTTTTATAGAGTAATACTAGTATACCGAGCACAAAGAGAAGCTCGAGTAGCACGGGCTAAAGCAACCAGGGTTACATGGGTCAAAGTGGAGGTATATTAATTTTCACAATGTTGCTTATTAGTGATGCTACTTGATAACACAAAACAACTATATATTAATTCTTATTTGTTTGTCTATGTGTAGTGTCCTCGTCAGCGTAATGGCATAGACTGTGGGTATTTCGTTTTGAGGTTTATGAGAGAAATCCTTCAAATGGATCGATTAGAGATTCCTATCATGGTATGCATGGATTTATAACTTAGGATTTATTTTAATATTTATCGGATGTATCATATAATTTATTATTTTAAACTAAATAATGCATATTTTGTTTTGTTATGTAGTACTTTGATGAATACGCATGTTCTCATTACACGAAGGATAAATTGCAAGAAATTAAGGAGGAATTGTGTGAATACCTTATTGGAAAAAGAATCATATAAGGTATAGGATTATGGGATTATGTGAATGTATAGTTTTTTGAATGGTTTATTTTATGGGATTGTATAGTTTTGTGAATGGTTTATGTTATTTATGTGATTTTGGATTGTAATTGTATAGTTTTGTGAATGGTTAATGTAAATGACTTGAATTATAATGGAAATGGTTTATGTGGTTTATGTGGTTTATGTGGTTTATGTGGTTTATGTGGTTTATGTGATTTATGGGATTAGTGGAAATGGTTAATGAATCATACTAGAAATTGTTAATGGAAATGTGAATTATACAAGTTTATTGAAATGGCTTGAATTATACAGGTTTCTGCATAAAAAACGGTTAAAATGGGATTTTTAAAAAAATTCATTAAAATTATACGTATAGAAAAGACAGCGCTTTCTAGAAAAAGCGCTGCCTATAGTTCACAAAAGAAAGCGCTTTTTCTAAAAAGCGTTCTCTAAAGGTATAGAAAAAAATTCATTAAAATTATAGGTATACATTAGAGAGCACTTTAAAAAGCGCTGTCTAAAGGGGGACAAAAGAAAGCGCTTTTTCCTGTAAAAACACTCTCTAAAGGTATATAAAAAAATTCATTAAAATTTTATACGTATACATTATACAGCGCTTTCAAAAGCGCTGTCTAAAGGCCCACTTTAGAGAGCGCTTTTAAAGGAAAAAGCGCTACTAAAGGCCTACTTTAGAATGCGCTTTTAAAGGTAAAGCGCTGCCTAAAGTAGGCCTTTAGCAGCGCTTTTTCATAAAAAAAAAAAAGCGTTGTCTTTACCTACGACAGCGCCACCTTAGGCAGCGCTTTTAAGCGCTGTTAAAGGCCAAAAAAAGCGCTGTCGTAGCCCTTGTTTGGCATAGTGTCACAACATGTCTAGCTCAAACTGATTTTCATGACAGATTTTGTGCATTACTTGTGCCACACGATTTTTATCTTAAATATTGTCATCTTGCAAGCTTTGGCATCATCCAAGATCAGAATTAATCTTGATGAATCACTTGATATTTTCAACTTTGGACCAAGGATTCAAGTATCTAGCCTAGCATGTGCAAATCCATCATTACATGAACCTTAAAATTCAATTTTGGCATCAAGCATTAATATGATGCATTGAGGTGTCATGGATCAAGCACAAACCAGTCAAGACATATCTAAGAATTGGAAGACTTCAAACCTGCAAAATTGATGGGAGTCAATGCATAGTTATGCTAGAGGAGACTTGAGGTACCTTAGCATTCAAGTCATGCTACATAACCATATCTATTGGGTAATAGAGTGATCCTTCATTCATTCACTATTCCTCCAAAAACAAACTTCTCCTCCTATAAATAGATGTCATTTCTGATCATTCAAACCACACCAAAACATCATAACACATGTTTTCTCTCATTTCGCTCTTCACTTCAAAATTTCAAAATCTTAAGAACTGAGAATCGAATTTTCAAATAGAGAGCAATTCAATCCAAACCAAAGATGTAAACACCTCACATACATCATATATGAGTGATCCAAACACTTAAACAACATTTGTAACCTCAAATTCATCAAGATCACATCTCACTCCAAGCCAGTTGCAGTTGGATTCGAGTCAAGCAATCCAGAAGGTTTCAATCCACTCCAAGCACATCAACACGGTCCTTAAGGTCTAGGGAAGCTATCCAGGTGATCATTTCACATCTGTAACACCTACAACTGGGGATTCGAATTCCTCTTGCACAAGTAAGCCTGAACTTCCCAAACTCTATGAAACATGCATCATTTTTTATATTTCAAGTTACCAACATGTTTCTGCACTTATATAGAATGTTTTCCCTCAATCAATTGCTATGTATCAATCGTGTATAGGATTTCATAGTGTTCTTGCAAAAATTAGGGTTCATCTGTTCATCACTTGATAACTCACTCTACACTTAAAAGAAATGAAATTAACTGGTACCATTGAATTCCTTGTTCAAAAACAAACAACTTTCATGTTTACATCGTGCAAAATCATTACATATTAAGGGAGATATAAGAGGTTTTGCAAATCCAATAAAGGTGGCACGCGCGAGGAAGAAGAAGAATATGGCATTGGCGCCATTTTTTGAATTTTTGAATTTTTAAATATTTTTTAATATTTTCATTTATTTTCAAAAATTATTTTCCCCATCCAATTTAATTTATTTTCAAATGATTTTTTGCACAAATATTGTTCACATGTTTAAATAATTTATTCACAAAAAAAAATCAAAAAAATATTTTATATTTGATATATTTTTAATATATATTTAATATATTATTTTTAACTGTTTTAAAAATAAATTTCAAATATTGATTTTTCTTATCAAATTAATTATTTTTAATCTCAATCTTTTTAAACGTGTCATTTAAATACCCTCTTATTTTAATCCACAAAAAATCACAAAAAAAAAATTTATTTGATATATTTTTAATATGTTAATATATTATTTTTAAATTGTTTTTAAATATTTTAAAAATGATTTTTTTTCTTGATTTTTTTTTAAAACCAAAATGATTTTAAATATTCATGTGGATAAAATATCTTTTTCATAAACCTTAATCATTATTTATAACATGATTAATGATTTTATTTGATAAATTATACATATTTTATTTTTCTTTGAAAAATATCTTTAAAATATGAAATTAGGGTTTTGTTCTGATTCAATCTTTCAAACATCATTTCAAAACTCATGGGCCTCTATTAGAGTATAAGACCCAACCATCTTTGTAAATAAACGACTTCATGGGCCTCTGCTATAGTATAAGTCCCATCGCGCTTTCCAAAATCACGGTGCGATCACTGTTATCACAACAATCTTGGGTCTTTGCTAGGAGTGTAAGTCCCATCTTTTGTACATAAATAAACCTTTTTCATGGGCCTCTACTAGGACTGTAAGTCCCATTTTTTATACATAAATAAACCTTTTTCTTGGGCCTCTGCTAGGACTGTAAGTCCCAAACCTTTTTCTTTCAAAACAACCCTCTGTCTTTCAAGACAAGAAAAACATCCTGGGCCTCTAATAGAGTGTAAGACCCAACACCTTTTTGTCAATAAAAAATCTTTTAGTCTCATTCATCCTGGGCTTTGTACATGATACAATAAATCACCTGGGCCTCTAATAGAGTGTAAGGCCCAAAACCTTTTTGTCAATAAAAAATCTTTTAGCCTCATTCACCCAGGGCTTTGTACAGGATACAATAAATCACCTGGGCCTCTATCTAGAGTGTAAGACCCAACACCTTTGCTTCTCTTTTACTTGAGATCAAATCATCTTCAAATTCAAAACTTTCTTCAATTTCTTCAAAAACACTAATCCAATCTTGAAGAAAACATCTGATCAATCGTAATACACTTGGGCTTCTATCCAGAGAATAAGACCCACCACCTTTCTCAATTCAATACCTGTTTATATACTTGTTCATATGTTTGTCTATACACTTGTGCATATCTTGTTAAGTTCCTCTTAGCATTTAAATCATCCTCAGTTTAGACTAGTTTAAACAATAGGATCCTTTCCATCAGTATAATTTAGTTCAAGTCACTAGTTCCCCTGTACAAGGGAATACAGTTATCCTTCTCTTGGGCATCAAACAATGAATCTCCCCAGAAGTTAGCCTCCTCTTGGGCCTTGTTCAATTTGATAAACTTTGAACCTCTTCTTTAACCCCTTTAACCCTGGAACAGTTCAATAAAGAAAGGATTATTTCCCGATGAAACCATTCTTGAACTCTTCCTAGACTTGGAAAATATCAACAGTTAACCTCCTCTTGGGCTTCATACAAGGACCCACAGGCTTCCTAGAAGCATCCCTAGCCTCCTCTTGGGCTTCATACAAGGACCATCAGGCTTCCTAAAAGCATAGGATAGATCCTAGTCATCTTTAAAAATACACCAGTCCCCCAAAAGAATCAAAGCATCTAAGGTATTCAACCTTATCCTTTTAAGTCTCTTCTGATCCTCAACAAAGTTTGGCTTTCATCTATACAATCCCCAGCCAGAACCATGTTACCATCCCCAAAAGAATCAAAGCCTCGTGGCATCTGATAATTCAACTCTTCTCTAATCACCAGCAAGAGTTAGTTTCCCTTTTGATTCCACAAAACAGTTTAGACTTTCTCTTGGATTTAAAATTCCTCAGCAAGACTCAATCTCCACTAAGATTTCCCTCAGCCTTCTCTTAGGATTCATATAATGATTTTTCCAGTCAGCCTGAATCTTGGGCTTTGTACAAGATATATATAATACTCTTCCAATTGAGTCAGTTTTCAACTTTTTCAGCTTCAATCTTGGGCTTTGATCAAAGCACAAAATCCATCATCCCTACAGATGAGACCATGAGTCCTCTCTATAGAAAGATATTTCCTCTATACATCACATTTCAAAACAAACAATTAAATCTTTTTTTCTAGATAATTGATGTAAGTGGTACACTTGTTGATTCAAAATTCAAGCTGGAGTCCCTCCTTTATCATGGCTAAAGTTCTCTTTCATCTAAGTGATGTAAGTGGCAAACCTCTGGATTCTACACATCCAAGTCAATGTCCCTCTCTTAGCATTTAAAGACTTATAAAGGAAGATGGGGCATTGCTGGATTCCACACATCCCAGTTAAAGTAACTTCCTTTATAAATCAATTCTTCAATGTTTGTGATGAATAGGTGAGATATCTTCCTTAAGAAATGATAAATTCTCTCTTAGTCAACACTTTAGCTTCAATCTTGGGCTTTGAACAAGACACAAATACTCTTTTAGCTTCAATCTTGGGCTTTGAACAAGACACAAACACTCTTTTAGCTTCAATATTGGGCTTTGAACAAGACACAAATACTCTTTTAGCTTCAATCTTGGGCTTTGAACAAGACACAAACACTCCTTTAGCTTCAATCTTGGGCTTTGAACAAGACACCAAATATTTTTCCTCCCATAGAATATGAGGAACTACGAACACTCTGATTTCCCTAAATCTCTTCACGGGAATACGTAGGCATAAGATTGCAAAATCTTAGCGAGCGCACTAATAAAATATATTAGGTCCGGTACCTTCCCAAAAATAATAAAAAACCCAAACAACAAAAACATTTCCTCATCCTTCACAAAGGAGAAACTTTCCCTATTCAACAGCAAATGTATTTAAGCAACTAAGCAATACAATAGTAGAAACATATGCAAATAAAGGTTCCTATAGATTACTATAGATACTTTGGGTGTTAACAGCTTCCCTTTGTATAACCAACCCCCGATCCCCTATCTTTTTGCATTGGTTAAGGAAAACATTTGCACGCAGGGTTAGTTTGAGATATCTTCCCCTTTCTTTTAAGCTTCATAGGAAAAATATAGAAATCAGAAAGTAGCACTAAATGCGGTAGTGGTCATGTCACAAAAACCTAGCTACAGAAAAATGGCGACTTCACTAGGGAGTTTTATCTTTTTCTATGAGGGTTAAGCCTAGCATTGCATATTTTTTTTCTGTTTTATTTGCTTTCTCATTTGATATCATTTACTATTTTCCATCGTACTATCTACTTATTTGCCATACTTGTTTAAATTACTATTATCCGGGAATGTGATTAATACACATGTGGTGAGTCAAAAAGTCCTCAGTGGGCTTGAGAGCATAATTTAAGATAGGAGGTGGCAGACTCAAGATGACTTATAGGGAGTGAATCCCGACCAAGCTAACTTGAAAGTCCACCAAATTAGTGGAGGTACCCTTTTGGAATTACTGATTTTAAATGAGCAAGTCCTGAAAACGTTACTTTTTCCACTGGGCACCCGCGAAATTGAGGATTAGTAAACATATAACCTTGGCCATTTTTAGGATGTAGTGCGGTGACTATCGGGAATATTTGATACGCGATACTACACTCGAATGAGATCTATCTTAAGGATATTATAGCTCTCACGAGTCATTCGGTTTGCTGGTAATATTCTTAAGAGGGGTCAATGATTTTGGGAACCTTGTTAGAACCCGTTCTACAGGTGCAAAAAAGAAACCCCTAGTACATACCCTTTGGGATTGGGTATATCCATGGCTCCATGCTCGTGACGATGAACCCTTAAACCCATGTTTTCATATATTTGTGTTTGTTGCATTCATGCATTCATGCATTCATCAAAAACTTTCAAAAAAAATCTTTTCTCAAAAAATTTCAAAAGAACTAAAAAACGAGGTGTTGCAAATATCAGAAACCACATTATGGATTTTGGTAGAAGAAAAACTCATAAGTACAACTTCAGAAGGCCAAAACTTGAAGACCTAAGAAGGTTGGGAAGGTTGATTACTAATCCGGAAGCTTTCAGAGATAAGTATGGAGGACTTTTATCTCTTTTGAAAGTCATCATGGTGGAAGGAGTCTTGTCTACATTGGTTCAGTTCTATGATCCGATGTACCACTGCTTCATATTTCCAGATTATCAACTCACACCAACATTGGAAGAGTACTCTTATTTGATTGATTTACCTATCACTGATCAGGATCCATTCTCTGGACTGGAAGAAATTCTTAAAGACCAAATCATTGCAAGAGTCACCTCTTTAAAAATATCAGATATCAAAACCCACATGACCACCAAAGGAGGAATTCAAGGTCTACCAACTAGGTTTCTGTTGGAAAAAGACCTATACTTTGCCAGCATAGGAAACATAGTTGCTTTTGAGGATAACTTTGTTTTACTCAATTATGGATTATTCCTGTTCCCTAACATTGACAATTTCGTCGACATCAACGCTATCAAGATATTCTTAATTGGGAACCCAGTCCTAACTTTGCTGGACGATGCTTACCACTCAGTGCATTTAAGAAACTTGTACAACAGAGGGATGATTACATAATGTGCACCATTACTCTATAAATGATTTATTTCCCACTTACCCAAATCTGCTGCTTTTTGGGATCTCAAAAGTGGTATGCGATGGTTGTAGAAGATTGTGTCCCTTACTTACTCTGACATAGATTGGTACAATCGGGTCTATGACAGAATAAAGATCATTGACAAATGTGGAAGTTTCCCTAATGTACGCCTCATTGGTACTAAGGGAGGGATCAATTATCACCCAGTTTTAGCTCGTCGTCAACTTGGATACCCGATGAAGGACTTACCTTACAACATTCATCTGGAAGGTCTTTTCTTCAAGGAAGGAGAAAATGACAGAGCACTCAAGTAGGAAATTGTACATGCCTGGCATCATGTTCATAAGAAAGGAAGAGAATCTCTGGGAAAACCAAACTACATCTCCGCATAGCCTTATCTCCAATGGGTATAAACTAGGGCCCTCAAGTTAAAAATGCCTTACCCTCGTCAAGAAGTATTTCCCTTAAAAGAATTTGTCCTCTAATTCATGAGTGACACCGAGAAACTACAGGTTGCTTTTAACAAAACTCAACGTGAAAAGAACTCTTGGAAGAACAAATATTAAATTGTCATCTTGGAGTGCACAAAGCTTCAAGTTACTAAAGGAGAAAGATGCTCTGATTGAAATACTAGAGCAACATGTTGTAGAAAGTCAATAGGAATGGAGGAGTTTACTCTCTCCTTTCACATGGCAAAGGATCATTGACCCAATAACGGTTGAGGAGACTCGATCAAAGAAGAGAAAAGGGGATCAGCAGCCAGCGTCTGGACCTCCGTCAGAGATTCCTTAGGATTCATAGGCCTAGTTTTCCTTCCTGCACTTTGTAAAATAATGTATTTTCCCTGTAAAATATTGTAATCCTTTGAATTAAATAAAAGGTTTCCACCGCTGTATGATATTTGCAATACAATTGTTAAAATTTCTTTTGAAAACAAAAAAAGATCATTCTAATTCTTTGCATATCATTCATCAATCTTGCATTACACATCTTTGTCACAAATTCTCACACATGTGTCGCACTTTAGAATCAAACTGTCTCATTCGTACAATACTCGGGCCAATCAGCAAAAGAAAATGGACGATCTTGAGGAGGAAAATAGAGAGCTAAGAGAGGAAGTCAACACTCTAAAGGAAAGTCTGGAAAGACTCAACAGCATGATTGAATCCCTGGCAACAACTCAAGATCAACCACCTTAAAATACTGTAATCTCAGAAATTGTTATACACTAGAGTTTGAGATACCTGTCAATGTTCCGCATTACAACATGCCTAAAGGTTTTCCCTAGGGCATGCCTTTCAATTTCATACTTGAGGGATATATACCACCGGTCACTGAAGACCTAGGGGCCACAACCAGAACCTCCAAACCTGAAGGTTACAAACTTCAGGTGAATGAAGATGCAAGAGCTATGACAGAGACTCCTGTACCTGAAGGTTACAAACTTCAGGTAACCGAAGCGCCAAGAGTTACTGCAGTAATGTCTATACCACAACCTGTGATACATATTATCCCAGAGGAACAGATCCTTCATGCCACCCATGTCAAAGATGAAGAAGTTTACGAAAGAATGAATGAATTCCAAGAATAGTTCTTAGAAATGTAGAAAGAATTGCATGCCATTCGCGGACAGGACTTATTTGGCAAAGATGCCGCTGACCTCTGTTTGGTCCGAAACGCCAAAATACAGCACAAATTTAAGGTGCCCGACTTTGAAAAATACAAAGGCAACTCTTTCCCTCAAAGTCACTTGGTAATGTACGCTCGGAAGATGTCTACCCAGACAGAAAACCAACAACTGCCATCCATTACTTTCAAGACAGTTTAACCGTTGTTGCGCTCAAATGGTACATGTGATTAAACCGTACCAAGATCAGTACTTTTAGAGATCTTGGGGCAGCTTTAGTTCAGCTGTACAAGTACAATTTGGATATGGCACCTGACAAAGATCAACTCAGAGCTATGTCCCAAAAAGGTAAAGAAACCTTTAAGGAGTACGCTCAAAGATGGCATGAAATCGCCGTCCAGATTTGTCCTCCTCTTGAGGAGAAAGAAATGATGAAAATCTTCTTGAAAACATTAAGCTCATTTTATTATGATCGGATAGTCGCCAGTGCACCCAGTGCTTTTACCGAGATGGTAAACATGGGGGGTACGCCTTGAAGAAGAAGTCCGAGAAGGTTGATTGGTTAAGGACTCAGAACCATCCAGTAGTAGCAAAAGATACGGGAGTGCTTTCCAAAAGAAGAAAGAACGGGATATCAGTAATATCTCGCAGAGTAAATAAAGGCGAAGGTATCAACCTCGACAAGTAGCGACAGTATCTCCTATTGTCAGTCCCGCACTGATCCTGGCATATCAACTACAGGTTACTCAGAGACAGCCAGATCAATAACCACATTATCAGCAAAGGCAGCAACAGCCTCTCCAGCAGGCTCACCCGCAATACAATAACAACAATCATTTCAACGATCGCCAGGGTTTGACCCCATACCAATGTTGTATGCAGAATTATTCCCACTTTTGCTAGCCAAGGGGCACGTTCAAATTAGAACTCCTCTCACAGTGCCGGATAATCCCCCTTATTAGTTCAAAACTGATAAATCTTGCCCTTATCATCAAGGAGGATCGGGCATAACATTGAGAACTGCATCAGCATCAAATATGACGTACAAAGGCTCGTTAAAAATGGAGTTTTATCTTTCAAAGATACGAACCCAAATGTTCAAACGAACCCGCTGCCACAACATGAAAAAGCTTCAGTAAACTTGGTAGATGAAGGATCTGGCGGCAGTTATCAAATTCATGATGTACGCCTACTAGGAACAAATCTGGTAAGAATGCATTGCAGGTAAAGCATGTATGGCCATGTGCCATCTCATAACTATCATCAATGCGGCATTTTTTCCAAGAACATTCAAGGTTGCATCATTGTACAAGCAACTTTTCAAGAGCAGATGGATCTAGGCTGGATCCAAGATCACAGAGTTCGTGGAATGAATATGGCCTATCAACATCCAAACATTGTTCAAAATCATGACATTCGCGCAATGAATGTCAATCTAGTGGCAATGCACTCAAGACAAAGTCAGTAATATAACTTGCCGCTACACGATTACAACGCTTGCCCAATTTGTTTAAAAGACAATCAAGGATGTTCTTTTGTACAAGAAGCACTTCAGCATCAAATGGATCTTGGATGGATCCAAGACTACCATGGAAGGAATAATCACCAAGTCAATATGGTTCAGATTTTCGACATTCGTTTAATGAATACCAGCTTGGTAGAATTGCATGCCAAACAAGTCAGACTCGGTTATCAGTCAGCCCATAATTATCATGACTGCAAAGATTGCTCCGAAAATGATCAAGGTTGCGCACTTGTACAAAGAACTCTTCAACATCTATTGTACCATTGGTGGCTCCCAGTCTACCAGGATGAAAACACACATCAAGTTAGCATATCCAATGGAGATTCGGGAAGACACAAAAGCTGTGACATCCGCTTGCTAGAAACGGACTTGGTAAAAATGCATTGCATACAAAGTGGATACGGCCGGGTGCCACCTCACAATTATGAACACTGTCGAATATGTTTAGAAAATAGCCAAGGGTGCTACATCGTGCGAACATCTCTCCAGAATCAAGTGGACCAAGGGGAAACCCAACTATGCCTAGATTCTCAGTCCATCAATATGGTGCAAGGTTGGCTAGGGCAACACGCAGTTTATGACATTAAAAACATTGAAACATCATTGGTCAAATTTTACAAATACCTGTGCGGACTTGATTATTTTGGTCCAAATCACCATGATCATTCGGCTTGTAGAAAATTTTGCAAAAGTCGACATGGTTGCCTCCTTGTCCAGAATGAGATTCAAGAGTTGTTAGACAAAAGAACCATCACAGTTTTCAATAAAAGAGAGCCTGTGAATTATGGAATTAACGAGGATGTTTTTTCCATAATCCCTCTGCTCAACGATCCAAAACACTCGGGAACCCCTTTTGATAGCGGAAAAATTTCCAACAGTCCCAAACTAGAACCAACTGAGGTTATTTTTTATAGTCGAAAGACCCAAATAACCCCTTTGGTGATCTACCTGCCAGGCCCGGTGCCATACGAGTCAGAAAAAGTTATTCCGTACAAGTACGGTGCAACCATAATAGAGGATGGAAAAGAAATTCCACTGCCATTCATTGTCATCATTGTTGATATCAGTCGTGTCACCTGAAGCGGTCGAATCTTCAACAGAGGAGTTGGAGAACCTGCAAAAGAAAAGTAACCTCAAGTTGAAATTCCTAACCAACAAATTGGTCAATCCAGTAGTGCAGAGCCTGTAAAAATAACGATGAAATGTTAAAACTCATCCAAAGAAGTGAGTACAACATTGTGGATCAACTATTACAAGCTCTTTCTCATATATTCGTATTATCTCTCCTGCTCAATTCAGAAGCTCACAGAGAAGCTCTACAGAAAGTCTTGGAACAGGCCTTTGTAGAACAAGATGTGATAGTGGGTCAGTTTGACAGTATTATTTCCAACATCATTTCCTGCAACAATTTGGGTTTCAGTGATGAAGAACTTCCAGAGGAAGGCAAGAATCATAACATGGCACTCAATATCACAGTCAATTGCCAAGATGATGCTTTAGCCAGCGTACTGGTAGACACAGGTTCATCCTTAAACGTCATGCCAAGGTCAAATTTTGTCGACAATCTTTTCAAGGTACTCCTATGAGATGCATTGAGATCACAGTTAAAGCTTTTGACGGATCCAGGAAGACAGTTATCGGCAAAGTCGACCTTCCCATAACCATTGGTCCCCACACTTTCAAAGTCATGGACATTCGAGCAGCATACAGTTGTTTATTGGGACAACCTTAGATGAGGAGATCCTATTGAAAATGAAAATACTGTTGAAGATACAATAGAAGAATCCTTTTATGATAACGCTGCATGGGAAGAAGACTCTAGTGATCCAACTCCGCCAGAAATCAATGTCATTACTGAAGACAGTCCTAGAAGAAAAATACCGGACTTTGTGATCTACAGAGGAGTTCGTCGCAATTGGGTCGCGGTCGATGTCCCGAATATCGTTCATAAATCAAAGTAATTGCCTCGTCTTTGTTTTGACCTTTCACTTTGCCCGGGTGAAAATGATGTTTTATAGGGCTTGCTTTTCTATAAATGTCCCTCTTCGCTTCGCCCAGAGCGAAAGAAGTTTGGTTTATAGGGTTTGTGTTTCAAGAATCGACAAATCATAAATAAAGAATGTCATTATGAATTCCTGCATTTATTTCTATTTCCACTTTTTGCTTTTCCATTAAATGGTAATCCTAAAAAAACAACTTAAACTAAAATAAAAATGAGCATTTTTCAAAATACACTGCACGCACTTTTGCATTCTCTATGTCTTTTCAGAAAAGAATCATCACGTTATGCAGATTATTTGTTTTAAACCCCACTGAAACATACGATCCAATGCCTTCTCCCAACTTTGAGTTCCTAGTATTTGAAGCCAAAGAAGAAGGAGACGAAGAAATTCCAGATGAGATCTCTCGATTACTAAAAAATGAGGAGAAATCTATTCAAACTTACAAAGAATCGTTGGAAACAGTCAATTTGGGTTTAGAAGAAGAGAGAAAAGAAGTTAAAATCAGAGCACTACTCCATCCAACTGTCAAAGGAGGCTTGATAGAGCTGCTCAAAGAATTTTCAGATGTGTTTGCTTGGTCCTACCAAGACATGACAGGGTTGGATACCAACATCGTGGAACATCACTTACCACTGAAACCAGAATGTCCTCCGTTCAAACAAAAATTGAGACGGACTCACCCTGTTATGGCCATCAAAATTAAGGAAGAAGTGCAGAAACAGATCCACGCATGTTTCCTTGCCACCTCAGAATATTCTCAATGGCTAGCCAACATAGTGCCAGTTCCCAAGAAGGATGGAAAAGTCAGAATGTGTGTAGATTATAGGGATTTAAACAAAGCAAGGTCCAAAGGATGATTTCCCCTACCATACATTGACATGCTAGTTGACAGCACAACAAAATTCAAAGTATTCTCCTTCATGGATAGATTCTCAGGCAATAATCAAATCAGAATGGCGCCCGGAGACATGGAGAAAACTTCATTCACTACTACAAAAAACCCATTTAACAACAGTTGGAAATGACATATAATGACAGGGGCGAAGGCGTTGTTATGTAGAGTGTTGTTGTATATGAGGTACGTACAATGACGGTCCTGGGAAACGTTGTTGTATTCCAGTATGCGCGCACCATTTCACGATGGTTAGTTTAGTCAACCGTTGTGATATACTAAACTGTGATCTGGTTCGATTCTCAGCAACAACATTTTTTATTTATATTAGCGTTTGACATACAACTACAGATAGGTTTATAACCGCTGCCAAAAACAGACTATTTTAAATATAAAATTTATCTGCGTATCAAATTATTCCCATAATTTATCCTGTCAAAACAGCTTCTGTTTACATGCAAACACAATATGTGCATCAAACACAATTCTTCCTATATTTTATCCTTATAAATGAATCAGAGAATTTACATCAAAAGAAATTTACATCAAAAGCTAAATGAATCAGAGAATTAAACTGCTAACATTGTTTAAATCAAAAGCCAATATTATTGATTTCATTATGTGCATCAAAAGCCAAAACTATTGTTCACATTATGTGCATCAAAAGCAAAAAATATGTGCATCAAAAAATGTTGCTGATATATCATACATCAGGAGCAGAACCCTTAAGCTCATTGTGGATATACGCCCAACGTTTACGAAGATCCACAAAGTCCTCAAGGGGGAATGGGGTTTCGTCGTTAAACATCTACATAAGAGCAAAAAATTGAAGAATATCATGCATGATAATAATTCAATAGTCAACTTATATATTAATATATGTAAACACTTTATGGCATATATTACCGTATCCCATGAATCAACAGTGCCGGCAAGGACGATGTTTAACATGTGTTTCATGATAAAATACCCACACTCGTAACTCCCGCGTTGTTTCCTTGTCTACAAATTACATGAATATAAAAACATGAATACAACCACACATGCATGAATGTAAATGAAATAAACAGGTAATCAGGCCACTTACTTTAGGAGCAAGGTATGTGGGCTTTTTTCTAACATTCCTCAATATATTAACTTGCTCCACAATACTGCACATTGAAAATTGAATTAAACATATTACATGATAAACTAATTACAATTAATGCCAAAGAAAATGATATTAAACAAAGACACTTACGTTAATACAAGATCTTTCATTGGTTTGTGGAGTGGATCGTGCAAGGAACACAGTAATGTCACCGTATTTGTCTTAAACGATATTACGATCAATTGCCAATGAACACGAGAATATATATATATATATATATATATATATATATATATATTATTAGTTGTTACTAAAACAAAACTAAATATAGAATATAGAAATAAATTACAACAATACTAACCTACATAGGAATGGTGCAAGGTAACATTCTTTTCCTCCGTCATTTAGCCGGCTTTTCAAGTAGTTTTCTCTGATATTTTTTTCATTATACGCCCAAGCAATAAAACTTGGGTCCAAGATTCCATAGGTACTTGATTTATTCAATTCTATACAAACACGGTGAATGTACCTAAATGGTCAAAGAAAATGAATAAATTAAGGGAGAAAATACAAAAAATTATAATGTTCTATAATGACATGTATATTCGAATATATACTTACATGCACCAAACTTGCAAAATACAAAGATGATCAATGCAACTCATAGAGACCGACTCTCGACTCTATGCAGATGCATGCGGTACCGACTCATCACCCGAGCTCAATTGAAGAACTCAATGGAAATATCCTCCCTGTCGGGCCTACGATATTTCCCCATCGCTCATACCATCATGGAATCCGATGTTTCTGGATTGTTCACGTAGACACAATCCGATTGCTCAAACCCCACAAGGGCACACAATCATTCTGAAGATTCCCACGGAATCAAGTGTAACTCATCGCAACGATTACACCCATTGACTACGCAATGTTCAGAGGATCCTCAATGATCATTTGTGTAATCAATCACTCACACCCAACAGGGACGTGATATTACACCCGATTCTCCACGGAATCGCGACACATGAATGCATGTCATGATGTTTCTCATACAAAATGACCACATACACTCATGCAATGCACACATATTTCACAATATAGTCATGCATATACCATTAAATACACACATTGCAATTTCTTGCCTTTCGGCCATAATTCATCACCACAACATGTCATCACATGCATTCACATCATATAACGTCATACAAGTCATACGATATCCATATCAAAAGCACATTGCATGAACACCTCAATTACGCATGCTTACAACGACAAAAGTCGACAAAACAACACCATTCAAATATCATACATCCATCACCAATGCGTATCAATCATGCACAACATTTCATCACATATATTCACATCATATAGCGGCACACAAGCCATACGATACATATTAAAAGCATATAGCACGGTAAAACACCGACCGCACGCGTTTACCGCGATAAAAACCCGACAATCCAACACTTTTCTAAAACCACGACCTAAATAAATCATCTACTGCCCTCCAACCCAATTTTATAAGAAAGAATATTTCATAAGCTTTCTAACGCTTCGAACGGGGACCAAAACGGACTTACGGTTCAAAAGTTATGGCCAAAATACGAAAATACTGTTTTTGCTGTCCCAGGCAAATTCGCCTGGCGAATACCTGGCGAAACGGACTCGCCAGCAACTCGCCTGGCGAATCTGGACGAACCAGAATTTCTCAAAAACGCATTTGGGATCCGAAAATGACCCAAATCTTCAACCCACATGATAGTATAACACCCAATGACCCAAAAATACATGTTAGAACACGCTTAGGCATGTATTTCATCAATTCATCCGTGAAAACATCGATTTTTACGAATTACTCACAATTTCACCCAAATAGAAAAACCTATTTTTTCACCCAAACATTTAAACAAAACATACATATACATATACAAGCATGATATAATTGAAACTTCTCGCCCTTACCCGATTAATCGAAGTCCAAGCATTGATTTTGATGATTTTCCTCTTTTCCTCTTTTTCCCCTCTTCTCTCTTCTTTCTTATCCTTCTTTCTCTTTTTCTCTTCTTTACTATTTTTCTCTCTTTTCTTTCTTTTATGAAAATATCTACCCCCCCCCCCCCCCCAAAAAAGACCAAAATACCCCTCAGCTCAAATATCTCTCAAACGCTCTCAAAATGCGATAAAACATAAACAATGATGAAAAATAACATTTTGTCAAATAGAAGTCAAGAATAAAATAATATAAAACCAAAACCAATTAAATCTACTCTATTAAATAAATCTAACAAAACTGGGGCGTTACACCAAGCAAATTCGGTCGTTCTCCCCAGGGAAATGGACCTTTTAGTCTCCCTCGTCCCCCACCGTCGTGAAGGCATCTCGAGTGTAAGAAGAAAAAAGGGAGGCATGATCCAGAGGCTAAGCAAAGACCCACTTGTCTGCATTACTACTTAGAGTGGACGTTTCAGCGGCAGTCCTGGGAGCAGATGTATCATCTATGTCGCTGTCTTCCAAGGAGCTCTCCTCGGATAGGTCTCTCATAACTTCATCCTCAGCTTCACGAGACATCTCCTTTACCTGAAAAGCAGAGGACAAAAGTGAATTCGATGACAAAGTCTGATGCGCTCCGATGGCACTAACGTGTCCGTCGAATAAAAACTGCAAGTATACAGCTGTTCGCGTAGTTTTAAATAATGTTGTCGAACCCACAGGGAAGGGATAATCAAACTAATGCAATCTATAGTTGCAGTGTAAAGCTAAGGCAAAGGATTAACATGTTTTAAATGGAAAGAAAGAAATTACTAATTCTATAGGTTTTAAGAAGTAACAATAAAAACGAGTCTGGAATATGGATTCCGCGTACCTAAGGGACTTGTAGAAGTGGGGTGCTAATTACGACTGAACTTCGTTCCGTAGAAAGTACTAACTTAAAGACTATGTCTCACACTCTCGCGCTATCGACAATAATCACACCTTTCAGCCGCAGGATTTTGCTCTCGCTCGCCCGTTTTAATTGAAAAGTGTATTTTGAAAGCTAATGAAATTCTAAACGATGCCTAAAGCGCTCTCGCTGTTTTTAGGATATATGCCTATTTTCTACTATCAGCTCATCCCTCACACTCTCGCGCTATCGGTCTGAACTTAGTATATTTCTCACTCTTGTGTTGGAATAATATGGCATGAAAATTAGAAACAAAGACCAAAACTAACACACATTCAAATAATTTCGCACCTAAGTTTTCTACGGAGTCACGTCGATAACGACGGTCCTCATACGTCGAACTCAAATAAATTTAACAAGACATGGTATTTTTTATTGCAAACATATTAACAGTAATTGAAACTAAAAGTAACATTACATACAAAATAAAGGAAATTCAAATGCAAAGTAAAAACGGGAAATAACCTGTAAAGTAAAAATGTGAAATTGTATTGCAAGTAATGCCGGCAGGCTTGTTTGGAATCCAAAATACAGCAACAGAAATAAAATTTCAATGAAATTGCAACAATTCCTTGATGTGAGCTATTGCCGCTTTGAAAGTAAATATATGCCTAGAAATCTAATGGAATTTCGACAAAGCTTATGCGTGTAAAATCGGGTATCTGGAACATGACCAGAGGGTCCTATATATAGAGAAAATTCAGATGAAAACTTCCCAGGTCGTGCTCCTTGAGTGGAGGGAAAAGTGGGCTGAAATAACTGCCCAAGACAGTTGCAGAATTTGAATTCTACAACTGCGTTGCTATGGCGAGCGCCACCAGGCCATGGCGAACGCCATGGTCTTGATTCACTTAAATATGTGGCATGCTGATGTATGGCGAACGCCATATCAGCAAAACAGCAGATTTTCTTCTTTCTTGCTGGATTTTCCTCTTCTTTCACTCTTTTCTGGCTTTTCACCCGATTCCGCAACAGATGAAGCTGTCAACTGCAAAACACACAAAACATAGTAAAATGCAAATAAAACTCATAATAAAAGGGTAGGATCATATGCACAATGAGCCTAAAAATACGATACGATTTCTCGTTATCAAACTTCCCCACACTAAGACTTTTTCTTGTCCTCAAGCAAACTCCCAACACATATAAAAATAGTAAGTGCAATATCCGAAACAAAAGCATGGCACGACTTTTAAAAAGGTACACAACTATTAGGCCAATGCTAAAAGATAGGTAATAGACTTTGACAACGAGGATACCATAATGTCACATATCTGCACTTGCAGACAAAGACTCCCCCCTTTGCGATGCTAATCCAAATTATACTATTATAACTCGACCTACATTCCTTGTTTCTTTTTCCCTCTTTTTCATTCTCGCGCGATCACATAAACCCGTTATCCCCACACTCGCATGGTAAGTGAACCTGTTAGTGTTTATGATCTCGATATTCAACTTTTTGCCCTTTTTCTTCTTTTCTTTTTCTTTTCTTTTCAAATTTCAAAAATCCGATCCGTTGGGCCAAATGGCTGGGTGAGGGCCACCTAACTTAGAGGGAAACGAATCCTTTCATTTGCTTTTCTACAAAACAACTTAATTCAAATTATTATTATTATTCGAGATCACCACATATTTGCATCGATTCATTACTTAGCGCGTGTTTTGGGATCGTGCTGACCGCTAATATAAACTACTCAAGAGACTACTACATAAACTCGAAAATCAAGGTCTCGACATAATGGTTATTTAGATCGGGGCCACATACTTAGGGAGTCTAGGGTGCTAAAACGGTACCGACGATATCAAGACTTTCCCAAGTCTAATTAACATAGCCTAAAAGTGAAAAGTGTCATGCTATTGAATCGGATGAAAAAGATAAACTAACTAGAAAGACATAAAAGACTCAATAGAAAAAGATAACATGCAATAGGACTCAATAGACGCATATAAGACTCGACACAAATAAACTAACTAGAAAGACATAAAAGTAACATGAAAATAACGGAAGACTAAAAACAAAGCAATAAAGCTCCTCCCCCACACTTGAACTAAACATTGTCCTCAATGTTTTAGTACAAGGTGAAAAATGAGTGAAAAAACTTGGTGAAATCAATGGTGGTGGCCTCGGCCACGATGACGTCCAAATCCTCTGCCAAGGGCAGCGTTAGGAACATGTTGCACTAGCTCTCTCAAAGAAGTAACCTCCATCCTCATGACCTTCATCTGCTCAGTTAGATCTGCCACATCATGCTCTATCCGATCGGCAAATTCAATCTACTGCTGGTTGGCACGATCCACAACAACTTTGAGGTCCTCATGTTGACGCTGCAAACTCTGGAGTAGTAAATCACGCTCCGCCTCCCTGTCATTCTGAAACCGTAGTTCGGACAAAATGTCATCTAGACTACTCCGGATGGCGACGTAATCATACTCCTCCCGAGGCTGGTATGTACCTGAAAATTGGTCAAAAAAGGTGGGTGAAGGGCGTGCTCGGTGACTAGGCCCTGGGATGTCAGCATTGACATGGGGGCCAGTCTGTAGTGCAAATCCCATTATCGCAGCATAGGCCCTGTTAACAGTTTCCTCCTCTAGGTATGGGGTCTCAGTGTCAAATAACCAATTAGTGTTAATGCACACATTAATGCATGTCGTACAAGGCAAAGAAATACTACGCACCTCTCTGTTCCTAATCATCGGCCTATACTTACCGCTCGGCAAATTCTTGATAAGGCGCATGTTGCGGCAATAATCTAAGTCAGCAAAAGGAACTACCAACTGCTCAATGGTAGCCAACTCATCATGCAGGCCTAGAGCATAAGTTATGGAGGTAATCACTCCTCTGACACATATGTGACCACCGGACCTACCGGCGGCATATCCAAGGTGAGCTAACAAGAAAGGGGTAGGATTAACCTTAATCTGGGATAAGGCACAGTGGATGAAAAATAAATCCTTGGAATTTACATTCCCTGTGTTCTCCCTACCAAAGATAGTGCTTGCTAAAATGCGGTGAAAGTATCTAATGGCGGGGTTGTGAATCAATGTGGCTTTTAGACCTTCCCACGAAGTAGTGGTCTTACCAGTAATTTGGTGCCAAAAGCCTAAAGCATTGGCTTCCCACTCACTTTCAAGTGGTGCCTGACAAGTGTAATCCTCTCCGCTCGGAAATTGAAATATCTCACATATCCTCTCTTGTGTTAGTGAATAGTCTCTATTAAACATCCTAAACTTTACAGTGCCAGAGGTACGGGACAGATCATGCAAATATTGAAAGGAACTTAAAAATTCATAAGTTAGTCTAATGTAAGTGGGGGAGTTAAGAGAGCAAAAATAGGACAAACCGAGATTGGTCAGCATCCAGTTTATGCTATCAAACAACCCTAATGCACGAACAGTGTCGATATGAGCGTACCGCGTGGCTTCAACAGGCCTATTACAAAGTTGGTGGAAAACAACCCGTTGACGCTCACCAAGGATTCCTTCGGTGAATTCGATTACCTTGTAATCGATTTCACGAGAAACTCTAGGAGGCATTCTAGAAATTTCTGAAAAAAGGTTAAGAGAGGTTGGAAGATGAAAAACAGTGAGCAAGAGGAAAGTTTGAGAGTGGTAGTGATGATGATATAGAATGAGATTTTGAGGTTTATATAGAGAAAGAAAAGGTATATGGATTGTTGGGGGTTAGGATAATGGATAATGGGAGTTATTTTGAGTCGTTATAGAGAAGTATGGGAATTTGAAAGGAGTTTAGGTTGGAAACCGTGCAAAATTAGTAACAGAATACGCGCAGAAAATCTGCTCGTTCCGTCTCCATGGTGAACGCCATTAAGCACATGGCGAACGGCATGTGTTTAAACGTTGGAATTTTTAAAATGCGAACCGATGGCGAACGCCATTGAGCAAAATGCGTAATTTCATTTTTTTTACAGTTCAGAACCATAATTTTTTGTTTTTAATATATTAAACAAGTATAATACAAAGAGCTAATTGCAGAAATTAAATTTTGAGATTAAAAATTGCATAAACGTAAAAATAAGCATAAAATACTATGAACAAAGATAAATGACATAAATTAAATCACATTAATCAAAAGCAAAAACAACATGTCTTCGCCGATAAATCGACGATACAGCAAAGTAAGAACTACAACAGAATGAAATACAATAATAACCAAAACAAACTAAAACATAAAAACAACGAAACTCTGTCGGTGCATGTCATAAATCATCTACTAAAGCTCCTACTTAATGAATGGACTTGCTAAAATAAATGGTCGAACTGCTCATTGGCAACATCCATAAAACCAATGAGATCTCCTCGGATTGAAGTAATCTCATTCCTAAGAGTGTCTACTTTACATTGTAGAGCAGCAATGGTAGGAACATAATCTACACGAGCTCCAAAGACATGAGAAGTGGCATCAGGTACTTCATATGGTTGAGGGCCATAAGGTGGTATAGGTAATTCAATATGCTCCTCTAGGCCATACAGCCAGTTGTTCCTATTATGCATGTTTGTCCTCTCGTGGTTAAGCAAGGTAAAGTTGTGGACCACTCTGTTATCAATTAAGAACTCAAATTCGACTGGTCCTAAATTAGCCAAAATACCACGGTTGAAACAAAAATTCAAGTGCATGGGACGGATGCCTCCATAGGCACGAATACGGTTAAGTTGGTAACGTAAACATATGGCTTCAGCAATCATGGTGACTAATCCTCCAGTGAGAATAGCACCATGGATCTCATGTCCAATACGGTTTAAATTTGCCAACATAAAGGAAACGACATTCACAGGCCTTCCCTGTGAAGCACAATACATAATAAACAGCTCGTCCTTGGAAACATAAGTGTCATTTTCCTCCTTACAAAACAAAGTGTGTGCCAGAATCTTATGGAAATACCTTAGGGCCGGATTGTGGATGTTTTCTGAGAATATAGTGTGAGGTTCAGGGTGGTAATTACCGGTAATGGTTCCCCAAAAATAATTAAGGTCAAGGTCGGTAAAGATTACACTATCAATGAATTGTACCGTGAAGGTGTCAAAAATAAAAAAATAATAATAATAGTAATACTCATAATAGTAATAATAATAGTAATGGAAAACAAACACAAAAACAGACAATAAAGATAAAAAAGATAATAAAAATAAAAGTTAAAGTCTAAAAGTCATGGGTTACCTCCCACGCATCGCTTGTTTAATGTCTGTAGCTCGACATCAAGGTCGAACTAGTCCTTCAAAAGAGTGGGAAACTCCTCTAACTTATAGCTTACGCATAAATCCTTGTTTTCAATGTTATGGTAGTGCTTAAGTCTCTGCCCATTCACAATAAACGTCTCATCAGAATTTTCTTTAATTTCTATGGCTCCGCTTTTGAGAACTCTTATAACTTCGAAGGGGCCAAACCATCTGGAACTAATTTTTCCAGGGAATGGCTTAAGTCGAGAGTTAAAAAGGAGAACTATGTCACCCTTGTTGAATTCTCGCCTAGCTATTCGTTTATCATGCCACTGTTTGGTTTTTTCCTTATAAATCCGTGCATTTTCGTATGCGTCTAGTCTAAGTTCCTCTAGTTCATGGATATCCATAATTCTTTTCTCTCCTGCCGCTGTGTAATTCATATTCAGGGTCTTAATGGTCCAATAAGCTTTATGCTCAAGTTCGGCAAGCAGATGACATGATTTTCCATAAACTAGTTTGAATAGGGTGGTTCCTATCGGAGTTTTATAAGCTGTTCTATAAGCCCACAGAGCTTCATGAAGTTTCGCAGACCAATCCTTCCTAGAGGTCGCAAGTGTTTTTTCTAATATCAGTTTGATCTCTCTATTGGAAACCTCAACTTGTCCACTCGTTTGAGGGTGATATGGTTTTGATACTCGATGTCGCACTCCATATTTAATCAATAGTTTCCCAAAGATATTCGAGATAAAATGGGATCCACTGTCGCTAATGACAACTCTCGGCACACCGAATCTAGGAAATATTACATTCTTGAAGAGTCTTATGACTACTCGTGCATCGTTGGTAGGAGAATTTATTGCTTCAATCTACTTCGACACACAATCAACTACGATGAGTATGTATTTGTTGTCAAAAGATGACGGAAAATGGCCCATGAAATATATCCCCCAACCATCAAAGACTTCTACTTCTATAATACCCCTCAGTGGCATCTCATCGCGTCTAAAAATGTTACCAGTGCGCTGGCATCGGTCGCAATTTGAAACCGCGATGTGGACGTCCTTCCAAAGGTTAGGCCAGAATAGGCCGGATTGTAAGATCTTTGCGTAGGTCTTTGAAATGCTTGCATGCCCTCCATAGGATGCAGAGTGGCAGTGAGATATGATATCTTTTACTTCAGATTCAGGGACACATCGACAAAAAATTCCGTCGGCGCCTCGCTTGGAAAGCAGGGGCTCATTCCAATAATAGTGTTTAAGATCATGGAAGAATTTCTTCTTTAGTTGGTAGGATAAATCTGACGGAAGTACCCCAACTGCTAGGTAGTTGACAAAGTCAGCATACCACGGCAGTGTGGTCTTTGAGCATATTAATTCCACAACTTCATTTATTTCTGCATCATGATAAATTAAAGAGCATTCACTCGTTTCGCTTTCGCTTTCTAACTGGGCTACAAGTCTATCGTAGGGAAAATCATCATTGATGGGGACTCGCTCAGGTTTTTTATCTTTGATTCTAGAAAGATGATCCGCTACTACATTTTTGGTTCCTTTCTTATCTTTGATTTCCATATCAAACTCTTGCAAAAGCAGGATCCATCTTAAAAGTCTCGGTTTAGCATTCTTCTTATTCAACAGGTACCTAATTGCGGCATGATCGGTATAGACAATTATTTTTGTTCCCACTAAGTAAGAACAGATTTTATCTAAAGCGAACACAACAGCCATGAGTTCTTTTTCTGTGGTGGCGTAGTTCATCTGCGCACTGTCCAAGGTTCTACTTGCATAATCTATAGCATGAAGCTTTTTTTCTTTTCTTTGTCCTAAGACAGCACCAACACCATAATCACTAGCGTCGCACATTATTTCGAATGGTTTACTCCAATCGGGCGGTTGCATAATAGGTGCGGTTATAAGAGCGTTTTTTAGATGTTCGAACGCTTTTAAGCAGTTCTCATCAAATATAAATTTAGCGTCTTTCATTAATAAGCCCGTTAGTGGTTTGGTTATTTTAGAGAAATCTTTAATGAATTACCAGTAGAAACCGACGTGTCCTAGAAAACTTCGAATTTCTCTAACAGTTTCTGGAGGTTGAAGGTTTTCTATAATTTCATTTTTGCTTTATCAACTTCAATTCCTCAGTTGGACACTACATGTCCAAGCACAATTCCCTCTCGGACCATGAAATAACATTTTTCCCAATTCAGCACTAGATTGACTTTAACGCAACGTTCGAGTACCATTTCTAGGTTCGACAGACATCCTTCAAAACTTTCCCCACATACAAAGAAGTCATCCATAAATACTTTTAGAAGTGTTCGCGGGCCGGTTTGGTTCAGTTTTGAGTGAATCTGATACCCAAACCGATCAAAAATATAAGGATTGGTTTGGATTGGATTTTCACATTTTTTCTATAAAATCCAAACCAAACCAAACCGAGAAATAACGGGTTGGTTTAGTTGGATTGATCGGATACATTAGAAACAAATATGCGAAAATATTTTTAAAATTTTCTAATTTACATCAACTAATTTTCTATAATAATATAGTTTTTTATGTATTTTCATATTTTCATATGGATTGTGAATGTCACAAATATGTTTCATTTTTCTTCCTTCTTAAAGTTGAATATCTTATATTATTTTTCCATTATAATGATATAAATTATATGAATTAATATGGTTGGTTCGGGTAGACGGGCTTGCGGGTAGAATTTTCAAAATTCGTTTCCCGAACCAATTAACATCGGGTTTCATTGGTTTGGTTCGGTTAATGCTCGAACTAAAAAAATATCTGACCCAAACACCACGGTTTGGTTTGGATTCCGGTTTGGTTCGGATTTTCCCGAACCAATGAACACCCCTTAATACTTCCATTATATTGTCTATAAAGTCGGCAAATATTGCCATCATACATCTCTGAAAGGTTGCGGGTGCATTACACAGTCCGAACGGCATTTGTCTATAAGCAAATATACCATAAGGGCAGGTGAACATAGTCTTTTCTTGATCGTCAGGATCGATAAGAATTTGGAAGAATCCTGAGTATCCGTCTAAATAGCAGAAGTGAGAATGTTTAGCCAATCGCTCAAGCATTAGATCTATAAAGGGTAAGGGAAAATGATCCTTGCAAGTGGCTTTGTTTAGTTTTCTATAGTCTATGCACATCCTCCATCCAGTTTGAGTTTGTTTTGCAATGGATTCTCCTTTTTCATTACTAACAACCGTAACACCTCCCTTTTTTGGCACGACATGCACAGGACTGACCCAGTTGCTATCAGATATCAGGTATATGATTCCTTCTTCTAGTAGCTTTTGTACCTCCTTTTTTACTACATTGCTCAAGATAGGATTTATCCTTCTCTGATGCTCTCTAGAGGTCTTACAATCTTCTTCAAGCATAATGCGATGCATGCATATAGAAGGACTTATTCCTTTTAGGTCTGAAATGTTATACCCCAGTGCTTTTGGATACTTTCTTAGAACATGTAGAAGTTTTTCGGTCTTTATCTGTCCCAAGTCGATGATAACGATCACTAGATGTTCCAGTTCGGTGTCTAGGAACTCATACCTTAGGTTTTTGGGTAGTGTCTTAAGTTCTACAGAAGGTTTCTTCGGGCATGGTATTGGATCGGGTGTTAGTGTTAGACATTCCCTCAGACTGTCATCTACGTATGGCTCGCACCAATTATCGTCTTCAAGAATAGGAGGTGCTGGAATCTTTAATATTTATGTATACTTAGATGGTTCCATCTCTATTTCTTTTACGCATTCGTCGATGACGTCGAGGAAGCAACATGAATCATCTACAGCGGGAGCTTTCAAGAATTGGGCTAGAATAAATTCAACTTTTTCTTCACCAACTTCAAAATTTAGCTTTCCTTTCTTAACATCAATGATGACTCCGGCTATATCTAAAAAGGGTCTCCCTAAAATAATAGGAACGTTGGAATCCTCTTTTATACCCATTACCACAAAATAAGTAGGAATGTAGAATTGTCCTATGCGAATGGGCACGTTCTCTAGCATACCTATAGGAAATTTAACATAACGGTCCGCTAGTTATATAGACATTTTCATCGATCACAACTCTCCTAAATCTAGCTTCTTATAGGTGGATAAGGGCATTAGACTAATATTGGCTCCTAAATCACATAGAGCATTGTCTATGACGTACTTTCCGATTACACAGGGTATGGAGAAACTACTTGGGTCTTTCAGCTTAGGAGGCATGTTGTTTTGAATGATAGCACTGCACTCAGCAACGACCATAACGGTTTCGTTATCCTCAAACTTCTTCTTGTTAGACAGAATCTCTTTAAGGAATTTGGCATATGAAGGCATTTGCGTTATTGCTTCTGTGAAAGGTATAGTAATATTGAGTTGTTTTAGAAGCTCCATAAACTTCTTGAATTGTCCTTTATTTTTAGGCTTAGCGAGCATTTGAGGATAAGGTATTGGTGGTTTGTATGGTGGTGGAGGCGCATAAGGTGTTTCTTTCTCTACGGCATCTTCGCTTTTGTCTTCCTTTTTATCATTTTTCGGTTCTATCACCTTTTTAACTCCTTTACCAGGGTTTTGATGCATGGCAGGATTTTGGAGTCTCGGGTCCACTGGTCCATCTAGTTCGGTTCCGCTTCGCAGTGTGATAGCATTAGCATGTCCTTTTGGGTTTAGTTGTGGTTGTCCAGGAAATGTTCCTGCAGGGGCTGCTACTGTTGCTTGTTATTGGGCTACTTGAGAGATTTGAGTTTCTAACATTTTGTTATGAGTAGCCATGGCGTCAAGCTTAGTTGCCATCTGCTTTAACAATTCACTTGTGTGCACATTTTGGTTAGCAAACTCTTTGTTTTGTTGAGTTTGGGTTGCGATGAAATTTTCTAATAATAACTCAACGTTTGACTTTCTCGGTGCTTGAGGAGCAGCAGCTGCTCCCTTCTGATATCCTGGAGGAATTGCAGGGGCTTGGGTTGGAGCAAATAAAGTGTTGTTGTTCTTGTAGGAAAAATTTGGATGATTCCTCCAGCCAGGATTATAGGTGTTTGAGTACGGGTTTCCTTGGGCGTAATTCACTTGGTCGGTAGGAATACCAGCTATTAAATGACATTCAGCGTTACTATGCATAGAGGTTCTGCACAATTCACAACTTGGTGTCACAACGGCCGCGGTGGCGGCTGGAGCTACAGTCAAACTTTCGATTTTTTGAGTAAGCGCATCCACTTTAGCACTGACACGGTCCATACTATTAACTTCATACATTTCGTTCTTCGTAGCAGGCTTTTCTGTTTGAGTTCTCTCACCTCCCCATTGGAAGTGGTTTTGAGCCTTAATTTCAATGAGTTGATAAGCGTCTTCATATGGTTTGTCCATCAGAGCGTCGCCAGCTGCAGCGTTCAGATTCAGCTTTGTGTTGTAAAGAAGACCATTATAGAAAGTATGGAATATCAACATTATTCAAGTCCATGGTGCGGGCAAAGTCTTAGCATGTCCTTTTATCTTTCCCAAGCATCGAAAAGAGATTCATTGTCTTTCTGCCTAAATCCGTTGATTTGGGCTCTTAGCATAGCCGTTTTACTTGGTGGAAAATATCGGGCTAAAAATACTTTCTTCAACTCATCCCACGTAGTGATGGAGTTGGATGGTAGAGACTGGAGCCAAGCTCTAGCTCTATCTCTTAAGGAGAAAGGAAAAAGACATAGTCGTATGGCTTTGTTACTAACACCATTTGCTTTTATGGTATCATCATATTGCATAAACATAGATAAATGAAGGTTTGAGTCATCCGTGGAACTTCCAGAAAATTGATTTTGTTGAACGGCTTGTAACAGTGAAGGTTTCAGCTGAAAATCATTTCGATTGATAGCTGGGGGAGCAATGATGTTATGCGGTTCATCTTGCGATGGGACAGCGTAATCCTTAAGAGGACGGTTTTGTGGGTTCTCAGCCGTGGGTATTTTTAATTTTGGGTAAGGGATTTTAGGTTCAGGAAGATTATACTTAATTCGGAATTCGTTAATTCGACGTCTTAAATTAATAAAACGCTCGATGTCGTCAATCGGTTGCTCAAGCTTTTCGCCTCAAGAGCGAGTGTTTGGCATACAATCGACGAATTAAAGAAAAAGGAAAAATATTGGTGCCTTAGTATATATTGCGCAACAATGGAATCACAATATTGACTAAATCAGCCTTCCCCGGCAACGGCGCCAAAAACTTGATGCGCTCCGATGGCACTAACGTGTCTGTCAAATAAAGACTGCAAGTATACAGCTGTTCGCATAGTTTTAAATAAGGTTGTCGAACCCACAGGGAAGGGATAATCAAACTAATGCAATCTATAGTTGCAGTGTAAAGCTAAGGAGAAGGATTAACAGGTTTTAAACGGAAAGAAAGAAACTACTAATTCTAGAGGTTTTAAGAAGTAACAATAAAAACGAGTCCGGAATATGGATTCCGCGTACCTAAGGGACTTGTAGAAGTGGGTGCTAATTACGACATAACTTTGTTCCGTAGAAAGTACTAACTTAAAGACTCTGTCTCACACTCTTGCACTATCGACAAGAACCACACCTTTCAACCACAAGATTTTTCTCTCGCTCGCCCATTTTAATTGAAAAGTGTATTTTGAAAGCTAATGAAATTCTAAACGATGCCTAAAGCGCTCTCACTGTTTTTAGGATCAATGCCTAGTTTCTACTATCAATTCATCCCTCACACTCTCGCGTTATCGGCCCGAACTTCGTATATTCCTCACTCTCGTGACGGAATAATAAGGCATGAAAATTAGAAACAAAGACCAAAACTAACATACATTCAAATAATTTCGCACCTAAGTTTTCTACGGAGTCCCGTCGGTAACGACGGTCCTCATACGCCGAACTCAAATAAATTTAACAAGACATGGTATTTTTTATTGCAAACATATTAACGGTAATTGAAACTAAAAGTAACAATGCATACAAAATAAAGGAAATTCAAATGCAAAGTAAAATGGGAAATAACCTGTAAGTAAAAATGCGGAATTGTATTGCAAGTAATGCCGACAGGCTTGTTCGGAATCCAAAATACACCAACGGAAATAAAATTTCAATGAAATTGTGACAATTCCTCGATGTGAGTAATTGCCGCTTTGAAAGTAAATATATGCCTAGAAATCTAACGGAGTTTCGACATAGCTTCCACGTGTAAAATCGGGTGTCTGGAACATGACCAGAGGGTCCTATATATAGAGAAAATTCAGATAAAAACTACCCAGGTCGTGCTCCTTGAGTGGAAGGAAAAGTGGGCTGAAATAACTGCCCAAGACAGTTGCAAAATTTGAATTATGCAACTGCGCTGCTATGGCGAGCGCTACCAGGCCATGGCGAACGCCATAGCCTTGATTCACTTAAATGCGTGGCATGCTGATGTATGGCGAACACCATATAGCCATGGCAAACGCCATATCAGCAAAACAACAGATTTTCTTCTTTCTTGCTGGATTTTCCTCTTCTTTCACTCTTTTTCGGCTTTTCTCCCGATTCCGCAACAGATGAAGTTGTCAACTGCAAAACACACAAAACATAGTAAAATGCAAATAAAAATCAAAATAAAATGGACGATTCATATGCGCAATAAGCCTAAAAATATGATATAATTTCTTGTTATCAAAGTCAAATCCACCCTTCCACTGCTAGTCAAGTGAAAGGGCGTACGAAGGCCTGAGGACAACGTCCCCGACCTAAGCCCTACTCAAATGGCACAGCAACGGTGCAAGGAGATGCCCATGGCCATCCCTCTAACCTACACGGGGAGACCCTCCCCGGTACGTTACCCAGAACTTCTGTTGGAGATCTACCGGAAAACTCATGAGTACACCAGAAAACACATGGATTCCACTGGCGACGAACTCATTTGTTATCGCAACAGGTATCAGAATCAACTAAAAAGCCTAAGTTCCTAAGGCTCTGACAAAGTTGCCGGCGGCAGAAGATGGCCTAACCACCACCAGCCACCAACAATCGCTGGAAACCACCCCTACACTACACAGATTCACCCTAACTGCATGCAAAATAAAGAAATAAAAATCGAAACACCTAAAACAAAGATCAGTTAGGATGACTTACGTGGTCGAGGAAGAGAAGTAGGCGGTCAGCGAGCTTTGGTCATTGCCCGTACGGCGGTTGGCCGACGTTGAACGGCAGCAAACGGCGGAAGACGAGAACAGATGGTAAGAGAAGAGAGAGAAGCGAAAAGTGGAAATGAGCACATCCTCCCTCTATTTATAGACGGGTCAAGGGCACGTACAGGAACACGCGCGACGTAGGGGCATCATCATGACCCTAGCATAGCCATCATTACGCATTTAATGTGACACATGGCTTGAGGCATGCGTGGCACTCCATCCTTTCAAATCCCATCAACCATTGGGCTCCCCGCATGCCGAACAACGTTACAGATTCCTCGGGCACAGACTCCCTCGAGCGTCGCGAAACAACCTCATCTCAGCAACAGGCGTCGACCACGCTTGCTCCTCCCCGGGAGTGCGAGCTGCCCTTAAGTCATCACTCCCTTGCTCGGGAGCAACAACTTTGGGGGCTCCTGTTCCGGACTGGCCCAATGGTTAGGCATGACCCAATCCACTTCTGCTCCTATAACAGCCCAATTACCTAAGTCCTGCCAATTAAGGGCAGAGGGAAGCATTTTACCTTTCTGCCTCTCTGCTAGGGAAGGCTGGCCGGTTGACCTCCTGGATCAGCTGCCCCTCCTCAGCATTCATGTCCGTCACCCACGGTTCCACCATCCAAAAACAATCACGACGCTTGTACCCGCGACCACACCCTTGCCCACAACAACGACTAGTTTCGAGCACCTATGCCCATCCCAACGGCTAGTTTCTGGCAGTTACCTGTTCTTTGGGAACGAATATCTCTTCCCGAAAATAGGGATCAATGGCCAAGTGCTTAGGGCATTATAAAAACCCTCTCATTTGAGAGGGTCGGGTATTCTAAATCACCCTAAGACACACATACTTTGTACTTGCCTTCTTTTTTCCAGATCCTTACTTTAGCATCGGAGTGCCTTGCAGGTAAACCCCCTCCTCATCTTTGAAACCCAACATCACAGACAAAGTTTCTGGCCCACTTCAGGTTCTGATCAGCCGGTAAGATCAGAAATCATTCATTCAATTAATCTAGTTAAAAGACATTTTAACAACATTTGATTTTTTTTATTTCAAAAAATGTGATTATTACTATATTTAGACAAATAGAAAGAAGGGAAAAGGGTCATCATTTTCTTCAAACGCCACCATTAGACCTTTGAAGTTTAAGATGAGCATGGTTTAAGAAGATAAATTATTGTAGACTTAAAGAGCGTTTTTTCTATTTTCTTTAAATAAAATTTTAATTCTTTTTTTTAAATAAAATTTTAATTCTTTCATTGTAAAATTTATTGGTCAATCTATACAATATAATAATTCAAGATGAGTATTTTGGCAAGTATTACACTTGGCAAACTCTCAGCACTTCTTCTATTTATATTTTATCTATAAATGAAAATTTCTTTAAATGTATTACTATTATTTATTTTTTATTTTTTTATTTTTTTATTTGTCTCATTAATAATATCAATATAATGATTATTTTGTATATCACGCTTACAGTGTGCACCCATTAAACTTCTCTCTTCAATCCCTTTTTTTCGTTTTCAATTAATAATATCAATACAATGATTATTTTGTATATCACGCTTACAGTGGGCGCCCATTAAACTTCTCTCTTCAATCCCTTTTTTTTTCGTTTTCAATGTTCAAAATGCAACCTTCTATATATCGGTAATTAATTCTTCCCAATTTCCAAACCCTAATCCATGTATTGAGATGGATCTAAGAGGCGATTTCAAATTCTGCTCATCAATGAATTCTGTTTCCCAGGTAAGTTCATGAATCACAATATTAATTGATTTTGTTTTGTGCTAAATCCATATCATTTTCGTGGATATAAATAGGTTTTATTCGTCTCAGATTGTAAACACATTGAATTTCTTCTTGATAGTTGTGGCAGTTGTTATTCACGATTTTGCATCCATCTTTTTGTGTTAGGTTTGTTCATGGCTTCCGGAGGTGTCAACTTTGTTAACGAAATAACTCCTGCAAAGGAGTCATGGAACATTGATGTTCGAGTTGTCCGCTTATGGTTCGTACCAGACATGAATGTGAAACAGAAATATTTTGCAATGGAAATGGTTCTCATGGATGATAAGGTGATTTGTTTGTTTCATTTACCGTTTAAGTTTAATTGTAATAAAATGTTTTATACTGATATAAACTGAATTGTATATTGTTTGTGATTTGATAGGGTGATAAAATCCAAGCTTCGGTTAGAAAAGCCTTGCTGCCTCGATTTGAAAATAAAATTAAGGAGGGATGTTTGTATAATTTCAAGTCATTTGGTGTCGCTGCTAATACTAGAGCGTTTAGGACTACGAAACACCAATTTAAATTGAATTTGCAATATGGCACGATTGTCACAGATGTTGGAACTGGAATTATAACATTATCGCCTTAATCATTTGTATCTTTTATTGATATTCTTGGCAACATAAACATGGACTACTTGATTGGTAGTATACCTTATGTTTTAGTATATTTTTTCATGTCTTTACATATATTTTTATAGTTCTACATCTAAAGTTCTAATTTCTTGAGTATTTGCAGATGTTATTGGTATTTTGTCTTCTGTTGGTCGTGAAAGGGTGTATGAAAAGAATCGTGTAGCTATAAAATTTAAAGTTATTGAGTTGGAATCCAATGGGTAACATATTTTTTGTGAGTTATACCATATACTGTTATGTAATATTCTAATCGTTTGTCTGATTAAATTTTATAACTCATGTAGAATTAAGCTTGAGTGCACGCTATTTGGACCGTATGTTGATGCCCTTGACGCCTTTCTGCAATCTGGCTGTAATGGAACTGTTATTGTGGTTGCTCAGTATCTGAAAGTGAAAATGTATAATGGAAAGGATCAACTTCAAAATGCAATGAACTGTACTAAGCTTTTGTTCAACCCTGAAATTCCTGAGGCAGACAATTTGAAGGTCCGCGATAACATTGGTTCACCTACACAACCATTCATTTATATGAAAGATGCTTCAGAGTTGAGTTTAGAAGAAGAATTTTTGAACTTGAGTCAACGCAAAACTATTGAGGAACTGAAGGATTATCAAGATGTAATATTTCGCCATCAATTCATACAAAAATTAATTGAGATGGACTGTCTACTTTTTAGTTTGTTAACTTAGCATAATTTTTTGTGTGTAGAATATTGTTTGTATTGTGTTAGGGACAATCAAACATGTTATTGGTGGCAACGATTGGTGGTATGCTGTATGTGTCTGCAACAAGGGTGTTGTTACAGACTCTAAAAGGATTTTCTGCCCTAAGTGCGAAAAGATGTTTGGACAATTGTGCCAAGGTATTTCATTGTTAATTATGTTTATATTTTGTTAATGATTATTGTATAGATGTTTATTGATTATTATGGATTACATATATAGGTACGGTATCAAACTCAAGGTGATTGATGAAACCGATTCTGCCACATTCGTTGTTTTTTATTATGATTCCTATCTATTAACAAAGAAAACGTGTGCTGATTTGATTGATCAAATTGATCGTGTGAGTGTTTCATTCTTACACATATCTATTACCTATTTTAGTCTGTATTATCAGTTGTTATATAATATTTCTGTTTGTAACATTTCGTATTTTAGGATGTTGAGCCAAGAGTTTTGCCAACAGTTATTGGTGAATTGGTTGAACAAACTATGCTCTTTAAGATAGTTGTGAACAATGACATGAACTCTGGGTTTGAACAATCATTTCGTGTCAAAAAATTGTGTCCTAATCAAGATATTGTGGCTAAATTCAAAAATGTTGTTCAGGTATTATATGTTGTCGTACATTATTGAGTATCGTTGTAGTTGAACTTCATTATATGTCTTTTTACACTCTTTATTAATATCAATGTATGTTTAATATAGAACTCTAGTAGTGTTGAGGATGATTTGGCTATTGGTGTTGTTCATAATGAGATAGATGCTGTTGTGGTTCAAGATTTGGGCAGCAAGTTTGAGAACGTTGCTGCCGATGAGAAATGTGGAGATAATGGTTCGGCGTCCAAACTTATTGAAGAAAATGCTGTTGAAATCACTCCTGTTAAAAGGGGCATAGATGAAGTTGCTGATGAAAATGACGGAGCTAGCTCAAGAATTACGAAAAACATTAAGATTGAGAAGGATTGATTGGCATGTGTCTTCTTTTAGTCTTATTTTATATCAATTATATATGTAATGACATTTAAATGTCCTGGATGATTCCTGTGTTTGATTTTGGGGGCGTACCTTAAGTCCGGATTTGTGTTTTTAACTTTTGGTTTATGTTACAATTTCTGGTGTTGTTTGTTATTTTAATTGGATTACTTTTGGTATTGTGTAACGATATTCCGTTTCCGCCTTTGTTATGTTAATCCATTTTTGGAACAATACAAATATGTTAAGTATGTTAATCAACAATGTATTATTGTTAGTCGTTTCGGTTCTGCTGATAATCTGTATTTTGGAGCGCTGCTGGTTGTCGGGATACTGCAATCGACTTGGTTAATTTTTGTTTTGTTTCAGTTTTGGCGGCTTGGTTTGAGGATGGAAATGTTGACGAACTGGTGCGGCTGGACTGGTGTGATATATCGATTTTTCTGGGCGTATTTTTAGCCGTGTAGTGTTTTATCAGTGGTGGACTGTTTATGTTTTCATGTCTTTTAAGATAGGTGTATTCCTGTTTTCATTATAAGGGTTGTAAGGGGGTCAGTGCTTAGGGAAGTCGTGGGAGGTTTGTTCCTGCAGTGCCTTACTTTTGAATTATGTAGTATGGTTTAGTGGTAGGAGGGTGTGTATCATATGTATTTGGATGGTGGCATCTATTATACCTATTTAATATAATTCTTTATTCTTTATTTGGCCTTGCAAAAAAATAATGTATTACTGTTATTTTGTTCATCTCATATATCTACTTCTCTTGGTATTTTTTTATGCTGTCTGTTTAGGAGCAATCTTTTAAAAAGGTTGGTGCTAGTAGTTCGTCGAATTAGAGGAAACAGCGTAACTAATGATTAACACAATGCGGGTATGTAATATCATACCAATTATGATTAGCATTTTGCACATTTTATATATTTCATGTTATAGTGTGATAGTGTGATTCATCTAGCACTTAATAAATGTGAAGGCTGCATATACAATGTACACAAATTTTCTGTCTTAGTTATATTCATAATGTAAATATTTGCATAAGTTTAAAAAAGATAATAATTAGTGAAGCTACTTGGGTTGAAGTGCGATAAATAATAAACAACTCAATTAACTTCGGTTGTTGTATTTTCATTAATTCTGAAAAAATTCAATCATTCTTTTGTTGTACCATTAAAGACTTTACAACTTTTTTGGGAACCTATTGTAATTAATATATTTAACAGTTTCAATGTCATTTCCCAACAGTTGCTGCCAACTTTTGATATTCTTTCGCACACACACTTACATAATAATGTATATATATATGTGTGTGTGTGTGTGTGTGTGTGTGTGTGTGTGTTTTGGATCCTTTTTACACATCTATTCCATCACTCACTCATATTCTACAGGTAGTAATATATATCGCTGTCTATGGATGTAAACGGCTCATCAAATGCTAGGCATCGGAGGAAGATGATATTGCAAAGGAAAAAATCTAAACATAGTTTGAAAGTCACAGGTTTGTAAATAATTTGTATTTATTTATATTAATGTATAAATGAAACCAGACATGATAACAGTTTTACTATAGCATCTGACATATAAATTTATGCTCTTTTGTGTTAGACGAAAATGTTACACCTCTTATGCATACTGCTGGACTTGGAGGTTCATCCTGTGTGCAACATCCTGCTCTGAGAACTCCATTGTCTACATTAACAACATGTAAATTCTCTATATCATTTTTCTATTCCATATATTTGATTACAATGTTGTACATTTGTTATATAAAAATATGTCTATTTTTATTTTTGTAATTTGTAATATGTTGCAGCTGCTAGTGAAATAACTTATGCGAATACTCGAGCAAATCCTGCTATTGAGAATGATGGTTGGACACTATTCCCCAAACTTAAGCAACCACCGCTGTCTAATTCGTGCACGCCTCTTTCAGAAATAATAAATCCAACTTCCGTGCAACTTTCCAAACGTGTACGTCAACCTACCCGTGTTCTTGAGTCGATCCCTTCCTTCACCTTCAATTTTCCTGGAACTGAAGATTCAAATATAGATCCCATTAACGTTGCATGTATGTTTTTTCTTTAACAGTTAATGAATTTAAATGCTTTATTGTTTGGAAGTTATTAAAGGATTTTAATTTTCCACAGCATGTTCAAATGTAAATGACACAAGAGGAGTTATTTGTCATAACAAATATAAGGAAGCTGAATCTCAAGGTGAACACGCATTGAAATTCCATTATGATGTCTTATTAAATATAACAATTCTGTCAGAAAATTATGCATCATCTGCTTCTTCGTGTGTTTGTATCACACCAGAAATTCTGGATTTTGGAGCGCCGTCGTTTAATTGTTCTCATTGCGGTGCCCAAATGTGGTATGAGGAGCGGTCCGACAAATGTGACAACACAACCGTAAATGTTAAATTTTCCCTCTGCTGTATGAAAGGAGTAGTTGACCTACCATATGAACACCAGCCTCCAGAACTGCTACGTAACCTAATGAATGGCCAAGACTATAGAAGTAAACATTACAAAGACAACATCCGAGCATATAATAGTATGTTCTGTTTTACCTCTATGGGTGGTAAGATCCAGTCGAACTCTCGCGGTGGTCCTCCCCAATTTATTCTTGGTGGACAAAATTTTCACAGAATTGACAGTCTGATTCCAGAAGATTGAGTAGTTCCCAAATTTGCACAGCTTTATATTCATGACACAAGAAATGAGATAAACAACAGATTTGCCCATTTCAGGTATATTGTATGCCTTTTTTCGTTGTTTTGAATATTATGTTTATGACTGACAATTGTTTTCGTTCTCCAGTTCCAACGATCCGCAAAAGTGCTTAGAAAAATCTTTAGTTGAAGATATTACCAAGATGATTGATGAACACAATGTGTTAGTTAGGTCTTTTAGAAAATTTCGTGATCACGTACAGCGCGACAACATATCCAATTTTTGTTTGAGATTGTTTAGGAACAGAACAAAAGATCCAAGAACACACAATCTTCCCACATGTTCTGAGGTTGCTGCATTAATTGTAGGTGATCTTGACAACCTTGAACCGGGTCGAGACATTATTGTTAGGAAGACGTCCAAACATTTGGAAAAAGTCAAAGATACTTATGTTTCATTCCTACCACTTCAGTATCCTTTGTTGTTCCCGTACGGTGAAGACCAATATACTGAAAATATTCCTTATAGAGAGTCTGTTATCCGAGAAGGAATTCGGAAGCGGCTGCGAGTTACATTTAGAGACTTTATCGATTTTCGTATTCAAGAAAGAGAATTCGAACCTGGAACCATTGTTAATTCTGGCAGGTTATTTCAGCAGTTTGTTGTAGATAGTTTCTCGATAATTGAGTCACAGAGGTTGAATTGGCTATGCATGAACCAAACATCAATAAGATGTGATATGTTAAGTGGATTACAGGAAGTTGTCCATAGCGGAGAAATTAATCCATCTGTAGTAGGAAAATGTGTTGTACTGCCTGCATCTTTTACCGGCGGTCCAAGATACATGTTTAACAACTGTCAGGATGCAATGGCAATTTGCAAAAAATTTGGTTATCCTGATTTGTTCATCACCATCACGTGCAATGCTAATTGGCCAGAAATCAAAAACTTTCTTACTATGCGAGGCCTTGCACCAAGTGATCGTCCGGACATTGTTTCAAGAGTCTTTAAGGGAAAGCTTGATGAAATGATGAGTGATTTTAAAAAGGAAAAAATCTTCGGGAACGTTGCTGCAGGTAATTAAACGACTTAATAGGAGTGTTATTGATTATTTATATATATAACTAAAGCAATTTTAAATTTAATTTCCGTTGTTGCTCAGGGACGTACACCATAGAGTTTCAGAAGTGGGGTCTGCCGCACGCACACATTTTGTTATGGCTCGATACATCAAATTCATTAAAAACAGGTGCTGACATAGAAAAATTAATATCTGCAGAACTACCTGGTGGTAATCTCTATCCTAAACTTGCAAGTGTTGTTTCAAAATTTATGATGCATGGACCATGCGGAAAGGCCAATGTAAATTCCCCATGCATGAAAGATGGCAAGTGCTCCAAATTTTTCCCAAAGGATTACCAAAGTTCCACCATAGTGAACGACGAGGGGTATCCAAAGTATATGAGTCGAGATTCTGATCTGTCTGTTCAGAAAAAGGGAATAAGTTTGGACAATAGGTATGTAGTTCCTTACAATCCCAAATTATTAGTGAGATATCAGGCACATATCAATGTTGAGTATTGCAACAAGGGAAATGTTATCAAGTATTTGTTTAAATATGTTAATAAGGGCCCTGATAGAGCGACGATTGAGATTTCAAACAGATCTGAAGACGGACGTGTTTTGGATGAAATAAAACAATACTACGAATGTCGTTATTTGGCACCGTGTGAGGCTGTCTGGAGAATTTTTGAGTTTGACATACATCATAGGTGGCCTCCTGTTATAAGGCTTACTTTTCACCTTGAAAACGAGCAGTCTATAATGTTTTCGGAAATTCATACAATTGAGTCTGTCGTAAACCGTAATGAAGACATTGACACCATGTTTTTGGCTTGGTTTGAGGCAAATAAACAATATCCACAAGGACGAGGTTTGACTTATGCTGAATTTCCTATAATGTTAGTTTATGATAAAAAGATCAAACAGTGGCGTCCAAGACAAAGGGGTTACTCTATTGGAAGGCTTACTTATATTCCTCCAGGATATGGTAATGTTTTTTATTTAAGGCTATTGTTGACTTTACAGAAGGGTTGCACATGTTACAATGACTATAAGGAAGCATGTGTCGCATTGGGGTTGTTACGAAATGACAACGAATTTGTGTATGCTATCACAGAAGCCAGTCAGGTGGCCTCCGGTAACCAGTTGAGGAAATTGTTTGTTATGTTATTGTTTATCGACTCAATGATAAATCCTTATATGGTTTGGGACGCAACGTGGAAACTCCTATGCGATGGAATTTTGTATGATGCAAGGAAGCGACTGAACAACCCAGGTATTAATATATATGTTTGATCAATGTTTTATTCTGTCTTTGAATTATGTTGAAATCCATGAATTGTGTTGCAGGGCTTCAGATTGCTGATGATGAATTGAAGAATTTATGTTTGATTGAGATCGAAAAGTTGCTTTCGTCAAACGGTAAATCTCTTAAAGACTTTGAGACCATGCCACAACCTTCACATTCAGAAATGGCTCAATTTAGGAATAGTTTAATGGCTGTCGAATTAAACTACGACAAGGAAAATTTGGCTGCAATTCACATGACATTGATGTCAAGCTTGACTGCTGAACAGAGGTTGGTTTACGAAGAAATTATGAATTCTGTTACAACGCGATCCGGAGGATTTTACTTATTGCATGGATATGGAGGCACAGGAAAAACGTTCATTTGGAAAACTTTGTCAGCGGCTATTAGGTCACAAGGTTTGATTGTTTTAAATGTTGCTTCAAGTGGGATTGCTGCTCTATTGTTACCTGGAGGTAAGACAGCTCACTCTATGTTCTGTATTCCGTTAGTTACAAATGAAACATCTACGTGCAACATAAAAAAATGCACCGACAGATGCAATCTCATATTGCATTCCGCACTTACAATATGGGATAAAGCACCGATGTTGAGTCAATTTTGTGTTGAGGCTGTTGATCGCTCTTTGAGGGACATAATGAGGACTGTTGATGATTTAAATCAATATAAACCATTTGGGGGTAAGGTGGTTGTATTTGGTGGAGATTTTAGGCAAATATTACCTGTGGTTAGAAAGGGTTGTAGGAACGACATCGTATCGGCTTCAATAAACTCATCCGAACTGTGGTCTGTGGAAATATTGCAAAGTACTGACTTTGACAAAAAACATGCGACTGTCCGCAACAAACTCCTCTCAAGACTCAAGTGAAATACAAGATTTGTCTAACTGGATGATTGATATTGGAAATGGTAAATAATGCTCTGATGAATATGGAGAAAGCACGATTCAAATCCCATACGACTTATTAGTTCTGCAATCGAATAATCCTCTCTTATCTCTGGTTGAAGTAACGTATCCACTTCTTTTACATAACATGAACAATCTGAAATACTACGAAGAAAGGGCGTTACTTGCTCCTACTCATGATGCGGTAGATGTCGTTATTGATTTTGTATTGTCATTGATTCCAGGTAATGAAAAGGAATATCTCAGCTCTGACTCAACTGTTATTTCTGATGAAATTTCTTCAGCTCAGGCAGATTGGTTCACACCAGAGTTTCTAAATGACATGAAATGTTCGGGTATGCCAAATCACCGATTAAAGTTAAAGATTGGTGTTCCAGTCATGCTGCTCAGGAACATAGACCAGTCTAAGGGGCTATGCAATGGCACAAGGTTGGTGATAAATGAACTCTGTCAAAACATCATTGGTGCCACTGTCATCACAGGAAAAAACATTGGTGACAAAATTTACATACCAAGAATGAATCTAATTCCTTCCGATCCGAGTTTTCCATTTAAGTTTCAGAGGCGGCAATTTCCAATTGCCCTGTGTTTTGCAATGACAATAAATAAGAGCCAAGGCCAATCACTGTCGCAGGTCGGTTTGTATTTACAACGTCTGGTATTCACTCATGGTCAATTCTACGTTGCTGTTTCGAGGGTTAAGTCTAGAAAGGGATTGAAGATTCTTATATTGGATGGTGAAGGAAACCCGTGTACGGAAACTACAAATATTGTGTACAACGAAGTATTCGACAGTTTGTAACATTGCGGAAAGTGGAAAATGTAATTTTAAATTTTGTTAGGTTGTTTTGCTATAACTATGTAATAGAATTGATACTTTGTATTAAATGGGAAATCATTATTTTTTGACAATTAACATCCCGGTACAATACGAACGTCATTGTTTCGTTGTTATATAATGTTTTGTAGATAAAATGTTTCATGGCTATAAAATAATGTTTCATGGCGATAAAATATTGTTTCATGGCTATAAAATATTACTTATATTATTTTTATACGCTTTGTTTAATCTATAATAAAATGACTCAATCTGATTTTTGGAATTGTATTTTTAAATTACAGAATGACTTTTTATATAATTTATAGAAAACAAAACAAATTTTAATCCTTAGATATCTATTTTTTTTTTATTATCTATATAAAAAATTGTTTTATAGGTAATAGATTAAATTGTTTTAACTAATACAATAAATATTATATATATATATATATATATATATATATATATATATATATATATATATATATATATATTAACAAATAAAACTTTATTATTTTAAATTATAAATTATAAATAAGTCAAATATTTTTTTCTCCGAAATTTAAACTCGTGCCTCGCACGGGTATACATACTAGTAACTTTTATTTCTTTAAGTTTCGGTCTCTCATTTTCTTTTGGAATCAATTTTTCTCGATAAGGCAATGTCTATAAAATTTAGGCAAAACTACAGCAAGGATCCTTTAAGTTATTTTATTGTAAGTACTTAGTTCTTTAAGTGTTTTTTACTACAAGTCAGTCTTTTGAGTTATCTAACGTTTACACTACTATAAGTCAGTCTTTTGAGTTATCTAACGTTTACACTGCTGTTCTTTTTTAAAAATTTCGTTCCAAAAAAGATTATATGACACTGATGTGTCAATTCATGTTGTTGAGTTGGTATTTGTCTTCTTTTTTATTATATTTCAGGAGATAAAAAGGGTAGAAATTAAAATTCATAAACAATGTACTCTAATTCTCTCTTCACCATCAGTGGCTTCATAGGGTTTTATACATCATTTTATTTGTCATACTGTATTTTTAGTTTGAAGCATTTCTTCTTATCCTCTTTTCAAGATAGTAGCCATCACGCATAATGAATAATAATATCATCAGTTTCGTTTCGTTACACAAATTATGTAGATTTCAAATTTCAATATTAGAATATCTTAGACTACAACATAACGGACCCGTTTGTTTTGTTTTTTTTAAATGATTTTTAAAGTGGAACATAATTTTGGGGAAAAAATTTTTATAAAAAAAGTATTTATAAAAATTTTAAATAAAAATTTGGTTTGAATAGTTATTTATAAAATATTATTTTAAGTATTTCATCATTTTATCGAAACTTTTTTTGAATATCAAAATTTCAAAAAATATTTAATTTTGAAGCTATTTCAAATAGTTTTTCATGAAAATCATTTTTAAAATACATTTTTTTGAAAATATTTTAATTTTGACTATGTTGTGATCTTCAATAATGTATATTCAATAATGTATATTAATGTTATAGAATGTCAAAATTAATCTTTTAATTTTTAAAAAACAAATTTCAAAATACTTGTAATATTTTAAAAAAATATTTTTGTAGAATCAATTTTCAAATATACAAAAAAAAAATTCTATTTTTGTAAAGTTAAAACAAACTGGGCCAACATAGCATAAAATTAATTTTCATACTTCTTTGTTATTATCATTATTTGTCTTCCTATTTAATTTGTTTAGGATTTGGAGTCTTGTATTTTAGTGTAAATAAGATTTTTTTTGTCTAGTCTTTATATAAAGAGGAATGTTATTTTTACACTTGAAGTAACACCTACACCGTATGATTATACGGTTTTGGTTTTTTTAAATGTTTAATCATTATTTTATTTTTTTGGTTCAAAGAGAAACAAATACATGGGCCATGTTTGATTTTTATACGGTGTAATGATACGGTGTTAATTATGGGCATATCAATCCTCTTATATAAATCATAATCATCAATCATATCCAAATCAGACTATAATAACAATGCAAAGTCTTTATTCTTTCTCACCCTCTTTCATAAATTAACCACTTCGTGTTTTATCCTTTGCTTTCTTTAATGGGCAGTGTGATTGGAGAGAATGGAACATGTTAAAGTTCAAATTTCATCTTATGGGAATTAAAGAGTTGCATCTTTTCTGACACTAATATGAAATGTCTTGGCATGTAAACTTTTCTTGGTTTGGAGTATCCATGCACAAGCAACATCAATTTGTGGTACAGTACAGATGAAATCATTGAGTTGTTTGGATGATGTGAAAATGAAGGATTGGAAAAGAAAGCTTATAGGTAACAACTATTTTATTACCTCCTCTTGTTTTACATGCTCTCATCATGTCTCTAAATTTCAAATAACAATGATACAAATATATAATATTGCATACAATATTTTGCAGTCCAAAATATCATACAAAAAACTTAGCATGTGTTTGATTAAGCAGTATGCAATCATTACTGTGAATTTAAATTCCTCCCACCGTCATTTTCAGAACCTCAAATGTATATAGCTTTTTGATGTTTTTCAAACAAACTTACTTCTGTGATAGAAATCTGGTCTCCTAACAACAAGTCAGTTTATTGATTGAAAATCAAAATACACTTTCCAAAGCTTCAAGGTACTTCCACTGTGGGATTTGCGTTCAAATCACTTATTTCAAAAGCAACAAAAAAAAAACACTTATTCAATTAATCTAGTTAAAAAGACATTTTAACAACATTTCACATTCTTTTCTTTAAAATGTGATTATTATTATTTAGAGAAATAGAAAGGAAAAAAGGGTGACCATTTCCTTCATATGCCATCATTTAACCTTTGAAGTTTAAGAGACTCAAGCTCCTCGATGATTTGTGTCAAATTGGTATGAGAAGACCCGCCAACAAGTATAGCTTTCTTTGAATCCTCACTCAAAGCTTTGGCTCTTGATCTCATCTCATTAGCTTCTTTTCCATTTCCCATCACCAAACCAATAGCCTTTCCAATATCCCCCCTTTTCACAACATCATTCCCCAAGTCATCCCATTCTCTCCATTTTCTAACTCCAACTGATACCCCAATCCTCAACACTTCAACCACTAGTTTCTCATGAAAAAATTGTTCCGCAAACAAAGGCCAGGTCACCATAGGCAACCCAACATTCATGCTTTCAATTGTTGTGTTCCAACCACAATGAGTCACAATGCCTCCAATGGCTTTGTTTTCAAGTATCAACAATTGTGGGGCCCATCCCCATATCAAATACCCTTTATTGCTTTCATTCACTCTCTTCTCAAACTCTTCCATAAAACCTTCTTCACCTTCACTACCTCCAGCATCACTATTTTTACCAACCACCCAAATGAAATCATGTGTTGAAGCTTCAAGTGCATGGGCAATTTCAATAAGTTGAGATGTTAGAAACTTATTTATGCTACCAAAACTCACATAGATAACTGAATTCTCTTTCTTGGAGTTAAGCCATTGAAGCAAAACATCTCCTTCTTCTACTTTTTCGTCTCCTCTTTCTGCCTTATCAGATAGATCTTGGTTTGCCCAAAATGAAACCGGTCCTAAGCTCCAACACTTTGTCCCAAACACATTCTTGTAATGCTCCTCATAAGCACCCTCCACATCGTAAAAGCTATTAAATATTGCACCATAGCTTCTTTTAGTTGAATCATCGACCACCTTCATAAGAAATCATCGGTAATTAGCACAACATCTTAGTACTTAATTATGAATTAAAACTTGAATTAATATATAGGGAACAAAGAAAATAAAAGTGATTACCTTCATTATGGATCCAAACCCAGTTGGCTCTTTTAACCAATCTGGTAATTGCATTCTAGCTATCTCCAACTTATGGGGCAACCCTACGATCATGACTTTTTCATATTCAGACTTCACTTCGGTGTGAGCTGTATTTTGCATAAACGAGAGCTCTGCACAACGAGAAAAAATACTTGCAGGACAGAATACAAATCTTGGAACACCTAACTTGGCTGCTGTTTCCACGCTCCAAGTGTAAAACATGTCACTAACTATGCAATCAACTTCTAATAACTTGTCAAACAAGCAATTCTCTATTTGTGGTCGTAGAAGTTGACACCCCTCAAGGATTTTCATGGCTGTCTCATAAGGAGTATTAGCGTTGACGGTCTCTAATCCTATCGGAAGCCCGACTTGTTTGGCTGGGAAGTCCAAGATCTGCATTTTTATGCATCGACCCTGACTGATATCACGATCGATGCATTTTTGAAAAATTCCGACGTTGCCTGCTGTGGTGAATATGGTGATGTTTACACCATGCATGGCAAATATCCTTGCCATGTCGATCATTGGGATGGTGTGACTTGTAATAAAAAAGGGAAGGAAAATAACCTTGAGGTTATTGGCTTGTGCTCCTCCATGAGACAACATTATATGACTAAAAATTCCTTCTCTTCTTTACAAGCTTACTACTGAATACTTATAAGCAAGGCTTGAGAAAAGTGATTCTCAGATCCAGATTATATAAAAATCTTAATGATAGAATAAAAAATTAAGAAAATGTGACCCACGTTTTAGGGGATAAGAAAGAATCTGAAGTAAATATGGGAGAGAGAAATGGGTCCCACGTTGTTTTTTTGTGGGGACTTTGGTTTGTACTTTGGCCAATTTTATGATAAAGTCATCAAAATGACTTTTTTGGTTATTGTTTGGGAAATGCAAACGAGTGTTTTTGGAGCATTCATTAAAAAAAAAATTGGGGAAGAACATTGAAAATTCAACTGTTTGATAATTTTAAAGAATAATTTTTTAATATAGAATTCCTAAAAAATGATCTGCAAGCACACTTTAGCAAGATGCTTGTTGTTTTAGGTCTGCTAGATATTTATTTTCAAACTGAAAAGAAATATTAACAATTGTAAGTGCTTTTAAATTGTCTTTTTGTTATTGATGTAATTTGAATTTTTAAATATGTATTTTTTCTAAAAAAAATAACGAGTCATAGTTTCAGTAAAAGAAATATAAATAAAAAATTTATGTTTTAATGTTCGTGGATAATCTTCGTGAAAGCATCTTCAATGTTGCCAGACCCGGTAACTGTTGGTGTACAAGGTGAATAATTGATGAAAAGAGAAGAATATATTATAAAGAGAATGACGGCTACAAAGAATTACAAAAGGATTATGAAATCACCAACTACCACTAGTCTGTTTATAAGCTAAAACTAGGGCTACAAAAGCAACAATAAAATACTAAAATACCCTCTAACAAACTTGGTCACCAAGTTTGTGAATATAAATTATTTATAATATCATCCCTTAATTTATATTTCCTCAAAACTAACAACTCCAATTCCATCCCTTAAACGAAGGAATTGATCAATTTTGATAGGCTTCGTCAGAACATCTGCCAACTGCTTCTGGGTGCTACAGTGCACAACTTCTAACACTCCACTCTGAACCTGATTTCTCAGAAAGTGATACTTGGTCTCAATATGCTTGCTTCTCCCATGCAACACTGGGTTTCTGGCAAGATTGATTGCAGACTTGTTATCAATCATCAGCTTCAGAGGTTTGTCAACTTTGATCTTTAGATCCTCCAGCAAGTTCAGAATCCACACAGCTTGGCATGCAGTAACAGCACCTGCAATATATTCAGCTTCATAAGTTGACAATGCAACAACAGGTTGCTTCTTAGAACACCAAGAAATAGGGCCTCCCAGAAACTTAAACAAGTATCCAGAAGTACTTCTTCTGTCAACTCTGTCTCCACACCAATCAGAATCTGAATAACTCAGAAGTTCTGATTCAGTCTTTCTTCCAGAAGGGAATAACACTCCATGCTTCAGAGTTCCCTTGATATACCTCAGAATCCTGACAGCAGCTTGGTAATGGGACCACTTGGGTTTACTCATGAATCTGCTAACCATTCCAACTGCATAGCAAATATCAGGTCTGGTATTACACAAATACCTCAGAGAACCAACCAACTGTTTGAAGGTTGTAGCATCCACGTCCTCACCATCAGAATCAGAATCCAGTTTCTGATTTGTATCTGCAGGTGTGATAGCAGCCTTACAATTCTGCAGCTTAAATCTCTTCAGAAGTTCTCGTTCATACTTCAGCTGATGCAAAATGATACCTTTCTCAGAATATCTGAACTCCATCCCTAGAAAGTATGTCATTTTCCCGAGATCAGTCATTTCAAACTCATTCATCAGCACCTTCTTGAACTTAGCTAATTCTTGTTCAAAACTTCCGGTCAGCAATATGTCATCAACGTACAAACACACCAGAATCATATTGCCTTCAGAAATATGCTGAACATAAACACCGTATTCCATCTCACATTTCTGAAAACCCTGCTTCTTGAAAAATGAATCAATCTTCTGATTCCAAGCTCTGGGCGCTTGTTTCATTCCATACAAAGCTTTATGTAATCTGTACATCATCCCTTCCTGATTCTTTTTCACAAATCCAGGAGGTTGTGAAACATAAACTTCTTCTTCTAATGGACCGTTCAGAAATGCAGATTTCACATCTAAATGCATCAGAGGCCAATTCCTGTTAGCAGCTATTGCAATCACCAATCTGATTGTTTCATGTGTCGCTACAGGTGCAAACACTTCAGAATAATCCAGCCCAGGTTTCTGCAGAAATCCTCTTGCTACTAACCTCGCTTTGTGTTTGCCAATTGATCCATCTGGCTTTAGCTTCTGCTTGAAAACCCATCTGACGCTGATGGCTTTCGTGTCCTTTGGAAGTACTGTCAGCTTCCAGGTCTTGTTTCTCTATATGGCATCAAGTTCTTCTTTCATGGCCTTTAGCCAGAACTTCTGCTTGAAAGCCTCTTCTGAACTCACAGGTTCAGAGTTTACTAGCATGGCACACTGAATAATTTCTCCTTCAGAATCTACTTCAGTGTCTTGCAACATGTCAAACTCCTCGAATCTTCTCGGAATGTTTCTGATTCTCTGTGGCCTCTGACCTCGTTCAGAATCTTCTTCAGATGCTTGAACCCCAGAAGTTTCTCCTTCAGAAGTTCTTGCTTCAGAAGGTTGACTTCCTCCAGAACCTTGACCATCTTCAGAGTCTGGCATATTCCCAGAGTCTGAATCACCACTAGAATCTTGATCATCATCAGAATCTGGATCATCAGAGTCACCTTCATCTTCTGAGTCTCCTTCAGAGTCAGAATCACCATCAGTTTCAGAAACTCTTAGTTCTGACCTTCCTTCAGAAGTTCTCACATCAGAATCAGATTGAGACTTATCCAAATTCCAAACTTCTGATTCCTTCACAATAACATCTCTGCTGAATTCAACTTTATTAGTTTCTGGACAATAAAGCTTGTACGCACTTGTATTGTGGTACCCCACCAGTAACATTACTTTGCTTCTATCATCCAACTTTTGTCTTCTAGCTTCTGGAACATGTTTGTAACACACAGAACCAAAAACCTTCAGATGACTAACACTTTGCTTTTCTCCAGTCCACTTCTGAATAGGAACTATTTCCTTCAGCTTCTTCGTTGGACATCTGTTGAACACATATGCTGCGGTGGCAACAGCTTCTCCCCACAAGTTCTGAGGAAGCTTCTTCTCCTTCAGCATGCTTCTCACCATATCAAGCAAAGTACGATTTCTTCTTTCAGCAAGACCATTGTGTTGAGGAGTATAAGGAGCAGTAACCTCATGCTCAATTCCATTCTCCTCACAGAACTTCTGAAACTCTTTGGAGTTATACTCACCCCCACCATCGGTTCTGAGAATCTTCAGATTCTGACCACTCTGATTCTGAACCTTCATTCGGAACTTCTTGAATTCAGCAAACACCTCGTGTTTGAACTTAATTAGGGATACCCATGTCATTCTCGTGAATTCATCAACAAATGACACGAAATATTTATTCCCTCCGATCGATGCTACTGGAAATGGACCACACACATCAGAATGTACTACTCCCAAGGCATGTTTTGCTCTTGGAGCAGCTTCTGACGCAAATGGCAATCTTGGTTGCTTTCCTTCCATGCACACTTTGCATGACTTCTCAGGCTTCTTAATTGTAGGAATTCCATGTACCAGCTTCTTAGAATTCAGATGTTCTAAGCTTCTGAAATTCAGATGACCAAATCTTCTGTGCCACAGCTCACTTTCTTTCACAACACTTGTTGCACTAAGACATTCAGAGTCAGAAGTTCTGACATTCACCTTGAATGTTCTATTCCTTCCCTGAATCAATGTTGTTTTCCCATTGTTCAGAACAACTCTGACATTTCCCTTTAGCGTTAAGATATTTGTCATCAGCACATCTGATCTTTGTCCTCTTTTCAGAATCAAAATCAACCAGCCATTTCTTATTTCCAGTAAGATGATTTGAGCAGCCAGTGTCCATATACCACCAGTCTGTCAAATTCATATCATCAGATTCAGAAGCCATCAGTAGCACAGATTCATCATCAGAACTTCTGGCTATATTTGCTTCTTCTGACTTCCTTTCTTTGTTTGACCAACAATCTCTAGCAAAGTGACCAAACTTCTTGCAACAGTAACATTGGATCTTCTTCTTGTCATACTTCTCTTTTCCCTTCTGAGCATTCTTTTGCCTATCAGAAGTTGAGGTTTCTGACTTCTGACCACCATCAGATCTTCTCCTGGCTTCTGACTGCTTCTGATGCTTCTTATCAGAAACTGCTTTCAGAGCCTGCTGCTCTACTTCCCTTTCAGAAGTTCTCTCGGTCAGACGCAACTCTTGCGCTTCTAGACTGCTTTGCAGCTCTTTAATTCTCATGGTGCTCAGATCTTTAGAATGTTCTATTGCTACCACAATGTAATCAAACTGAGGAGTAAGGGATCTCAATACCTTCTCAATGATTACTTGTTCAGAAAGAGTTTCTCCACACGCCTTCATCTCATTAGTGATCAGAATCACTCTGGAGATGTACTCAGAAACTTTCTCATTGTTCTTCATGTTGAGATTCTTGTACTGCTTACGTAGAGGCTGAAGCTTCACCTTCTTCACTGATGCGTCACCACCGTAACATCTGACCAGTGTGTCCCACGTCGTCTTTGCCGTCGTTGAATCTGCAATCTTCTCAAACACATTCGCATCCACACACTGATGGATGTAGAACAATGCTTTCTGATCTTTCTTCCTTGTATCCTTCTGCGCGTTCTTCTGTTCCTCCGTCGCATCTGCTGCTACCGGAACATAACCTTCAGTGACAAGATCCAGAACATCTTGAGCACCGAACAGTACACGCATCTGAATCATCCAACGAGTCCAGTTTTTGCCATCAAATACTGGAAGCTTGGTGTTCATGCCGCCGTTGCCGTTCATCATCTTCAACCTTGTACAGTACACTCAGAACTTACCACACACAGTGTTTCCCAACCCACAGAATCAGAAATTATGATTCTGATCAGAATTTTGTTCAAGATTCAACACAAATCAAGAACCAAAATTCAATCACACAAAAAACCTCACGTTTCACTCGTGTTTCCCGTGTTTTTCCGTGGATCCGAACCGGAGCTCTAGATACTAATTGTTGGTGTACAAGGTGAATAATGGATGAAAATAGAAGAATATATTATAAAGAGAATGACGGTTACAAAGGATTACAAAAAGATTATGAAATCACCAACTACCACTAGTCTATATATAAGCTAAAACTAGGGCTACAAAAGCAACAATAAAATACTAAAATACCATCTAACAAACTTGGTCACCAAATTTGTGAATATAAATTATTTCTAATAGCAACAAGAGCCATAGCACAGGGCCTCCTAATGCATGTGAGGTATTATATACGTTAACTTTGTGAATAAATATATATAACATTAATTTTATGAATAAATATATTAAACATGTCGCGCGTGTGATGGATGCAGTTGTAGTTTGTAGACATGCTTCACACCCATACGCACTACTTGGAATGCAGACAGTTTATTATTATAATTTTAGCTCTTGAAAAATTTTATAAATATTTTGTGATAAAATATGATATATCCTATGGTTTGTTAATTTTTCTTCTTTTTTGATAAAAAATTATTATATATTTGAAGATGTATTGTTGGTTAATTTTATTTTATAATAATATATTTAAAAATTAATATTTTTATCATTATTTTAAATTAAGTTATTATGATTAAATAGATAAAAAATATTAAATTTAAAATATTTTTCAATAACTTAACTTAATGTATATAAAATTTATACCATTTTTTATTAGTTTAGCATTTTAATATCACCTCCTATTAAAATCTCTTCGTATTTTTTCAAAGAAATGTTTTATTTTACTAAAAATATATATACTAACATATCGGAGTATTAAATTGTCATGTAAATTGTATTCAATTGGTTTTATAGTTGTATGTGCCAGCAGCAAATCTAAAAAAATAGAAAAATTTTACCGATATAAAATATACGAAAATTATAGTAGTAACATTTGTTGAAATATTTTTAAATAATTTTGTAATCTTTTATAATATTTACAATTTAAATTATATTTAATACTTTATTTTATTATAGAGTCTATTATTAAAATAGAACAGGGTCTCTAAACAGTTTGAGCCGGTCTTGAATGGTGCACAAGCAACTCATCCAATTTTTATTTTAACGATGCAATTCTAAAGAACTCATATTAGGTCTCACCACTTTATTTAATATATTAATATATTATTCGTATTATATTTTATTTTATTTAAAATAATTATTTAAATTATTTAAATTTTAATTAATATAAATAAATAAAATTAAAATTAAACATAATTTTGCATTAGGATTTTGATAATTTTGAAAATTTTGAGGATTAGGATTTTGATAATTTTGCATTAGATGGAACATAGATTGTTGAGAAAATTTTCCTAATCAATCATTACTTTTTTTAATCTATTTATAACAACCAATAATAATTAAAGATAATTTAATAAAATTGTTACATTTATCTATTCAATCATTACTTTTCTTAATTTATTTATAATAAACCTTAAAAGATTTCGAGTCCAAGGTAGTATTAAAGAAGAGGATAAGTAGATCTATTTATAATAAACCTTAAAAGATTTCGAGTCTGAGGTAGTAGGGGTGGACAAGTTTAAACGGATTGATTGAAACCGATCGACCCGTTGTATTTTTTGTACAAATGGATCAGGTCGGGTCGGGTGTCGGGTTGATTCGATTGCTTAATTTGAATATTATAGAGTTGTTTCGGTCGGGCTCAGATGTAATTTTAGATCTGACGAAAATCGAAACCGACCGAACTTAATTAATATATTTTTTATTTATTTTTATTACTGTATGAATAACTCACAATAAAAATGAGATTTATAATGTTGCAGGATACTATCATATTTATAAATTTATGATTGTATTATATATTCCCAAAAATATAAGATATATAATATAAAATTTTGTATATTATTTAGTTTTATCGATTAAAGTATAATAATGATCAAAATTAATGTCAAATAATATTAAAAATATTATTCCGTAATAATAATTTTTATTAAAAAAATAATTTTATTCTAAAAATTTAATATTTTTTATACAAAAATTAAAAAACTTATTTTTATAATTTTTTCTAATAAATATTAAACCGACTAAACCAATCCGACTTAATCGCCAAACCGACTTAACTGAATCCGACGAAAACTGAAATTTTATCGGTCGATATTAGGCCATAAAAATAAAATTGTGATTTACGTCGGATTTAAGTTTTAAGCCCGAAACCGACCGTAACCGACCGATTCTCCATTGGCAAGAAAGTATTAAAGAAGAGGATAAGTAGATGAGGTGTGGGGTCGGGTCTATTAAAGTGAGTTGTGTAGTTTGTGGTTGTCATTAAGAGTTGTTGGACCTTGTAGTTAGGGAAGACTTTTAATTTTTCTTAATTTTTTTTTCTTTGTAGCTTGGGAAGACTTTAAAATAAACAGAGAATCTAAAGCAATTATGGGAGGAGTGAAATGGGGCCCACGTTGTCCTTCTGGTGGGGACGCGCGGGGTTGTAACTTGTAAACCCTTTGATTTCTTGCTAAGAATAACCAACAGAAAGAAATAGATGTTTTTGAGGGTCATCTAAAGATTGTTTAGTTCAATCCAACAAGAATGGTTGATATTGAGTTAAAATTAGTTATTCTCAAACTATACCATAAATCTAAACCAAAAGAATTATCAAAAACTATATCACAAACTTCATAAATATTTATAAAAATAAACAATTATAAACATGTTTTCAGCATGTATATTACCTATTGAGTTCCCTCATTTTTGTGTGACATTTATCATAACTTAAGAAAATATAAAATGAAGAAAATTGAATCAGTGCTATTTCTTAGGCATGGATAACAAAATTTGTCAAAAATACTTACAAGTGTCATGATGAAATATTGAAGCTAACATAGTTTTATATATTGACCTATGAAGCATGGATACTCCATTTTAGATAAAGTATCGGTACCGAGTATTTACTGGATACCGATACGCGTACGATACTCGTATGGTACGTACCGACACCGTACTTATTTTTTATTTATTGGTTTTTAAGTTGGTATTCCAACGGGTACATATTTGGTACATATTGGGTACGCGAACTCAATTTTTTTCTTCTAATGGTATAGTTTTATACTTTTTTAATGGGTTTTTAAAGTGCTGATGTAGAGTTTGATCAATGGGATTCGTTGCAAGATCGGTGGATCTTGAAACCAAAGAAATGGTTGATAACTTATGGATCTTCAATCGCTAAACTTCAATCAATTGCATTGAAACTGTCAAAACAGTGATTGTCTTTGTGTATTTTAGGAAGGTCTATATTTGTAGTAATTCTGTAACAGCTGTATCTTGCTAATTATTAGGTTTATTTATTTATGATCAATCCCATAATCACAAGGATGTGTTTCCTTAGAACTAGCTGTCCATATTTCCTAAAATAGACTGTAGGCTCATGTATATATATATATAGGTCTAGTGACCTCATAAAATATATAAGAATATTATTTCTTCTAAATTTAATATGGTATCAGAGCTCCTGATCCTTGGGAGTCTCTGACCGTGCCTGTAAACCCTAAGTTGCAGCCTTCATTGCTGCGCTACCTTTAAACTTTGTCGCAGCTTTCATTGCAGCGCAGCCCTCTCTATCTTGATCGCACCTGGTCATGGCCGAGATCGTGGATCCTATTTTGGAAACTGGGGACAGACCCCAGACTGCTGGAGAATTGCAGAATGTTCATTCTGCTTATCGGTTAAATGGGAAGAATTATCTCAAATGGTCTCAACTCATTAGGACCATCTTGAAAGGAAAAGGAGAGGTCAGTCACCTGACTGATAGTACACCTGATGAAACAGATCCCAAGTTCAAATCATGGGATGAAAAAGACTCCATGATCATGGCGTGGCTGTGGAGTTCAATGGTCCCAGAAATTAGTGATACCTGCATGTTCCTTAAATCAGCAAAGGAAATTTGGGAGGCAGTAGAACAAACTTATTCTAAGGCCAAGGATGCTGCTCAAATTTATGATGTAAAGGTGAAAATTGTGGCTGCCAAACAGGGAAACAGATCTGTTACAGAATATGCTAATCAACTCAAGTCTCTATGGATGGAATTGGACCACTATCGAGTTATAAAAGCAAAATGTTCAGAAGACTCAGCAATCCTTAAGGAGTATACTGAACAAGATAAAGTCTATGATTTTTTGGTAGGCTTAAATCCTGAATATGACCAGGTCCGAATCCAAATCCTGGGAAAAGAGAAAGTCCCAGGGCTTAATGAAGTGGTAGCCATTATCCGAAGTGAAGAAAGCAGGAGAGGACTGATGCTGGAGATCTCAATAACTGAAAGTTCTGCAATGATAGCTAATGGAGGAACAATCATGGTTGTTAACCAAAGTAGACACGGGGTTCCCAATACGGAGAAAAAACATGAGGATATCTGGTGTACCCACTGTAACAAGCCGCGTCACACAAGGGAGAAGCGCTGGAAATTACATGGGAAACCCCCAAGCCGAGAATGGGGGACGAAAGCAGGCCCTCCAAAAAAAAGAGGGCAAGGGCAAGCTCACATCAGTCATGGACAAAGTGAAGGATCTAGCCAGCTGAATCATGAAGAGATAGAACGGGTAAGATCATTCCTTAGTAAATTGGAGAAGCCCACAAGTACATGCTCCTTAACATATTCTGGTAAGTTTCCACTTTCTTTTGGGCTTAATGTTTCAGATACACCATTTACACATTACTGGATATTAGACTCTGGAGCCACTGACCATATGACCCCTTTACCCAATGTTGATATTTGTAAATATATATAGTGTTAAGAATATTTGTATATAGAATAGTCTCACATCGACTATATCATGTAATTAGTTGTAATCTATCTATATATAATAATGTCTCCGTAGTGCTTTTAAAAACACACGGTTTATTCATATGTCTCTTAGTTTCTTGTATTTCAACATGGTATCTAGAGCCTACTAAGAGGCAATTCTTTCTTCGCCGTACTTTACCCGGTTGACCTACTGTCTTCCGGTGAGAAATTTTTTTTGCAAACCGTGTTGTCACTCCGGTTTGCCTCTCACTTTTCAAAAATTCTTCGGTAACCGCCTTGCCGCCACTGCCGCCGTTACCGACCCCACCATTCAACTCGCCGTCTTCTGATCCGGTCGTCGCCCTTTTTCCGCCGCTGCCCCAGCGCGTCCGGCGGCTGATTCCGGCCGTTTTCCTGCCGGTCTACCCGCTTCTCCCCACCCATTCCAGATCCGACCTCTGTTTTACTTTCCGACTCACGGAAAACGGTGCTCAAGTGCAAACAGCCCCGATTTCACTCCGTTTTTTTTGTGTCATTAAACCATGAGAGACGCTGATTCTGTGTCGTTTACTAAAGTTCCGCTTATCCCATGTGAAAAACTAACCGGATCAGCAAACTATAACATATGGGCTCGTGCTGTCGATATGTGGTTTCATGGTCAGGGATATGAAGATCACCTAACCACACAATTGAGTAATGTTGCCGCCGCCAAACTCGTTAAATGGAAGAAAACTGATGCCTCTCTGCTTACCGTGTTATGGTTCTCCATAGCACCTAACCTCCAAGCGCAGTATCAAGCCTTCTCCACTTGCTATGAGGTTTGGGAAAAGGCGAAGAAAGTATTCTCCAACGACGTTCATTGTCTATACAGTGTCATCCTCAAACTCGACACACTGAAGATGGAAAATATGGATATGCAAACATATCTGAGTAAGCTTGATGCCTTGAAAGCAAGTTACGCAACCCTCATGCCGTACGCCAAAGATGCAACAGCTCATGCCGAACAACAGAGTAAATTTTTCATGGTCATGGCACTTAAAGGACTACCATCCGAACTCGACTCCGTTCGTAACCAGATTTTATCAGGTACTACTGTTCCTAACTATGATGCAGTTAGTGAACAACTGTTGCGCTTGGCTACACCTCATGCGTTTGGTCCGGTTTCCCCTCCATCTACTGTTGCTCCAACACCAGGTGACACTACTGCCCTCGCATCTCTTGGCAACAATCAGAATCGCCCTCGAGGAGGGTCATCCAACTTCAAACCTCGTCCCAAGTGTGACCATTGTAACCGGATTGGACATACTATCGACCGTTGTTGGAAGCGACATGGCAAACCCGCACGCCAGGTAAATGCAGCTCAAAGTGACAACCCAGACTCTATGCAGACTTCACCTTCTGTTCAGAACCCAACGCCAAGCTACGACGATTTTCTCAGGTGGTGTCAGACTAATCAGATCTCTAGTTCCACTGCTTCGGTTGCACACACTGGTAATTCATCTGTTTGCTTCTCTCAATCATCTCCTCTTGGTCCTTGGGTCCTCGATTCTGGTGCGTCTGATCATGTTACTGGTAATAAAGGTCTTTTTTCTTCCCTCTCTACCTCTGGTTTCTTACCCATTATAACTGCTGCAAATGGTTCTCAAACCCGATCCCAAGGGATTGGTACTGTTCAAATTTTACCATCTCTCTCTGTTACTTCTGTCTTATATGTACCTCATTGCCCATTTAATTTACTGTCAGTCAGCCGTTTAACTCGTTCCCTTAATTGTTCTATCACCTTTACTAATAGTAATGTTACTCTGCAGGATCGGAGTTCAGGACAGACGATTGGCGTCGGATGTGAGTCTCAAGGCCTCTACTACTTCTCTACGTCATCTACCACATGCTCCACCACAAATTCTCCACTCATTATACATGCGCAGTTAGGTCATCCAGGTCTTCCCAAGCTACAAAAGTTGGTGCCCAGTTTATCCAAATTATCCATTTTACATTGTGAGTCTTGTCAGTTAGGGAAACATACTCGTAGTCACTTTTCCGATCGAGTCAATAAACGGGCTGCGTCCCCTTTTGCTTTAGTTCACTCCGATGTTTGGGGTCCCTCACGTACCGTGTCTACTTTTGAGTCTAGGTATTTTGTAACTTTTATTGATGATTTTTCACGTTGCACGTTGCTATTTTTAATGAAGAACAGATCTGAATTGTTTTCCATTTTTGAACAATTCTATCGAGAAATAAGAACCCAATTTGGTTTGTCTATTCGTACCTTAAGAAGTGACAATGCACGTGAATATTTATCCCAACAATTTCAAACATTTATGTCATCCAATGGTATTTTGCACCAAACATCTTGCCCTCATACACCCCAACAAAACGGGGTAGCCGAACGCAAAAATCGGCACCTCGTAGAAACCACTCGGACCCTACTTCTCCATGGTAATGTTCCTCTCCGATTTTGGGGAGATGCGGTGCTCACGGCATGTTACCTCATAAATCGCATGCCCTCATCTGTCCTTAATAATAAAATCCCTCATTCAATCCTGTTTCCAAACTCTCCACTCCACCCAATTCCTCCTCGAGTCTTCGGGTCGACGTGTTTTGTACACAATCTCTCCCCTGGTCTTGATAAACTATCAGCTCGATCATTAAAGTGTGTCTTTCTTGGCTATCATCGATCCCAAAAGGGGTATCGTTGCTACTCACATACTCTACAACGATACCTCGTATCCGCCGATGTTACCTTCTTCGAGTCTATTCCATATTTCGAGTCCAGCCAAGTAACTACGGAACCTCTACAAGAAAGTATTCCCACACCCCTTCCAGAAGTCCCATTTGTCATTATCCCCCATCATTCTAGGGAACCTGACCCACTAGATACCCCTACGGTTGACCCCCCCACTCCTCGCCCACTTCAAACATATCAGCGTCGTCGCCCAACGTCTGTTGTACCTGTCCCTGAAGTCGTATCTGTCCCTGAAGTCGTACCTGTCCCTGAAGTCGTACCTATCCCTGAGGTCACTACGGACTCTCCTTCGACGCTCTCGCCATCACCGGATCCGATCCTGCAACCTGAGTCTGATCTTCCGATTGCCCTTCGAAAAGATATACGTCAAACACGAAATCCTTCTCCACATTATATTGATTTATGTTATCATCGTCTTTCCCCTTTGCAGTATACTTGTTTGTCTTCTTTGTCTTCTGTTTGTATTCCTAAAACTCCAGGTGAAGCATTATCTCACCCTGAGTGGAGGCAAGCAATGATTGATGAAATGTGTGCTCTTCAAAGCAGTGGTACCTGGGAACTGGTTCCTCTACCCCATGGGAAATCTTTAGTAGGTTGTCGTTGGCTTTATACAGTGAAGGTTGGTCCAGATGGTAAGATTGATCGATTTAAAGCTCGCTTGGTAGCTAAAGGTTACACTCAAATTTTTGGGTTGGATTATAGTGATACCTTTTCGCCTGTAGCCAAGATGGCATCTGTTAGACTTTTTCTAGCCATTGCAGCCATTCGACATTGGTCTCTTCATCAACTTGACATCAAAAATGCATTCTTACATGGTGATCTTGAAGAGGAAGTATATATGGAGCAACCACCTGGGTTTGTTGCTCAGGGGGAGTCATCGAATATGGTTTGTAGGCTACACAGGTCTCTTTATGGTCTTAAGCAATCTCCGAGAGCTTGGTTTGGCAGATTCAGCACTATAGTACAACAGTTTGGTATGATCCGTAGTGAAGCTGACCATTCTGTTTTTTATCGTCACTCACCCCAAGGGTGTATTTATCTTATTGTGTATATAGATGACATTGTTATAACTGGTAGTGATCAGCAGGGAATACTCCAGTTGAAACAACATCTCTCGAAGCAATTTCAGACAAAAGATCTTGGTAAACTCCGTTATTTCTTGGGTATTGAAGTAGCCCAATCTAAAGATGGTTTGGTGATTTCTCAACGGAAATATGCTATGGATATTTTGGAAGAAACAGGTTTGTTAAATGCTAAACCAGCCGATACTCCTATGGATCCAAGTGTTAAACTACTACCCAATCAGGGGGAGCCTCTATCCGACTCAGGAAGGTATAGGAGATTGGTTGGAAAGTTGAATTATCTCACAGTCACTCGTCCGGACATTTCTTTTGCAGTCAGTGTGGTAAGCCAATTCTTAAATTCTCCTTGTCAGGAACACATGGATGCTGTTATTCGGATTCTGAGATACATCAAATGTGCTCCAGGAAAAGGTCTTGTGTATGAGGATAAAGGACATACCCAGATAGTTGGATACTCTGATGCTGATTGGGCAGGGTCACCCATTGATAGACGATCCACCTCTGGGTATTGTGTACTTGTTGGAGGAAACCTTATATCCTGGAAAAGTAAGAAACAAAATGTAGTTGCAAGATCAAGCGCCGAGGCAGAGTATAGGGCCATGGCAATGGCAACATGTGAACTTATTTGGTTAAAACACTTGCTCAAGGAACTTCAAATTGAAGAAGAAAGACCAATGACACTTATTTGTGATAATCAAGTTGCATTGCACATTGCTTCAAATCCAGTCTTTCATGAGAGGACCAAACATATTGAGATAGACTGTCACTTTGTCAGAGAGAAGATCGAGTCAGGCGACATTGTCACAAGCTTTGTCAACTCTAATGATCAATTGGTAGATGTGTTTACAAAATCCCTACGAAGCCCCAGAACTAACTATATATGTAACAAGCTTGGTGCATTTGACTTATATGCTCAAGCTTGAGGGGGAGTGTTGATATTTGTAAATATATATAGTGTTAAGAATATTTGTATATAGAATAGTCCCACATCGACTATATCATGTAATTAGTTGTAATTTATCTATATATAATAATGTCTCCGTAGTGCTTTTAAAAACACACGGTTTATTCATATGTCTCTTAGTTTCTTGTATTTCAACAACCCAAATATTTCTCTACATATTCCCCATGTCCTAGCAACAAGAAAATTTCCACAGCAGATGGAACCCTTATGACTGCAGCAGGACAAGGAGAGGCCCAAATAAACTCATCCATAACATTAAAAAATGTCCTTCATGTCCCAAAACTGTCCACCAATCTGATCTCTATACAAAAACTCACAAAAGATCTCTCTTGTAATGTTGTTTTTCATAACAACTCTTGTATACTGCAGGACAAGAACTCGGGGAGGACGATTGGACATGCTAGAGAATGGAATGGCCTATACTACATGGAGGATCCTAATCTGCCTACCAAGAGCCGCTCTCTCATATTTGAATCCACCATGACCAACAAAGAGAAAGTTCAACTATACCATTGCAGGCTAGGACACCCTTCATTTCGAGTTGTAAAAGTGCTTTTCCCTTTCTTGTTTAAAAATTTAAATGTGGAGAGTCTCCATTGTGATGTGTGTGAGCTTGCTAAACACAAGCGTGTACCTTTTCCCATTAGTAATAAGATGAGTCTTTTCCCTTTTTTTCTTGTTCACAGTGATGTATGGGGTCCTGCTTACGTTCCTAATATCTCAGGTGCTAAATGGTTTTTAACCTTCATAGATGATTGTACCCGGGTGACTTGGGTTTTTCTATTAAAACAAAAATCTGAAGTTAGCTCTGTGTTTTTTCAGTTTGTCTCAATGATTAAAAATCAATTTGGGGTCGGTATCAAAAGAATTAGGTCTGATAATGCCAAGGACTATTTTAACCTTGTACTAAACTCTTTTTGCCAAAAGGAAGGGATAATCCATGAGTCATCATGTGTAAACACGCCCCAACAGAATGGGATTGCGGAAAGAAAAAATGGGCACCTATTAGATCAAACTAGAGCTCTACTTTTTCAAAACCATGTTCCTAAGAGATTTTGGGGGGAAGCCCTTCTTACTGCCACCTATCTAATCAATAGGTTACCCACTAAAATCTTTAGACACAAAAAGCCCCATGGAAGTCCTATCCTCATTCTACCCACACTTGGATCCTACAAATAAACTCCAACCTAGAATATTTGGGTGTGTATCCTTTGTGCATGTTCATAGTAATGAAAGGAGAAAATTGGACCCTAGGGCTGTCAAATGCCTATTCTTAGGGTACTCTACCACACAAAAGGGATACAAATGCTTTCACCCCCTATCAAAAAAATTCTATGTGTCGAGAGATGTCACCTTCAATGAACAAGAGAGCTACTTCAAGCAGCCTCATCTTCAGGGGGAGAATGTAAGAGAGGAAGATGAGACTCTCATGCTTCCAAATATGACATTTGGACCTGAAATTGGGACAAATGGCATTGTTGTCCCTGAAGTTGAACCAACAGCAGGACCTGCACTTGAACCAACAGCAGGACCTGCACTTGAAATAACAGCAGGACCTACACCTACACCTGCACCTGAACCAACAGGAAGACCTGCACCTGAATCTGCACCGAATGGTGGAAGATTTGGGAAAAATCTGGTATATTCAAGGAGAGAAAAGGCCATTCTAAAATCTGGCAATGTCCAAGAGTCCAGCCCATCATCACTGCATGAGGTAACACTTTCGAATCTTATAAACTTCAATGACTCTAATGAGTTTGTTTCTGAAAATTTAGAAGCACGAGTGGACCAAAATCTAGACCTACCCATTGCCCTTAGAAAGGGAACTAGAACATGCACCCAACAACCACTTTACCCACTATCAAATTTCTTATCCTTTGAAAAATTCTCACCTACCCATAAAACCTTCCTCACAAACATCAACTCCACACACACACCTTCCTCTGTATCTGAAGCATTATCTGACAGGAAATGGAAACAAGCCATGGATGTGGAAATGGAGGCGTTAAGCAAGAATATGACCTGGGAACTTGTCACCCTACTAACTGGAAAAAAACCAGTAGGATGCAAGTGGGTATATACAGTAAAGTACATGGCTGATGGGACCATTGAACGTTACAAGGCAAGATTAGTGGCCAAAGGCTTCACTCAAACATATGGAATTGATTACTTGGAGACTTTTTCCCTGGTTGCTAAGATGAACACGGTCAGAGTAATATTGTCATTAGCAGCGAATCATAATTGGGACCTGCAGCAGTTCGATGTGAAGAATGCTTTTTACATGGAGACCTTGAAGAAGAAATATACACGGAGTTGCCACCTGGTTACAATGGACAGGTGGTTGCTGGAACTGTTTGTAAGTTAAGAAAGGCTCTATATGGGTTGAAACAATCCCCAAGAGCGTGGTTTAGAAGATTCACCAAAGTTATGACAGGTCTGGGCTACAAACAGAACCAAGGGGATCACACATTATTTATCAAACATTCAGTTTCAGGGAGGGTAACAATTTTATTGGTGTATGTAGATGATATTATAGTAAGTGGGGATGACAAAAAGGAGCAGCAAGTGTTAAGTGAATGCCTTGCCACGGAATTCGAGATCAAGACGTTAGGGAGACTTAAATATTTTTTGGGAATTGAAGTGGCTCATTCCAAGAAAGGAATCTGCATATCTCAACAAAAGTATATTACTGACTTGCTTAAAGAAACAGGTAAGACAGCCTGCAGACCAACAAGTACCCCAATTGACCCAAATGTAAAGTTGGGAAGTGCGGAGGAGGATATTGCCGTGGACAAGGAAATGTATCAAAGACTTGTGGGCAGACTTATTTACTTATCTCACACTAGACCAGACATTGCTTTTGCTGTAAGTCTAGTCAACCAGTTTATGCACCAACCAAAGGAAGCACATTTACAAGCTGCTCTTAGAATTGTCCAGTATTTGAAAGGGACCCCAGGAAGAGGGATTTTGTTCAAACGAAACAAGAGTGTAAGTCTTGAAGCATATACGGATGCGGACTATGCCGGGTCAGTGGTAGATAGGAGGTCAACTACTGGATACTGCACCTTTCTTGGTGGAAACCTCATGACTTGGAAGAGCAAAAAACAGAGTGTAGTGGCTAGATCGAGCGCCGAAGCAGAATTTCGAGCAATGGCCCAAGGAATATGTGAACTTCTATGGCTGAAGATTATATTGGAAGACTTGAAGATAAGATGGGATGAACCTATGAGGTTATATTGTGACAACAAATCTGCAATTAGTATAGCCCACAACCCGGTGCAGCATGATAGAACTAAACATATCGAGGTTGACAGACACTTTATCAAGGAAAAACTAGACAGTGGCATGATTTGCACACCATATGTATCCACTCAGAATCAACTTGCAGACATACTTACCAAGGGGCTGAACTGCATTAACTTTGAAAGAATTATATCCAAGCTGGGAATGGAAAACACCTATTCACCAGCTTGAGGGGGAGTGTCAAAACAGTGATTGTCTTTGTGTATTTTAGGAAGGTCTATATTTGTAGTAATTCTGTAACAGCTGTATCTTGCTAATTATTAGGTTTATTTATTTAGGATCAATCCCATAATCACAAGGATTTGTTTCCTTAGAACTAGCTGTCCATATTTCCTAAAATAGACTGTAGGCTCATGTATATATATATAGGTCCAGTGGCCTCATAAAATATATAAGAATATTATTTCTTCTAAATTTAATAGAAACTCCTCGCACAACCAAGTTCTTCATCTTCTATTGAAAAAAATCAGAGTACATATGAATTTATATTCACGTATCCGTACCTTGGTTTTTTTTAAAATGACGTATTTCGTACCAGTACCCGTACCGGATACTGGGTACGTACCGGTACCTTTGTAACACATGTATTGACAGCCATAAGAAAAATTACGCCTCTGGAATGAGGATGCGGGTTTGTATCTCAAAGAATGTCTTCACATCAATACCCAATAACCTGTTTTGACATGTCAGTTTAGAACAGTAATTTACTGTCAATAAAATGTAAAAAAAAAAAAGAAATCATCATTTCAGACAAGAAAAAGCTCTCACCAGCAATCTATCCCTACAGCATTGGCCCCCAGTTTATCTGCCTTTAGATCATCTCCAATGTGTAAAGCTTTGCCAGCCTCTACATTTACTTGATCTAGAAGGAAAACATTGACAATGAAACTCAAATAACTAAAGCATCGCTACCACAATTAAGGTTAATAACCGCACAACAGCAAACAATTCCATTTGAAAAACACGCTTCCTGAATTATTATAGAAATGATAGATGACAAAGTTCTGTCCAACAATTAGGAATGGCAAAAAGGGTCAATCCATTCCGTATCTACTCCGTCATTAACTTGTCTAAAAAGAGACACGCAGAAAAACTAAAAGTGTAGAGATGAAAATTTCAACCCGCCCCTTTTTTATTAGAAGTATGAGACTAAAATCGTGAAACTACAGTAATTAAATTAAATGTTTTTTTCTCTACTCTATGAAAGAAAAAAATGAAAAAAGAATAGTGACTTGTAAATAAAAAATGTGCAAGAACTTTATTTTATTTTACTTTAATCCTACTGGCCAACCGGTCACCGTCCCGTTTTTTAGCGGGACAGGCCAACAAGTAGTGACTGATTCAAAATCTCAACTTGTCCCGCCAAAAACGACGAGCTAAACAGACCCACCAGACAAGTCCAACTCGTTTTTCCATCCCTACCAAAAACTGCTAATCTATGTCTTATCCATTTGTTGTTTTATTGTATCTTGCATAAACAGCCTAGAGGGATAAGCATGGTTATTATTGCTGATTATAAAGATGATTGGTTTTTGACAATTATATTTTCACACAGCATTGATAACTATCACAAACACTTTATGCATTATCAGAAATTAAAGGGATGCAAAATGAAGCCAAAAGAAACCTTTGAAAGAGTGGGATTTTAATTAACAAAAAGAAAATATGAACAGAAAATAAATATATTCTAATTGTTCCACAAGAAAAGAAGAGAAATGTTGTAATGGTTCTTTTAGTTATGCTAAGGAGTGACAGGAAAAAAGGTAATATGTGAAATATTGTGTTGTTGTTGTTCATAATCCTCCGGTTGCCAAGGAAAGGGGACTTTGGTAATCTAGAGTTCAACCTTGAATTAAATATTGTTCCAGCCAGAACATATTTTTGTTAAGAAGCAGAACATATACTATTTAACATATTTTTGGCAAATGAAGTTTGCACAACTTAACTAATAATCACAAACCTAGAGCAGCTTGAAATATTCTTGGGTCTGGTTTTTCATATCCAACCTCTGATGATATAACGACAGCATCAAATCTGACATGAAAACCATAAATGAAACATTAAAAACCATGTATAAGATACAGTCATCAGACTTTATAAGATTTCTGCAAAGTAAGTGTTTTTCAACAAACCGTCTTAGATGAACACCTCACCAAAGATGCCGATAAAATATTGAAAAGTAAAATATAATCTGTATAATCATATTGAAGGAATGGGTGATGCTCACAGATGTAAAACATTAAGATCCTTCAATAGCTTCCTTAAGCGGGAGTCAAAATTGGATACAACGGTCATCTTAACTGTGTCACGTTAGCAAGGACTAACTTCAAGGAATGTAGCAAGGACTTAACTGTAGAAAATTTACAGGTTCAACAATGTAAATAGCTTGGGAAAATGAAATATTCAATTTTTTTGACCTCCAGCATCCTTGAGAAGAGTCATTGTTTCAAAAGCTCCATTTGGAAGATGCCATGCATCACCTTTTGCATAGTACTGAGAGAAACAATAATTGAAGTTCAGATATATGTGTCTCATGACAAAGGTCCAGGCTTGATTCTTGCTGCCAACAAATCCTTCCACCCCTAACAAATTTACCACAATCCTTTGCCTTTAAAAAAAACAAGTGCCTCATTTTAAGTTTGACAATAAATGTCAGCAATTTTTAAAACATTCTCCTGTTAATTTACTTTTCCTTGGTAAGTAAGCAATGACAACTAACATTAACAAAATGAACCTTCTGGAATCAACAAGATAAGAAACTACAATTTCAACACCAGTAGATCATATTTTAGTTATGTTTCAAAGAAGCTGATGAATCGCAAAGAGAAATTGCAACTTTTTTCAAACCATTTTTAATAGGCATGGATAAACTTTTTCAAAAGATTATAACATTTTACAGAGAAATTAGCTTTGGCCGATTGCATCTTCATAGATTGGAAATGAGGGCATGACAATTAGATCAGCCGAGAAAGATTACCTCGTAAACTTCCTCAAAAAAGTCTCCATCTCCACAACCAGTGGCTTCAGAAACTGCAAATTTCCAAAATGGTCTCCCATCAGCCTGTTGCGAATATCGGTGAATACAATATAAAAAAGGGAATATTATTTCCAATAACAATTATTAAAAGCAATTTACCAATAAAACGGCTATTTGTTTACAACGAAAGAAATTACGTGTGATTAGATTTCAGGTTAGAAAAATATGTAACTACATGTAACATGGAAAATCACAGAGACATCAATATACACCAGAATAACAATAATACAAAGTTTGCTTCAATTGGCACAGAAGTTGAGCAAGTTATTACTATGCATATTATATTATTATGATAATTAAGTTCCTTTGAAGTGGTTCCGTTGAAATCGTAAAAGCATAAATTTTTCTTGTGGAAACTATTATGGTCCTGCTAGCATATTAATCTTTTCTAGTACAACACTTTGTGTACAAAATCACTACAACTTACCATAAACTTTCAATATTTTCCTATTATTTTCCCTTGCAGAAATTAAAACATTTTCTATACACCATCAGTACAGGTTTATTACTCATAATACAATAGCTCAATGAAAAAAAGTGATGGTGAAACAATGTTATATAGAACAGAGAAGACAACAGAAGGAAATAGGTTTAAGAAGATAACAGAAGGAAATAGGTTTAAAATGACGCCAATCGTGCAGAAATTACAAAAAAAATATTGATGGTAGAGCATAGACCTGGTAACGTAGCTTTTCAGGCCATTGAGCAGTAAATGCTCTCTTAAAACCTTGTTTTATTTCAGTTGGATTCACAGTCAAACCTGGACAAAGACATAACATAACCAATTAATACATCTACCCGGTACCTAAAATGCATAATAGAAGGAAAATGCTAACAATAATGCGGTGTGGCAATATATAACAACTCTTATTAATGTCTACGTAAGTAAGCATATCTTTTATGTAACTTTTCTCTTATCTTATTTTGAATTCTAACTAGTGTTATCGAATATCCGCCAAGGCAGTGCTATTGCAGATATTAATGGTGGTTTTTGGGCTGGCCGCATTGGTAAATACCGGCCGATATTGCTGATTTTTCCGCCATAATCTGCTATGATGACGCCACATAGCAGCCAGTATGGCGGGATTTTGGCTCTCGGCCATGGATAACACTAATTCTAACATATTTGAGAGAATAACAATAAACATTCTATTAACAAAAGAACATTTTGTTGTTCTTATCATGTATTAGGCTCTATTTGTCAAGGCTAAACTGCTAGTTTATAGCAGATAATTTATAAAATACAAATTAGTATGACCAAAGTAGAGTTGTTTAGTAATAGTCATTCACTCACGGGCTTAAAGCATTTTTTTCAAATTCCACTTGAGCTTATAGCTTATAGCATAGCACTCCTCACATTTTTAAGCTCGGTATTCTAATTGAAGAAAACTAACATTAATTTAAATAAGAGAGAAATTACTCTAACCTCCCCTAAATTCAGTGTAAATATAATTCACAGCCCCTCTATTTTAAGAGTTATCACAAACCTCCCACATTTCCTTCATTAAACAGCCGTTCAAGATAGAAAAAAAGTAAACACTACTTCGATACACGCTTTTTACTTTTTTTTTTAACGAGAGAAGCGTATTTTACTTCTGAAACTAAAGCACATTCATATTGACTCCATGTTCATCTTCCAGCAAAGCACAATCCAAAATCTAAAACACCCATGTAGCCTCTTTCTTTAGTTCTTAATTTCACGCATCTTGTGGTTTTGAAATCTAAAAAATTGGCTCTCAAATTTATTTACTTTTTGCATTGCTTTGTAAACAATACTATGAGACAGAAAAACACAATGAGCTTTGGTTCATACAATTCAACAAACACTTTGTGGACAGACAAACAAAACAACCAATTGTATAGCATCTTCTTCGCAGTAGAAGCCAGTACCATCTATTAAATAGAAGATGATAGCAAATACGCCATAAATTCATATGATATCACCTAGTTTAGAGAGCCATAAGTGGAAAAAGTAACCATATTTGGATCCAATAGCGGCATAAGTATCTGCAACAGGATTGGTCAACTGCAAGTCTGCAAGAGGGTACCTCCAGCATCCAACAGCAATGCATCATATGCTCTCCGACCACCATGAGAGTAGCTTGATCCACCTACACATTTCATTTCAACACCATCATCATCGCAAAATTTGATGTAAGACATTAAAGAGAGAAAATAAGTTTGGGAGGGAGTGAAACGAAGAACCTTTGATGATCGGCGTTGAAGATGAAGAGAGTGGAAGTGAATTTTGGAAAATGGGTTTGAGAGTTCTGAAGAAAGCATTGCGGGAAAGCATCTCATGGCTGTAACAGTAGTGCCCGTTGTTGCTCTGGTTCGTTTTCGTGATGTACCGGAATCTCACTTTTTACCATTTATTATGTTTTATATTTCATTAAAATAAGTTTTAGGTAGCAAAGTATATAATGATTAAATCTAACCCCTATAAATTAGCCACGGTTACTCACGGTAGTGTTGTTGATATATTAGATATAATTTCATTTGAATTATGTGGCAAAAGTCTAAAATCAATTAAGAATTAGAGTTTGTTATTTAGTTTGTTATTTTACTTAATAGTCAAGTTATTTAGGTGTATATAAATAGACACATTGTAATTCAGTTTTATGAATCAATAATATCAATTTTTATTTTCTTATTTTCTCTTTCTCTCTTCACTAAAAGCGTCTCACGCACTAACAAATTGGTATCAGAGCTCCAGATAGATTCTTGATCGTGTTTTTAAGCATCACACGTCAGAGATCGTGTTTTCGGGATCGTGGGTTGTTGTTGATCAATCGCTGCAAAGATGAATGGTAACGGAAATTTATCAAACTCTCTTCCAACTCTTGACAGCAAGAATTGGCTTCGATGAAAAAAAAACAGATGCAATCTCTATTTGGCTTTCATGAAACCTTAAAGTGGTTACTAACGGTGTTCCTACGCTTGGTGATGATACAACCGACGCACAGAGAACCGCTCACAAGGATTCCAGTAAGAAGGATTGCAATGCGGTGTTTTACATCGAATCGGCGGTTGATGCAGCAAATTTCGACATAATCGCTCATGCTGAATCAGCGAATGAGGCATGGGATATTCTTGTCAAATATTAGGAAGGAGGCGAGAAAGTCAAGGTTGTCAAGTTGCAAACTTTGCAACGACAATATGAATTGTTGTCGATAGAAGAAGACGAAAAGATTGTAGGCTATGTGTCAAAGGTGCATAAACTCGTCAATCTCATGAAGGGTTGTGGTGAAACCCTGATTGATAAGATGATAGTTGAGAAGGTAATGCGTACGTTGACCTCTCACTTTGATCACATTATCGTAGCTATTTAAGAATTCAACAATCTTGAAACCCTAAAACTGTAAGATTTGGTTAGTTCATTGGAGGCGCATGAGATTAGGTTTGTCAAAAGGAAAGGAGTTCAAAACTCAATACAAGCACTACAGACTCAGTCATGGAAGAAAAACGGCAGTTCCAACAAGTTCAAAGGCAAAATCAAAAAGACTCAGGGCAAGAAGTCTTGGTCAAACTCTCACAAGAATAAGATCAATGATTGAACTTCTGAATCCTCGAAAAGAAGAGAAGGAAATTCCTATAAAAAAGACAAAGTAGAGAAAAAAGGTGTGCAGTGCTATAACTGTGAAAAGTGGAGTCACTTGGCCAAACATTGTTGGTACAAGAAAAACAAAGGATCGACAAAAGGCAAAGACGAAGGAGAAAACCTTGCACGTCAAGATTCAGATGATTCTGAAGATATGGTGGTTATGGCTGCAGTTGCATATGACCATGTCGACTCCAATATCTGGTTCATCGACTCGGGATATTTGAATCACATGACTAGTTGAAAAGAGTGGTTAGCAAATTTTGACAAGTCAAAGAATAGCAAGGTCAAACTTACTGAGAATGGCTAATTGCAAGCAGAATGCACTGCCGACATAGTTATTCAAAGGAGCAATGGAGGAAAAGTTATGATCAAAGGTGTACTCTATGTACCTGGAATGAAGTGTAATCTGTTAAGTCTTGGACAACTGGTCAAAAAAGGTTTCTCAATGATCATGAAAGATGGAGCCTTGGAACTGTTCGACACTCAGAATAATTTGGTCTTGAAATCTCTTTTATCGAAGAACAGGACACTCAAAACCATGATCAGCTTGACTGAAGTACAATGTCTAAAAATTATTGTCGACCACAAGCATAATTGGTTATGGAATTTGAGGTTTGGACATTTGAAATTTCGATCACTCAATCAACCGATTACTCAAGATATGGTAATCGATATACCAAGTCTGGAGATACCCGAAAAACTCTATAAAGGGTGTCTAGTCGGAAAGCAATCCTGGAAGTCTTTCGTTTCGACTATGCCAATGATATCCTCATGCATCCTCGAAGTTGTACATTCAGATGTATGTGGTTCTTTTGAGGAGCATACCATTAGTGGAAACATGTATTTTGTTTTGTTTGTTGATGAGTTTAGTCGAAAGCTGTGGATTTATGTGATCAAGAGAAAGGACGAAGTATTCGAAATCTTTAAGAAATTCAAGATGCTTGTCAAAAATGCTAGACGATGACAATGATCTAGAAGGGGGTTGAATAGATCACTAATTTTTAAATAAAGTCGGTGCTTAAAAATTGTTTTTGAAATTTATGCGGAAGCGGCCGATGAATCAAGTCGTCTAAACGAACCGTTATCGAAAAGATCGAATATGCGAAAAGCCAAATGGAATAACAAGTTCAATGAGAATTCGAATCACTATTTTGAGTATTAATCAATACAATTAAAATCACTAAAGTTTGTGCAATTTCCAATGACTTATAAAGTGTAAACTAAATTTGACAATTTCACAAACAGTTTGTGAGCGGTCAATTTATCGAACACTTGGTGTGTAAAACACCCCAAGTGTTATTTCTTATGTAATTGTAGTGCATAATTTTTCCACTTACAATCAAAGTGATTGTAATGAGTTTTCAAACCAGATTTTCAGCACTACACTACAGCAGAATTTTATCGATCAATTGATTTTGCACAAACGTGAACAATTCAAAATTAAAGAGATAGAGAAAGAGAGAATAACACCGAATTTGTTTAGGTAGTTCCCCTTTCATCCTCGCTTCAGGTACGTCTGCCCCCAATTCTAAAACTAGAATTGAGATATGTATTATCTTGTTGCAAAAGTTTATACAAGAGAAGCACTAGTCACCACACACTTAAGACTACTTGTTGATGTTGATACTATGTCTTCTCCCCCCTTGATTCAAGTCGAATCAAGTGCCTCAAACATGTTGAACAAACCTCCGGTTACCGCTACTTGTCTGAACAACCCCATCGGTGTTTAAACCTTTCGCTCGACTGATTTCGATCACACACCGTTCGAACCCAAATCTTTCTTCCACAATCCTCCGGTTACCGTTACTTAATTGAACGAACCCATTATTCTTCAATCCCTTTACTCAGCTGAATCTGTGAAGCAAAGATCTGTCCAAAAACCCCCCAAATTCACACGATCTTGGAGGACAAAACCCTAACGGTTTTATTTAAGAAAAACCCACCGAATACTCACCCCAAACTAGATAAACAGTCCTACGTTTGGACATTATCACCTCAATGATGCAAAAGATCAACAAAAATTATTGTGTAATTGTTAAGAAATGCAAGAATGAGGATGAAGATAATGAGAGAAAAATTCAGTGTATATCTTTCACTTTTCTTGTTGTGTATTGAAATGATGAGACAAAATGTATATATATGATGCCTTTACCAACTAAATATAACAGCAATTTGAAGTGAGACAGCTCAGAAAAATTGCAGGAAATTAGTGAACGGTCGACCTGAGCTTGAAGGGGGTCGACCTGAGCACACCCGAGAGCAAGACTATGCAAAAATTAAAGTTGTGCGTCGACCAAAGCAGGGTTCATGCGTCGACGCAAGCTTGCCCAAAAATTACAAACATACAGACTTACGATATGAGTCGACCAAAGGGTCGATGCGAGCACACCTGAAAGTAAAGGATAGAAAATCAACTTATATGAGTCGACCAGAGCAAGGGTTTGAGTCGACTCAAACACCCTAAACTTCCAAAAATGAATTTTTGCTCATAGTTTGGTTCACCTAAGCTATGTTTATGCATACTTAAGACTCCTAACATGAACAAATACACACAAAACATATATGAGATGCTCCTATATGTATAGACACATGATTTTTGAATATGTTGTGCTTTATAAAGTATGAATGCAAGCTAAGACGCGATGATACCGTCCAAATTACAAAGTACAAGCTAATACACGTTTTGACATCATTAAAATAAGGACTAAGGCACCTTACCCTCACATACTCCCCCTTTTTTATGATGGCAAAACAATTGCAAAATCTTCACCTTATCGAGTACTTTGAGAATCATCCTCCCCCTGATTTTATGCATTCTTCCGAAAGAAAATCTGATTAATCTTTATGAAATGAAGTGCTGCTTTTTGCATATTCTCTTCTCCCCCTTTGACAACATCAAAAAGAGAGAAGCACAAGGTCAAAGAAAAAAAATATATCCATATGAACACAATCATACACTTTGCAACAGATGCACATTAACAAACATTCACATAAAATAATGTTAATGCAAGTAATATGAAGATAAATAAGACATGAAGCATATAAAGAAAATTAAGTGCATTACATAACCAAAATATTCGATACAACTCCAAGTCACAAAACAAATAAGATAGCAAAACATAAGATGACATGCGAAATACAAAACATGAGATGCACTACATCCAAACAACTCAATCATCTAAGGTCTCCTCCCCTTATATGGATAACCCCTCCCTCTGAAATGGTAATCTGGAGGCGGTGCTTGTTGCTCATCCAATCGTTCGGTAAGCTCCAAGACAGCCCTGTTGAGAGTGTTGAAACTGTTTATCAGAGCACGATTCTGACCATCAGCGGTTTCATCCAAATTATTGCGGTGAGAATCGGATATCAAGCTACTAATTAACTTGAATCACAAAACTTTGAAATTCACCACCGAGCTTTGATTTATCCAAAGGAAAAGGGTAAAGATGGAAGAAAACCCTAATTGCGCTATGTGAAGACATAGCTAAGAGATCGGGGATCGGGGATTGGTTATACCTAGGGAAGGTATTAGCACCCTAAGTATCTGTAGTACTCTACAGAAACCTCTTGTTAATATTTGTGTTATGTTATGTTTGCTTGCTAAGGGATTTATGATAAGGCTAAAGGTAAAGACCTAAGTGCTAAAGGTAAAGACCTAATGGTATATACACTAAGTATGCTCGCCAAGACGTCGCATCTTGTGCCTACGTATCCTGATTAAAGAATCAGAGCAACCATAGTTCACCTCACTAAGGGTCGAGGAACCATTAACTATGGCCAAAGTTTCAAGGGGGAATGAGTATGATACTCATATAGAGTTTAAGAACTCTCTAAGTCTAAGTTGTGATAGGTGAATGGCTATGAGGCCTATGACTATGAGGTCAAGAGAGGATGGCTATGAGGCCTATGACTATGAGGTCAAGAGAAGATGGCTATGAGGCCAAGATGATAACCTATGACTATGAGGTCAAGGGAAGATGAGATTACATATGACTATGAGGTCAAAGAAAGATGGCTATGAGGCCAATATGGTAAGATGACTATGAGGTCAAGAGAAGATGGCTATAAGGCCAAGATGGTGATATATGACTATGAGGTCAAGGGGATGATCTATGAGCTATCTATGACTATGAGGTCAATAGAGACTTTCTATGACTATGAGGTCAAGGATAAGATGGCTATGAGGCCAAGGGTTAAAGATGGCTATGAGGCCAAGATGGGAAACCTATGACTATGAGGTCAAGGTGGAATCCTATGACTATGAGGTCAAGAGGAAGATGCTACCAATGACTATGAGGCCAAAGGGAAAGATGGCTATGAGGCCAAGATGGTATCCTATGACTATGAGGTCAAAGGTAAGATGACTATGAGGTCAAGATGGTAAGATGACTATGAGGTCAAGATGGTAAGATGACTATGAGGTCAAGTTGGTAAGATGACTATGAGGTCAAGAGGGTAAGATGACTATGAGGTCAAGATGGTAAGATGACTATGAGGTCAAGATAAGATGGCTATGAGGCCAAGATGGTGATCTATGACTATGAGGTCAACGAGATGATTTATGAGCTATCTATGACTATGAGGTCAATAGAGAGACTTTCTATGACTATGAGGTCAAGGATAAGATGGCTATGAGGCCAAGGGTTAAAGATGGCTATGAGGCCAAGATGGGAAGCCTATGACTATGAGGTCAAGGTGGAATCCTATGACTATGAGGTCAAGAGGAAGATGATACCAATGACTATGAGGCCAAAGGGAAATATGGCTATGAGGCCAAGATGATATCATATGACTATGAGGTCAAAGGTAAGATGACTATGAGGTCAAGATGGTAAGATGAATATGAGGCCAAGATGGTAAGATGACTATGAGGTCAAGATGGTAAGATGACTATGAGGTCAAGATGGTAAGATGACTATGAGGTCAAGAGGGTAAGATGACTATGAGGTCAAGATGGTAAGATGACTATGAGGTCAAGAGGGTAAGATGACTATGAGGTCAAGATGGTAAGCTGACTATGAGGTTAAGATGGTATGATGACTATGAGGCCAAGAGGGTAAGATGACTATGAGGTTAAGATGTTAACCTATGACTATGAGGTCAAAATGATAAACTATGGATACCTATGACTATGAGGTCAAAGGTTGAAGATGGCTATGAGGCCAAGATGGGATCCTATGACTATGAGGTCAAGGAAAAGATGGTTGTGAGGCCAAGAGGGAATCCTATGACTATGAGGTCAAGGTAAGATGGCTATGAGGCCAAGGGTATCCTATGACTATGAGATCAAAGGTTGATAATGAGTTATCTATGACTTTGAGGTCTATAGAGAGGCTTTCCTTTGGAAGGAGGGGAAGAAAACTTCTTGTAAACAGGGGTTGAAGGGGAATTGAAATGGAATGATAATAAAAGTTCAAGAACTCAAAGGGGATAAACAACAATTAAGTAATATCAAAATATGGGATGAACATCCATGTATGAGCATGGCAAAAAATAATAAGATAGTTCACAACAAACATGAATAAGTGAACACATAAGTATGAAAAAGTTACCCATGAACCATGAAGTTATGAGTAAGACAAACTTCCTAGTCATAAATCAATTTAAATATAACCTTACAAGACACTTAAAGAAGTGTCAACAAGGGACTAGGTCAAACAAGTTATTAGGAGGGGTGAAAAATGGTGGTTATATCAACAAGGTTTCAAATTTAAAGAAAAGGGACATACAAGTCCAAGACCAAAGCCTAAATTCATGATAAGGCACTAAAGAATGAGTATGGGGAATGTCTCAAAGGATGGGCAAAGATAGCCCTCTCAAAGTTAAAATCAAAGGTGTAATGTCAAAGGTATGAGCCTAAGAAACAAAGGTCAAATGACACAAACAAAACCTACCAAAAAGACCTTATCCAAGGTCAAGAATCACCCCCCCCCCCCCCAAACAACCCTTATATAAGTCCTAAAACACTCTAAGGAAACCTCTTAACAAGTGGTGAGAAAAGTTTAATTTTCAAAAGAAGTTCAAGAACTAAACACAAAGTTATTCATATTTTTATAAAATTGGAAATAAATATGAAAATAAAAATAAAAATAAAAATAAAAATTATAGAAAATTGAATTAAACATTAAAATTTATTTGTGAATTTTTCTGGAATTTTTTGTATGAAAGAAACTATTTTTAAATAAATGATATTGAAATGAAAGAAAATGAAATATTTGTAACAAGTTAAACCATGGGGAGGTGCATTAGTAAGCTGAAAATGAACTAAGTCTTGTTATTCATTCGCCTGGGCCTAAACAGGGGGGTGGCGTTAGTAAAAATTGATAGGCCCAAGTCAACAGGGTTGAAAGAAATGAGAAAAGAAAAAAAGAAAAATAGAAACAAAAGGGAGTTTGGGGCGAGGGGGATTCGAACCCTAGACCCCTTGATACACGTGCACGCTTCATACCACTGGGGTGGCTATACATCCAATGTATAAGACAACCCCATAAACCTATGAACCAACCAAGCGAAATAGAAATGCTAGTTTTAAACCCACGTGAAAACGTTAAAAAACGTACTAACAAACAAACATCAACCGGTCACATGCTAATTAAGTCACAAAACGAAAAAGCAATACCTTGACCAATCCCAGCTCACCACACCTCCATCTTCTTCATGCATGCATGAAACAAACCCTATAACTATCGTGAAACACCAGAAAAAGGCCATGGCGTATCCTCCTCTTGTTCAATCAATATCATCTTCAAAACTTAACCAAAACCAAGAACTAACATACCATTTCGCAGTACTCGGAACAAAGAACATCAATAAACCTTAAACAGCTCAAAATAATGACATAATCGTAGAGAAAAACAGCATGGAAAAGGTGTACCCAGAACTGAGACCAAACTATCATCATGCCAATACACCAATACAAGTTCAAACAAGCTTTCATGTGATCAACCTAAACTAACACATATGCACATACATGAACATGATAATAGTGTAAAGATTACTTAAACTTATGCATATGAGCATGAAACCATAAATATGGAGGAAAAAAGAGAGTCTTACCAAGTGGAGTAGGTTCACTACCTCTTCTCTTTAGAGCCTGGAAATCCAACTTCCTCCCTTGGCTAATGATGCTCTGCAAGGTCTCCAAAGGAAATGCAAACCTCTTGTTCTCCTTGAGCCTCACGAGTTTTTTGTGTGATGTGTTTACAAGTGAAAGTGTAATGTTCTGATGTGTTGTGTTGTTGTTGTAACAAAGGAGAATAGAGTCTCCTTTTATAGTAGAAGTAGCTGGACATTGGCTTTAAAACTCAATGGTTATTTGTTTTGTCTTGAGAAAAGCATGATTGTGACATATCCTTGAGCTGGCTAATGGCAGATGTTGGGGAAGAGAAAAGCTTTGTTAGTTTGTTTTCAGTGATGCAGCCTGAATAAAGGTGAGAGGCTTGGTCAAGATGCTGTATGAAATGGATTATTTATCCCTTTCATGAATGAGCTATAACCTCTTTTTGCTTGTCAAAATGTGATGCACATTTTGGGTAATCCTTGAGACCTACAAGGCTGACAAGTTTGGATCATTTCAAATGCCTTGGATGCTGCAAATCGTGGGAAAGGATTTGGTTCAGATTGTAGGTTCAAAATGAAACATGGTTTGTGTAATGAAGCTAAATCAAATACCTCTCTTGACCACACGATGGTTTCTCAACCAATGGACCAGATTACATGCTTCTTGATTCTTTTGAAAGAGAGTGTGTAGTATAGCAACTTCCATGTTGTTGACAAGTTGAGATTGAGCCCAAAAACAAGTGAAAAATCGTGCTAAAGTTTAGTGTAGCAAAGGGTTAAAAATCTGAATTTTCTAAGTGTTTGGAAATATCCATCGTGACAACTTTATGGCCCCACATCTTGATAAATACTCCTTCAACTCTTGAGATATTTGATCCTATGTAAAGTAGACATTTGATAGAGCAATTTTCATGTGGAAAGATTCTTGAGATGAGGTTTGGAATTGTGAGAAAAAATGCCATGAACTCATGCACACCATGCTGTCCAAAAGAAACTTAGAAAAAATTCTAAGTCATGAAACTTTTCCAATTTGAAACATCAAACTTTAGAACATCATAACTTGAGATTGGATCATCCAAATGGGAAGTTCTGCACATGCTTGGAAAGCTTGAAAGAATAAGGAACAACTTTCGTGTCCAAAGATTTTGGATTTGACATTTGGAACAATGTGAAAAAAGGCCATGAAGTTGTGTCCAAAATTAGGGCAAAATGATCAAAAAAATTCTAAGTTATAAAGGTATCTTTTCTTCCAAGTCTCATAACTTAAAAATTAAGCTTTTCTTGAAGAAAGGTCCTCTAATACACTTTGAAATTCATAATGAGAGCTTCCATTTGAGCTTTGAGTCACCCAATTTGGATGTGTGGTTTGAAAGTTATGACCTTCCCAAGTTTGCACAAGGAGTGAACTTTCCACACTTAGAAAAAAATTCAAGGACCAAACATTGCCTTCTTTGCAAGAAACCTCTCAAATGTCAACTTATCATGCTCTAACTCAACAATTAGACATGTCTTGATGAAATATGGCTTAAACACTTCATTTTGGATCAACATCTCAAAAGTCAAGGGCTTCAGTCAAAACCCTAATCTTCCTCAGGAATACAATTGGATGATCCCTGATGATCGTGCTTCCTCAATATTTTCCAATGCCCATGGATGACCTCTAAGGGTGTTTATTATCATATGGAATCATGTCTCATGACTTGGGATCATACTTTGATCAATATCGAAGGCAATGGTTGACTTTTCCTGACAAAACCCTAGTTGAGGCATGATGAACTTATGGCTCATAGAACTTGTGATAGGAGCCAAATGCACTTGATTTCTTGTTGATCAAGACCTCTTGAATGGATGTGATCTCAAATGGTTGATGAATTCATCAAGCATTGACTGATCAAACAAGGTTCCTCAGTGATTCTCTAGATCAAAACCCTCATTCTTGTAACTCTTGATCTGATAGTTTCTTCTTGATTTCTCTTGACCCAGTCTCATGAGATCATGGCATATGTTTGGAGACTTCATGATTAGCTTCCAATACCAAATGATTGCATTGTGGAGCCTCAGTTGGCTTTCTTGAACAGATGCCCTCAACTACCAATTTCAACCCCCCTAGTGAACACTTGTGATGGTTGTATGGAGCCAAAGAATGTCTTAGGAGACCTTGAAACATGTGAGAGCCTGGCCTATAAACTTTGCTCTCTTTCTTGTGTACCCTAGCTTTCACATAAAAGAAACAACTAGCAAAATGAAGTGGTTAGTTATCAATGCATAAATGATTGAACCTACATGTAAGTGCAAGATATTATGACATCTGAGGGGTAAAATTTGGGGTATAACACAAATTATCAAACCTTTGTATCACAGTGGAGGCAAATAAGTCAAAGTTTTCACTTTGAGCTTGAAGCTGATTCGTGAGAGCGGTGTACCTTTCCTCTTGAGCAGTAACAAAATTTTGCTGTTGGAGTTGCATGTTTCTTAACATTTCAAGAACTTCTTCATTATTTTGTTGAGGTTGCGGAGGAGAAGGAGGCATGTAGTATGACTCTTACTGATTCCAGTCATTTGTTGAAGGCACGTAGGATGAACCTATAGATGTCCAGCATGTGTGTTGCCACTCACCCCATCCCTGATTTGCATAGGGATCTTGAGCAGGTGAGTGACCTGACCACTCACTATTATCTTGTTCAGCATCATGATGGTCAGTTTCCATCTCATGAGTTGCTTCTTCTTCCTCTTCATCTTCCTCTTCGTCTTCATCTTCATCTGAATCTTGAACCCTTGAACTAGAGGCCTTCACCTTGAACCTGTAACATTTTTCTTCCCGATCCCAAATATAACCCATCATAGTCAAAGTCTTTTGACTGAATTCCTGAGCAGTCGTCAGGGAAACATAAGGAATACCTTGGACCACAACTTCAGCCTTATTAAGAACACTCTGAATAAAGAGGCATAACACAAAGCAGTACATCGACCAGAATCCTTCAAAGCAAAGATCCTACTGGAAATATAATAAGGCCAATGAATTCTTATCTTATTCTTCAGTATATAAAATAAGTGTACCTCAGTTTGATCAACTCGAGAGTAACCTCCATTTTTAGGATGGAGGATGTGAGAGACGATCCATTGTAGAATTCTATCAATATGCTTCAAACGACTAGTAGTAACTGTTTTAGGAAACAAGTCACTAGCCACAATATGATCATCATAGGGTTTCTTCAACATTGATTTCAGAGCAGTCTTAAACTCATAGTTGTCACCCAAATTGGCGTTGGTGATTTTAGGACGAGGAGACAACCTAGGGCATATATTAAATAAATTCTTCCACACATTAGCACCAATAACGACACTTTTACCACCTATTTTACAGCTATAATCATAACCATCAAACTTACCCTGTATACCTGTATAGAACAACCGGACCAAATCTTCATTATACTTAGTATCACATTCTAAAAATTGATCAAACTTTTGAAAACCAAGCATTTCTACAACTTCCTGAATATGCATGCGTTCCACCACTTTCGGATAATACACGAATTGCTTAAAAATTGATCTTTTACTAAACTTATCTATATATGTTGCAGCCAATTCATCAGATAGCAAGGAAAGAGCGTTTACTGGAACACTTGACCTGGGTTGAGAAGTACCTGCCCTAGAGGTTGAAGCTCTTGTGGTTCTTTTGCCTGTAACTCTTGTAGAAGCCATGAAAACTCAAAATTTGGAGAAGATGAACAGTACCCGAGTATGAAATTGTTGATGAGAAACCCACTTGAAACCTTGTCAATGTTGAAAGTTTTTGTTTTGATGAACTTTTGGAAATGGGTTTTGAGGGTTTTGTAGAGAGTTGTAGGAGGGGAGAAGTATAAGGAATAGATGTTTAGATGCAAATGATGATGATTTGAATGCTTTGAATGAGTCAAGACAATTTATGGGTCAAAAATTCCCAAGAAACAATGAAGAAAAACGCTTCAATTTTTAAGAATTTTTCAGCATTGTGTAGTGAAGCGTCAACCAAACCATGCGTTGACGCATATTGTACAAAAATACATAAATTTAAATGCTTCACAGTTTGAGTCGACCTTTGGGTCGACTTGTGCTTACCTGATTCAAAACCTATGAAAATAGAGAGACCATGAGTTGACCTATGCCTTGTTTTGGTCGAATCATACAGTGCAAACATGTAAAAATGCACATTTTAAGTCATGTATGCATTAACCCATAATAAATAACAATCTCACACGTATTTCAAACTTAAAAATGGATTAAAGTAGATCCAAACCATAGAATAAACATCAATATAACACACATTTTGGCACAATTTCTTACATATATATGTGATTAAGAATAGTTAACTAGAGAGGAACGATATTACCTCCAATGACGGATGCCCTCACATTTAGCTTGATCTTCTCAATATTGTTAATAAAAAATATAGACAAGCATAGATATAGAGCATGCAATCATACAATTTTAGACACGATCCGAGATATCGAGAACACCAAGTGCCCTACGGATGTTAAAGAAAGGCTCTGTCGCAAGTGGTTTTGTGAAAATATCAGCACGTTGATTCTTGGTATCAACATGCTCAAACACAACATCACCTTTCTCTACATGATCCTTAAGGAAATGATGGCGAATTTCAATATGTTTCCTGCGTGAATGTAGTACAGGTTTTTGGTTAAATTAATGGCGCTTGTATCATCACACAAAATGGGAATAAGTTCAAGATTAACATTGAAGTCGAGTAATTGTTGCTTGAGCCACAAGACTTGAGCACAACAACTATCGACCGCAATGTATTTCGCCTCGGCTGTAGACAAAGCAACAAAAACTTGCTTTTTGCTATGCCAACTCACTAAGGAATTTGAGAAAAAATGACAAGTGTCACTCGTGCTTTTCCTATCTGATTTGCAATCGGAAAAGTAAGAATCGGAATAGCCAACCAAAGAACAATCACTTCCCTTGGAATACCAAAGCCCATACTTTGGAGTACCACATAGGTATCTAAGTATGCGCTTGACAAGTTTTAAGTGTGATTCCTTGGAACATGATTGGTAACTAGCACACATACATACACTAAACATGATATATGGTCGAGATGCGGTAAGATAGAGGAGAGAACCTATCATACCTCTATATTTCTTCACATCAACATTCTTACCATTCTCATCCCGATTCAAGTTAACACATGTAGGCATTAAAGTGTCAATTGCTTTAGAGTTAGTCATGTCGAAGCGCTTGAGTAGCTCAAGATAATACTTCGTCTGGCTCACGATCGTTCCTTCTTCAAGTTGCTTGATTTGCAATCTGAGGAAATAGTTTAGCTCCCCTATCATGCTCATCTCGAACTCTCTCTGCATCAACTTAGAGAAATCCTTGAACATATTCATGTTAGTAGATCCAAATATTATATCATCTACATATACTTGTACCAAAATGGAGTGTTTTCCTTGACGTTTAATGAAGAGAATTGTGTCAACCTTCCCTCTAGAGTGCCCTTGATCTAGTAAAAATTTGCTAAGACGCTCATACCAAGCCCTTATAAACATGATTAGGATACTCATGGGATTCAAATCCAGGAGGTTGGGCTACATAAACCTTTTCATTAATGTAACCGTTTAGAAAAGCACTTTTTACATCCATTTGAAATAATTTGAAATTTTTAGCACATGCGTAAGCAAGCAAAAGACGTATAGCCTCGAGTCGGGCAACAGGAGCATAAGTTTCCTTATAGTCTATGCCCTCTTCTTGGTTATACCCTTGCGCAACTAAGCGCGCTTTATTTTGTGACTTTATTTTTGTCAAGCTTGTTCCTAAACACCCATCTGGTGCCGATTACTCGATGGCCTCGCGGTGGAGGGACAATGTCCCAAACCTTATTTCTTTTAAATTGATTCAATTCCTCTTGCATTGATAAAAACCAATGTTCATCGAGTAAGGCCTCTTTAGAGTTTTTAGGCTCAATCTTAGAGACGAAAGCAAAGTGATAATAAAATTTACTTAGCTTGTATCTTGTAGTTACTCCCTTTGAAATGTCACCGAGTATGTTGTTGATGGGATGGTCTTTAAAGGACTTTCAATCTGGAGGAAGGTCATTGTTGTTAGTCGGATGATCCTCCTCAATCTTCTCAGGATGGTGATCTTTTTCCTCCTCAACTTGCATTGCTTCAGGTTGATCAGTCCCTTTTTCAGTGTCCTTGAGTATGTCTTCTGAAGATACACCTGCACCATGAAAAGAAATACCTTTTCCGACATTTTTCGAATAAGATTCATCGAAAGTAACGTGTACGGATTCTTAAACTGTAAGTAACCTTTTATTATAAATCCTATATGCCTTACTAGTTTGAGAGTATCCAAGAAAGATACCTTCGTCGGCCTTAGAATCAAACTTGCCAAGGTTCTCCTTACCATTATTCAACACAAAGCATTTACAACCAAAGACGTGAAGGTGTGATACATTGGGCTTCCTCCCTTTCAAAAGCTCATACGGAGTTTTGTTTAGAATAGGAAGGATGAGCACCCTATTCAAAACATAACAAGCCGTACTAATGGCATCGGCCCAAAAGTATTTAAGAAGGCCACTCTCATTGATCATAGTTCTTCCCAATTCTTCCAAAATTTGATTTTTATGTTCCACAACCCTGTTTTGTTGAGGGGTACGTGGTGCAGAAAAATTATGATTAATCCCATTCCTATCACAAAAGCCTTCAAAGAGATGATTTTCAAACTCACCTCCATGATCACCTCGGATTGTTACAATGTTTGTGTTCAATTTTTTTTAGAGAGCTTGGCAAACTTCTCAAAAGCCGAAAAAGTATCGCCCATGCTTGCTAAGAAAATAGTCCAACAAAACCTATAATAGTCGTCAACGATTACAAAACCGTAGTAGTTACCACCTAAGCTCTTAATCCTAGATGGTCCAAAGAGGTCCATATGGAGGAGTTCAAGGGGCCTCGTGGTTGAAATAATGTTTTTATACTTAAACGAAATCCTTGTTTGTTTCCCCATTTAGCACGCATCACATAAGTGATCCTTTGAAAACTTGATTTTTTGTAAGCCGACTACTAGGTCCTTAGAGACTATCTTATTAAGCAAATCGAAATTGACATGCACCAAACGCCTATGCCATAACCATGAATCTTCACTCATGGTGACGAGACATTTGTCGCTACCCAACAATACCTCACTCAAGTCTATCATATAGAAGTTGTTAACCCCCAGGCCTTTAAACACATCCTCCTTTTTATCATTATTTTCGATTATGCAGCAATCTTTTTAAAATGAGACTTTATAACCCTTATCACATAATTGACTAATGCTAATTAGGTTGTGTTTAAGACCCTCAACTAGTAGCACGTCTGAGATAGTAGTAGAAGAGGGATTACCTACACTACCTTTGCAGAGTATTGCCCCTTTATTGTTGTCTCCGTAGGTCGCAAATCCCTTTTTCTTTGCCACAAAGTCAACGAAAAGGGAAATGTTTCCCGTCATGTGTCTTGAGCATCCACTATTGAGAATCCATCTTCTCTCCGCGGATTCAAGACATTGTACCTACACAATCAAACAAGGGAAATAGGTACCCAATTCTTATTGGGTCCTTGGTTGTGAGTGAATACTTGAATGCATTTGGGCAACCATTGATAAATGCCTTTAGGAACTAAAAACCTCCTAAAGCGACATTTTGCAATTGTATGACCCCTCTTGCAACAATACAGGCAAGTGAGTTTAACGTTGAAGTCACTTTTGTTAGCTTGATCTCTAATCACATAAGTGTATTTTTGGTAGGGATTATTCATTCGTTTCTTAAAATGTGATCTATCAATAGCAAAAGTGACCTTTGGTTCTAGAGCCTTGTCAAGTTTGGCTCTAAGATTTCTAACCTCTTTTTGCCAAATATGACAAGTTTCACAACCCCAATTTAACCACCTACTTTTGTATTCCTCAACATTTACCTTTGTTACTTCCACCATATACTTTTTGAGAGCCTCTAATTCCTTTTCGAAATCGGAGATCTTTTTCTCCAAATGAGAGAAAATTTGTTTGTTTGAAGATAAACGTTTAAAGGTTTCCTTAGCCTCATGGTGTAAAGTATCAAAAGCATGTTGTAATTTTGAATGAAGCATTTTGTTAGAGCTATCATATTTAGCATGACTTACCTTTTTATTCTTTTTCCTTTGATGAGCGAAGAGACAAAGGTTAACGGACTCTTCTTCGTCACTTGAACTGTTTTCACTAGATGACTCATTATCGCTTTCCCAAGCAATATAAGCTCTTCTAGGTTTACCTTGTTTCTTTTGTGGGGCGATTATTTTCCTTCCCCTTGTCCTTCTTCATCAATGGACAATCCGACTTATAATGGCCGACTTTTCCATAATTATAGCAAGACCCTTTTATTTTTCCACTCTTGTTACCTTCATTCTTGGAAGACCTTGTTTGTCTTCTAAAGTTGACGAGATTCTTTTCCGAATGTTGAATACCATTTTTCTTTATATAGTGATTGTATCACCTCACCAACAGTCCCATATCCTTATTCGTATTTTCTTCATCTTCGTCACTTAATTCACTATCACTTAGCTCTTTTGCGGAGGACTTTGAGCTAGAAGCCTTTAGAGCTATTGACTTCTTTTCCGTATCTTTGCTCTTTTCTTTCTTTTCTCTTTTCTCAAATTGCCCAAGACTAATGAGCACTTGCTCATGTTCCTCGAGCTTCCCAAATAAAGTTGTGATGTCCAAAGTCATGAGGTCATTGGCTTCCTTTATGACCGTGACCTTTGGTTGTCATTCCCTAGTAAGACACCTCAAGATTTTATTAGTAGCAACGTCATTGGAAACTGGTCTACTGAGTGATTTTAGTTGATTGATTAAATGAGTAAATCTCTTTTGCATATCGGCAATGGTTTCCCTTTGCTTCATGTGAAAGAGATCAAACTCTTGTGTAAAAGTATTGATCCAAGCTAGTTTGATGTCATTAGTTCCCTCATGGGCAACTTGCAACGCGTCCCGCATAGCTTTAGCAGTCGTACAATGTGAAACTCTATAATACTCATCAACTCCCAAAGAGGATATCAGAATATTTCTAGCTTTCCAATTTGTCGCAACGCGAAAAACAACCGGCAGAAAAACAGAGTTGCCACCGAACGTAATTTATCCCGACGGGGGAAAGGGAACGATCGATTAAACCTCGAAAGGGAGAAGACATGGACATCGCAACCATAGTTTGGGTTCGAGAGTCGGTTACGCGAGAGGAAGGTAATAGCACCCCCTCGCGTCCGTTGTACTTAACGGGATCCACGTTTGTTGTCTAATCAAAGGGTGTGTTATCTAAAGCCTACTGTAAAACAAAAACGGAAAGGGAAAAAGAAAAGGAGACTCGATAGGACTTCGCCGTCCTAGGCCTACGTATTCCCTTGTGCAATGGGAAAGTTAGAGTCAACGTAGTTCAGAGGACTACGGGCGAATTGGGGAAGGTTGCTCGCCAAGACATCGTCGTCTTGTGCCTACGTATCCTCATTCAGACGAGAAAGAGGAAATCAGAGCATTCGAATTTCGACATACACAACCACATATTGGTTAAGTGTTTTTTATGAGTAACGTTAAATTCGCGTTCCAGCAGTTAGGGCCGATGCCTGTTTGTGGTAGAACGAAAGTAACGTGATCCTTTCTGAAAATGATTTGACACCAATCTCGAAGGATAAAAAGATTTGAAGTTTGTTTGTGAATTTTATATAGAAGTGAGTCGATTTTGGTTTAAAATGCGCATCGCACTAAAGCCTATGACATAGGATCGAATACTTCGCGCTAACGATTCAAACGTCTCGCGTGCAAAGTACCCTAAAATGAGGTTAGAAATGCATCCGCTCATTTTTCCCATGTGCTTAAGGCTCGTGGTGCACAATGCACATCACACTTATTAAGTGTCTTGATTTTGTTTTGAGATGAGAAATAAGAGGACTCAAAGGTTGAAAAGAAAAACAACTAAGGGAAACTGACTCCTAATGTTGTCGTGCACAATGGTCCTTGAGTTGGGATAGAAAGAGAATTCTACCTAATGTTAGCATGCAAAGAGGTAGGCCTAAGGTCAAGGTTTGAAAGGGATTATCCTAATTGTTATCATGCAAAGGATTGAAAGCCTAATGTCTCTCCTACCTCAAGCTTAATCGAAAATTAAGTCGAGCTAGGAATTCTAAGGGATCATGTGAACAAACACAAGTAAAAATTATACTAATCAATCACAAAAAGCAAGCTACAAAATTAACCAAGTCTCAAGGCTTAAAAGAAAAGGAAGAAGAGTGAGAGATGAAGGAGAAGATGCAACATCAATTAACCAAATGGTGAAGCTCAAGCAATAAAACATAAACATCAAACTATGCAAGTATTATGTTCAATTACACAAGGCAAGTACTAACTCCATGTCAATATAGCAATAATATGCACATATTTCAAGCCAAGTTCAAAGATTGGAAATCAAAACAATTAAGCAAAACAAGGCACCAATGCATACACAAATGACTTAAGATCAATCAAAAAGTATTGTCCATCAATAAGCAAAGTGGAATGAAGTCAAATGATATGAGAACCAAGATGGGGCACTAGTTAAGTTATATTGCATTCACCTCATGTTAATGACCAAGGAATGAGCAAAAAGATTCAAGTCATGTACCACATCCAAACTTAATCAATTGTCAACCAAAAAAGTCATGCAAAGACAACACTCAACGAAGTAAACATGTAAGGCTAAAGCATAAATTCAAGAAAGGGGAAGTAGAATGATCATGCACATCATTTCAAATATCAACTCATGAATGTCAAGAAGAAACAATAAGGATCAACTCCCAAGCACACATCCAACTAGCTAAGCATACACCACTTCCTCACTCAAAGGAAGGCGAGAATTCAAACAAGATGTAAAGGCCAAAGGATAAAGTAATGAACATCAAAGCATGAAGGTCAGAAGTATACTCAAATATATCACATCACATCCAATTCAAATATATCAAACCAAATCCACAAGCATCATGCTTAAAATGTTAGGCAAACACCACTCACATTATGACATAACAAAAACAAAGATGATCATGTGAAGAAAAGAATGAGAAGAGATCACAACCATGGATATCAAAACAAGAAAATCAACATCTCAAACATGTCATCTTAATCACATAAGGAACTAAAGGCAACCATTAACTCATACAATGAAGCATTTCAAAGAACTAAGTCAAGAACACCAAAGAAACCACCTCAAAACATCATCAACTTAGGAATTCAACCAAAAATAGGAAAATGACTAAATGACAATGAATCCAAAGCCAAGATCAATTCAATTCAATAAGCATCTCAAGCTTTAATCAAGCACAAATGGTCAAAAGGAAACCAAACTAGGTCAAGTATCAAGCATGTTCAAATCAAAACCAAGTTACAATTAGGCATCAATCAAAAATTGAAACATGACCTAATAAATTCAAAAAAGGGCTTTACCTTATGTTATAACCATCATGAACAAGTGTACCAAAGATCACAATAAGAATTGCATAGATGCATCACAAATTAAATCAAATAATCTCATGTAGGAGGCTAATCGAGCATGCATCGAGGATAATTTAAAATCAATCAAGAACCAATCAAAAAATCAACATCCAAGAATAAAATCATCCCACAAATATTCATCAAAGATGTTTCAAAACATGGTAGGGAAATTAGATCATGAAAGCAATCAAAGGCAACAAAAGTTCAAACCCTAACTCAAGGGCAAAGTTGGAAAGTCGCCTCACAAATTAATTCTCAATAAAATAGCAAAATAATTGGAAAAAATAAAATAAAAAAGTGAAAATTATCTCAAAACATCAAGAAACCAGAAACATGTTTTTTTTAAAATTTTATCATAATTGCAATAATTAAAAATAAAATTAAAATGAAAAGAGAAAGAAAATAAGAAAAAAGAGAACGAAATAGGATAGGGAGGGTGCACTAGTAATCCAGGAATTAACAAAATAAGCTATGCGCTATTGGGCTCTAAACTGGAGGGGTGTGAAAAGAAATGTATGCGTGAGCCCAGTCCAATTCAAACATTACATTTTTAACCCAAAAGAAAACAAAGGAGGATGTACAAAAACATGTGAACTCCCCTTAATCGGTCACGCCATTTCATTAAGTCATAAAAGACAAAAAATAAAACACCCACTCACACCACGACACATATTCATCTCCCCCATGCAACCATGAACAAAAACGCAGCAAACCCTAACAAAACCAGCATGATTTCATGGTTTCTCACTCACTTCAACCATCATTTTCAGCATCAATTCTCAACCAAAATTAACGAAATAAAATAGCAAAACGAAGTACTTACAGCATAGATCAACAACACATCACTTAGATATTAAAATAATGGTTCCAACATAGAGAAAAAATAACACGAAAGTGAAGCATCCTAAGCTGAAACATAAGGGTTTCATCAATGGCAATCAACACAAATTCGAATAACCAAGCAATTCCATCACTTCAAGCCTTCTAGACACAATGCATAGATCTATCATGTGATGCTAAAAAAAAAGTGTAGTGAACAAAATAAGGGATGGAATTGCAGCACGTGAGGGAGAATAAATGGGGCCAGACCTATACCATCTTTCCTTTTCAAACATTGGCCCATGATTTGAGTAGTGTGCATGGAGAGGTGGTGTGATTGTTTGGCCATTTTGAGTAATACTTTAGTGATGGGAATGAAGTACATCGTGTGCATAAAGAGGCACAAAGTTCACGCTGCCATAAATGTCCACACTATGCCCTCAAAAGATGTATTAAAATCCAAACTCATGTAGCTTAATTTCTTTGATCATAACTTGGTAAATTCAACACCAAATCATCCAAACTTGTGCTCAACATAAAGTAGGGAAATCACCCTTCAATTTTCATGTTAGAAGCAGGATGAAAGAAGGCTTGGATTAAGGTGAAAATAACCTTTGAAGTTGGTTCCATAATGTTGACCCCAAAACTCTTAGAAAAATTCTAAGTTCTTGTCAATTTAACAACTTGAAGCCTTGATCTTGGAAGCACCATAAGTTGAACTACAATGATCCAAATGGGGTGTTCTTTACATCAATGGAAAGCCTGAATCAAAATCTACAACTTTTCATGTTAACAAGATTTCAAAATGGAGCTTGGATCATGGAGGAAGTTGGCCATGAAAGTAGTTGATCAAACATGAGATCCTTCCAAAAATAGTAACTTTCTAAAAACCAAAATTTCCAAAAATGGCAATTTTTCCAAATTCTTGATTTTTGATGACTCCTTTGACATTTCTTGATCAAATTCCACCCATTGGTCATATTTAACATGACAAACACAAAATTGACCTCAAAAAGTCAGGAGTTGACTTTTTCCCTACACAATTGACTTTGTTCCCAATTCAAATGATTTACAATCATCTGATCAATTGAAGCTTCTCTGATTAAAATTGATGATCAATCTTCTACCCATAGACACTTTAGGACACATAAAAGACCATGGAATCAAGTCTTGCTCAAAGAATTAGAAATAAACTGATTTTATTACAAACCCTAATTTTTGCTCTAAAAGATAGGAGATGTCGACCCAAGCTTAAAACTCCACTTCCTCTAAGTAAGCCGAAGAATCTCTTGAACAAAGATGATTTATGTAACATGATGATGATGATGATGAGGCTTCAAAATTCTTGCCCATGAAGGTGTCACATCCCCAAATATCCAAAAACCTTAGCTTGAGGACCAAAAGATGGGAGGATGTGATTTACTTTAATCTCTTGCCAATTTCAGTCATTTGATAAAGTGATGGACATGTTAAGATGCATTGAGGCATAAGAAGCCTTTGTAGCTTGAGTGATAGTGACATTGAGGGCATCTCTCCCTTTATTGTCTTGAACAAACTTTCCCTCTCTTGAAGAATACCAATGGCATAAAGACTCGATCGCATGCCCTAAGAATATCAATGATGCATGTATGGTTAAATATAATCCCTTGCTTGAGCCTCTGAGAAACATGCCCTCCTCTGGAGAGCCAACCAAGATACCTTAATCCCATGCATATAACCAATGATATGCACAAATGAATATGCAAATGATATGAAACATAAGCCATAAAGTTAAGAAAAGATGAGGCAAATTTTGGGGTGTTACGGCTGCCCCTATTCAATCGACTTGGACCTGAAGGAATGATAGCAACGACTTTGAAACATTCAAGGTACATGGAGATTGAATACCAAAAGAACCTGGAAATTTGCAAACTGTTGGGAAATACAAGATAAAGGAATTACCAGTCGAATGTGGACTTAAAGATAGCGGATACCAGCCAAAAGTTGGGATAGCGGACATATACCATATACCAACCAAAAGTTGGGATAGTAAAAGATAATAGATGAGTCAACCAAAGGGTACCAACCAAGAGTTGGGATGAAGGATACTAACCGAAAGTTAGAATAACGCAAGCTATCAAGCAAATATTACCAACCAAAAGTTGGGATTCAACAAGAGATACTAACTAAAAGTTGGAATGAAGGGATAAGACGGCCACCACAATTTGGGATAAGATGTGAAATACTAACCAAGAGTTGGAATACAACAACGAATTGGAAATCAACGGAAAATTCCAACCAAGAGTTGGAATGAAAATAGAGGGTACCAACCAAAAGTTGGAATAACAACCAAGGATACCAACCAAAAGTTGGGATAAGGCAAAGATTACCAATCAAAAGTTGGAATAAAGGGTACCAACCAAAATTTGGGATACAACAAAGGATTCCAACCAAAAGTTTGGATAAAACCAAAAGGTACCAACCAAGAGTTGGGATACAACATAGACTACTAACCAAAAGTTGGAATAGAGGATACTAACCAAAAGTTAGAATAACTAGAACGCCGGCCGAAGGCGAATTCTCCATAAAGAATATCAACCAAAAGTCAAAATACAACAACAGATTGTAGCGCGGTTTTCGTGACCGCCCGCATTCTCCTGCGGATGGGATTGGGTGCTACTTTCTGATTTCTTATTTTTCCTATGAAGCTGGAAAGGAAAGGGAAGCTATCTCAAACTAACCTTGCACGCAAATGTTTTCTTTAACAAATGCTAAGAGATTGGGGGGTCTGGGGTCAGGTTATACAATGAGGAGTTGTCAACTACCCATCCTATACATGGTTATCCATGGGTTGTTAGCAGTTTTCCTTACTGTTTTCTACTTACTGGTGTTTATCTGTTGTAAATGGGAAAGTTTCTCCTTTGGGAAGGTTGAGAGATGTTGAAAAGATATTTTTGTTGTTTTCAGGTTTTTTGATGTTTTTGGTAAGGTACTGGACCTAAGTTTTTTTTATTTAGTGTGCTTGCTAAGATTTCACAATCTTATGCCTACGTATTCCCGTTAAAGAAAACCAGGAAATCAGAGCAATCGTAGTTCCTCCTATTCTATGGGAGGAAAAGAGATATTTGGGTATCTTGTTCAAAGCCCAAGATATGAAGCTAAAGGTGATTTGTATCTTGTTCAAAGCCCAAGATTGAAGCTAAAAGGGTGTTTGTGGGAATTGATTGAAAAGAGTGAAGAGATTAAAGATTGAGATTGAATATCCGGGAAAAACATCAGAAAATAGAAGGAATATCCGGGAAAGCGTCGGATGAAAATAAAAAGGAATATCCGGGAAAGCATCGGATGAAAATAAAAAGAATATCCGGGAAAGCATCGGATGTAAAGAAAAGGAACATCCGGGAAAGCGTCGGATGTTAAAAAGAGGGAAGGGTTTTTCCTGTGTTTAGAAGGAACTTGAGAATGTCTTTGAGACTCAAGAGGGGATATAGAATGTCCAACTCTACTGGGTGTGTCTTTTGTACTATGTGTAAGAGAAAGTACGCTTCGGGATCAAGATCTAGACTCTTTTGAAAGACTATTCTAGTAAGATGACTAATTTCTGTTCCTATACCTCTAGGAGGTCGTCGGGAAAATTTGTACAAAGCCCAAGAAAAGGCGAGAATAACTTTTAAGAAGCCGAGGGACAATTTGTACGAAGCCCAAGAGAAGGTTATCTTCGCTGAGGAAGAATCATTATACGAAGCCTAAGAGGAGGCTGTGAAAACTTCTAAGAAGTCGAAGGGTCCTTGTACAACGCCCAAGAGGAGGCGGGGATGCTTTTAGGAAGCCTGTGGGTCCTTGAACTAAGCCCAAGAGGAGGCTGATGAACAGTTCCAGAAGGGGTTTCACTTGGAACAATGGCCTTCTGTATATGAACTGTTCAAGGGGGGAATTTCTTAGATCTAGTTGTCTAAAATTGTTGTAAAAGAAAATCCTAATTGTCAAAGGAGGGTGAACTATCCGGGAGAACGTCGGATGCAAGGAGACGGGATTTTGTCTGGTTCTAGACGTAGTTGCCGGGGAAATTCTAAATATCTATACTAGTATTACACAGTTGGTATGAGTTTATGAAAGAAGACTTACAGTGAAACAACCCCACAATACAGTTATATACATATGAAAACGGTTAAATGAAAGCGGATAAACACTTACTTGGTTGTAGAGCTTCTATGCTGTTTGGTTAGTTATTCAACAAAGAAATGAAAGAAAGTTTTGATAACAAATATGTATTTGAATTTAAATCACAAGGAAAGTTGTTTTGAAAAGAAACGATATGAATATCCGGGAAAACATCGGATGTAAAGAGACGATGAAAAAAAAAAAGAAAAGGTTGAAAATATCCGGGAAAACGTCGGATGTAAAGAGACGATGGAAAAAAAAAGGTTGCTCGCTAAGACTTTACAGTCTTATGCCTACGTATTCTCAACGGGATCTTGAGAAATCAGAGCGGTCGTAGTTCACCCCTAAGGGGCACGAACTACAGAAAATAAAGTTTAAATCGCACGACGACGAGAGGGAAAAATCTAACCTAATGTTATCATACAAAGGTAGAATATCCTAATGTCTGTCTTATTTCAAACCTAATAAAAAATTAAATTTGAACTAAGAGTTCCTAAAAGAGCATGCATACGTGGCAAAACATCACGGAATAAATAAATACGCGGCAAAGCATTGTGTAACAGACTAAACAGATAAAAAGTTACGGAATACACATGGAAAAATATCATGGTAATCAGACAATAAAAATCAGCTGAAATACACAGAACAACATCATGTAATCAGCGGACAAAGATATGCGGCAAAGCATCGCAAGATAAATAAAAGATATACGTGGCAAAACATCACAGTGAAAATAAATAGAAAACACACGGCAAAACATCGTGAAATGACAAATAACAGGTATACGTGGCAAAACACCACGTAATAAATAAACAGAGATACAAACATTCACGGCAGAGTATCGTGGAATCAGAGATATACATACATGGAAAAACATCTTGTGATAAAATATACACGAAAGAACATCGTGAGACAAAAGCATATACACGGCAAAACATCGTGTGATAAAAACAGAAATAATATACACGGCAAAACATCGTGTAAAATAAACAGAAAGTTCACGGCAAAGCATCGTGAGACACTGAGATTTTCTAACGTATCGGGACTTATACAATGACTGAGGCCCAAAATGGTTTTGGTATAAAAGGGGATTGGGTCTTACACTCTATTAGAGGCCAAAAGTGTTTTGAAAAGATCGAGAGAAGTTTTACTGTGAGTAATTCTTTTCTTCGTACCAGCGTATTGTGTATTTATAGGAAATACTTGTTTGCAAGTTCAATTATTTTTAACAGATGTGAATAAATGCAGGGTATGTAAGCAAAGCGTTTAAATTCGAGTTTACCGAACACCGGTGAATTTTTCTACGCAAGCAGAGAAGCGTCTGAGGAACTTGAGATCCCGACGAAGCTTTAAGCGTCCAATGAGCTCCAAGGCATCATTTAAGAATTTCTGCATCAGATGGAAAAACCAAACAAGCAGAAAAAACCAAAGATCGCATAAAAATGCCTTTGATCTCATCAAGTGGTTAGATTTGAATCAAAATCACAAACGGAATAAGTGAATCGAATAGTAAATAATTAATTATTTACAGTAAGCCTAAGAGTAACCAGGAAATCAAATAATCGAATAATAATCAAATAAAAAATGATTAAATCACACAAAGTAGTTAAATTAATTAAAATATATTTAGTAAAATTTACTAAACAACATTAGTTATTAAATAAGACAATTAACAATTATTCATAAAAAATTAAAATGTATTGAATTAGTGATATGTGTGATTAGTGAAATGATCGTGCTTAGTTGAAATCAAAGAAATGTTTAAGGTAAAGAAATTAACAAGTTGAAAGAAAATTGATTATCTTAACATATTAGTAATTAAATTTAACTAATCAAACAAATCATTAAAATTGAACAAAAAATGAATGTATAATTAAATGGGCTAGGAGTGAGTAAATTAAAGGGTGTGGATAGACAAAATCTAAATGGGCTTCAACACAAACCCAATTCATTTTTATCCTAAAAAATATAATTAAAAGAAAAAAAACAAAATGTAAATAAATTAGAAAGAGATAAAGTAGGGAAAGAAGAGGGGAACCTGATATTTTCACGTATTCTTCCTCCCAATCGTGCAAAATCCTCTCAGCTTGCCTCTGTCAACGATTTTCCGGTCGATCTCCCTCCGTCAATTCCGTTCGTCCAGCAGCGTCTCAGATCGCGGATATCCGTCGAATTCGCGCTTTGCTCCGGCCGTTTTCGTGCTTGCGCGGTGTTCGTCCGCTCTCTCCGCCAGCGGCTTGTCCTTCTCCGTCTCAGCTCGGCTTTGTGGAGGTAAATTGCTTTGTTCTTCTTTGATTTCAACCATCTCAGATTTGTTTTAGAAGTTCATTAGTTGTTCTTCTTCTTTCTGTAAAAAAACTGATGGGTTATTTGTTGCAACAATAAGAAGAAATTTGAAATTAATTTAAATTACTGTAAAGAATTGAAATTGCAGAAATAGAATGAAATTATTGCAGCGATCTGTTATTACTCTGTTGTTGTTGATTTTTTTATTTGTTTATGATTCGACGTGTCGGCAACGTCGGCGAATTGTTGTTGAAATTGAATTATGCAGGTTCCAATTCTGTTTTTGTTTATCTTCCAAACTTTTGATTTGCCGTCAAGTTGAAATTGTTGGAATTTGATGTTGTAACAGGTGTGTAGCAGGTTCAATTTGTCGATTTCGTCGACGGCAATGGTTTGTTGTGATTCTGCAGATGTATATTGTTGAGTTCCTGTAATAAAATGGCAGAAAAATAAATTTGTCATTCCATTAAATTCTGCAAATTGAATTTTGGTATAGTTTTGAAAATAGGATTGAAATTGGATTAATAATTGTTTCAATTGTTCCCGCGATTTTTCATGACTTCCGGCTGCAATCGTTGCAGGTGATGGCTATGGCTGAAGTTTTTGATCGCTGCTGTTATGGAGTTCTGTTGCATGATACACCACGCTTTTAAAATTTGAGCTTCGATTATTCTTGCGAAAAATTGTTTTTTTCATGATTCGTTTGCTGAATTGTGCTGTTATTATAACAGGTTTATGATTTTTCTGCCATGAATACGGTTGCTCCTCTTCCTAAAACAAAATGTTGTGTTGATTGTTCTGCTGTTGTTTATTGCAGATGAGGGTCGCTGTGAAATTCTGAATTTTGGGCAGGTTTCGAATTGTTGCAGAAAATGTTAGTTTAGAATAGAAGAAAAAAAAATGCATTGTATTTTAGAAAAGAAATTGGAATGGTTGCATATACTGTAAAAAAAAATATTTTATAGTGAGAAAGTGGGATGGCTGTGCTGCAAGTTTTTTTCTATGCTACGCTATGAAAATATATGAGAGGAAGAAAGAGTGCTTGTCAACGCAAGACAAAACTTGGTGTAATTTTGAAATGGAATTTGAAACCTCTATTTATAGAAGAATGTGACTTGAAGCTTAAGCTAAGTGAAGATAAGAGAAGACTAGGAATTTAAAGTGTTAAGTTTTTTAGTCCAATTTGTCACAAGTTTTAATGGCTTGTAAGAGAATGTTCAAGTCTCTTTTGCAATTGGCTAGTGGAATAAGACAAAGGGAACAAAGTCATGTTACTTGGTCTCATAACAAACAAATTCAATTAAAACAAAACTCATAAAAAACAAACCTATATTTAAAATAAATTATGAATTTATATATTATTTAACATACCAAGTAACATGGTTTGTTCCCCTTGTCTTATTCCACTAGCAAATTGCAAAAGAGACTTGAACATTCTCTTACAAGCCATTAAAACGTGTGACAAATTGGACTAAAAAACTTAACACTTTGAATTCTTAGTCTTCACTTATCTTCACTTAGCTTAAGCTTCAAGTCACATTCTTCTATAAATAGAGATTTCAAATTTCATTTCAAAATTACACCAAGTCTTGTGTTGACAAGCACTCTTTCTTCCTCTCATATATTTTCATAGCGTAGCATAGAAAAAAACTTGCAGCACAGTCATCCCACTTTCTCACTACAAAATTTTCACATACTTACACAACTCTGCATTTTTTTACAGTATATGCAACCATTCCAATTTCTTTTCTAAAATACAATGCATTTTTTTCCCTTCTATTCTAAACTAACATTTTCTGCAACAATTCGAACCTGCAAAAACAAAACATAAATGAGAGACCGAATTACATGATTGAAAATTGAACAATTCAAACAATATGCATAATGTACGATATGTCGTGCAAAAAAAAAATGAAACAAAACGAAAAATTCAATTAGATAATCGAAAATATTCACAATAAAAGAGGTCAAATTTTAGGGTATGATACAGATACCAACCAAGAGTTGGGATATGACAAAAGACACCAACCAAGAGTTGGAACGAATGACACTAAGCAAACGTTAAAATAGACAAAATGCTGACCGAAGGCAAATTTCCATAAAGGATACCAACCAAAAGTTGGGATAAAGAATACCAACCAAAAGTTGGAATTAAGGGTACCAACCAAAAGTTGGGATACAACTAAGGATTCTAACCAAAAGTTGGGATAAAACAATGATTACCAACCAAAAGTTGGGATGAACAAAGGTTACCAACCAAGAGTTGGGATAAATGAGGAATGCAATTGAAACAGACTACCAACCAAGAGTTGGAATTCAATAAAAGATACCAACCAAGAGTTGGAATACAACAAATATTACCAACCTAAAGTTGGGATACAACAAAGATTACCAACCAAAAGTTGGGATTGAACCAGAGGTATACAGGAAGTAGACTCAAACGAACTTACGACCTGAAGAGAAGATGACTCCGCTGGGGCAAGGAGAAACTTAAGCAGGCGACTCTGCAGGGGAGCACAAGACTTTACTGGGGATAAAGTAGAACAAGATCTCCTAGGTCATGCCATTTTCGGCTGGGGAAAAGTCTGGCAAATCAAACTTGGCTTATGCTTCAAATGCATATGTTTTAATTTTTCTATGGCGTAATGCTCCATACGAAATGGAAATGCTACGCATTTGGAGGATGCAATGCAAAGATGCTTATGATATGTAAAAGACACTCCACCGAGAGAAGTGTTGAGAAAACCCAGAAATAAATCCTGCTGAGGAAGGAAAACTGGACTGCCTTCCTGATCAAAACCTCTGTTGACGAGAAAACCAGAATAAACTTCCAATCTGCTGGGAGTTATGAGTAACATCTGCTGGGAAATCGTCCCATAAATTTGATACAGAAATGTGTCAATAAAGATTGGGATTAGAAACTGTTGGTGATATCAACCGCTGTTGATTTACCTGTCGAGGGAATTAATACCAAACCCTGTTTGGGGAGAAAAGTCAATGGTACCAAGCTTGCTAGGGAACAACATTGAACTTACCCTGTTGTTGGGGAAATATCCTTTAACCTTACCCTGTTAGGGATAAGAGCACACTATTACTGGCGAAATTACACTTCCTGACCTGATGAGGAAAGTGGATACCAAGACTCTGTGGGGAATATAAAATCTCTATCAGGGATAGACATCCAACAAGCCTCCTGTCGGAGATGCCATCCTGCCTGTAAACTAACATTATCCTGTCTGGGACAGTTAGCTTTTGAATACTCACTGAGGAGTAATAAAAAATTTTGCTGGGGAAAGCAATCCTCTACACTCCTGCTGGGGGAGAGTGATTAAGAATATCACGATGCTCTGCTAAGGATGTTAGATCTTCAATGCTGGGGAGAGAAAACTCTACTGGGGAGAGGAATCACGACACCCTGTAAACACACCACAAACAACAGAAAATTCTAAATGCAAAATGGTCACTTCGGTCACCATCCATGATATCCATCGTTCAAGCAATTTTCATTATTTTTTATATGCTCTGTAAGGCTTATTGTTTTCACATGCAATGTTTATCAAAATATCGGACGTTTTTGCAAACAAAACAGTAAAAAGTAAAAACATAAATGAATAGATTTTTGAGTGAAATGATATTTTATTGATTGAATTGGCCTGTAAATAGGCATTAACAAATTGGAAACAATTCCTGAAAAGTGGTAATTGCACAAAAGTGAAAAGAAAATACACATGTTGGCAATGTGGGAACAGATATCCACCATGCTTCGATTAAGCTATGACCCATATGTTTTCAATGTTCACAGATGCTTTGCCTTTTGAAAAGACTGACTGAAATGATTCCTTTCCCTTGGAATTCCCATGTATCGAAAAGTGTTCATAGATCGAACGCAGACCGCAACCTCTCGCTTTCAAATCCCTAACTTTTTCCTGGATCACCATTTCGGGTTTTCAATCCACCGAGATACCCATTTTTGCCAAAAGTTGCCTTTTCAGGTTTTCAACTTTGTGGGTTTATTCTTTTTCTTTTCTTTCCCCTAATTTTTGCCTGAACCTTTTCTTTTTGTGGTTCGCCGGGATGCCCCTTTTTGCCTAGACTTTTCTTTTTGTGGTCTAGCCGGTTTTTTTATGCATAGTATTTTTTGACTGCGTCTGCGTTCACAGGAGACGTAAAATCTTTGCCATCCATAGTTGATAGTAATAAGGCTCCACCAGAGAAAACCTTCCTTACTACATATGGCCCTTCATAGCTTGGAGTCCATTTGCCCCTGTGGTCTGTCTGAGGAGGAAAGATCCTTTTCAAAACCAAGTCACCTGTCTGGAAGCACCGAGGACGAACCTTCTGATCAAAGGCTTTCTTCATCCTACTTTGGTACAACCGGCAATGTGAAATGCCTGCCAATCTTTTCTCTTCAATGAGTTTCAACTGCTCCAGCCTGGATCGTACCCATTCGACTTCATCAAGTTTCACATTTGCCAGAATTCTCAAAGAAGGAATCTCAACTTCTAATGGTAGGACTTCCTCCATACCATACACCAGTGAGAAAGAAGTTGCCTCTGTCGATGTTCGTACCGAAGTACGATAACCGTGTAAAGCAAAGGGCAACATTTCATGCCAATCCTTGTATATTACCACCTTTTTCTGCATAATCTTCTTGATATTCTTATTTGCCGCCTCAACAACACCAATCATCTTCGGACGATATGGAGAAGAATTGTGATGTTTAATTTTAAAGCTCTAGCATAGCTCCTACATCATCTTGTTATTCAAATTTGAACCATTAGCAGTAATGATTCTCTTTGGGATACCGTAACGACAAATGATGTAATTCTTTATAAACTGGGTGACTACCTGTCTGGTGACATTGGCAAACGAAGCTGCTTCTACCTAATTTGTGAAATAATCAATGGCAACCAGGATAAGTCGATGCCCATTGGAGGCATTCGGCTCAATCTTTCCAATCATATCAATGACCCACATAGGAAAGGGCCAAGGAGATGTCAATACGTTCAGAGGGGTATGTGGTACATGCACCTTATCAGCATAAATCTGGCATTTATGGCATTTTCTGGCGTATTTAAAACAATCGGACTCCATAGTCATCCAGTACCTTGCCCTCAATAGTTTCCTGGCTATAGCATGCCCATTGGCATGAGTATCGAAAGAACCCTCGTGAACCTCTTCCATCAACAGGCCTGCCTCGTGTTCATCAACACAACGCAGCAAGACCATATCAAAATTCCTCTTGTATAACACATCGTCCTCGTTTAAAAAGAAATTGTAGGCTAGTCTCCTCAGTGTTTTCTTGTCTTTGGTAGATTCCCCAAATGGGTATTCTTGACTCTTGAGAAAGCATTTGATGTCGTAATACCATGGCTTGCCATCTGATACGTCTTCAACTGCAAACGTAAAGGTTGGTATGTCAAGACGCATAATTCTGATTGATGGAACTTCATTCCACATATTCACTTTGTACATTAAAGCCAACGTTGCCAACGCATCCGCCATCTGATTTTCAGTCTGGGGTACATGATGAAAGTTAACCCTATCAAAGAACGACAACAACCTTCTGGTGTAGTTCTTATAAGGCTCCAAGTTTGCCTGACAAGTTTTCCACTCACCTTTAATCATATTGATTACCAATGTAGAATCACCATACACATCAAGGTTCTTGATTCTCAAATTAATAGCCTCTTTTAACCCTATGATGCATGCTTCATACTCTGCTTCGTTGTTCGTGCATATAAACGCTATGAGTAGTAATAATTGCCCCGATTCCGTTACCATATGAATTGACAGCCCCGTCAAAGATTAAACTCCACTGAGATCCAATTTCAGGTCCTTCGTCAGGCAAAGGTTCATCACAATCTTTCATCTTTAAAAACCTGATATGCTCATCCAGAAACTCAAACTTCATAGGTTGATAGTCCTCAATCGGTTGTTAAGCGAGATATTCTGACAAGACACTTCCCTTAATGGATTTCTAGGAAACATACTGAATATTGTATTCTGTCAAAACCATCTTCCAACGAGCAATTCTCCCAGAGAGTGCTTGCTTTTCAAACACGTACTTTATTAGATCCATCTTTGAAATTAACAGGGTTGTGTGGTTTAACATATACTGCCTCAAGCACTTAGCTTCCAAAGTCAGTGCACAACATGTTTTTTCCAACATTGAGTACCTTGACTCACACTCCGTAAACGTTTTACTCAGGTAGTAGATGGCATGCTCTTTTCTACCTGTCTCGTCGTGTTGACCGAGCACACACCCCATCGAATTCTCCAGAACTGTAAGATACATAATCAAAGGTTTCCCTGCTAATGGTGGCATGAGGATTGGAGGTTCCTGCAAATATTCTTTTATTTTCTTAAACGCCTTTTGACAATTTTCATTCCACCTGACCTCTTAATCTTTTCTCAGCAATTTGAATATTGGTTCGCACGTGGCTGTAAGATGAGAGATGAACATGGCTATGTAGTTCAATCTCCCTAAGAAACCACAAACCTTTTTTTTCGTTCTCGGTTCAGACATTTCTTGTATGGCTTTTACTTTCGCAGGATCTACCTCAGTACCCCTTTCACTAACAATGAAACCCAACAGTTTACTTGATCTCACCCCGAAGGTGCACTTATTCGGATTCAACCTCAGCTTGAATTTCCTTAACCTTTCAAACAATTTCTAAAGATTCATCAGATGTTCCTCCTCCGTTTGGACTTTGCAATCATGCCATTAACAAGACCTCGATCTCTTTGTGAATCATATCATGAAAGAGAGTCACCATCGCCCACTGATAGGTTGTCCCAGCATTTTTCAATCCAAAGGGTATTACCTTGTAACAGAAAGTCCCCCACGGTGTTATAAAAGTAGTCTTCTTCATGTCCTCTGGGACCATTTTGATTTGGTTATACCCAGAGAAGCTATCCATGAAGGAAAATACAGAGTACTGAGCAGTGTTGTTAACTAACACATCAATGTGGGGGAGCGGGAAATCGTCTTTCGGGCTTGCTCTGTTTAAGTCACGGTAATCAACACACATCTTGACTTTTCCATCCTTCTTAGGTACAGGAACAATGTTTGCAACCCACAGAGGATAATTTGTCACAGCAAGAAAGCCAACATCTAACTATTTTTGAACCTCTTCCTTGATTTTGACAGCTATGTCCGGTCTTGTTCTTCTCTGACCGAATGACAACCCTCTTTAAGAGGTAATCGGTGCACGACAATGTCCATGTCAAACCCAGACATGTCTTGGTAAGACCAGGCGAAGATGTTCACATACTCTTGAAGCATTTCAACCAATCTTCCCTTAACACTGTCTTCCAAGGCGGCCCCAATTCTGATTTCCTTTTTCACGTACTCGGTGCCCAGATTAACAACTTCAACATCCTCCTGATGAGGCAGAATAATCCTTTTCTCCTATTTTAGAAGTCTGGCTAATTCCTCAGGCAGTTCACAATCTTCGTCAGTCTCTTCTTTGGCTTGATAAATGGGATTATCAAAGTCATACCAAACCATAGCTGAATCATTATCGGTGGAATATGAGATGATAGACCTGCATGAGTGATGTTTTATGTTTATTATGAATGCAATAATGAACAAACAAAACACATTACCATTTTTCTTTTAGTAAATGTAAAAGCAAAAGGGAAAAACAGGGATTAAAACATTTGAATGCAAAATGTCCTTTATTCATGATGACATTGAAAGTAAAACAGTGTGGCCTACAGAATGAGCCACTACGTATTGGGCAGAACGTAGGACTTAACATATGCAAAGACAATAAAAATTACTCTTCATAGGTGACTTGGATGACTTCTTCAGCAGACCAGTTGCATAATTCCTTACCAAGAACACATGGGCGGATCCAATCATCCATGTCACATTCACTATCACCTTCATCATTGCCTATTACGTTAATCCTGTTGAAAAACACCCTATTACGTAGGGTTGTGTGGTTTAACATATACTGCCTCAAGCGCTTAGCTTCCAAAACCAGTGCACAACATGTTTTTTCCAACATTGAGTACCTTAACTCACACTCCGTAAACGTTTTACTCAGGTAGTAGATGGCATGCTCTTTTCTACCTGTCTCGTCGTGTTGACCGAGCACACACCCCATCGAATTCTCCAGAACTGTAAGATACATAATCAAAGGTTTCCCCGCTACTAGTGGCATGAGGATTGGAGGTTCCTGCAAATAATCTTTTATTTTCTTAAACGCATTTTGACAATTTTCATTCCACCTGACCTCTTGATATTCAGCAATTTGAATATTGGTTTGCACGTGGCTGTAAGATGAGAGATGAACCTGGCTATGTAGTTCAATCTCCCTAAGAAACCACGAACCTTTTTTCCGTTCTCGGTTCAGACATTTCTTGTATGGCTTTTACTTTCGCAGGATCTACCTCAATACCCCTTTCACTAACAATGAAACCCAGCAGTTTACTTGATCTCACCCCGAAGGTGCACTTATTCGGATTCATCCTCAGCTTGAATTTCCTTAACCTTTCAAACAATTTCTGAAGATTCATGAGATGTTCCTCCTCTGTTTGGACTTTGCAATCATGTCATCAACATAGACCTCGATCTCTTTGTGAATCCTATCATGAAAGAGAGTCACCATCGCCCACTAATAGGTTGCCCCAGCATTTTTTAATCCAAAGGGCATTACCTTATAACAGAAAGTCCCCCACGGTGTTATAAAATTAGTCTTCTCCATGTCCTCTGGGACCATTTTGATTTGGTTATACCCAGAGAAGCTATCCATGAAGGAAAATACAGAGTACTGAGCAGTGTTGTCAACTAACACATCAATGTAGGGGAGCGGGAAATCGTCTTCCAGGCTTGCTCTATTTAAGTCACGGTAATCAACGCACATCCTGACTTTTCCATCCTTCTTAGGTACAGGAACGATGTTTGCAACCCACAGAGGATAATTTTTCACAGCAAGAAAGCCAACATCTAACTGTTTCTGAACCTCTTCCTTGATTTTAGCAGCCATGTCCGGTCTTGTTCTTCTCTGACCGGATGACAACCCTCTTTAAGAGGTAATCGGTGCACGACAATGTCCATGTCAAACCCAGACATGTCTTGGTAAGACCAGGCGAAGATGTCCACATACTCTTGAAGCATTTCAACCAATCTTCCCTTAACACTGTCTTCCAAGGCGGCCCCAATTTTGATTTCCTTTTTCACGTCCTTGGTGCCCAGATTAACAACTTCAACATCCTCCTGATGAGGCAGAATAATCCTTTTCTCCTGTTTTAGAAGTCTGGCTAATTCCTCAGGCAGTTCACAATCTTCGTCAGTCTCTTCTTTGGCTTGATAAATGGGATTATCAAAGTCATACCAAACCATAGTTGAATCATTATCGGTGGAATCTGAGATGATAGACCTGCATGAGTGATGTTTTATGTTTATTATGAATGCAATAATGAACAAACAAAACACATTACCGTTTTTCTTTTAGTAAATGTAAAAGCAAAAGGGAAAAACAGGGATTAAAACATTTGAATGCAAAATGTCCTTTATTCATGATGACATTGAAAGTAAAACAGTGTGGCCTACAGAATGAGCCACTACGTCTTGGGAAGAACGTAGGACTTAACATATGCAAAGACAATAAAAACTACTCTTCATAGGTGACTTAGATGACTTCTTCAGTAGACCAGTTGCATAATTCCTTACCAAGAACACATGGGCGGATCCAATCATCCATATCACACTCACTATCACCTTCATCATTGCCTATTGCGTTAATCCTGTTGAAAAACACCCTAACACTAGTAAACTGGACTGGACCACTGTATCTTGGGGGATCTTGGGATGGCTTTGATGGCTTGTACCCCAAACCATATTTTTCTTGCTTCATTGGAACTTCAAGAACCTGGCCCCACCTCTGAGAACCACCAGACTCAACCACCGCGCGCGCCTCTTTGAATGAAGACATTGAAACTTCAGGCCCTTTAACCTCAACAGGAGGCTCCTTCTGAATTTGCATAGCTTTGAAGGCCTGACATAATGTTTCATGGATTTCTCCATCAACTTCCACATACTTACATGTCGACATATGGCTAACCATTATATCTTCTTCCCCGCATATTGTGACCACTTTTCCCTCAACCATGTATTTCAGCTTCTGATGCAGAGTAGATGTTAACGCTCTGATGGAATGTATCCAAGGACGACCTAACAAGCAGCTGTAGGCCGGTTGGATGTCCATAATATAGAAAGTTGCATCAAAATTTTCAGGCCCCACCTTAATAGGCATCACCACCTCACCAAACACTGACCTTTTCGATCCATCGAATGCCCGCACAACCAAACCACTTGGCCTGCAGATCAAACCTTGCGTGTCCAGCTTCATCAGGGCTTTCTTTGGCAAAGCATTCAGTGAAGACCCTATATCTACAAGGACATGAGACGTTAAGGAACCTCTGCATTCCAAAGAGATATGCAAGGCGTTGTTATAATTTCTTCCGGCAGGTGTCAAATCTAAATCAGTAAATCCCAAACCGTTTCCAGCGTTCACATGTGCCACCACACCTTCAAGTTGATTTACTGATATCTCTTATGACACATAAGCAGTATTTAACACCTTCAACAAAGCATTTCTGTGAGTTTCAGAACATAACAGCAATAATAGGATAGAAATTTTTGACAGCGTTTGATTATGATGATCAAAAATCTTGTAATCACTCATTTGAATCAGCCTCATAAACTCTTCTACATCCTTCGAGAAGGAAGCATCATCAACCTGTTTATGTGCGGAGTCATTAACAACTTATTTACCTTTGTCTTTACTCGAACTGCCCACATTCTCATCTGATGGTGAAAATACTCTACTACTGCGAGTAATTCCGCCAGCCCCTGCAATATTTTCAACACTTGAACCAACATCTGAAGACCCAACCAGCTCTTGCTTTTGTCCATTACAAAATACCTCTGCTCCATAATTCCTTGGAATCGCTTTGGTACTCTCGTAAGGAATTGGTCCGGGCGTAGTAATAACAACAGGTTCCTGCCGTGCCGGTGCTAAAATATGGATAGCTCTGTATGGGATAGAAATGGTGGCAACATCATTATCACTGTCATTATCAATAATCTTTTTCTCAACATCTGTCCTGTCAAACTGTAGCTGACCTTCGTCAATCATTCTCTGTATACCTGCTTTCAACAAATTACAACCCTCTGTCTGCAATATACAACCCTGACAATCATTCTCGCATCCTGGGAATACCCCTCCTTTTAATAACTGCACTTTAACAAACAATGGAGTCTTTAACTCATTCACATGATATATCAAATTCAATCTTTCTCCGTCTTCAACGGCATTTACCCTCGCTTCCCCATGCGGTGGCATTGGGTTATGAATGATATTCGGCCTACCGTTGGTGAAATCGATTGCCTTAGAATCAAGCAAATACTGTACCTTGTGCTTGAAGGCTTTGCAGTTTTCTATGTGGTGAGCGGGTGCTCCCGAATGAAATTCACAATGAGCATTGGCGTCATACCCTGGCAGAGGAGTGCCAGTAAGTGGGGCCAAAGTTCTTTTCTGTACTAATTGTAGTTGTAAAAGATGTTGTAGTAATTGAGAGTACGACATTGGTGGAGTTTCAAAATTCCGATTTGCTATTCTCGGCCTATCGGGATATCGGCGGGGAACGTTGTTTTGTTGTTAAGGCGCAGCCGGAATGGCTACGGTAGCAACCTGCTGAGTATAATTTTGCTGAGCCCTGCCTTTATCACGATAGGAGGAAATAGAATTTGTGTCACCCTCCCTCTTCTTTGGGTTTCCTGCGTATGGTTTCTTACTTCCTCCGGACGAGGATCCATTTCCACGTGATATCTTACCAGTCTTGATTTTACCTTCAACCCTTTCTCCTGCCAGTACCAGATCTGAAAAACCAGCCGAAATACACCCAACCAACTTCTCATAATAAGGCCCCTGAAGTGTAGCCATGAACATATCGATAAGTTCTCGCTCCATCATTGGAGGTTGAACTCTTGCTGCTAGTTCACGCCACCTCTGGGCATATTCCTTAAAGCTCTCATTACCCCTTTAGGAGAGATTCTGCAGTTGCATCCTGTTAGGTTCCATGCCGTTGTTGTATTGGTAATGCTTGAAGAAGGACTCGGCCAAGTCTCTCCAGCTTCTGATATGGGTCCTCTCTAACCCCATATACCATTCCAACGACGCCCTTGCCAGGCTGTCTTGGATAAAATGCATCAAGTGTTTCTCGTCATCTGAGTAGGCTGGCATTTTCCTGTAGTATACCCAAATATGAGTCTTAGGGCAAGTTATACCCTTGTATTTATCAAAGTCTGGGATTTTGAATTTTGGCGGGATTCTCACTCCAGGAACTAAGCCAAGGTCACTCATACCGAGACCAAAAGTGTTTTGGTTCTCATATGCGCGCATCCTTTCTTCGATCATTTTGAATTCACAAAGCCAGTATGGCATTGAAGGCAGTCTAACTACAAGCCTCATCATACTTCATAGCTTCACTCACCAAAGAACTCAACAGAAAACCATATAAACCTCTTTTAGATTGCAGATGACCCTTCACCACAGAAGTGCCCAAATAAAGGGCATTGGCAATAGCTTCTGGATCGGGAACTTCCATAAATTCATGGAAAAGCACCTGATCTCTAACCGGAATATCCAAGACGAGAGAAAACTCCTCCAAGTAGGAGCCAACTGATAATCTCTGAAAGTGAAACACCTCAGAGTTGGATTGTAGAATTGTAGCAAGGTATGTACAACCCTCTTCTCGTAATCTGTAACAGTATGCAACAGACTGATAATCCTTCCATAGTCTTCCTTGAAAGCTTCCAGATTACTCTGAGTAGTTTTGGCAATCAGGCTGCGGATCAGACTTAAATCTGGTAACTGAAACTTGTAACTGATAGTGTCCTTCCTACTATTACCCGTCTGTGAAGAACTCTTCAACTAGAATCAAAGTTAAGATGCAAACCCTGGAAATAAACAAACATGTTAGAATGCAATAATGATGCGAATGCAAACATGGGATCAGGGTATCCAAATGCTCTGAATATCTGTCGTGTTGTTGACTGAATAAGGACCCTAATTCCACTCTGACAAGAAACCCAGAATACCAGAATATCGGAATACTCAAAATACCGAGCTTAGAATACCAGGTTCAAAGGTCCACACTGATAAGAAATCCAGAAAACCGGGTATGTGGAAGGTCAAAGTTTCCTGTAAAAACCTATCCCCTTTCACATGTGGATTCTAGTCTTGGACAAGGCAATCCTAACAGGTCCTCAATATCACGAACTCTCGGGTCGAGAAATGATGATACGTTCACCATTTCTAGTTTGGCATCATCATCAATCAAGAAGGCCTCAACTGATTTCCAGTGAACGGTCTCCAGAGTCATAAGCTCCTATCAGACCACCATGGTTACTACATAAACATGCAGTTCAGGGCATCCTCAAAAAAACCTCGTCTAAATTTGTACTCAAGCCAACGATACTGAAGCTAGCAGGATTACACCTGAGTGAGTCACACACTCAAAGATACAACAAAGTCACCACCGAACTTTATTTAGTTCCAAAGGACAGGGAAAATATTGATAAAACCCAAGGGGAAGAGAAACGGGTAAGGGGGTCGGTTATGCAAGAGGAAGGTACTAGCACCCACACATCCGTCATACTCGACGGGAACTATTTCGTTTGCTTCTAGGCTTAGATGGGTTATCTATCTAAAGGCTTCTAGCTAAAAAAGAAGGGAGGGAAGAGAAAAGAAAAAAAAGGAAGAAAGTGCTCACGGAGGATTGGGGCCCTCGTGCCTACGTGCCCTCATAGTGCAATGAGGAAATTAGAGCGCTGTAGTTCAAAGGAACCAGGGACAGAGAAGAGGAATGGAAGAATGTGGAAGTGTGCTCGCCAAGATCATCGCAATCTTGTGCCTATGTATCTTACATTCGAATGAATGCAGAATCAGAGCATCGGTAGTTCAGGGAACTAAGACGGAAAAGGAAAAGGAAATGTGGTGTCAAAACCAAGAGAGAGAGAAGTAGATAAAACTCCGTTGGGGATGCAAAAGAATTGGTGTCAAAACCAAGGAAAGAGCACAAAGGAAAACATAGCTATATCGAGGATAAAGTGCAAGAATGGTGCAGAAGCAAAGAAGATAAAGGATAAAAAAGATAACTGAGACTCCACTAGGGAGTAAGAGAACAAAGTGATTGTGCTGGGAATCAAAGTGTGAACGACCCTGTTGGGGATCCAAAAAACAAGAGAATAAGGTTCGGCATGTTAACTGACTGGCAGTGGTTAGCCGAAGAAAAAGATAACGACTCTGGTGGGGAAAAAGGACTTGGTGTCAACAGACAGGTAGTGATGAACCAAAAGAAGAGAGTACTGAACCAAGAGAAGGTGTCTGACTCTGAAGGGATTTCGGTATATCAACTGATAAATAGTGGTTACCTGGAGAGGAAAAGAGTAACCGTGCGGGGAGAATAGGTCTTAACAGATAGACTGTGATCAACCAAAAGAAAGGGTGTATAACCAAACGAAGGTTGGGACCCAAAGGACGGGTGTGGAACCAAGCAAAGGTTGTGACCCAAAGGACGGGTGTAGAACCAAGCAAAGGTTGTGACCCAAAGGACGGGTGTGGAACCAAGCAAAGGTTGTGACCCACATGGATGTTGGTATTAACTGAACAAACAGAACTTTGACCAATGAAAGGGTATTTGAACCAAAAGAAGGTTGCTAACCGCTGGGATTCGGTGTAAATAGAAAGACTGTGATTAACCGTAAAGAAACAAGTGATTAACCAAGAGAAGGTGATTAACTCGAAGGGGCTCAGTATTTTAACCGACAAGCTGTGGTTAACTGAAAAATGGGTGATTAACCAAGAGAAGGTGATTAACCCAAGAAGAAGCTCAGTATTTTAACAAACAGACTGTGGTTAACTGAGAAGAAGTGCAAATTGGTGTTTTAACTGACAGGCAGTGGTTAACCAATCAAAGGGAGAAGAACTAAGAGAAGGTTGCGAACTCCGTAAATATCTCGGTATTTAACAGAAGACTGTGTTTAACCGAAGGAAAAGGATTGAGACTCTTCTGGGGAATCAATGAGCAATGATTGATCACAAGAAAATAAATATTGAAAGAGAGATTGAAAGGAGCAAAAGTGATCAAGATCGACTCGGCTGTGGAATAGATACGCTAATGCTTGGAGATAGAGGTGACTAAGCCAGACACATGGTCATTCGTCCCCCTACCTGAAGTAGTAAGAATGAGAGTAGGAATTCTCTATTCTCATTCCTTCTCTTACATACAGGGTGTAGTGCAGAAAATGGAACGGATAGCGTAACAACTCCATGTTGTACAGTGCTCCAGTGTCGCGCGAAACTCCGACTCTGCTGGGGGAAGAGAGGGAACGAAAGCTCTAAAGGAAGCCTAAAGAGAAGTGCCAAAGGGAAAATTAATAATTGAAATGAAGTTTCGATTAGTTAATCAAAAGGGAAGAAAATGCTAATAATTTTCCAAAATGAATTGAAAAATTATTAAAGCAAAGGGTGCATTATTGATTATACAAGATTAAGCTTAATCTTTGAAGAACAAACTTAATTTGAACATGAATGAAAGTGCAAAACAGTACCAAATGATGTTCAATTATGCATCACAAATCATGTTACCGTGTGAATAAAAGTGTGCAAGAATGATCATGTTCATATTATGCCAAGAATGTGCACAAATACACAATTGATAACATCGAGCAATGGAAAATTCACAAGCATGCTTCATACTGAAGTGAAATGACTCATAAAACATCCATAAAAACCAATCGTATCAAGCCACGGGAATTAGGAGAGGAAATAACATCCAACACACTTGAAAAAGCATGAAAATTTGCCTCTGGTACAATGTTAATCGGTTAACCATATATAGTTAACCGGTTGACTTCTTAAAAAGTTCTGAAGAACGTGAAAAACAAACTGGTTAACCGGTTAACCATATATGGTTAACCGGTTAACACTGAAGCTGTGGCGGAAACTTGATTTTTCAAAAGCACTTTTGGCCACTTATTGATTGTACAATCACTCCTATGCTAGGGAAAATAATTATGCACGAAAATCAAGTTTAACAACAGCAAATAATCAGCAATGGAATCAATTAACTCATCAAGATCATGGGTCAAGTAATGACATAATCAATTCACACACAAAAAGCATCGAAACTACATCGCGAATGATACGAAAACGTTCGAAACAATAAAAAGTGCAAAGAAATACCAACCTACAAGGCTGAGATGTGCCTTGGATGTTGTTACAAATGAATCTTGATGAAGATAATCAAAGAAAACCAGAGGAATCTTCAATTGTAGCCAAATCGTACCGTAACCGAGCAAATTACGACGAAATCTCCAAATACGAATTCATATCGTAGAATCTTGAAGCAAACACTTGAGATGAATCCAGAAGCTAATAAAACTCCAAAAAATCAAGTAGAATTACAAGAGGATGAAGGTTAAGCTCAAGAAATAATCACTTCCAAGGTGAAAGTGATTATTCTTCAATGGTGAAGAGCTATAGTGAAGTTTGGGAAGAAAATGGAGATGAAGATGAAGAAGTTGCAGAAAAATCAGAGAGAATGTGAGAGAATTGAGAGTGAAGTGTGTGAAATGTGCGAAATGGTTGAAAGTCCTTGAAAAATGATTGAAGGTTTGTTATATAGAGGCTAGGTATGGAGTATGATTAGTTTGGAATGTGCTTTGGGGTTAGCTTTGGATCTAGGTTGGGAATTAGTTACACTTGACTCACCGAGTCAGCGGTTAACTCGGTTAGTTAGGAAGTTAACTCGGTGGCAATCCCAATGTGAATCCAAATCAAAGGCTCATATGCTTGGAAATTAAGGAACATGTGCACTTTATTCAAAATAATGTATTGGAGTAAATGTAAGTGGAGTGTCTTGAATGGTCTTGAACTGTCTAGAATGTTCCACACAATGCTAGAATTGAATAGACCAAAGGAGAGTAAAGAGAGTTGCTGAAAGATGATGAAAATGCTGAATTTTTACTAAAATAGCAGGTGTTAATCGATTAACCAAATAAGGTTAACCGATTAAGAGCTGTCCAAAAGCTGAACTTGGCGCTGTAAAAGGGTGTTAACCGGTTAACACCATATAGTTGACCAGTTAACCAGTCAAAAATTGCCCAATTTTGCTTGAAAATGGTGTTATGACCATGGTTCCGATTTCCGACCTCTTGCTTTGATAAATAGGCATGGAAACACTTGTTTTGTGCTTGTGTTGATGATGTGATGACTTTGTGAGGATGCGATTAATCGGGCTTAAATAACCTGAATATTTATGCAACAAAACCACAGAGAAAAAGTGTTAATGTGTATGCCAGCGGTGCGAATGCACATGCTTATGCAACAGGCAAAAGGGAGGTCAAATTTCGGGTTACGACAGATACGTGTCAAACACCACTCATGTCAATAAGAGCCCACTCTAATCATATGTGTGTACTCAAGCCTGGGTAATGGGCTTATCTCTCGTGGAACTAACCCACCCAACAACACTACAACAACAGCATAATAGGATAACAGTAATGCAAATAATGAGGTAAAATACAATAATATACAATAAATCATGTACAACAGGTACAACACATATGCACAAAAACACCTAATGAAACAAAAACAGCCAAGCACTAGGATTCACTCGCATAGGGAACCAGAGTCCCCAGCAAAGTCGCCAGCTGTCGCAACGCGAAAAACAACCGGCGAAAAAATAGAGTCGCCACTGAACGTAATTTATCCTGACGGGGGAAAGGGAACGATAGAAGAAACCTCGAAAGGGAGAAGACATGGTCATCGCAACCATAGTCTGGGTTCGGGAGTCGGTTACGCGAGAGGAAGGTATTATCACCTCCTCGTGTCCGTTGTACTCAACGGGATCCACGCTTGTTGTCTAATCAAAAGGTGTGATATCTAAAGCCTACTGCAAAACAAAAACGAAAAGGGAAAAAACAAAAGGAGACTCGATAGGACTTCGCCATCCTAGGCCAACGTATTCCCTTGTGCAATGGAAAAGTCAGAGTCAACGTAGTTCGGAGGACTGCGGGTGAATGAGGGAAGGTTGCTCGCCAAGACATTGCCGTCTTGTGCCTAAGTATCCTCATTCGGACGAGAAAGAGGAAATCATAGCAATCGTAGTTCGACATACATAACCACATATTGGTTAAGTGCTTTTTATGAGCGGCGTTAAATTCGTGTTCCAGCAATTAGGGTCGATGCCTGTTTGCGGTAGAACAGAAGTAACGTACTCTTTTCTGAAAATGATTTGACACCAATCCCGAAGGATAAAAATATTTGAAGTTTGTTTGTGAATTTTAGACAGAAGTGAGTTGATTTTGGTTTGAAATACGCATCGCACTAAAGTCTATGACATAAGATCGAATACTTCTCGCTAACGATCCAAACGTCTCGCATACAAAGTATCCTTAGATGAGGTTAGAAATGCATCCACTCATTTTTTCCCATGTGCTTAAGGCTCGTGGTGCATAATGCACATCATACTTATTAAGTGTCTTGATTTTATTTTGAAATGAGAAAGAAGAGGACTCAGAGGTTGAAAAGAAAAACAACTAAGGGAAACTGACTCCTAATGTTGTCATGCACAATGGTCCTAGAGTTGGGATAGAAAGGGAACTCTACGTAATGTTAGCATGCAAAGAGATAGACCTAAGGTTAAGGTTTGAAAGGGACTATCCTAATTGTTATCATGCAAAGGATTGAAAGCCTAATGTCTCTCCTACCTCAAGCTTAATCGAAAATTAAGTCGAGCTAGGAATCCTAAGGGATCATGTGAACAAACACTAGTAAACATTATACTAATCAATCACAAAAAGCAAGCTAAAAAATTAACCAAGTCTCAAGGCTTAAAAGAAAAGGAAGAAGAGTGAGAGATGAAGGAGAAGATGCAACATCAAGTAACCAAATGGTGAAGCTCAAGCAATAAGACATAAACATCAAACTATGCAAGTATTATGTTCAATTACACAAGGCAAGTACCAACTCCCATGTCAATATAGCAATAATGTGCACATATTTCAAGCCAAGTTCAAAGATTGGAAATCAAAACAATTAAGCAAAACAAGGCACCAATGCATACACACATGACTTAAGATCAATAAAAAAGTATTATACATCAATAAGCAAAGTGGAGTGAAGTCAAATGATATGAGAACCAATATGGGGCAGTAGCTAAGTCATATTGCATTCACCTCATGTTAATGACCAAGGAATGAGCAAAAAGATTCAAGTCATGTACCACATCCAAACTCAATCAATTGTCAACCAAAAAAGTCATGTAAAGACAACACTCAATGAAGTAAACATGTAAGGCTAAAGCATGAATTCAAGAAAGGGGTAGTAGCATAATCATGCACATCATTTCAAATATCAACTCATGAATGTCAAGAAGAAACAACAAGGATAAACTCCCATACACACATCCAACTAGCTAAGCTTACACCACTTCCTCCCTCAAAGGAAGGCAAGGATTCAAACAAAATGCAAAGGCCAAAGGATCAAGTAATGAACATCAAAGCACGAAGGTCAGAAGTATACTCAAATATATCACATCACTTCCAATTCAAAAATATCAAACCAAATCCACAAGCATCATGCTTAAAATGATAGGCAAACACCACTCACACTATGATATATCAAAAACAAAGATGATCATGTGAAGAAAAGAATGAGAAGAGATCACAACCATGGATATCAAAACATGAAAATAAACATCTCAAACATGTCATCTTAAGCACACAAGGAACCAAAGGCAACCATTAAGTCATACAATGAAGCATTTCAAAGAATTAAGTCAAGAACACCAAAGAAACCACCTCAAAACATCATCAACTTAGGAATTCAACCAAAAATAAGAAAATGACTAAATGACAATGAATCCAAAGCCAAGATCTAGTCAAGACAGTACATGATCACATTCAATAAGCATCTCAATCTTCAATCAAGCACAACTGGTCAAAAGGAAACCAAACTAGGTCAAGTATCAAGCATGTTCAAATCAAAACCAAGTCACAATTAGGCATCAATCAAAAATAGAAAGATGACCTAATAAATTCAACAAAGGGCTTTACCTCATGTTATAACCATCATAAACAAACGTACCAAAGATCATAATAAGAATTGCATAAATGCATCACAAATTAAATCAAATAATCTCATGTAGGAGGCTAATCGAGCATTCATCGAGGATCAATTAAAATCAATCATGAACCAATAAAAAACTCAACATCCTGAAGGTGTGAGAAAACACAAGAAATGGGGGTTTGAATTGGGGTTTCAGAATGAAAGCTTTTTGTGAAACTCAAACAAAGATCATAAATAAACTAATCAATAGAGAAAGACACGCAATATAATTGGTTCACTTTAAAACTATCAAGCTAATCCAGTCCACCCGCCAAGGTGATTTCGCCTTATACACAAGGACTTAATCCAGTATAATCAATTGATTACAATGCACTAGCAACTGGTGGTGACTAATAATCAAAGACTAACCGTCTCTTCTTAAGGATTCTGACCCAAATGGTCCCTTAAGGAATACAAACAACTGTTTGAACAAATTTATGTTTACAATGAATTACTTCTATACAAGCTGGTATAAACACTATGAATAGCTCAAATAAAATCTATACAGTGTGAACAATGTTTCTTGCTTTGTATTGTGGTGCTTTACTGTTCACGCATGTGTCTCTCTTGTATGTATCAGTATCTCATTTTTTCTTCAAGTGATCAAGTCCTTATATAGCCAGAAAGAGATCCGTTGGAGGGCAGATCAGGAATATCATTAAGATTGCTGGTGACTTGAAATAATGTCGTTATGCTAGGATGTAAATCGTACACAAAAGTTGTCCTTTTTACCACCAAATCAGGGTGTTGCGGTGAGAATCGAATATCAAGCTATTAGTTAACTTGAATCACAAAACTTTGAAATTCACCACTGAGCTTTGATTTATCCAAAGGAAAGGGTAAAGATCGAAGAAAACCCTAATTGCGCTATGTAAAGACACAACTAAGAGATCTAAGGTTCGGGGGTTGGTTATACCTAGGGAAGGTGTTAGCATCCTAGATATCTGTAGTACTCTACAGGAACCTCTTGTTTGTATTTGTGTTATGCTATGTTTGCTTGCTAAGGTAAAGACCAAAGTGCTAAAGGTAAAGACCTAATGGTGTATACACTAAGTTTACTCGCCAAGACGTCACATCTCGTGCCTACGTATCCTAATAGGGACGGAATCAGAGCCTGCGTAGTTCACCTCAACAAGGGTTCAGGAACCATTGACTATGGTCAGAGTTCCAAGGGGAATGAGTATGATACTCACATAGAGTTAAAGAGGTCTCTAAGTCTAAGTTAAAAAAGTAAGTCTAAGAAGTTGACTTTGAACAAAGTCAAAAGGGAAGTGAATACTCATTATGATGAGAATCACATAGAGTTTAAGAACTCTGTCCTAATTGCTAAGTTAAAGGGGTAAATGGCTCTAATAAGGCCAAAGGAAATGGAGCATCATTATGATGATGCTCACATAGAGTTGAAGAACTCTAGGTGAATCCTAAGTTGTAAGATAAGTGGCTCTGATGAGGCCAAGGAGGGAAGTAAACAACTATGATGATAGTGCTTACAAAAGGGGTGAGAAACCTAGCTAGGTCAAGGGGAAAGTGGCTCTAATGAGGCCAAGGGATTGATTATAATAAGGTCAGGGGAAAGGGATGACTCTAATGAGGTCAAGAGGTAATGAGTTATCAATGACATTAAAGTCAATAGAGAGACTTTCCTTTGGAAGGAGGGGAACAAAGAGGGTTAAGGAGAAGAGCTAACAAGCTAGTCTCACTTAAGGGGATAACTTAATAAAGTTAAAGATAACAAGAATATCCATACATGAATTTGAAGATGTTAATAAACACATATATATATAACACATGGGTTGAGATGGTGAATGTGATGACATTCAAGGTAACCACTTAAGAAAGTGTATAAGTATTATGTTAACACACAAGGATCATTCATTAATGAGCAAGGTAAACACCTAAAGGGGTTATGGTACAAGTCTAGATATTTTGATCAAATAGGTGATGAGCTAACATGGGGAAAGTCTTTGACCTAATCTTTATGAAAAGGGAAAATATCACTTATGTTTTTCTAAAGTCCACTTTTATGAAAGGGAAGTCTAAGCACATATGTACATGGTATAACCTAAGTTGATGGTTTGTATCTACATTGAGGTCATATATACATAAAGGGGGAGTCCTAATTGAAGGTAAAGACCTATCTAAGACTTCATGGGGATGACAAAAGTCCATACATCCTAAAGTAAACATATACACTTACAAGTGTACCTAAAACAAAATCTACAACTATGCACAAGTCTAAGACATGGGGAAATGATCTTAATATGTTAAAACAAACCTATACAAATCCTAAAAGGTAAGGGAAATCAAAAGTTATAACCCTAAAAATCAAAACTATTCTAAATGACCCTAAAAGAAACCTATACTTCACATATGAACAAAAGCCCTAAAAATAAATATTTTTAGAGATTTTTAAATGTCATAATAAAGTAAGTAAAAATACTAAAAAGATACAAAAGGAATGGGCTCAAAAGCATAAAAATTGAGGGAGTTATGGATTGGAGAATTTGTGAGACAAAACAAATAAATTAAGTGCCAAAAAATAAAGGGGAATGGTCCTTGGAGAAGTTGAACTCGCTCCTTTGGTCTTGAGGTTAAAACGTTTACCAGCTGCGCTGGTTGTATGGCTTATCTAATATGTGCCTTTATTAAAATAAATATGAAACTTCCATCTAAATGCACATCAAGCCAAAACGCGCAGAAAAAGAAACAAAAGGGTTGATACCAGAATCGAACCCACGACACTACATACACATAAGACACGACAAGACAAGGTTGCACCACCAGGATGACCAATACATCCATTTACCAAACTGAAACAAAAATATGATATTCAAAAACCATTTCCTAAGATCAGAATGTCCATGGCGCCATTATCTTCTTCCTCATGTATTCAAAAACTTCAAAAAATCAAAATTCCTCATTTCTCAATGGAATTCAATAATGTAAACATGAAACTCACCCTATTTTTCACAAGGAATACAAACGTAACATTTAAATTCATTTTCATCAACCACACATCAAACAATCGTGACTGCAACAGAAAGAACCTTAATTCTATAATCTATAATGAAACTCTATATGACATAGATTCTAATCAGTTAGCATGGGGTAAACACTCCTCAAATGATGACAAACAACATAGTATTTCAAATGAATGAAAATTATATCAGAATCATAGAATTGGGAATCAAGTTATGCTTACCTATTGGAGCTGGGTCCAATCCCATCTTTAACTTGTTACAGTCACTTGTTGATGATTCAAACTCCTTCTATGAACTCCCAGGAAGCTTTAGAAATGATTGGTTGGTGCAGAACTGGTCCAGAACTTAGTGCTCGAATCACCTTGCAAGGATGAAAAACCAAAACTTGAACTCCAAGGAAATGGAGTTACAGTCGCCAAATGAAGTTTAGAATAGTTCAAGTGATGTTAATGGAAGGTGATGGAAGGTTTAGGTTGGATTACAAAGGTCAGAATGGAGATTTGGATGAGTTTGTGCAGAAAGTCAACACTTTCAAGGGTTGAGGGTTGACTTTCTGGTTTATGAGGTTTTGGGTGATTGTGAGGGTTTGAACAGGTTTAATGGATGTGTCGCGGTGAGAATTGGATACCAAGTTATTATATTAACTTGAATCACATTTCTTTTATTTCACCATCGTCTTTGATTTATCCAAGGGAAGGGAGAAAGATCGAATGTCCCACAGTATGCAATGCAAATGCAAACTAAGAGTCTAAGGTTTGGGGGTTGGTTATACCTAGGGAAGGTGTTAGCATCCTAGATATCTGTAGTATTCTATAGGAACCTCTTATTTTTCTTTATGTTATTTGTTTATTATCTGTTTGCTAAGGGTGAAAAGGGTGTAGGAAGACCTAAAGATCTATTCCTAAGTGTACTCGACAAGATATCGCATCTTGTGCCTACTTATCCTGTCGGGAGTAGAATCAGAGCACTTGTAGTTCCTCTCTAAGGGATACTAAAGTTTGAAAAGTCTAGGAGAAAAGATGAGTCATCATCTTAAGAAACCACCACAGTTTTTGAAACTTGTTTGTATTTGTGGGGTATGGGATTGTATGTCCCTTCTTTGAGATGATTCACATCTAATTCTCTTGTGTGAAGAATTAGGTGAGCTAAAGTTTGACTATAAAATCAAAATTGAGGGGGGGGGGGGGGGCTAACTTAGGAAGTCTATCCTAAAATTGTCTAAATAATCTTATCTTAAGGGTAAGGAGAACATATAGGGAGGTATGAAATGCAAAGGATTATACACCATACACGATAATTGCTTACCATGCATGGGGTTTTCCCTTGGATATTAATGCAATTGATTATTAAGGAATTAAACGAGAGTGCTGGCGAAGTGATGCTAGTCTTGTGTCTAGTGACCAAAGGTTGATAGCGATGCTCGAAAGCAATCGACTTACATGGGTAGAAAATGACTCGACGTTGGATCGAGAGTTTTACGTTTGAAAAGGTTTAGAACACAAAAAGCAAGCATACATCAAGTACAATGGTAAGCAAACAAAGCAAGGCATGATATCAAACAAGACTAAACTATTTCACACACAAGCGATTAAGCGCGAAGAGGGATTTTAAGGAACAATTTATTAGGAAAAAGAGTTCAATAATTTTTTTTTAAAGGAAATTAATAAAAGGTTTTATTTTTATTTTGAGAATTATGTTAAAGATTATTTTAATTTGAAAAGTTAAAGGTTTTCTTATTAATAAAAAAAAGGTTTTAGATATTTTAAAATTTTTTATTTTTTTTGTTTTAAAGGTATATTAAAAAAGGTTAATAAAGTTTTTCTTATTAATTAGAAAAAGATTTTAGTTTTAATATTTTTATGAAAAAGTTTTATTAAAAGAAAAGATTTTAACAAAAGTTAATTAATAAAAAAATTTGATTATATTTTATAAAAAGGATATTTTAGATATAATAAAAGAAAGGATGCTTATTATAAAAAAAAGTTATTTAAAAAAGTTTTATATTTAATTAATTAAAAAAAGCAATTTTAAAAAAAGAAATTAGGTTAAAGCTAGAAACGGAGGGATCTGGTGTGCTTAATGGGCAGAGGGTCCATCGCGGACCCTCAGATGACAACCTTTGGATGTAATCCTAGCGAGATCTAACGCAGGTGATGGAGAGTGCATGGTAAGAAAACGTGTGTGCACGTGTACAGGATGAAACAAAAATAACTTAGGAGCAAAAATTAAAACACAAGCGGACTCTCACCTCTTTGTCTCTTCTCTCTTGTTTGTCTTTCTTCTCTCAAACAATTTGGGTTTGAGAAACCCTAATCGCGCCGCTGCTCTTGTCTTTCTCATTCTCTCTACCTCTTTCGATCGTGAAGGAGAAAGAGCCTAAGCTACCCTAATCCCCAAAATCCCAGCCCCAATTTCATTATATTACTCCTTCCGTCTCATAAAAAATGTCCTATTTGAGCAATGCACGGTTCTTAAGAAAATGATTAGAAGTGTTGATTTTGATGATAAAACTAATATTATTTACTAGAATACCCCTATTAATAGTGATTGAAGAATGTGAAAGTTAACAAATAGGGGTATGGTAGTGGAAAAGTAATAATAAATTATGCATTGGTATTGAAAAAAGACAATTATTTTGAGACAGAAAAAAAGTGCAAATCAGACACTTTTTATGAGACAGAGGGAGTATTTCACGATTACATATTACAGAGATTGCAAAAATAAAAGACGGAAAAGAAAAAGGGGCCGGTGAAAGCTGCGAGCATAACGTGAATGGCTTCAATGGATCCTCATTCAAGGAAGATTCTTTTGTCTTTTACCTTTCGCGAGCCTTGTCTGCTTTATGTTGCTCCTTGTTTTTTTTCGCCTTTTTGGATTTGATGTTGGTGATTATTTGTTTGTTAGTGTGACTGGTGCGATATCTGTGAGACGAGGATGAACCAATATGTTCTTGAATCTCTCTTTTTGGTTTGGTAATGAAATTGATGGTTTCTCGGTTGTTGTCTATATGGTGGTTATTTCGTGTGTACTTGATGCAGTGATGCTCTTCTATTTATAGGCCAATGATGGGTAAATGATTTGAAAACTCTTGAATGCTGTCTGAAATTGTTTTGGAAGGAAATAATGTTGTTTGTAACGATTTTGGGAAGATTTGTTGCTTGTCTGAAACAAAGTTAAACCTTGTTTTGGAAATATTTGATGGCCATGTTTTGGAATGAATCAGTTGTGGTTAATCCATTGCCCTGCTGAACGTGTTCTGGACCCTTTTAGTGTTTACCCTTGATTCTATCCATAACTCTTTGATTTATTTGATCGTGATAACTGATTTCCACGTGTCTTTGGTGTGAATGGTTTTGGAAAGTTTTAGAAAAAATCTAATGTTGTCTGAAATGATTCCAAACTTGATGATTTGATTCTTGCTCTATTTGTTTTTGGAAGGTTATGCTGGCGGTGTCTCCTTTGGGATATTGCCCATAATTCCGTTTTGGAAAATGATGAATTTAACTTTCTGAATCTGAGGCCTATCTTTATGTTTTGATCATTGTTCTGGAAATAGCACCATGCTTTAATTTGTGTAGGTTTTCTGTTTTAGAATGTGAATGATGACGTTTGATTTCTCGTTAATTTCGAACCCTCCCTCTGTTCAGTTTAACTTACAGTGGGGTTTTGATTTGAAATTCTTTGAATTGGTTCGATTTCATTCTTTATTAATCAACAACTTCGCTTGTTTTGCAGGTTCACTACCATTGGCGGTATTTTAGAAACTCTGATAAAGATAAAAAGGCTCATTAGATTTGTCCTGGAATTCTTCTAATGCACCCAGAACTTGAAGCTTGTCTTTGATGTAATCCCAGAGTTTTGAATTTCATTCGTAAGTTTTATCATTGCTTCATGTTCTGGCTCTCGTAATGAATTGTAGCTAGCTTAGAATAACACACTTTTGTTTGGAACTTGGAACTTTCGCATCAACATTATTATGACAAATGAGTTATCTTGAATCCATATGTTTCTTGCATGCCTTGACATGTTTTTTAGAATAAATGAAATTGGTTTGAAGCATGGTGTGAGGGCTGGAGGTTAAGGGATGGTTATTTTCAATTGCGAACTGCTTTGTGAAGGCTTGTGGCTTGTAGGTACATAGAGGTTTGTGCGAGAGTGAAGAGTATACTCTTCGACAGCGGACAACGGGGTTTGATGCGGATTTGGATTGCTTCATAACTGGTATGCGGACGAGAAATTTCTTTTGGCGAATTGGTGCCCTCTTTATGACATTACTTTAATACTTATCAATTTCCTTGGCATTTGTCTATCAATCTTGTGGATGTAACATTTTGGTCTTTCCCAACAATGGTTTCTTTTTGGCTGATCTTGTACTTGGTTTTCAGGTGGATTGACATTCGAATCAGGTTAACAATTGTGGGAATCATGTTGGAGTTTTAATGCAGGTTCATGAGTTTCAAAGGTTGGATGCTCAGCCATAGTCCTTTTATGTGATAACAGGTGTTTATTTATTAGTGAGCTTAAGTTTGTTGACTAATATACTGATGGAAAGTATGATAATGCAGGTTTTGATTGCGGCAGACGTCGAGCTAGCTTGCGAAGGAGGCACGTGGCTGTGGCAGGATCTTGAATAAATGTCCTTCATCTTAGAATTCTCTCTTTGTAAAGCTCGTTAAGCTTAATGGGTTCATGCTCTGCACTTCTGTATCAATAGTAAATTTTTCTATGAATATCATCTTTTGAGTGTGCAGTGTTATTGACTATAGCTTTAAAACACGCGGTTTGACTTGGTTCTTTTGGTAGCAAGTAGATTCTTATGGGTGAATTGCTATGAATACTTAGTGAATTTGCCAACGTTTGTAGAATAGTAGCAATGACTCCATCTGTGTATCAATTGGATTGGTGTAGTCTAACAGAGTTGCCTTGGTCTTTAGTTCATGATGACATGTAGATGTATGGACCAATTATACACTTGTAATTGTTTTTTCTTTGATTTATATGCAGGGTTATATGTTGTTGGCCGGAGATAGACTTGCGAAAGTTGGCTAAAATGTAGAACATTGAGCAAGGGTTGTCAAATAGAGAGGCATGGAATCAAGGCATGGACTTGAAACTAGGCTTATTCGCAGGGAAAGAAAAGATGCTGATAAGCGAGAAGTATCGCCATGGTCGCATGCTATCAATCGAAAACTAGAATAGTGCTTATTTCCTCTGGAGTATGCTTTGTAAAACAACATGTCGTTTAATTTACAAAGTTTCAGCTCTCGAATGGCCTGTCATTGTATGGTGCCTTGGAAATCATTTGATAATTTCAGAAAGAGTCTGTTTACCGATTGAGGTGTGGCATGAACCCACCCTATACTTCATATAATCTCTCTATTGTTGTACCAATACTCAATTGCTTAGAAAGGTATTTTGAGCTTCACTTTAATTTAAATCTTTAACTGATGTGAGTTGTCATGAGCAAAAAAATATAGCCTGAGTGGATTCAATTCCCTTATTTTAATAGGTTGTCAACGTCCTTGAGGGACCATAACTTATTCCGCTTGCTAGCACCGTTGGGATACTCACGTGGAGCACTGTTCCTAACCAATTCTTGAAGAAACTCGCACATCTCCAAACACCACCCATCATCACTGGCTTTAATACACGTCCATGCTAATCAAATAAATATGACCCTAATTTAGCATTACATGCCACTGAGGCCCTTCTTAAAAAATGACATGCAATTTAATTCTAATGCTTTATAGACATCATTTTGGGAACGGTTGAGGAAAGCCTTGGGATATAGTTTTAGTCCTTATGGTTTTGACAACCTTTAATCCATTGTAACTTGGAAATCTTGGGAGCTTGTATAACTCAAACCTTATGCACTTTGAATCTTGGTATTTCCAAATTCGGATGAAGAAAAAAAAAAGATCTCCTTAAAATTATAACCTTGGAATTTTGAGAGAAAGAATCCAAATGAACTTGAAGAACATGGTCTTCAAATACTTTAACCAAGCCGAACACCTCAGTGTGATATAAACTTTAAATTTGAACGTGGTGTCAACTTTGAGTTTCGAATCCTTAAGACATCCCGTAAATTCTTAAATAATCCAGCCATGCTCTCGAAGTAATTGATAGGCCTAACTTTGATTTTCCATCCACCATACTTGTACTTCAATCAACCTTCATCCAAAACTTCCTTCTTGAATTCGTCATACCTACACAAACTGGTTAACGATAACAAACATGAACACAAGGACCACATGACTTAAAGATGCTATGCAAAAAGAAAGAGGAACCTTAGGGTCAAAATTAGAGTGCAATAGATGCCTCTATTTAAGTTTATTCTATCCGGAGATAGGGAGAATGAAATCTTCGTCTCGACAAGATAGGAGAGACTTAAATACAAACATGCGCAAAATTTTGGCCCTAAGGTGCCGCAAAATGCATATGATATTGTATGAAAATGATATGAAATGCAAGACAAGGAAAGCAAGACAAAGATCCTGTGAGGGAAATGTCACAGGGGATAACTGATGTTGAAACGTTTAGAAACAAAGACCCGGCGAGGAACAACTAGCAAAGCAAGACTCCACGGGGAAATAGACTACCAACCTGACAATCACAAGGTATTTTGAGCAGTTGTGTGTCTTTCAGTGAAAACAAAAATCTATATTGCAAAGATGATAAGCAAAACACGCTTCTCGGTATGGTTCAATTTATTGTGCAAAGTCTTGAAATAAAGTGCTACGAGGTTGTCTGCCTCGAGCAAAAGTCTCAGAACACACGCTACGAGGTTGTCTGTTTCGAGCACCAAAGCTTGAAACCAAATGATACGAGGTTGTCTGCCTCGAACAACAAAGCTTGAAACTGAATGATACGCGGTTGTCTGCCTCGAGCAAAGTCTTGAAATAAATGCTGCGAGTATGTCTGCCTCGAACAAAGTCTTGAATGAATGCTATGAGGTTGTCTGCCTCGAACAACAAAGCTTGAAATTAAATACTACGAGGTTGTCTGCCTCGAACCAAAATCTTGAATGCCAAATGCTACGAGGTTGTCTGCCTCGAACAAAGTCTTGAAATCGAATGCTACGCGATTGTCTGCCTCGAGCAAAATCTTGAAATAAATGCCGCGAGGTTGTTTGCCTCGAACAAAGTCTTAAATGAAAGCTATGAGGTTGTCTGCCTCGAGCAAAGTCCTGAAATAAATGCTGCGAGGTTGTTTGCCTTGAACCAAAACTTGAAACCGAATGGTGTGGTTGTCTGCCTCGAGCAAAGTCTTTAAATAAATGTTGCGAGGTTGTCTGCGTCGAACAAAGTCTTGAATGAAAGCTATGAGGTTGTCTGCCTCGAACCAAAATCTTGAAACCAAATGCTACGAGGTTGTCTGCCTCGAACTAAAATCTTGAAACCAAATGCTACGAGGTTGTATGCCTCGAACCAAAATCTTAAAATCGAATGCTACGAGGTTGTCTGCCTCAAACAAAGTCTTGAAAGCTGCGAGGTTGTCTGCCTCGAACAAAAATCTTAAAACCAAGTGCTACGAGGTTGTCTGCCTCGAACAAAGTCCTGAAATAAACTGCTACGAGTTTGTCTGCCTCTAGCACAAACTTGAAATAAACTACTCCGAGGTTGTCTGCCTCGAGCAAAATTCTTGAACTCCTCCTGGAAAGGTGAATACTTGTTGTAAAGTTACTTCACAGGGGGCTGGAATTTCACTGGAGATCTTGTGACTTCAGCTAGAATCCATAACTTGTTGGAGATTTGGAAATTTCACCGGGGATCTTCAAAAGAGATGCGGTCCGGCTGACTTGTAAACATGTCTTCTCAAATAAAGAGAAAGACCAGCTGAATCTTCATCAAACTTCTCGAAGAGATGCCATTTGACGGAAGCAAATTGAATTGTGGGCTCACTGGGAAGAATGCCACTGAGAAGTAAAATCGCTGTAGCTGAAAACAGCGTTGAAGCTAATAAAATTCTTGTAATAGGGATTCTCAAATAAAGAGAATACTTGTAATGTCTTCAACAACTTTCTCTAGAGAATTAGCTGATAATCTTGACAACTTCACCATGGATAGACAAAATGTCTTGAGGAGACTGCCATTCGTCATCCGGATAGAAAACTGAGCTCAAATAAAGAGCTACCACTTGCTGGAGAAATAATTTCCTGTCTTCCATAGAGTTCTTCAAATAGATTCTTCCTGGGGAGACAAAGTGCAAAATAAATGCACGCTCGATCTAGGTTCAACAGCCTAGAGAGATTCAAAATTGTGATTGTCAAGGACCAAAGTTCAATCCAGGAAATAACTGGAAAGAAACGGTCAAACAAGACCTCATCCATTGAGGATTGAACTCAATGGGTCTATCTTTATCCACATATGGAAAAGAAAACTGAAACAACCATCTTCCACGAGGATCGAACTCAGTGGGGAGTTTAGTAAGGATGTGCTCTTTCTGCCTAGGGCTGACGACTCTACTTGGAGGGAGCAGACAAAACCCAGTCACTTGGAGATAAGCGCAACCAAAATGAAAGAAACAGACAAACAAACACAGAGATGCAAGATGCAAAATGCGCACATGCCATGAATCTATATGAAAGAATGCCATGCTATGCTTATGCTGACAAAACAAAACAAGGAGAAGCAAACAAAGCTGGAGATGAAAACAAGCATCTCGATACGGATACTCGACCAATCTTCGCAATATGAGAAGCATCACTGGGGATGAATGGATAGCGATATATAAGGACACAGTCCTGCTTCTAAGCTTCAAATCTCTGTTGAAAATAGAGCACTCCACTTGGGGATGAACATCATGGCTTCACTTAGGATTGTCAAGATGATCCTTGTGATTCTGTTGGGGATGAAATCAAACTCATGATCGAAGAGACTTCATGGGGGATAAAATAATTATCCACTACGAACTGAAATAATTTGAATGAAAGTTGTAACTGGATAAAATAAATATCCACTTCATCGGGGAAGCTTGGATCAATAGTAGTTGGAAATGTCGGAGATAAAACTTCGAGGGGATGAAATAAACATCCGCTTTCACTGGAGAAGATTGAGATAGTGAGAAAATCCCATGAAGAGTGAAATAAACACTCGCTTCGCTGGGGAAGGTTGAAACCGAAGAAACTCACTGAGGATTCTTAAGTTGCCGACTGGAGAAATCTTGCGTTAAACGTGCTATAACTTCTTGAACTAGAGATTTACCGGGGAATAGTCGTGACTACCTGGAGCAAAGACTTACTGGGGAGTCGTCACATTACTTGGGATAGAAACTCTTTGAGGATGGGTAAAGAATGTTGTGATAACAGTGTGGTTCTGCATTGGTATTGTATGGTAGCCGCCATTTTGAACAACAGTTATTGTGAGCGGATGAAAAGTAATCTTCCATTCTTAAATGCGCCAGATCATATGGTTTATGAATATAAGTCATCCCAAGAGGATTTTATAGAAAACATGGTATCCGAGATGTTCCAATGTATTCCAACTCTTGGAGAGATTTTTCGAATCTCGACGTAACTGGCCCAGATTGACTGTGTTCTGAGTCTTCAAACTTGGAGAGATTTATTAAATCTCGATGTAACTGTCCCAGATTGACGGTGTTTTGTATGATACAGTCCTCGAACTTGCCCCTTGGGGTCAGACTGTGAAAAAAAATAACTGGGAAACAACTTGCCCCTGCTCAGAAAAGTCTTCAGGTAACGTGCCCCTGGATACGGTTATCCTTTTGAAATGATCTGCCATTTACTCATCAGAGTTTCAGGTCTCAAAAGATAGAGCTCATCGCTGATGCTTGTATGCTAGCTTCTATGATGTCAAGCAATATTAGCAAGCAGAAAAATGTTAATTCTGAATCCGCTAATACAACATATGTTTGTCTTGAAAATTTTATTAAAAGATATTTTTGCGATTGAATTACCGATTTTATGATGCCAACAAAATTGAGCATAGCTCATAAGAGTCAGGAAACGATATCCCAATGAGTATGCCTTTGAAATGAACCCTGCTTAAATTAGGTCTTTTGAGGGTTGTAAATTGGCTTGGTTCACGGTTTAAGAAACAAAGGATATAAGACTCAAAGTTTGTTTGTGCCCACCCAATCTTCGTGATATTTTACTCCCCGTTTTTTTTTGTTAACTGAAAATTACCCTGCCCCAGGTTAAGAATGAGGGTTTTTGATTCGAAAGAAAAAAAACTCCTACTTCAAAGGCTCAAAAAGGGTTAACGAGGGTCTATCTCCCTTATATCTCCGGTGTTTGGGGATATGAAACAATGCCTTATATCATCAACATAGTTTTATTCAAAAGCACACGACAGGAGAGATCGCGTTTGATTTCGTCATCCTCCATTCAATTTTCTTCCAAGGCAAGAGATTTGGCAACATTGGCATTATAAAATAGAAAAAGCATTTTAAAAAGAGTGAAACGAATGGATTTCTTCAAGACAAACATATTTATTGCATTAATTATTCAAAATAACAAGTTCTTGCATGCAAACCAAACTTTTACAATCAAAGAAATAGTCACAAGTGCAAGCAAATAAATAAACAGCCTGATGAGCTCGGGAACGAGCTCTCCTCTTGATTTCGCCGGCTTGGACCTTCTCTAGTCTTCACCTGCAGGATATTCTTGTATCATGTTCACATTGACTCCCCATGTTGTGGTAAAGGATTATTCTGCACATTTGGGTTTGAATCTTTGAAAGTTAGGATTCCACTTTTAACTAATCTTTGAACTTCGGCTTTCATCCCATAATAACTCTCGATATTATGGCTTGGCGCCCCTTGATGATAAGGGCAGAATAAGTCAGATCTGTACCAGAAAGGAGGGTTCTTAGGTACCGCCGGAGGAGACTTTGTTTGAATATGCCCCTTGCGTAATAATACCGGGAAAAGTTCTGCATATGACATAGAAATCATGTCAAAATTTGGTTTCCTTAGTACACGACCAGGGCTGTTGAATGGTTGTCAGGCCTATTGAGGAGATTGTTGATTTTGCTGATGATACTGTTGTTGTGGTGAAGCAGGTGGAGTTTGAGGTGATGATTGATATGGCTGGGCAAACTGAGGCTGATAAGCAGGAGTATTGATAACTGGGGTCACAACAGCAACGTGTGGGTATTGCTGATACTTTCCTTTTAGTCGTCCTTGATGCACAACACTTACCTCTTGTTCCTTCTTTTTTCTGAAATTACTTCCATACTTCTTGGCACTGTTGGAAGCACTTCCTTCTCTAACTAATCTTCCCTCACGGACACCTTCTTCCAAACGCATCCCCATGTTTACCATCTTAGTAAAATCACTAGGGGCGCTTGCTACCATTCTCTCATAGAAAAATGGGCTCAGTGTTTTCAAAAAAACTCTGGTCATCTCTTTATCTTCCAAGGGTGGAGTAACTTGAGCAGCTAGTTCGCACAAACGCTGGGCGTACTCCTTAAAATTTTCTATTTCTTTCTGGGCCTTGGCTCTCAACTGGTCTCTATCTGGTGCCATGTCGACATTATATTTGTATTGCTTAATAAAAGAATCACAGAGCTCATTAAAGTTATGGATCTTTGAACTATCTAGCCCCATGTACCACTTGAGGGCTGCACCAGTCAAACTATCCTGGAAATAGTGTATCAGCAGTTGGTCATTATCCTTCTGAGTAGACATATTCTGAGCATACATAACCAGATGACTATGTGGGCAAGAGTTTCCCTTATACTTTTCAAACTAAGGGACTTTGAACTTTGGGGGAACCTTAACATTAGGAACCAAACACTGCTCAGAAGCACTGTTTCCGAACAGCTCTTTCCCACGAAGGGCCTTGATTTCTTTTTGTATTTCTGAAAACTTGTCCTGGAACTCATCCATTAATTCTTCCATCCCCATACTTTCACTAGAGGCAGCATGAAACACATGTTCTTCAAGGTGGAAAGGAGTAGCACTTACCACGGGCAGTGGCACAGTCATCACAGCGGTTGTGGCAGGAGCTTGAGAAACCGGCGGGTGGTATCCAGTTGGAGTAAAGTTAGAAGGCATCCCCCATGGGAAACCAGGAGGCATGAAATATTGAACTTCACCTGTAGTGGGCACCATTGGGATCGGTGCAGATATTATTTCAGAGATAGCGGTGCTATATGATGGTGTATTATGTGATGACTGATTCTGAGCAGCCATTAACGCTTCCATCATCCCATTGATCTTCTCCAGACTTTCTTTCAGTGTTGTAACCTCTTCTCGAAGTGCTCTGTTTTCCTGTTCGAGTTGATCCATTCTTTTCTTGCGACCGGCTCGAGTATCATATCGATGATTCAGCTTGTTTAAGAAGAGAAACACGAATAAGAACCTGGAACGCAAAGGAATGCAAATGCAAATGTAAATGATGCGTATGATGCAGCATGAACTTCAAGGAACTTGAAAGTGTATTTTAAGAATTGTAATCGGAAACTCATTTTATTTATTAAATTAAAAGGTTTTTCATAACAACCAATACATCTTCAAGGTTTTATTATAAAGCAATAGAATACAAAAGGAACTAGGAGTTTAATCCACTAGACGACGCCTCTTCTCTTCCACAGAGTTGTTCAGTCAGGTTGTCGATCTGCTCTTGCATCCTTGCTTTATCGAGGGTGAGCTTCTCTATTTCCATCTTCAGCTTCAAAACTTAACTTGAATCGGCTACATGAGGCTTGGGACGAGGATATGGCATTATCAGGGTGAGAGCTTTTTCACGTGCCCAAGCTAAGCAAGCTTCAGTAACTGAGCAATCAGGATTTGATGTCACGGTCATTCTCTGCCTGTTTATGCAGAGCCACGCATACACAATTCTGGTTTTCAATTCAAGATTCTCTCCTTGATAAAGGAAAATTCTGGCCAAATCCCTCGGATTGGGTACTTCCTCCATCGGGTGACCGAGCTGTCGGGGAGCAAGCACAGGGTTGTAACTAATGCATCCCTTTGTGCCAAGAAGAGGCACATTGGGAAAGTCTCCATAGCTATGAATCATGAAAATTCCTCCATACATCGGATCATTCCATACAATGTCCGAGTGAGTGAGAGCCATGAGCTTCATGGGCCATTCTGTACCATCTTTCACATCCCAAAAAGATGTAGACATCGGTAGATGCGAAATAAACCACCTATAGAGGATAGCAGTGCAGCATGTAATTCGTCCCTCTCCTTTCAGAACCTTCGAGTGGATGGCGTGATAGGCGTCGGCTAGCAGTGTGGGAACTGGGTTTCTGAGCATGAAGATCCTGATCGCGTGGACATCGACGAAATCTTCAATATTTGGAAACAAGAACAAACCATAGGCCAGCAGTGCGAAAATGTTCTCAAAGGCTTTGGCATTCCCCATGTTAGCGAAGTGTCGAGCTTTCTTGAACAAGAACTGAGCAGGCAAACCATCAATTCCCCCTTTGACCGTCATGTGAGTTCGGATCTCGAGAAGCTTTATACGGGACACTCTAGTGATATCTTTCTGGCTAGGTCTTCCTTCTGCACCAGAGAAAGGAGGTGAATCTTTGACAAGGATACCCAATAGAGCGGAATACTCTTCCAACGTAGGCATCAACTGGAAATCTTGGAAGATGAAACAGTGGTAGATCAGGTCGTAGAGTTGAACCAACGTCTCCAATAAGCCAGCAGCTACTCGAACTTGCAATAGAGGGAGGATCTGTCCATACTTTTCAGCGAAAGCCTCTGGATCCTTGATCTGACTTCCTAGTTCCCTTAATTGTTCAACATCAGGAACCTTGAAGGTGTACGGCAAAACTCCTTTCTTTCCGTAATCCATCTTACGACGCCTAGCAAAAACAACTTTTAAGTTCCTTGAAGGGATGAGAATGAGAATGCAAATGCAATGCGAAATGCGATTGGTTTTAAAGAACTCAAGTCATAAATTCCAAACAAAACGTTTTAATTTATTAATAATGAGAAACTGTTATATCTTTAAAGTACGAATCAAAGAAAACCAAAAAAATACGAGAAGAAAGAGCTAGATCTAATGGTCCTAATGAATGCTATTTAAGAAGATCCTTCTCCGCGCTTCCTCTTCTTCAGCTTGTCCAACTTGTCGACAATCCCTTTCCAAGCGCTAGATGCCAGAGTAACACTTGAGTACCCGTGAGTACTAGGGGTGGGTTGCACGCCAGAGAAAAATAAATTCTCTTGCGCCACCGGTTTGTCAATCACACGCCTCTCAAGCCATTTAATCAAGTCATCCTTTTCTTTCATCTGTTTCTTTATCTCCATCTGTTCAGCATAGATGGCATGGTACTTCTCCTCCCACGTGTCTCGCTCAAGCTTCATTCTTGCTAGAGTCTCCTGATACTCCTCCATACGCTCAACAGGAATGACAGAGGGAGATACAACAGTAGGCTATGTCGGTCTTTCGGGGAGATAAGACATCTTAAGATCACGAGCTCGAGAGCGGACCCACTGAAGAAATGGTTCCAAAGCCACATAATTTCTCTTTCCTAGATCATCCTTAGTCCTCTTGTGGAGTGTGTCCCAAGCATGCCAAACTCTATTTTTAGTCTCAGCACTAGCCACCTCGTTGAGATAAAAGAAACCAGACAAATGAATGCTCTTAGGCTTCTCCTCCATTGCGAATCCAAACTGTCGTCTAGCAAGGACGGGGTTATAGCTAATTCCACCTTGGATACCAAGAAGTGGTACATTGGGGAATGGGCCACAACTATCAATGATTACTCCTTTGTCATAAGATGGATCGTACAAAAAGATATCATAGTGGGTGAGAGATATGATTCTCTTAGACCAACGAAGCTTGTTAGGATTATCTCTGAATTGAGACGTTCGAGGCAAATATGTGATGTACCATTGGTAGAGTAAAGGTGCACAACATGAGATGGTACCCTTCCCTTGAAGAGTCCAATGATGGATGGAGTGATAAGTATCACCAAGCAGTGTGGGTACAGGATTTCCACGGATAAAGATCCGTATGGCGTTGATATCAACAAAATCTTCAACATTGGCGAACAGAAACAGAACATAGACAAGTAAGGCCAAGATGGCTTCAAAAGTATCCATGCTATTCATCTTGTCAAAGTAGTAGGCTTTTTCAAACAAAAACTTGGAAGGTAGTCCCTTGATCCCATCCTTAGTGGTGAGGTGAGGCTTAACTTCTGACATCTCTAAGTGGATGGAATTGGCAATCTCTTTTGATGTAGGAATCTTCTCCTGACCACTTAAGGGTTTTTGCTTTTTCATAGGCAGACTACACCAATAAGAATACTCCTATAAGGTTGGAACAAGTTGGTAGTCCGGAAAGGTGAAGCAATGGTAAAGGGGGTCATAGAACTGCACCAATGTGTCAAGAATTCCTTCTTCCATCTTGGTTTTGAGAAGGCCAATCAATCTTCCATAACATTTGGCAAAATTTTCACGGCCAGTAACTAAAGATGCTAGCTTTTTCAACTCTACCAAATTGGGCTTCTTGAAATTTTACTTCTTAGTATGCCTTTTCTCAAGATCCATGATACCTATGATTTGCAAAGGAAAAGATGATTGAGTTCTTTAAAACCAACAATGGATGCAATGGGATGTATGCAATGCAAAAACACGCAAGCACAAGCACAAATAGGTGTACACACATCAAAGCACACAAGTCCTAGGTTTAGGAGTCACGTGCATGGAGCCAAGGTCTACCCATCCCAAGGTATGTACTAGAGGTTTATTTGTACCTGCATAACGGGTTCTACAAAGTTCCCAGAGTCTACGTAAATCCTTCGGATATTATCGGCCTACGTGACTACTCATGTGGGTTAATAACATTCTCAAGATAAACTCATCTGAGTGTAGTATCGTATAACAACTATTTGGGACTACCCCCTCGTAGCCACCGCACTACGTCCTAAAAGGCCAGGTGGGGTAAGGTAACTATGGTCCCCAGCTTCTCGGGCTCCCAGGTTGGAAAGAGTGACATCAGTATGACTACTCGCACCACACATCAACAATCCCAAAGGGGCCTCCACTGAGCGTGGTCATCATATGCCAAACTCTGTTAGGACTACTCCCAACAGTCGACTATTAATTACACCACAATCCTATCATATGTGTACTCTCAAGTCCGGGTTAGGACTTATTTCACAATGTAATCCCCCAAACAAGCAGATAACAATAAATACAAGTATAAGTATATAACGAATAACATAAATAAACAAGTTAGGGGGAACCCTCTTATTTGAAGTTCCCCAATGAAGTCGCCATTTCTGTCGCGGTGAGAATTGGATACCAAGCTATTATATTAACTTGTATCACATTTCTTTTACTTCACCACCGTCTTTGATTTATCCAAGGGAAGGGAGAAAGATCGAATGTCCCACAGTATGCAATGCAAATGCAAACTAAGAGTCTAAGGTTCGGGGGTTGGTTATACCTAGGGAAGGTGTTAGCATCCTAGATATCTGTAGTATTCTACAGGAACCTCTTATTTTTCTTTATGTTATTTGTTTGTTATCTGTTTGCTAAGGGTGAAAAGGGTGTAGGAAAACCTAAAGATCTATTCCTAAGTGTGCTCAACAAGATATCGCATCTTGTGCCTACATATCCTGTCGGGAGTGGAATCAGAGCACTTGTAGTTCCTCTCTAAGGGATACTAAAGTTTGAAAAGTATAGGAGAAAAGATGAGTCATCATCTTAAGAAAGCACCACAGTTTTTGAAACTTGTTTGTATTTGTGGGTATGGGATTGTATGTCCCTTCTTTGAGATGATTCACATCTAATTCTCTTGTGTGGAGAATTATGTGAGCTAAAGTTTGATTGTAAAATCAAAATTGAGGGGGGGACTAACTTAGGAAGTCTATCCTAAAATTGTCTAAATAATCTTATCTTAAGGGTAAGGAGAACCTATAGGGAGGTATGAAATGCAAATGGTTATACACCATGCACGATAATTGCTTACCATGCATGGGGTTTTCCCTTGGATATTAATGCAATTGATTATTAAGGAATTAAACGAGAGTGTTAGCGAAGTGATGCTAGTCTTGTGTCTAGTGACCAAAGGTTAATAGCGATGCTCGAAAGCAATCGGCTTACATGGGTAGAAAATGGCTCGACGTTGGATCGAGAGTTTTATGTTTGAAAAGGTTTAGAACACAAAAAGCAAGCATACATCAAGTACAATGGTAAGCAAACAAAGGCATAAGCAAGGTATGATATCAAACAAGACTAAACTATTTCACACACAAGTGATTAAGCGCGAAGAGGGATTTTAAGGAATAATTTATTAGGAAAAAGAGTTCAATAATTTTTTTTAAAGGAAATTAATAAAAGGTTTTATTTTTATTTTGAGAATTATGTTAAAGATTATTTTAATTTGAAAAGTTAAAGGTTTTCTTATTAATAAAAAAATGTTTTAGTTATTTTAAAAGTTTTCATTTTTGTTTTTGTTTTAAAGGTATATTAAAAAAGGTTAATAAAGTTTTTCTTATTAATCAGAAAAAGATTTTAATTTTAATATTTTTATGAAAAAGTTTTATTAAAAGAAAAGATTTTAAGAAAAGTTAATTAATAAAAAAATTTGGTTATATTTTATAAAAAGGATATTTAAGATATAATAAAAGAAAGGATGCTTATTATAAAGAAAAAGTTATTCAAAAAATTTTTATTTTTAATTAATTAAAAAAAGCAAATTTAAAAAAAGAAACTAAGTTAAAGCTAGAAACGGAGGGATCTGGTGTGCTTAATGAGCAGAGGGTCCATCGCGGACCCTCAGATCACAACCACTGGATGTAATCCTAGGGAGATCTAACGCAGGTGATGGAGAGTGCATGGTAAGAAACAGTGTGTGCACGTGTATAGGATGAGACAAAAATAACTTATGAGCAAAAATCAAAACACAAGCAGACTCTCACCCTCTTTGTTTCTTCTCTCTCGTTTGTCTTTCTTCTCTCAAACAATTAGGGTTTGAGAAACCCTAAACGCGCCGCCGCTCTCGTCCTTCTCATTCTCTCTACCTCTTTCGATCGTGACGGAGAAAGAGCCTAAGCTACCCTAATCCCCAAAATCCCAGCCCCAATTTCATTATATTATTTCACGATTACATACTATAGAGATTGCAAAAATAAAAGACGGAAAAGAAAAAGGGGCCGGTGAAAGCTGCGACCATAACGTGAATGGCTTCAATGGATCCTCATTCAAGGAAGATTCTTTTGTCTTTTACCATTCGCGAGCCTTGTCTGCTTTATGTTGCTCCTTTTTTTTTCGCCTTTTTGGATTTGATGTTGGTGATTATTTGTTTGTTAGTGTGACTGGTGCAATATCTGTGAGACGATGATGAACCAATATGTTCTTGAATCCCTGTTTTTGGTTTAGTAATGAAATTGATGGTTTCTCGGTTGTTGTCTATATGGTGGTTATTTCGTGTGTACTTGATGTAGTGATGCTCTTCTATTTATAGGCCAATGATGGGTAAATGATTTGAAAACTCTTGAATCCTGTCTGAAATTGTTTTGGAAGAAAATAATGTTATTTGTAACGATTTTGGGAAGATTTGTTACTTGTCTGAAACAAAGATACACCTTGTTTTGGAAATATTTGATGGCCCTGTTTTGGAATGAATCAATTGTGGTTAATCCATTGCCCTGCTGAACGTGTTCTGGACCCTTTTAGTGTTTACCCTTGATTCTATCCATAACTCTTTGATTTTATTTGATCGTGATGACTGATTTCCACGTGTCTTTGGTGTAAATGGTTTTGGAAAGTTTTAGAAAAAAATATAATGTTGTTTGAAATGATTCCAAACTTGATGATTTGATTCTTGCTCCATTTGTTTTTGGAAGGTTATGCCGGCGGTGTCTCATTTGGGATATTGCCCATAATTCCGTTTTGGAAAATGATGAATTTAACTTTCCGAATCTGAGGCATATCTTTATGTTTTGATCATTGTTCTGGAAATAACACCATGCTTTAATTTGTGTAGGTTTTCTGTTTTAGAATGTGAATGACGACGTTTGATTTCTCGTTAATTTCGAACCCTCCCTCTGTTCAGTTTAACTTACAGTGGGGTTTTGATTTGAAATTCTTTGAATTGGTTCGGTTTCATTCTTTATTAATCAACAACTTCGCTTGTTTTGTAGGTTCACTACCATTGGCAGTATTTTAGAAACTCTCTGATAAAGAACAATATGCTCATTGGATTTGTCCTGGAATTCTTCTAATGCACCCAGAACTTGAAGCTAGTCTTCGATGTAATCCCAGAGTTTTGAATTTCATTCGTAAGTTTTATCATTGCTTCATGTTCTGGCTCTCGTAATGAATTGTAGCTAGCTTAGAATAACACACTTTTGTTTGGAACTTGGAACTTTCGCATCAACATTATTATGACAAATGAGTTATCTTGAATCCATATGTTTCTTGCATGCCTTGACATGTTTTTTTAGAATAAATGAAATGGTTTGTAGCATGGTGTGAGGGCTGGAGGTTAAGGGATGGTTATTTTCAATTGTGAACTGCTTTGTGAAGGCTTGTGGCTTGTAGGTACATAGAGGTTTGTGTGAGAGTGAAGAGTATACTCTTTGACAGCGGACAACGAGGTTTGATGCAGATTTAGATTGCTTCATAACTGGTATGCGGACGAGAAATTTCTTTTGGCGAATTGGTGCCCTCTTTATGACATTACTTTAATACTTATCAATTTCCTTGGCATTTATCTATCAATCTTGTGGATGTAAAGTTTTGGTCTTTCCCAATAATGGTTTCTTTTTGGATGATCTTGTACTTGGTTTTCAGGAGGATTGACATTCGAATCAGGTTAACAATTGTGGGAATCATTTTGGAGTTTTAATGCAGGTTCATGAGTTTCAAAGGTTGGATGCTCTACCATTGTCCTTTTATGTGATAACAGGTGTTTATTTATTAGTGAGCTTAAGTTTGTTGACTAATATACTGATGGAAAGTATGATAATGCAGGTTTTGATTGCGGCAGATGTCGAGCTAGCTTGCGAAGGAGGCACCTGGCTGTGGCAGGATCTTGAATAATTGTCCTTCATCTTGGAATTCTCTCTTCGTAAAGCTCGTTAAGCTTAATGGGTTCATGCTCTACACTTCTGTATCAATAGTGAATTTTGCTATGAATATCATCTTTTGAGTGCACGGTGTTATTGACTATAGCTTTAAAACACGAGATTTGACTTGGTTCTTTTGGTAGCAAGTAGATTCTTATGGGTGAATTATTATGAATACTTAGTGAATTTGCCAACGTTTGTAAAATAGTAGCAATGACTCCATCAGTGTATCAATTGGATTGACGTAGTCTAATAGAGTTGCCTTGGTCTTTAGTTCATGATGACATGTAGATGTATGGACCAATTATACACTTGTAATTGTTTTTTGTTTGCTTTATATGCAGGGTTATATGTTGTTGGCCGGAGATAGACTTGCGAAAGTTGGCTAAAATGTAGAACATTGAGCAAGGGTTGTCAAATAGAGAGGCATGGGATCAAGGCATGGACTTGAAACTAGGCTTATCCGGAGGGAAAGAAAAGACGCTGATAAGCGAGAAGTATCGCTGTAACACCCCCTTTCTATACCCCCAAATAATCACATAATCATTTAGGCACATATTAAAAATTTCGTCAGAGTATAGTTATAAACATGGTATAAAAGAGGCATGTCACATTATACATAAAATTAAAACATTCAACACCTGCTCAACAATTGATATGCAACAGTGGGGTAACTTTGCAACAGAGGAACTTAGTCCTTACACCCACATCTCAATATTTAGAATAAAAGCGGAAAATCTAAACATTGAATGATATATAACATATATATATACATCATCAAGTATTATCCACCAACATAATTCATGTGTACATAAACATTCATCAACAAGATACATGTACAATGTATCACAAAAGAATCATATAAATCCTAGCTACCCGGTGGTACATATCAGAGCCGACCGACCAAAAGAATGAAGACACGCTCCACAAAAAGACCACCAGCATACCTACTCTACAATGCCTCATAGAGCATCATAAAACAGCAGAAGGGTGAGAAATATTATCATAATAACAATGCATATAATTATATATCTTAGCATAAAAATACACATATTCCACATTCTCACCACAATTCATCACAATTCACCCATATACATTACAATGTATATATATACAAATCCAAGCATTTCATCATGCATACTTTCACAATTCTTATGATTCCACATAAACATACATATTCATGTTTATTCATCAATGCACCATATAGAGATGATAAATGCAAATCATACGATGTTCCCCGTCGCTCACACCCCACACGGGCACACGACATTTCTGGATCACTCACACCCCACACGGGCACACGACCCGATCGCTCACACCCCACATGGGCACACGATCGTCTATAATCATCGCTCACACCCCACATGGGCACACGGCGTTATAGCGGATTCCCTCTGGAACCAATCCGTCGCTCACACCCCACATAGGCACACGACGTTTATGGATCGCTCACACCCCATATGGGCACACGATCCGATCGCTCACACCCCACATGGGCACACGATCACAAGATGCATATCATGATGCTTGACACACAAGAACTCATGAAAATCAAATGCATCTTCACAAATCAACAATATGATTATCACATCATCATATTCATACATTGAAAATAATTCGAACAATGCATTCATCTCGTACTATCACATACAATCTATATACATTCACACCAATGCAATATTGTATGATTCACATCCAAACACACATTCAAAACGGTAAAAGTCGCTAAATAACACTATTCCTGACTCTCCGACATAATTAAATCGGCTAACAATCTCAAAACCCTCCTCATAAAAAAGAACATTTTATAAGCTTTCTAATGCATCAAACCACGCCTCAAACCGAACCACAGATCAAAAGTTATGCAGAAAACAAAATTACACAAACAGCACTCTTCGTTGGGCGAACCCTCTCGCGATCATTCGCTAGCACCTTCGCTAGGCGAATGTTCCAGCGAACCAACTACTAGCTAAAAACAGACACAAAGTTCGCTAGGCGAACCCCTTGGCGAACCAAGGCAGCAACCACCACCATAAAAAACACCCAAACTTCGCTAGGCGAACCCCCTAACGAACCTTCGTTCACACCTTCGCTAGGCGAACACCCGTAGCGAACCTTCGCTACCCTTCGCTGAATGGTTCGCTAGGCGAACCTGCGAAAGCTCAGAATTTTTCAGCGCTGTTGAAAACCCAAAATCCATATTTTTCAACCCAAAACATTTTCAAAACAACATATATCAACCAGAACCTATTCTAATCATGGCAACAAACATTCTACCACGTTTACGTCGATTTCCAACCGCGAAAACATCGATTTCTCAAGATCGACCTAGAATAGAAAACTATGAAAACACAACAAACAATCCAATACACACATACATAATCATACATAATGATATACATTGATAAGATAATAAGATTTCACACCCTTACCCGATTAAATCGATTCCTAGAAGTTGATTTCTTGATTTTCCTTCTCTTTTCTCCTCTTCCTCTTTCTTTCTCTCCTTTTTCTCTCTATTTCCTTTTCTATCTCTTTCTCTCCTATTTCCTCTCTTATCTCTTTTTCTTTTCTATTTCTTATTTTCTTTTCTTACTACACAAATTCAAATTAATTCATTTTCTCACACAATTATATTTCCACTAAATTTTCTAACTTAACATTAATTGAGAAATGTCTAAAATACCCTCCATTCTAATTTTCCCGAAAACTCTCGAAAACGGTAAAATAACATAACATGTCAACATAGCATATTAACACACCAATTCCACAGATAAAAATAATTTATCACTCAATTTAAATAAAAGACTCAACAAAATGGAAAATAATCGAAATCGAGGCGTTACAATCGCCATGGCCGCATGCTGTCAACCGAAAACTAGAATATTGCTTATTTCCTCTAGAGTATGCTTTATAAAAGAACATGTCATTTAATTTACAAAGTTTCATCTCTCGAATGGCCTGTCATTGTATGGTGCCTTGGAAATCATTTAATAATTTTAGAAAGAGTCTGTTTACCGATTGAGGTGTGGCATGAACCCACCCTATACTTCATATAATCTCTCTATTGTTGTACCAATACTCAATTACTTAGAAAGGGATTTTGAGATTCACTTTAATTTAAATCTTTAACTGACGTGAGTTGTCATGAGCAAAAAAATATTGCCTGAGTGGATTCAATTCCCTTATTTTAATAGTTGGTCAACGTCCTTGAGGGACCATAACTTATTCTGCTTGCTAGCACCGTTGAGATACTCATGTGGAGCATTGTTCCTAACCAATTCTTGAAGCAACTCGCACATCTCCAAACGCCACCCATCATCACTGGCTTTAATACACACGTCCATGCTAATCAAATAAATAGGACCCTAATTTAGCATTACATGCCATTGAGGCCCTTCTTAAAAAACGACATGCAACTTAATTCTAATGCTTTATAGACATCATTTTGCGAACGGTTGAGGAAAGCCTTGGGATATAGTTTTAATCCTTGTGGTTTAGACAACCTTTAATCCATTGTAACTTGGAAATCTTGGGAGCTTGTATAACTCAAACCTTATGCACTTTGAATCTTGGTATTTCCAAATTCGGATAAAGAAAAAAAAAGATCTCCTTAAAATTATAACCTTGAAATTTTGAGAGAAAGAATCCAAATGAACTTGAAGAACATGGTCTTCAAATACTTTAACCAAGCCGAACACCTCAGTGTGATATAAACTTTAAATTTTAACGTGGTGTCAACTTTGAGTTTCAAATCCTTAAGACATCCCGTAAATTCTTAAATAATCCAGCCATGCTCTCGAATTAATTGATATGCCTAACTTTGATTTTCCATCCACCATACTTGTACTTCATTCAACCTTCATCCAAAACTTCCTTCTTGAATTCGTCATACCTACACAAACTGGTTAACGGTAACAAACATGCACACAAGGACCACATGACCTAAAGATGCTGTGAAAAAAGAAAGAGGAACCTTAGGGTTAAAACTAGAGTGAAACAGGATGTTTTATGGTTTGTGTGAATGGTTGGTTTGAGGTTTTGATTACTAGAACTGAGTATGGACAAGTTTGTGGGAATGGTGGTTTCTTGCTTCAAAGGGTGGCTTGATGCAAGAACTGGTTTCTCTTGCTTTGCTTAAGTGTTTGTCTCAGGTTTGTTGTCTGTTTTGAAGTGTAGCATAAGGCTCTATTTATAGGAAAAAGGTGAGAGGGATCATATTGCAGAAGTGCAACTGATATGGTTTTTTGTTTGGTTAAAACTTAGTTGAAATGCAAGTGGATGGTTTGCAAGAATTCATGGTTCCAATGCATAGGGCTGATCTTTTCTAGAGTGGATAGCAATTCAGAACTTTTCCTCTATGCAAAAGCAAGGTTGAGGGCAGAAGGAAACAAGTTGGTAGCTCAAGATCACACTTTATACATAAAGCCATGCTATTCTAAAATGGTACTCATGCCTTTATGCCATAAATAGCAAGATGAAGTGGATAATGCTCAAACTTGATGGATAAAGCTCCTAAACTCGTGCAAACCTCTGAGCAAATGAATATTTGCAAGTAACAGCTTCTTAAATGCAAGATTATGTAGCAAGAAATTGGATTTGCAACAAGTTCACTAAGTGGAAAACATGAAAATTAAGTTTCAAACCCTCAACTTCATGGCTTCGATTCTCTTAGCTCACTTATTAGATTGGGGAGTTCTAGTACTTTTTGGAAAGCCTCAAGTATGCTCTACAATGTTCATGTTCACTCCAAGTTTTGAATCCAAAGGGATCATAATGAAAAAAGTGGTTGAAGTTGGCTGCAAACTAGGGCAAAAAAGGTGAAATTTCACTAAGTCCTAACTTGATTTGAACTTCCAAGCCTCATAACTTAAAAATTAAGCCTCTTTTGGAGAACGACCCTCTAATACACTTTAAAGTTCATGATGAGATCTTCAAATTGAACTTTGGACCACAAAAAATGGATGCGTGGTTTGAAAGTTATGACTCTTCAAAGTTCACACAAGGACTAGGTTCTTCCACACTTAGAAAATTTCAAAGACCAAACTTTACCCTTTTTGCAAGAAACCTCTTAAATCTTGATTTCTCATGCTCTAATTCAAAGATCAAACATATCTTGATGGAATATGACTTGAATACTTCATCTTGGACCCAAAACATCAAAAGTCAAAGGTTTGACTTTTCAGACAAAACCCTAGTTTCCTCAGGAATTCAACTGGGTGATCCTTTATGATCTTGCTTTCTCAAACTTCTCAAATACCAATAGATGGCCTCCAAGGATGCATATGAACATATGGAATCATGTCCCAAGACTTGGGATCATGCCTTGACCAAAAGTCAAAGGCATGGTTCACTTTTCCTGATAAAACCCTAATTTGGGGCCAGATGGACTTGAGGCTCATTGCACTTGTGATGGGAGCCAAACACACTTTATTTCTTGATGAATAAGGCCTCTTGAATATATGTAAGCTCAATTGGTTAATGAACCAATCAAGGCATTGACTGATCACACCAAGATCCCTTTGTAATTCCTCAGGTCAAAACCCTAATTTCACAACTCCTGATTTCATGGTTTCTCTTAGACTTCTCTTGATCTAATCACATGAGATCATGGAATATGATTTGGAAACCTCATGATCATCCCTCAAGACCAAAGATTGAGCTTTTGGAGCCTCAGTTGACTTTCTTGACCAGATTAATTCAAACACCTTTCTTAACCACCTAGTGAGCACTTGGGATGGGTATATTGAGCCAAGAAGTGTCTTAGGAGACCTTGAAATGTATTAGAACTTGGCTTATTGATATTTCCCTCCTTCTTGTGCAAAACCCTAGCTTTCAAATAGAAGAATAAACTAGCAAAATATGATGGTTAGTTGACAATGCATAGATGATTGAACCCTAATGCAAATGCAAGAATGTCATGACATCTTAGGGGTAAAATTTGTGGTATAACACATGGTAGTGGAATGGTAGTGGAAAAGAACATGTTTGATATGTACTATGTACTATTTTCCCTCGCAAACATTTCATCTTTTTCTGTTCATCAGAGGCTTCTGGATAGATATGGTTGAAGCATGAATAGAAGAGTTAATCATTGGGTCTTCAAAGTCTTGAGTCATCAGAGTCTTCAGAACTTGTTCACCAGAACCTTGTCTTTAGAGTCTTTAGCACTCGGTCTTCAGAACCCTTGTTTATTAGAAACTTAAGTCTTCAGAGTCTTCAGAATGTTGTTCAGCAAAACCTTGTCTTCAGAGTCTTCAGTACTTAGTCTTCAGAAACTTAAGTCTTCAGAGTCTTCAGAACGTTGTTCAGCAGAACCTTGTCTTCAGAGTCTTCAGCACTTAGTCTTCAGAAGATAATCATCAGAGTCATAATCAGAGGCAAAATTAAAAAGAACATTGCAGCAGCAACATATTGTCTTCTTAGAATCTATCTGAAATTGAGCAGATCAGAAGCAGACTTGCTTCTTTGGCGCAGAAGCGACTTTTGGTCAAATAAGAGTGACGCTCCACATGATCTCTATCAAAGTCAGAGCTTTCTTTATCAGAGTCAGATCCTGTTGTGAATTCTTCAGAAAACAAACGTTAGAGTACCAAAAATTTTCTCACACAAATACTACTTTGTTATTATCAAAACTTAGAGATATCTTGCAGAAGCAAATCTTGTTCTAACAATCTCCCCCTTTTTGATAATGACAAAACAATGTATTTTGATAACACCATTTTGTACGAAGATAATTAATAGGAAATGAAGCAGATACGTTTTTGAATAAACTTCCCTTTATCAAGCTCCCCTTGAATCTAAGACTTAAAAAAAATCTTATCATATTAGGGATACTAGAGCCTGATTACAAGGATCTAGTCAGATCCATAACATCAGTGCTTGATTATAGTGGTAATGGAGTCTGATAACAGAGCCTGATTGGTTATATCAGAGCCTAATTAAATCAGAACCAGATTGCCAATATATAAATATTGTTCCTGAAAAGCATTCAAAGAAGAAAATTATGCAATTAAAGTGTTAGAATGTTAGAGCTATGATTCAGAGACAAGATATTTATCAAAATAACTTTCCATTAATATACTCCCCCTTTTTGTTATAATAAAAAAGAAGGTAAACCAGAAAGATAATCCGGTACAAAATAAGATAAACAAATAGACAAAGACAACTACCGGGTAGCCTAGAAAGATACCTAAGGTTGAGAGAGAGGAGGGAGCCTCTGAAGGATCTGAGAAAGTGCATTCTGAATGATGGAAGTGACTTCATCTTGCTTATCCATCCTTGTTCTGAACAACTCCTGCTCCTTCTAAATGCTAGCCAAAGTCTTCAACAATGGATCAGAAGTAGAGTTTTCAGTAGCTTCTCTCTCAGCTTGATCTTGAGCTTCCTTAGCCAACCTTTCAGCTTCTCTGTCTAGAGCTTCCTTGTCTAACCTCTCAGCCAATTCCCTTTCAGCAGCTAGCCTAGCTTCAACTTCCTTCTTATCTTTCACCCTCTTTTAAGCTTGCTGAACAAAATAGTCTTTTGTCTGAACAGAAAGATTTTAAATCTTCTGAAATTCCTCAGACATCCATTGATTGAATTGATCCCACAGAGCACCCAAAGAAGAAGAGTCTTTGCTAGAACTTGATTCATCAGAAAGTGTCTTGAATCTCATAACCACATTGTTTTTAAAAACAAAAATAACTTCATCTAGGTTAGGAGGAAGGTCAAAAGGTTGATTCTCAGGGAATGATTGATTTTCTTCAACAGAATCACCCAAATTGGTGTTTATTTGAAGAAGGTTCAGGATTGTCTGGTATGGGCTCTAGTATTATTTGTGGAGCGATTAATGGTGTGGTTGATGGAGAGTTGGTTGTTTGAAGAAGTTCAGTGGGAAGTTCTTCAGAAAAAGATTGAGTATTTAAAGGTAGGGAGATGGTTGGAGATGGTTGTTTAGTAATGATGGGGTTTAGTTGTATGGATATGGTGGAAGATGGTTGAGTTGAGAGGATTTGAAGTATTTGTGGTGGAAGTTGTATGGATGGTGCAGATGATGGAATTATTTCAGTTGGTGGTTCCGAGATGGGTATGAGAGAGGTGGTGACAACAGTTGAAAATAGTGGTGATAGAGTAGAAAATGTTGGTGGTTGTGTTGAAGGAGGTGGAGATGGTGTAGGAAGAGATGAAGATAAATTTCTGTTAGTAATAATAGATGCGGTTACGGAAGGAGATTCAGAAAACTTACTCTTCTGTTTTGAATATGATGCCAGTGAGATTGTAACATCCTAATTTTCCATACTTTAAATAATATATCTGATTAGATTTGAGATTTTAACATCGCTAATTATTAAAATCTAAATATTGAAACTAGCACCTATAGTAATTAGCTGGCTTAAATAGTGTTTTTGTCCCTGTAAGTTAGCGAGTTTTTTGTTTTCGTCCCTGTAATATTTTTTTGTTTTAGTCCCTATATCTTACTTTTTGCTTGTTGTTTAGTCCCTAAATCCAAAATCCGCAGGAAAATCCGAAGGTTTCCTGCAGATTTTGATTTTAAGGACTAAAACGAACACGAATGTGAAATATAGGGACTAAAACAAAAAAAAATTACAGGGACGAAAACCAAAAGCACGCTAACTTACAGGGACGAAAACACTATTTAAACCTAATTAGTTTATCAATTAATTACCCTTTATTTTTATTATTAATATTATTATTCAATTTGAATATCATCGTTTCATTTTACAAACTAAACTTTGAAATTGAAATTAATACTGAAAAATACTTAACTTTAATTGAATTAATTATTCATATTATTTTATTATTATTATTGTTGTTGTTTTGTTATTATTATTATTTGATTTTATTTTATTTGAATATTATCATTTTACTCTACAAACTAATTAGTAAATAAAATAATCTTAAGTTAATAGTAATTATCCTTGTTGTCATTATTATTATTTTTATTATTATTATCATTTCATTTTTATAAAAGAAATGTATATCTCATTTTTTTATTAATATCATAAATGATATTATGTCATGAAACATTAAGATATCAAGCTTCCATACCTTTCTCATAAATTATTTTCACAAAGTCATACTAGAACATCTAAAGAACTATTGATGTATGACTAATAAATATTTGATAAAGACGTATCTACTAGCCAGAGTTGAAAAGTTGGAAGGTATGGGCAAAAGAAGACACATTTATGTTATTTTAATAATTTACAACTAGTATAAACAGGGGTCTTTCCCATCCCATTTTCATTCACTTTCACAAATCTTCTTTCTTACCTCTTTATTTCTTTTCTTGTTTAGTTTCTTCATATAGCAATATTAGTTTTAGTTATTGAGGTTCTCACGATGTCGGTTCATAACTTTTAGAGTTATTTTGTGATAAAAGTTCTTCTAAAGTTTCAAAGGAGTTTTATACGTCAAAGTTCTGCCCAAATCATTTTCATAAGTAACCGGTAAGCCGTTATAATGTCCATTTTATTTTAATTATATTATTTTAATTATGTTATTTATATAAAGATTATTTTAAAATTTCTATGCAAATTCCATTTAGACGTCGAGATATTGAACTTATAAAGTCCAAAATCAATTTTACCATTTAAGTCTCTATAATGCCCAAGTATTATTATAATTTAAGTGTTATTAGGAATATACTCTTGATAATTTTCTAAAACGAACAAATCCAAACAGAGGTATATTCTAATTTATATTTGAATTTAATAATTATTTAAATAAAATGGAAGTTATTATTAAATATTTTAATAAATAAATATTTCAAGTTGTAACGGAAGTATGTTTAATTAACCATAAATTATATTCTAATAATTTTATAAATTTCGTACAATTCAACGGTTATCGTAAATTAGATTCTTGGCAAAGATTGGAGAAAACGCTCGTGGACTTTCAACAATGCTCAACAACAAAAGGTGGGGGCAAGATTTCGTATACGTTGGGACGGTTAGCGTAAAATAGCTTAATATATATGTATGTAGTGGTGACCCAAGCCCTACTAGCGATAAATAAGTAAGGAGGGTCTATTCTCGAATAATGATTTTCACGAATCAGTGAGCGAGGTTACGCCGGCCTTAATTATTTCATAGGAATAATCTATGACAATTTGAGGTTGTATTGTGCTTGCATTGTTTGATTAATTGTCTAAATTGTTTATTTTATTTATACTTGAAAGATTGTGATTGTTAGACTAAGAATAATGATCTATTAAGGAGAGAACAACATTACTAGATATTAAGTATTAGATCCCCAATAACATAAGGGAAGTTTTATACATTGAGTAGTTGTATTTGGTTGGATTCTGGCTAAGGAAAGACTTGGTCGGCTATGTCCTTTACGGTCCACCTCTCTTACCTAGGAAGTCAACCATACAATTATTCATTGTACAAACTGAATTGATTATGTAGAGTTGAGAATCATGCCAAGAAGAAATACGAGAAGACATGTGATTGATTTGGCACTCAACCTAAGTATCTAGATAATAAGTATAACCTTAAGGGTTGATACGATATTTCCCAAGTATTAACTTAATACTTATGGTTGAGAGTTGCCACAAGATGATTGAGTGATCATATAGACTTGCATTGAAGAATGTGTAAGTCCATTGTCGTGCGGTATGGGACGCACGAGATTGATCGGTCGTCTACAATCCCGACGGGGATTATTATCTATGCATGTTAGGCAAGGCAAGGTTCTTGGCCTGAATTCTCAGGGACGATCGACTTATAACACCTAGACTCCGTGTGAAGTTAGGTGGCGTAGCTCTTGGTAATTGGGAGTACGTTGGTGGCATGTGGTCTTGTGATATCTGATCTTGGTAAATGGGATAGATATCATTAACAACGTTTAGTGGTCTGAGTCAGCATATAGGTCAGGATGTAATAAAATCAATAGAGATATAATATATATAAACATACATTTGTTTGAATAAGTGTGGTTGCCATATATCTTATTATTTTACACATTCATTCTCACTTTTAAACTTGTACATAAATCTTAGCCATGTATCCCTTTTTGTTTTGTGGGTTAATCTATGACGATCAGACAACGAGCGCGAATCTTGCTTACTTCCCGACAGTTCAGAAGGAAAGGGTATGAAGTGACGTGGAGATAGGTTACTATAACATATAGATTGGGAGTTGTTAGCGTTTTGTCAAACGCTGATCATATCCCTACTACTACAGTCAGTATAAGTGTCTGTCTCGTTGGACTTAGGAGGTCCTTTTTGTTATGCTTTGTTTTGGTTTCCTTTCTGTACTTTTATTTTATGTTTTATCTATGTGGTAAGGCCACTAGTCTTAACGATGTCAAACTCTATGTAAAATATATTTGAAGCATATGTATGTGAAGCAGTATGTTTTTAATTAATTCATTCTTGTTATTTAAAAGTTTCAAATTTTCTGTATTTTTATTAAAGGTTTCATTAGAATTTCTCTAATGGGACATAGGCTGTCTCATTAAATGGTATCAGAGCTGGTCGATTCAGCTCGGACCGTAAGTGTCTAGAATTATACTGACTGTACAAAGTTGAATTCCAAACTGGATGATAACTTTTCTTCTGTGCGTTGAGTCTTCATCTTGAGAGCCTTCTAGTACAGTGATCTAGGAAGCGTCTTTAACACACTTAACTTTTTTTCCCTTCCTCAACGGTCACAAACCCAACGGTAACGTAACAGACACTTCACAAAATTCACTCTATAAATACTTCACATTCATTCATTATTTTCATATCAATTTCAAAATATTTATCTATACCTTTCAAATGGCTAAATGTTTTCTTTTATTCATCACTCTTCTTGTCATTATCCTTTTTATTATTGGTATTATCAAGCATGAAGAATTAGGTAAAGATTTCGTAGCAATAATGATAATTATAGTTTTACCATTATTAGTCTTAGCTTGGTTTACAAATAGAGGTTTTTGAATGAGACATGGTCATGGTTTTTGTAATTGTTGTTATTGAATAAATTGATATATCTTTATTATGTTTTCCCAAATTCTAGGTATAAGCATGTCTAAAGCATTAATTCAACATTTTAGACATAACTATCCCTTGCTTGTGAGAGACTTGACAAAAATCCTTATCGATGAATCATTCATTGGGATATAAATATACATAATTGTTATGTTCTTTATGTCTTGTGAATGATTGAACCTAATAACTTATCCTTTTCAGGAAGTTATGGTTCAGAACGTCAGAAACGCGAGGCGTGGTAGGAGTGCTGGTAGAGGCACTACTAGAGGTGTACGTTGGAATGCGAGTGATGAAGTTACTCCCGAAGGAGAACCTACCATTCCCATGGGACGAGAAGATCATTCCCAAACTAGAACGAACTCTTAAGCTGACACTCGAGATGTTTGTGAACTTGTTGCAGCTGTGTTAGTTCAAACACAACAAAATGCTCAAATCTTGCAAATCACTCGAGATCATCAACTTTTTCAGCAACAACAAAGGGAAATTGTGCATGAAGCTACGGGATTGAACTCGTTTTTGAAAGGAAAACCACCACAGTTTAGTGGTGACTTTAATCCAGAGGGTGCTGAGAAATGGTTGCAAGAGATAGAGAAGATATTTTCTTTTATGCAATGTAGAGAGAATATAAGGGTTGGTTATGCAACATTCATGCTGACAGGCGACGCTGAAGCTCGGTGGAGAGGAAAATATAGATTGTTGGAAGAGGAAGGAAGAGAGATCAATTGGTTCTTGTTCAAAGAAGAATTTTTGGGGAAGTATTTTCCAAAGTTATGTAGGAAGGAGAAGGAGAGAGAATTTTAGAACCTGCGTCAAGGTGTGATGATAGTGGGAGAGTATACTAGGAAGTTTGAATCCTTGCTAAAGTATTCTGAGTTTTACCGCTTGCATCTAAGGGAAGAATGGATGTGTGAAAAGTATCAAGATGGATTGAAATATGATATTCAGAGGGCAGTTTTACCTCTGCATATTGTGCGCTTTGGTGAGCTGACAGAAAGGTGTCTGGAGTTGGAAAGAATCGACAATAGGAAGAATCAATATGGATCAGGAGGACCAACTCGAAACAACAATCACAAGGGCCACTTTAACCGAGGCCATGGAGGAAGGACCCAACAAGGGGGTAGGCCATATCAAAGGCCTACACCTTATCATAACCAGGATTCTAGAAGGTTAATGTTCAAGTGTTACAGCTGTGGAGGGGCACATCTAAACAAAGATTGTCCAAATAGAAATATTGGAGCTTGTTTTCGTTGTGGTCAGAAAGGCCATTTTCTCAAAGGACAAAATCAACCAACAGGCCAGAAGAGCGGTCTAATAAACAATAGCAATGTAGGGAGAGCAAGGAATGGAGGCCCAAGTGTTGGTCAAAGACCTCAGAATCACAATAAGCCAACCACTGGAAGAGTATTTGCAATTAGAGGAGCTGAGATCTCAAAGTCAGCTGGGTTAATTCAAGGTATGTGTTTAATTGGAGATAAGCTGGTATCAGTATTATTCGATTCAGGAGCTACACATTCTTTTATATCTACATCTTGTGTTGAATTTTTGGGATTTGAAATTATTGATATCAACTATAAGTTGACCATTACAACTCCCTCGGGAGAAAGAATGGTAACTTGTTCAGTATGCGTAGACTGCCCAGTAATCTTAGAAAATAGAAGATTCTTAGTAGATCTTGTGGTACTCCCGCTACAAGACCTAGATGTCATCTTAGGAATGGATTGGTTATCAGCCAACAATGTAAACTTGGGATGCAAGAAGAAATTTTTTACGTTTGGAGAAGATAGTGGAGAAGTTAGCAAGGTTGAAACTCTCACTCAAAAATTTATGATGTTATTCTCCATGTCAGTAGGAGAAACCCCTAGTATTGAAAATTTTCTAGTAGTTTGTGAATTCCCTGAAGTCTTTCCAGAAGATGTTCCAGGTTTACCACCGGTTAGGGAAGTGGAGTTTGCTATAGACTTGGTTCCAGGGACTGGACCAATTTCTATATCTCCTTATCGAATGTCACATTTAGAGCTTGCTGAGTTAAAGAAACAAGTAGACGAGATGTTAGAGAAGGAATTTATTAGACCAAGTGTATCGCCATGGGGAGCTCCAATCTTATTTTTGAAGAAGAAGGATGGTTCTTCTAGACTTTGTGTAGATTACAGGCAGCTTAATAAAGCTATTGTGAAAAACAAGTATCCTTTACCTAGAATCGACGACTTGATGGATCAGTTGAAGGGAGCATCAATATTCTCGAAGATTGACTTGAAGTCTGGATATCATCAAATCAGGATGAAGGAGGATGATATTCCAAAAACAGCTTTTAGATCCCGTTATGGACACTATGAGTACTTAGTTATGCCATTTGGTTTGACTAATGCTCCAGCAGTATTCATGGATTACATGAATAGGATCTTTAGGTCATACATAGATCAAATTGTTGTAGTTTTCATTGATGACATTTTAATTTATTCTAAGAATGAAGTAGAGCACGAAGGACATTTGAGAATTGTGCTACAGATATTAAAGGACCGTCAATTGTATGCGAAATTCTCAAAATGTAATTTTTCTTGAAGGAGGTATAATTTCTTGGTCATGTAATCAGTAAAGAAGGTATTGCAGTAGACCCGAGTAAAGTCGAAGTAGTAACAAAGTGGGAAAGTCCAAAGAATGTTGGCGAGATTCAAAGTTTTCTTGGACTAGTTGGATATTATCGGAGGTTCATTGAAGGATTTTCAAAGATTGCTTTCCCTATGACTCAGTTAACGAGGAAAGGTAAAAACTTTGAATGGACTAAAGAGTGCGAAGAAAGTTTTCAGAAGTTAAAGGAAAGATTGACTTCATCACCAATACTCATCTTACCAGATCCATCAGGACAATTTGATGTGTATTGTGATGCGTCATATCAATGTCTTGGTTATGTGTTGATGCAAGAAAGGAAGGTGATAACTTATACATCAAGACAGTTGAAGGTGCATGAGAGGAACTACCCGACTCATGATCTAGAGTTAGCAGCAACTGCGTTCGCCTTAAATATTTGGAGGCATTATCTTTATGGATCAAAGTTCACCGTGTTAAGTGATCACAAAAGCCTGAAGTATTTATTTGATCAGAAGGATCTAAACATGAGACAAAGGCGCTGAATGGAATTCTTGAAGGACTATGATTTTGAGTTGCAGTATCATCCAGGAAAGGCCAATGTTGTTGCAGACGCTTTGAGTCGAAAGAAATTTCAGGTATCGGCAATGATGTTGAGGGAAGAAGAGTTGATTAACCAATTCGTGGATTTAAACTTAGGAGTACATCACAATGAGGGAAGTATATTCATAGGCGCTATTGTCGTGTCTAATGAATTTCTGAAATGGATCAAAGATGAACAACAACTTGATGACCATCTAATGAACCTAAAGGAAACTATAAGAGATGGTCAAAATGGAGATTTTAACATAAAGAGTGATGGAATCCTAAGGTTTAGAGAAAGGCTGGGTGTACCTCAAAACCAGGATATTCGAAAGTTGATTTTGGAAGAGGGCCACAAAAGTAAGATGAGTTTTCATCCAGGAGCCACAAAGATGTATCAAGACTTGAAGAAAATGTTTTGGTGGTTTAGAATGAAAAAGCATATAGCAGAATATGTTCAAAGTTATTTGGTATGTCAGAAGGCAAAGATTGAACATCAGAAGTCAGTCGGACTATTACAACCTTTAGACATTCCAGAGTGGAAGTGGGACGGAATATCTATGGATTTTGTAACCGCTTTGCCCAAGACTCAGAAGCAGCATGATGCAATTTGGGTAGTCATTAATAGGTTGACAAAGAGTGCACATTTCATTCCCATCAACCAGGCATTTAAATTGGAGAGCCTAGCTCAGGTATATGTAAAGGAAATTGTTAGATTGCATGGGATACCTTCAAGTATAATTAGTGATAGAGATCCCAGATTCACATCAAATTTTTGGCATCAGCTATATTTAGAGAACCAAACTAAGGTTAAGTTCAGCTTATCATCCCCAAAAAGATGGCCGGTCTGAAAGGACAATTTAGTCGTTAGAGGATCTGTTGAGAGATTGTGCTCTTGAACACAAAGGAAGTTAGGATGAATTCTTACCATTGATTGAGTTTACTTACAACAATAGATTTCACCCAAGTATCGGCATGGCTCCATATGAAGCATTGTATGGACGAAAGTGTCGTACACCATTATGTTGGTATAAAGTTGGAGAATACAAAATATTGAGTTCAGAATCCGTGCAACAAACGACAGATCAGGTTAAGCTTATTAGAGAAAAAATGAAGGCTGCACAGGATCGTCAAAAAAGTTATAGTGATAAGAGGAGAAGACCTTTGGAATTTGAGGCAGGAGATCACATGTTCATTAGGGTAACTCCTAGAGCGGGAATTACACGAGCAATCAAAACTAGGAAGTTAACACCAAGGTTTATCGGGCATTTTCAAATTCTATGGCAGATTGGACCTGTAGTGTACCACATTGCTTTATTGCCAAACCTGTCTAATCTTCATGATGTATTCCATGTATCACAACTGAGGAAGTATTATCCTGACCCTTCACATGTCATTGAGCCTGAAACTGTGGAACTTAGAGATAACTTGGAATATGAGGCTTTACCTGTCAAGATTTTAGATCATCGAATTAAGGAACTTCGTGGAAAGCAGATACCATTGGTTAGAGTTGTGTGGGATGATGTAACTGATGATTCTACTTGGGAAAGGGAAGAAGACATGCGTCAGAAGTATCCACATATGTTTTAGGTACGCTAAATTTCGAGGACGAAATTTCTTTTAAGGGGGTGGTAATGTAACATCCTAATTTTCCATACTTTAAATAATTTATCTGATTTGATTTGAGATTTTAACATCGCTAATTATTAAAATCTAAATATTGAAACTAGCACCTATAATAATTAGTTTATCAATTAATTACCCTTTATTTTTATTATTAATATTATTATTCAATTTGAATATCATCGTTTCATTTTACAAACTAAACTTTGAAATTAAAATTAATACTTAAAAATACTTAACTTTAATTTAATTAATTATTCATATTATTTTTATTATTATTATTATTGTTGTTGTTTTGTTATTATTATTATTATTTGATTTTATTTTATTTGAATATTATCATTTTACTCTACAAACTAATTAGTATATAAAATAATCTTAAGTTAATAATAATTATCCTTGGTGTCATTATTATTATTTTTATTATTATTATCATTTCATTTTTATAAAATAAATATATATCTCATTTTTTGTTGTTAATATCATAAATGATATTATGTCATGAAACATTAAGATATCAAGCTCCCATACCTTTCTCATAAATTATTTTCACAAAGTCATACTAGAACATCTAAAAAACTATTGATGTAAGACTAGTAAATATTTGATAAAGACATATTTACTAGCAAGAGTTGAAAAGTTGGAAGGTATGGGCAAAAGAAGACAATGTTATTTTAATATTTTACAACTAGTATAAATAGGGGTCTTTCCCACCCCATTTTCATTCACCCATTCACAAATCTTCTTTCTTACCCCTTTATTTCTTTCCTTATCTAGTTTCTTCATATAGCAATATTAGTTTTAGTTATTGAGGTTCTCACGGTTTCGGTTCGTAACTTTTAGAGTTATTTTGTGATAAAAGTTCTTCTAAAATTTCAAAGGAGTTTTATACGTCAAAGTTCTGCCTAAATCATTTTCATAAATAACCGGTAAGCCGTTATAATGTTCATTTTATTTTAATTATTTTATTTTAATTATGTTATTTATATAAATGTTATTTTAAAATTTCTATGCAAATTCCATTTAGACGTCGAGATATTGAACTTATAAAGTCCAAAATAATTTTTACCATTTTAAGTCGTTATAATGCCCAAGTATTATTATAATTTAAATGTTATTAGGAATATACTCTTGATAATTTTCTAAAACGAACAAATCCAAATGGAGGTATAGTCTAATTTATATTTGAATTTAATAATTATTTAATGGAGATTATTATTAAATATTTTAATAAATAAATATTTCAAGCTGTAACAGAAGTATGTTTAACTAACCATAAATTATATTCTAATAATTTTATAAATTTCATACAATTCAACGGTCATCGTAAATTAGGTTCTTCGTAAAGATCGGAGAAAACGCTTGTGGACTTTCAACAACGCTCAACAACAAAAGGTGGGGGCAAGATTTCGTATACGTTGGGACGGTTAGCGTAAAATAGCTTAATATATATGTGTGTAGTGGTGATCCAAGCCCTACTAGCGATAAATAAGTAAGGAGAACCTATTCTCGAATAATGAATTTCACGAATCAGTGAGCGAGGTTACGCCGGCCTTAATTATTTCATAGGAATAATCTATGACAATGTGAGGTTGTATTGTGCTTGCATTGTTTGATTAATTGTCTAAATTGTTTATTTTATTTATACTTGAATGATTGTGATTGTTAGACTAAGAAGAATAATCTATTAAGGAGAGAACAACATTACTAGATATTAAGTACTAGATCCCCAATAATATAAGGGAAGTTGGATACATTGAGTAGTTGTATTTGGTTGGATTCTGGCTAAGGAAAGACTTGGTCGACTATGTCCTTTACGGTCCACCTCTCTTACCTGGGAAGTCAACCGTACAATTATTCATTGTACAAACTGAACTGATTATGTATAGTTGAGGATCATGCCAAGAAGAAATACGACAAGACATGTGATGGATTTGGCACTCAACCTAAGTATCTAGATAATAAGTATAACCTTAAGGGTTGATACGATATTTCCCAAGTATTAACTTAATACTTATGGTTGAGATTTGCCACAAGATGATTGAGTGATCATATAGACTTGCATTGAGGAATGTGTAAGTCCACTGTCGTGCGGTATGGGACGCACGAGGTTGATCGGCCGCCTAAAATCCCGACGAAGATTATTATCTATGCATGCTAAGAAAGGGAAGGTTCTTGGCCTGAATTCTCAGGGACGATCGACTTATAACACCTAGACTCTGTGTGAAGTTAGGTGGCATAGCTCTTGGTAATTGGGAGTACATTGGTGGAATGTGGTCTTGTGATATCTGATCTCAGTAAATGGGATAGATATCATTGACAGTGTTTAGTGGTCTGAGTCAGCATATAGTTCAGGGATGCAATAGAATCAATAGAGATAGAGTATATCTAAAGATACTTTTGTTTGAATAAGTGTGGTTGCCATATATATTATTATTTTACACGTTCATTCCCACTTTTAAACTTGTACATAAATCTTAGCCTTGTATCCCTTTTTGTTTTGTGGGTTAATCAATGACGATCAGACAACGAGCGTGAATTTTGCTTACTTCCCGACAGTTCAGAAGGAAAGGATATGAAGTGACGTGGAGATGGGTTACTATAACATCTAGATTGGGAGTTGTTAGCATTTTGTCAAATGCTGATCATATTCCTACTACTACAATCAGTATAAGTGTCAGTCTCGTTGAACTTAGGAGGTCCTTTTTGTTATGCTTTGTTTTGGTTTCCTTTCTGTACTTTTATTTTATGTTTTTTCTATGTGGCAAGGCCACTAGTCTTAACGATGTCAAACTCTATGTAAAATATATTTGAAGCATATGTATGTGAAGCAGTATGGTTTTAATTAAGTCAGTCTTGTTATTTAAAAGTTTCAAATTTTCTGTATTTTTATTAAAGGTTTCATTAGAATTTCACTAATGGGACATAGAATGTCTCAGAGATGTTCCTTGTGCTGGCTTCACCTAGACTTTTCTTCTGTTTCTTTGCAGTCTTTATCTGAGGAGTTGTGTTGGAGTAGGGTCGCTTCTTCTTCATCATATCAGGAGGATTATGCATAAGATCTTCAACCCTGAAATCAGACATATCACAGCCTTCTGCTTCTCGAAGCTGTATATATGCTTCTATAGCCTCTGGATTGTCATGCTTGGTGAACAGAGGGAATTTGTCGATAATCAACATTATTGCCTTCTGACTCTCCCAATCGGTTGATATGCTGGGTTCATAAGAACTTGAGGCTGGTCTGTGATAGATGCAACCCAGAATGATTTTGAGCCATACACGAATCTCCTTTGATAGGTCTTGAGCTTTGAAAGGAGGTTTTCCACTAGATGATTGTGTGAAAATTGTTGGGTTAACCACTTCAGATAGAAACTTGGATTTGGAGCTCATCTTGTAAATACGCTTTCCTCCAGAATTTTCCATTCCAAGTAACGTGGCTATGGATTTCTCCGGGATGATGAACTTGTTTCCCAAAATGTGTGACACGATGAAGTGTTCATCAGCGTCAGCGAATCTCCAGAATTCCTTGATGAGCTTTTGAAAAATGGGACCGTAGAAACGATCAAAATAGGTTTTCCAACCTTGAGCATTTAGTTCCCTAGACAAGTCGATTCCATTCTCACACAAGTTGTCAAAATCTACTAGCCATTCAGATAGAACTTCTAGTTCTGAGAAAGGAGTAGCCAGATGAATATGAGATGGGCGATCCACGATATGAACTTCAGTTGGTTTCTGAAATGTGGATAGTGATTGATGAAGTGAAGTTGAATCCATTTGTGCAGTTGTTGTTGAAACCATTGAAGACGATTCTGCTTGTTGTTCTTGTTGAGAGAATTCGAAAACACTTTATTTTTGAGAGTCCATTTGAAGAAGATGAAGGAGTTTACAGAGCACAAAAGGGTTTTAGGGTTTCTAAGAAGAAAATGTGGTAAGTGAAAGTAGCGTAGTGTGTGATAGTGAGAGAGTGAGTATTTATAAAAAAAAAATTGATGATTATGAAAAGGTTGGACTAATAAGAAATAATTACTTGAGTCCTAGTCTCACGAGATCACGACGCTCGAGGTGTCTCTTCAACAAAAAGGTATGATTTGATTTTGGACATGTGTCACAAATAATCATAGTCGTTTCTTTTCAAGAGAGCACGTTTGATATTCCCAAGGTCAAGAATACCAAGAGGTATCTGACTGGATGAGTTTCTGATCAGGACCTCTTCTAACATGTAGAAGTATCGTTAATCAGAAAGACATAAAATAATGAATAAAGCACTTGCTTAACATCAGAATCTTATTTCAGAAGTTCTGGTGACTTGACACATCAAAATATCATCTTATCATTCTGGACACGGTTTAATAAATAGATTTTCCAGAATGAATACGAATCTATCCTCAGCAATGGATATTGTGAAAATATCTGCCCACTGGTGGTCTGTATCCACAATTTTTAACTACAAAGTACCCTTCTGAACATAGTCACGTAAAAAGTGATGTTTTATTTCAATATGTTTCGCTCTAGAATGCAAAATAGGATTCTTAGATAAACAAATAGCAGAAGTATTATCACAGAAGATAGGAATGTTACTCTCGTGTATCTGATAATCTTCGAGTTGATTCTTCATCCAGAGTATCTGAGTACTGCACAATGATGCTGAGATATATTATACTTCTGCAGTTGAAAGTGCAATTTTTTATTATTTTTTGCTTGCCCAAGAGACGAGGTTGTTCCCCAGAAATTGACAGTTTCCAGAAATACTTTTCCTTTCCAATCTGTCTCCAGCATAATCTCAATCACAATAACTAGAAAGCTTGTGTAGGACCCTTTTCTACCCCCACGAATATACACGGCAAAATACACAAATTATCAGAGTAAAAATCACCTCAAAAGGGTGCACATTTCTCAATAAACTCAAAATAAAACATTTGCTCCGTAAACAACGGGTTTTCCTCAAAATAATCAAAAAGCCATCAAATAGCAGCGAAACCACCATAACCACAATAATCCAAAATAAAAAGGGTTTTCATTAAAAGCCATAATAATCAAATAACAACTCAACATGGTTCGACTCAACGACCCAACCCGATGTTAAAATATCAGATCAAGACCCTCTACATCGACCAAAAGCAAATAAATTCCAAAAGTCCTCGAAGGCATCCACAGTTAAGCCTGATCACCTGCATGTTACAAACGTGGAGGCAACATTCAAACAGGCAGGGTGAGTAATCACAATTCATTATAATTAATATAAAAACAGGATATGCATAAATAGCGTCATTATCATATACAACATCTTCAGGATCATCACAAGGAAAACTTCAAAATCACGTTATCATAAATCACATAAATGCCAAATCAATGCAATGCACAACAAGACTCATGCATGTGGTACAAATCGTCACAGTCGATGGACACTTAGGCCATCACCCTCAAAAGATCCCCGTTATTAGGATCGATTCCACACAAGAACCGGAGCACGTCAAAAACCACCTCACATCCACAAAATGGGATGGAAGCCTCAATAGACCAAAGTCTAACTCACTGAAATGCTATGAATGCATGATACAGAATGTCATAATCATCATCATCAATAAGAGTCATTACGTGCATCATCATCCATCAAAATCTCATGTTAATCATCTCATCAATTATTCATCAAAACATCACGAAATCATCATCTCGTAGTCATCAATAACATCATAGTAAATCATCAGAAAAATCACAACATCAAAACATCAAGACAACACAAGAACCATAAAACAATTCGTGAACATCAGTCGTTCACTACCAAGTTCGTCGTGCGAACTCATTCGCTGGGATGTTCGCTTTGCGAGCTTCCAGCGAACCCCAAAATTCCATACAAAAACCCAGAGAAATCCCATTCTGTTCTCCTCGCCACCCTCATTCGCTTAGCGAGCTATTCGCTGGTAAGTTCGCCTTGTGAACTAAAATTCACTTCCAAATTCCAATCCAGTATCACAAAACAACATTATCGCACATTTGCTGCGCTATTCGCCCAACGAGTCTGGGGCGAATGTTCTCCGTGCGAAGGATTCATTCGCGTTGCGAACATGCGATTTCCTGCAATCGCAGCTACACATCAGTAGCACTTCAGACCTTAAAACTCTTACGGATTCAACCTTATTTACCCCAAAAACATTCCCAAAACATTCCTAAGGCATTACGGTAATCAAAGACACAAAACCTACGACTATTAGGTCGATTAATTATACTATCTTGACCTCAAAATCACCTAAACCTTCACAAACCCCATAAATCCCTTTCTCTACAAGATCTCACCTATCATCAACAGAAGGTTTAGCCTCGAAGGCCTACTTTTATCCGATTCAATTCAATCCTTAATAATTAATCCACAAAAATGCCCTAAATCACTAATTTACTCAAAAACCCACAAACCCATATAAACCTCAAAATCAGCTTTAAACACATCGAATTCCTATATTGAAAACAATGAAAGGCTATACTCCCCATACCTTAGATTGTCGATTCCAAACTTTCTTTCTTGAGTTCTTGGAAACCTTCTCGAATCCTAAGCTTTTCCCTCTTTCCTCAGAGCTCTGGCCTTTTCCTTTTTTTCATGGTCTAACAAAATGAATCATATTCCTCTCAAATTCTCCTTTTTGTTAAACCTTTGGGCTTCTAAAATGGGATTTCCCAATAATACCCTCACTAATCCTCCTCAAAAGTCCATCTTACCCTTAATTCCTCTAATATTATTTAAATTAATAATAATACTAATATATTCCATATTATATACTATTATTTAAATAAATAACCAAAACTCCACAAAATGCCAACGTCAACATAAACCACCAAAATTCACGAATATTATATTTAAATAAATTAAATAAATATTCAAACAAATTTGGGGTGTTATAACTCTCCCCCACTTAAAGAATTTTCGCCCTCGAAAATTACCTCAAAGAAATAGAGTCGGATACGACTCCCTCATCTGATCTTCACGTTCCTAAGTCCAACTTTCGCCAGCCGATCCACCCCACAACACCTTCACCAAAGTTACATCCTTACCCCGCAGTTGCTTCATCTCTCGACCGTAAATCCGCATAGGTAGAGCTTTCACTGTCAGATTATCCCTCACTTGTACATCATCCATCTGTATCACATGCGACGGATCCAGAATGTACTTCCTCAACTGAGACACATGGAACACGTCATGCAAATTCATAAGTGACGGCGGTAAAGAGTTTCAATAGGCTACCTCTCCTATCCTCTGCGAGATTTGATATGGACCAACAAAACGTGGAGTGAGCTTCTTAGACTTCAAAGCTCGACCCACACCAGTCACTGGCATCACCCTCAAAAACACGTGATCTCCCTCTTGGAATTCAAGTGTCTTCCTTCTCTTATCATGGTAGCTCTTCTGATGACTCTGCGACGCTCTCATCTTTTCTTGGATCGTCTTAAACTTCTCAGTCGTCTCTTGTACAAACACAAAGGAGTCATACACCTTCTCCCATACAAATCTTCATAGGGCATCATTCCAATACTAGCATGAAAACTGTTATTGTATGTGAACTCAATCAACAGTAAATCACTATCCCAAGATCCTCCGTGATCCAACACACAAGCCCTCAACAAATCCTCCAAAGATTGGATAGTCCTTTCTGTCTGACCGTCCGTCTGCGGATGATATGTTGAACTCATCCTCAACTTAGTGCCAAAGCATCTTACAAACTCTTCCAGAACCTCGACGTAAATCTTGGATCTCTATCCCACACAATGCTCGAAGGTATCCCATGTAACTTCACAATATCCTTGATGTACATCTCGGCTAGCTTCTGGATAGAATGATTAATCTTCATCGGCAAGAAATGAGCCAATTTAGTTAATATATCCACGATCACCTAAATTGAATCATTTCCCTAAGCAGTTCTCGGTAACCCCAACACAAAATCCATGGAAATGCTATCCCATTTCCATTATGGAATATTCAATGGCTGCATCATACCTAAAGGCTTCTGATGCTCAATCTTCGACTTCTGACACGTCAAGCACGCATAAACAAACTTTGCGATATCCTTCTTCATACCGGCCACCAAAACAACTTTTTCAAATCCTGGTACATCTTCGTAGCACCGGGATGAATACTCAACCCACTTTGGTGCCCTTCTTCTAAAATACTCTTCTTGATTTCTGGAACATCTGGGACACATACTCTATTCTGAAACTTCATCACACTATTCTCGTCAATCCGGAATTCTCCTCCGTTACCTTGATTGATCAATGTCAACTGGTCAACCTACTTCAAGTCAGATTGTTGTCCCACTCTGATCTCTTCCAGAATGCCACTCGTCAACTTCAACATTCCCAACTTCACACTGTCAGGTGTGGCTTCACATACCAAATTCAAATCTCAGAATTATTCAAGTAACTCCAACTCTTTCACCATGAGCATCGACATATGCAATGACTTTCTGCTTAATGCATCGGCCACTACATTTGGTTTGCCTGGATGATAACTCAAATCAAAATCAAAATCCTTAAACAGCTCTAACCACCTTCTCTGCCTCATATTCAATTCTTTCTGATTAAACAGATACTTCAGACTTTTATGATCACTGAACACTTCAAACTTAGAGCCAAATAGATAATGTCTCCAAATCTTCAACACAAACACCACAGTGGCCAATTCTAAGTCACGTGTAGGATAATTCCTCTCATGAACTCGCAATTGTCTCGAAGCATAGGCAACTACTTGTCCATTCTGCATCAATACTCCACCAAGACCCATCTTCAACGCATCACAATACACCACAAAAGATTCACTCGGATTAGGTAAAATCAACACTGGAGCGGTCGTCAACCTCTTCTTCAATTTCACAAAACTCTCCTCACAAGCTACATCCCACACAAAAGCTTGACCCTTTCGAGTTAACTGAGTCAAAGGTAATGCCAACTTAGAAAAGCCTTCGATAAACTTGCGGTAATAACCCGCCAATCCCAGAAAACTTCGTATCTCGGTAGCAGACTTCAGAGTCTCCTACTGTAACACAACATCAATCTTAGAGGGATTAACAACAATCCCGCCACTTGAAATCACATGGCCAAGAGAACTCACTTCCTTCAACCAAAACTCACACTTGGACAGCTTTGCATACAACTTCTTCTCCTTCAATACTTGCAACATAGTCCTCAAATGCTCAGCATGCTCTTCTTCCGATTTAGAATATATCAAAATATCATTAATGAAAACCACAACAAACTGATCCAAATACTCATGGAAAATCTGATTCATATACTCCATGAACACACCAGGTGCGTTGGACACTCCAAACGACATCACATTGTATTCATAGTGACCATACCTCATCCTAAAAGCTATCTTTGGAATGTCGTCGGGTTTAGCACGAATCTGATGATAACCCGACCTCAAATCAATCTTGTTAAACACACATGCACCTACTAACTTATCCATCAAATTGTCAATTCTCGGAAGTGGATATTTATTCTTGATCGTCACTTTATTTAACTGCCGATAATCAACACACAACCTCATACTTCCATCTTTCTTCTTCACTAGCAGCACAGGAGCACCCCACAGAGAAACACTTGGTCGAACAAACCTCTTCTCAAGCAGCTCTTCCAACTGTTTCTTCAATTCACTTAACTCAAAAGCGGACATCCGATAAGGAGCCATTGACACCGGACTCGTACCTGGTACCAAGTCCACTGCAAACTCTACTTCACGTTCTGGACGCAAATCACTAATGTCCTCCGGAAACACATATAGAATTTCACATACAACAGGCAACTCCACACCTGCAGCTTCACGATCAATCTGCAACGATGCAAATAACAAAAATAACAACTCAACATGGTTTGACTCAACGACCCAACCCGATGTTACAATATCATAGCCAGACCCTCTACATCAACCAAAAGCAAATAAACTCCAAAGTCCTCGAAGGCATCCACAGCTAAGCCTGATCACCTGCACGTTACCCACGTGGAGGCAACATTCAAACAGGCAGGGTGAGTAATCACAATTCATTATAATCAATATAAAAATAGGATATGCATAAATAACGTCATCATCATATACAACATCTTCAGGATCATCACAAGGAAAACATCAAAATCACATTATCATAAATCACATCAATGCCAAATCAATGCAATGCACAACAAGACTCATGCATGTGGTACCAATTGTCACAGTCGATGGACACTTAGGCCATCACCCTCCAAAGATCCTCGTCATTAGGATCGATTCCACACAAGAACCGGAGCACGTAAAAAACCACCTCACATCCACACAATGGGATGGAAGCCTTAATAGACCGAAGTCTAACTCACTGAAATGCTATGAATGCATGATACAGAACGTCACAATCATCATCATCAATAAGAGTCATTACATGCATCATCATCCATCAAAATCTCATGTTAATCATCTCATCAATTATTCATCAAAACATCACGAAATCATCATCTCGTAGTCATCAATAACATCATGGTAAATCATCAAAAAAATCACAGCATCAAAACATCAAGACAACACAAGAACCATAAAATAATTCGTGAACAGCAGTCGTTCACTACTAAGTTCGCCGTACACACTCATTCGCTGGGATGTTCGCTTTGCGAGCTTCCAGCGAACCCCCAAATTCCATACAAAAACCCAGAGAAATCCCATTTTGTTCTCCTCGCCACCCTCATTCGCCTAGCAAGCTATTCGATGGGAAGTTCGCCTTGCGAACTAAAAGTCACTTCCAAATTCCAATCCAGTATCACAAAACAATATTATCGCACATTCGTTACACTATTCGCCCAGTGAGTCTGGGGCGAATGTTCGCCGTGCGAAGGATTCATTCGCTTTGCGAACATGCGATTTCCTGCAATCGCAGCTACGCATCAGTAGAACTTCAAACCTCAAAACTCTTACGGATTCAGCCTCATTTACCCCAAAAACATTTCCAAAACATTCCTAAGGCATTACGACAATCAAAGGCACAAAACCTACGACTATTAGGTCGATTAATTATACCATCTTGACCTCAAAATCACCTAAACCTTCACAAACCCCATAAATCCCTTTTTCTACAAGATCCCACATATCATCAACTGAAGGTTTAGCCTCGAAGGCCTACTTTTATCCGATTCAATTCAACCCTTAATAATCAATCCAAAAAATGCCCTAAATCACCAATTTACTCAAAAACCCACAAACCCATATAAACCTCAAAATTAGCTTTAAACACATCAAATTCCTATATTGAAAACAATGAAAGACAATACTCCCCATACCTTAGATTGTCGATTCCAAGCTTTCTTTCTTGAGTTCTTGGAAACCTTCTCGAATCCTAAGCTTTTCCCTCTTTCCTCAGAGCTCTGGCCTTTTCCTTCCTTTTACGGTCTAACAAAATTAATCTTATTCCTCTCAAATTATCCTTTTTGTTAAACCTTTAGGCTTTTAAAATGGGCTTTCCCAATAATACTCTCACTAATCCTCCTCAAAAGTCCATCTTACCCTTAATTCCTTTAATATTATTTAAATTAATAATAATATTAATATATTCCATATTATATACTATTATTTAAATAAATAACCAAAACTCCACAAAATGCCAACGTCAACACAAACCACCAAAATTCACCGAAAATTCACTAATATTATATTTAAATAAATTAAATAAATATTCTAACAAATTTGGGGTGTTACAGCTTGTACTCTAATGTTTTCTTATACATCAAGCCAAGGTTAGTTGTTCCTTTTAGATACCTTAGGATTCTTTTAACAACAGTTAAGTGAGTTTCTGTTGGATCTGATTGGAAATGAGCACAAAGACATACGCTGAACAGAATATCTGGACGAGAAGCAGTCAAATACAGAAGAGATCCTATCATACCACAATAGAGCTTCTGACAAACCTTTTTACTTACTTATTCTTTCTCCAAAATGCATGTCGGAAGCATAGGAGTCTTAGCAGGTTTACTTTCTGACATATTGAACTTCTTCAGAAGTTTTCTTGCATACTTGCTCTAATGAATGTACGTTCCTTCTGAATGTTGATCAATCTGAATTCCCAGAAAGAATTTGAGTTCTCCCATCAGACTCATTTCTAATTCAGCCTGCATTAACTTAGAAAATTTCTTTCACAAGGAAGTATTAGCAGAACCAAATATAATACATCCACATAGATTTGAACAACCAGAATGTCATTTTTAAAGGTTTTACAAAAGAGTGTTGTATCCACTTTTCCTCTGGTAGAGTCATTTTCTAAAAGAAAGTTACTTAGCCTTTCATACCAAGCTCTGGGAGCCTATTTTGACAATATAACAATTTTTTAAGTTTGAAAACGAAATCTGGGTTTTCAGAACTTTCAAAACCAGGAGGTTGGTGCACATACACTTCTTCAGAAATATAACCGTTTAAAAATGCACTCTTTACATCCATCTGATATAAAGTAATGTCATGATTCACAACAAAGTAAAATAAAAGACGAATAGATTCTAGTCTGGCAACTGGTGCAAAGGTTTCTATATAGTCTATCCCTTCTTGCTGATTATATCCTTGTGCTACCAGTCGTGCTTTGTTTCTTACGACCTCACCTTTCTCATCTAACTTGTTTCTGAATACTCACTTTGTTCTAATGACGTGGATACCCTTTGGTTTCTGAACAAGATCCCAGACATCATTTATGGTGAATTGATTCAGCTCTTTTTGCATAGCCAGAATCCACTCATTCTCCCTAAGAGCTTCATCAACTGATGTTGGCTCTATCAAATACACCAAACCCAGAAGAGTTTCTTCAGAGGGTTTGAATGATGAACGAGTTATGACTGGATCAACTTTGTCTCCCAAAATCAATTCTTCAGAATAAGAAGTCTTTAGTCTATTCTTCTTCTGATGAGATGAACTATTTGTTGTTTCTGGTAAGGTTGTATCTGATTCTGGAGAATCTGCATCTTTGTCTTCTTCTTTAGAATCTTTCTCCTTGGATTCTGATAGAGTGATCTTCAAATTTGCAAACTTTTCAACTAGCTTTGACTTTTCAGGGTCAAGCTTATCATCGAATCTGACATGAATTGATTCCTCAACAATTCGTGTTTCTGTGTTATAGATCCTGTAGCCTTTAGAGCGTTCAGAGTATCCCAATAGTAAACATTTTTTAGCTTTGGAGTCAAACTTGCCAAGATTCTCTTTAGTGTTCAACATAAAACAAATACAACCAAAAGGATGACAATAGAGATGTTGGGTTTTCTATTCTTCCACAATTCATAAGGAGTCTTACCCAGAATAGGTATGATAGAAATTTTGTTATGAATATAACATGTTGTATTTACTACCTCTGCCCATAATTGCTTAGCCATGTCAGTTTCTTAGATCATGGTACGAGCCATTTCTTGCAAAGTCATATTCTTCCTTTCCACTACTCCATTATGTTGTGGAGTTTTGGGACAGGAGAAATCATGGGAATGCCATGGGAATCAAAAATATTCTCAAAGTATCTGTTCTCAAATTCTCCGCCATGATCACTTCTGACTATGACTATTTTGCAATCCTTCTCTGTTTGCACTTGTGAGCAAAAGGTAGAGAACACAAAATGTGACTCATCCTTGTGTTTTAAGAATTTTACCCATATCCAACGACTATAGTCGTCAAAGATAACTAATCCATACTTCTTGCCACTGATTGAAGCAGTTCTCACTGGTCCAAATAAATCAACGTGAAGAAGTTCTAACGGTCTAGAGGTGGACACAACATTTTTTGCTTTGAAGGAAGTTTTAGAAAACTTTCCTTTCTGACGTACTTCACAAAGAGCCTCTGAAGAATACTTTAGATTAGGTAAGCCTCTGACAAGTTCAAGCTTATTTAGTTGAGAAATCCTCCCCATGCTAATATGGCCTAAACGTTTATGTCATACCCATTGCTCCTCATTAACATACATTAAGCATTTGACATTCTCTTCACAGAGATCAGAAAGTCTAATCTTATAAATGTTGTTTTTCCTCTTTCTGATAAAAAAGTTTGAGCCATCTTTCTGACTGATAGCCTTACAGGACTTTTGATTAAAGATGATATCATAACCATTGTCATTAAGTTGACTAATTGACAACAAGTTATGCATCAAACCATCGACCAGAAGAACATCAGTAATAGAAGGAAGGTTACCATTACCAACAGTTCCAGAGCCAATGATTTTTCCCTTCTGGTTTCCTCCGAAACCAACGAAGCCTCCAGGCTTAAGTTCCAGACTTTGGAACATATGCCTTATTCCCGTCATGTGTCGCGAGCAGCCACTGTCCAGGTACCATGATTGGTGTTTTAACTGAGCTACTAAGGATAACTCTAAGTCGGAGTCTGAGTCTGATTCTGATGGCATTTTGTCTTCTGGTTCTCCAGAGACTTCAGCGTCAATTGTTGTTGCCACTAATGCAATGTTTTCTTGCTCTTCATCAGAATCTTCTTCTTCAGAATTAGATTTATCCCAAGTTGCCATGAGTGCCTTCTTCGCTTTGGAGAAGTTCTTCTTAGACTTCTTGCCTTTCTTAAGCTTTGGACACTCGTTCTTGTAATGAACTGCCTCATTACACTTATAGTAGATGACTTCTTTTCCAGAACTCTGTTTCTTTTGTCCAGATGATAACTCAGCACGACCTTTGTTTCTTCTAGATCCTCTGAAGCTTCCTTGTCTATGTTTCCATATTTTGTTGATACTTCTGGAGATAAGTGACAACTCATCTTCTGATTCTTCATCAGAATCTTCTGATTCTTCCTCAGCTTGATAAGCCTTTGCCATCTCAGGTTTAGACTTAAGAGCAATAGATTTACTCTTCTTCTGAGGTTCATCTTCTTACAGCTCTATCTCATGACTTCTTAAAAAACTAATAAGTTCTTCAAGACTTATACTATTCAGATCCTTATATAGCTTTAGAGCTGTTACCATAGGTCTCTAGTTCTTGGGAAGACTTCTGATGATCTTTTTAACATGATCAGCGTTTGAGTATCCTTTATCCAAAACTTTAAGTCCCGCGACTAGAATTTGAAACCTTGAGAACATAGTCTCAAGTATTTCATTATCCTTCATTCTGAATGCCTCATATTTTTGGATTAGGGCAAGCGTCTATGTCTCCTTAACTTAAGCATTTCCTTCATGAGTCATTCTCAGAGAATCAAAAATGGATTTGGCAGTATCTCTATTTGTTATCTTCTCATACTCAGTATAAGAAATAACATTTAGCAATATGGTTCTTGCCTTGTGATGATTCTTGTAATATTTCTTTTGTTGGTTGGACATAGCACTTCTAGACACTTTTACTCCTGTAGCATCAACTGGGTGAGTGTAGCCATCGACTATAAGATCCCAAAGATCTACATCGTAACCAAGAAAGAAACTTTCAATTCTATCTTTCCAGTAGTCAAACTTTTTACCATTAAAGACTGGAGGTTTGGCACTGAAATGATCTTTCTCTTCTTGAATAGGATTAGCATTGGTTGCGGCCATGATATCTCACACAAATACTGGATCGGTACTGAACACGGTGAAGTCTTGATAAAAACTTTTATCATAATCAGAACCAGAGCTCTGATGCCAATTGAAGGTGTGAGAAAACACAAGGAATGGGGGTTTGAATTAGGTTTTCAAAATAAAATCTTTTTGTGAAACTCAAACAAAGATCACAAATAAACTAATCAATAGAGAAAGGCACATGATATATCCTGGTTCACTTGAAAACTATCAAGCTAATCCAGTCCACCCGCCAAGGTGATTTCGCCTTATACACAATAACTTAATCCATTATAATCAACTGATTACACTGCACTAACAACTGGTGGTGACTAGCAATCAAAGACTAACAGTCTCTTCTTAAGGATTCTGACCCAACTGGTCCCCTAAGGATTACAAACAACTATTTGAACAAATTTATGTTTACAATGAATTGCTTCTACACAAGCTGATATAAACACTGTGAATAGCTCAAATAAAATCTATACAGTATGAACAATGTTCCTTGCTTTGTTTTATGGTGCTTTACTGTTCGCGCACGTGTCTCTCTCTTATATGTATCAGTATCTCACTTTTTCTTCAAGTGATCAAGTCTTTATATAGCCATAAAGAGATCCGTTGGAGGGTAGATCCGGAATATCATTAAGATTGTTGGCGACTTGAAATAATGTCGTTATGCTGGGATGAAAATCGTACACAAAAGTTGTCCTTTGTACCACCAAATCAGGGTAGTGGAATGGTAGTGGAAAAGAACTTGTTTGATATGTACTATGTACTATTTTCCCTCGCAAACGTTTCATCTTCTTCTGTTCAACAGAGGCTTCTGAGTAGATATGGTTGAATCATGAATAAAAGAGTTAATCATTGGGTCTTCAAAGTCTTGAGTCATCAGAGTCTTCAGAACTTGTTCACCAGAACCTTATCTTCAGAGTCTTTAGCACTCGGTCTTCAGAACCCTTGTTTATCAGAAACTTAAGTCTTCATAGTCTTCAGAACGTTGTTCAGCAGAACCTTGTCTTCAGACTCTTCAGCACTTAGTCTTCAGAAACTTAAGTATTCAGAGTCTTCAAAACGTTGTTCAACAGAACCTTGTCTTCAGAGTCTTCAACACTTATTCTTTTGAAGATAATCACCAGAGTCATAATCAGAGGCAGGATCCAAGAGAACATTGCAGCAACAGCATATTGTCTTTTTAGAATCTGCCTGAAATTAAGCAGATCAGAAGCAGACTTGCTTCTTTGGCGCAGAAGCAACTTTTGGTCAAATAAGAGTGACGTTCCACATGATCTCTATCAGAGTTAGAGCTTTCTTTATCAGAGTCAGATCCTGTTGTCAATTCTTCAGAAAACAAACGTTAGAGTACCAAAATTATCCTCACACAAATACTACTTTGTTATTATCAAAACTTAGAGATATCTTGCAGAACCAAATCTTGTTCTAACACATCCAAGTATCAAATCATCCCTCAAATATTCATCAAAGATGTATCAAAACATGGTAGGGAAATTAGATCATGAAAGCAATCAAAGGCAACAAAAGCTCAAACCCTAACTCAAAGGCAAAGTTGGAAAACCACCTCACAAATTAATTCCCAATAAAATAGCAAAATAATTGGAAAAAATAAAATAAAAAGGTGAAAATTATCTCAAAACATCAAGAAACCAAAAACATATTTTTTAAAATTTTATCATAATTACAACAATTAAAAATAAAATTAAAATGAAAAAAGAAGGAAAATAAGAAATAAGAGAGGGAGGGTGCACTAGTAATCCAGGAATGAACAAAACAAGCTATGCGCTATTGGGCTCTAAACTGGAGGGGTGTGAAAATCAATGTATGCGTGAGCCCAGTCCAATTTAAATATTACATTTTTAACCCAAAAGAAAACAAAGGAGAATGTACAAAAACATGTGAACTTCCCTCAATCGGTCACGCCATTTCATTAAGTCATAAAAGACAAAAAATAAAACACCCACTCACACCACGACACATCTTCATCTCCCTCATGCAACCATGAACAACAACACAGGAAACCCTAACAAAACCAGCTTGACTTCATGGTTTCTCACTCACTTCAACAACCATTTTCAGCATCAATTCTCAACCAAAGTTAACAAAATAAAATAGCAAAATGAAGTACTTACATCATAGATCAACAACACATCACTTAGATCATAAAATAATGGTTCCAACATAGAGAAAAAAAAACACGAAAGTGAAGTATCCTAAGCTGAAACATAAGGGTTTCATCAATGGAAATTAACACAAATTCAAATAACCATGCAATTCCATCACTTCAAGCCTTCTAAACACAATGCATAGATCTATCATGTGATGCTAAAAAACATTTAGTGAAGCTTACCAAGTGGAGGAAGTCCACTGCTTCTTAAACTTTGTGCAAGAAACCTTGAGCAAATACTTCAACTAGCTTTTGTCAGCTTCTTTATGCTTCAACAAAGATTGAGAGTGCAAGACAAGGGAGGAAACTTGAAGAGGACGGTGGTTCCAAGATGAAAACGAGCTTGAGGGTTTTGAGTCTTTTAGATCTGAATTGGCTTCAATGAGGTTCCTCCTCCCGTTTTAGGCTTTATGATACTTATATATGGAGGGTAAGGGTTGTTTAAGTCTAGCCCAAATGAGAAATACTTGTGGAAAGCTTTGGCAAAAAAGTGAGGTGGTGAGAGTGTAGTACGGTTTCTTCCTTGGTGAGGGGTGTTTGTGGTGGGTTTTGTGAACAAAATGAGGGATAAAATTAAAGTACGTGAGGGAGAATAAATGGGACCAGGCCTGTACCATCTTTCCTTTTCAAAATTTGGCCCATAATTTGAGTAGTGTGCATGGAGAGGTGGTGTGATTGTTTGGCCATTTTGAGTAATACTTTAGTGATGTAAATGAAGTACATCGTGTGCATGAAGAGGCACAAAGTTCATGTTGCCATAAATGTCCACACTATTCCCTCAAAAGATGTATTAAAATCCAAACTCATGTAGCTTAATTTCTTTAATCATAACTTGGTAAATTCAACACCAAATCATGCAAACTTGTGCTCAACATAAAGTAGGGAAATCACCCTTCAATTTTCATGTTAGAAGCATGATGAAATAAGGCTTGGATTAAGGTGAAAATAACCTTTGAAGTTGGCTCCATAATGCTGACCCCAAAACTCTTAGAAAAATTCTAAGTTCTTGTCAATTTAACAACTTGAAACCTTGATTTTTGAAGCACCATAACTTGAACTACAATGATCCAAATAGGGTGTTCTTTACATCAATGGAAAGCTTGAATCAAAATCTACAACTTTCTTGTTGACAAGATTTCAAAATGGAGCTTGGATCATGGAGGAAGTTGGCCATGAAAGTAGTTGATCAAACATGAAAACCTTCCAAAAATAGTAACTTTCTAAAAACCTAAATTTACAAAAATGGCAATTTTTCTAAATTCTTGATTTTTGATGACTCCTTTGACATTTATTGATTAAATTCCACCCATTGGTCATATTTAACATGACAAACACAAAATTGACCTCAAAAAGTCAAAAGTTAACTTTTTCCCTGCACAGTTGACTTTGTTCCCAATTCAAATGATTTATAATCATCTGATCAATTGAAGCTTCTCTAATTAAAATTGGTGATCAATATTCTACCCATAGACACTTAAGGACACATAAAAGACCATAGAATCAAGTCCTGCTCAAATAGTTAGAAATAAAATGATTTTTTTACAAACCCTAATTCTTGCCCTAAAAGATAAGAGATGTCGACCCAAGTTTAAAACTCCACTTCCTCTGAGTAAGCCGAAGAATCTCTTGAACAAAGATGATTTGTGTAACATGATGATGATGATGAGGCTTCAAAATTCTTGCCCATGAAGGTGTCACATACCCAAATATCCAAAAACCCTAGCTTGAGGACCAAAAGATGGGAGGATGTGATTTACTTCAATCTCTTGCCAATTTCAGTCATTTGATGAAGTGATGGACATGTTAAGATGTATTGAGGCATAAGAAGCCTTTGTAGCTTGAGTGATAGTGACATTGAGGGCATCTCTCCCTTTATTGTCTTGAACAAACTTTCCCTCTCTTGAAGAATACCAATGGCACAAAGACTTGATCGCATGCCCTAAGAAGATCAATGATGCATGTATGATTGAATATAATCCCTTGCTTGAGCCTCTGAGAAACATGCCCTCCTCTGGAGAGCCAACCAAGATACCTTAATCCCATGCATAGAACCAATGATATGCACAAATGAATATGTAAATGATATGAAACATAATCCATAAAGCTAAGAAAAGATGAGGCAAATTTTGGGGTGTTACACAATCGTAGTTATATTTTTTCTCATATTCTTCATTCCATTGTGCTTCCGGCTTAGGCATAACGTTATTCGCATTGGTCATGGTAATTTCCATAGGACCATTTTGTATAACGTTCCATATCTTTCTATCAATATAATTGATATGCACGCGCATACAATCTTTCCAATAACTATAGTTCTCACGGTTAAAAACCGGTGCTCTATTGTAAGCCCATTTTGGTTCGTTAGCCATTTTCTAAAAAGTTATATGTGAAGCCCTAAATGAATCAGTGGTCGTGATACCACTTGTTAAACGATGACAATGATCTAGAAGGGGGTTGAATAGATCACTAATTTTTAAACATAGTCGACGCTTAAAAATTATTTTTAAAATTTGTGCGGAAGCGGCCGAGGAACCAAGTCGTCTAAACAAACCGTTATCGAAAAGATCATATATGCGACAAGCCAAATGGAATAACAAGTTCAATGAGAATTCAAATCACTATTTTGAGTATTAATCAATACAATTAAAATCGCAAAGAAAGAGTTTAGTGAATGAAATATGTTAATTACTATAATGGGTATTTGATAGTGCAAATTGCAAAGTTGAAAAAGGACATTTTAGGAAGAATGGTGGTATATTTCTTTAATGGGTAGGTAGTTGATAGTTGAAAACATTGATGTGCCGCGATTAGATTTGAGGTTAATTTTAATATATTATAATAGATTTTTCAACTTTTGAGTCATTTATATTTCTTAACCTTCAATAATTTTTCACATGACAATTCAATACCCTCACTAATCAATCATGACAATTCAATGGCACGCCACTTTTCTATTTTATTTTATTTTAAAATAAATTTAAATTTTAAAACAATTTATACTAAATACACAACTTAAATTTATAAATATAAAAAAATTACTCTATACATAATTAGAATTAGTCTATATGAGTTTAAATACTAAAATTGAGTTTAATCAACTTATACATTCGAAAAGATTAAACTCATGTTTAAAAAAACTATGATTCTAATAGATTTTCAATAGTGACAACTTAATGTTTTGTTAATTCGCTAGATTTTTTAACTATGAATTGCGAACATATGGTAATATTTATTAATTGCTTAAATTTAAGGAATAGAATTTATTGAAGCAATTTAAAAAAGGGTTAAATAAGTTTTAGATCCTCTAAATATAGCGATTTTCAATTTTAGTCCCTCCAAAATTTTCTTTTAAGAATTGGTCCCTACAAGATTTTCCGTCTCAATGAATAGTCCCTGACGTCAAATGGGAGTAACGGCTGCTGATGTGGCTGCCGTGGCAATTTCTTCCATTTTTTATTTTTTATATTCATAAATTCAGAATTCGTAGCTAATTTATAGCTAGTTCGAAACCAATTTCTAGCTAATTCTGAAAATTGGGACTTTCTAAACCCAGTATTTGTAACTAATTCGTAGCTAATTCGAAACCAATTCGTAGCTAATTCTGAAAATAATTATCAGCTCTTCACACACATTAGCTAATTCAACAACAGAAAGATGTTTTCATATAATAAACTAAACTTATTGCTCTACACGCACATTAGTTCAAATGAATATTAAACCACACAAATACAATATATCCAACACACTCTATTTTTCAAGTTTAAAACCAATTAATAAGGAAAATTATACTTATCAATAATTAGAATACGAAGATTAAAATGATAAGATTAACAGTTACCACTTAGAATTTTTCTTTGTAGATTCGAGAGTTAAAGATTTGAGTCAAACTGGGTCAACTTCCTCTAATCAACTATTAACCTTGTCACCATATGATTTTTTTTTCTTATCATGCATTTTCTTAGCTTTGTCATAGCAAACATTTGTTAACTTGATTGATCTAAAGAATCCTAGCGTGAAAGCCAATCAGAATAGGAGTGTGAATGAGGGTGACGAAAGATCTGGATTCCGCGCAGGTGTGGATGTGTTGTGTTGAGTAACAACATAGATGACGACGCGAAATGACGGTGTTTGAGAAGTTCTGCAGTGGACAAAGGAACACGACAGAAGGTGTGGAGTTTATAATCTCTGCTCATTTTTCATGCTTGAAGGTGCCATGTATATCACAAAGTGAGGAGAGTTTTTTCATGAAGATCTCCACCTCTTTTATGGTTTTCTTCTTTTTGAATGGAAATAAAGTGAGACATAAGGGATGGCTTTTGCTGTATATGTTGTTATGTGTCTCTTATTTCTACATGAAGGAGTGAGACTTTGTAAGGTTTTGAAAATGGTAATGAGTGTGTGGTTATTTTAGTGAGAGGATATGTTGATGAATAAATGTTTATGGTGGTGTTTGTATGGATTGATGAAGCATGAAGATGGAGCAAGGTGTTTTCATGAAGAGTGGAAGAATGGATTGCTGCAACTTTTACATGAAGAAAAAGAGGTTTGATGTGAGAAATGGAAAGTTAAAAGATGGAGGTTCAAAGATTTGTCATGGTGGAGATTTTTCTTATTGTCACAAAAAAAATGGTTATGTGTGGATAGTTTCTTATAGAAGCCAAACATTTGTGTTGTATGATGAATGAAGAAAATGTTTTGTTTTTTCTCTTTTCGAAAGGGTCATGTGAGATTGGTAATGGTAGTATCTATGGAGTTTGGAAGAGTTATGTTGTATATGGTGTTGAAGGATATGAGAGTGAGGTGAGTGATCTTTTTTGAATGAACAGTGACGAAGTAACATGCATCACGTTTTTTCACTTTTGTTCTACTGAAGGAAAACAAACTCTATTATTTTTGCTATTCGTTTCAATTGGAGAATGAGAGAGATCCAATTCTTGAGATGTGCGACAGATCTTGTTTTGTGAGTGGTCTGGGTTTTTTTCAATGTCCAATAGAGGTTTATGTAGTGTACATGTATGGTTTTGATAAAATTTGAAAGTCCACAAATATCCTCCAGGAGCTAAATTAATGCAAAAATTAACTAAAAACAAATTGAATAGAATACAATTACATTAATCTAAATAGGCACAAAAATGCGAAAAATTCTATCTATTTATTACGAACATGTTGTCAAAAAGATAAAAATCAATGTAGCTAATGTTGGTGTGTTAGTTATTAATAATTATTTTTAGAATTAGCTGCGAATTAGCTATGAATTGGTTTTGAATTAGCTACGAATTAGCTACGAATATTGGGTTTAAAAAGTCCCAATTTTCAGAATTAGCTAGAAATTGGTTTCGAACTAGCTACAATTAGCTACGAATTCTGGATTTATGAATATAAAACATAAAAAATGGAAGAAATTGCCACGTTACGCAGCCACATCAGCAGCCGTTACTCTCATTTGACGTCAGAGACTATTCATTGAGACGAAAAATTTTGTAGGGACCAATTCTTAAAGAAAAATTTGAGGGACTAAAATTGAAAATCGTTATATTTAGAGGGACCTAAAACTTATTTAACCCTTTAAAAAATGAAGAACTTAAAATTAAATATTATTATTTTTGAATAAATTCAATTGAAAAATAATTATTAAAATGTAATTCAAATATAATTAATATATACTCCCTCCGTCTCATAAAAAGTGTCTCATTTGCACTTTTTTCATGTGTCAAAATAAATGTCTCTTTAGAATACCAATACAACATTTATTATTATTTTTTCCACTACTATACCCCTATTTATTAACTTTCACGTTTTTCAACTACTCCACTAATTATAAAGTAAGAGTATTTTAGTACAAACATATAATTTTATCTTTAAAGTTAACACTTCCAATCATTTTCTTAAGAACCGCGCATATTCCATTTCAGACACTTTTTATGAGACGGAGGGAGTAAATTAGTAAGGGTGTTCATTGGTTTAGGCAAATCCGAACCAAACCGAAATCCAAACCAAACAATGGTGTTTGGGTCGGGTATTTTTTTAGTTCGGGCATTAATCGAACCAAACCAATGAAACCCGATGTTAATTGGTTCGGGCAACGGATTTTCAAAATTCTACCCGCAAGCCCGTCTACCCGAACCAACCATATTAATTCATATAATTTATATCATTATAATGGAAACTAGTATAAGATATTCAACTTTAACAAGGGAGAAAAATGAAACATATTTGTGACATTCATAATCCATATGAAAATACGAAAATACATAAAAAAAAACTATATTATTATAGAAAATTAGTTGATGTAAATTAGAAAATTTTAAAAATATTTGTGCATATTTGTTTATAATGTATCCGATTAATCCAACCCAAATCAACCCATTAATTCTCGGTTTGGTTCGGTTTGGATTTTATAGAAAAAATTTGAAAATGCAATCCAAACCAATCCATATATTTTTGATTGGTTTGAATATCGGATTCACTCAAAACCGAACCAAACCGGCCCGCGAACACCCCTATAAATTAGTAGAGTCAAATAGTATATCTTAGTAGTTGAAATTGTTTAGAGATTATTTAAATGCAATATGGCAATTTGAAGCTACTAAATTTGACACAAACAACAACAAAAATTTCTTCCATTAGATGCTCTAAATAAAATGAATAAATTAATAACATTAATAATACAAAATTTTTTGACGATTAATTTTGATTTTATAAAGTGATTTGCATGACCTACATTGAAAGTAATTTGCATTGGAAGATGAATAATTCGACTCTAGTAGTATTCTTCTCGTGCAAGCGCCATAAACAACTGCATAGAGACTCTTGAGTTTTTCGAAACTGACACATCTATAATATAAGAAATCCATGTGTTGTTGATAACACTAATTTAACCTTTGCTCTTTGCTTAACACCTCACCAAATTAGGGGCAATTTGTGTCTTAATCCAACAATTTCCAACCAAATGAGCATCTAATTCAATCCTAACTATGTGTTTTGCACAACATATACTATATTTTATCCAAACCAAATTGAACAGTGTATGTTCACTTATCCCACACAACTATCTATTCTACTATTACTGGTTTGCTTTTGGTCTGATTTGACATTTGGACACCAATTGTCTCTGCCCGATGCAAAGCATGGAAAAGGGCGCTGCATTTCTTCTTCTTCTTCTTCTCACACTCACATTTGGACCACATCCCAAATTTGCTCTCACTTTTCACTTCCCGTTTTCTTCTTCTCACGGTCGCTTTGGAACACCATTAGTTATTCTTCTAAAACTAACCAAGAACAGCAACGGCGAGACCCTTTTCCATGGTTAAGGACATCAATGATGGTAAGGAGCTTTGGAAGATTGCGGTGAGAATCCATCACAAGTGGAGTGTGGTTTCAAAGAATAAAGAGCACTTTGAGATGATTGTGGTTGATAAAGAGGTGATTTTGCTTGAACTTTCTTCAATCTTTGTATATTTCCGTTCAGCTGGTTATAATCGTTAGAATGAGTTTTCATTTTTTCCAAATGTTTATTGCTTAACATGCCATTCCTGTATTTCTTTCCATTTACAACTGGAAACTTCGTGCATGTATTGTCTGAGTAACCTTCGCACTTCTTTGAAACTTTCAGGGTACAGACATACAAATCAAAGTTCCAACGATGTTTAAATAATCTTTTGATTCCGTTTTGACTGTCCATAACACGTATACAATTGCAAATTTCCAAGTTCTTCCGAATGATGCCATGTTCAAACCATCTATGCACATGTATGTCTTGGTTTTCACCGGGGGTACATCTGTTTGTGACAAAAATAAATACGAAATACCTCCAAAGAAGTTGATCTTCACACCATTTGCTGATATTATTACTGGAAAGTGGAAAAAGGATCTTTTAATTCGTAAGTTTGTATATAATGAAAAGGATAAAGTTCATAATGTTATGGCATGCTGTGTCATAACTCTGTTTCTTATACTATTATCTGTGTTGCAGATGTGATGGGCATTATAACTGACATTGGCTACACACAGATGCAGAGTGGCCACAAAAAACAACAAGTTAATTTGGTGTTGAAGGACTTAGGGTTTGTATCCCAACTTTTTGTGTATTTTTGCATTTTGGTTTTCTGTATCCGTCCATATAATCTTGCCTTACTATCTAATTCCATATTCATGCAGTAACAACACAATACATTGTACCCTGTGGGAAGGTTATGCTATTCAGTTCCATCAGTACCTACAAACTACAAAAGACACTTCGGCACCGACTATTATCGTTTTAGAATTTGCTAAAGTCAAAGAAGAAGGTATATACCTGTTAAATGTATCTGTTTTGGATTACTTCTTTATCAACTTCTTACACCATTTCAATATTGATTTTAAATTGGTTTTTTAGGCAAGTATCCATTATGTGTTTCAAACACATTCAATGTTACAAAATTGCACATCAATGACGACTTACCTGAGATTCGTGAATTCCTAAAAAGGTAACGACTTCTTGTGTATGATGTCATGTAGGTTTTGTTGTATTCTGTATTCTGCACATATCCTTCTTTCATGTTTATCCTATTTTGCATCGTTATCACATAGATTACCAACAATGGTGGCCAAAGAGGGATCAAATAATAGTTTGACAGCACTCTCCCAGAACTGGTCTCAGACTTCCGGTTCTTCTCAACTCACACCTTATGACAAATTCATGTATAAGGCTATACTACTTCCTCTAACTGATATTGTGCAACTTAAAGATGTAATAAATATTCTTATTCCTTCATCTTCGTTGTTCTATCAATATTGGTTGTTTCTTTTACTTATCTTATATGATTTAAAACTTACTGTGTTAAATAACAGATCACACAATGTGTGACGGTGGCAAAGACCGACAAACTAAAAGCATCCCACGGGGGCTGGTATTACCAAGCGTGTCATGAGTGTCCAAGGGTTGCCAAGGGTCATCAGCCACCATACATATGTGGTGCTGGCCATAATACGGAGACTGTGATTTACAGGTCATTATATACTAACATCAAAACATTAATCTTCCATGTTTTTCATTTCTGTGTCGACATTATAAACTGGCATAAATAGGTATAAGATAATGCTTGAGGTCGCAAGTCACGGTGGTCGTGCGACATTTGTACTATGGGACCGTGAGTGTTCACAGCTGTTGAAAATATTTGTTGATCAAATGCGCATCAACATGATCAAGGTCAATCTCTATTCTTTTAATCTTCAACTGCACTTAATTCATATCTATTGACTTACACATTTTCAAGTATGTGGCCCTACTAATTCTGTTAATTGTCATACCCCTTCCCAAATAGGATGGAGTCACGGACCCTCTTGAATTTCCTTTAGCCCTCGATGCTTTGGTAGGTCTGAAACTTGCTTTTAAGGTTAAGTGGCAACCAACATGGGCTAACGGATCGGTTGTCTCCATATATGAAGATGAAATTGCCATTCAACACATTGAATCAACAATTGCCCCTGTCATGGTACAATTCATGTGTCCTGACTTTACTCCTTCCACTTCATACTTACAGGTTGAATTTTAACCTATTTTTTTATCTATCATTCAGGCAACGCACACTACTCCTCAGTCAGAAGATCTCCTGCAGGTTATTCTTTTAACCACATCACTTATTTCATGATATTTTCTGTTGTGTTACTTCTGTACTTATTTTTCACATCACACTGCAACAATTCAAGTGTCCCAACCTTACTGCCTTCCACTTCATTTTTTACTGGATTTATTTTAACTTATTTCAATTCGTTTCTATCAATCAACCAACACACACTACTCCCCAGTCAGATGATCTCCTACAGGTTATATACATTGACCTACATAGCTTATTTTTCCTTCTATGCTTATTTCATGACATATGTTGTTGTCTTGGTTGTGTACTTATTGTTAACATCGTTTCTTTCTTTGTAGATTACGAAAAGTGTTGATGAAGCCATGCCAATTGGGGAATGGAATTTAAGAGCAGTAACTAATTCTAATTCTATCAAACTTTACTTCCTTCTTACATGGTCACTTTTTATGTTATCTTGAATCGTGTATTCTTTTTTACAACGAAACTACAATACGTTCTATGTCAATTCCAGGAAATTGAATTCACCTCCAAAAACAACACCGATCCTGGTACACCAGTTTCTACTACAAAGCGACTGGCTGCGGACGTTGCAAATGCCTCTGCTGCTTCATGTGCATTGGCGGACTGTGAAGGTTCCTCCACCAAACTCAAGAAGCATATCAAATTGGAAAAATGATGATTTCAAACTATGAAGCAATATTTTAGCATTATGTGTTTTGTATTTTTTTGGATAACCACTAAGCATTAGATTGTCTTCCTCTTCTTGAACAATTAAATCTAACTGTATTGTATATTTGAAATGAATGACTTAGTCGTAATCGACACAACGTTGTCAAACTATCAGTTTTATCCACTTCAAACTAATGTTAACTCAATTTATATACTGTCATATCCCTTTAAATCTTTGGCTTATTGGTCACCTTCTCAAACACTTATTTAGTACCAATTACTACACTGCCTTCTCTAAAATCATTATGGACTAAAATCCTACAAATACAGTGGATCCGTTTTAAACAGCTTTTAAAATCATACAGTGGATCCATTTTATTTTTACAAACTATGTGTTCAGCTTTTATACCTTTACATACCACACGTGTGGGTCATGTACTGCAACCCCAATACAGTGGAAAAATTTTAATCATTTCGTTACCACATCATTGCATATATTACTACTATCTCACTTCTTATTTAGTTATGATAAGTAATATTTTATAACAAAACCCAGTCTACTTCTACACCAATGCCACTTCTGCTATACACAGCCTCCTGTCCACAGCCATGTCTACATCAATCAATATTGCTGTCCTATTTCATCATGCCTTCACTTTTTTCAAGATTTATTATTTCTGGCCGTTTACTTTTCCAAGTTAATCACTTATCTCAATAAAATTGTATAGTATCAAGGCTACCTAATGATTTTTATATCACTTTTTTAAACAATATTTGTATACTACTGTTTTCAGCATTGCCGCCATTTATCACCACCTTCCAAATATGTTGTTGTTTTTCTTTACTTTCCCACTAAACAACTCCAGTAAATATTAGTTTACACATTACTCAAATTGTAAGTTATTCTTCGGATCCAAATATGGAAACCAGGAGTATCTTTTTATGATGTCTGCTACAACCGTGCACCTTACCACATTACTCATTTGTATTATGCAAGCTGTTAATTCAAATTCATCATAAAGGCATGTTATGAGAACATTTTAACACAACTGTTATGGATTCATCAATGAATTCCAACAATGAAACACCTTCATCTATTGCAAGAAAAAAACGAAAGCTTTCAATGTTAAGCAAGAAAATAGCCACTGAACAACGCAACAAGGAGAATGTTTCACCCCTGCAAGTTTCCAACAACAACAATTACACACCTTCCTCGAGCAGAATGTCTGTTAATATTGCTCCACTGTCTCAGCATTTTTCAAATGAGCAGCATACTGCTGAATCTAATCGTCATAAGTATCATCCAAACGCTTTTAAAAGGCCAAGAATACCTATCCAGCCAGGAATCAATCTAATCAACGTCTTCAACGCGGTGGAGACTCCCCCGCTTTCATTTCTCATCCAACCACCAGCGATCCCGGTGGCCAGTATCCACCCATTATGTCAACCAAGTACATCTACACACCCTCCCCATCCTATGAATTCAGCTACTATTGATACCGACAGCTCGGAAAATTCTGATGACGACGACCCTTTTGAAGACAATTCTGAAGATGAGGCTGACCACAACTCTGTTCCATTGGGAAATTCACATGCTCAAGGTCTGTACATTGTTTAACACATTGCATACTAATACCACCACCTGCTTACAATGTCTACCTCTTTAACATTTCTGTTTTTTCCCTGTTTCAGTTTATTCAGACATAGGTGACCAGTTTTGGGAGTGCGAAGAATGTCATGCCATAATGTGGTACCAAGAACGTTCAAGAAAGTCAAGACACTCAACTCTTCCAAAGTTTACACTATGTTGCAAGGGAGGCAAAGTTGTCCTTCCAATGCTGAAACCTGCACCACCTGCCTTGCACAAACTTCTGTTTGATCCTCAATGCAAACATGCTAAGAATTTCCAGAATAACATTCACACATATAACGCAATGTTTTCTTTTACATCCCCGGGAATGAAATTTGACACTTCCAATACAAGGGGTGGACGGGGGCCACCTACTTTGCGACTACATGGTCAAACATGCCACCGAATCGGAAGCTTGCTGCCCGAATTAGGCCAACGTCCTAAATATACACAATTGTATATTTTTGACACTGACAATGAAATCGACAACAGGATTGGCTATTTCAGGTTATGCACTTTTCTTTACTACTTCAAAATTAGTATTTTAACTTCCAATTCCAACTACATTTGCATTTTCCTTCTTTGATTACAGTGACAATCAACAAATTGATAGAACAATTGTGGCAACACTCAAGTACATTTTAGATGAGAATAACCCTCATGCAAAGGCTTTCCGAATGGCAAGGGACACGTTGAGGAATAACAATTATCAAGATTTGAAACTACGACTTATCTCTGATAGATCCAATGATGGTCGTGTTTATAACTGCCCAACAGTGTCCGAAGTCGCAGCTCTAATAGTCGGTGATATAGATTCAGCTCCTAAAAGAGACATAATTGTGCGTCACCGTGATGGTCAATTACAAAGGATTGACGAATTTCATCCAAGTTACTTGGCGTATCAATATCCGTTGATTTTTCCATACGGTGAGGATGGATACATGCCTAACATACTACACAAATATCGGCATGAAACGGTTGTTACGAACCAAAACCGTCAAACCATAAAGGATTGGCTATGCTTCCGGCTTCACGAAAGAGCATCTGAGGCAAAAACACTCCTGCATTCGCGAAGACTGTTCCAACAATTTTTGGTCGACGGGTACACAATGATGGAAACAGAACGTCTTAATTGGTTGAGGAAGAACCAGTCTAAGCTAAGGGTTGACAAGTATCAACAACTTAATGATCGGCATGCCCCTGATCAACAGAACGAACAAACCAAAATCGGCAGAAGAGTGGTATTGCCTTCTTCGTTTGTGGGGGGGGGGGGAAACGTTACATGGATCAATTATATTTTGATGGTATGGCTATCTCAAGCGCACTTGGGTTTCCTGATTTATTTATTACTTTTACATGTAATCCGAATTGGCCTGAGATTACACGGCTGCTGTCAAAAAGTAATTTGAAGCCACATGACAGACCTGACATTGTTTCTAAGGTGTTCAAGATCAAATTTGATGAACTCGTGATCGACCTAACCAAACGACATGTCCTTGGGAAAGTATTGGCATGTAAGTCATTTAGTAGTTATTACAAGTATTCTGGTTTTTTTATTCTTGCTATTCTTATTAACTAATCATTCAAGTCTATTGCAGACATGTACACTATCGAATTCCAGAAACGCGGGTTGTCGCATGCTCACATACTAATTTTCTTACATCCACAAAGTAAGTATCCCACACCACCCGACATTGACAATATAATCTCTGCCGAAATTTCGGACCCTGTGAAACATCCAAAACTGTATCAATTAGTGAAATCACACATGATGCACGGTCCTTGTGGACTGGCAAGGACAACTTCTCCATGCATGAAGAATAGAAGATGCTCAAAGTTTTTCCCTAAAAAGTTCAATGAGGAAACAGTTGTTGACAGTGATGGTTTTCCACTTTACAAAAGAAGTTCAAAAACACACACAATTATCAAGTCGGGCATTACTTTGGACAACCGGCATGTCGTTCCTTACAACACAAGATTGCTGCTAAAATATGAAGCTCACATCAACATGGAGTGGTGCAACCAAAGTACTTCAATCAAGTACCTTTTCAAGTACATCCACAAAGGATACGACAGAATCACGGCAACTGTTGTTCCAAAAAGTAATGGTACGGGCAATCATCATGATGGACTTGATGAAATAAAGGAATACTTGGACTATAGGCATGTCTCTCCAAGTGAGGCATGTTGGCGGATCTTTTCTTACAAGATTCATGGACGAAAACCTGCTGTTGAACGCATGTTTTACCACCTCATCGGTGAAAAACCTATCTACTATACTGATTTCCAAAGGATGGAGAATATTTTGGAAAAAGCAAGTGTCACAGAATCTATGTTCACATCATGGTTAATTGCGAATGCCAAGTATGACGAAGCAAAGCACTTGACTTATGCACAATTTGTCTCTAAATTTGTGTATGTCAAAAGCAGTCGAACGTGGAAGCCGCGTAAAAAGGGTTTTACAATTGGCCGCTTGATTTGGGTTCCCCCTACTACAGGAGAACTATTTTATCTGCGAATGATGCTAACTATTGTCAAAGGACCTACATGTTACGGAGACATTCGTAAGGTTGGGGAACAACAGTATGATTCTTTTAGGGATGCTTGCTTCGCCATGGGGTTTCTTCAAGATGATAGGGAATACATTGGAGCACTTAAGGAGGCAAGTGAGTGGGGGTCTGGCCACTTTTTGCGCAAATTGTTTGTTGTAATGATGCTGTCTGGGACAATCAATAGACCGGTCCATGTATGGAATGAAACCTGGTTGTTCTTAGCTGATGGAATTTTGCACAAACAAAGGGAGCTTGCTAATAACCAGGGTAATTAATTTTAATCTTAGCAATATATTTTTACTGCTGCCTTATTTTAGTGTTTCTGTTTAAGCTAGCCAAATTTTCATTTTTTGCCTTTCATCATCTATTATGAACCTCATTGCGTGCTTCTGACAAATCATACTGCAGAACTGCAATTGAATGAGGTTGAACTACAAAATTTAACTTTGATTGAAATTGAAGCTTTACTTCAAGCAAACCGTCGCAGTCTTACTGATTTCAAGCCAATTCCATATCCTGATGGTTATGTTATACAACAACTGGGTAATAGACTTATCTATGAAGAGAGAAGTTATGATACTACTGTTATGAAATCCGAGTTCAATACTCTTTTCAGCTCACTTACTGGTATGGAACTTTTAAACTGATATGGTGTTACACATTTCACACTTCACTCTATAACCAATATTACAACTTTGATATTGTTTTGTAGATGAACAACACAAAATATATGACAAGATAATGCTTGCTGTTTCAAATCAGAAAGGAGGCGTGTTTTTCTTGCATGGCTACGGCGGAACCGGCAAGACGTTTATATGGAAAACACTTGCAACTTCATTGAGGTCAAGGCATCAAATCGTTTTAACAGTAGCTTCAAGTGGTATTGCTTCTCTGTTATTACCTGGGGGTAGAACCGCTCATTCCAAGTTTAAGCTACCTGTCCCAACTTTGGAAAATTCAACCTGCAAGATTGACTTTGGTGATGAGCATGCCGAACTGCTACGCCAAACTAAACTGATTATTTGGGACGAAGCCGCAATGTGTAGCAAATTCTGTTTTGAGGCACTGGATAAGACTTTAAAGGATGTCATGAGTAACTGCGGCAATTCTGAGGTTGTGTTCGGAGGTAAAGTTGTTGTTTTCGGTGGAGATTTCCGACAGATCTTGCCTGTGATCCCAAGAGGGAATAGATCTGATATTGTACACTCAGCCATTAATGCGTCTTACATTTGGGATTATTGTGAGGTGTTGACATTAACACGCAATATGAGGCTGAAAGGAGGTCTAAACACCCAGGATTGTAATGATATTGCTGAATTCTCAAGATGGTTATTGCAATTGGGAGAAGGTCGGATATCCGAACCCAATGATGGTTATGCTGACATTGAGATTCCACCAGAATTACTTATCCAACAGTTTGACGACCCAATTCGTGATATTGTGGAAAACACTTATCCATCTTTCATGGATCATTATACTTCTTACGACTACTTGAAAAGTCGTGCAATATTGGCATCAACAATTGAAGTTGTTGATCAAATCAACAATTTTGTTCTCGATATGATGCCGGGTATATTACACATTACCATTCTATGAAATCCATTCAACTTTCTATTTAACTGAAATTCATACATTCTTTAGTTGTATACTATCACAACAGTTTTGATGTTTTTTTTGCACACAGGTGAAATCAGGGATTATTATAGCTCTAACACCGTTGATCGCTCTGAAATTCATGACACTGGCATAATCGAAGTCCTTACTCCCGAATTCCTCAGCTCAGGACTTCTGGGTTGCCCAACCCCCACATCAAATTAAAAATAGGTACACCGGTAATGCTTATGAGAAACATTGATCAAGCGGAAGGGTTGTGCAACGGAACAAGATTAATTGTTACAAAAATGGCTAATCACGTTCTTGAGGCACAGATTATGGGTGGGAAAGGGCATGGAAAGACAATATACATACCAAGAATGGATATGTCCCCATCACAGTCACCTTGGCCTTTCAAACTCAACCGGAGACAATTCCCGATCATCGTCTCATACGCCATGACGATTAACAAATCTCAAGGACAGTCTTTGGATTACGTTGGCCTATACATACCGAAGGATTTATTCAGTCATGGGCAGCTCTATGTTGCAATCTCACGGGTAACGAGCAAAAAAGGTATCAAAATCCTCATACATGACGATGACAACAAACCAAAGTCAACCACTGCCAACGTCGTCTACAAGGAGGTCTTCAACAACGTTTAGCCGATATCTATTTTCATTTTCTTCTGTCATTGAATTTCTGGTTTTCAACATGCTATTCATACATTAAAATCACATTTTTCCTTTCCTGTCTATACACTTAGAATGCTGTGGCAAATTTGGAACCCGTGTTTTTCCTCCTAAACCTCCTATCAAGTCGGACGCATTACATTCCGGTTCTGGCATATCTCTGTTTCTCCAATGCAGGTTTTTTTCCAACTTCAACACACGACCAAACAGCCAACACTTCTATATGGATTCCACGGCTATTATTTTACTTCTGCAATTTTATTTCGGTCCGTCCTATTGTTATAGTGAAACCGATTGTTGGATGTAAATTTGCACTTCACCTTTAATTTTTTGTTCACTGCCAACAACAGTGTCTTCCTCAATATCACAAACATGCCTTTGGAATTTAAAACTAATATTCTGTTTTCTCAGAACATTTCATGTTATACTGTCATTTTCATCTCATTTTATTTTTCAATTTATACTTTCAACTCATGCTGCAATAATAACTAAATGTGGTTGATTAGTTGAAACGTAACATGACGTGTATATAATTCGTAATACTTATCATTCCATTATATTTACGCCTTTACCGTTATATCTTTGAACACTCAAAAAGTAAATTGACTTTGCCGAAACATTTTGTTATTTTTATAAATATTTTGCAATTTCATAAAAATAATTTCATAATTCATACTACACATTTCCCGTACCATATTACTTATCAACGATGTCTACGATTTTATCTTTAAAAATGATATACCCAATTTCAAACATTATGAAACAAATAACTTTCCTATCTATGACATTAAGAAATATTTTACATTGCAATTCTATATTTTACATTAACATTATGTATATTATGTTTCCTAATTTTAATGTTTACCAAACACATTACCTTTAAATATATAACATAATTCCTATGCCACTATCATGCCAAAAACATTTTCAATATTATTATTAAACATTAAAGGGGGACCTAATGGGGTATTACATGTGCCAAATTTTACATTAAAGGGGGACCTACAGGGGTATTACATGTGCCAAAAACGTTTTCAATATGTTACATAAATAAGTTAGACAAATAATAAGTTACACAAAGACCAAATGGGATTATGCATGTTCCAAATACTGAAACTGAACAGTTAACGTGTGGATTAACTAATACTTTGGAAACGTGTCTCGGGAATCCAAAATGGGGTTTGATGATGGATGAACTCTAAGGCTTTAAGTTTGGGAAATGTGTACACACAATACATTGTATGTGAGTGAATATTTGGTCTGCACAAACACACTTGCGATAGCACACCATCCATGGCGGAAGAAGGATCAAGACGTTCCCTGCAAGGGTAAGCAAACGACATGAATGTTTGTAACGATTCTCCACCCTTTCTTCTGGTCTATTGTTAACCTGATTTCCATTTTCCGCTTTTCTATTTTCAGCAACACCCACATGCAGGATGTTGATGAAACCCTGAAGAAATTGGTTTTTGAAGTCGCAACCACTGATGACGATCGTAGACGACTTAGGGGCGTCCTGACAAAGGGAGACTATCTCAGACTGTCTCTGGAAAAGGGTGCAGAAGAAGGAAGCAGTGGGAAAAAAGAGGGAATCTTGAAACCAAGGTACGGTTACGATCTTTTGTGTGCATGCATGTTTAACATATGGCTTATGAAATGATATATAATTTTCGTATCCTTTCATTGCAGAGACGATGATTCATGGTTGAAGCGCGAACGACAGATTGAATCCCAGATTCGGGACCTTCAAGAAGCAGCATCTGCGGGTAACTTTGACTCCGACCGGACGCTACGAAAAAAAGGGTCTCATTTGCTGAAGATCCTGTACAGGTTTCTCCACCAGCCAAGGCTGTAGTCCATCGGCTGGAATCACCTGCAATCCCAATGACTTCCGGGTAAAATCTCGCATTAAAACAATTCTTGCAATGACTTTTTGTATACCCTTTTTGCTTACAAAATTACTTTATAACATGCACTCTGCATAATACAAAAGTTTACATCAGTATAAAATGCACTTCATATCTAATGCTTATATTCCATGGCATGGTAGGTTCTTAGTGTTGTTAATATAATTAACTAAAATCATATATTACATGTCTATAGGTTGCAGGAATGCCGTCAGAAAGGTCAAGTAAATTCTGCTGAAAATTGCAATGAAGTAGATGCACTAAGGATCCGTAGGGCAAGGTACATCTCACATATAACACTTTCATGCATCTTTAACACGGTTGTAACGTCCTTTGAAACATTACAAATCGGTAGACAAGCGATTCTATGGTCAGGCAAAAATAAGTTCGTTGAACATTAATTACCTAATTATTACTACTTCTGATTTTTTCATGTCATGGTAGGAACGTGGAATCATGGTTGAGGCAGAGAAAGGAGATTGACCACCAACTACGGAAACTGAATACAGAGGGATCAGAGGGGCAGTTTCAGATGGATCACCCTTTACCGTCTGAGAACGTCATGGTTGCACAGCATCCTACTGGGAATATACAGGAGAACACAGACAACCCAACCAAACCCAGGTAATACGTTACATAACTAAACATATACGCTGCTTTCCGTCCTAACACTACTGCTGTCAACTATTTCAATTTCGTTATAAAATCCTTTCTATGAATAATATAACTCAGTTCGAAACGTTTTTGACATGTCATTAACAATGGACATTGTAGTGCACTTTCAATCTGTCATTTACATTTAATCCTTATAATAATCACTATCTATTCAACATTCCGTCCAGCTCTGCAATGAATGAACAGGTTCCCCAACACACATCTGATGGAAGTGTAGACATTATTCATGTGGATGATGATGATGATGATGGACAACGGTCGGACAACGAACAATCTGATGACATGTCGGATGACCAGGAATGCGAAGATGAATTCTGCTGGGAAAAGACAGTCACTTTCGGTTATAGGGCTACAAAGAATGACATGGTAAGTTTCGAATTACACGGTCCTTGCACATAATGGAGTTAACGCTATCAAATTGTATAAGTCATTCTTATGCTTCCATTTTTTCAGCATTTTCCAAAGACTGTTACAAGAGACATTTTAGGCGTGAACCAGAGAGACATCGAGTTGGTAGATGTAGACGACGGGAGGATTTATCATGCTGAGGTGCGTTCCGCCCGGCGTAACGGAAAGATCAACAAGATGGAGAAGTTCATCGCGAATGGCTGGTACCAGTTTGCTGTCAGTAAGATGCTCGGTAGGGGTGATATGCTTCAGTTCACAATTACGATTCCTCCCAGAAGGCTTTATGTTTCCGTTGTTAGAAGAGTGAACGCCGTTAGATTGTGAATGGGATGTTCAAAGTCTGTTTTTTATGGGTTTTTTGTGGAATGTTATGTTTTAATTGTATATTGCCTAAACTTAGTTGTTTGCTTTCAACAACACATGCTGTTTGGTAGACATGGTGGATAATATCATGTATATTACATGTCTGTACTAAGCTTTGTTGGGTGGTTTAATGGCTTACATTTTTGTTAGCAAAAATTCTGAATTACATTTTTATGGAAATTACAAAAGCAGGGATGTCAAATACTTAAGTGTTTTTCAAGGTTTTGTTGCATCTTATTAGGGGAGGTTCAAACTGCCCAGCCCATGCAGCTTTTTGGATTGACAATGCTGTTAACATAAAATACTTATATTATTATTCATCATTTTTCTATTTTTATTTTAACTCCAACAAATTATTAATACCACTTTGTTTGTGAAATACTAACACATGTTCTATTTTTGCTTAGAATCACTTCTGAGACATTTATTTTATGCACATGTTTTTAATATATTTTTCATATGATTACTAAAATCAAACGTGTATAAACCTTTTAATATGTTGAATCTACTTTATATTTGTGAAAAAATAGAATGGTTTTCATGATAACTTTTTTGAATCTACATTATATTTCTGACACCAACTTTTAAAATTATTAACATTTTTGGTTTAACTATTTAATTTTTTTAATATCAACTTTTTTATATTTAAAAAAAATGCGCGTCTCATACCAGTACCCGTGCGAACGCACGGGTATCCGACTAGTTGTTTCAAAATGAACTTCGTATCTGTATCCTATTTAAGAAAGGATTATTAGTAGAGTGTAAGAAGAAAACCTAAACCGTCTGCTTTTTGCTTCTTAAAATCTTATACTATATTTATTTTTCTCAGCTTGAAGGTTCATTTCCTTTACTTGAAGATAATGGCAAAAAAGCATGAAGGATGTGCGGTGGGAATAGACCTTGGAACAACGTATTCATGTGTTGCTGTTTGGTTGGATGAACACAATAGAGTTGAGATTATCCACAATGACGAAGGCAACAGAGTCACACCTTCTTTTGTTGCTTTCAACAATGATCAAAGGTTGATTGGTGATGCTGCTAAGAATCAGACTGCTACCAACCCTGAAAACACCTTATTTGGTAAATTTATATTTCTATAATCTATCATTTCATTTATATTTACTGTTATTATTGCATTGTTATGTTAGTTGGACAAACGAATGGTAAGAATTTATAACCAATATTTTTTATTTTCAGATGCTAAGAGGTCAATTGGAAGGAAATTTAGTGATCCTGTTGTTCAAAAAGATAAAATGCTGTGGCCGTTCAATGTCGTTGTCGGTGTCAATGACAAACCTATGATTACCCTTCAGTATAAGGGTCAAAAGAAGCAGTTTTGTGCTGAAGAAATATCATCTATGATCCTTGCAAAGATGAGAGAGGTTGCAGAGATATATCTGGAGTCTTCTGTCAAGAATGCTGTTGTTACTGTGCCGGCTTACTTCAGTGATTCGCAGCGAAAAGCCAACATAGATGCTGGTGCTATTGCTGGTCTTAATGTCATCAAGAAAATCAATGAACCTACTGCTGCAGCAATTGCGTATGGCCTTGACAAGAGAAGTGACTGTGATGGTAAACGGAATATTTTTGTCTTTGATCTTGGCGGTGGTACTCTGGATGTGTCTATCCTCACAATTAAGGGTGGTGTCTTTAAAGTAAAGGCTACAGCTGGAAACACTCACCTAGGGGGAGAAGACTTTAATAGCAGGATGGTGAACTACTTTGTAGAGGAGTTCAAAAAGAAGAATGAAGTGGATATTAGTGGTAACCCAAGAGCCTTAAGGAGGTTGAGAACTGTGTGCGAGAGGGCAAAAAGGATTCTCTCTTTCGCTTTTTCTACTACAGTTGAGGTAGATTCTTTATTTCATGGAACTAACTTCTCTTCATCGATTACCCGTGCCAAGTTTGAGGAAATTAATATGGATCTGTTTGAAGAGTGTGTGACAACCGTTGAGAGTTGTCTATGTTATTCAAAGATGTACAAAGGTGATATTGATGATGTTGTTCTTGTGGGTGGCTCCTCAAGGATTCCCAAATTGCAGGATTTATTGCAAGATTTCTTTGAGGGGAAGGATTTGTACAGAAGTATCACAATCCAGATGAAGCTGTAGCTTATGGTGCAGCTGTTCAAGCTGCTGTTTTGAGTAAAGGGTTTAAGAATGTCCCAAACCTGGTGCTGCAAGATGTTACCCCATTATCACTTGGTATCTCAGCACAAATTGATATCATGAGTGTGGTGATTCCTAGAAACACTTCTGTACCCGTCAAGATGACAAGAGAATTTTTTACCAGTGAAAAAAATTGCAGTGTGTCCATTAAGGTTTATGAGGGTGAGAGAGCAAGGGCCTCAGACAACAATTTACTTGGTGTCTTCATCCTTTCTTGCCCCAATGCTCCTCGTGGTCAGCCTTTGGAAGTATGCTTTGCCATTGATGATAATGGTATCTTAACTGTTTCTGCTAAGGAAATGTCTACGGGAAATATGAACGAGATCACTGTAACCAATGATAAAGGAAGGTTGTCAGCATTTGAAATTAGTAAAATGGTTGAAGAAGCTGAGAGATACCATGTGGAAGATGAGAAATTTTTAAGGATGTCCAAAGTAATGCATAAATTGGACTTCGCAGTTTACCGTATGAAGAATGCCTTAAAGAAAACGGATGTTAGTCTAAAGCTCTCCCCTAAAGAAAGTGAGAAGATCAACTATGCAATTACTGTGGCCACAAAGTTGCTTGCTGAGAATAACCAACAGAAAGAAATAGATGTTTTGGAGGGACATCTGAAGGAGCTGGAGTGCATGTTGGAACACCTTATACCAAAGACTGATTAGTTTTATTTTTATTTTATTTAATTTAAAGTGATGTCTTACTTTTGTATCGTGCTGATTTTAAATATGATTCAGAGCCTGATTCTATCCTTATAGCGGTGTGCTGCCTTATAATTCTTAACAATGTACTCTTGCCCTGCTTTTTGTTGATTATGTGATCGTTGGTGATGTTTTAGTTTTGGAGATTACCTGCTCTGATCTTACATTTCTCGATTGTTAGACTGTTTTCAAGAACTCAATGATGATCCCAAAAAAATTGTCCAATCCAACTAGAATTGTTGATATTGAATTAATATTAGTTATTCCCAAACTATAGCATAAATCTAAACGAAAAAGAAAAAAAAAATATCATAAACTTTCATAAATATTAATAATAATAAATAATTATAAACATTTTTTACCTATATAGGCATGGATAACAAAATTTGTCAAAAATATTTACAAAGTGTGAAGGTGAAATATTGAAGCTAACATAGACTCCTGGTTATCGCATTCAGTTGTCAGCTCAACATTACAATGATCAGCACACAAAATCTGACACTGTTTTGTCTATTGACAGCCATAAGTAAAATTAGGTCTCTGGATTGAGGATGCGGGTTTGTATCTCGGAGAATGTCTTTACATCAATACCCAATAACCTGTTTTCACATATCAATTTAGAACAGTAAATAATATGTAAAAAAAAATAATTATCATTTCATAAAAGAAAAAGCTCTCACCAGCAATCTATCCCTACTGCATTGGCCCCCAGTTTATCTGCTTTTAGATCATCTCCAATGTGTAAGGCTTTGCCAGCCTCTACATTTACTTGATCTGGAAGGAAAACATTGGCAATGAAACTTCAATAACTAAAGCATTGCTACCACAATTAAGGTTAGCAACGGCACAACAGCAAACATTTGGTAATCTGGAGTTCAACCTTGAGTTCAATAAAGTCTCGCCAAAGATTGTCCCAGCTAGTATTTGAACTCAGGTATAATTTTATTAAGAAACAGAACAAATACTATTTAACATATTTTTGGCAAATGAAGTTTGTACAGCATTAACTAATAATCACATACCTAGAGCAGCTTGAAATATTCTTGGGTCTGGTTTTTCATATCCAACCTCTGATGATATAATGACAGCATCAAATCTGACATGAAAACCATAAATGAAACATTAGAAACCATGTATAAGATACAGTCATCAGACTTTATAAGATTTCTGCAAAGTAAGTGTTTTTCAACAAACCGTCTTAGATGAACACCTCACCAGAGATGCCAATAAAATATCAAAAAGTAAAATATAGTTTTTATAGTCATATTCAAGGAATGGCTGATACTCACAGATGTAAAACATTAAGATCCTTCAATAGCTTCCTTAAGCGGGAATCAAAATTGGATACAACAGCCATCTTAACTGTGTCACGTTAGCAAGGACTATCTTCAAAGAATGTAGCAAGGACTTAACAGTAGAAAATTTACAGGTTTAACAATGTAAATAGCTTAGTAAAATTAAATATTTAATTTTTTTGACCTCCAGCATCCTTGAGAAGAGTCATTGTTTCAAAAGCTCCATTTGGAAGATGCCATGCATCGCCTTTTGCATAGTACTGAGAGAAACAATAATTGAAGTTCAGATATATGTGTCTCATGACAAAGGTCCAGGTTTGATTCCTGCTGCCAACAAATCATTCCACCCCTAACAACTTTACCACAAACCTTTGTTTTTAAAAGAACAAGTCCCTCATTTTAAGTTTGATAATAAATGTCAGCGATTCTTAAAACACAGTTAATTTACTTTTCCTTGGAAAGTAAGCAATGACAACTAGCATTAACAACATGAACATTCTGGAATCAACAAGATATGATATGAAACTACAATTTCAAAACCAGTAGATCATATTTTAGTTATGTTTCAAAGGAGCTGATGAAAAGCAAAGAGAAATTGCAACTTTCTTCAAATCATTTTTAATAGGTATAGATAAAGTTTTTCAAAAGATTTAAACATTTTACAGATAAATTAGCTTCGGTTGATTGCATCTTCATAGATTGGAAATGAGGGCATGACAATTAGATCAGCCGAGAAAGGTTACCTCATAAACCTCCTCAAAAAAGTCTTCGTCTCCACAACCAGTGGCTTCAGAAACTACAAATTTCCAAAATGGCCTCCCATCACCCTGTTGCGAATATCAGTGAGAAAAAAAAGAGTTCCTTTGAAGTGGTTCTATTGAAACTGTAAAAGCATAAATTTTTCTGGTAGAAACTACTATGATCCTGCTAGCGTATTAATCTTTTCTAGTACAACACTTTGTGTACAAAAGGACTACAACTTACCATAAACTGTCATTATTTTCCTATTATTTTCCCTTGCAGAAAACAGCAAGCTAAGAGGAACTGTTATTATCATTAAAAACATTTTCTATACACCATCTCTACAGGTTCATTACTCTTAATAGCTCAATGAAAAAAAGTGATGATGAAACAATGTTATATAGAACAAAGCCAGCAGAGGAAAACAGGTTTAAAATGACGGCAATCGTGCAGAAATTACAAGAAAAATCATTGATGGTAGAGGATAGACCTGGTAACGTAGTTTTTCAGGCCATTGAGCAGTAAATGCTCTCTTAAATCCTTGTTTTATCTCAGTTGGATTCACAGTCAAACCTGAACATAGACATAACATAACCAATGAATACATCTACCCGGTACCCAAAATGCATAATAGAAGGAAAATGCTGACAATAAAGCGACGCGGCAGTATAACAACTCTTATTAATGTCTACGTAAGTTAAGAGTCATACATTGTATATAATATAATCTAAAAATGTGTTTACAAGTTATAGCCTCTCACCTTAAGCATACAAATGATAAGCAGATCTTTTATATAACTTTTCTCGTATCTTATTTTGAATTCTAACATATTTGAGAGAATAACAATAAACATTCTATTAACAAAAGAACATTCTATTGTTCTTATCATGTATTAGGCTCTATTTGTCAAGGCTAAACTGCTAGTTTATAGCAGATAATTTATAAAGTACAAAATTGTATGACCAAAGTATAGTTGTTTAGTAACGGTCATTCACTCATGGGCTTATAGCATTTTTTTCGAATGCTACGTGAGCTTATAGCTTATATAGCATAGCACTCCTCACATTTTTAGTCTTAATATTCTAATTGAAGAAAAATAACATTAATTTAAATAAGAGAGAAACTACTATAACCTCTCCTAAATTCAGTGCAAATGTAATTCACAGCCCCTCTATTGTAAAAGTTATCACAAACCTCCCCTAACATTTCCTTCGCTAAACAGCCGTTCAAGATAGAAAAAAAGTAAACACTACTTCAATACGCATTCTTTACTATTTTAACAAGACACATATTTTACTTCTGAAACTAAAACACATTCATATTGACTCCATGTTTTTCTTCCAACAAAGCACAATCCAAAATCTAAAACACCCATATAGCCTCTTTCTTTAGTTCTTAATTACACGCATCTTGTTGCTTTTGAAATCTAAAAAATTGGCTCTCAAATTTATTTACTTTTTGCATTGCTTCGTAAACAATACTATGAGACAGAAAAACACAATGAGCTTTGGTTCATACAATTCAACAAACACTTTGTGGACAGACAAACAAAGCAACCAATTGTATAGCATTTTCTTCACAATAGAAGCCAGTACCATCTATTAAATAGCAGATGATAGCAAATACGCCATAAATTCATATGATATCTCCTAGTTTAGAGAGCAATAAGTGAAGAAAGTAACCATATTTGGATCCAATAGCGGCATAAGTGTCTGCAACAGGACTGGTCAACTGCAAGAGGGTACCTCCAGCATCCAACAGCAATGCATCATATGCTCTCCGACCACCATGAGAGTAGCTTGATCCACCTACACATTTCATTTCAACACCATCATCATCGCAAAAATTGATGTAAGACATTATCGAGAGAAAATAAGTTTGGGAAGGAGTGAAATAAAGGACCTTTGGTAATCGGCGATGAAGATGAAGTGAGTGGAAGTGAATTGGGAAGGTTCGGATTACGGGAAATTGGTTTGAGAGCTCTGAAGAATGCGTTGCCGGGAGAGCACCTCATGACCGTAGTACTGCCCATTGTCACTCCTACACTAATTTTCTTGTACGCACTTTTAATTTTTCTTGTTATGTTTTTTATTAAAAAAACTTAGGCAAAAAAAGTAGGCTTCATTTGCAATTTGGTCCTCTATTTTCTTTTCTTTTTTTTTTATAATTTTAATCTCTCTATTTTAAAAATCTTGATTTTTTTTTATGTTTTTATTTTTTTTATTTTATCAATTTGGACTATTTTGTTTTCATTCTTTTTTAGTTTTTTTTTTTTTAATTTAGATCTCCTCATTTAAAAATTAATATTTTGGTCTTTTTAAAAGTTTTTTTTTATCAAATTTATCTGTTTCAAGTTTACCAATGTTATTTACACGTAATTTGGGGGACAGTGGGGTTTAAACCCATGACCTCATGGGAAATAGAGCTTATCATTACCACTTAGCCACCACAACATATTTGTGCTAGTATGCTTAGATGCATAAGTAGCATCATTTCAGTGCATACATCGTCACGTCATCGCATGGTTTATCAAAAAGGAGAAACAAGTGTGGTGGAATGTTGTTCATACATATCAGAATCATCAGGCACGAGATTTTATAGGAGATTCATCATGTGTTGTGAAGAGTTGTCGGATGGGGGTGTGATGTTAAGCAATAGACGTTTTGGAAGAAACCCGACTTTGATGTTTCTTCGAAGTTATAGGCTAAAGTGACAGCGTTGGGAGTTCAAGGAGGAAAAGATTAAGTTTCCCATGTAGAAGCCATTAGAAGTTTGGAAAGAAAAGATAAAGCTTCAAGAAGTTGGAAGGAAGCAAAAAAATCAGGAAGTAGAATGGACGTTTACGGGGTCGAATGGTAATTTAAGGGGTTTGCTTATTATGTGGAAGAAAGGTTTGTTTCATCTTTCTTGTAGTTTTCATTGAGAGGGTTATGTTGGTATTAATATGGGATGGAATGAGGTAATTTAATTGTGGTGAATGTGTATTCTTCTTATGGTAGTCTTTCAAAGAGAGAATTATGGAAAGAGTTGTTGAACTGTAAAAATAGGTTTTCGGGGGGAAAGTGGTGTATAAGAGAGGATTTTAATGCTATAAAGAATGAGGGGGAAAGGAATGGTATGAGCTCGAATGTTAATAAAGTTAAGATGATGAAGTTTAATGAGTTTATTGAGGTGATGAAATTGATTGATCTTCTGGTAGTTGGGAATAAATTCACTTGGTTCAATCTAAGTGGGAAGGCGGTGAGTAGATTCGATAGATTCTTGTTATCCGAAGAGTTAATTGAATAATGGAATTTTGCTAGTCAAATGGTGGGGATTAGGGATTTTCTGATAGTTTTCCTATTTAGATCAAAGGGAATGCTACTATTGGGGTCCTATGTTGGACAAGTGACTTCAAGCACAAGAGAGGGTGAATTGTGGTATTCAAAATTCATGATTAATATTAACATTTTCTCGTTTAATACCCTATTAGTAATTTCATGTGAATAATTGTAGAGGAAAATTAAATAATAAAAGTAAACTGCATAAAAATAAAAGGATAGGGTTAGAAAGATTGCACCAGAGATTTATATAGGTTTGGCAAAACGTTGGCGTAGTCTCAAGAGTTCTTCTTGAGATTTTCACTATAAACTTTGAGATTTTGAAGGTTATGCCCACGAGCTTTTAATACAGACTTATCCCCAGTCAACTGATACCTTTTACCCTAAGCTTATGCTATCGAACCGTTTAAAGATTTATGGAAGATCTCAATAACCAAAACAAAGTTTTTTTGGCAAAACTTAATAAACCAATAACAGAGATTTTATAAAGGTTGGTCTCAATAAACAAACTCAATCTCTTAAAGGTATCACACTATTAAGAATATAGACGACCAACACGACCACTTACAAAAGTATCTTCCTTGCAAGTGAAGTTTCACTTAGTAGCACTAAGGCAATTTGAAGTGAATAGAAATATTTTCCAAAGGGAGAGAAAGAGATAAATTTCAAAGAAATATGAAAACTCTAGAAAATGGCGTGGTATGAAATGAGGAAGACCCCCCCCTATATGGTAGTTGGAAACACCAAGAAAGGAAACTATCCATGGGTGAAGTTTATTATCTAATCGATTAGCAAAAAGATCTAATCGATTAGACGGCTCAAATATAATCGATTATAAAGCCCAATTAGGAAGGTTTGGATAAATAGTTGTTGCAAATCATTAATGTTTTATCATTGTTGATTATATAATCTATTATCATCTTTCTAATTCATTGTACAAGTGTTATAATCGATGGGATAGATCAAATGGTTTTGCCAATCAATTGGCTCATCTTTCTAATCGATTAGATGGTTTAAAAAATGTTTTGATAGATTTTTAATCACTTGGTCCTGGCTTAGAAAATCACTTTCAAGATAGACAAATATTTTAAGGTGTGTGTGTGTGTGTGTGCGCGCGTGTGTCTGTGTGTGAGAGAGAGAGTGAGAGAGAGAGAATTACCTTCGTACTCTTAAGCTACTACCTTACTTTTACAATACCCGATTCACTCAGACAAACCGACAAACATGACTTGGCGAGCTTTCACACTATTCATCATAGTAGCTTCAAGATTTTGCTAGATGGTGTTTGATTGTATAAGCATTTCATGTTGAGTTCTCTTATAAGATGCTTTGGTTATCATCAGGATATTGTCTTGTGTTGTCTTCATCAATACTCTAAATGCCGATCTTTATTACCTACAAGCATATAAATCCATATTCTCCTCCTATTTTATGATAACAACGCATCTCTCAGAGAAGGTGGATAGAAAACAACACACACACACACACATATATATATATATATATATATATATATATATATATATTTAGAGTAGTTAAACTCCCCCTGAGTTAGATGGGGAGTATATCTCACCCCCCTGAGAGTATACTTCCCCCCCTTTGTCGAAATCAAAAAGGAAATATGCTAAGAGATGTAGACATAAGCACTTAGATTCACATATATTAACTCATGCATGATTGATTTAAAATTCCTAGTTCCGTTCTTAAGAAGAAGAAGTTTTTTTTAGGAAGTCATTTAGTAAAAATGTATGTGAGTTGATTATATGAGTCTACAAAATAGAGTATACATTCCCCTTTTTTTGCATAATCCCTAATAAAGTGGCTCCTAAGGTCAATGTGTTTAGCTCGAGAGTGAAGTATCAGGTTTTTGGTGAGGTTTATGGAACTAATGTTATCGTATTTAATTGGTACAACTCCAAGTTTGACATTGTAGTCATTGAGTTGTTGTTTCATTCAAATAATTTGAGAGCAATAACTTTCTGCGGCAACATATTCTGCCTCAAGTGTGGATAGTGTTACACTTGTTTGTTTCTTGCTATGCCATGAGACAAGCGAGTTCCCAAGTAAGTGATACGTACCGCTGGTACTTTTCTTATCTAGTCCCCTGGTGGTTCGCCGAACACTGTAGCTTCTTATCAATAATGCATTTAGTCATTATCATCATCATTGTGTCTTTGATTATCATCATCATCACCGTTGAGCTTCGTTATCACCGACTGCCTTCTTTCTTGTTCGGTTTTGTCGCCATCGAACTTCACAGTTGCCGCATCTTTGATCATCGTCAATTATTGTTAAGTTTTCTATATGTACTAGTTGTTGTAGTAGTAAAATCACAACCATTACATATTTCTAATTTTCTCCTTCTTTCTTTTCATTCTCTATATCATTGTTTGTCTATTTTCTTTTTTTCTGTTCTTTCTTTTCTTTTTCTATATCATTGTGTGTTTATGTAGTTTTATAATGAACACTAAGCATGTTATAAGACACAAATAGAGTTTTATTATTATGGCATCTTCAAGTATTGATTGGAACCATTAATTGGTATGAAATTTGACTCAATAGAGACAACTTATCAATTTTGGCTCGCATATGGTGCACATGTTGATTTTTGTGTCAGAAAACATTATGTGAACAAGAGTAAAAAAGATGGTTCTATATCATCATATAGGTTTGTTTGTAGTAAGGAATGATTGTGACAACCTGACAAGAAATATGTCTTTGTTAGCAACCATAGAGCTGATATTATAACTGATTGCAAAGCAAGGATTGCTCTGGTATGGAAAAATACAAATTTTGTCATCCATGAATTTGTACAAGACCATAATCACCCTCTACAACCACCAGAGACAACACGTATGCTTGCATCACATAGAAAGATAACTGAAGTTTAAGCGCATGAGATTGATTTAGCTGATGACTCTTGATTGAGACAAAAATCAACATTTCAACTCATGAGCAAACATGTGGGGCACAAATCTAATCTTGGATATACATGCTTAATGTAAAAATTTATTTTAAAGCAAGAAGACAAAGAAGTATGGTGTATGGCGAGGCCGAATGTCTTTCACAATATTTTCAACGACAATTGTTGGAGAATCCATCTTTTTTTCATGCATACCAGATGGATATAGAAGAACAAATAACCAATGTGTTTTGGTGTGATGCAAATACGGTGTTGGATTACGCATATTTTGGGGGTGTTGTCTCATTAGATACTACCTATTGTACCAATCATGCTAATAGGCCGCTTTCTCTATCTTCCAGATTCAACCATCATTAGGGGTTCAGTCATTTTTGGTGTTACACTATTGTATGATGAGACAATTTGATCATTTAAATGGTTGTTTGAGACATTCTTGCAAGCACATAGTATGAAAAAACTAAAGATTATCTTTACTGATCAAGATCAGGTAATGTCTAGAGCTCTTGCTGAAGTGATGCCTGAGACTTATCATGGTTTATGCACGTGGAACTTGTCACAAAATGGAATTAAACATCTTGAAAACTTGATGAAAGGAGGCAGTTATTTTTTAAGAGATTTCAAGAAATGCATGTATGGGTTTGACACTGGAGAAGAATTTGAGACAACTTGAAAGGACTTGGTCAATCAATATAATCTTCATGAGAATAGATGGATCAAATATGTTCATGTTATAAAAAGAAAATGGGTTTTGTGTTACATGAAGAAAGCATTCACACTTGGCATGTGAAGTGCCCAACTTAGTGAAAGTTTGAATGTTCACTTCAAATATTGCATGAAACCAAATATGGATATTATACAGTTTTTCAAACACTTTGAACAAGTTGTCGAGGATAAAAGAGGAAATGAATTAACTTGTGAGTATGAATCCTACCATACTCTTGCAAGGTTGAGATATGAGACGTCTCTGGTATTAATACTAATGAGAAAGCTTTACACACATGTTGTATTTGATTTGTTCCAAAACGAGTTTAATATATTCTTAGCAATGAGCATACTAGATAGAAGTGAATCTCCCACTTTATACAAATATACCATCATTATGAACAATTATGAAAAATCTTTGAAAGTATCATTAGACCGTGTTACATCCTCCATATCTTGTAGTTGTATAAATTTTGAGATATTTGACATACTTTATTAACACACATTAAAAGTGTTTGAAGTAAATGATGTTAAGGTTGTTTCTGATGAGTATATTTTAAAAAGGTGGACATTAGAAGCTTGTTATGGTGTTGTGCAAGATTTGAGGTGGAAAAAGGTAAAAGGAGATCCAAAGTTATCTATCACACAAAAATTTAGAAACGTTGTTTCTAAATTCATTAGAGAAGCAGCCGGAGCATCTCCTTTTGATGAGTGTCTTGATACTATAGATAACACGATAGATTTATTGAGTAAAAAATTAATGAAATTTCACGTACAAGCTAGAAACAACAACGGTGATAATCTAATATATGTGACTACTGATGTTATGCAATTTAATGGATTCAAGATACGATTTGGCTCAAAAAGACAAAAGAGACGTAAAAGTTGGGTTGAAATTATGCAAAATAGAAAGAAAAATGTACAACCTAGAAGACAACAAAAATGTCAAATATCTCAGGTATATGTTGACATATAGTTTACTAGTTTTAATTTTATATGTATAGTCACTTAATTTAATTTTACATAACTATTTTAGGATAAAGAGGTAACGGGCCATTTTTCTTAAGGAGTTTGTTGTTCGGCACCTCTAACTTATGAGCTCCCTCAAATATAAGATGGCCAATTTAATTTTACAGCATTTTTTATGGTAATTTCACATGTCTTAACTATGAATATGACTACATAATTTTATAGAATTTGTCTGCAAAATTTTGTGAGATTTGTCTGTAGAATTTTATTGAATTTTGTAAAATTTGGCTGCATAATGTATATAATTTAGTTGCAGACTTTGCCTGATTTGGCTGCATAATTTGTACAATTTGCCTGTAGAATTCCGCTGCATAATTTTGCATTATTTGCCTGCATAGTTTTGTCGGCTGCATAATTTTGTCGAATTCGGTTACATAACGTTGTTGAATTGGGCTGAATTTGACAGCATAATTTTATCAAATTTGATTGAATAATTTTGTCGAATTTGTCTGCATAATTTTGTTAAAATTGACTGAATTTGACAGCATAATTTTGTTGAGTTCGTCTACATAATTTTGTTGAATTCGGCTACATAACTTTGTTAAAACAAATTCAGATGCATAATTTTGTTGAATTTGGCTGAATTTGACAGCATAATTTTGTTGAGTTCAAATGCATAACTTTGTTAAATTGGACTGAATTTGACAGCATAATTTTGTTGAATTTGGCTGCATAATTTTTTTTATGATATTTGATTAGTTTGTATTATTATGCAAGCACCTTTCATTGATACAAACATTACAATATTGGATTAAATGAGTCAACAACTATCTCAAGAAAAATGAGTTGTTTGATGACAATATTACTTTTTGGTTATGGATATTATTTTGATATTGTTGTGTATTCTAATTTTTTGAAATAGTAAAGTTCAATCAAATTAACTAGAAACTTAACATTTGAAGAACAAGCTAATTAGAAACATAACAGTTTTTTGGTATTGATATTATTGCATATTAGTTTGTATTCAGTATATTCTAATTTAGATTATATTATGATACAAGATAATATGTAGTTAACTCATTATTTATGATATGAAACTTAAGAAATACTTCAGAGACAAATACAAACAAAAGGTAAAAAGAAGAATTACAACATGTTGGTTCTTAGATTGGCTAGAATTTTGATAAAACAAAGTTGTTCAATGTTGATGTCACTTGGGTAATGTCTTAACATTGAGTCTTAACATTGGTTTATGTTAAGGATTTAAGTTGTTGAAGTTTTGATGTCTGATGTCAGATGCGATGTTATGACATCAGGTCTGCAGAAGATTAATAACATTAGGTTTAGTGATATTGTTAGGGTTTGCGTTTTAGCTGGAGTTTGGGAGAGCTGTTAGTCTCATTGGTTGCGAATATCTTGGGATAGATATTCTCTGTTGCATAGAGATTTGATGCAGATTTGTAGGAGGTTTAAAGGCTGAAGATTTAAGAAGATTTTGAGAGAGAAAATCTGTTTTGAAGATTCAGTTTTAAATAACAAATCAGGTCAGATATTGTAGCAGGTCCAAGCCCAATTCAACTAGCTATATAAAGCGCATCAGTACTGAAGGAAAAAAAATGAAGAAAGAGAGCTAAAGACTGAGAGTCATTTTGTGTCTTCGTGTATGTGTTGTAAACCATTCTAGTGTGAATTGGTGTTGCTGTTTTGAGTTGTTCTTGATCAAAGCTGTGAAGCAGAATCAAGTTGAGTTTCTCAAAGTGTGTGATCTTTGAATTATATCACTGAAGTGATTTAGGGACTGAGTAGTGTTCTCATACTTAAGTGGTCTCTTAAGTAGATGGTTCATTAAGTAGTGATTAAGTTTAGGAGATGTCAACTGGGTTGTTGAGTCTGTAAATTAATATTACTAATAGTGAAATTCATCCCTGGCTTGGTAGCCCCCAGACGTAGGTAGTTAGACCGAACTGGATGAACAATTCATTGTGTTATTGCTTGTTATTGCATTGTTTATTGCAGAGTGTGTTGTTGTGACATCGCACGTAACATCACACATCTGGTACCTGAATTTCAATTGGTATCAGAGCAGGCATCCTGTCTGTCTCTGGGTGAGATCTAGGGAAGTTACTTTCTGGTGTAAAGATGGACAAAGAAGGTGGAGGATTTGTCAACATACCCCCTATTTTGGATGGCTCTAATTATGATTATTGGAAGCCAAGGATGATTACCTTTTTGAAATTCTTGGACAGCAGGGCTTGGAAGGCTATCATAAAAGAATGGAAAGCACCTGTTGTGTTTGAAAAAGATGATGCTGGAAAAGATAAAGAGGGCACCTCAAAGCTGAAACCTGAAGAAGAATGGACCAAGGAAGAAGATGAACTTGCCCTTGGTAACTCTAAAGCCCTAAATGCTATCTTCAATGGATTTGATAAGAACATCTTCAGGTTAATCAACTCATGTGAAGTTGCTAAGGAAACATGGGATATTTTGAAGGCTACACATGAAGGAACATCTAGAGTTAAGATGTCGAGACTTCAGATTCTAACATCAAAGTTTGAAAGTCTGAAGATGAAGGAAGATGAGACTATCCATGACTTCCACATGAGTATTCTTGAGATATCCAATGCATCCAATGCTCTTGGAGAAAAGATGTTAGAAGAAAAGCTTGTAAGGAAAATTCTTAGGTCCCTTCCTAAGAGGTACAAGATGAAGGTGATTGCAATTGAAGAAGCTCAAGACATCAGCAAAATGAGGGTTGATGAGCTTATTGGATCTCTTCAAACATTTGAGCTAGGGTTAAGTGAAGAGGAACCTGAGAAGAAGTCCAAGAGTATAGCTTTGGTTTCCAGTTCTGAAGAAACCAAGAAAGGGAAAGAAGATGATTCTCAAGAGGAGCTGTCTCAGGCTATTGCTTTGCTGGGTAAACAGTTCAACAAAGTTATGAAGAGGATAAATAGGAGTTATAATCCCAATATCAAGAACATTACCTCTGACATCAACAGATCAGGAGAACAAGTGAAGAAGTCTAAAGATGAAGAAAAATCCAGTAATGACAAAGGGATACAATGCTTTGAGTGTGAAGGGTTTGAACATGTCAAGAAGGAATGTCCTACTTTTCTAAAGAAGCAGAAAGGGTTATCAGCTTCTTGGTCTGACAGCGAGAGTGAATCTGAAGAAAATTCAGCTAAACTTGTTAGAGCTATGGTTGGGGTTTATGAGTCAGATGAGGAGTCTTGTGATGATGAGGTTTCTTATGATGAACTTGCTGTCACTTACAAAGATCTCTTCGTGAGAAGTGAGCAAGTGTGTCTTGAAGGAGAAGAGCTGAAGAAAACCATAGTACAGTTAAAAGCAGAAAAGACTGAACTTGAAGCTGAAGTCAGTATGCTTAACTATTGATCGTGAAGGCTAGATCAGATCCTGTAGAGTCAGACCGCTAAGTGCGTCAGGGATGCTGGTCGTATGGAGAGGAGGAGGGGGTGTACCTGCAAGGCACTCCGACGCTCAAGTAAGTAAAGGTCAGAGAAAAAGGGGCAAGTACAAAGAGTGAATTCTTAGGGTGAATATTGGATACCTGACCCTCTCAAGTGAGAGGGTTTATATAGAGCCCCCAACGCGTGGCCAACGGTCCTATTTTCGGGGCGAAATAACCGTTTTCCCCAAAGAATATGTAACTGTCCAAATTAGCCGTTATGTCGGGCAGGGTGCCCAAAACTAGCCGTTATGTCGGGCATAACCGGAGTTCCGGGCACCTGTCCTCTGCTGTTCGGGCAGCGAGAAAGCCGTGCGTAACGGGCATAAACGCCCGGGAGGAACGTTGCATTCCTTGCCCGGTTGGAGGGGTAGAAAGGTCACTTTTGCCCCTCTATGGATTGGGCTTAGGCAATATGGGCTGCTCTGGAGCAGAGGCGGATTGGGCCAATTTTAGCCATTGGTCCAGTCCAAAACAAGAGCCCCCTAAGTCGTTGCTCCCGAGCGTGGGAGTGATGACTTAAGGACTGCTCGTTGCTCCGTGGAGCCAGCATAAAGTCGTCGTTTTGGAGACGAGGAGGATTATCTCGAAGTGCTCGTGGCTCTCTGTGTCCGTGATATTCGTGGTCGTGACCTTATTGCCCGGTATTCGGGGAGATTAAGCGCCAGATAGAATTGGAAACGGTGGGCTGCCACGTGTGCCTCGAGCCCTGTGTAGCAGTTAATAGGTAATGATGGCTAGTGGGAAGTCATTATGGCCTATGGACGCGTGTGTGCACGTGCCCCTAGTATAAAAGGGGGGAGATTGTCCCATTTTGCACTTTTTCTTTCTGATTTCTCTTCGCCTCTTCTGCGTTCTTGCCCGTCACCGTCTTCAGTGCTTCTGACCACCGTGCCAAGCTTCGAGCAGTCTTTCTCTTCTACTCAAATCAAGTAAGTTTTCTGATCTGTAGCTTGTTTTACTTCCTTTTGTTGTTAGTGGTAGATTGTATGTGGCTAGGGTTAGCTTTAGGCGATGAAATAGGTAGATTTCTGGCGAGTGTTGGTGGTGGACGGTGGTTGTGCCATTTTTCCGCCTTCAGCACTTCGCCGAAATATGTAGTACGTTTAGCGAGGAGGGTGGTCCACGGCGTGGTTGCGGTAGTTGTGCATGCGTGACCGCCGTGCTTGTTCATCTTCTGATAGGGCGATGAGTTTTCTGGTAGAACGTTTCCAGATTCCGGTGAAGCTTTGCGGTTTTCGGTGGAGCTTCGAACGGAATCTGGGCATGAGTGCGGGGAGGTTCCTCGCAGGAAGATGGTATGTCTCGGGCATCTCCTCGCGGGGAGTTTTTTCATTCGATGTTAGGGCTTAGGCCGGGGACGTTGTCCTCAGCCTTTTGCGCGCCCTTTCACTTGACTTGGCAGTGGAAGGGTGGATTTGATTTCCTGTCGATTTCACTGTCTTTCTCTGCTTTTTCAGGTGATCGTAATGGCGACGGGGCCAGACAGAGAAGTTATTCTGGACACGTTCGAGGAGGAAACTGGCTCCGAGGAGAATAGTAGCTCGACGACTTCGAGCTCTGCGGCTTCGAGCTCGGCAACATCGAGCTCCTCGAGCAACGTCGGGGAGGAAGAAGAATTGGATGTCATGGAGGAAGACGTCAAAGGGTTCTGTGAGGAAGAGTGGGAGGTGGCCGAGCCTTCCGAGCATATTTCTACGTTCGCAAAGTCTTTGGCGGACGTCTTTACAGAGGTGGGACCAGAAGGGGAGTGGAATGTGCACTTCCCTACCTTGGACGAGCGGGTCTGCTCGGATTTTGGGGACCGCTTTACGATGTACGAGTATGCCTTCAAAGAGCTGGGACTGAGGCCGCCTTTCACTGATTTCCAGCGGTCGGTGTTCGAGCATCTGAAGCTGGCGCATTCTCAACTTCACCCTAATTCGTTGGCCTTCATCCGGGCCTTTGAATTGGTGTACGAGCATCTTGCTCTGGAGACTACTCTCCCTCTGTTCTTCGTTGTTTTCCATCTTCAAAGGCAGCTAACGGGGAAGAAGTACGGATGGGTTTCCTTGAAGTAGCCCAAAAAGTTATTTAAGCCGTTCTCGGAGTCAATCCGAATGTTCAAGGAACGGTATTTCATCGTAGAACCCGTGTCCGAGGTTGCCCAGGATAGCACATATGTCTGGGAGATAGAGGTCGACGAAGATGGGAATAAGCTGCTCAACGAGGAGGGAAAGTATATTGGGCGGAGGCTGTACATGTTTCCCATCCGCTGGGCACCTGACCATTTCTCCAAGAAGCCCAGCGCTTATGTCTTCCAGCCGAGCGAGCTGCGTGGGCAGGACGCCGTGGCTTACGAGAAGCTGGTGAACTGGGTCAACTCCTTCAGTCTTGCAAGTTGCTAGACGAGCAAGGGCAACCCTATCTTCGAGGAGGATGGGAGCCAGAGAGTTGAGCGCAGATTCATCAATGTTAAGGCGCTGCTGGAGTGCAAGACTCCCGCGGATGCTGAGAAGCTGCTCGGTAGTCTTGGTTATTTAGATTTTGTTTGTGTTATCTCTTTTCCTCATAGCTAACATGCTTGTTTTTTAATTTGTGTAGGTGAGATGCCTCAGGCTCGCGATCGCGTGGTGAGGAATGCTATGGCGAGGAATAAAGCTGGAGCGGCTCCTCCTAAGACCCGGCCTGCTGGTGCCCGTGCTCCTCCCCTTGCTCAAACTGACGTGGGGACCTCTTCTTCTCCCTCTCCTACTCCACGGGGATCTCCACTGCCTTTGACCGGGCGGACGAAGCGGCCAAGGACATTAGATATTGTGGACCTTACCCGTGTACCGTAGAAAGGGAAGTTTGAGTTACCTCCGTGCATCCTTGATAGGAGGTTCTTTGAAGGTAACTCCTTGGTCGTCCCTCGGGCGGAATCCCTTTGCTTGGAAGGTATGGATCGCCCGAGCAAAAGGGCGCTGGTGCCCCAAGATGCTTCTGCCCTGGTCAGGATGTTGGAGATGGCTGCTCTCTACGCCGACGGGGATTCTACCCTTGAGTCCGAACTTAATGCCGCTCGGGCTTCTGAGGCGGCCCTCAAGGAGGAAGTTAAGAGTGCCCGTAAGGCTCAGAAGAAGGCCGAAGAGGAGACGGCCAGGTTGAAAGAGGATGTCACCAAGCTGCCGGCGGAGAAGAAGGCTGCCGAGGAGCTGAACAAAGAGTTGATGGCGGCCAGTGCCTCGGGTGCTGACGAACCGGATGAGATAAAAGAGTTGAAGATTAGGTCTGAGCTGGTTGCCTGCATCCTGCTGGCCAAGGATGACGGTATCGCCGTGGCAGTGGAGTCTTTCGAAAGCGTCGTGGCTCAGTTACGGGTGGTGAACCCTGGGCTTGAGATCTCGACCGAGGGTACTCACTATCTTGCGCGCGTTGAGGACGGTCGCATCATCTTGCCCGCAGGCCTTGTTCTAGATACCCTCGAGGCCCAACCTGAGGACCAGCCTGAGGAGGACCAGAGACCTGAGCCGGTGTCAACCGAGCATGCGGATGAATGAGGAGTGTTGTTATTTTGATGTTGTTGTATCTTGTCCGGCCTGCGCGCCATTGAATTATTTGTAATTTTATTTTGGGGGGCATGGCCCCGTTTTATGTAATAACGCACAATCGTGGCCCTTGCGGCCACCTGTTATGTTAATTATATTTATGTCTTCTTCGCGTGCATGATTTTACTTACGTTTATTTTTGCTAAGTGTTGTATGCATGCTTGCCGTGAATGTATGTCTGCCCGTGTTTGGGAGCTTTTGACTTGTGCGAATATTTATGGGGGATTGCTCGATGTAGATGTGTTCGACAGTGCGGGGAACTGGTCGAACGACCGGGAATATCCTGGCTGGGGAGCAGATCTCAGGTCGCGTTTGAGGCCTGAGTTCGCGGTGTGAACGTCCCATCGCGAGCTAGGGTTCTGCCAATCATGGTACTTTGACGACGGCGATGCTCGATTGAGGACCGCAGTCGAGCAACTACCCAGCTCGTTACTAAGCGGGGTTGTGCTTTAATCGTATGTGACGCTTGTACCTAGACACGCATAGTGGTCGGTAGTTGACGTTCGTCGTTACGACGAGTCGAACCGAGGATTTAGCTGTAGTATTGTTTTAGCTTTTCGGCATTCCATGGTCGAGCGAGTTCTTCCCCAGTGAGATATTCTAGGTAGTAGGCCCCATTTTTCGTTTTTGCCCGGATGCGATAGGGTCCCTCCCAATTGGCTGCTAGCTTGCTTTCGCGAGAGTCTTTGTGGTTTCTTCTTAGGACAAGGCTTCCTACATCGAACTCTCGTCGTATCACTTTGGCGTTGTGCCTGAAGGTGATCTTTTGTTTCAGTGAGGCCTCGCGGAGAGCTGCCCCAATTCTGATTTCCTCGACGAGGTCGAGCTCTTCCCTTAAAGATTCATCGTTCATTTCCTCGTCTAGGGGCGACTCTGTCCGCCTAGAGGGCACGTGAACTTCGACGGGAATTACAGCCTCGGTTCCGTATGCTAAATGGAAAGGTGTTTCCCCGGTCGTTGAATGGGGAGTTGTATGGTAAGCCCAGAGCACGTTGTGTAGCTCCTCGACCCACGCCTTCTTTGTTTCCTCTAGCCTTCGCTTGAGGCCTCGAAGGATGACTCGGTTAGCTACCTCAACCTGCCCGTTTATTTGGGGATGTTCGACGGATGCGAAGTGTTACTTCGTGCCCAGTTGGGCGACAAAGTCCTAAAACTTCCTGTCCGTGAATTGCGTCCCGTTGTCCGTTACTATCGCTTGGGGAATACCAAAACACGCAAGGATGTTTCGTTTGTAGAAACGCAGGATGTTGAGGGCAGTTATTTTGGCTAGAGGTTCTGCTTCTATCCACTTTGTGAAATAATCCACGCCCACTATGAGGTACTTGTTCTGACTTGATCCTACCACGAAGGGTCCTAGGATGTCTAGGCCCCACCAGGCGAATGGCCACGGGGAGGACATAGTCTTGAGCTCGTTAGGCGGGGCTAGGTGCATGTCCCCATGCCGTTGGCATTTATCGCACTTCTTTACGTGCTCTTTTGCGTCGTTTTGCATAGTTGGCCAGTAGTATCCTGCTCGGAGGGCCTTTCGAGCAAGGGACCTTCCGCCGAGATGTTGGGCATTGATTCCTTCATGGATTTCGCACAGGATGTGCATGACCATTTCTTCCTCAACACATTTGAGCAGCAGAATGGAGAATCCCCATCTGTATAGTTTGTCTTCGACCAGGACATAAGAGCAGGCCCTTCGCCTGACTATGCTGGCCTCCTTTGGGTCGGACGGGAGTTCGTCTTTGGCGAGGTAGTTGTAGACTGGGGTTATCCAGCAGTTGTTGTCGCCGATCACCTGCACGTCGAGTGTCGGACAGGCCTTCTCGATGTTGGGTCGAGGAAGTACTTATTGTATGACATATTTGTTTCCGCCTTTGTTCTTCGTGCTGGCTAGTTTAGACAGCACGTCGGCTCGTACGTTATGTTCGCGGGGAATGTGTTTCACTTCTACTGTTGTGAATTTTGCCATTTCCTTCTTTACCAGGGTCAAGTATTCGGTCAGATTGTCATTTTTGGCTTGGTATTCTCCCCGGACCTGGAGGGCCACGAGTTATGAATCCGTGCAAATCACGATTTCTTCTGCACCCAGGTCCTCGGCAAGGCGTAGCCCAGCGAGGAAGGCTTCGTATTCAGCCTGGTTATTGGAAGTTGGGAAAGACAATATGAGTGATACTTCGACGGTAGTCCCTTCGTTGCTCTCCAGTATAATGCCCGCGTCGCTACCTGCCGAGCTTGAGGCACCGTCGACGAAGATGGTCCACTTACGTGTCTCGTTCATGGGGGAGTCCGCGAACGTCATCTCCGCGACGAAATCGGCCAGAGCTTGGGCCTTAAGGGCTTTTCTGCCTTCGTACCGGATGTCAAATTTGGACAGTTCTAGCGACCATTTAAGCATTCGTCCGGCCATATCTGGTCGTCCAAGCAGCTGCTTTATGGGCTGATCTGTTCGAACCACGATCGTATGGGCTAGGAAGTAGTGCCTTAATCTCCTGGCAGCGTTGATAAGGGCCAATGCCACCTTCTCTATCTGCTGGTATCGTAACTCTGGTCCTTGTAGCACCTTGCTCGTGAAATAAATGGACTTCTGCCCGTCCGGTGTCTCGCGGATGAGAGCGGCGCTCACTGCTTCGGTTGCTACGGCCATGTATAGGTATAACGTTTCGCCATTGTCTGGGCGAGAGAGAACCGATGGCTCTGAGAGTGCTCGTTTCAGATGGAGAAAGGCCTTGTCACACTCCTCGGTCCATTCGAATGCGACCTCTTTACGGAGGAGCTTGAAGAACGGTAGGGCGTGCTGGACGGACTTGGCCACGAAACGAGATAGTGATACGAGCATCCCGTTGAGGGACTGGATGGATTTTTTGGACTTGGGCGTAGGAAACTCGGAGAATGCCCGACATTTGTCGGGATTGGCTTCGATTCCTCGTTCCGTTAAGTAGAAGCCGAGGAATTTTCCTGCTCAGACGCCGAACGTGCTCTTCTCCGGATTAAAACACATTTTGTATTTCCTGGCCTGTTCGAAGACCTTTCGCAAGTGGGCGGTATGATCGGTTTCCTCGTGGGACTTTATGATCATGTTGTCCATGTATACTTCGAGCATGTCGCCTATTTCTCCCTGAAATACTTTATTCATCATTCGTTGGTATGTTGCTCCGGCGTTTTTCAGGTCGAAGGGCATTACGTTGTAGTAATAATTCCGTAATTCGGTCATGAAGGCCGTATATTTTTTGTCGGACATTGCCATTGGGATTTGATTGTAGCCCGAGTAGGCGTCCATGAACGATAAAAGTTTAAAACCAGCGGAATTATCAACAAGTTTATCATTATTGGGGAGGGGGTAGGCATCCTTCGGGCATGCCTTATTGAGATCGGTATAATCAACGCACATACGCCATTTTCCATTAGATTTTTTGACCAATACAACGTTGGACAGCCAAGTGGTGTACTTGGCTTCCGAAATAAATTTGGCCTCGAGGAGGTCCTTACAGCTTTTTCAGCAGCCTTCGTTTTCTCTGGAGACTGCTTTCTCCTACGTTGTGCTACGGCCTTAATGGCCGGGTCAATGGTCAGCTGGTGACATGCAGTGGACGGATCTAAATCGGGCATCTCTGCGGCGCTCCAAGCGAAGAGGTCGGCGTTCTCCCGGAGGCATGCTTTGAGCTGCTTCCTCGCGATGTCAGGTAGGTCTGCTTCGATCTTCACTCCCCATTAGGGATCTTCGCCAAACAGAACTATCTCGAAGTCGCCATCCAGGATTGGGCGCATCGAATGGGAGCTGCTGCTAGACGCTGTAGATGGGTCGGCCGACGCTGCTCGTTCCTCCTGATGGTCCTCGGGGAAGCGACTGTCGAGGTCGATAGAGTCGACCTGGGGCAGAGGCTTGGCTTCCTCGGAGTTGCTTGGCAGTGTTGGCTTGCTCGACACCTTTGGCTTGGGCGCAATGGTGTTGAGTCCCTTTGTGGCTGCTTCAAAACACCGTCGGGCAGCTTCTATATCACCGTGGAGGGTGGCCACCTTCCCTTTCGAAGTGTAATACTTCATCTTCAGGTGGACGGTTGAGGGCACTGCTACTAACTCGGCTGGATTTAGCCTTCCGAAAATGTATTGGTAAAGCGACGGGCAGTCGATTACCAGAAACTGCACCTTGATGGATCTGGCCGTCTCAGTTACGCCGAATGTCACGATCAGCTCCACGTAACTCCATGACTTTGTTACGGACCCGTTGAATCCCTGCAAGTCGGATCCCACATAGGGAGTGAGGTGAGATTCGTCCAGCTGAAGTGTTGAGAACAGCTGGGAGTACATGATGTCGACCGAGCTGCCCTGGTCGACGAGTATCCTGCGAACGTCGAAGTTCGCCATCCGGGCTCTGACGAACAGAGGTATGGTGGAGTTCAGGGACCCGCCGAGGAGTTCCTCCTTGTAAAAGGAGATTGGGACAGACCCCTTCTGGGCCTGATCAAGCGTCGTCACTTTGTTACAGCTGGTGTTGATCAGGTGGTAGAACTTCCGTTTCACGGAGCCCACAGTGACTTTGTTGAATCCCCCGCCAGAAATGACCATGGCGGAAGGAAAAGTCTCCCACGGGCTATGGGCCGCAAAATAAGCAGGGGCGTTGAGCCTGTCCAGGACGTAGAAATCTTCTGGCCGAGATATGGACATTGCTACCTGTACGTTAGAGTCATCCGAGAAGGGTACTTCTTCCTCGACCTTCTTGGACTCCTGGGCGTCTTGCCGAGGAGTGTCCTTCTTCTTTACGAACTGTCTCAGGTGCCCGTCCCTGATCAGTATCTCTATGGCATCCTTCAGATGGATGCAGTCCTCTGTAGTATGGCCGTGACTTTTGTGGAAGCGGCAGTACTTCGACTTATCCACGTTTGGTCTGTTCAGAAGCTGTTTGGGGAAACGGACCCCGGCTTGTTTGAACTCCGAATTGGCACACTCAGACAGAATCTTTTCCCTGGAAACGGTCAGGGGAGTGTAGTCGTGGAAGCGCCCGGAGGGTCCCTTACTGTCGTGGGAGTCCCTCGGACGGTCCTCGTGTCTTTGTTCACCCCGACGAGATGTTGAGGCTTCTTATCCTTTGGCGGCCCGGGCATTCTCCTGGCGGCGTGATGCCCGGACGTTGTAGGCCGCAATCTTCTCCTCGTACTGGATATGAGTTTGGGCTTTGAGGAGGAGGGCGTCTAAATTCCTCGGTGGGGCGAGGCCGATGGCTTTAGCGAAATCGGAGTCCGGGAGGACCCCTTGCTCGAGCAGGAACTTCTTCATTTTGTCCGTCGTCGGAACCTGCACTGCTTCCTTATTGTACCTCTCGATGTATGCTCGGAGAGGTTCGTCTTTCCTCTGGATTATGGCTCCGAGGGAGGCCTCAGTTTTGGGGTGGCGGCGAGATGCTGTGAAGTGCCGTGAGAACATCCTGCTGAGCTGCTTCCACGAGGTAATGGACTCCTCGGGCAGTTGTTTATACCATGTCATTGCTCCTTTCTGAAGTGTGGTCGGGAACAATCTGCATTTGATGGTGCCCCATACGCCGCGGTAGTCTAAGAGGGCATCGATATTCTCGATGTGCTCGTCTGGGTCAGTGGTCCCGTCGTATGTGCCAAGTGACGGGGGTTTCTCCAAGCCTTTCGGGAGGCGGGTGGCCAGGATCTTCCGGGACAGCGGGCCACGAGGCTCGTTGTCGTCGCTGGAACTGGTGTATGATGGTGACCGGAAGGGCTGCTCGCGTCGGCGGTTCCTTCGTGGAGAAGGTGAGCGGTTCCTTCAAGGAGAATGTGAGTGTGTCCGTCTTTTGGACTTGATCGGAGACTCCTCGTTCCTTCGAGTCCTTTTGTGGTCATGAGCGTGCTGGTTACGCGGGGAGATCTGGTCGCGCTTTCGGGCTACGCGAGGATCTTGCTCTTGGCGCAGTCTTCGGTCGATTTCTCTCCGGGGCTGCGGGCTTCTTGATCGTCGCTGATTCCTCCACGTAGGAGGGGATCTTGGATGGCGAGACTCTTCCAGTGCCTCGATCCTCTCGTTTTGCTGCAGGATCAGGGTGTTGGTTTTGTTGAGTGCCTCTAGGAGGGCTTCCATGGTCGGGTCGGTGTTGGGCGAAACAGGAACGGGCTGAAGGTCGAGTGACGGTTGATCATTGTTGCGATCAGCAAGAGTTGGGGAAGGAGAAGCGGTGGCTCCATCCCTCAGGAAACGGGCATCTCGGATGAGAGATGATTGGCCGTCAACGTCAGATTTGTTGATGGGGAGGATGGTGGAATGAAGAGCATCCTGGGTGCGATCTTGGGAGGCCATGATCGTGATGATGTTCGAAAGTTGTTTTGATCTTTGGTTAAAGAAAAGAAGGGGAGAACAAAGATTCCCACAGACGGCGCCACTGATCGTGAAGGTTGGATCAGATCCTGTAGAGTCAGGCCGCCAAGTGCGTCAGGGATGCTGGTCGTATGGAGAGAAGGAGGGGGTGTACCTGCAAGGCACTCCGACGCTCAAGTAAGTAAAGGTCAGAGAAAAAGGGGCAAGTACAAAGAGTGAATTCTTAGGGTGAATATTGGATACCTGGCCCTCTTAAGCGAGAGGGTTTATATAGAGCCCCCAGCGCGTGGCCAACGGTCCTATTTTCGGGGCTAAATAACTGTTTTCCCCAAAGAATAGGTAACTGCCCAAATTAGCCATTATGTCGGGCAGGGTGCCCAAAACTAGCCGTTATGTCGGGCATAACTGCAGTTCCGGGCACCTGTCCTCTACTGTTCGGGTAGCGAGAAAGCCGTGCGTAACAGGCATAAACGCCGGGGAGGAACGTTGCATTCCTTGCCCGGTTGGAGGGGCAGAAAGGTCACTTTTGCCCCTCTATGGATTGGACTTAGGCAATATGGGCCGCTCTGGAGCAGAGGCGGATTGGGCCAATTCTAGCCATTGGTCCAGTCCAGAACAGCTATAAACTGGACTCTATGACCAAAACTATCAGAATGTTGAACAATGGCACTGATGCGTTAGACAACATTCTTAGTATTAGGAAGATGGCTGAGACAAACATGGTTTGGGATTCACCAATGATGCAGGTTCTATTGATGTTATCACCTCCAAACCAGTGATGTTAAAACAGATGTTAAAACATCATGACAGAACTCCATCTAAGAAGAAATACAGACACTGGAGGTGTCACCATTGTGGATGTTTTGGACACATTAAGGCTTATTGTTATAAGCTTCATGGGTATCCTCAGAAGGCTCATCAGGTTGTTCCCAAACAGAACTGTTATAAAGGAAGGCAGGGGTCCAAGCCTAAGAAGCAATGGGTCCCTAAAGTTAAGGTCACCAGCTTGATAGATCACACTTCTTTAAGGGTTTCTACCAAAGAAGATTGGTACTTTGACAGTGGATGTTCAAGGCACATGACTGGGGTAAAGAATCTGTTGGTAGATGTGAAGCTTCATTCTTCAGGCTATGTTATATTTGGTGATGGGGTCAAAGGAGAGATCAATGGGATTGGTAAACTAAACTGTGCTGGTGCTCCCAGACTGGAGGATGTTCTTCTTATTAAAGGACTGACAGCAAATTTGATTAACATTAGTCAACTTTGTGATCAAGGATTCAAAGTAGACTTTACAAAGTCTAAATGCATTGCCAAAGATGATAAAGGAGAAGTCATTATGAAGGAAGCCAGGTCTAAGGACAATTGTTATCTTTGGGTGCCTCAAAACTCAAATTCTTCCACGTGTGTTTTTGCTAAAGAAGATGATGTCAAAATTTGGCATCAGAAGTTGGGACATCTTCACTTGAAGGGAATGAAGAGAATCATCTCCTCAGAAGCAGTCAGAGGAATTCCCAAACTTAATATTGAGGAAGAAAAAGTGTGTGATGACTGTCAAAAAGGGAAGCAGACAAAGATGTCTCATCCGAAGCTTCAACATGACACCACCTCCAAGGTATTGGAACTACTTCATATGGACTTGATGGGACCTATGCAGGTGGAAAGTCTGGGTGGAAAGAAATATGCATATGTAGTTGTGGATGACTATTCAAGATACACCTGGGTGAGCTTCATCAAAGAAAAATCAGAGGTGTTTGATGTTTTTAAAGATCTCTGTCAAAGACTCCAAAGAGAGAAGGAGAGTAAGGTTATCAGAATAAGAAGTGACCATGGAAGAGAGTTTGAAAATAGCAAGTTTGAAGAATTTTGCTCTGCTGAAGGTATAAGTCATGAGGTTTCATCTCCTATTACTCCTCAGCAAAATGGAGTAGTTGAGAGGAAGAACGGAACTATCCAAGAGTCTGCTAGAGCTATGATCCACGCCAAGAAACTTCCCTATCATTTCTGGGCTGAAGCCATGAATACTGCCTGCTACATTGACAACAGGGTTACCCTGAGAAGAGGCACTTCATCCACTCTGTATGAACTATGGAAGGGAAGAAAACCTAATGTTAAATACTTTCATGTTTTAGGAAGTAGATGTTATATTCTGGCTGATAGAGAGCATAGGAGAAAATTGGATTCCAAAAGTGATGAAGGAATCTTTTTGGGATACTCTACTAACAGCAGAGCATATAGAATTTTCAACTCTAGAACCAAGGTGATGATGGAGTCAATCAATGTGGTGATTGATGACAATGACAAGCAGGAAGATGATGATGTCCTAGATGATGTTGAGACATCAGTTGGTGAAGTTGCACCAGAAGCTGAAGACAGAAGTCAAACTCCTAGTGTTGCTGCTGCTGAGCCTGAAGCTGAGCAACCTCATAAAGATCCCTCCATAAGAGTGCAAAAGGACCACCCAAAGGAGCTCATTATAGGTGATCCAAACTCTGGAGTGAGGACTAGGTCAAGAGATGTTATAGCAAGTTCATATTTTGTCTCCAAAATTGAGCCCAAGAATGTCAAGGAAGCATTGATAGGTGAGTTTTGGATAAATGCAATGCATGAAGAGCTGGAGCAATTCAAGAGGAATGAAGTATGGGAGCTAGTACCTAGGCCTGATGGAGTCAATGTGATTGGCACCAAGTGGATCTACAAGAATAAATCTGATGAACAAGGAGTGGTCACCAGGAACAAGGCCAGATTAGTTGCTCAGGGATACACTCAGGTTAAAGGAATTGATTATGATGAAACCTTTGCTCCTGTGGCTAGACTGGAATCTATCAGATTGCTCTTAGGTGTGGCTTGTAATTTCAAATTCAAGCTTTTTCAGATGGATGTTAAAAGTGCCTTCTTGAATGGTTACTTAAATGAAGAGGTGTATGTTGATCAACCAAAAGGATTTATTGATCCAACATTTCCTGACCATGTGTATAAACTAAGGAAAGCTCTATATGGTTTGAAGCAAGCACCAATAGCTTGGTATGAAAGACTTACTGAATTCCTGGTTGTGAATGGCTACATAAAAGGAGGGATTGACAAGACTTTGTTTGTTAAAGAGGAAGGAGGAAAACTGATGATAGCTCAAATCTATGTTGATGACATAGTATTTGGTGGGATGCCAGATGCAATGGTGAAACATTTTGTGGAACAGATGCAGTATGAATTTGAAATGAGTCTTGTTGGTGAGCTGAACTATTTTCTTGGTCTACAAGTTAGACAAATGGAGGACTCCATATTCATTTCTCAGAGCAAGTATGCAAAGAACATAGTGAAGAAGTTTGGTCTAGAGAATGCTAATCACAAGAGGACTCCTGCTCCTACTCATCTAAAATTATCCAAGGATGAACATGGGGTCAGTGTGGATCAAAGTTTATATAGAAGCATGATTGGGAGTCTATTGTATCTCACAACTAGCAGACCTGACATTGCTTTTGCTGTTGGAGTTTGTGCCAGATATCAATCTGAACCTAAGGCTAGTCACTTGAATCAAGTGAAGAGGATCTTGAAATATGTAAATGGCACTAGTGACTATAGGATGTTGTATAGTCATGGTTCTAGGACTGAGTTAAGGGGATATTATGATGCTGACTGGGCTGGGAGTGCTGATGATAGGAAAAGCACTTCAGGAGGTTGTTTCTTCTTAGGGAATAACCTGATATCCTGGTTCAGTAAAAAGCAGAACTGTGTGTCTCTTTCTACTGCTGAAGCTGAGTACATAGCAACATGGAGTAGTTGTTCTCAACTCGTGTGGATGAAGCAGATGCTGACTGAATACAATGTCAAGCAAGATGTCATGACATTGTACTGTGATAATTTGAGTGTTATCAATATCTCTAAGAATCCTATTCAACATAGCAGAACTAAGCATATTGATATAAGACATCATTTTATAAGAGAACTGGTTGAGGACAAAGTTGTGACATTAGAGCATGTAGCTACAGAAAAACAGTTAGCTGATATCTTCACTAAAGCATTAGATGCAAACCAATTTGAAAGTTTGAGAAGTAAATTGGGAATTTGCTTACATGAAGATTAAATGTGCTAGAGAGTGCATTAAGCAGTTGTGTTATTTATGAGAAATTGATTTTATTCAACTGCTGGTGGCATACAGGTTTGAAGTACATCATTAGTTACATATTATCCCAACCCCCTGCATCTAGAAAAGCCTTCCAGTCTTCATCCCAATCATCATCAGCAGCTTGTTGATGCACAGGAAGCTTCTTGCTTGGTTTCATGGTTGTTTTTGAGGTTCTACCTGTCTTTGTGGTTCCTGAAGTAGTTACAGTTGCAGTCATTGTTTTGCTCCTCTTCTGAGGTGGATCTGAAGTCTTGTCCTTCTGCTTGAAGCTCCTTGCTGCATCTTTGATGTTTGACTGACTCATTCTTGGTTGCTGAGTGGTGCTGCTAGAAGGAAGAAAGGCCTGTGCTTATAATAAAAACAAGGAGCATAGGTTGTATCGACTGAACAGTCAATGTGTTGGAACTTGTGTTTTTGGGAAGCATGTTGTTTGACTATGTCCTTATGTCAGGACATTGTGTTTGGTGTTTGTCTAATTATGGCTAAAAAGGGGGAGAGTTAGCCTAGGCGTGTAGGGGTCTACCTGTTTCTGGTTGAGCTTTCAGATGTGCTGCAGAAGTTGAGGGGGAGTGTGCATGATGTTGAACAGCTGGTTATGCTAGTTTTGAGGGGGAGTTGTTTTTGGTTTTAATTATTTTTTTCCACTGCTGAAGTCTCTGATGTTGCAGAGATTGTTTTAGCCAAAATTAGCCAAAGGGGGAGATTGTTGGTTCTTAGATTGGCTAGAATTTTGGTAAAACAAAGTTGTTCAATGTTGATGTCACTTGGGTGATGTCTTAACATTGAGTCTTAACATTGGTTTATGTTAAGGATTTAAGTTGTTGAAGTTTTGATGTCTGATGTCAGATGCGATGTTATGACATCAGGTTTGCAGAAGATTAATAACATCAGGTTTAGTGATGTTGTTAGGGTTTACGTTTTAGCTGGAGTTTGGGAGAGCTGTTAGTCTCATTAGTTGCGAATATCTTGGGATAGATATTCTCTGTTGCATAGAGATTTGATGCAGATTTGTAGGAGGTTTAAAGGCTGAAGATTTAAGAAGATTTTGAGAGAGAAAATCTGTTTTGAAGATTCAGTTTTAAATAACAAATCAGGTCAGATATTGTAGCAGGTCCAAGCCCAATTCAACTAGCTATATAAAGCGCATCAGTACTGAAGGAAAAAAATGAAGAAATAGAGCTAAAGACTGAGAGTCGTTTTGTGTCTTCGTGTATGTGTTGTAAACCATTCTAGTGTGAATTGGTGTTACTGTTTTGAGTTATTCTTGATCAAAGCTGTGAAGCAGAATCAAGTTGAGTTTCTCAAAGTGTGTGATCTTTGAATTATATCACTGAAGTGATTTAGGGATTGAGTAGTGTTCTCATACTTAAGTGGTCTCTTAAGTAGAAGGTTCATTAAGTAGTGATTAAGTTTAGGAGATGTCAACTGGGTTGTTGAGTCTGTAAATTAATACTACTAATAGTGAAATTCATCCCTGGCTTGGTAGCCCCCAGACGTAGGTAGTTAGACCGAACTGGGTGAATAATTCATTGTGTTATTGCTTGTTATTGCATTGTCCATTGCAGAGTGTGTTGTTGTGACATCACACGTAACATCACACATCTGGTATCAGAATTTCACAACATAATGTGAAATCCTAATGCAACAAAAAAACTCCTTCAATGTTACTATCAACTTGATAAGCCTAAATTTCAATACACATCCTTTGGAAGCCAATATCAATTTAGAGAAGAGTTACCAGCTAAGAACTATTCTCCACAATATTTTAGTGCCATGAAAATTCAATAGATTTCAGCTGAAATACATGAAGCAAGAAGAGTCGCATCGGAATATCGGCATAGTGGCAGTTATGAAGAAAAATGATAGTGAAAGTCGGAATGTCGGCATGGTGAAGGCTACAAAAATAATGATAGTGAAAGTTTAGATGCGGCAGCATAGTCATGACGGAATGACGGCTGCTACGTTTCAATGAAGATGGTCAAAAGTGGGTTGATAGATGAGAGATAACGGCGGCTACGAAGAAGAATGGTGGTGGGTAACTTTTGTTTTTGTTAGAAAGAACGAAGATTACAACCTTTAACTTTAATTAAATTGTTATCTACCATATAAGAATATAAGGTGTTCTGGAAAAAACTAAAATGTCCCTGCTGGTCCCTCAGCCCATCACGTGTATGCCTTCTTAGCATTTTCTAGTGGTGGGTAACTTTTGTTTTTGTTAGAAAGAACAAAGATTACAACCTTTAACTTTAATTAAGTTTTTATCTACCATATAAGAATATAAGGTGTTCTGGAAAAAACTAAAATGTCCCTGCTGGTCCCTCAGCCCATCACGTGTATGCCTTCTTAGCATTTTCTTCATTTTTCTTCGCCACATCAGCATACGGTTTGCTTATCTCTCCATGCGCTTATATTTTGATATGGTAGATACCACTACTATGCTTCACATTTTGCTATGAAATTATATTATAATATAATATTCATTTGTTTCTTTTCCAATGCTACTGCATAGCAATTAATGCTTCTGCTTCTTTCATATCATCAATGTTATGTCATATAGCTTTATTAATGTTATTAGGTTCAACAAAATGGATTTCCTCAGAGATTTTATTTCTCCACAACGTTTCCATACTCCATTCGTCTGCACAAATTCCTCTCATTTCCAACTCCCATCGTTTGCCAAAATGGTTTCCTAATTATTTCTTACAACAGCTACCGGCTTAAACAATAAGCTTCGACACAAAGGAACGTGTCTCCGGTACTTTAATCATGGAAAGACCCTTTGAGAAAATCTTCGACATCAATGACACAAAGGAACTATGGAAGGTGACTGTTAGGGTACATCACAAATGGTTGGTTGTATCCAACAATAAGCAACACAGAGAAATGATCGTTGTAGATGCACTTGTAAGTTGTAAATTTGTTTCATCAGTTCCCCCTTATGAGTTGTGATTACACCTTTGGTTTGTTGTTTTTTTTACTTGCTTTTCTTTGCTTGGTGATTCATTTATGTAGTTAGCCTATTATTCCTTCGGTTGGTGGTATGTTTGTGGGTTTCCCGTTCATACTTTACGTTGTTGGTTAATTTTCTTGTATGTCCCATGTATGCAAGGCGAAATAGTTTATACATCCATATGCTTGGTGATTTAGTTATGTATTTAGCCTTCTGTTCCGTTGCATTCAACACAACTTAGTTTATACATGTTTTGTGGATGTTTTCCCATTTGTTCAATACAACTTTGTTTTCTTTAATAGGGTATGATATTCATGTTGTTGTGCCACCCACGTTTATGGATCTTTTCGGTGAAAAACTAACGGTAGGCGACACATACACCATCTCAAACTTCAAAGTTCTTCAGAATGATCTTGTCTTCAAACCTTCGAAACACAACTACATGGTCAAGCTCACAGGAGGGACTTCCGTTAATGATGTTGACAAGCATGAAATCCCACCAAAGCCTGCCAATTTCCGTTAGGTGATGGATTTTGATTATATTCGTCTACTATTCTAAGTTTATTATATTTACGAATGATTTTTGTCTTAAGAGCTTTGTTTTTTCAGATAAAATAGGAATGATTGATACAATAGGTTTCTCCCAACCCCAATTTAGTGGGAAAAAACAAGTCAATTTTGTACTCAGAGACATTGGGTAACTTTAATTCCTACTATGTACCAAAGTTTTCTATATTAACTTTTACTTCATATTTTGTTATCATTCTAAGCCCTTGATTCTAATTATTTACGTTACCATTTATGTAATGGTTGTAATTTAAGGAACAACACCATCAACTGCACTCTGTGGGAGTCATATGCATCCCAATTCATCAAATTCGACCAGGAGCAAGTGAATGCGGTGGGTCCAACGGTCGTTTTGTTTCAGTACGCAAAGGTTAAGGAAGAAGGTTAGGTTACTTATATTGTTATTGACATATATGATTACAATCTATTGTAATGATATGTTATAATATAAACAACTTCTTCTACACCATAGAGAAATATCCACTTACTGTTACAAATACATACAATGTAACCAAAATGTACATCAAAGCTGACATGCCTTGTATCAAGGATTTTATGGAAATGTGCCTTCAGATTCTTATTTCATTTCTAATTCCAGCTGACAAAACGCCCGACTCGTACTCTACAACTTATTTTTCAAATGTTCTTGTAGGATACCAAAGGACACCTTGGTTAATGTTTCTGGACAACTTAGCTCTCAGTCTCAAATTTATTCACAAAACTCGAAAAACTCTCAACAAAGCCCTATCCAGAAGTTACTTTGCAAAGCTGTTGCTCTTCCCCTTGATGAAATCGTTAAACTTCATGATGTATATTAAAAAACCTCTTGAATTTACCATTTTGTCAAACACTATAATTATTATCAACAACCACATATTCTAACATTGTACATACTATGGCAGACTACTTTATGTGCTACGGTAACAAAGATCAAGAAACTCATTGCTTCTCCATTTGGCTGGTATTACCAGGCTTGTCATCAGTGCCCCAAGGTAACTCGCGGTGAGAAACCTCCTTTTATGTGTGAGGCTGGTCATTCCACGGAAGCTGAAATATTTAGGTTGGTTTGTTCATGAGAATTATTTTATTTCTATTGTATTCCTATTTAGTGAGCGACACCCTCTCACACCAAATAACCATGTTATGTTAGGTATAAAATTGAGGTTGAAGTAGTTCATGATGCAAAATGTTGCAAGTTTGTTTTATGGGATAGAGAATGTGTTCAACTATTGGGTGTATCGGCTTCTCAGATGCGCGATACCATGGTTAAGGTTTATTTCTGAACGACTTTAAACTCTTTTCAATATGGATGTATTACTTGCTACCTCAATCGCAATGGTTGGTGTCTAATGATGTCATGTACGTTTCTTAGGCTGGGATTGATGACCCCTTAGAATTCCCATTAGCACTGGATGTTTTGTTGGATTTAGAGATTGCTTTTAAGGTGAAGTGGCAACCCCGGTGGGAGAGTTGTTCTGTTGTCATGATTGTTATGGAATAACCTTTCATCAAACAGCTTAAGGCTCCATGGGAGCAAAGCCAGGTAACTATTTCCTATATGGACCTAAATATTTATCCTATAAGGGTTCAATTGTTGATGATTATATGTCTTTAGTCTTGGTAATAATCATTATTCTCTCTTGACATGAGGGTTGTAACATCTGAGGCAACTGTAAAACCACAGTTGTTGCATATATGTTGACGTAATATATTCGTTGAACTTTGGAGTTTCTTTATTTTGCGTTAAGATGATTGTCATTATCCTTTACCTGTTGTTTAGATAAAAGAGAGTGTTGATGAAGCCAATTATGATGGTGCTGATGCAACCGAGATTGTTACGGTATATCCCAAGATAATGAGACGCTATTTTGATTATCCAGTTATGCTTTTTTGTTTGTTCTAACTTAGAAATATGTTGATTGTTTGCAATTTTCAACTTTTAGGATCTGGAGATTACGTCAAAGCATAACTCAGAACCAGTGACTCCTACTGCAAAAAGACCAATATCGGACGGCTTGAGCGAGTCTACTACATTAATCAGCTTGTGTGACAGAGAGCTTTCGTCAACGAAACTTAAGAAAATTATCAAATTAGAGAAGAAAAATTAGTTTAACCATGATGTTATTTACTTTTTTATTTCGCATGTAATGGTAGACATACCTTCTGGCTATAAGTTTTTTGTTCCTATTGTATGCTACTACATCAGTTTCGCGAGTACACTATGTTGACATATTATACATGTCAAAACTCAACCTATTTCATATTCTACGTTAATGAAGGAGTTTTGTTAATATATATTATTGCTGTAGCACATAAATTTATTTTGCTTCGCAAGTGTATTATTCCTACATAAAGAGTATGTTTACCACATTACAATATTACATGGTCGCCATACCACCTATGTGTGTGTGTCTCAGTATACATGGTTTTGTATAAAATCTTACTAAATCGTCTATACAGACCCAATAAGGATACATCTAAATTTTTTTGTCACAATAACTATTCCTGCTTTAAATATGTAGCGAAGCTTATTAAACAATGTTTCTGTCTCACATTATTGTGATAGGCCCCAATGCACTTTTTTGTCTTTATTTGGTTGTTATGTTGAGTATATCTTTCAATAAAATATGAATGTCAATGATTCTTTATGATATTACCAATGTATGATGGTAGATAGTGACACACCCTTTTTGTTTGATGTGACATCACAATCTTTTAATATCTACTCAATACTATATATATTAATTTGGTTGTTCTAAACATTTTCACACAAATCAATCAGCCACTCTATTACCATAGGTTCACTGTACACACTATTACATACTTTTTGAGGGACTTCACACGCATGTGCCATGTGAGCCAGCAAAAAAAATATTGGATTTTAATTTTCCCACCTTTCAGAACATGAACCAAAATTTTCCAATTAAAATTTGAAACATTCAATTCAAACATTAATAATTAACGCAAAAATGCCTTTCTACTAGTACACCACCTTCTATTTTATTCTCTAACCTTATATTACTATCATACCCTAATATTTAACCCTAAGATCCCACCTCTTTATGCATCATCTTGCATATCTGTGTGCTTTATTACTAATAAGTTTGTTGCAGGAACATTGGTTTCAAGTAGAAATAGCAATCATTCTCTCAATTAAGTACCTCAAGACGTGATCAACGAATTCTGATTAAAAGGGTCTTAGGGTTTTCTACTGGTTGTTTTCCTCAGAGTTACTCAGAAGTTTCAGTGTGTACTTCAGGAAGAATTAGGGCATTCCTTCCATTGACGTTGAGCTTGGACATTTGAAGACTGGTTAGGGTTTCATGGCAAGTGGTATTACAAGTCACATCCTTATGGCTCTTGTACCAAATTCATCTTCGTCTATGCAGGCAACAAAGATCAAGCTTAAATCAAGAAACGTTTGTCCTTATCCAGGGGGTTTGAATCGTTAGTTGTCTCCTAATCTTAAAAGAAAAAGTTTGGATTTTATTGCTGGTAACTTGCGGACAACGCGCTTTGAAATGGTAAAGTTGGGATAAAATCCTGAATCGAGGTTAGGCAAGAAGTTTTCAAATTGAAGTTCAATATTCATGATTCTTTACAAAGTTCAAGGGGATTCATTATGTTTTTAACTGCAAGTCCAAATTCAAGATTCATGTTCAAGTTATAATTTCAAAGAGATTTTGTGTATCATTACAAGTTGGAATTCAAATGGGATTACGCCATAAACCATTAAGAGTTTTAATTCAAAGGAGTTTTGGCATGATTAAGTTTAAGGATTCAAGTTATCACGAAAATTCAAGATTTTAAGATTGAATTCTAAGAGTTAAGGTGCAAGATTCATGTTTTTCATAAGACTCAAGTTGAAACTCAAAATCCAAGTTGTTATGGAATTCAAGAATTTTCAAGAAATTCATGAATTCAATTCAAAAATTGAAGTTGGATTCATAAAAGGTGTACCACAATTCAAAGAATAAGATCAAATAATTCAAAATCCATCCAAAAAAAATCAAAGTTCAAGTTCATGATTCCAAATTTAGAGTTTAATCTTCCACGACAAATGTACAAGTTCAAGAATATAAAATTCAAGAATTTCATGAAGCAAGTGGTGTAATCACAAGACTAACCAATGGCCAAAATATGAATCATAATCAAGGACACAAGTTACAGAATCAATTATTGGTTACAAACAAATTGCAAGAGAATCAAACCTAAAGCTGAGCTAAATTCCATTCTTCATTATTGAATCTCACTACCAATCTCTAAACAATTGTGTTTGGACAAAATTCAAAGAAAGCTATGTAGAGAAATGAATTGTCTTAGGTGTGAGCTTACATCAAACAGCATCCGCCAATGATTAATATGGGATTGAAGAGTTGCTATCACTAGCTACTACAATACTAGAATTTCTATATCACGTGGCTTAGAGAATTTTAAAGGTGGAAAGGATATGGAAGCGAAGGAGGATTACACTGCTGCTTCATCTAATAATATCAGATCATGTTGTCCTTTTACAGCAGTAACCTTCATGAATATGACAAGCCGGATCCTTCACTTTCAGTTGCAAAATCAAGCAGCCAACGGTTCATCTTTTCGTGAAGAAGATCTAGATTGGATTTATGTTAAAACAAAACAAGGAAGGCATTAATGGGAGAGGAATTCATCAAAATTTCATCAAGAGCAATCAATTCAAGACGTTTTATTTTCTTTCCAAAACAATAATAAACATAATCAATCCATTCATTAATCGTGTTCCAGACTTGATCAGAGATAATCCCAAGAAATGAAGGGAGCATTCATGAGGATCACAACAGACAGGGGACAATCATCATCTCCTTTCCAAAATAGAAATCAAGACGTCTTCAGCATCCTATATAAACCAACACACGGTTTAGGGAATCAGGGACATCCACAGAAAAATCTACAAACACGCATTCGCAGAGGACAAGAAGATTGCGGCAGTTCACACAAAAGCAAAAACAGACAATTCATGCACAGAGCATGAACTTCACCGAATATCACTCACACACACCAAATTGAAGAAGGAACATGGCAATACGCACGGTCTCAGCATCATACATATCCATACAAGAAAAATTCACATTCACACAGACAAGTAGAAATTTATACGCGTCGCAGAAGAGAGAAACAGGAATCAAAATACATACAGAACAACACATACAAGCAGCAGTAGACGCACGGTATCGCATCCAAACAGACGCGAAGAAGGAGAAGAAGAATTAAGCATCAAATACAGAAGAAGAAGATTCGCATACCTGAAGAAGGAGGAGCTATGAACTTTCTCTATCGATGCTAATTTCGAAGGGCCACTGCGTCGGAGTTCGTCTTCGGTACTTATTTCGTGGATTCTTGTTTAAATTATAAACGTATGTTGCTTCTGAACATATCTCCCATCATCTCTTATCTCAATTTTGCGTTCAAACATGTTTATCGAGATCGACCTAGAATTTAGGAATATGCCACGCGATGCGGATTCACGGTTTAGAATTGGTGAAAGAGGTTAACGAATTTGAACTAAGGGTGAGAGTTGGTACGACAGCCATGGAGAATTCATCTCGTTGCGAGGAACCAGCGATGGTGATAGGGTTCGCTGAGTCGCGGCCGTGTGGTGAAGGAGAGACTGAGGTGAGTTAACGTGTGAAAGAGAGTGGATGTCGGCGAAAGTGTGATACGCGAAGAGAGATTGCGAGAGAAAGAAGATAAGTCGCGGTTCAGAGTGAGGAGACTGCGCGAGCGAAAGCGAGAGAGGGTTGAGCATCTGCACTTGAAAGTTCAGGGATATAAACCCACTATCTTTTTTTCGCTAAAAAAAACTATACACTTTTTTTACACCCTTTGCTACATTTTTTCTTATTATTAATTGTTAGTTTTTTTAAAATAAATTCTTAATTTTGAATAATTAAACTTTCAATGGATTAATTGGAACTCTTAGGATTCTAATTGATTAATTAGTTTTCTAGTTAATCTCAATTAAAATTTTAATTAATTTCGATGTTAATTATGATTAACTAGTTGTCAATTTTTTTGTAGAGGTTTGACATGCTCGTGCTTGTTGGATTTTCATTTCCCTTAGATTCTCGATTCGACTTTGTCTTCGATAAATCGAATCAAGATTAGACATTAGGATCATTGCATGATAACATTAAGACAGTTTCCACCTTGATCATAATCTTAGGGCTTAAAATTAGGATATGTTTCCTTTCCCTTTAAACTAAAACCTTTTCTCCTAATAAAAAAATCCAAAAAATACTTTAATTATATCTCTAACTGTTTCTCAAACCCTAAAAAAACACTTCACAAATCATAAACCATTTTGCCACTTTGGCTTTTCAACTTCAAACAGATTAGACATGAGTCATCTATGTAGATGAGATCTAAATTCTCCCACCCCATGACATAGTCGAGAAAGATGTCGATTCTTTTCCGCTTGAGAGAGGTATGTGGCATACTCGTCGATTCTATATCCGAGTTGGATCCCTTCTCTTAATGTGAAGCAAAGATCCATCTTCCGCATTTTTGTGGCGGTTCAGTTGAGTATTCTCCTTAAGATGACAACTTGTCTTTTCTCCTAAAAATCAACCAACAAACATTGTTCCCTTAGTGAGGGGAACTACAAATGCTCTGATTCCATTCCCGTCAGGATACGTAGGCACGGGATGCGATGTCTTGGCGAGCATACTTAGGACTAACACCTTAGGTCTTCCTTTACCTTTTCACCCTTTAGTAGACAAATAACAAATAACACAATAAAGCAAGAGGTTCTTGTAGAGTACTACAGATACTTAGGATGCTAGCACATTCCCTAGGTATAACCAACACCTAAACCTTAGATTCTCTTTTGCTTTGTATTACAGTGCATACTCATAGGTTTATTCGTTCTTTTTCCTTTCCCTCGAATAAATTAAAGATCGGTGGTGAATTAAGATTTGTGATTCAAGTTAATTCGATAGCTTGATATCCAATTCTCACCGCGACAGAAATGGCGACTTCATTGGAGAGGTCTCCCTAAAAGGGTTACACCTAACTTGTTTTATATGTGTTATTTGTTGTATACTTGTATATTTGTATATATATTGTTAGTTCTTGTATTGGCTGGAATTTTGGTAAAACAAAGTTGAACAATGTTGATGTCGTATGTCTGATGTCATAACATTGGTTCCAAACATTAGTTGTTGCAGGGTTGAAGTTTTATATGCTAATGTTATACTTGATGTCTTGACATCAGTTATCAGAACATCAGACCATCAGGTTGTGATGTTTTAGGGCTACGCATGCTAGTTTATTTTGAGGAGATCTGTTAGAGAGATTGGATGCGAATATCTTGGAGAAGATATTTTCAATCAGATAATTTGCAGATCATGGAGCAGATCATGTAACTAACATTAGGGCTGATTTGAAAAGATTTAAAAATATTTGAAGATCAAATCTGTTTTAAATTCTGGTTTTAAAACAAATCAAATCAGATATTTGGAAGAGGTCCAAGCCCAAGTCAGAATTCTATAAAAGCAGCCTCAACCCTTGTTGGAAGAGAACGAAGACAGAGAGCATAGACTGAGAGTCAATTTGAGTTTTCGTGTGTGTTTTTGTAAACCATTCATGTTTGAATTGGTGTTACTATTTTGAGTTGTAAGTGTATTCACTCTAGAGCTTTTAAGCAAGAGTGTGTTATTCTTGATCAAAACTGTTAAGCAGAATCAAGGTGGGTTTTAAAGTGTAATCATTGGATTGTATCACTGAGGTGATTTAAGGAGTGAGTGGTTTCTCATACCTAAGTGGGTTCTTAGGTAGAAGTGTCATTGGGTAGTGATTAAGTTAGGTAGATGTCAACTGGGATTGTTGAGTCTGTAATTTAATACTACTTATAGTGAATTTCCTTCCTGGCTTGGTAGCCCCTAGACGTAGGTAGTTAGACCGAACTGGGTGAACAATTTATTGTGTTGATTTACTGTTGTTATTACCTTGTTCATATAGCAGATTGTGTTGTTGTGACATCACACTTAACATCACACATCTGATACCAGAATTTTAATTGGTATCAGAGCAGGCATCCTGCTCTGCATCTGGGTGAGATCTAGGGCTGATACTTTCTGGTGCAATGGACAAGGAGACTGGTGGATTTGTGAATAGACCCCCTATTCTAGATGGCTCAAATTATGACTATTGGAAACCTCGTATGGTTACATTCTTGAAGTCATTAGACAGCAGAGCCTGGAAGGCTATTTTAAAAGAATGGAAACATCCTGTTATTGTGGAAAAGGATGAGAATGGAAAGGAAGTAGAGGGTAGCTCAAAACTGAAACCTGAAGAAGAATGGACCAAGGAAGAAGATGAGCTTGCCCTTGGGAATTCTAAAGCCTTGAATGCCATATTCAATGGTGTTGATAAGAACATCTTCAGGTTGGTCAACACTTGTGAAGTAGCTAAGGAAGCATGGGATATCTTGAAGACTACTCATGAAGGAACCTCCAAAGTCAAGATGTCAAGACTTCAACTTTTGACAACAAAGTTTGAAAATCTGAAGATGAAGGATTATGAGACTATCCATGATTTCCACATGAACATCCTTGAGCTGGCAAATGCTTCTAGTGCCCTAGGAGAGAGGATGACCGAAGAGAAGCTGGTGAGGAAAATTCTTAGATCTCTTCCCAAGAGATATAAAATGAAGGTGACAGCTATAGAAGAAGCCCAAGACATCAGCAAGATGAGGGTTGATGAGTTGATAGGTTCTCTTCAAACCTTTGAATTAGGAATGGAAGAGGAACCTGAAAAGAAAACCAAAAGTATAGCTTTGGTATCTAGTTCTGAAGATTCTAAGAAAGAGAATGGTGCTGAGTCTCAGGAGGAGCTGTCCCATGCCATTGTTTTGCTGGGAAGATAGTTTAATAAGGTTATGAAGAGGATAAATAGGAGTTATAATCCCAATGTCAAGAACATCACATCTGACACCAACAGATTAGGAGATCAGGGGAAGAAAACTAGAGATGAAGAAAAGTCCAATAATGACAAAGGAGTCCAATGCTATGAGTGTGAAGGGTATGGTCATGTCAAGAAGGAATGTCCTACTTGTAACGCCCCAGTTTTGTCAGTTTTTATTTAATCAAGTCGTTTTGATTATTTTATTATTATATTATTTTATTTTTGACTTTTATTTGGAAATATGTTATTTTTCAATGTTGTGATGTTTTATCGCGTTTTGGAAACGTTTGCGAGAAATTTGAGTGTAGGGGTATTTTGGTCTTTTTGGGTGGTTAGATATTTTATTTTTTATAAAAATAGAAAAGTAGAAAGAAGAGATAGAAAAGTAGAAAGAAAAGGAAAATAGAGAGAAAGGAGAAGAAGAAAAAAGAGAAGAGAAAGAGAAGAGGAAAAAGAAGAAAAAGAGGAAAAACTTGTGGATTTAGGAACCGATTCAACCGACTTTTCAAACGCGAATTAATCGGGTAAGGGTGCGAAACTCGATTATACTATGTTTGTGTATGATTATGTATGTTTGTGTGGAAATTTTGTTGGTTTTTCAAATATAGGTCGAAATGAGATAAACGAGTAGAAATCGATGTTTTTACGGACGAAAGTCGGAATAAATCACGTAGTAGAGTCGTGTGATGTTGGGTCGTGATTTAATGTGATCGTTTGATTGAATCGAGTTGAATTTATAACTTTTGAGTTTTTGATATATATATTGATGTTTTTGTGCAAATTGATGTTGTGATCGAGTAAAAGTGTTTGGATATGTCTGGTAACATTGGTATAGATTGATATTTAATCGGGTAAGGATAAGAATTAATCGGGAATGGTTATTTGTGTGTTTTCGAGTGGTTTTGAGCGAGTTTGGAGTTGGGATAAACTGATAAAATTATGTTTCAAAATATTTCAAAAATGGAAAATGTGTTAGATGGCTTTGTAATGGTGGAAATATTGTAGTATGTTGAATTCTGAGATCGCAGCTTTTTACAGAATCGAAATCGGAGGTCCGGAAGTCATTTAACGATCGAAAACTGAGTTTTTATCAAATTCTGCGCAGTATGCGTCGACCTGAAGGACTTTTGCGTCGACCTACAGTGCCTTGCATCGACCTATGGACTCGACCTGAGCATACTCGCAAGTGACACAAATTTTCCAAAATGTCCGATTTTGTTTTCTTCATAACTTTTGAACCGTAAGTCCGTTTTGACCCCCGTTTGAAGCGTTGGAAAGCTAATGAAAAGTTCTTTCTATTAAAGATGGGTTGGAGGGTAAAAGATGATTTAATTAATTCGTGTTTTTGGAAAAATAGTCGGGTTGTTGGGTTTTTATCGAGTACAATGTGTGCGGTTGATGTGTTATCATGCTATATGCTTTTAATATGTAACGTGTAGCTTGTGTGCTGTTATATGATGTGAATATACATGATGGAATGTTGTGATGATGGTTTGTGGCTTTATGGCAAATATGTGCATTGTTTTGAATTAGACTTTGATGCGGGATTAATGATGTTGTTGTGTGGTAAAATACATTGTTTGATTGAATATCTATGTATGTTGTTATGATGTGTTGTGGGTAGCCTTTGTGGTGTGAATCCCTTGTGGAAGTAATTGTGATGGCATGATTGTTGTGGTTTGTAGTTTGTGGTGAAATGCATTGTTTATGTGAAATTCAATGTATGTTGTGTGGTGGCCTTTATGGTTTGAAATGCATTGTTTGAATTGATATGCAATGCATGAATGTGATGAGGTTGATTAATTCATATGGTTGAATTGTGAATGTATGGAATTGATGAGTTGAAATATATGCATGTTTATGGTTGCATATATGTGTGAAGATGCATTGGTTGTCATGAGTTCTTGTATGCTGAGCATCATGATATGCATTCTTGTGACGTCCTGAGTGACAGTTCGATTCCAGAGGGAATCTGCTATAACATCGTGTGCCCAGGTGGGGACCTAAAGCGATGGTTATAGATGATCGTGTGCCCAGGTGGGGACCTAAAGCGATCGGGTTGTGTGCCCATGTGGGGACCTAAAGCAATCCATAAACGTCGTGTGCCCATGTGGGGACCTAAAGCGACGGGTGAACATCGTAGGCCCGACGGGGTGTTATTTGAGCGACCCTCAGTAACGAGCGATGGTTCCAATAGTTCCTGAGTGAACTGGTGATGAGATTTGAGGAAGTCGGTACCGCATGTGCATTTGCATAGAGTCGTTGTGTCGGTCTCTTTGCATCTGCATGGGTTATGATTGCATTGTTTATATGGGAAAAATCATGATTTGGTTGATTAGGTGTGAGACATTGTGATATGCATTTGTGATAAATGTATCGCGCATGATTAATACGCAATTAGGAATGGAATAATTACGTGATTGAGCTTGTGACAACATTCGTGAATTGATATGCATTCGCGTTAAAGGCATTGAGTTATGAATGATATGTTTTGTGTATAAACATATGCATTATGTGTGAATATGTGATTGTGTGAGTATAATCTATATATGCTTTATGTGTTGGCATGTGATAATTATGGTGAGAATACTTGATATGCATTTATATTATAATTGTGTTTCTCACCCTTCTGCTATTTTATAATGCTCTATGAGGCATTGCAGATTAGATGCTGGAGGTCTTTTGTGAAGCTTAGGTCTTCATTCTTTTGTCGGTCGGCTCTGATATGTGATACCGGGTAGTCGGGAGATCGATTAGGATTATTTTGTGATGTTGTGTATATGCATCTTTGTCCTTGTAGTTGTATATATATACATGATTATGTTGATAACAGATGAACCTTTATGTGATATGTATATATGATATTCAGTTTTAGATTTTCCGCTTTTATTCTAAAATCTGAATTGTGGGTGTAAGGAACTGAGTTCCTCTGTTGATTACTACGCCACTGTTGCATATCTTTATGAGCAGGTGTTGTATGTTTTGTTTCAATATAATGTGATTCTCCCTGTCTATGCCATGATAATTTAAATATACTCTGATGAAATTTTGAATTTTTATTTATCGCTTTAATAGCTTGGGGGTATAGATTGGGGGTGTTACATTAAGTGGTATCAGAGCCAGTACGTGTCAGTCCGTGTCAGTGGTGTCAGTCTTTGTTGGTCTTCGTGGTTCGGTGAGCTGTTTGTTTAACCATAGTTGCTGTTATTGGAAATGAACAGAATATGGCTGGTAGGAACGATGCTGCTTTAGCTGCTGCGATGCAAGCTATGGCTCGGGCTGTGCAGGGTGCACCGAATGCTGTTGGTAATAATGAGTTCAGGAAGAACAAACCGCCTGTCTTCAAAGGAAAATATGATCTGGATGGTGCACAGATATGGTTGAAAGAGATTGAAAGGATCTTTCGAGTGATGGATTGTGACGAGGATCAGAAGGTGAGACTGGGTACTCACATGTTACTAGAAGAAGCTGATGATTGGTGGGTTGGTACTCGTAATGTGTTGGAAGCTGCGGAGGAGGGAGAGATCACGTGGGAAGTGTTTAGCAGGGAGTTTCTGAGGAAGTATTTTCCCGAGGATGTTAGAGGAAAGAAGGGGATAGAGTTTTTGGAATTGAAACAAGGTAATATGTCTGTTATTGACTATACTGCTAAGTTTGTTGAACTAGTACAGTTCTATCCACATTATGCGGAAGCGACTGCGGAGTTTTCTAAGTGTGTTAAGTATGAAAGTGGGTTGCGTCCAGAGATTAAGCAAGCCGTTGGTTATCAGAGGATTCGAAGGTTTGCAGACTTGGTGGATTGTTGTAGGATTTTTGAAGAAGACAGTAAGGCTCGTTCTACTCATTACAAGCGTTTAAGTGACAGGAAAGGGAAGCAACAGTTCCGTGGTGCGCCGTATGTGACACCAGCGGATAAAGGTAAACAAAGGGGTACTTTTGATCGAAGGTCAGGTGGAGGCAGTATGTCTAATTCTCCGAGGTGTTTTAGGTATGGTGAGTGGGGACACCGCCAGTCCGAATGTAGGAAGAATTTGGATAAGTGTTTTGATTGTTGAGGTGTAAGGCATGTAGCAGCTGAGTGCAAGAGGAAGATTGTGGTTAAGTGCTTTAACTGTGGCGAGATAGGTCATATTAGTACGAGGTGTACAAAACCAAAGCAAGCTTAGGCTGGTGGGGAGGTCTTTGCAATGACAAGGACTGAGACTTCTAGTGCGGATCGTTTGATTAAAGGTACTTGTTTTATTATAGTACGCCTTTATTTTGCTATTGTTGGTACTGGAGCGACTCATTCGTTTAGTTCGTATGAGTGCGCGAAGCGTTTGAATTTGTTGTTGTCTTCTTGGGGTGGTTAGAGGGTTATCGATACTTCTGTTTAGGGGTTGGTAATTACTTCTTTGGTTTGTTTAATTGTTCTTTGACCATTTATGGTAAAGACTTGTGATGGTTTTGGTGTTTTCAGTTAGAGTGGTTGGAATGAGATGAGTGGGGGAGAAGCTGGTACTTCTCCATGTTGCTTCAGGTGTAGAGTGCTGGCTCAGTGTGTTGTGAATTGCAAGATTATAAGTGTGGTTCCCGGTTCAAGACGGGATGCAGAAGTAAGGTTTACGTCAACTAAGGATTTGTGCCTTAGGTAGTTTTATGTACAGGATGTAAGGAACACTATTATAGTTTGGTGGAGACGTTTTGTACCCCATTATGGTTGTCGGCTGTCTATTGACAAATTGAGGAACTGATCACCCTTAATCTCTTGTTGATAGCAGACGGGAATTATGTTGGATGGGATGGACGTGTCTTTCCGGCTTTGATAGTGGTGCGGAATGGATTACTTGAAATTTAAGGAAATGATTATGGATTATTTTGTCAAGTTGAGGAAGATTTTATATCTGACAGTGATGCGTAATCAAGATTTTTGTATGATGGTTAAGTTGGGAAGTCATTGAGAGTCCTTTTTGGTTGATTGTTGCGATAGGTTGGAATATGGATTGTCAAGAGAAGAAATTGTGTATGGACTACGAACAGTGGTATAGGGTGACGATTGAGATTAAGTGTTCACTTTCGGAATTAGGTAACTGGAATTGGTTCGGTTGAGATTGATTAGAATTACAATTGTTGGAATGTTTGATAAGAGTGGTGAATTGTTTGAGTTGAGGCTTTGATCGACTTGGTGTGACGGGTTATATTTGTTATCATCGGAAGTAGATGCGGTGTTACTATGAGAGGCTCCGAAGTTAATTAAAGGTGATTAGAAATTTTTTTTTGGATTTTTGTTGGTTATTACCGAAGGGTAAGCAAGGCTTTTCCAAGATTTGCATTTTCGTTATTTCGGTTGAATTGCAAAGGGGAAGTCGATTGTTTGGGATGCCTCTTTGAGGAGTATGGTCAGTGTGTTAATGCAAGAGAGTAAAGTTGTGGCTTATGTTTTTCGACAATTGAGGATTTGTGAAAGGATCAGTACTATTGTGGAATTGGTTGCAGTTGTATTATGTTGGAATATTGAAAGTATTATCTTTATGATTCTATATTCGAAGTGTTTGGTAATTACAAGAATATTGAGTACTGGTTTGGCCTGAAGGAATAGAGACAACGAGGATGATTAGGATTCGTGGCGAGTTATGAATTGGTTTGGGGTTATCCTTGGGGAAAGGGTATTGTTGTGCTTGATGTGTAAGTCGAAAATCTTTATGCATGTCTGTTTTGGATGGTCAGAGAGTGGAATTATTTGAGCAGTTCAGAGGGCTTGTGTCTAGTGTGGGAGAGAACACAGTAGAGAGTGTGGTTGGATATATTGGCAGTGATCAGTGATTTTGGTGGATATGAGAAAGAGTTAGGTTTTGGACGTGAGATTGATAGTCTTGATGGTTTCGAGTAATCATAGTGCGCAACGGAAGCGTGATGTGGCACCTTTTGTATTTGAGAATGAACCTGCGAGTTTGTGCTTGTGTATTCTTTGAGTTGTGAGTTGGTCGTCAAGTGCATTGTATGGGCTTTGCGTCTTGTCGTTGTTGTTGCTGCTGTTAGCAAGGTGGTTTGTCAGTTGTGTTATTCGCAGTGTGCTTTTGATTGATCTAAAGTTTGTTGGTCGGATGCGAGAGCCGTGTCCGGAGTTGTTGGTATCGGTTATATTTTCGAGGATGAAAATTTCTAAGTGGGGGAGAGTTGTAACGCCCCAGTTTTGTCAGTTTTTATTTAATCAAGTCGTTTTGATTATTTTATTGTTATATTATTTTATTTTTGACTTTTATTTGGAAATATGTTATTTTTCAATGTTGTGATGTTTTATCGCGTTTTGGGAACGTTTGCGAGAAATTTGAGTGTAGGGGTATTTTGGTCTTTTTGGGTGGTTAGATATTTTATTTTTTATAAAAATAGAAAAGTAGAAAGAAGAGATAGAAAAGTAGAAAGAAAAGGAAAATAGAGAGAAAGGAGAAGAAGAAAAAAGAGAAGAGAAAGAGAAGAGGAAAAAGAAGAAAAAGAGGAAAAACTTGTGGATTTAGGAACCGATTCAACCGACTTTTCAAACGCGAATTAATCGGGTAAGGGTGCGAAACTCGATTATACTATGTTTGTGTATGATTATGTATGTTTGTGTGGAAATTTTGTTGGTTTTTCAAATATAGGTCGAAATGAGATAAACGAGTAGAAATCGATGTTTTTACGGACGAAAGTCGGAATAAATCGCGTAGTAGAGTCGTGTGATGTTGGGTCGTGATTTAATGTGATCGTTTGATTGAATCGAGTTAAATTTATAACTTTTGAGTTTTTGATATATATTGATGTTTTTGTGCAAATTGATGTTGTGATCGAGTAAAAGTGTTTGGATATGTCTGGTAACGTTGGTATAGATTGATATTTAATCGGGTAAGGATAAGAATTAATCGGGAATGGTTATTTGTGTGTTTTCGAGTGGTTTTGAGCGAGTTTGGAGTTGGGATAAACTGATAAAATTATGTTTCAAAATATTTCAAAAATGGAAAATGTGTTAGATGGCTTTGTAATGGTGGAAATATTGTAGTATGTTGAATTCTGAGATCGCAGCTTTTTACGGAATCGAAATCGGAGGTCCGGAAGTTATTTAACGATCGAAAACTGAGTTTTTATCAAATTCTGCGCAGTATGCGTCGACCTGAAGGACTTTTACGTCGACCTAAAGTGCCTTGCGTCGACCTATGGACTCGACCTGAGCATACTCGCAAGTGACACAAATTTTCCAAAATGTCCGATTTTGTTTTCTTCATAACTTTTGAACCGTAAGTCCGTTTTGACCCCCGTTTGAAGCGTTGGAAAGCTAATGAAAAGTTCTTTCTATTAAAGATGGTTTGGAGGGTAAAAGATGATTTAATTAATTCGTGTTTTTGGAAAAATAGTCGGGTTGTTGGGTTTTTATCGAGTACAATGTGTGCGGTTGATGTGTTATCATGCTATATGCTTTTAATATGTAACGTGTAGCTTGTGTGCCGTTATATGATGCGAATATACATGATGGAATGTTGTGATGATGGTTTGTGGCTTTATGGCAAATATGTGCATTGTTTTGAATTAGACTTCGATGCGGGATTAATGATGTTGTTGTGTGGTAAAATACATTGTTTGATTGAATATCAATGTATGTTGTTATGATGTGTTGTGGGTAGCCTTTGTGGTGTGAATCCCTTGTGGAAGTAATTATGATGGCATGATTGTTGTGGTTTTTAGTTTGTGGTGAAATGCATTGTTTATGTGAAATTCAATGTATGTTGTGTGGTGGCCTTTATGGTTTGAAATGCATTGTTTGAATTGATATGCAATGCATGAATGTGATGAGGTTGATTAATTCATATGGTTGAATTGTGAATGTATGGAATTGATGAGTTGAAATATATGCATGTTTATGGTTGCATATATGTGTGAAGATGCATTGGTTGTCATGAGTTCTTGTATGCTGAGCATCATGATATGCATTCTTGTGACGTCCTGAGTGACGGTTCGATTCCAGAGGGAATCTGCTATAACATCGTGTGCCCAGGTGGGGACCTAAAGCGATGGTTATAGATGATCGTGCGCCCAGGTGGGGACCTAAAGCGATCGGATCGTGTGCCCAGGTGGGGACCTAAAGCGATCGGGTTGTGTGCCCATGTGGGGACCTAAAGCAATCCATAAACGTCGTGTGCCCATGTGGGGACCTAAAGCGATGGGTGAACATCGTAGGCCCGACGGGGTGTTATTTGAGCGACCCTCAGTAATGAGCGATGGTTCCAATAGTTCCTGAGTGAACTGGTGATGAGATTTGAGGAAGTCGGTACCGCATGTGCATTTGCATAGAGTCGTTGTGTCGGTCTCTTTGCATCTGCATGGGTTATGATTGCATTGTTTATATGGGAAAAATCATGATTTGGTTGATTAGGTGTGAGACATTGTGATATGCATTTGTGATAAATGTATCGCGCATGATTAATACGCAATTAGGAATGGAATAATTACGTGATTGAGCTTGTGACAGCATTCGTGAATTGATGTGCATTCGCGTTAAAGGCATTGAGTTATGAATGATATGTTTTGTGTATAAACATATGCATTATGTGTGAATATGTGATTGTGTGAGTATAATCTATATATGCTTTATGTGTTGGCATGTGATAATTGTGGTGAGAATACTTGATATGCATTTATATTATAATTGTGTTTCTCACCCTTCTGCTATTTTATAATGCTCTATGAGGCATTGCAGATTAGATGCTGGAGGTCTTTTGTGAAGCTTAGGTCTTCATTCTTTTGTCGGTCGGCTCTGATATGTGACACCGGGTAGTCGGGAGATCGATTAGGATTATTTTGTGATGTTGTGTATATGCATCTTTGTCCATGTAGTTGTATATATATATACATGATTCTGTTGATAACAAATGAACCTTTATGTGATATGTATATATGATATTCAGTTTTAGATTTTCCGCTTTTATTCTAAAATCTGAATTGTGGGTGTAAGGAACTGAGTTCCTCTGTTGATTGCTACCCCACTGTTGCATATCTTTATGAGCAGGTGTTGTATGTCTTGTTTCAATATAATGTGATTCTCCATATCTATGCCATGATAATTTAAATATACTCTGATGAAATTTTGAATTTTTATTTATCGCTTTAATAGCTTGGGGGTATAGATTGGGGGTGTTACATTAAGTGGTATCAGAGCCAGTACGTGTCAGTCCGTGTCAGTGGTATCAGTCTTTGTTGGTCTTCGTGGTTCGGTGAGCTGTTTGTTTAACCATAGTTGCTGTTATTGGAAATGAACAGAATATGGCTGGTAGGAACGATGCTGCTTTAGTTGCTGCGATGCAAGCTATGGCTCGGGCTGTGCAGGGTGCACCGAATGCTGTTGGTAATGATGAGTTCAGGAAGAACAAACCGCCTGTCTTCAAAGGAAAATATGATCCGGATGGTGCACAAATATGGTTGAAAGAGATTGAAAGGATCTTCCGAGTGATGGATTGTGACGAGGATCAGAAGGTGAGACTGGGTACTCACATGTTACTAGAAGAAGCTGATGATTGGTGGGTTGGTACTCGTAATGTGTTGGAAGCTGCGGAGGAGGGAGAGATCACGTGGGAAGTGTTTAGCAGGGAGTTTCTGAGGAAGTATTTTCCCGAGGATGTTAGAGGAAAGAAGGAGATAGAGTTTTTGGAATTGAAACAAGGTAATATGTCTGTTGTTGACTATACTGCTAAGTTTGTTGAACTAGTACAGTTCTATCCACATTATGCGGAAGCGACTGCGGAGTTTTCTAAGTGTGTTAAGTATGAAAGTGGGTTGCGTCCAGAGATTAAGCAAGTCGTTGGTTATCAGAGGATTCGAAGGTTTGCAGACTTGGTGGATTGTTGTAGGATTTTTGAAGAAGACAGTAAGGCTCGTTCTACTCATTACAAGAGTTTGAGTGACAGGAAAGGGAAGCAACAGTTCTATGGTGGGCCGTATGTGACACCAGCGGATAAAGGTAAACAAAGGGGTACTTTTGACCGAAGGTCAGGTGGAGGCGGTATGTCTAATTCTCCGAGGTGTTTTAGGTGTGGTGAGTGGGGACACCGCCAGTCCGAATGTAGGAAGAATTTGGATAAGTGTTCTGATTGTGGAGGTGTAGGGCATGTAGCAGCTGAGTGCAAGAGGAAGATTGTGGTTAAGTGCTTTAACTGTGGTGAGATAGGTCATATTAGTACGAGGTGTACAAAACCAAAGCAAGCTTAGGCTGGTGGGGAGGTCTTTGCAATGGCAATGACTGAGACTTCTAGTGCGGATCGTTTGATTAAAGGTACTTGTTTTATTATAGTACGCCTTTATTTTGCTATTGTTGGTACTGGAGCGACTCATTCGTTTAGTTCGTATGAGTGCGCGAAGCGTTTGAATTTGTTGTTGTCTTCTTGGGGTGGTTAGAGGGTTATCGATACTTCTGTTTAGGGGTTGGTAATTACTTCTTTGGTTTGTTTAATTGTTCTTTGACCATTTGTGGTAAAGACTTGTGATGGTTTTGGTGTTTTCAGTTAGAGTGGTTAGAATGAGATGAGTGGGGGAGAAGCTGGTACTTCTCCATGTTGCTTCAGGTGTAGAGTGTTGGCTCAGTGTGTTGTGAATTGCAAGATTATAAGTGTGGTTCCCGGTTCAAGACGGGATTGCAGAAGTAAGGTTTACGTCAACTAAGGATTTGTGCCTTAGGTAGTTTTGTGTACAGGATGTAAGGAACGCTATTATAGTTTGGTGGAGACGTTTTGTACCCCATCATGGTTGTCGGCTGTCTATTGATAAATTGAGGAATTGATCACCTTTAATCTCTTATTGATAGCAGACGGGAATTATGTTGGATGGGATGGACGTGTCTTTCCGGCTTTGATAGTGGTGCGGAATGGATTACTTGAAATTTAAGGAAATGATTATGGATTATTTTGTCAAGTTGAGGAAGATTTTATATCTGACGGTGATGCGTAATCAAGATTTTTGTATGATGGTTAAGTTGGGAAGTCATTGAGAGTCCTTTTTGGTTGATTGTTGCGATAGGTTGGAATATAGATTGTCAAGAGAAGAAATTGTGTATGGACTACGAACAGTGGTATAGGGTGACGATTGAGATTAAGTGTTCACTTTCAGAATTAGGTAACTGGAATTGGTTCGGTTGAGATTGATTAGAATTACAATTGTTGGAATGTTTGATAAGAGTGGTGAATTGTTTGAGTTGAGGCTTTGATCGACTTGGTGTGACGGGTTATATTTGTTATCATCGGAAGTAGATGCGGTGTTACTATGAGAGGCTCCGAAGTTAGTTAAAGGTGATTAGAATTTTTTTTTTGGATTTTTGTTGGTTATTACCGAAGGGTAAGGAAGGCTTTTCCAAGATTTGCGTTTTCGTTATTTCGGTTGAATTGCAAAGGGGAAGTCGATTGTTTGGGATGCCTCTTTGAGGAGTATGGTCAGTGTGTTAATGCAAGAGAGTAAAGTTGTGGCTTATGTTTTTCGACAATTGAGGATTTATGAAAGGATCAGTACTATTGTGGAATTGGTTGCAGTTGTATTATGTTGGAATATTGGAAGTATTATCTTTATGATTCTAGATTCGAAGTGTTTGGTAATTACAAGAATATTGAGTACTGGTTTGGCCTGAAGGAATAGAGACAATGAGGATGATTAGGATTCGTGGCGAGTTATGAATTGGTTTGGGGTTATCCTTGGGGAAAGGCTATTGTTGTGCCTGATGTGTAAGTCGAAAATCTTTATGCATGTCTGTTTTGGATGGTCAGAGAGTGGAATTATTTGAGCAGTTCAGAGGCTTGTGTCTAGTGTGGGAGAGAACACAGTAGAGAGTGTGGTTGGATATATTGGCAGTGATCAGTGATTTTGGTGGATATGAGAAAGAGTTAGGTTTTGGACGTGAGATTGATAGTCTTGATGGTTTCGAGTAATCAGAGTGCGCAACGGAAGCGTGATGTGGCACCTTTTGTATTTGAGAATGAACCAGTGAGTTTGTGCTTGTGTATTCTTTGAGTTGTGAGTTGGTCGTCAAGTGCATTGTATGGGCTTTGCGTCTTGTCGTTGTTGTTGCTGCTGTTAGCAAGGTGGTTTGTCAGTTGTGTTATTCGCAGTGTGCTTTTGATTAGTCTAAAGTTTGTTGGTCGGATGCGAGAGCCGTGTCCGGAGTTGTTGGTATCGGTTATATTTTCGAGGATGAAAATTTCTAAGTGGGGGAGAGTTGTAACGCCCCAGTTTTGTCAGTTTTTATTTAATCAAGTCGTTTTGATTATTTTATTGTTATATTATTTTATTTTTGACTTTTATTTGGAAATATGTTATTTTTCAATGTTGTGATGTTTTATCGCGTTTTGGAAACGTTTGCGAGAAATTTGAGTGTAGGGGTATTTTGGTCTTTTTGGGTGGTTAGATATTTTATTTTTTATAAAAATAGAAAAGTAGAAAGAAGAGATAGAAAAGTAGAAAGAAAAGGAAAATAGAGAGAAAAGAGAAGAAGAAAAAAGAGAAGAGAAAGAGAAGAGGAAAAAGAAGAAAAAGAGGAAAAACTTGTGGATTTAGGAACCGATTCAACCGACTTTTCAAACGCGAATTAATCGGGTAAGGGTGCGAAACTCGATTATACTATGTTTGTGTATGATTATGTATGTTTGTGTTGAAATTTTGTTGGTTTTTCAAATATAGGTCGAAATGAGATAAACGAGTAGAAATAGATGCTTTTACGGACGAAAGTCGGAATAAATCGCGTAGTAGAGTCGTGTGATGTTGGGTCGTGATTTAATGTGATCGTTTGATTGAATCGAGTTGAATTTATAACTTTTGAGTTTTTGATATATATTGATGTTTTTGTGCAAATTGATGTTGTGATCGAGTAAAATTGTTTGGATATGTCTGGTAACATTGGTATAGATTGATATTTAATCGGGTAAGGATAAGAATTAATCGGGAATGGTTATTTGTTTGTTTTCGAGTGGTTTTGAGCGAGTTTGGAGTTGGGATAAACTGATAAAATTATGTTTCAAAATATTTCAAAAATGTAAAATGTGTTAGATGGCTTTGTAATGGTGGAAATATTGTAGTATGTTGAATTCTGAGATCGCAGCTTTTTACGGAATCGAAATCGGAGGTCCGGAAGTCATTTAACGATCGAAAACTGAGTTTTTATCAAATTCTGCACAGTATGCGTCGACCTGAAGGACTTTTGCGTCGACCTAAAGTGCCTTGCGTCGACCTATGGACTCGACCTGAGCATACTCGCAAGTGACACAAATTTTCCAAAATGTCCGATTTTGTTTTCTTCATAACTTTTGAACCGTAAGTCCGTTTTGACCCCCGTTTGAAGTGTTGAAAAGCTAATAAAAAGTTCTTTCTATTAAAGATGGTTTGGAGGGTAAAAGATGATTTAATTAATTCGTGTTTTTGGAAAAATAGTCGGGTTGTTGGGTTTTTATCGAGTACAATGTGTGCGGTTGATGTGTTATCATGCTATATGCTTTTAATATGTAACGTGTAGCTTGTGTGCCGTTATATGATGCGAATATACATGATGGAATGTTGTGATGATGGTTTGTGGCTTTATGGCAAATATGTGCATTGTTTTGAATTAGACTTCGATGCGGGATTAATGATGTTGTTGTGTGGTAAAATACATTGTTTGATTAAATATCAATGTATGTTGTTATGATGTGTTGTGGGTAGCCTTTGTGGTGTGAATCCCTTGTGGAAGTAATTATGATGGCATGATTGTTGTGGTTTTTAGTTTGTGGTGAAATGCATTGTTTATGTGAAATTCAATGTATGTTGTGTGGTGGCCTTTATGGTTTGAAATGCATTGTTTGAATTGATATGCAATGCATGAATGTGATGAGGTTGATTAATTCATATGGTTGAATTGTGAATGTATGGAATTGATGAGTTGAAATATATGCATGTTTATGGTTGCATATATGTGTGAAGATGCATTGGTTGTCATGAGTTCTTGTATGCTGAGCATCATGATATGCATTCTTGTGACGTCCTGAGTGACGGTTCGATTCCAGAGGGAATCTGCTATAACATCGTGTGCCCAGGTGGGGACCTAAAGCGATGGTTATAGATGATCGTGCGCCCAGGTGGGGACCTAAAGCGATCGGATCGTGTGCCCAGGTGGGGACCTAAAGCGATCGGGTTGTGTGCCCATGTGGGGACCTAAAGCAATCCATAAACGTCGTGTGCCCATGTGGGGACCTAAAGCGATGGGTGAACATCGTAGGCCCGACGGGGTGTTATTTGAGCGACCCTCAGTAATGAGCGATGGTTCCAATAGTTCCTGAGTGAACTGGTGATGAGATTTGAGGAAGTCGGTACCGCATGTGCATTTGCATAGAGTCGTTGTGTCGGTCTCTTTGCATCTGCATGGGTTATGATTGCATTGTTTATATGGGAAAAATCATGATTTGGTTGATTAGGTGTGAGACATTGTGATATGCATTTGTGATAAATGTATCGCGCATGATTAATACGCAATTAGGAATGGAATAATTACGTGATTGAGCTTGTGACAGCATTCGTGAATTGATGTGCATTCGCGTTAAAGGCATTGAGTTATGAATGATATGTTTTGTGTATAAACATATGCATTATGTGTGAATATGTGATTGTGTGAGTATAATCTATATATGCTTTATGTGTTGGCATGTGATAATTGTGGTGAGAATACTTGATATGCATTTATATTATAATTGTGTTTCTCACCCTTCTGCTATTTTATAATGCTCTATGAGGCATTGCAGATTAGATGCTGGAGGTCTTTTGTGAAGCTTAGGTCTTCATTCTTTTGTCGGTCGGCTCTGATATGTGACACCGGGTAGTCGGGAGATCGATTAGGATTATTTTGTGATGTTGTGTATATGCATCTTTGTCCATGTAGTTGTATATATATATATACATGATTCTGTTGATAACAAATGAACCTTTATGTGATATGTATATATGATATTCAGTTTTAGATTTTCCGCTTTTATTCTAAAATCTGAATTGTGGGTGTAAGGAACTGAGTTCCTCTGTTGATTGCTACCCCACTGTTGCATATCTTTATGAGCAGGTGTTGTATGTTTTGTTTCAATATAATGTGATTCTCCCTATCTATGCCATGATAATTTAAATATACTCTGATGAAATTTTGAATTTTTATTTATCGCTTTAATAGCTTGGGGGTATAGATTGGGGGTGTTACATTAAGTGGTATCAGAGCCAGTACGTGTCAGTCCGTGTCAGTGGTATCAGTCTTTGTTGGTCTTCGTGGTTCGGTGAGCTGTTTGTTTAACCATAGTTGCTGTTATTGGAAATGAACAGAATATGGCTGGTAGGAACGATGCTGCTTTAGTTGCTGCGATGCAAGCTATGGCTCGGGCTGTGCAGGGTGCACCGAATGCTGTTGGTAATGATGAGTTCAGGAAGAACAAACCGCCTGTCTTCAAAGGAAAATATGATCCGGATGGTGCACAAATATGGTTGAAAGAGATTGAAAGGATCTTCCGAGTGATGGATTGTGACGAGGATCAGAAGGTGAGACTGGGTACTCACATGTTACTAGAAGAAGCTGATGATTGGTGGGTTGGTACTCGTAATGTGTTGGAAGCTGCGGAGGAGGGAGAGATCACGTGGGAAGTGTTTAGCAGGGAGTTTCTGAGGAAGTATTTTCCCGAGGATGTTAGAGGAAAGAAGGAGATAGAGTTTTTGGAATTGAAACAAGGTAATATGTCTGTTGTTGACTATACTGCTAAGTTTGTTGAACTAGTACAGTTCTATCCACATTATGCGGAAGCGACTGCGGAGTTTTCTAAGTGTGTTAAGTATGAAAGTGGGTTGCGTCCAGAGATTAAGCAAGTCGTTGGTTATCAGAGGATTCGAAGGTTTGCAGACTTGGTGGATTGTTGTAGGATTTTTGAAGAAGACAGTAAGGCTCGTTCTACTCATTACAAGAGTTTGAGTGACAGGAAAGGGAAGCAACAGTTCTATGGTGGGCCGTATGTGACACCAGCGGATAAAGGTAAACAAAGGGGTACTTTTGACCGAAGGTCAGGTGGAGGCGGTATGTCTAATTCTCCGAGGTGTTTTAGGTGTGGTGAGTGGGGACACCGCCAGTCCGAATGTAGGAAGAATTTGGATAAGTGTTCTGATTGTGGAGGTGTAGGGCATGTAGCAGCTGAGTGCAAGAGGAAGATTGTGGTTAAGTGCTTTAACTGTGGTGAGATAGGTCATATTAGTACGAGGTGTACAAAACCAAAGCAAGCTTAGGCTGGTGGGGAGGTCTTTGCAATGGCAATGACTGAGACTTCTAGTGCGGATCGTTTGATTAAAGGTACTTGTTTTATTATAGTACGCCTTTATTTTGCTATTGTTGGTACTGGAGCGACTCATTCGTTTAGTTCGTATGAGTGCGCGAAGCGTTTGAATTTGTTGTTGTCTTCTTGGGGTGGTTAGAGGGTTATCGATACTTCTGTTTAGGGGTTGGTAATTACTTCTTTGGTTTGTTTAATTGTTCTTTGACCATTTGTGGTAAAGACTTGTGATGGTTTTGGTGTTTTCAGTTAGAGTGGTTAGAATGAGATGAGTGGGGGAGAAGCTAGTACTTCTCCACGTTGCTTCAGGTGTAGAGCGTTGGCTCAGTGTGTTGTGAATTGCAAGATTATAAGTGTGGTTCCCGGTTCAAGACGGGATGCAGAAGTAAGGTTTACGTCAACTAAGGATTTGTGCCTTAGGTAGTTTTGTGTACAGGATGTAAGGAACGTTATTATAGTTTGGTGGAGACATTTTGTACCCCATCATGGTTGTCGGCTGTCTATTGACAAATTGAGGAATTGATCACCTTTAATCTCTTGTTGATAGCAGACGGGAATTATGTTGGATGGGATGGACGTGTCTTTCTGGCTTTGATAGTGGTGCGGAATGGATTACTTGAAATTTAAGGAAATGGTGATGAGATTTGAGGAAGTCGGTACCGCATGTGCATTTGCATAGAGTCATTGTGTCGGTCTCTTTGCATCTACATGGGTTATGATTGCATTGTTTATATGGGAAAAATCATGATTTGGTTGATTAGGTGTGAGACATTGTAATATGCATTTGTGATAAATGTATCGCGCATGATTAATACGCAATTAGGAATGGAATAATTACGTGATTGAGCTTGTGACAGCATTCGTGAATTGATGTGCATTCGCGTTAAAGGCATTGAGTTATGAATAATATGTTTTGTGTATAAACATATGCATTATGTGTGAATATGTGCTTGTGTGAGTATAATCTATATATGCTTTATGTGTTGGCATGTGATAATTGTGGTGAGAATACTTGATATGTGTACTTTTATGTCGATATATATAATTATATGCATTTATATTATAATTGTGTTTCTCACCCTTCTGCTGTTTTATAATGCTCTATGAGGCATTGCAGATTAGATGCTGGAGGTCTTTTGTGAAGCTTAGGCCTTCATTCTTTTGTCGGTCGGCTCTGATATGTGACACCGGGTAGTCGGGAGATCGATTAGGATTATTTTGTGATGTTGTGTATATGCATCTTTGTCCTTGTAGTTGTATATATATACATAATTCTGTTGATAACAGATGAACCTTTATTTGATATGTATATATGATATTTAGTTTTAGATTTTCCGCTTTTATTCTAAAATCTGAATTGTGGGTGTAAGGAACTGAGTTCCTCTGTTGATTGTTACCCCACTGTTGCATATCTTTATGAGCAGGTGTTGTATGTTTTGTTTCAATATAATGTGATTCTCCCTGTCTATGCCATGATAATTTAAATATACTCTGATGAAATTTTGAATTTTGAATTTTTGCTTTAATAGCTTGGGGGTATAGATTGGGGGTGTTACACTACTTATCTCAAAAAGCAGAAAAAAGGGTTATCTTCTTCCTGGTCTGATAGTTAGAGTGAATTTGAAGAAGAATCAGCTAAGCTTGTTAGAGCTATGATTGGGGTTTGTGATTCAGATGATGATTCACATGATGATGAGGTTACTTATGAGGAGCTTGCTGCCTCGTATAAAGAATTGTGCATGAGAAGTGAACAAGTGTGTCTTGAAGGAGAGAAGCTGAAGAAAACCATAGTGCAGTTAGAGGCTGAAAAGACTGAACTTGAAAATGAAGTCAGTATGCTTAACTCTAAATTGGATTCTATGACCAAAACTGTTAGAATGTTGAACAATGGTACTGATGCTCTAGACAACATTCTTAGTATTGGGAAAATTGCTGGAGACAAAAGTGGTTTGGGATTCAACAATGTTGCAGCTTCTAATGATGTTATTACTAGTTCCAAACCAGTGATGTTAAAACAGATGTTTAAACATTCTGACAGGATTCCTTCTGGGAAGAAATTCAGGCGCTGGAGATGTCA